>OX328100.1:46236710-47598140 GCA_946811185.2 Hippopus hippopus
AGCTTCGTGCACGATTGAGAAATTTTGTGTTAAAATATTAAGTTTATCGTGATATTTTTTTCAGGAAACTTTTCACTATCTCGATAAAATTTCCAGGAAACTTTAATTTATCGCGATAGTTTTCTAAAATTACCATGATAGCTATGTCGTATCTCGTGGCAGAAATATGCCACCATAATTTTCTTACTTTTTGTCTGGGTAGTTTTGTAAGGTTGTCATTTATTATGAATTGTTCTGAGGAAGGAAAACATTAAAAGCAATTTAATTCTAGAAACTTGAGTTTGGAAAGTGCGCGGAGAAAAATAGGGTGGCGAAATGACCAAATTTTGAATTAAAAAAAAAAAAAAACCTTGGGGTCGAATGGATGTCGAAATGACCGGGTGTCGACGGGTGTCGAAATGACTGTCATTCTTCAAATCACGAGGATCTTTCGGGCAAGTCTCTCTTTTCTCTTAATGAATTCCTCGATTAGTAGTTTCTTTTTATTTTTCAACGACGGTTCTATTGGAAGTAGCTCCAGTGGCTTGAAAAATATTGTTCGCAACACTGGAGGAGGGGGTGAGGGCGAGAGGCACCACCAGTAAAACAATGATGGGTACACTGGTCGCGGCAATAATTTTATTTTTTAACATATTGCTATGTTAATTATTACAAAACAATTTACAATATACGTGTGCCTAAATAAGCTTGTAAAGCAAATGGTTAAGTTTTGAACCCCAGAGAATCAAATTGAAATCATCAAATTCTTGTAGCGCTGATCATCATAATTTCGACGATAATTATGTGGGAAACCAGGAAGTGGCTTTATAAAACTGTGAATTATTGGTAAAAGAAACTGGGGAAGCATGGATAGGTGCACTGGCAGCCACGATATAACTGAGATAGCACTGTAAACGGCTTTTAACACAAAAAAAAGAAAAAAAAAAAAAAAAAAAAAAATCAACAACCTTTTTATTATTATGATATGTCATTATCATTCATTTTCCATTGTATACATGTATTTCAGAATTAGTACATTCTAACCACGGGTTTTCTCGACCCCGAGGAATAAAGCTTATATTAAAACATCTTGAAAAAGGAAGGAAATGCTAGTTACCAGCATTCTCTGTTTTTCCGACAATGATTTCTGCTTTTTAAAGGTAAAGCCATTCATTTAAGCCATATTTGACTTGCCCTCTGCAAAACACTTTGTATGAAAAATATTATCGAATTCAGAACTTTTCCATTTAAGTAAAGATTTAGTCAGCAGATTATTTTTATAAATCATTATTTCCTCTTTTTGCAATGGATTGTCAAAAAAAACTGTCACGTGTTGTACGCCTTTTCGTCCTTCCACTATGAAAGTTTTCAGATTGCAAAGCATACATATGTTTTCCCCTTTTTAATAGATTTTCAAACAAAATTGGCACTTTGGAAAAAAAATATCGTTACCTCTATTTTTCATTCTGCCATAGTTTCCCCCATCGGACCATACACAGGGTACCCAACCATAGTTCTAATTGTAATAATATCTATATACTGAGCTATGCTTCGGTACCCTGTATGTCGGACCATGCAGCTTACCAACTCTTCTAGTTCAGCTTAATAAACATATTTTATTGCCATTTATACATGTTTACATGACAGATACACCCAACGACCTTTGAGTGCATAAAAATGATACATGAACATTTGCAAAGGAGTCTTGCCGCAATATCTCTCAACTTAGGTTCGGTTATTCCCCTTCTCAAATTACGTGCTAAAAAGTTACGAATAACGAGTGAAACTCTTCTCAAGACTGGGTGACTTGTTCAAAAATCTGTTCCAACATGTATAGGCCCCATTCTCCCGTCAGCCGATTTTCAAGGTGAAAGGTCCCGCTCTAAATTTGCGGCAATAACGTTTTGAAAGCTTAGAGCCTAGGTCCGTGTTCGAAAACCATTCTTAAGAATATTCCTTGTCTTCTTTTTAAGAATCAAAATTTGAAATTAACACAACTTCTGATTGGTTAAATCATATACTGTTCAGCCAATCAGAAGTTGTATTACTTTTTTTTTTCGATCTAAATTAGACTTTGAATGAAATGGAGAACGGTTTGTGAATACGGACCTTGTTATCGGTGTAGTTAAGGAAAGTTTGGGTAGATAAAACGGATACCGGTTTGTAACAAGGCGAGGCTATACAAGGCTGGCTTCTCCAGTTTGTAATATAAGAAGTCTACTGATTCCAAGTCCTACATCCCGGCCTTCCTATTCAGTCGATGATGACAGCCTGCAAAAAATTGTAATAATGAACCCAAATTCAATTCACACTCACACACAAACAAAATGAGTCAATCAGAGGAGGTAAAACTTTACAATGCTCGCGCTACGAGTCATTTACCGAACACCATCATTTGAACCACATTTAATTTGTGGTCTGCAGAAGCTTTCAATACGGATCAGTCTAAATTTTTTTTTGTCTGATTAAGACTTTAAAAAATGCACACAGTGCCTGTTTTGTTGTCATCTGCCTTTTTGATCGGCGATTGTAACTGCAGAAAGAGTAAAACAAATGAGCGGGAAAAGGAAGTTTCATGTGTCTTCGTAATTGCCGCATGGATATACCAAGCAAGTCTTCGCCGCGATTGTATTGATATATTTTTGTCTAAGAATCGGCTGAATCAAGATGTAGGATGATTCTTTGAAAAAAAAAAAAAAGTTTCCGCCCAGGTCAGCCTGCACAGGTTGAAATGGGTTGATACTTTTAGCAGATGCAATAAACCATCCTTTGGTTTAACCATATTTTATTCTTATATTAATAACACATATATTCATAATACGCAGTAAATTGACGCTAATTAATAAGAACAAAATATGGCTAGTTGTGTGTGTGTTTGTGCGTGTGTGCCTGCGTGTGTGTATGACTGAATGGGGCGTGGAGTGCCACCAACAATATTCACGTGACAGTTAAACAACATTTGCGGGAGAATAAAAAACATTAGAAATCAACCCTTCACAACACAGTCTGATCTTAGAACCTTTCACGGGGCATGACACAAATGTACAGTCACCCTCAACGTCGTCATTAGTTTTGATGTTGTGGAGGAACACAGACTACTCACTTATTGCAAATACTTGATTTCGAAACCACTGTCGGTCCATGCAGTATACCAGGGACTTGCAGCTGCAGGAACTTCTCTGCGGGAGGCTTCAACCTCTAGACGAACACTTTTGGAATCCGAGTTGATGGCAAAGGATGATAGTGCCATATGTTGTCGCATGTATTTGAAAACTACAACATTGTTTTCTCTGTAGCAAACCACCAGACCGTTATGTTATTTTAAACAGCAATTGAAACGAGTTGAAAACACAGCTGTATAGCTTGCCACGCCCCTAAAAAAAATGCCATAAACATGGTACTCTTCTACTTATCCAATTATTATCAATGTTATTCTGCTGTTGTTCTTACCTAAATTCACAAAGCTGTACACGAAATTATACACACGTTATTTCGCAATTTAGAATTTTTTTTTCACGTTACCTTTTTCTAAATCTAAGACGTCTAACACTGGGTCTTCAACTTTCTCATGCAGACATCTCAACTCCTGGAAAAAAAATATTTAAAAATATTTATGACTACTTTTACAAATATACTGTGTACAGTGATAAGCTCATCTCATTGGCTGGTATACTGATCTAGATTTAGATCTACATGTAGATCTACTCGGATTAAAAAAAAAATCAATTTACCTCAAATGTATTTCCTGGTATTTCTTGCCCGAAATATTATAGTATTGCCTCTTTCATAACATGATCAAAAGAGCCAAAGCGGATTGTTCTCATTTGCTGAATAAAACCATGTTTTTCCGCGTTCACTTTTTAATAAGTCCTGTACCACTTGATAGATTCAATTGGATTGAATTGATTGAAACCGCCAATGAAACATGTCATGTCATAACGTTCTTATTCTGATTCAATTCTTAGTTTAAACATACATGTATTTCATTCATCAATTAATTACAAGCATTTAAAGACAAATCAATAGAATAACAAAAATAACTGACGAAAGCAAAGCTTATATGGTTCTTCTCCAAAATTCCTGGTACACAGTTACTGGTTAATAATAATGTATAACGTAAGAAAAATAATAACGGTATTTTGATAGGTACTGAAAGAAAACCGCGGGGGAAAAATAGAACAGAAAAATAAGCTGATTGGTGGGGAAGTGTTTAAATGGAGGACTAAAACTGGAGGTATTTTTCACAAGCTAAATTGTCTTCCTCCATGACCATCACAGATCAGTAGATACTGGATGCTATCAATAAAAGAATATGTAGTTACTTATTGAGATATTAGCAGCTCTGTCATTTAGACTAAGTTTTGGAAGCCAGGAGTGCACAACCAAAGAAAGAAAACGCCATACTTATACTAAGTAAATCTTCTGCTTTGACAAATATAAGTATGAACTGCTGCGACTATTTTTTCGTTATCGGTTAGATTAAGATTTTCCTCACCATATAAAATGACTTGAAGAGTAACTCTTGTAATTGTACTTATATTATCGTTTAACGACGTATATTACAAATTTTTCTAACGGACAGATTTTTTAAAAACTTTGCACATACAAAGCTCGTCATGTCTCTAGGAGATTACAGTAAAAAAAAGATGTGGGTCACCGTGCTCGTTTCTGAGAAACTTGCCTTAGGAAAAGGTTCTACAGTTCCAAAATTCAGCTTATATTGGATTTAAAGCGCCTTTCTTTAATAGTCAATTAAACAGGAAAATTACAGGTAAAATATACAAACATACATCATTTTAATGAAAATTCATATATTTTTGCACAAAAAATATATAAAAGCCTGGTTTTGAGCATTGTAAATGTACAAATATGCATGTTATATATGGATCATTGAGTTAAAAAGGGAGATAATTTGACCGAATTAAGGGTTAATCTTAAATAAATACATACTTTCTAACAGACAGATTTTTCTTAAAATTTCCACACTTATAGTATTTATAATTCTAAACAATAAGATAAAATAAAAATGGCACCTATCAGTGCTTATTTCGTCAGAAAACAAGGTTGAAGGTCACTGTGGAAGTAAGGGATAAAAGCTCAGCAGCCATAGTGGGAAAAGGAAAAATTGCTCAATAGGAGTGATTTCTCCTTTTCCAACAATAATTTTCAATGTGGAAACAGCTATACTTCCACAGCTTTAAATTTCCTGCCTTTGTGTCCTTGTTTGGTGTGTAACGCCGTGTCAGCAGCATTTTAAATATTTCTCGGTAACAGTTCAAAGATCCATTTTTTTCTCTTCACCAATACTACCGGAAGAAAGTGCTACTTGTTTCAGTGCACCAATAGTAATTCCATTATGTGCAAAAAATACATAGGTGCACTTTTGATTCAATATCCACGACAAAAATACATGCGCAGTAGGATGCGCGCGAACATTTGTCATATACGTCGTTAAACTAACTCTTAATTCTCGGTAAAACGGGCATTCAAAGAAGTAATGCTGAATTGATTCAACGGAGCTGCATCTACAAAGGGGCGACTGGACTATATTTTTCAAATACAAATACATGTACCCATTAAGACAACTACACTTATTACGTAACCTAGCATGTATAATCTGACTTTTTCTATCTCCAAAGAAAGAAAGCTTGTTTGGGCTCGGTTTATCCATGTTTAAGCGATAGTTAAAAGCAGACAACGTTCCGGCATTTTTCCTTTCATTTGATAAACAGTTCCAATCATTCATCATTGATGGCAAGAATGAGTTTTTGTACAAGCTGGTTCTGCAAGTAATGGTTCGCAAGTTATTTGGTCTTCGAAGATTACAAGATGATGATTTCCCAACTGTCTGAGGAACACGAAAATTAAGATAGTTAGGAAACAGTCCGTTGAACATTTTATAAAAGAGAATCAATTTGATTTAGATCTAATTCTTCCGCTACCTACCAACAGAACTGTCTTTTTTGAAGTTTAAAAGAAGAGTTCCCAAGTAGCCAAAAATCATTCTGTCAAGTAATTCAGCATTCGTTATAGCGGATGGTGTAGATCCAAGATCGAACTGCACGTTCTGTCACTCAGATTGATCACAGTTCAATCATGAAAAGTAATATCATTGAGGGATAATTCACGAATTCCGTTTCCTCTGTGTTTCTCTCTCTGACAGTTTTGATATTTACTCGTTGACGTAATCTTTCCATTCATTTTAACTCTACCAAAGAATAAAATTTTAGAATGGTCTAAATTGAAATTATTTGCAGACGACAAATTTAAAGTTGCTTTAAAAAACACATTTTTTTTTTCTTTTAGAGGATTGAAAACATTGTGGCAAAAGGAAAATATGGTGTTTACCAGCATTTTCTTCTTTTCCCACAATATACTTAAGCTTTCTCTCTCAGGATCGTTAAAACTAGGGATTATGTGGTAAAAGGTTAATATTTGACACCCCCTTTTCCGTTTCTGAATCGTACATTACTCGGGTGTAAAATTCGAAAGTGGTCGAAATGGGAAATCCCAGTGTGCAAATCTGAAACGTCAGGATTAGGAAGGATAGCGAAAGTCAAGTTCATATTAAATAGATTCTGTGATTATTTATCGTATTTTAATACGCATAACATAGACATAAAATTTGACATGTAAATGTTAACTGAACTGTTTGATAAAATGGCATCTGCATTGGTTTTGCCATCAACACGGAGTGAACTAGATTTATTTCTGAAAGGGGACGAACTTGGACATAAATTTCACGAACTGTTTCAGACGATCGAGGAAAGCCCCTTAACAAAGTGAGTAAAATCAACGCTTTTATATTATGATATTTACTAAATGCTTTGAACTAGACATGACGTACTCTGAATAACACCTTTAGGGTACGGTAGGATTCAGGAAATCGATTTGTATGACTTCGTCCCTTAAACCATTCGTACCTAATGCATTATTTCGTATTGCTTTCTTTTTTTTATTGTATGAGTTTAATGATCGGATATCTTTTTCGTGGGTCTTAGTCGATTTTAGCATGTCAGGCATTTTGCTATAGCAGAAATTTGGTGGAACTTACTATAAGAAGCGGGATGAGGCATACAGTACCACAGTTATGGTAGACTGACCTATTTTCGCGGGGTACCTGTTTTCGAACCCAAATGATATCTGAGTTTCCTTGCAATTATGAGGTGAATGACATCATCACTTTGTGTGAACCAATTATTTAAATTCATACAACTGTGTCACTACTGTTAATTTACAAAATGCAACAAAAGAACAACATGCATGTTTCTGAAGGAAAGGTCGGTTTTAGTGACAAATTTCTTATAACTTTTTTCAACCTGATACATGCCCAATTCAAAATTTCCATCTAACACGTAATTTTAATCCTGTAAAGTTTCAGACATGTGACATGATAAATGAGCATGTTTAATTCTGTTTTTTCTTTTTCTTTTTTATGAAAGAATGAATATTTCAATTGTACACCAGGCCAATAATGTTTAAACTCTTTCCCAAATAACAAATTTTAGACCCCTCAGAATTGAAAGCATCTGCAAATGACAAATTTAAAAAATCGTACAAATGATCAGAACTTCTTTGACACAGTAGAAAACATTATGGGACAAGGAGAAAATGCTGTTAACCAGCATTTTCTCCTTGTCCCTCAGTGTTTTCAAAAGGCTTCTTCTGTTGGATCATTTTAACACTGGATTGTTTGTGAAGGGTTGAGACAATTTTTTACTTTTATCAATTGAAAAATTATAGAGATATTTGTTTTTCACCGAAAAAAACCCCCCACAAATATTTTATTTATTTCATGCTTTTAACCCTTTTTGGGAGGGAACTTATATCAAAATCCAGTATGGTTCTTTTCGATTATTCCCTGCAGCGTATCCCCTCTGTATAGCAGTGCATTACAATATTACGTCAAGCACGAGAAATGTAGGGTAAATTGCATCATACTTCCATCTGGTTGAGAGGCACGTGCATTTTACTTAGGTAACTAGTTTGATGGTACAACTGTTTTTGCCTTCAACTGAAGAGTTAAGAGTAGAAAAATCGGTATTTTTCACTGAAACATGGAATATTGAAAAATATTCCACCATTATTTCTCTATAACCTACCAGAAAGCATGAAATAAATTTTATTATTTTTCTCAATGTTTTTCTTTAGGATTATATCACATTCATGACATTTATAATTTCAAATTGTAGCATTCATGTCACCAGTTGTGTGAAGGAAACAACATTTAGAACTCAATATTAACAATGCCAAAATTCACCTTTATGTGGAAATAGGTTATAAGACTAAAACAAGTACAAGCAGTCAATTTACAAAATTTTAAGGCTATAGTTTCTAGATGCATCAATATCATGACTAAAAACTTAATCCTATGTGTGTAATTTGTAGGAAAAAGGCAGAGAAGAAACAGAAAAAAACAAAGAGCAAGGGGAAAGATCATAAGAAACCAAAGGTAAAGAAAAAAATATATTAACCCTTTACCACAAAATGTCGAGTTTTAACGACCCTGAGGATGAAGCCTTCTGAAAACATTGTGGAAAAAGGAGGAAATGCTGGTAACCAGCATTTTCTCCTTTTACCACAGTGCTTTCTACCCTTTCAAGGGAGAAGTTTAGTTTTTGAACCACATCTAATTTGTTGTCTGTAGATGCTTTCAATTTGGACCAGTCTAAAATTTTGTTGTTTGGTAAAGAGTTGATAACATAATTCTTTCCCAGAGCACAAAATTTAGACTTGTGCTGAGTAAAAGCTTATGCAGACTTCAGGGTGGCTCAAACCATGAAATATGTCTTTGAAAGCATTGTGGAAAAAGGAGAAATTGCTGGTTACCACCAATTCCTCTTTTTATCATGATCATGTTTTCAAAAGTTATTTGACTCGCACTGTAAAATCAAGGATTGAACTAGCAATGTATTAAGCTGATTTTTTACACATTTTAGAAGAAGATCAGGTTGCACAGATTGAGCAGAGTTCCAAGGTCAAGGTCACAGCCAGGGGTCAAAGGTGACCTACTCTTAGGCCTAACCAAAAAAAACATCTGTATTTAGGGTTTCTGTCCGAGATGCTGTAGGTAGGGTAGGTAGGGATTTTTCTTTTCCAGAAACTTTTCACGTAGACCATGTACGGAAATCACACCAGACAGATTTTTTTTTTCTCTACCCACTTTCTGTTTTCCACAATAAATTTTTGATGGTGTTTTTAGAGGGACCAGAGCCCTGAAGAGCCCCAGGATGTCTCGGTCCCAAACCTGGAACTCTGTGGTAACCCGTCCTCTTTCAATGTGTACTCTCTGGTGAGACAAGCCCTGCTGGAGAGATGTATGAAAGAAGCAACCAAAGTCTATCAGCAAAGCAACCGTGGGTTCTCTGACTCAGAGTCTGACGATGATGCAGAGGATAAATCAAAAGATGGGAGTGTCAAAATACCAAAGGTATGTCAGAAGTCTAATTTTGGTACGTCTTAAAGAACTAACTTTTTACCAAACAACATCATTTTAGACAGGTCCAAATTAAAAGCTTTTTCAAACAACAAATTTAATATAGCTCAAATGACAATTTTTGTCTTTGATAGGGTGGAAAACATTGCGGAAAAAGAAGAAAAGGCCAGTTACCAGCATTTTCACCTTTTCCAACAAGTTTTTTCAAAAACCTTCTTTGCCAGGGTCGTTTAAACTCGGGACTGTGTTACAACTTATCAGCGTATGAAAAAGACCCCAAAGTAAAATTTTTTAGATCCAGGCTCCTGTTTGGTCAGCATATGGAACAGTGTAAAAGGATCGGACTGCAGGCTGCAAATCATGAAAGGCATCCCAAGGGTTAATTTTGAAAGTGTTTGCAGACAACAAAGTAGATGTGGTTCAGATAATAGGATATATCATTTAACTCTTTACCAAACGACAAGATTTTAGACTTGTCCAAATTGAAAGCATGTGCAGACAACAAAATTAATGTGACTCAAAAATTGAAGTTTGTTTTGTGTAGGGTAGAAAACATTGTGGGAAAAGGAGAAAATGCTGGTTACCAGCATTTTCTCCTTTTCCCACGATGTTTTCAAAAGGCTTCTTCCTCAGGGTGGTGAAAACCAGGGATTGTTTGGTAAAGGGTATATCATTGTGGGAAAAGAAAATGTAGGTTACCAGCATTTCCTCCTTTTTCCATGAAGATTTTAGAAGCCTTTTTCTTCAGGGTCATAAAAATTTAGATTTGTTTGTCAGAGACAAATCCTGAAACTAAAAGCTGCGTCTATGTATGGTTAACCCTTTACCAGTCAGCAAAATTTGGGACTTGTTCAAATCGAAAGTACTTGCAGATAACAAATAAATCATGGTTCGAATGCAAGAAACTGTCTTTGATAGGGTAAAAAAACATAATGGAAAAATCAGAAACTGCTATTTCCCAGCATTTTCTCTTTTTCCCCACAATGTATTCAAAAGCCTTCTCTTACAGGTTTGTTAAAAGTCGGGATTGTGTGGTAAAGGGTTAAACAGTTGTTGGACTGATTACCAGTCAGCAAAATTTGGGACTTGTTCAAATCGAAAGTACTTGCAGATAACAAATAAATCATGGTTCGAATGCAAGAAACTGTCTTTGATAGGGTAAAAAAACATAATGGAAAAATCAGAAACTGCTATTTCCCAGCATTTTCTCTTTTTCCCCACAATGTATTCAAAAGCCTTCTCTTACAGGTTTGTTAAAAGTCGGGATTGTGTGGTAAAGGGTTAAACAGTTGTTGGACTGATTACTCACAACAGATTAAGGACAAGATTTTCCAGTGCAGCAAATTCACTTTATTGGTTACATGTTTGAAAATATAAATTTCCAAACATTTTTGTATGTTAACCCTTAAAGCGCCTTTCACGACTATAGTTGCCTTTGCGGCCAGTGTAGATCAAGATCAGGCTGCACAAAACATGCAGCCTGATCTTTGATCCATACTGTCCGCTTTGCTGAAACACCATAGACAAAAGCAAGCATGAAATGGCAAATATTTGAGTCATATTTCTAGGATGAAAATGTCTTGTAAGTTTATTTGGCCATCTATGGGTTTAGTTATCACAGAGCAGATTTCTTGAAAATTTACTTGTAAGTACTTGCTGTGAGACAAGACAGACAATATGATTTCAGCCTTTTTGATAATAATATACAAGACAGACAATATAGACAATGGATTTTAGCCAGTTTGATACTGATTTAACCCTTTATCAAGCAATCCTGCAGAAATATGCTTTTGAAAACATTGTGTGAAATGGACAAAATGCTTGTAAGTATTACTCCTTTTCAAGGACAAAATTTAATGTTGTCAATGGAACCATACAAATGTATTTACATGTAGTTTTGTCATCTGCAGATGCTTTTAAATTTGACAAGTCTGAAATTTTGTTGTCTGGTGAAGATTAAACTCATTGCCAGAAGATAAATAATAGACTTGTTGAAATTCTAAGCATTTGCAGGCAAAATGGTAGATGAGCCTACAATGATATGATTTGTCTTTGATGAGGTAAACAACATTATGGGAAAAGGAGAAAATGCTTTTTACAAGTATTTTTTTCCCTTTTCCACAATGTTTTTAAGAGCCATGACATGTTCCTCAAGGTCAGTTAAGCATAAGATTATTTGGTAATAAAGGGTTTAGAATCAAATTACTTGCATTGATATTCCAGGTGGTTGGTCTTGGCTTGAGAGGAGTGTTCCAGCTTGTGAGGGAAACTAGAGAACACTATCCAGAGCTATGTGTGAAAGCTATGAAAGCCCTGTTGGACATGCTTCAGGGACAGCTGCCAGAGAGTATGAAGTATGAACCTGCAGAGATTGTAGGTAAGGCTCTTCTTACATAATTATAAGACATGGCCATATTTTATATTTAGCTCGACTTTTGTTGAAGAAAATGTCAAGGTATTGTTATAGTCCAATCATCATCTGTATTGTCGATGTGAGAAAACTAAGACATTTTCTTATATCTCTTGTCATTACTGATGATATTTCCTTAAACTATTAACTAGCTAGAGGAGGAACCCATACCAGAAGGGAAGGTTACTCACGACACCCTTTTGACACTTATGCCCATTTTTGACTTAAAAAAAAAAAAAAAACAGAAAAACCATCTGTAGGCAAGCATTACCACCAAGTACCCAGAGTATAGGTTCTAACTCTTCACCAAATGACAAAATTTTTAACTGAAAACATTTTATGATAACAAAATAGGTGTGTCTCAACTGATGGGAGTCGTCTTTGATGGGACAAAAAACATTCTGGGAAAAGGAGAAAATGCTGGTTACCAGCATTTTCTTCTTTTTCCACATTATTTTTAATAGCTGTCTTTGTCTAGGTCACTGGGATCATTGGGAAAAGTTTTAATGGAGAAACAAGGCTTATCACAAATGATCACCCCAACTTAGCTGGATTGCTGTGTCCCGGTAATTTTTTTCTGTGCCCTAAACAAAGGACACATAGAGAAATTAAGACAGGTTCTTGTACTTGTAGATGGTCTGTTCCAACTGCTGATGGAGATAGCTACAAATTCTGGCCCAGACTTTGTGTTTGAAGGACAGTCATTAACAGCATTGGCATGTTCATCTTTGATCAGCCTTGTTGTTGCCCTGGGGGACACAGGAAAGTTGTTAACAGCAGTGTCAGCCATGTTGATGAGTACAGGTCCAATGGCCATGCAACAGATTCAGGTAGGTTATAGTAACTGAGCCAAAGCACAAAACATTCAAACAAATCAGTATCTTTGCCTTTTTTCACTCATGAAAGTTGTCTACTTCATTTTACTGTCACTGAAAGGGGTTTTATATAAAGGCTTATATTGAGTAATGAGGTAGAACCTAACATTTTATTCCTATATATGTCCGTTAACTAGGTTTAACGCTTTACCACACGAATCTGACTTTTAAAGACCCTGAGGAAGAAGCCTTTTGAAAACATTGTGGGAAAAGGAGAAAATGCTGGTAACCAGCATTTTCTCCTGTTCCCACAATGTTTTCTTCCCTATCAAAGACAAATTTTCTCATTTGTGTCACAGTTAAAATGGCGTCTGCAAATACTTTCAATTCGAACAAGTTTACATCTTTGTTGTTTGGTAAAGAGTTAATAGGCGAACAGAATATTTGTCTGGTAATAGATTGATCGAATTACGTTATTGACTACCTTTCTAATTTGCAACATATTTTTATGGTTTCGGTCCATTTATGTTGAAATTAGAACGTTGATTAATTACGGAAGTTAACACCTACTGTATAGATTACGCCTATACCACACAATCCCAACTTGTATAGACCCTGACAAAGAAGGCTTCTAAAAACAGCATTTTCTCCTTTTCCTACAAGGTTTTCTACCCTTTCGCAGATAAATTCTAACATTTTAGCCGCACTTAATATGTCAATGTTAATGTTTTCTATTTGGATGAGTCAGAAAGTTTGTTGTATGGTAAAGAGGTGAATTGTTACTGTCATTTCTGTATGGTTGATTTTATAGGTTCCAGCAATTTTGACATCACTTCAGAAGAGTGTACAGGCTGTTCTACTTGGTAAAACACAGTTACCAGAGTGGTTTAGTCATGGAGTGAAGGAGAAATCTATGATGTTTTCATTCCAACTACAGCTTGAAAACAACAAGTTTCCAGGTGAGATATGTAATGAGCATGTACCTACTTGATTTTTACTATACATCTGTTTTCCATTTGTAATCCTTTTTAAAACCATTCCGCATTTTTAAAACCATTGGGGTGAAGGCTTTCGAAAAAATTAATAGAAAATGTGGAGGACCAGTGTTTTCTGTTTTTTGCCAAGAATCTTCTTTACCTGTTTAAAGACAAATTCCATCTGACATTCGAGTCCAAATTGAGTTGTTGTCTTCAGATACTTTCAGTATTGATGAACCTATGATTTTTTTGTCTGGTAATGGTTCAATAGATTGGTTTTTATTGATAGCAAAGTTTTATACAGCAAGACATGATGATCCCACTCAAAGTACAGTATGCTGTAAGCAGCAAGTCTAGAACAGAATCTGTATGTAGAAAATTAAGCTGATAGCCATAGGTTTGTCATATGGCCTGCAACATGCGAAAAGGGGCATTCAAACATTTGCGTAAAGTGTCGTCTCGGATCAGCCTGCGCAGTCCTTGCAGGCTGATCCGAAACAGCACTTTCCGTTTTTATGTAATTTTCTGTTTTGCGCAAGTCTACTGTAGCACAAAATCTAATGTCGTCGTAAAGTGCCATCTTGGATTAGCCTGCGCGTACTGCGCAGGCTGATCCGAGACGACACTTTACGCAAATGTCCGAATGCTTTTTTTGTGTGTTGCAAGCTATGAAGGATACTTGTTTGTAAAGTATCCAAATGTTGAAGATTATACGTGTAGAGACAAATTGTAATTAGCAAAGATCCACTTTGTTCAAAACCTCTCTCAATATTTAGGACAGTGTAAACCCAAGATCTTGGCCTGTATTCACCCACCAACCATTTTTAATAAGATTAATGATCTGGTTTTCTAGAATTTTTCTAAATTTCTAAGTAACACAATTTCAGGTTGGCTAAATCAAATACTCTAGCCAATAAAAAATTGTGTTACTTACCATAGAATTGTACTAAGAATGCTTTTTAGAATCATGGTTGATGAATATAGGTTCATTTTGCACATTCAAGACTGTACAGTCTGATCTTGAACTTTACATTCCTTGAAAGCACCCAGATATACTCATGAAAGGATTTTCTTGTTTAACTGTTTCAGTGAGCCTCAACAGTGCACTGACAGCCATGACTAGTGATGGTAAATTTGTGTATATACACAATAAACATGGGCTTTTTAAAGTTGGGACTGGATTTGGAGGAACCCTAGCTGTGAGTTATGTTATTGTACTCTTTTCCTCAGGTTAATACATGTATTGTAGATCCAAGATGAGACTATATTTTGATCAGCCTGATCTTGGGCTAAACTGTTTGCAAAAGGTGATCAGATCATAATGTCTATGCTCTGGTAGAACAACAAAGGTTATGCTTAGCACTCTTACATTAAACCTTTTGAGAAACAGACATAAGTTTTAATGACTTTAGGGAAAAAGGTTTTTGAAAATATTGTTGGAAAAAGAGAAAACGCTGGTAAGCAGCATTTTGTTTATTACCAAAGACATTTTTAAGTACAAATTTCATTATATGAGCTAAATTTGTGTTTTGCAAAAGCTTTCAGTTCGAGCTAGTCTAAAGTTTCTTTGTGTGTAAAGGGTTAACCCTTGACTTGATGAGAATACTTAAGACTTGGAGACATTTGCAGACAACACATTGAATGATAGGATTTGTAGAAAACATTGTTGGAAAAGGAGAAAATACTGGATACCAGCATTTTCTCCTTTACCAACAATGTTTTCAAGAGTTCTCTTCACCAGGATTGCGTGGTAAAGTGTTAAGTGATGTGACATGAGAAATTAAAGTTAAATATTACAAAAATAATAAAAAGAGAAACAGTTCTGTTTTTTACCTGTATTGTGTTCTATTCCCTATAGGGCCATATTCACTGTCACAAGGAGCCAATGTCAGCCAAAACAAGTGTGTGGCTAGCATATGCTGGGGTGAGATATTTTGTGTCTACTTTTTGTAAAGGTTAACTTTTAAAGTGCTGAATAATCCAGTGGACAGTTTCATTCTAGAATAACTTGAATAAGACCGAGATTATTGCAATATAGTGGCTGCCCTATGTCTGTAGTCTTTCAGCAAAGCGGAGAGTGTAGATCAAAGATTAGACTGCATGTTTTGTGCAGTCTGGTCTTGATCTACACTGGCCACAAAGGCAACTGATGTCCTGAAAAGCGCATTAAGGGTTAACATGTTTTGTCTGTTGAACTCCTGGATTACCAAAGAATTTCACAAGTTCTGTTTGTCAGACATCCGAGATGAGGATCTTATTTCTACACAGTTCTATGTCTTTTCTTGAAAGATAACTGGGCAAAAACAGAATGCAGCTTTCACTGTTGTTGTAACTTTTTCCCAAACAAAAAAATTTAAGACTGGTCCACATTCAAAGCATTTGCACCCTCAAATTATGGGATTTGTATCAGAAACGGATGGAAAAAATTGTGGGAAATGGAGAAAATGCTGCTTACGAGTGAGGTAAATATCCTTATTACCCTTTGATGTACTCAAATGGTTACATACTGTAAACACTAATATTCAGGTGTGGAAAAGTTCATGTATTTGTCACATTTTTGTCAAATACTAATTTTAAGCCAGACACTAACTAAAATAAAGAGATTTTATATTTTTGCCATAAAACTTAATCTCTTCAAGAAATGAAGCAGACGTTTTCTGACAGGAATGCGGTCTTGAATCAAATTTTATTTTCTTGTAAACTCAATATTCAGTACTTTGCTGAGCTTACATGTGTTGCTTTTCATTTCTGTTGCAGAAAATTTTGCTTTGTAGAATTGACAACTCCTCTCAGCTTTGTATGATCAATACAGAAACATTAGAAGTAGAAAACCTTTGTGAATTAGATGGTAAGATTTCTGCTAATGTGTTATAACTTTTCAAGGGTTATTATTTGTAATCTGAAATACTTTTTAATGAGGAACTTTTCATGAACTTTTTCTGAGACTATCATATTGTAAATGTATAATTCATAAGACCTTAACCTTCATGCTATCGACACATTTCCCAACTTAATCATACCAAGTGGGGTCCGTGTGGACCCCAGTCATAAACTTGTATCATTCTTGATTTCTTGTGTACAAATGTTCAGAATATTATTTGTGTAAGTTCAGTAACTGAAAATCAACTACTCCTGGTATCATTTATTGACTTTTTTCTCACTGGAAATAAGATATAGATCGTGAGTACGGGGTGAGTATAACATTCGTGCTATATAGAATAATAGTGATATTGCCTGGGGTCCATGTGGACCCCAACAGATTTTGGGTTTTATATTCCACTCACTCTGAAGCCACCAAAGTTTCTATGTAAATTCGGGTTAAGAATAGGTTTAGTAACAAACTCCTAAAATGACAGTTCCCTGCAGCTTCAACTTTTTATCACAGACAAACAGAGAACCATGTGGGGTCCATACGGACCCCACATGTTATGGTGAAGGTTAAGTTGTGCACAGTTAGTTGTTTTGTGTTTGCATTTCATGGTTAAGGTGAGAGAAAATTCAAGACATTGGCTCAGGCTGTCAGATTTCTTAGCATGAAATGCTTGTGTATATAAATATGAAATTAAGTGAGATATATGTGATGAAGCTGTGACATACACTTTTATCCATCAGGTCATGGAGTTGGACCTTGTGCTATGTTTTGTGATGGTGAACACATTGGACAGATAGCAGCTTCAAAAGATGTAAGTTTTATCTGAATATTGCTTATCAACCCTATACCATACAGTCCCAGATTTTCGCGACCCTGACAGATGATCCTTTTGAATGCATTGTTGGAAAAGGAGAAAATGCTGGTAACCAGCATTTTCTCCTTTTCCCACAATGTTTTTTACCCTTTCAGAGACAAATCCCATCATTTGAGCCACAGTCAATTTATCACCTTCAAAGGCTTTCAATTTGGACTAGTAAAAAATATCATCCAGTGGTAAAGAGTTAAATGGCATCAAATTATGTTCTAGTTAGAGGTATAGACATTTAAGTCCAGTTTGATTTATCCCATGTGGATTTATGAATCAATTTGATTTCTGTGTAGTAAGCCTTGCAGAGAAATTCTATTAGTACAGGTAATGTACAAAGCTAGTAATGGAGTCATGAAATGGAATCCTTGCTTGGCAAAGTTTTTTTTCAATGAATGATGGCTTATTGCAACAGAATTCATTCCCCTCTTACAAATGAACATTTTTTTGACATTTTTTTTTTTTTTCGGGAGAAAGCAGCCAGTTGGTTTGAAAGAGACATCAAAAAGCATGGATAAATGCATTTTACTTCATTTTAAAACTTTGGACAAAAAAGAAATTGAAGGTCATGTTTTTTCTTATGGTTTGTCCTCACATTGTAAAATATTTCCCCTAATCAACCAGTTTATCTTAAAAAAAAAAGTTGGTACATAATTATTATACAAAGCAATTCCTGTATTATGGGTATTATCACCATATTTTCTACACATCACAGGACAGTTTTGTTGTGAGAATGTTTGATCCACATCACTCACCAATGGAAATAGTGAGCGAAGTCCCCTTGAAACTGACAAGAAAATGCTTGGATGCTTTTGGAATGGACTTGCCTGGTTCCTCACCTGAAGCTACACCAGACAGGAAAACAATTTGTAAGTCTTTATGGCTTGCAACACGCAAAAAGGAGCATTCGGACATTTGGGTAAAGTGTCGTCTTGGATCAGCCTGAGCAGTCCATGCAGGCTAATCCAAGCTGGCACTTTATGACTACATTAGATTTTGTCCTACAGTAGACTTGCGCAAAACAGAAAATTACATAAAAAGGAAAGTTTCGTTTCGGATTTGTCTACGCGGATACTTTATGCAAATGTCCGAATGCCCCTTTTCACATGTTGCAGGCCATATAGAAAGCTTATTGATAAATCTTTATAGGCTGAAGCATAAATGGAAAATCTCTCAGACAGAATACAATCATGGCATGACAAAAATTCTTCAACAGGTTTAATCATTGCAATGGCCACAAAATCATTCCTTTTACCCTGAGGGCTGAACATTTTTTTTTTTTTTTGTGACCTAAATCATTAATGAATAAGCATTTGCTGGAATATGTTGTATGTAGGACTGCTAAAAAAAGGAAAAGTGGTTGGATAAATGCACAAGAATTTATAACTGGTGGTGAATGCAGTTCATAGGCAGTTTTAATACTTCCTTCTGACTGTATCATGAATTTTGCATACATGTTTATGCATTTCAGCCACAGGGTTTGATGAAGACATAGCCTCCATTACTGCTGGCAAAGAGTTCAGTCTGATTAAAACAACTGGAGGAAAGGTAAAAATGTTATATATAGTATCTGACATAAGTTGGTGTTTCAGATGAAATTTTAGGAAAAATAATACTAATTGAGTCTTTGGCAAGCTTTATAGCATATTTTCTTGATGAGTTTATTGACATTTTATCTTAAATGACAACAAATGTCAGATTCTTTTTATCACATGACTGTATATCTCGAAGACAACTTGAGATCTCAGTGAAAAACCTAAATATTCATGAACCAGACTGACTGACTGCTTTGACTTGTGTGCGTTTGGAGCTTGAAATAGTTCCAAAGAAGCTGATATATAATTACTGAAATCTGAAAACAATACAATCATTAATTTTACTGCTGAATTTACATAATTTTATATCAGATGTAGTTGTTGCAAATAATGGGAAAGAATACTGTATAAGTGGAAATTTTTGCGATGTGGAAATTTTTGCGAATTTGAAAAGTTGGCAAACTAAGTATTTTACCACAAGTATACAAAAAAAATAACGATTGTCTTGAATTGCGCAAACATTTCCGTACGCAAATTGTGCTTAATCGGTAATTCGCAAATTTTTCGACATGCATATATATCCATGTATACAGCACATTGCTTTAACAAAATGATGTCACATAAGGCTGTATGACAAGAAAATTTGTAATGGCTATATTACACTGAAAACAGTGGAGGTTATGTGATAAAATGTATCACACAACTGAATTGTATGGCAAGCACATACAGAAAATACTTATATTTTTACTCTATGCTGAATGAAAATTATGAGCTGTATTCTAATTGTTCACAAACAGAACTGTATTCACAAATAATTGTAAAAATTGCAGTGCTAGCCATCAGGTTAGCATAAAAG
Organism: Hippopus hippopus; assembly: GCA_946811185.2. Lineage (NCBI taxonomy): Eukaryota > Metazoa > Mollusca > Bivalvia > Cardiida > Cardiidae > Hippopus > Hippopus hippopus. The sequence goes on from OX328100.1 coordinate 46,256,456, forward strand.
TTTTATCTTTGGAAATCAGAAGCATAGTGTAGGAATGAAGATCAAATTTAGAAAATATAAAGGGTACTGCCTTAGGACGATGTATCATGCAATATTTGGAAATATGTGAGAGTCTCTAACATGAAAATGTAATGTTTATTTCAGGTCTTGTATTCAGGAAAGTCCACAACCCTGGGAATAAAGCAAGGGGGTCCTGCACCTGGAAAATGGGCAGAGCTCCCAATCACAAAATCTCCAAAAGTTGTCCAGGTGGCAACTGGACATGATGGTCAGCATGCCCTCATTGTAGGTGAAGATGGAAGTGTGTTTTTTGTCGGGACACCAAGACGAGGGGAGGATGGAGATGCAAGTCTTTGTATGTAGTGTTGATATTTACATCTGAGATTTTTTCTGAAATATCAGCTGCATATTTTTGTAGTACTGAAAAGTTGTAGAACTGTAATGGATGGAGAACTTGTGTATACCATTATGAAGCAGACTTTCCAGAACTACGTAATATCTATACAAATTGTAAAACTGGAACACATTTTACATAATATAAATTGTCTTGTTTTAAACCATATGGAAAACACGGTAGAAGGAGCTGTTGCTGATTTCATGGAGATGCTCAGTCTTCCACAATGTCTTCTGAAGTTGTCTTCTGTACTTGGCAATAGAAAACAAATTTCTATAGCAATGACTTTATTTTCTCAACTCAGATGCATAAATCATGTAATTTAGAATTAAAGCAAATATGGCTTGCAGTACGCGAAAAGGGGTATTCAGACATTTGCGTAAAGTGTCGTCTCGGATCAGCCTGCGCAGTCCGCGCAGGCTAATCCGAGGCGGCACTTTACGACAACATTAGATTTTGTGCTACCGTAGACTTGTGCAAAACAGAAAATTACATAAAAACGGAAAGTGTCGTTTCGGATTAGCCTGTGCGGACTGCGCAGGCTGATCCGAGACGACACTTTACGCAAATATCCGAATGCCCCTTTTCGCGTGTTGCAAGCCATACCTAGAAATCTTTGTGAATGTAGCTCAACAGTTCTTTACCTATAATGTTATTCAAAACATGAGAAGGTTCTTTTTTTTTTATATTTTCAGCAAAAGCAAGAAGACAGCCAAAAGCTGTAAAGCCTAAGAAGATGATAAGGCTGGACTCAAAAACTGTGATATATGCTGCTTGTAACAATGGCAGCAGTGCTGTGATAACTAAAGATGGAGGTCTCTATATGTTTGGCAAAGATACTGCTCATTGTCATCAGTCAAGTGGTTTGTATCGTTTTATTAATTTGTTACCACCAGAAGCTTTTGCTGATGGTATAGGTCTTCAGACTGCACAGAATGTGCATTGTGTGATCCTTGATCTATATCATCAATTAATTGACAAACCTTGCTCTTTTGTTTGCACACAAATTGTACTTTTTATCTATCTGAATAATAGAGACAAACTTACTTTTTTTCACAGCAAAAAAAAAATGTTTTTTATTCGTACTTATTTTAAGGTACAAATATTTCTGTTTTTTTCCTTTGGAAGAATAATAAGGTAAAAAATGCTTTCTTTTGACAACCATAAGTTAATTAAGGAACAGACAGTCAGTTTCAATACATTTACTTAACAATAGATAACAGAGACATTTTCTGAATGCTTTTAAAAGTGAAAAGTTTTTTTCCAATATAAGTTTTTATTCGGTCTTTTATAACCTATTTTGGTGGTCATCTTTTTGTTATGAGAATTCATATTTGTTTTTTTTTTTTTTTTTGATTAAATTATTTTTCCTGTCATAGACTCAAGAAATTCTAATGTTGTTCAGTACAGCCAAAAGTCTTCAACGGGAAAGTAACCTTTAAAAGAAAAATTGAAGATAGTTGATGGAAAGAGAGGGAGCAAACACTCAAAAAATGTGTAATTTGCTCCTTTTTCCAAGAATGTTTTTAATTTTCATCTGTGTTATGATGGGTTACAAGATTTATAATATCAATGGTCTGCAGGTCATGTGACTGATTTGAAGGATCAAGTTGTCAGTCAAGTATCTCTAGGAAAAGCCCATGCAGTTGCCCTGACAAACAAAGGTCGGATGTATACATTTGGTATTAACAATAAAGGCCAGTGTGGAAGAGACTTTACCCCTGGGGCCGCTAAAGATGGTATGCACTCTCTAGTGTTTTGGTTTACTTTCTAAACTTGCCTTTGTTGTATTAGTCTAATGATGATTGTTGGAAGTGTACGGGTCCTTGTTAACTTCCAGTTAAGATGTTTGATTAGTAATCCAAAGGTCTGGGTTTGATCCTCTCCACAATTAATTTGTTGGAGGATCTTTGGGCAAAGCACTTTTAAGCCCTAGCCTAGTTTTTGTGGAACCAAGGGACAATAGGAAGGAGTAAACTGTTGCTGTAATAAGACTGAAATGATGTTGAAGATGATATTAAATCTTTATCAGACCAGAAAATTCTTGACGTATCTAAATAGAAATCCTGTTTATATGACCATGGAGAATAAAATGTAGTAAACATTGTAGGGAAAAGGAGAAAATGCTGATAACCAGCTTTAGATCCTTTTCCCACAGTTTTTTCTACCCTTTAAAAGGCAAACCATATTTTCTAAGCCCAATGTGATTTGTCATATATAAATGCCATGAATTTTGACAAATCTAGAATTCTGTAATCTGGTAAAAGTTCAGATTTACCTGTATAAATTTCATGATAGGAGCAACACACGAAAAGGGGCATTTGTACATTTGCGTAAAGTGTCGTCGCGGATCAGCCTGCGCAATCTGTGCAGGCTAATCCACGACGGCACTTTACGACTACATTAGATTTTGTTCTTTATTAGACTTCAGCAAAACAGACAATTACATAAAAATGGAAAGTGTCGTTTCGGATTAGGCTGTGCGGACTGCGCAGGTTGATCTGAGACGACACTTTACGCAAATGTACGAATGCCCCTTTTCATGTGTTGCAGGCCATATATAATCTTTTCACCAGATGTTAAACTGTTTGACTTGTCCATATTGAAAGCATTCTTAGACCACTAATTAAATGTTGCTCAGTTGACGGGATTTGTTTTCAAAAAGTTTTTCTTGAGAATAGTATTGGAAAAGCTTCTTTCTTGATGCTCACTGAAAGTGAGATTGTTTGTTCAATATTAAAGATAATAATTTTATTTCAAAGAAAAATACAGATGTATATAAAAAAAGTTGAACTATATTTTCAGTTGGCAGTCAGAATGTAAACATGACAGAGGAAGAAGAAGAAGTAGACATGGAATCTATTATGTGTCCACCAGGTAAGCTGCTTCTTGCAGACAATTTAGATAATAACAAGACTGCACAGAACATGCAGTTTGACCTTGAATCTACTTTGTCGGATATTTTCTGTAAGCATCCATGAAATGATACTCTTTAAGACCAGAAGAGTTAATCCATGTCAGGTACATAATATTGGGTAATGGGTTAAGGCTTATGATTCAGAGCAAACTTCTGCAGAAGTTAATGATTAGATCTGACACACATTGTGAAAAGGAAAAAAATGCTGGTTACCAGCCTTCTTCACCCACAATGTTATCAGAGGATCTTTCCTTTGAGTTCCTGAAATTTGGGGGTGGTTAGTTTAAGATTTAAGAGAAAGGTGTCATAATCAACATTATGTTACAAACAAAGAACAACTGATATCCCGAAATCTTGTCGTACTCTTTGATCTGAACTTTTCAGGCAAACATAAATGGAAGTTGGACCAGTGTATGATATGCTTTATATGTGGTGAGTGCACTGGTTATGGACTGGGATGTATCAACAGTGGTAGACGCAAGGACAGAAATCCAGGAATGTAAGTAGCTCCATGATTTCACAATCCAGTGGCAGGAGGCTTTTGAAAAAGTTATGGAAAAAGGATAAAATGCTAGTTTATTGACCAATAAACCATGAATGTGATTTATGAGGCACAATAAATAAAACCATGAGGGCCTTTGCCCTTGTGGTTTATTCATTGTGCCTCATAACTCACAACCATGGTTTATTGAACAATAAACCAAGATAGAAAGAAGATTATTTCGATTCTAACATGACTGACTCTTGATTTATACAAGTTTACTTGTAACATTTCATTTAGTTCCATCATTGTCAATTTGTATCAAAAACTGTAAATATTGTTAAATCTAAGTTTTTCCTTCCTCCTTTGTTGAGTAGTGAACAATTCATTGATAAAAGAGGCAGAGGCATGGAATAGCCAGGGGCGACTCACTTTATATAGAGTCAGTTTTACTACGCTTTCGTTGCACTATTTAAAGAGCAGAATTCACGCATCATGTCAGAATATTCATTGCCCTCTGAACCCATTAAAATCAAAACAGATGACATAAATACCTTTCATGGTTGGGTTAGATGAAGATCAGTTTGCACAGAATGTGCAGTCTAATCTGCATCTTCTGCTACTTCACTCTAATCTTGACTGACTTTATTTGTTGTCTGCATTTGAAAACGACAAACTTCTTCAAAGATTTAAAAGACGAGCCCAGGTAGTGCAGCAGGTAGATACTGTGCAGCAGGTAGATACAGTACTTGAGACCAGGGGATTGCTGATTCGAATCCGCAGCTCTGCCAATTTCTTTCCGAGGTTTGATGATAGTCATTCTAATAGGATTTATTCCTCTCTTACCTCTGATCCATATGTCCAAGATGGATATGTTGGAAAGCATCCACTGGCTTGGGAAGAATACTATGCAAATTACCGGTAAAAAAAATTCAGGAAAGCACTGACAGTTGCACTGGCGGCTTCGATGTAACTGAAATAATGTTGAAAACGCAGTTAAAACATCACACAAACAAACAAGTTAAAGAATTAACCCTTGTTTTGTTTTTTCAGGCCATGTGGTTGTGGTGCAGGTGAGGCAGGTTGCACAGAGTGTGGTGCTTGTAGGTCTTGTGCTGGGGAATCCCTGGATGGTGAAGACCTGGATGATCTGAAAGTTGACTTACTGAAAGGGAAAGATGGTTCCTTTGATCTTGCCAAGGATCTAGTCCCTCTCAACTTGATGATGGGTAAATACATAGAGGATATTTATTTATTTTGAAAGATTGAAATTTATTTCATCTCATGAACATCATTTGTAATATTTTCGCTCGTGGCACAGCTACTAACCCCATTTTCTTTGGGATTTTCATCAAAATCCAGCACAGTTGTTTTCGTTGATTCCCTGTGGCGTACCCCCTCCAGATAGCAAGGCATTATAATATAACATAAAAAGCGAGAAATGTAATGTAAATGCATGTGAATTAAGTCCTATTTCCATTCTTGTTGAATGGCATGCACTGTTTACCTAGGTAACTTGTGCCAGAACTGCTGTTTCTGTCTTCAATTTTAGAGTCAAAATATGAAATCGGTATTTTTCACTGGTTGTAACCATGAAATGTCAAAGCATATTTCAGCATTATTTATCGATAAACTACTGAAAAGCATGAAATAAAGAATAATATTTTCTTTTGATAATTAAGGATAAGCAAGTTTTCTGCTTTCCAGTTGCAACAGTCCACATGTATATTTGAGGAGGAAGAAACTTTTTATAAGTTTTGAAGTAATGAAAACATTTTTTCTGATGGTATGTGCTCTTCCCATTTGATTTTAAGACCCTGATGTAATTAAGATTGTCATACAGTAACAAGTTGTATGAATGGGAATTTCTTCATTGTCTTTGAATGCTAACCTTTTTCCAGGAGGAGTAAGAGACATGAAAAAAGGTAGTCCTTTAGCTGAACTGTTTGCCAAACTAGATAGATCTCGTGCAATGAGGCAGAAGAATCAGAAGGCACCAAACAGAGTCTCCAATAAACTGAGAAGTAAGAGATTTTTCTATAGTGATATCTCACTTTATGTGTGAGTGGCCCTGTGAAAAAAGGGGTTTAAATGCGGGTTTTAATGCATTGTATAGGGTGACCCAAAAACCATTTACAAATCTTATTAAATCCTACAAAGATTCAGCAAATTTCTTGAAACTTCAGTCTGTGGACAATATTTCCCCGAATTTCTAAAATATGCTCCTCGGTGTTGGAGGCACACTTGCATACGTCATGCATAATTTTCATTTACTCAAACACATTTCTCTTTGGGGATAGTTTTGGTAGTTGCTGTGATGTGATTGTTGCCTTCAGTTCAGAAATTTGTTGGACGTTTGTAGGATTTAATAAATTTTTTGTGAGTTTTGTAGAGCCAGTAGCATATTTTTACTTCAATCCCTATAGGTCAGTGTTACTTTAAGATGGTCTGTCAGAGCAACTGTGCTTATATATTGTATAAACGTTCATGACATTCTATATGTACTGATAAGTCAGTTGTCACCTCAAAGAAAGAAAAGAATTAATAATTTAGGATAATTTTTTTTGTGAGTGCAAAGTAACATTTCGTGGTGCTTTTGTTACATTTTACTTATTCTTGTTGCAATGACTTAATTTTGTATTTTGCAGTATGTAATCATTGGTGTTTTGGTAGTTGTACATCAGTAAGAGTTATACACTTTCATGTCTTGATTGTCTTTATCAGATGATGTAGGCAGTGATCAAGAAGCTGAGTATAGCAACAAGATAGTCAGTCTACCTCCACAAGAGGTTAGTGTGGGGCCAGAGGACATTCCAGTCACTCAAATATCTTGTGGAATGCATCATACAGGTACACACTTCATATAACAGCCTTGTTGTTTCTCACATAATACAGGTCACTTGATGATCCCTTACTTTTACAACCTGAATTGTAGTTGGTACAGAAGATGAATTAATGAAGATTACAAGACAAATGTCATTTCAGCCACAAAAACCCTTTACTGCACGATGCTGACTTTTAACGACCGCAATGTTTTCTACCTTATCCAAGAAAAGTTGCACCATTCAAATTGTTGTCTGCAAATGCTTTCAATTTGGACGAGGCTAAAATCTTGTCGTCTAGTAAAGAGATAAATATATCGTCAAGTATAAAATTTTTAGTTGTTATGTAGTACTTAGATAGTTATTTAATTGAGAAGAATTCACTAGAATAAGAGGGATTAGTGTGGTTTAAACTTGATGGTGGAGTTATGATTAAGGCTTTTATTCTTGTCATTTTATTAGCATATTTTTCAAAATTGAAGGATTAGGTGTTTGTGAGTTTGATTCTGAACATTGAACAAAAGATGACATTATCCTGTAGCATGGTAACACAAGGTCACTTGAAGACAGTAATCAAAATAAGACTGCACAAAAAATGACTGATAATTGTTCTAACACTGTCTGACATTTTGAGATATCACCTTGTTCTCTTGACCTGAAGAATAAGGCTTCTGAAACATTGTGAGAAACGAAGGAAATGCTCATAACCATGTTTTCTTTACCTTTCAAAGGTAATTCCAATTGTTTGAGTCATACATAATATGTTGTCTTCAAAAGCTTTCAATTTCGACAATTCTAAATTATTGCTCTTTGGTATTCTAAGTTTAAAAAGGGTATGTTGTATTTCAGTGGTGCTACTTCAAAATGGAGATGTGTATGTGTTTGGAAGTAACCAGTATGGTCAGTTGGGAGTAGGAGATCTAGTCATAAGGTAAGGAACTCTAACACATTGTGTCAAGACACCAACCTGCTGCAAGTGACTAAAAATTTCAGCCTAAGGTATGGATTCCAAGAAATGAACGCATTTGTCAGTGTTGTAACACAAATGATATTGAAGACGTGTTTCATTTCATTTGTATATGTCCATCTTATGATAGATTAAGAAAAAAATATTTAGGTAAAAAATACTATGTAAGGCCTTCAGTTTTTAAACTTAATCAACTGATGAAATGCGATGATGGCAAACAACTTTTTAACATAACGAGATTCATAAAAAACGCCCTAGATATTCGTAAAAACACCCTAAACCTACATGTCTAATTCATTATGTTGTTTTTTCCCTTCGTTCTGTTGGAAACTCATAGTGTGGTGCTCTCAACTAAAAGTTGAATTATATGAAATATATTGTATAGCTTTGCTGGAAGCACTACACGCATGAGTCATTCTCCCAGACATACGTGCTCTAAAATTGTAACATATCATTATTATTGTTGCTGAGATTCATCAAAGATGCCATTTATATTCGAAAAAACACCCTAAGCCTACATGTCCAAAGTACTTTCTTTTTATGTCTGTTTACTTTGTTTCATTTTTTCTGTATACCTACTGTTCAGTAGACAAATATATGTGTAGCACTGTCAAGTAAAACTTAAATTATATTAAACATATCTTTTGACTTTGCTGAAAGTGCTGCACACATATATTGTATAATGTAGGTCCTTTTACCGTCTGTCATACTCTCTAGATCTCGTATTATTTCATGTTTATAAATGATATTTTTTGTGACTATTTACAACTGTGTACTTGTCTTGTAATAAACTTCTGTTCTGTTCCGTTCTGTTCTGATAAATCTTTACCAAACGACAAATTTTTGGACTTTTCCAAATTGAAAGCACATGCAGACGACAAAATATACGTGACTCAAAAACTGAAATTTGTTTTGGGAAGGGTAGAAAACATGGTGGGAAAAGGAGAAAATGTTGGTTACCAGCATTTTCTCCTTTTCCTACAGTGTTTTCAAAAGGCTTCTTTATTAGGGTCGTTAAAACTCGGGATTTGTGTGGTAATGGGATATTCATTATGAAGAAATGTTGCACATATGAATACATGTATGAATTTTTGGGATAAGGAGGAATTGCTCCTCATGAGCAGTATCTCTGTTTGCCATACTGATTTCGAAAGTCACCAGCAGAAAGTATTGAGTTATTGATATGATTAAACCATTGACATACAATCTCAAGGACAAACAGAAGAAATTTCAAGGAAAATTTCTGGTGAAAACAATTTGAGAAAAGGAGAAAATGCAGATAACCAGCACTTTCTCCTTTCCACAGTCTGTTTGCTATCCCCTCCAAGGAAAATTCCCATATTGTAAGTTCTATATGCTTTGTTGTCTACAAATGCTATCAGTTGGGACAAACTCTTGTTGTTTGATAATAACTTTAAACATACATCTTCACTTGTTTTCATCCAGTTTTTTTAACCATTTTTTTTCTTTATTTCATGAAACTGTAATAACTCTTGTATCTTCATGCCAAATATTTCCCCTGATGGTTGCAAGGTTGCACAGATTACAGAAGATAGAAAATGCATTTCATTCTATTGAGGCTAGCCATAGACATAACAACCACAGTTTCCAGTTTAAATGGAAGACAAATTCCTACAGTTTCTTTACCCCATACACCTTAAATTGATTTTTCATCTACGTTTACATGTTTGCACAGCTGACTAGATTATAACACTATCAAGTTTTAACAGCGTTTGTTTACTCTATGGTTGTAAAGATGTCTCTTTAAAGTCTGTTATGGAAATGCCATTTTTGTTTACAGTATGTCTGCTAGATTTTGATATCCAGCAAAATGGTTTCATGGAAATCTCAGTAAACAGCATTTTGATAGTAGTGTAGACTGTAACTTCAAATAAAAGATATGTAATGATAGAGAATATAACTGTAATATAATTATTTGTGTGACATTTACTGTGAACAACCCTAGCATGCACAAGACATGGGCTAAATTCTACAATTTAATGCTTTTTTGTCAGGAAAAATGATGCATTTCTTCATGTCAATAATGGGAGTTTAGTCTTCTGATAATTGAAGTAAAGAATTTGAATGTGTTCAATATGAGCAACCAAACCTACTGCATACATAGATAATTCTAATTTATAGTAGATTTATATTAGATTCTGTGCTGTCTGATCTTGACTTACAAAAAAGCGCCTGATCTTGTGTTTAGTATCGATAGATTTCAAGTATGATTTATGTAATTTTTTTAACAGGGGTGTCCCTACAAAGCTTCCTTTACCAAGTTCAGCTGTTCAAGTAGCTGCTGGAAGTCACCACACTGTCATTTTGCTAGCCAATGGTCAAGTGCTGACTTGTGGTAATCATCAGGTAGGTTGTTTAGGTTTGACAGCTTCTATATGAGCCATGCTCTGAGAGTTAAATACATCTGCAAAAAGTATCGACACAGGTCTGCCTGCACAGTTCGTGCAGGCAGACCTGTGTCGAAACTTTTTGCTTTTGGTAAATTTTCTGAATTTCCAAGGACCATTCTACCTCAAGATTCTGCTAATTGCTAACCAAAGTGGATTTTATGGATGCATAATTTTGTGGTGACTTGCTTCGTATAATGCATCACAAAGATGTGTGCAACCCCCTCTTCCCACCGCACAGCTCGCATAATAAAGGGATAATGAACATGATGAATACAATGTAAAAAGAATTTTACAAAGAGGAAATGCTTTTCATGGGCAATTTTTCCTTGTACCACAGTATTTTGATAAGTATTTTTGGCAAAATGCTAGAAGTCACTGCCGAAAGTAATGTCAAAATAAGAATTGTTCTTCTGATGTTTTTCTGGAAAGTGCTGCCCCCTCCCCCTTCCGTTTTTTTGTCCAAACTAAATCTTAGGGCCATCAAAATTTGAATGATAGGCTGAACTTCTAGTATGGATAATTGAACCTGATATGCAGAAAAGGCAGAAAAGGCCCTGTTCAAATAAATCTCTCTCACACTGTAAAATTTTGGACAGGTCCAAATTGAAAACATTTGCAGACAACAAAGTTAATGTAGCTCAAATAATGGATTTTGTCTTTGATAGGGTAGAAAAACATCGTGGGAATAGGAAGAAAAGCTGGTTGCTGGCATCTTCTCCATTTCCCACAATGTTTTAAAAAGGCTCTTTGTTCAGGGTTGTTAGAACTTGACATTGTGTGGGAAAGGGTTAATTCATTACATGACAAATGTGAGTTTTTTCTGTACTGGAAAGCTTCCAATAACACTGCAATACGTCAAATTAACTCTTTACCAAACAACAAAATTTTAGACTGGTCCAAATTGAAAGCACTTGCAGATGACAAAATGAACATAACTCAAAAATTGAAATTAGTTTTCAGCAGGGTAGAAAGCATTGTGGGTAAAGGAGAAAATGCTGGTTACCAGCATTTTCTCCTTTTCCCACAATGTTTTCAAAAGGCTTCTATATCGGGGTCGTAAAAACCAGGGATTGTTTGGTAAAGGGTTAAAGTACCGGCAATTGAGCAAAAAGTGATATGCTTTTGTCATCAGTCTGAATATTCCTTTGCTATTTACTAAAGAACAGTTTTAGATTAGTCAAAACTTGCAGTTGACATAAAATTGATTGTGGCAAATATTGGGGTTTTTTCTTTTGGAAAGATTTCAAACATTCTGGGAAAAGGAGAAAATGCTGTGGTTACCAGTTTTTTCTCCTTTACCCACAATATTTTCAATACAGTTTTTGTCCACAGGGTTGTTGAGTATGATTTGTTAAAGGGCTGAATAGAGATTTTTGACACATACTAAACTATCTTGTTACTGACTGTATCATACTAATTAGATGTTATTCATGTGAGCCATGCTCTGAAAAAGGGGCTTCATGGATCTGCTAAAAGTATAGACCCAGTCCGTGCAGGCTGACCTGGGCCGAAACTTTTTGCTATTGGTCAATTTTCTGTATGTCCAAGGACCAGTCTACCTCATGATTAAGTGGCTGTTATGGATCTGTAAGTATGTGATGACTTGCTTGGTATGATGGATTACGGATCAAGTGGCCCCTTTGGCCAGAGCATGGCTCATATGTATGAAGAGTACTAAACTGATTGATACCTTCTGTAATTCTACAGAAAGAATCTTTAGGCCGTGGCTGCCCTGAAGATGCCAAGTCAAAGATTGGTTTATGGTTTGCTGTACCCGGCCCTGTACCAGGTGTGGGTAAGTCATTATTTTAACTCTTTACCAAACGACAAATTTTTGGACTGGACCAAATTCAAAACATCTGCAGACAAATTAAGTCTTGGTAATATGGTGATTTCTGACTTTGATAGGGTAGAAAATATTGTGGGAAAAGGAGAAAATGCTGGTTACCAGCATTTTCTCCTTTTCCCACAGTTTTCTATAGGCTTCTTTCTCAGGGTTGTTAAAAGTCGGGATTGTTTGGTAAGGAATTAAATACATGCATAGAAAGTAAAAGCAATTATGCTTTATCCTTTTTGTGGAAAATCTTTGTTTTGCAATGGATGTGCCTTGAAAAAAATATTCTTTTTTTTTCCAGACATCAGTATTTTGGACTTGCCCATACTGAAAGCATTTGCAGACGACAAATTATTTGCTGCATAACCCTTAACCTCCCAATCCTGACTTTGCTGCATAACCCTTAACCACCCAATCCTGACTTTTCATAAAAAGACATATGAAAACATTGTGGGAATAGGAGATAATGCTGGTTACCAGAATTTTCTCTTTTTCTCAAAGTGTTTTCTATCGTTTTAACTTTTAAAACTTTGATTTAAGCTGCTTGTGACTTGTTGTTTGCAAGTGCTTTGAATTTGGACTTTGTCAAGTTGTAAAGATTTCAGTGATTGAACTTTGCTCTTTTTGGGACGAAAATAATATTTGAAAAGGACGAATTGCTGGTTGCTTGCAATTTCTCCTTTTCCTACACTGTTTACAATGGCCTTCCACTGAAGTAATTTACATGTGGAATTTGAGGGTGAAGGATTGAATCAAGACCAGGTAGCATAGTTGTTGAAGTCGAACCTCTTGTTAGATATGGGCACTCCGGCAAAAGGGGGTTTAATGCATCTCCATGATGCAGTTTAACCCTTTCCCAAACAATCCCTGGTTTTTAAGGCCCTGAGATAGGAGCCTTTTGAAAACATTGTGGGAAAAGGAGAAAATGCTGGTAACCAGCATTTTCTCCTTTTCTCACAATGTTTTCTACCCTGCTGGAAACAAAATTCAATTTTGAGTTACATTTATTTTGTCGTCTGCAAGTGCTTTCAATTTGGACCACTCTAAAATATTGTCGTTTGGTAAAGCGATAATAAACTAGTCATCACATGATTTTGGGTCCATGAAATCTGTTTGTAGAACAATTGACTGAATCTTGGGATAGAATTGTTCTTGGACATGAAGAATATTTACAAATACAGATGCATTAACCCTTCACTGGTTTTCACGACCCTGAGAAAGAAGGCTTCTGAAAACATTGTGGGAAAGGGAGAAAATGCTGGTAACCAGCATTTTCTCCTTTTCCCACAATGTTTTCTACCTTTCCCGAAACAGATTTTAGTTTTTGATTCACTTTAATTTTGTCGTCTGCTAATGCTTTCAGTTTGGACCAATCTAAAATTTTGTCGTCTGGTAAAGAGTTAAACAGCCTTTTAAAAAAAGTATGACCACTGTATAATTTATTTTTTTTATTACAGGTGCTAGATATGGCCGAAGAGCAACTTGGATAGGAGCAAGTGGTGATCAAACATACATGAGAATTGATGAGTCACTAATTAATGCTCACATTTTGTCTTCATCAAAAGTGTTTGCTAGTCAAACAACAATAGGTAGAGTGACTTCTTTTTGTTCAATTCATGTCTTGGTAGGCCTTGTTGGATATTCTAACTGAAATGAGTGTGATAGTATTAAAATTGAAGTTGTGATAATGGTGAAGATCTAGTTAACAGAATGCAATAAGATAACTTGGATCTTTCTCTTTAAAAAGAGAGCATATCTAGCACTTTGTAACCCTTTATCACTGATCCAAAATTTTAGCAACTGTTACAGAGAATGCTACTTAAAACCCGAGGATAAAAGGAAACAATGCTGGAGAAAATGCTGGTAACAAGCATTTTTTCAAACAATGTCTTTCTTCCCTTTGAAAAACCTGATAGATTGAGACACTTTTAACGTTTTCTGCAGGTACATTCAAAACTTATCATTCTAAAATTGTGTTATCTGGTAAAGGAGTGAACAAGTCTCATACCTATAGGTAATACCAGTGCCCATGAAAGAAATCTCATCTACTGTCTACCACACAGTCTTAAGTTTGAGCGACAGTGACAGTAAAGATATTTGGAAACATTGTGGGAAAAAGAGAAAATGCTGGTAACCAGCATTTTCTCCTTTTCCCACTATGTTTTCTACCATTCCATAAGCAGAAATCATCTTATAGCAACATTGAATTTTTCATCTGCAAATGCTTTTGATGTAGACAAGTCCAAAATTTAGTTGTGTGGTGAAGGGTTAAACAATTTGAGCCATGCTCTGGCAAAAGGGGGCTTAATGCATCTCCGTAATCCATCACAACGAGCAATCCAATACATACTTATGGATCCATAACACTTTTTTTTCAACAATCAACTAAATCGTGGGGTAGATTGGTCCTTTGACATACAGAAAATTGACCAATAGCGAAAAATTTCGGCCCAGGTCAGCCTGCGCGGACTGCGCAGGCTGAGCTGGGTCGATACTTTTTGCAGATGCATTAAGCCCCCTTTTCACAGAGCATGGTTCATTTATTTATGACAGTAAAGAGAAAGTATGGAGACATTTACAGCTGTCATATTACCTATATTGTACAGGTTTAATACCCATGGGAGAGGACAATGCTGGTATTATGAAATGTTTGATGATCAATAAACAAGATGGAAATTGTAGAAGGTAAGGTTGCCAACTGGTTATATGTTTTAACCTTTTTTGAGGACAATCCCTTGCTTTCTTTTCCATAAGAAAGAAAACTGAAATCTCATCTGAAATGAGAAACTTTTGAATGCAAAGAAAGTGTGGTCACGAATCAATACTATCCAAAACTTGATATTTTGCTGCTGCCAGAAGGTGTCCTCATTTGAATCACAATCCTATTGTAAGCACGAAATAAAGAGTGGAACAGTTTGATTTTGTAGCAAAGGGATGATACAACAAATACTTAAACCCGTATGATGTTATTCATATCACTAGACCTCCATGGGCATCTATGATGGTGTTCCCTTTGATTATCAATCTTTTCTGTGTTGGTTTTTATTGAAAATTTTGTAATTAAGTGATGCACGTAATACATAACACATTTGTAGGGAGGAATATTTTCCAAGATTTGACTTTTATTTTCATGTTCAAACAAACCTTTAAGTAAGGAGTTAGAAGCAAGCACATATTGGATAGCCATATAGAAAGAAATACATAAGAATTTCAGTTTCTTAAATTTGAACATTTCAGCGGTTTTGGAATAAATAGGTATCAAACACTTTCTATTTTAACTCATCATCATGCAGAATCTTAGATCTACCAACTAATTCATGTTGTACAAAAGAGAAAATATTTGAAGGAAAGGAATGTGTTTTCTCGGAATTATATAGAAACATTGTTGGAAAAGAAGCAGTTGCTTGTTAGATGCAATTACTTTTTTTCCACAATGATTTTTTTAAGTTCTTTACTGCATGGGTTTTAAGTCATGTATGGTTATGGGTTAAATATTTCATTATCTAAACTATCAGCTTAGATTATCATTTGCACTGTTCTGCTTCATACATAATGACTTTCCTCTTTCACTGCATTTCTTAAATAACATGGATATTAGCAGCTGTGGGGATACCAATTTGAATAATGGAAAGTCAAGTATGAATGTTACTGTTGCAAAGTCATGAATGAATGGCATTGTGTGCTAAAATAGAAGATACATGGTATGTATCATGTAATGTTTGAATGTCTGATTCAAAAAAAGTTGTGTATAGAAATCAAACAAGGCATATTTGAATGTCAGTACATGCTAGAAAATAATGAGTCATGGTATGTATAAAATCTAAAAGAATTCTGTATGAATGCTAGTCAAAATGATGAATCATATTATATATGAAAGTCTTTAAAGTCATGTATATCATGTCAGTCAAAATAGTGAGTCATAGTATGTATGAAAGTCCTATCAGTTAAGTATGAATTTCAGTCAAGCTAATGCCTCATGCTTTGTTTGAAAGTCTAAACAGTCATGTACATGTATGTCATGTCAGTTAAAATAATAAATCATCTTATGTATGAAAGCCTAAAAAGTTATGGATGAATATTAGTCAAAATATTATTTAGTCGTGTTATGGTTGAAAGTCATACAGTTTAGGTATGACTGTCAGTCAAAATAATGAGTCATGTTGGACCTGAAAGTCTAAAAAGATAGGTATGAATGTAGGTAAAAGTCATGTATGAATGTCAGCAAAATACTCGTGTATGAATGTTAGCAAAAAAGTCATGTTTGTATGTCAGAAAAAAAGTGAAGTATGAATTACAAAAGTGTCATGCAGGAATGTCAGCAAAAAAAAATTTGTATGAATGTCAGCAAAAAAGTCATGTATAAATGTCAGTAAAAAAGGGTCATGGATAAATATGCAAAAAAAATAATGTATAAATGTCAGTCAAAAAAGGTCATGTATGAATGTCAGGGAACAGTCACATATGAATGTTAATAAAAAGTGTATGATTGTCACTGTGCACTTCATGCGCAAAATGGGTCATGCATGTCATTTATGATTGCCAGAATCAGACAGTTGTGTATGAATAAGTAGGAATTTAAAAGGTATGGTTGTCATTGATTGCATATGCAACACATGGTAACTTTTAGAATGCCTGTCACGACCTGGCTTGCTTTTGTTTACAGTGTACATCAAGATTAGGCTGATCAGAACATATAGTTTAATCCTGAATCTACACTGTCTGCTGTCATGTGAGATGTTGTGAAAAATTGCCCCATAATGACAAGCTCCAGAATAAAGTTTCTATCGCTTTTTTTTCTTAGAGCAAAAGACTTTTCTCTTGGAGCAGATTGCCAACCAGTAGATATTTATCTCCCTTTTTATTGCTATAATCATTACCTCCTATTCCCTTTCCCAAGCAATCATTTTTTGTGATGATCCTGTGGTACAAATCTTTTGAAAACAATGTGGAAAGAAAGAGAAGATGATTGGAAGCAGCCTTTTCTCCCTTTTGACAATGATTTCAACCCTTTCTAATCTTTCTCATTTCAGCCACATCCAATTTGTTGTCTGTAAATGCTTTCAGCATGGATAAGTTTAAAATTTTGCAGTCTAGTAAAGATTAACCCTTTACCTAATGACAAAATTTTAGACTGATCAAGATCAAAAGGGTCTGTAGGCAACAGATTAAATGTGGCTAAGAAACTTTAATTCCTCCTTTGAAAGGTAGAAAACATTGTAGGAAAAGGAGAAAATGCTGGTTACCAGCATTTTCTCCTATGTTTTATACCCTTTAAGAGAAAGATACCATTGTTTGACAAACATTCAATTTGTTGTTTGTGAATACTTTCAATTTCTATGAGTAACCCTTTACCACACAACCAAAAACTAAACCTATCAAAACCCAAAGCATATGCAGATGCCAAATTAAATTTGGCTGACATTTTGGAAGTTGTCTTAGATAGGGTAGAAAATATTGTGGGCAAAGGAGAAAATGCAGGTTACCAGCATTTTCTCCTTTTCCCACAATGTTTTTAAAGGTCTTCTTTCTCAAGTTCATTACAAGTCAGCATAATGTGGTAAATGGTTTAAGGTTAACACAGAACATGAATGCTTCTCTGCTCATATAAAAAGCTTCAAACGGAAATTTCATCCTTTCCTTTCAAATAAATGTTGAGGCCATGTCAGAGAATAAATTCCGCTTGGAGCAATGAGCAATGAAAATAAGTCAGATTTTGTCCAAATACATGCTATTAAACCATCGTAGAACAAGTATGTTTATGATTTTTGGTGAGCACATTTATATACAAGTACATGAATAATTTTTGTAAACTATTTAATTAAAACAACATTTGAAAAGTTTGGCAAGGTACAGTTTAGATCAGTTTCTTTAAGACCAATCAGAAAATGTTTCATTTGATACAAAGGGGAGCTGTTCCCAAGAAATATAACTTTATTTTATTTTGCAGAAAACATTTTGGGGGAAAAAAAACCCAATTGCTTGGTATAAACAAATGTTCTTTGTTCCCAGAATGTTTTCAAAATCTGTAAAATGCATGAAATCAACCCACTCAATCATTCATTACCAAACAATATCCTCTATTGACCTTTAAAATGTTGTGGGAAAAGGAGAAAATCCTTGCAATCAGCACTTTGATCCTTTCTCCTTTTCACACAATGTTTTCAAAAGATTTCTTTTCCAGGGTCGTTGAAAGTTGACATTTTGCAATAAAGGGTTAAAAAAGGATTAGCACTTATATTTACACAATCCATCCTCCACTCACTGGCGTAATGAAAATGCTCAGAGTCAGCTGTATCGAGAAAACTCACAATGCATAACAGCCCAACCCTGCACCATTGGATCTGCTCCTTCTAGTACATTAAGATCTGGATACTGACTGAATACAGTGTTCCATTCACTCAGATCAGATAGAGAATCTATAGAACCTGTGGTTCCCTTGTGCACCAATATTTGAACTTTGAGCCATTTCTTGAGTCGATATTGTTTGTACATCTTCTTCACTCCCTCTGCAACTGTTTTACGTAATAAGAGCTGCATCACTTTTTGTGATGTTCCATACATGGCTGCGTGAAAAGCCTGTTGACTGACCTCAGTGATATATTTGTCTGAAAGAGTAGATTGGAATGAATGAGAAAATGATAAGATACTAGCTTCTACACTAGATATATGAAATGAATCTTTTCTGCTTTAAAAAAAAAAACAGATGGACATTATATGGTTTCTGAAGAGAATGCTGCACAAAACATCAGGCAGGTAAATCCAAGATCAGACAATAGAAAAAACTCACTCTGTACCAAATGACAAAATTTTAGACCTGTTCAAAAATCCAAAGCTGTTGCAGACAATACGTCAAATATCGCTCAAATGCTGAAGTTTGTCTTTGAGAGGGTAGAAAACATTGTGGGAAAAGGAGGAAATGCTGGTTTTTAGCTGCATTTAATTTCTCGTCTGAAAATGCTTTCAAAATGGACCAGTCTAATATTTGTCTGGTAAAGGGTTAACATGATTTCATTGAAGAAAGTCAGAAATTATTTGTATGCTTGATATAGGGACCAGATGGATTTCTTTCTCTATTTTCCCCACCCATCCTGTAATTTGTACACTGAGGCTTCTTACCTATTTCTATGATCTGTGTAACAGCTCTTTCATGTTGTTTGAGTAGAGACTGTAGTTTTGTTACATAGTCCAACATAGCCATGGTCATTGGTGGAGTACAGTGCTGAAAATTAAATATGTACATGGTACTGAGCAATAAACCTGAAGGAGTTTATCCTTGCAGCGCAGAACACCGGATTTACTTGCCTTTTCAGACAGTGTAGATCAAGATCAGACTGCACAGAATGTGCAGTCTGATCTTGGATCTGCACTGTCTACTTGTTTTTGCTGGATACTCTGATTAAAACAGCCTTGAAGTTGCGAAATCTGCATCTTTAGTACTGAACTCACTGAGAATATCCAACACATCAACAAGCTGTGCTCTGGCAAAAGGGGGGCTTAACACATCTCTATGATACATTAAACAAAGCAAGTCATCACACAGCAATTGATCCATAACATTCACTTTGTCTAACAACAGTCTGAATCGTGATGTAGACTGGTTCTCAGTTGAGATGCAAAAACTGACCAGTAGCGAAAAGTTTTGGCTCAGGTCAGCCTGCACAGACTGTGCAGTCTGACACAGTCCTATACTTTTTGCAAAAACATTAAGTCCCCTTTTCACAGAGCATGACTCATTTATTATTTACCAAAAGGATATTGAACCACATAAGTTTGAATGCTCATTTTGTCAACATTTCGGCCAACAGACAAAATCATGAAGTTACTCATCCAAACTAAGGATATACTTTGCTTGCCACGTCTGAAAACACCATTTTTTTTATTATTGATGACGGCCATAGGCCCAAATATTTTGATAAAGAGTGATCTGATTTAAATGGACCATGCTCTGTGAAAAGAGTCAGCTTAAAAAGTTTGAGCAGGCTGACCTTACTTAACTCATTACCAAACGACAAAATTCTAGGTTTGTCCAAATCGAAAGCATTTGCAGACGACAAAATAAAAGTGACTGAAAATTTGAAATTTGTTTTGTGAAGGGTAGAAAATATTGTGGGAAAAGGAGAAAATGCTGGTTACCAGCATTTTCTCCTTTTCCCACAATGTTTTCTAAAGGCTTCTTTCTCGGGGTCATCAAAAGTAGGGACTGTGTGGTAATGGGTTAAATCTCTTTGCTTTTTGTAAATTTTCTGCGTGTCCAAGAACCATTCTACCTGAGGATTCAGCTGCTTAGTAGAAAAATTGGATTTTATGGATCTATGATTATGTGATGATTTGCTTGGTAATAGGCTTAACCCTTTACCACACAATCCCGACTTTTAACGACCCTGAGAAAGAAGCCTTTTGAAAACATTGTGGGAAAAGGAGAAAATGCTGGTAACCAGCATTTTCTCCTTTTTCCACAATGTTTTCTATCTTTCACAAAACAAATTTCAAATTTTCAGTCTCTTTTATTTTTTTCGTCTGCAAGTGCTTTCAATTTAGACTAGTACAAAATTTTGTGGCATAGTAAAGAGTTAAGTGCCTGTGATAAATAGGTCTGTAAAAGTTAAAAGTCTTTGATTCAAAAGAAATAGTTTACCTTTTTGTGAAAATGCATGAAAAAAATTAAGCGACCAGAGAGGATAGAATACCTAACTATATAGAGGAATCGCAGATCTTTACTTTTATAAGAAGTAAAGATAATTATTTCCAAGATAACAGAATTGTTGACTTGTCCAAATTGAAGGCGTTTGCAAATGACAAATTAAATTTGGGTTCAAATGTTAATAGAATTTCTGTTTGAAAGAGTCAGAATTTTGAGAAAGTGAAGAAAAGCTGATTACCAGCCTTTTGTTCTTTTCTCACAGTGTTTTCAACAGCCTTTTTCTCAAACTGCCTATGGTAAAGGGTTACAATGTGTGTAAAAAAAAATGGAAAAGTAAAATTTCTATCTATGATGATGAATTACAGATATATATATATACATTTACAGAATTACCTCTTTACCACTCGACAAAATTTTAGCCAGGTCCAAAGTTAAAGACAACATATTAAATGAAACTCAAAACATAAAATTTATCTTTCAGTGGGTAGAAAACATTGTGGGTAAAGAAGAAAATGCTGGTTACCAGCATTTTCATCTTTTCCCACAATGTTTTCAAAAGCCTTTGTTTCCAGGGTTGTTAAAACTTGGGATTGTGTGGTAAAGGGTTAAGACTACAAGAGTTTAAAACTTATAAAAAATACCTTTTTTGTGAGTTCCAGTGAATGTCCTCTTTAGGTCAAGTAGAAGTTGGGGCAGAAATGTCACACACAATTTGATTAACTGATAAATATCAAGTCTTGTATAGTAAGGTTAGACAGAAAAATCTGTTTCAAGCTCAGAATCAAATGAAAGTGTGCACAAATGTATATCCTGTTGTCCTTATAAAACTTCAGTAAGCCACATAAGATTATAGAAAGATTTTACAAGTCTTTTTAAAGAATATCCACACTACAATATTTCACTTCCTTGCTTCCTTGTAGAAAACTTGAAGATAGTGATCTAAATTTCTTGCCTTCCTTCCTAACACACTTCACTTAAATTACACTTATTAATCTGTGTGCTACAAACATTAATTATCTTGTTATTCATTTCTGCTTTGATATAAACCAATGAACTTGCTTTAAATAGGTTTTGTTTTTTACTCATTTATTTTGAGCTCATAGGAAAGAAAACAATCTAATTATTGTTAATTGAATCATTACTTTATAATTATGACTTTGATCTTAATCTTTGAAGCTGCATGCTTTAACACTTTACCGAACAATCACAGGTTTTAACGACCATAGGACAACAATACAATACAACAATACAATACAAATAACTTTATTTAACTTCTCAAGTGCAATAGCATACAAAAAGAGGAAATGAAAGTAACAATGAGTATATACATGTATATAACAATGCCTTTTGAAAACATTGTTGGAAATGGGGAAAGTGCTGGAAACTAGCATTTTCTCCTTTTCTCACCTTGTTTTTCACTCCCTACAGACAAATCTAATCATTTTAGTTTTATTTTAATTGTCTTCTGCAATTGTTTTCTGTTCAGACCAGTTTAAAATTTTATCATATTGTAAAAAGTTGACCCTTTATGAAACAATCAGATATTTTAAAGATCCTGAAGGAGAAACCTTCCTAACACATTGTGGAAAAAGGAGGAAATGCTGTTAACCAACATTTTCTTCTTTTCCTACAATGTTTCCTATCCTTCCTAAAACAAATTTTATTTTTTTGAGTCACAGTTTCTTTATCATCTGCATATGCTTTCAATTTCGGCAAGCCTAAAACTTTTGTTATTTTGTAAAGAGTAAATCCACACTATAGAAACTGTCAATGATTTTTTGCCTTACGGAAACCAATTTTTTAAATTATTGCGTGGTTAAGGGAGAAATTGCTGAAGGAAATATTGAAAATGTTAGGGCTCAGAAGCAGGTATGCCCTATGTAACTAATTGCTCATATTCTGAAGGGTTATTACCAGAGGAGCTAATTGTACATATACAGCAGTGGGTGTCAGGAAGTGCCAGATAAATATTATTTGTCTTTTTTAGTAAATAAAAAGACCAAGATAATTTGCAATTTCTTGTTCAAAATATCTCAAAGATGTTACACAGTTTGGGTCACAAAATATTGCATTTCTGTATGATTTTAACCCTCAAAGTGCCATTCACAATTGTAATTGGCTTTGCAGCCAGTGTAGTTCAAGATCAGACTGCACAAGATCTGCAGTCTGATTTTTGATCTAAACTGACTGCTTTTCTGGACAAGATCTTGAAATTGCAATTAGTTTGGCTTTACTGCCAGACTGAAAATGTTTGTTTGGTTTATTAGGCACTCTAAGGGTTAAATTTACAAGTTAGCCTGCAAAAGCAGCTGATGTAACTTGTGAAATTCTAAGGACTCTTTATCAGAAGACAAAATTTTAAACTTATCCAGATTGAAAGCATTCACCTCTCACAGTTGACAAAATTTTTAATATTTCTCAAATGATAGAATTTGTCTCTGAAAGAGTTAAAAACATTGTGGTAAAAAGGAGACAACGCTGGTTACCAGCATTGTCCCCTTTTTACCACAGTGTTTTTCAAGGCCATCATCCTTGCAATGGGAGATTGTTTGGTAGGGCATCAAGCAATTTTTTTTTTTGAGATTCAATTTGACTTTTCTGTGCCTCTGCAGTTGGTCTCATCAAAACATTGTAGAAAAATGAGTGATGGCTTGTATTAAGTAAGCACTTCCTTTATTTTCAATAGTAATTATTCATTCAAATTTAGAACACCATTTTTTATTCCTTTGATTATTTTTCTCAATATGACATACTTTTAATTTTGTGTACAGATAAGTAACTGTAGTGATTTTTTCATGTTAGTCTTTGACTGGATGTATGTTTATTAGCTTTGTTATGTTTGTTGTTGCTACTGTTTCGATCATCATCATCATCACCATCATCATCATCATCATTGCCACCACAACCACACCACCACCATCACAGCCACCACCATCACCACTGCCCTACCACCACACATCATCATCATCATCTACAGTTTCTGACTTTTTTTTTCTAGCTTTGGAAGTGGAGAACAGGTGGACTTGTCTACAAAAGCAGTGTGTTTAGATCCAGTCTATGATGTACTGTGGAGGTATGATTTTGTATAATTTAAAATATCAATTTGTAGTACACAGTAAAACCTAGAGTATCCAAATTATACAAACCATCATACCATAACTTGAAATAATCTTTTAACCCTTTCCCAGACAACAAAGTTTAAACTCTTCCAAATTGGAAGCATATGCAGACGACAAATCTGAATGTGGTACAAATAAAATGAAGTTTTTTGATAGCGTAGAAAACACTGTGGGAAAAGTAGAAAATGCTGGTTAACAGCATTTTCTACTTTTCCCACAATGTTTTCAAAAGGGCTTTACCTCAGGGTCGTTAAAACCCGGGATTGTTTGGTAAAGGGTTAATATGAAGCATTTTCTGCTGTCCTGATGACTTTTTACCCCTTTTCCAAAAAATCCCATATATTTACAACCCTGACTGAGGCAAGAAGATTTAAAACAAGAATTGTTGGAAAAAAGAGAAAATACTAGTAACCAGCATTTTCTTCTGTTTCCACAATGTTTTCTACCCTTACAGAAAAAGATCTCATCATTTTAGCAGCATTTAATTTGTCATCTGCGCCTGCTTTTTATTTAAAAAAAGTTAAAAATTTTGTCATCTAGTAAAGGGTTAAAAAATCCATTACTTTTTTTTTTCCCCACACAATATCCTATTCTTTTATATTAGTGTAATTAAGTTTTTGAACTTGAGGCTCAATCCACTTGCTGCCTTTCCTGTCAGTACTTATGAACTGCATTATTGTTCTATGTAAATCGTCGCAATAGATTATGTTGAACTCATTATGAAACGGCAACTTTAGGTTTGTCTAAATTGAAACCATTTGAAGACGACAATATGAATGTAGCTAAAAAGACAGGATTTATCTTTGATAAGATAAAAACATTGTTGGTAAAGGAAAAAATGTTGGTCACTAGCATTTTCTTTTTTTCACATGTTTTGAAAAGGCTTCTTCCTCAAGGTGTTTAAAACTGGGGATTATTTGGTAAAGGGTTAAATTCATGTTTTTTACCTGCAGATCAACTTTTTTAAAAAAATCTTTAGGTTCATAATGATCATGAGGTCTCTATTAATTTCCAGCTATGACCAGGAAATGCAAGAGGTTCAGTGTTACAATGTGATAGCTGCAGAAGCCAGGAGCTATAAATCAGGGGAGAAAACTACGAGTGATCTATTTAAACCAGAGTTATCTGTTCCCACATCGACTGGGGCAGAAGCAACCAGATCGCACTGTGCTTTACATGTATTAGGTAAGATCAGCTTCTTACAATCTTTAACTCATTACCAAACGACAATATTTTAGGCTTGTCCAAATTGAAAGCATTTGCAGACGACAAAATAAAAGTGACTCAAAATTTGAAATTTGTTTTGTGAAGAGTAGAAAACATTGTGGGAAAAGGAGAAAATGCTGGTCACCAGCATTTTCTCCTTTTCCCACAATGTTTTCTATAGGCTTCTTTCTCAGGGTCGTCAAAAGTAGGGATTGTGTGGTAATTCTTTATATGATGACGAATTGTTAGACTTTTTTCTATTGAAAGCATTAGTAGATGACAAGTTAGAATGTGGCTCAAATGATTTGAAAGCAGAATTATGCAGAACAAAAAGCGTATGTGGCTCCAATGATGGGATTTGTCTTTGATATAGAAAAAAAAATGAGAAAAGGAGAAAAAGGTTGGTAACATGTAACTTTTGTTAACTGTCCAACCTATTCTGCAGTTATTATACCCCCGCAAAACGAATGTTTTCGGGGGTATACTGGAATCACCCTGTCTGTCCGTGTGTGTGTCCGTCCGTGTGTCCCTCTGTGTACAAATAATTGCCTGTTTCTGTTAAAGCGCTGGCGGGGGTATTAAGTCACATTCAGTGACAGCTCTAGTGTCATATGCATTCATTAATTTTTATACCAGATGACAGGCTTTACTTTTATAGAGGTAAAAAACATTGTTGATAAAGAAGAAAATGCTAGTTAACAACCTTTTCTCCTTTTTCCCACAATGTTTCTTATTCAGGGTTGTTAAATCATGGGATTGTTTGGTAAAAAGTTTATGCCAAAAAAGATAATTTAATGGTTATAATAAGATTTATAACCATTGAAAAACTAACAAATACAATGTAATTACTGTAACCATGGACACACAACCAAAGAAAAGCTTGTGTTTTTTTTTCAGGATGTTTGGACACACTGACTACAGCCAAACAGAACAATCTCACTGTACTGGAGGAGGCTAAAGAGAAATCAGCAGCTACCAAAATATACACAAAAGATGACTTTTCTGTGGTCAACAGGTTTGAAAGTAAGCTACAACTTGATATTTTTATGGCCTGTATTATTATATATACATATATGAACCATGCTCTGTGAAAAGAGGGTTTGCAGCATCTGCAGAAAGTATTGACCTAGGTCATCCTGTGCAGTCCACACAGCCTGACCTTTGTCCAAACTTTGCTTTTGGCAATTTTGCTGCATGACAGAGGACATTATACCACAGCATTCAGTGTTTTTTTTTAGACAAAACAGATTTTATGGATCCATAATTGTGTTATGACTTTCTTGGCATGGTGCATTGGGGAGATGCATTAATACCCCTTTTGCCATAAGTGTGTTTTACATGGACAAATCTAAAGATCTGTTCACCCTTTCCCAAACAACAGACTTGGACCCTTTGCAATGGAACATAATTATTAAGATTTTAATTTGAAATTGATACAACTGAGCTTCACTTTTTCTGATTAGAGTGAAAACATTGTGTGAAAAGGAGTAAATACTGGTTACCAGTATTCTCTCCATATCCCATAATGCTTCAAAAAGCCTTTTTATCCCCCGCTGAAGGTGGAGGGATATAGTTTTAGCATTATCTGTCTGTCTCTCCATCCATCCCTCCGTCCTTCCATCCAAGTGTCCGTCTGTGTGTCTATCTGGGACAATATCTCCAAAAACCATTGGACAGAATTTTGTGAAACTTTATACATGTGTACAATAAATTATTCTGCTGATATACTACTTTCCTTTTTTTGATTCGATGCAATTTGGCTGACTGGGAGCAATTTTGAGTTATGTGGGCGCGTATATTTTTGATAAGGTCTATTTTTGCGGGGGATATCATTTCAACGAAATTGCTTGTTTCTTCAGGAATGTTTGAATGCAGAGTTGTTTGGTAAAGGGTTTAATGCTTAATTGATTTACTGGGTCCTGTGTATTTTCTGCTTGTTTCATTTCCACAGGTCACGGAGGTGGATGGGGTTATTCAGGGCATTCTATAGAAGCTGTCAGATTTATTTGTGACACAGATATATTACTGGGTGGGTTTGGTCTGTTTGGAGGTCGTGGAGAATACTATGGGAGAATAAGGGTAAGCATGGAAACCATTACTAAATAATTGCTTGTCTGAATTTTGCTAGACATTGAAGTTAAACCTTAAAACATGCATTTTTTGGAGAGTTTTGCGTGCTTTACCTCACAATTCGTTGATTTAATGACCCGAGGATTAGGCTTTTGAAAGCATTGTAGGAAAAGGAGAATATGTTGCTACTCTATGCTGGTATTCTAACATAGATTCCATCATTTGACTGCTTTCAATTTTTAAATGTCTGACATTTTATAGTAAAGAATGGAACATGCACGTAATTGAAGAATTTTTAAAATTTCATGTCTCTGTTAAAAAAAAAATAAAAATAAACCCTCATTCAAGAGAAAAAAAAAAAACAAGGTTCTTAGTCTTGGTTTAGGCTTTTGAAAACATTGTGGGAATAGGAGCCAAATCTTCGTAACAGCATTTTCACCCCTGCCAACAAGATCTTTGATTCTTTGAAAGAGAGAAGCCCACCTTTTGAGTCAAATTTCATTTGTCACTTGCATTTATGCTATCTGTCTAAAATTCTGTCATCTTATAAAGACTTGAGCCCCAAACCATTCCTCTCATCTATACCTCTGTAACGGTCCATTGTGTCATTTGTCATTTGCATTTATGCACTCTGTCTAAAATTCTGTCATCTGATAAAAACTTGAACCCCAAACTACTGCTCTCATCTGTACCTCTGTAATAGTTCATTGTGTAAATCTGTGTTGTAGTTGTTTGATCTGGGACCAGACGGTGGAGAAAATGAGGGAGATGGAGAGTTGCTAGCAGAATCAGAGGAGGTCCTGTTTGAATGTGGAGCTAGGTATGTGTGTTAAAACTTAACAGATTGGATGTGATTATGCGCAACCCGTGACCACACTATCCTGAGTTTAAATGACCCTGAGAAAGAGTCTACCACACAATTCTGAGTTATAATGAACCTGAGAAAGAAAGCTTTTGGAAACATTGTGGGAAAAGAAGAAAGTGCTGGTATTTAGCATTTTCTTCTTTTCACACAATGTGTTTTTCTTTCAAAGACAAATTTTTTCATTTGAGTCACTTTTCAGTTGTCATCTGCAAATGCTTTCAGTTTGAACAATTCTTAAGTTCTGTCGTTCGGTAAAGACTTAAGATAGAGAATAGATAATTGGTATCTGGGATTGGAAGGGTTTTTAGGCAAGGCATGGGAATTTTATATTGTGAGATGAAGGTGAATTAGATAAAGTTTCAGAGATTAGGATAACTATATTTTCCAATCAAGACACTAATCATCTATTCTGCAGTTATGTATTTATTCTGCTGCTTATTTATAGTTTGTGACTGAAGTGAATATTGCACCCAAAATAATGTTCATACCAATTCTGTTTTTTTGCTATAAGATAATGGGAGAAATGTCTGAGCTCTTTGCCAAAGCTATATTTTAGACTTGTCCATATTGAAATCATTTGAATATTACAAATTCATTTTGACTGAAATTCTGAAAAATTTTTTTTTGAAAGGACTTTTAGAAAACATTGTGGGAAATAGAGAAAATGCTGATTACCAGCACTTTCTCCTTTGTCTACAATGTTTTCAAGAGCCTTCTTTCTTAGGGTTGTTAAAACTTGGGGTTGTTTTGTGGAGGGTTAAGTATCCTTGTATTGTATATATTGCTACAATAATGCCTTGAATAATGTTATTTGCATCATGAATGTAATGCTTTTATACAGAAGAAAGGATTTAACTCTTTACCAAACGACAAAATTTTAGACTGGTTTAATTTGAAAGCATTTGCAGACAACAAAATAAATATGACTCAAAAAGCTGAAATGTATAGTGGGAAGGATAGAAAGCATTGTGGGAAAAGGAGAAAATGCTGGTAACCAGCATTTTCTCCTTTTCCCACAGTATTTTCGAAAAGCTTTCTTAGTATCATTAAAATTCGAGATCGTATGGTAAAGGGTTAAATATAACCATTTTCTCCTTTTCCCACAATGTTTTCAAAAGGATTCTTTCTCAGGGTCGTTAAAACTCGGGATTGTGTGGTAAACGGTTAAAAAAAATATCATGTGAGCTAACTCTTTAACAGAGGGCAAAATTTTAGACATGTCCAAACTGAAAGTATGTGAGTATTTGCTGACAACAAATCAAAGGTGGCTAAACTTATAGCATTTATCTTTGTAAAGGTAGAAAACATTGAGGGAAAAGGAGAAAATGTTAGTTACAAGCATTTTCTAATTTTTCCTCGGTGTTTTGAAAAGCCTTCTATGTCAGGGTAATTAGAACTTGAGATTATTAGGTAAAAGGTAAACAAGTTAACAAAACTATTTTTTTTTTTTCTAAGATAAAAAATGCAAGATGAATGTTTGAAGTTATGTAATTTAATTATATGAAATGATGGAAAGAAGGAAAACACTTCTGTTTCTTTGTAGAGAGAAATATCCAATGCTGTTTGATGAACCAGTGTTGTTACCCGCTAACAGTTGGTATGTTGCATGGGCTAGAATTTCTGGACCCAGCAGTGACTGTGGCTCAAGTGGACAGTCTGTGGTCACCACAGAGGACCAGTAAGTGATATGCCTTGTACTTAACAACCTATTTCACCTGTCACAATTTGACCAATTCTGTAATTGCATCTAACCTTGTCCGTATGAAGGAGGTTTCCGTTCAAAATAATTTCAGTCACATGATGTTAAATGTAGCACTGCCCAAGAAAATCCAAAGTTGTAAACTGCAGGGTTTCAAAAAATCCCAATTATACTGTAATAGGTTAGGTAATACATGTTTATTATGTAGCAGATGTTATTCAGAAACTGTTATTTAACATGTAATTATTAAAACAGGGCATTCATGTAGTGAATTTGGACAGAAAAAATTTGTTTTGACTAAATTAAATCAAGCTTTTGCTGTGACACAGACTTTATTTTGAGAGAAGCCATTATTGTTTAGGACATTAGCCTTGTTTTTATAGTAATTTATAGAAAATTAAAATTTTTTTTATTGCCTCAATGGGTTGCATTACATATATTTTGAAGAAATGGGTTAATTCCCTCAAAGTAATAAATTTTTGAAACTTATTCTTTCTGTCAGATAAAGATAGGTAATTTGATTTTCATTCTATCAGGGTGGTATTCAAGTTTAAAGGATCCAAGAAATCCAACAACGGTACGGATGTTAACGCAGGACAGATACCCCAGTTACTGTACAGACTGCCATCTAGAGACAACACTACAGTTACCAGGAAGTCAGACAGTGTAGAGACAGCACATGTTCTTAACCCAGAGTTCTCATGCTCTGTGTCACCAGTAAGATTCTTGACAACTTTTTATCAAATTGAATGTATAATGTTGATTATTAAAGAATGCCTGACATTAACTAATTTTAACCCGTCGCTAACAATTTTGTGCTTTAGAGCAATTGAAAGACAGGCAGAAAGCTTTGGGAGACCGGCATCTTCTTTATTTTTTTTTACATAGAGGACAAGAACTGGAAAGAACTGCATATGATTTATTTTAGACACCAAATTGGGACAAGGAGTCTTTGCTTGATTCAAGCAGATGATGATTTTCTTAGAATGTTTTCAAAAGCTAATGTAAGTTCACGTTTAGTGTCTTCTCAACCTATTCTCTATCAAAGTACTGTCACTTTCTGTAATTGTAAAAAAGAGTTTCTTGCATTTTTGTCTATGTCTCTGCTGCTCTGTCTCTTTTTTAAGCTTTAACAACATGTTTCAGATATCTATGTAGCTTTTTCTACCTTTGACAGGAATGTTTTGAGGCCTTGCTGAAACTTCTAGAGTGGAGTTGGAACACATTTCATTCAATAACAATGGAAATTGACAGTTTAAAAGGGAACAATTTTCATCTAGCAATGACAGACCTAGGGAAGCTGGTGTACATCAGCAGAGCTTGTCTGCGGCTTTTGAAGATTTTTGTGACAGAAGTTTATCCTGATGGAGGTAGGAAGACATAGATTTAGGGCTGAATGAATTTTGTTTTTACTCTATTAACCTTAATTTATTAGCTCATGGTTTAGAAATTGATTTCTGTTACTACGAGGAAGTAAATAATTATTGTTTTATTCTGTAGATTCAATCCGTTCATTCAGTGCATTTTGAAAAAATAAATTATGTATGAATGTTACATATTTCAAATCACTGTTTTTGCCAGGTTTAACTCTGTTAGTATTAAACTGTGAAAGGATTGAACCTAGTCAAAATGAGCTGAGTTTTAGAAGAAGAAATACATAAATATATTTTTTTCAGGTTAAAATTTATATGGCCAAGTGGGAATGAAAAGTTCTGTCCTTACTTTTCATGAATTTCAAGAAAGATAGTATTTTTCTCCATTCAGAGAAAATTAAAACTGTCACAGCTCATACAGATATGCTCTGATTTTGTATGGGGGGGGTGAATTGTATTTTCCTCCCCTGTCATATTTCTTCAATCACTTCCCTTTTATAGTATGGTTACTTGTAATGAATAAATATTTCTTGTATTCAAATATTTCTTTTCAGCTCCTGTAAAGAAATGTATCACAGAGACAACAAGACTTGCTGAGTGTGTTGGAAGCACTCAAGACTTACTGAGGCGTATCCTAGCTGAAGAAGTCAATCCAAAACAATTTAAAGTGTTTGTCTCAGACAGTGTGCCAGGCTCACAAGTCACAGAAAACCATTTGGAAGAAATCCTCAATGAGTGCCATCTGACCTTTAGGTCATGTTTCCATGCCTTTTATCCCACTGGAGCCTTGAAATGGATTTGTCTGTGTGATCTCCTACAACATTTAGATCCTGTAAGTAAACACTTTACCAAACATTTTGTGTTTTAATAGCCATGAGGGACATGACTTTTTGGTAACCAGCGTTTTCTCCTTTTCCCAAAATGTTTTCTTCTCTATTGGAGAACTAAAACTTGATTGTACCACTTTTGAATTAGTAGTCTTCATTATGGTTTGAATCAGAAGAGTTTAAAATTTGTCATTTGGAAAAGGGTAGATGTCTCTAATCTGGAAAGTGAAATCTGTGTGAGATCTGAGTGCAATTATCAAAGTTTGCTTTATGAAAACAAATATTGCACACATTCGTCTCATGGAAATACATAGGAATATTGTCAAAGTATGAAGATACTGAACGCTTCTAGTGCTCATCACAACTTAAGTTGCTTTAGTTAACAGTGCACATAAAGGGATGACTACCTAGGACATGCAGACCCATCCTGTATCTACACTCTCTGCAATTTTGTTTCATAGTCTGAACAGATCAGCATTGCAAAGTATGATAAATACAACAGGAAAATACCTGGCAAAAGGAGAAATTTCTTATTTAGCCACTTTTTCTCTTACATGGTCCTCTTTAAGAAGTTGAAAGTCATCAGCAGAAGGTAGAGTGTTTTTTCTTAAAGCACCTTTCTCTACTATAGTTGCCTTTGCAGCCAGTGTAGATCAAAGATCAGACTGCACAAAATGTGCAGTCTGATCTTTGATCTACACTGTCCATATTGTTAAACTACTAGAGGACAAAGGGAAGCCATGAATATGCTATTTTCACGGTCTTGTTCTAGAATGAAAACATTTGGATCTTTCAGGGTTAATGTTTGACATTTGCTGTTTATTACAGAGTATTGGTGGATATGGAAGGTTACTTGCTGCCATCATGGAGGCCATGTGTCATCCAACAATCAAGCTTACAAATATTCTACCCATCAACTGTGAGCCCCAGACTGAGGAGATACTACGTAAACAGTCGGTCATCATGGATGATAACACAAACAGTGTAGCAAGGCTTGGGGAGATACATCGCTTTCCACTCTTGGTGGGTCACATGACAGCCAGAATTGAGGTTAGTGTGCACCTTTGTAATCTTTGAATTGATCGTGGTAATTACCTCATCTGTTACTGATTACTACTGTATTTTAACCCAAGATCTTATTGAAATACAGTGTAATATGTTTATCATGCTACATGGTTGAATGAATTGAATTGAAATTCATGAAAAGCAAACATCGTCATCAACCTACACAGATTCAAGCTAAGCTTTCTGATTTAGATCTATACTGTCTGGATTTTTTTTTCTGACCAAGACGGTAGTGAAAATATTTGACCAAACCAGCAATTAAATTTTGATATGTAAAGATTTTTTTT
This sequence comes from Hippopus hippopus, assembly GCA_946811185.2. Taxonomy (NCBI): domain Eukaryota; kingdom Metazoa; phylum Mollusca; class Bivalvia; order Cardiida; family Cardiidae; genus Hippopus; species Hippopus hippopus. The sequence continues at coordinate 46,289,434 of OX328100.1, forward strand.
TAACTCAGAAATGTACTTTGTTTACACTAGTGTCCCAAGTGTTAAACAATTAAGAAATTGCTGTACCTCTGTTGCATTAACATGAGTTATGTTAAGCCCTTCCACAGCAGTGAAGTTGAGAATTGATACTGCCTCTACACAAGGACCAAGATATGTTTTTCTTGCCGGGGGTTAGGGTATGGTCTTTTGTGGATAGGTCTATCTTTCAGATGCTTTCAAAAATGGCCAAAAAATGCCTACCCTTTATTGTAAGGTGCACAAAGGAAAGAATACTAATTAGTGAAAATGATGGTATTATATTAAAAGATGTTTGTCAGAAAACCAATTTTTCTTTTTTTTCAGTGTTCTGGAATTGGTGGAGGCTATGTCTCCTTCAAGGAAGTTTTAGACCGTCTGCTGATGATTGTATCATTTCCTGTGCGACAGAAACTGATTGAGGATACATCTCCTTACCCCAGTGTGTTGGTAGCCAACACCTGTTCTCTTCTTGCCACCATTATCAGTGAACTAGCCTCAACTGCAACAGGATTGGAGGTTGGTTTGTTATATTTCCCCTGTTGTTGTTTGATTAGATGTATCTGTGAAAGCCTGCTTTTTGTTTTTTGCTACTTGGATTTAACAACCTTATGAAAAAATATGTGACTCTTTACCAGACATCAAAATTATAGACTTGTCTGTCATAAAAAGGTTTGCAAAGAAAAATCAAATGTGGCTGAAATGATGAGGTTTGTCTGTTAATTGGTAGAAAAACACGGTTGAAAAAGGAGAAAATGCTTACCAGCATTTTCTCCTTTTCCAACCATGTTTTTTGATGGCTTCTTTCTATACAAGGTTGTTAAAAAGTTTGGTTGTTTGGCAAAGAATTAAGCACCATTGTGCACGATCATGCAGTCTGATGTCATCAATTTGGTATCATGAATATTAAGGGACCAGTGTTAAAAATATGCAAAAGTATACTTTTTTATCTTTTGCAAACAAGATTTAAACCAGAAATTGTGATTTGTGCACTTTAATTTTTTTTCCAATTAACTTAATGACTATAAGTATGATACACTAATAAATTTCTAAAACATTGTGAATTGAGTGAGAGAAAGAACTTCTGAAAGAACTTCTAATCACTACATAATGTTGTTACTTTAGGAATAAATAGAGGATATTTGTTTTTTAGGGTGAAAGATCGAAATTTATTTCATCGAGTGAACACCATAGGTAATATTTTCACGAGTGGTGCAGCCACGAGTGAAAATATTACCGATGATGTTCACTCGGTAAAATAAATTTCGATCTTTCACCGAAAAAAACCCCAAATATTCTATTTATTTCATGCTTTTAACCCTTTTTGGGGGAACTTAATCGAAATCCAGTACAGTTCTTTTCGGTTATTCCCCGTGGCATTCCCCATCCGCATGACAACGCATTACAATATTACGTAAAGCAGGAGAAATGTAGGGTAAATGACGTCATATTTCCATCTGGTTGAGAGGCACACGCATTTTGTTGTAATAACTAGTGCGCGGGAACCACTGTTTCCACCTTCAATTGAAGAGTTAGAAAATAAAATTGGTATTTTTCACTGGTCGTAACCATGGAATATCAAAAAATATTTCACCGCTATTTCTCGATAAACTGTTGGAAAGCATGAAATAAATACAAATAGACACTTGTCTTACTCTCTGATTACCTCTTGCATGTAACTTTTTCCTCATTTTGCTACCATGTTTTTCTTGGTATTCATCTTTAGACCTCTATATATTTTGAATACGGCTTTTTACTTGGCTATTTTTGGAGCGGTTTTCTGTTACTTAGTTTCAAGAGGTAATGACTTAACCTTGTGCCTCGTAATCCTGTATTCTAATGACACTGAAGAAGAAAGCATTTGAAAACATTGTGGAAAAAGGTTAAAATAGTGATATATAATCTAATTTCAGACTGATGTGACATCTACCTCACGTCCACTGTTAGTGACACCAAACAGATTTACAAGGAACAGTCAGACGGCCTACTGGAATACAGGGAATGGTTCCCCTGATGCTATAGAGTTTATGGTGGATAAACCTGGAATAGTGATAGCAGGGGTCTGCCTGTATGGAGGGGGAGGGGACTACAATTATGAGCTGGAACTTCTGGATGAGGTAATTATTTCTATATCCCTGTACCAAATGACAAAATTTTGGACTTTTCAAAATTCAAGGCTTTTGCAGATAACACTTAACCCTTTACCACACAATGACGACTTTTGACATCCCTGATAGAGAAGACTTTTGAAAACATTGTGGGAAAAGGAGAAAATCCTGGTAACCAGCATTTTCTCCTTTTCCCACAATGTTTTCTACCCTATCAAAGAAAAATCATTTCATATGATCCACATTGAAACTGTCCTCTGCAAATGCTTTCAATTCAGACAGGTCTAAAATTGGTCGTGGGGTAAAGGGTTAAATGTGTCAAAAATGGGTAAACATTTTCTTGGAAAGGGTAGAAAATATCGATTACCTGTTACCGTGCTCATTACCAGTATTTTGCTCTTTTACCAGAATGTTTTCTGTAGACTTCTCTTGCAGGTTGTTTAAAACTCAGGATTGTGTGGTAAAGGGTTAATTATTCTGATACATTTTTACCTCCAGATGACTTTATTGTCTTTCTGTAATACATTTCTACCTGACTATATTGTCTTATTTTGAAAGAAACTGGCAAATGGAGAAATTACAGAAGAACAAACAGGGGATGGAAAACAATTTAAGGGAAAGGGGTATTACAAATAACAAGCAATTACTCCTTTTCCCACAATATTTTTTGAAGCTATTGACCAAAAGGTCTTAGAAAGTTGTATTTGTACAGGAAAGGGAAGAAGGTGTTATAAACTTTGGCCTAGGACTTCTGGTTTACTTTATATTTTAAGTTTGACTATATGTCTGTATTTCAGCAAAGTAGTGGACATCATCATGATCCCTCTCACACACAGAGATGGCACAGTTTAGAGATTGTAAAGGGTACCTATGGGCCAGCAGACTGTGTAAATGATATGGCAGAAATCAAGTTTGACAGACCCATACCCATCAAAGTGGGTAACTTAGTCCTTTTTTTGTATTCTTCACTTATTAAGGTTTGATGTTTTCCCATGTGTCCTAAAGTCATGAACTCCTGACCAGAAGAGAAAGTTTTAGACTTGATATAACTGATATATAGCGAAAGGGAGGGGAGAGAGAGAGGGGCAAGGAGAGAGAGAGAAAAAGAGAGAGAGAGAGAGAGAGAGAGAGAGAGAGAGAGGGGATTTCAAACAAATTTTAATGTGGCTGAAGTGTTGAGGTTTGTCTTTGAAAGGAAAAGAAAACAATGCTAGTTACCACCATTTTCTCCATTTTCCTCAATCTTTGCAAAAACCTACAGCCTACTTCCTGAGGGTTGTTAAAACACAGGATTGTTTTGTTAAGGATCAAACTAGTAACATACAATTATTCAGATTTGGCACGAAAGATTACCTAGAAGAAATCTATTCATTTATTGACATAAGAAGAAATGGAAAAATAATATCAAAAGAGTGAATTCATATAAAGCAAGTATAAAACTGAATGTTGAATATTGAAAGTTAACTTGAAATATGGCAAGTTAATGACTTCTAGATGAAAGACAAGGTATTCATCTACATTTTTACCATCTGCAAAACACAGTGCAGATATACAAAAGGTTTGAGATTACATGTATATACATGTATATTTCTGAATCTTGTTTACGGTGAACATTCTTTTAACTTGAAAAGACAGAAATGGTCGGCTATAATATAAGTGACGGCTATAATCTCTATTGTACGATTTTCGATTTCAGGATGGGGTGAAGTATGCAGTGAGACTACGAAACCATGGTTTCCCAAGGACACTAAATGGGGATGGAGGTATCAGTAAAGTCAAATGTCCTGATGGCACGACCTTCACCTTCACTGCTTGTTCACTGTGCAGTAATGGAACCAATCACATGAGAGGTCAAATACCACAGATCTTATACTACAGGTATTGCTGAGTCCTTTATCTCTGTGCCACACAACAAAATTTTAGACTCTTCTCAATTTTAAAGGCCAGGTAAAGGCCAAAATATCAAAGCAGGTGTCATAATACATTTAAATTTAAATGATACCATTTAAAAGTATGGAAAATATTGTGGAGATGACAGTCTGTTATCATGTTGTCTGTCCATGTGTTAGTCCCTGGCAGAAAAAAGAATCAGGCAAAAAGTAAACAAAAGACACAGCTACCTGGCAGGTTTTAACCTAGTTTTGAAATTAATTTCTCTGTCAACGACTAACACTTGGACTGACTGTACAATGACAAATTGTCATCTTCACAATAATTTCCATACTTTTAAATGTTAGGATATAAATTCAAATGCATTTTAACACCCGCATTGTTTACATTTAGCCTTTAGTGTTACTTTAAGTATATGCGGACAACAAATCAATGGTGGGTCAAATGATTTAAAATTCCCTCTAGTTGAGTAGAAAACATTTTAGGAAAAGGAGGAAATGCAGGTTACCAGTATTTTTTGCTTTTCCCACAATGTTTTAAAAAGTTTGTTTTAGTCAACGTTATTGAAACTATAATGTTATTGTGACCAGATAAATTAGAATGTTAATCCTTTTCCACACAATCCCTAGTTTTAATGCTTTACCAAACGACAAAATATTAGACTGGTCTAAATTAAATGCATTCGCAGATGACAAGGTAGATGTGATTGAAAAATTTGAATTTGTTTTGGGAAGGGTGGAAAACATAGTGGGAAAAGGAGAAAATGCTGGTTACCAGCATTTTCTCCTTTTCCCATTATGTTTTCAAAAGACCTTTTTCTCAGGGTCGTTAAAAGTCGGGATTGTGTGGTAAAGAGATAAACAACCTTCAGGAAAAAGTTCTTTCATAAAACATTATGGTAAGATATTTACTTCATAATCATACTAGCTGTTAACTATCAAATAGGGAACCTGTACCAGTATGTCAGGTAACCATCAAAATATATTTGACACAATTATGGCCCTTTTTCTACTCAGAATTTTTACTGAAAATCAATATATTTCTAAAAGCAACTGCAGCTGAGTGTTGGCACTCGCATTTAGTGCTCTTGTTGTACCACTGTATCACAGATATGGAAAAGTTCTAGGGAAGAATGTTATATAATGTTACAGTTTAATGACTTTGTGTATTTTATATTACAGTGCCCCTCAAGAGGGAGAACAACATCAGCAGAACAATAAGAACCTTGCAGAGTTACAGGCCAGGAAAAATACAATTGACATTGTCAGTGCAATATGTCGTGTGGCCAATGACTTGTTGATACGGGCACAGAATATCAAACCTCCAATTGTGAAAGAAACAGTGAGAGAGTCACAGCTTTTCTCGTCCCTCCTGCCTCTATGTTTGGCTTATATTGGCCCTGTTGCTTCCCAGGATCCAAGGGTAAATAGTTACTGTTACATGATCTGAATTCTGCTCCTTTTATGTTCCTTTTTGAGAGTCTTTTCTCTGAATATTGTGATTTTATTAACCCTTCACCAAAGTTTTAACGACCACGTGGAAGACACCTTTTGAAAACATTGTGGGAAAAGGAGAGAATGCTGGTAAATAGCATTTTCTTCTTTTCCCACTATGTTTCCTACCCTGTCAAACATAAATTCCATCATTTCAGCCACTCTTAATTTATCATCTGTTAGCGCTTTCAATTTGGACAAGTCAAAAATTTGTTTGTTTGGTAAAGAGTTAAATGAAACAATTTTGGACTTGTGCAAATTGAAGGCAATTACAGATGAGTAGCTAAATATAGCTTAGTTAATGAGATTTATCGTTGAAAATATATCAAACATTTCGGGAAAGTGAGAAAGTCCTGGTTACCACCATTTTCTGCTTTTCCCACAGTGTTTTAAAAAGACTTCTTCTTTAGGGTTTTTAATACAGGGAATCATTTGGTAAATGGTTAATATATGACCTTTCTGTTACAAAAGAAGAATTTGCTTGTAACTAGCAGTTACTCCAGCTGCTTCTCTTTCAATGGTGTGTTCCATATTCTTAGAATATGAATACTTTCTTTTCCTTCAGTTGTATGTCCTTTTAATATTTATTAGTTTAGGGTTTTGCCGTGAAATAACCAACCTGCACAGTCATAGGTAAAACATTGTCTGGAGTGAAGAATAAAAGTTGCGATCAGGTTTTGCTAACATTAAAAATCTAAATGGTCAGACTCTGTCTGTTGGTTAGAATATCAAGGTTTGTGATAATAAAGTCAAACCTGTTTTATGCAGGCACTTGAGGAAAGATTCAAAACTAACCTTTACCACAGAATTCCGTAATTTAATGATGCTTAGAAAGATGGCCATTTGAAAGATAGTGGGAAAGGGATGAAATGCTGGTAACGAGCATTTCTCCTTTTCCCACAATGGTTCCTTCCTTTTAAAAGACAAATTTCTGCTTTTTTTTTTTGTCATTTTTATCTTGTCATGTGATAATGCACTCAGTTGGATGAATCTAAGATTTTGTCATTTGGCACAGAGTTAAGCTAAATGGTTGATATACACAGACTATTTTGAAAACTGATATTGGTACTGAAATGAAAATTGCCATTGTCTGAATTTATATCTGCCATTCAGCTCATAAACTTTTTTACATATTTGCTCTTCATATGATCATGTACATCTTGTGTCTATTACTATATAGGGTGCTGTCCAAGTGTTGGGCTTGATTCAAGAGATCCTCCCATCTGTAGCCAGTCTTATCAACCAGATTTACCCACCACCACCATCCAAGTCTGAGTCGGAAGTGACAAATGGTGGAACAACATCACAACATTATGCAGTACTGGAGAGTGATCATCCCTACAAGCCAGCCACTGTGGCCAACTACAAGGTGTGTACACTGTCTAGTCTTACACGTACATATCAATATGTGACTTTAAAAAAAAATGGGTACATAAACAAAATATAGATGCATGTAAAATTACTGCAATTGGACATTATTAAATTGTTTTAAATCAAGTGTCTGCATTTTAATTGGACAAACCTTGTATTTCACTGATTGTTAGTCAAAATCAAGCAAAATCATATATTAGTATCACATAATGCCTATTTTAAACATTACTGTGTAAGGTAAGTAAATTCCAAATTGGCTGTATTACACTGAAAACAAGGGTAGTTATGTGTTTGCTTCAGGTAACCTTTCCAGAGGCAGTTAAGTGGATGGTGATTGAGTTTGATCCCCAGTGTGGCACAGCTCAGGCTGAGGACACTTTACAGCTATTTGTTCCAGCCTTGCACAGACCTGAGATGGTTCCCCAACCACTGCCAGGCACATCTGAAGATCAGGAACCAGCCAAAGTGGCTTATTGGCCAATTCTTAAAAAGTTCTTTGGTACAAGTACTTGGCCTAAAGCCTCAGTTGTAATACCAGGTAGAGACTTTTGATTGTGAAGAAATTTTCAAATACATTGTCAGGAAATTCAGATTTTAAATGCACAAGAATAACTTTTTGCACCGCTGGAAATTGCCCAGTTTGCCTTTGGCTCTCCAGATTAAACTCCTATGCCTTGTTTGATAAACTTTTTCCTATCCAAGACACCAAACGTTTATTTTATATATCTCTGAACCCTTTAGTCAAGATAATAGTAATAGAATTCAGATGAATACTCATCTGAATTAAGGTTTCATAAATATCTTTTTGTTAACCCTTTACCACACAGTCACGAGTTTTAATGACCCTGAAAGAGAAGGCTTTTGAAAATATTGTGGTGAAAGGAAAAAATGCTATTGACCAGCATTTTCTCCTTTTCCCACAGCATTCTCTACCCTACCAAAGACAGAATTCATTATAAGAGCGTACAACTAACGTGTCATCTGCAAATGCTTTTCAATTTGGTCCGGTCAGACATTTTGTCGCTCTGTAAAGAGTTACGCAATATTAGTAGAAGAGAAAAGGAATCTCTTTACCCAACAATAATATTTCAGGCTCATCCCAATCCAAAACATTTGCAGACAATAAACTAGGTATAATGGTGGTATTTGTCTATAAAAGGGTAGAAAACATTGTGAAAAACAGGTGAAAATGCTGGTAACCAGCATTTATTCCTTTTCCCACAATGTTTTTTTAAAAGGCTTCTATCCCAGGGTTGTTAAAAATTGAGATTGTTCGGGTAAGGGTTAATTTAGTTTTCTTTTTTTTTTTTACCTCAGGTAATGAAGTCATATTTTCCTTGGAGACAGCCTCTGACTATGTGAAGGATGAAAAAGCCTGTTTCTTTGGGTTCAAATGTTTTATCATTGGCTACGAATGGAAATCTACCACTGATGTAAGTACGATTTTTTATTAAAAAGTTTGATCCTTAGGCTGCTAAATGCGACTCGCAGACCTTTTGCGGACAGTGTAGATCAAGATCAGACTGCAGAGAATTCTCTGCAGTCTGATCTTGAATCTAGACTGTCCAATAGGGAGACAAATTTGGGTTCATCCTATTGGCATGAAAATTTTATTTCACTTATTTAGTAGGATTAGGGTTGACTGTTCACCAAACGACAAAATTTTAGACTTGTCCAAATTGAAAGCTTTTGCAGACGACAAAATAAACGTGAATCAAAAATTGAAACTTGATTATAGAAGAGTAGAAAACATTGTGGGAAAAGGAGAAAATGCTGGTTACCAGCATTTTCTCCTTTTCCCACAATGTTTTTAGACAGCTTCTTCCTCTGGGTCGTAAAAACCAGGAATTGTTTGGTAAAGGGTTAATATACCTCATAATCTGACAAAAAACTCTGCACTCAACCAAATTTAAAGCATTTGCAGTTGAGAAAAATTTGGCTTAACTCTTTACCAAAGGACAATATTTTTGACATGTTCATATTGAAAGCTTTTGCAGATGACAAAGGTGGCTCAGATGACAAAAGTAGTCTTTGATGAGTAGAAAACATTGTGGGACAAGGAGAAAATACTGGTTATAAGCTTTTTCTCCTTTTCCAGCAATGTTTTTCAAAAGCCTACTTCCTCAGGGTCATTAAAAGTCGGGATCGTTTGGTAAAGGGTTAATCCCTTACCAAACAATACCAAGTTTTGAAGACCCTTAGCATGAAGGATTTTGGTAACCCACATTTTCTTCTTTATCTGCAGTGTTTTTTATCTAGTGTTTTTTTTTCACTTTCATTCAAAGACAATCTCATGAGTTAAGCCATATTAAATTTTTTGTTTGCAAGTACTGTTGTATTTATGCATGAAGTCTTGATTCAGGCTGAACATCCATATTCTTCAGTAATGTTTCCAAATTTTTCCCCCACAAATTTGTATCAGGGTGTAATTCTCACCAAACAACAAAATATTAGACTAGTCCAAATTCCAAACATTTGCAAATGACAGTTTGTGTTTGGCTTAAATGATGGAATTTGTTTTTGATCGGGTAAAGATCATAGTGGGAAAAGGAGCATCATTTTTTTGTTTTCCCACTATGTTTTCAAAAGCCTCTTTGTTAAGGCATCTAAAACTCAGGATTGTGTGGTAATGAGTTAACCCTTTACCGCACAATGCCGACTTTTAACGCCCTTGAAAAAGAAGGCTCTTGAAAACATTGTGGGAAAAGGAGAAAATGGTGGTAACCAGCATTTTCTCCTTTTCCCACGTTTTCTACCCTGTCAAAGAAACATTGCACCATTTGAGCCACCTTGAAATTGTCGTCTGCAAATGCTTTCAATCTGGACAAGGCTAAAATTTTGTCGTGTGGTAAAGGGTTAATCCATCAAAATGTCATGTAAATATTCTGTCTTGGTGGACATCGAAAGCTTTTCATATGGTAAGATGGTTTATTGTTCCACTGAAGTAATCACACATTATTTTCAGAGTATATTACACTTGGAGAAAGAACTGAGCTATCTAGGTGGTATGTGTGCATCTTCCCTGATCAAGAAAGACATTATTTTACCTGCGGGTACTGTTGAAGAGCAAGATGAGGATGTGGACTTGGTGGAGGAGGGAGCACAGCTGGTAGGTTGATATGGATAATGTTGTTAGAGTCCATGATAGGTTAATTGTTGTCTTTCACAGCCAATCAAGCTCTGTCATACCTTGAATGTTGTTGTGGGTATACCAAAAATCAGCCTGTTTGCATAAAGTGTCGTCTCGGATCCAAGACGGCACTTTACGACAACATTAGATTTTGTTCTACAGTAGATTTGCTTGAAAAAGAAAATCACACATGATAGGAAAGTGTTGTCTCGGATCAGCCCATGGGGACTGCGCAGGGACGACACTTTACACAAATGTCCCAATGTTCTTTTTCACGTTGTTGCAGGCCATATGGTATACAAGATCTGTCTGTTTCTGAACATGCATATTGATACACTTTTGTTGTAAACTCTTCCTTCAGTTTTGCTGTAAAATGGTAAATTTTCCAATTTTAAAGAATTACTATTTACTTCAAAAACTAAAAGTATTGGGACAGAAATTTAGACATGTAATTCTTGTGTAGAAACCCATGTATATGCCTGTCAAAGGCTAGAGAATATTAACTCTTTCACTACTGAATAAATAAATTGCATTTTATCAAAGGCTAAAAATATATTTCCTCTGCAAGATAGAGAGACAGTTTGTTCATAAACTAGAATATAGCAGTAGACAGTGTAGATCAGAGATCAGACTGCACATTCTGTGCAGTCCAGTCTGATCTTGATCTACACTGTCCACAAAAGCTTCTGGTGTCGTCTATGGTATGGAAGAGTTAATACATGAAAAAACCATACTAGATCCCTTGTATGAAAGGAAAATAAATATATTAGCCGTGCTCTGTGAAAATTTAAAGAATAATTATTTACTTAAACCTAAAATTCTAACATGACACGTAAATTCGGCTCTATTAACACAGTGCAACAAAAGCGTGGTAAAATCTACGTCATTCTATGTAGAGTGACGTCATTCTGTATAAAGTAAGTAAGTTATTCAATGGAATATAAACTGCATCCGTGTTTTTACTCTAAGTATGAACTTGATTTCCTTTCATTAAGAGTTGGTCATGTTAGAATCGAAATAATTTTCTTTCTATCATGGTTTATCGTTCAATAAACTACGTTGTGAGTTATGAGGCGCAATAAAAAAAACACTCAGGCTATCGCCCTCGTGGATTATTTATTGTGCCTCATAACTCACAACTGTGGTTTATTAGCTCCACTGGCCGAAGGCCAGAGAGCTATTGTCATGGCGTTGTGTCCGTCGTGCGTCCGTGCGTCCGTCCATCCGTCCGTTCGTCCGTGCGTGCGTCCGTAAACTTTTTCTTTAAAAAACTTCTCCTCAGAAACTATTGACTGGATTTTTACCAAATTTCACAGGAATGTTCCTTTGGTGGTCCTCTTTCAAATTCCTTCAAATAATTGTGTTCCATGAAGAATTCTGGTTGCCATGGCAACCAAAGTAAAAAACCTTTAAAAATCTTCTCCTCCCAAACCACTATTTGGATAGCATTATTATTTTGCAGGAATGTTCCTTAGATACAGGTTTACAGAATTCCTTAAAAAAAAAAAGATCTGTCAAAAAACATGGCTTTTATGGGAGACTCATTTTCCTTTTATGGTATAAAGTAAAATCTTTGAAAAAATTCTTCTCTAAAACTATTCATTGGATTTCATTGTTGTTTTGCAGGTAAGTTCCTATGGTGGTTGTCAACCAAATTGTTTCTTCAGTGAGCTAAAATGCAGGATTGAATGATAATTGTTAAAAACTTCCTTTCGCCATTATAGAAATATCAGGCCTGTGGAGCGATACAGGCGCTCAAGCGCCTCTAGTTGAACGATAAACCACGATAGAAAGAAGATTATTTCTTAAGTATAGGGACAGAAATTTAGACATTGTAATTCTTGTGTAGAAACCTATGTGTGTGTCTGTTAAAGGCTAGAGTAAGTAAATACATTTAAAAACCATACTTGATCACTTTAATGTTGAAGAAAAATAAATATATGAGCTGTGCTTAGTGAAAAAGGGGTTTAATGCATCTGCAAAAAGTGTAGACAGTCCTCACAGGCTGACATGAGTCAGAACTTCTTGCTTTTTGTAAATTTTCTGCATGAATCAGTTGGTTGTCCAACAAAATCAGTTTTATGGATCCATTAATATGTGATGACTTGCTTGGTATAATGCATCATGGAGATGCATTATTATACCCTCTTTGGCTAGAGTGAGTCTCATATATAAATCTTTGTAAATTTATTTTTTTTTATCTTGCAGGTATTTAATGCCCATTCACAGTTACTTGGTAAAGGGTTTGCTCTCTCCAGACCCCCAAACATAAACCAAGCTCTGGAAGGGAATCTACCATTCTGCTGGCAGAGTAATGAGAGATCATTTCTGAAAGACTTTGTCTCTTGTACAATGGGCACTAGTGGTGGAAGACTGGCAAGGTAGAGTAGACATACAGAAATAAAAGATGAAAAGTTTAGCCATTAGGATACCTAGGACAAATTTACTAGCTTTTATGTACATTGTAGATCAGATCAGACTGCAGTGAGCATTGAAAAATGTTTAAGAAATATTCCAAGCAAAACAGCCATAAAGCAATATTTTTGTCATTTCTCAAAATGTATTATGGAAGACTCAGAGAACATGCAGGAATTTTACAGATGACGAATTCATTACAGCTCAAATGATGGGAAATTTTGTAAAATGGTAGAAAACTGTTGTAAAAGAAGAAAATGGTGGTATCCAGCATTTTCTTCTTTTGCCACAATGTTTATCAAAAATCTTCTTCTCAGGGTGGTAAAAACTCAGGATTGTGTGGTACAGGGTAAATTCATTCTTTACCAGCTGAACCAAGCAGGGTAGCACAGTTGATAACTTACAGCACTTGAAACCAAGGGGTGGCTGGCTTGAATCCCTATTTCAGCATATTTCTTTCTAAGGATTGATGACATTCATTGCAACAGGATTCATTCCTCTCTTACAGCTGATCATTGTTTTGGTGATGGTTGGCTAAGAAAGAAGCCAGTGACTTGGAAGAAATACTGTGCTAAACACTAGTTAAAGAAACTCTAGGAATGCATGGATAGGTGCACTGTCTGTCACGATATAATTGAAATAGTGTTCAAAATGGCATTAAGCACCATCCTAACAGACAACCAGAGAAACCTTAACCAGATGACAAAATTTAAGACATGTCGAAAATGAAAGCACTTGCAGGTGAGGAATTTAATATAATTCAAATGATGGGTTTTGTCTTGCGAATATAGAAAACATGGTGGAAAAAAGAAGAAATTCAGGTTACTTGCATTGTCTCCTTTTTCCACCATGGTTTTATAGCAATTTTCCGCAGGGTCATTTCTTACATGATTGTTTGGTGAAGGGGTAAGAAATTTCTAACCCTTTCCCAAACAAAAAATATCACAGTCTTCAAATTTTAAACCATCTGCAAAATTGAAATTTGTACAGATGAAATTCACTGACTGGATAGAAAACATTTTGGGAAAAGGAAAAAAAAGCTGGTTACCAGCATTTTCTCTTCTTCACACAAGGTTTTCAAAAACCTTCATTTCCAGAGTTTTTGATACATATAACATGTAGTCCTCCATTGAATCCAAATTTCAGATATTTTCATCAGATACTCAAAAAAAGTAGCCTTCAAATTGCAGTATATAGGTTAATTTACAGATAGAAAATATCCCTCTCTATGAGGATTAAAAGAATGTCACTTTTTTTTTCAGATGGTTACAACCTGACTCCTACGTGGATCCCAAACAGTGTGAACTGCTGTACAGCAAAGAAGATCTAAAGTGTAGTTGGCCAAACATTATAACTGTTCTAACAAAAGATCAGTATGGACATTTAGTTTTTACAGCAAACCTTAAGGTAAGTTGTCTTTCAGAGCCAATCAAAGCCAGCTGAACGCTTAAACCGCTTAGAAATAGATCATATAACACCCCAAAGTTTCATTTTTAAGTTGAAACCTCTATGTTTTGTGCTGTCTGATCTTTATCAACACTCTGCAAAAACACTTTGTAGTTGGTAAAGTAGCCTAAGGGTAGACCCATCTCCCACAGGCAGGTTTTACACAAAATACAAATCAGTATAGGTGAAATAAAATAGAACACATGTAACTCTTTACCAGACACGAAAAATTTTTAACCTTGTCCAAATTAAAGTCGTTTCCAGATGATGAACTACATGTGGCCCGAAAGATGGGATTTGTCTATGCAAAAGTAGGAAACAGTTGTGGGAAAGGGAGATAAGGGCTGACAACCATGATTTTTTTCCATTTTCCACAATGTTTCAAAAGCATGCTGTCTCAGGTTCATTTAAACACAGGATTCGTTGTTAAATGAAGAAAGAAATGGAATTTCTCTGTGAATAATATAAGAAAACAGTGTGCATATAGAAAAGATAAATGCAGGACTTAAAATTCTACTTTTTGTTTCTAGGTGGAAGTGAGAGCTGTGCCAGTAGATATGGACCCTACCGGTGAAGATTACAAACGCATGAGACGTTTGAGTCGCCCAGATGAAGGGAATGTGACATTTGGGGGTCACCCACCTCCAGCTCTGGAAGTTCTGTATGAAGTAACAGTAAAGGACAAAAAGGATGCTTTCCATGCTATCTGTATGATGAAGGTAAAAAGATAAAGACATTGCAGCTTTTGTACTGCACCCACTTTTGTAAAGTCTAGCCAATTAGTAAATTTGCTTAAATTATGGGGCTACAGGATGTTCAACGAATTATAATTTTTGCTGGAGATTTGAGCTGTGATCTGTTTGATAAAGAATCGACTATGCCATATTTTTGGGCTAAAATGATATACAAATGACTTTGTTGGAATTAAGGTCTGTGGAATATTTAACAAATTAATAACTTTTCTAGACTTTTGGGCTGTAAAATGTCTAGCAAACCTGAAATTTAGCTAATTTTGCTGATTATTGAGATAATGAATCAACCCTTTGTGCATACCATATAGATTAAAGATGAGTGTAGTTTGATCATAACATCCACTGACAAATTAGGTTAACCTGCTGCCTCCAGAGACAAATTTTAGAAGACAACATTAAAAAGATTCTTGTAAAATTTGGATTTTCACCACAAGGTAAAAGTAATCATAATGAATACATGTGAAGACATTGTGGCAAATAGCAAAATTACTCATTATGAGAAACTTCTATTATCACAATGTTTTCAAACAAGGTCTGCTGAAAGATGGCAAAAAGTCTCTGCAGGATATATGGAATCAACAGGTAGAGTACATTTCTCTATTTTTCCTTTCAGCCATATGAGAATTATTCCTTTGAGGAGTTACGCTATGCTGCCCCAGCCGTACCACGTCCCAGTGAAAACATGCTTGTCAGATCTAATGAGGATGGTACTTACAGCGCTAGCTGGACACCAAGCTGTATTGGATTCTACAACATCCATGTGACCATTGATGGGTTTGAAACTGGTGTGTTCTTGTACTGCTAAACAATCCTGTGTTTTAATGCTCTGTGAAAAAGGGGTTTAGAAACCATTGTGGGCAAATGGAGAAAATGCTGGTAATAGGCATTTTCTACGTTCTACCACCATGCTTTCTCCCCTGTCAAAGACAAATCCCATCATTTGAGAACTGTTTAAAATGTTCTCCAAATGCTTTCAATTTGGACCAGTCTAAAAGTATCTTATCTGGTAATGAGTTATTTACAGACCACAAAATCTAGGACTTGTACACAATAATAGGAATTGCAAATGACATAGTAGATCTGATTTGAATGATAGGATTTGCCTTCTGAAGGGTAGAAAATTTGTGGAAGGAGAAAATGCAAGTAACCTGCATTTTCTCCTTTTCCCACAATGTTTTCAAAAGCCTTTATCATTAGGATTGTTTGGTAAAAGGATAAGACATTCAGTGGGTTTAGAATATCGGTCAGGAAACATTTGTGAGGGAAGGATTTTGCTGTTGATATATAAGATTTTTCATTGTTTTAGATAAAATTTCATTAAAAAGTCTAGAAAACTTTTATCAAGCAACCCTTTAACAGTTGTCTAGATGAGTTTAATAAAATTTATCTTACAAGCCGATGAATGTTAGATTCTTTGTTATCGCATCTTTTCTTTTTTTTTTCAAGAATTACATTTGTAATGATCAGATCTATCTTTTGATTCAAAACCTACATGTATACTAAAAAATGGGACCTTCTCACTGCATTGACAGGGTTTTACGGTCATGATGAAAATAGTTCCAAAGAAGCTGATATATAACTAAGCGATTCTAAATCTCGAAGTAGAACATACCTTACATGTAGCTTAAGCTCAATCATCAGTTTTTACAGATGAATATATTGGAAAGTTTGATGACTATAAACAAGAGGGGGTTATGTGATAAGAGTCATTTTAACTACCCAGGGAAATAGGTCTTTTAAATCATTTGGAAAAAGGAAAAAAATGTTTGTTGCCAGCAGTTACTCCATGGCCCATAATGTTATCTACCCTTTCAAAGACAAATTATATCATTTGAGCTACATTTGATTTTTGTCTTTCAGTTTGGATCAGTCTAAAACTTTGTTGTTTGAGTTAATGTTGTTTGTCCTTCAAGGTCACAGAAATTTTTCTGTAAGTATATGTGGTTAAGGAGTTCGGAACACTTTTAATTGAAATTTATTCTTGGTATAAACAGTTAAAGAAGCAACTCATTGTTACTGAAACGTACTTTCAGGTGAAGTGTTTAAAGTAGAAGTGAAAGAACCACCACAAGGAGTCACACCCCCAAGTCAAGCCACCAAAAAGCAGCAGAGAAAGCAGGTATACATCATTTTCACTCGATTCAGAAGAAATTTAAAAGCCTGTAAATTCTGTTCTCTTTGTTACTTTTGGATGGATTTGGTTTCTTTGCAATATAGGATGATGGATTCAGCTTGAGATATAACCAGTTTATATAGGCAAAATTTGAAGATACATAGAGCCCAAAGCCAATCAGTTTTGGATGAGTGAAAGACTGCACTTTATTGAAAACTTAGTTTCCGTACAGACTTGGTTTTGCAGTGCTTCTTCAGACTTCTAGGAGGAATTTTTAGGATTTAAAAAAATGACAAATAACTCAATAAAAGATATGAGACGTGCTCTGACAAAAGGGGGCTTAATGCATCTCTGTGATCCATTATACCAAGCAAGACATCACATAATGATGGATCCTTGAAATCCATTTTGTTTAATAACGGACAGGGTCATGAGGTAGTACTGTCCTTTGACATGTAGATGATTTACAAATAGCAAAAGTGTCGCCACATGTCAGCCTGCGCAAACTGCACAGGCTGACATGGATCGATACTTTTTGCAGATGCATTAAGCCCCCTTTTCACTGAGCAAGGCTCACATATTTTTGTATTAAACAGATGAGGAGATTCATTGCAAAGAACAGTGCAGGTCTCAGAGTGAGAACAAACCCATCTTTACAGAGTGAACAGATTGGTATCGTTAAACCACAGGGCATTGTCTCTTTTATAGATGAGGTAAGGGTTTAACTCTGTATCAAAAAGTCCTGTGTTTTTATGACCAAGAGGAAAGTGGATCATGGAAACATCTTGGGAAAGAAGAAAATGCTAGTAACCTACCCCCTTTTTCCAGGATGTTTTACAGTCTATCAAAAGTATATATATCATATGAGTCATATGGTCTGCAACATGCGAAAAGGGGCATTCAGACATTTGCGTAAAGCGTCGTCTCGGATTAGCCTGCGCAGTCCACGCAGGCTAATTCTAGATGGCACTTTACGACTACATAAGATTTCGTCCTACACTAGACTCGCGCTAAACAGAAAATTTACACAAGAATGGAAAGTCGTTTTGGATCAGCCTGTGCGGACTCTGCAGGCTTATCCGAGAGGACACTTTATGTAAGTGTCCGAATGCCCCTTTTCGCATGTTGCAGGCCATATTGTATAAGTGATCTGCAAATAAGTTCAGTATGGACAAGCTTAAGATTTTGTCATGTAGTAAAAAGTTAAGTGTATCTGACACACCGAAAAGAACAAATATTCTCTTTATTTCATGCTCTTAACCCTTTCTGGGGGGAACTTAATCAAAATCCAGTACAGTTCTTTTCGCTTATTCCCCATGTACCCCCTCTGCACAGCAACACATTACAATATTATGTTAAGCGCGAGAAATGTAGGGTAAATGACGTCATATTTCCATCTTGTTGAGAGGTAACTAGTGCGTGGGAACTACTGTTTCCGCCTTCAATTGAAGACTTAGAAGATAAATATCGGTATTTTTCACTGGTTGTAACCATGAAATATCGGAAAATATTTCACTGTTATTTCTCGATAAACTACCGGAAAGCATGTAATACATGTAGATATTTTCTATGGATAGAGACGGGTTGAATATTGCAATGTCAAAGCTGTCTCACAAAGAGGTACACAGTGTAGATCTTAGACCAGACTGCTGCTATTTTGTGTAGTCAGATCTAAGCTACACTTCTAGTGCAATTAAATTTGACTCCAGCATCATGATTTTAGAAGTTTGATTTTATAGATTAATTGGTACTTTTAAATCAAAGCATTTCACTAAATATTAGGCATTTTTGAATCATTTTGCAACTTGAATAAAGTTGCTCTTAGTAAAAATGGACAATATACTGCAGAGTTTGTGCTGTTTCAAGTGCAAAAGATTCATTTTCCCAATTAACAGTTCAAAGTCACCACTAACCCATAAGTCCTAAATTAATGAAATGGACCTTTCCAACATGGAAAGATAGTCTATTTCAAAATGGCTTTGGCCTGGAATTTAAGATGGAGCAAACATTGTATACCAAGATTTGACTGCACAGGCAACAACAGTCAGATCTTTATCTACACTGTCTGCAAAAGTAACATATGTGCATAGCAATCTAAGGTATGACCACATCTTCACAGGTCCACAATGACGATGGTGTTTGGCTAAGATTAAGTGCTGACAGTATAAAGGAATGGTGCCACAATGGGCACACAGATGCCTGGGTGCTACAGTACAACCAACACCTTGGGAAAACCTTGCTGGTTCCCCTGGAGGAGCCCAAAACCATCATGGATGAGCTTTTCAATGAGACCATGAAAATACTACAGATTAGTCAGAAACCTGTGACCCAACCCCAAACAAGTAGGGAAAGTTATATTTTGGTTTTTGGTAACAGAAAATCTTAAAGTGTCCAATATTTCAAAAATCCTTTCTTATAAGAAATGGGACCAAAACAATTGCAATTTTGCTTTTGCAAGGTTGCTTTTGTTCAAAATTTCTCATAGAATGTGACATTGTAGATCAAAGATTAGATTTGTGCAACAACAATTGTGAAAAGAGCTTTAACCCCTATGCCAAATGACAAAATTTTGGACTGGAGCAAATTGAAAGCATTTGCAGATGTGAAATCAAATACTACTTAACTGGTGATTTCTGTATTTGATAGGCTATAAAACATTGTGGAAAAAGGAGAAAATGCTGGTTACCGGCATTTTCTCCTTTTCCCACAATGTTTTCAAAAAGCTACTTCCTAAGGGTTGTTAAAACTCAGGATTGTGTGGTAAAGGGTTAAAGCTTAATTTCAAATTTATCTAATTGATCTTCACAGCTTCACTGGTGACTAGTAAGCTTATGTCATGTGTACTTCATGTGTTTTTCTGTAGGTGATCTTTTGCTCTAGATATATTAAAAGACTTACAGTCATTTTCTTAACAAGATATTCTTCAGAATTTCTTCAAAGATATTAGCTATATGAGTGCTCTTGGACAAGGGATGTAGACAACTGCAATTTGGTCTAAATGATCTTTGTTGGACTTCTTGCAGAGCTATTTCGGTATCTTGATCTATTAATGTAATGCATATATATAATTCATTCAAATAGTGTAACAAAACTACTCTTTTTGCTAGGAGAATTCCCAAAAAGCCTTAACATTTTTCATAGGAATTGAAAAGGAAGAAATAGGTGATACTTTTTGAGTCTGCCTGTCTTTGATAATTTATGATTGTCCTTTTTTATTCAGTTTGTTTTCTTTTATTCAGGTATTGTAATTTTTTTCTGTTTGTTGTCTTCTATTCATGTATTGTATTTTTCTTTCTTTTTTTTCTTTTTGATTATTCTGGCTGCCTGCTCATCTGAAGTTTGTCCTTTCTGTATGTTGTATTATTATTTACCTTTGAAGGTGGTCCAGGATTATACGAAGTGGTGAAATGCGGGTCATTTGGGCACAACATACGCAGTCGGCCCAATTTGAAAGCAACTCCAGTAGGTCGAGTCACCATGGGCAACCAGGTTGTTACAGTGGACGAGGTAACGTAAAGTTACATACTTTCGTGGTATCCAGTATCATTATACTCATTTTGTTTACCATAGACATCAGAAGAAGCTTTTGTGAGCGGTGTGGATCAAGATCAGACTTCACAGAACATGTAGTCTGATCTTTGATCTACACTGTCCACTACTTCATGATTATGACAACTATTGCTACATACTGCTGTGGAACTGTAAAAATAGCTGTTGAGAAAGTATAAATTATGTATTTGGCAGTGAAAGAATTAACGCTTTACCAAAGGACAAAATTTTAGACCCATCCAAATTGAAAGAAGTTGCATACGACAAAATAAACGTGACTGAATGATTAAAATTCATTTTGGGAAGGGTAGAAAACATTGTGGGAAAAGGAGAAAATGCTGGTTACCAGCATTTTCTCCTTTACCCACAGTGTTTTCAAAAGGCTTCTTTCTCAAGGTTAAGGTCAAAGTCGGGATTGTGTGGTAAAGTGTTAAGTGGTGATTATGCTGAGGTGCTGATCAGGGACCTGTTAACTCTTTACCAAACAATCCCGAGTTTTAATGTTCTTGAGGAAGAAGTCTTTTGAAAATATTATGGGAAAGGGTTACCAGCATTTTCTCCTTTTTCAACAATGTCTTCTACCCTTTCAAAGACAAATCTTATCATTTGAGTTACATCTAATTTCTTTTGCAATTGCTTTCATTTTCGATCTGTCAAAACTATTTTCCCTAAGTAAAGAGTTAAAGAAGACATATGTGTAAAAATACATTGATTGTACTCTTTTTATGAAAAAATTTATGTCAAAGAGCGCAAGCTGTTGAATTTAATGACAGAATCTCTTTTGTTACATGTTCATAATTTCCTCATATTTACATTCCTGGTTACAGGTTGTTAATCCTGAGGGGACCTGGGTAAAGCTAGACTCAGACAGTATAGAACAGTTTTGTCAGAACAAGGAAGGAGAAGCCTGGGCTCTGGCTAGATCCAAAGAGAACACAGCCTACTTGGTGCATGAGTCACAGCTTGGTTTTATGAGACAAAATGCTGCAAAAGATCCATTTGCTTTCAACTCCTTACCCCCACACATTCAACAGGGCTTTGAGTTTGCAGGGCCACAGGGGCAGAGGTATCCCCTGTTTGGCCAGGCCCCTGATCAGTCGTCAATGTTTACACCAAATAGGAGAAGTACAGGATCTATGTTTGCATTTGGTGGATATCAAGGTGTGTTGCTAACCTAGTCAATACACAGCATAATTCACTCTTTTCAGTATTACAAAATTTTAGACCCTCCTAATACCAGAGTATTTGCAGACAACATATTCATTGTGGCTTAACTCCTCACTCCAATCCAGAGTTTTAATGATCCTGAACTCTTTACAACACAATCCCATGTTTTAATGACCTTAACAAAGAAGGCTTTTGAAAACATTGTGAGAAAAGGAGAAAATGCTGGTAATCAGTATTTTCTTCTTTTCTCACTATGTTTTCTTATCCCATCAAACACAAATTACATCATTTGAACAGCATTTAAATTTCCGTCTGCAATTGCTTTGAATTTGGAACAGTATAATTTTGTCATTTGGTAAAGGGTTAAAAAGAAGGATTTTGAAAACATTGAGGGAAAATGACATAATGCTGGTAACCAGCATTTTCTCCTTTTCCCACAATTTTTTTTACCCATCAAGTACAGAAATCACCATTTAACCCTTTACCACATGGCAAACTTTAAGACCTATCCAAATTGAAAGCATTTGCAGACGACAATTTCATAGTGGCTCAAATGACGCAACTTTTCTTTGATAGGGTAGAAAACTTTGTGGGAAAAGGAGAAAATGCTGGTTACCAGCATTTTCTCCTTTTCCCACAATGTTTTCAAAAGGCCTCTTCTTCAGGGGCGTTAAAAGGCGTCATTGTGTGGTAAAGGGTTAAGCTACATTTTATATGTCATCTGCAAATGGTTTCAATTTGGTTTTCGTAAATATTGTTGTTTGATAAAGAGTAAAATGATTAGATTTGTCATTGAAAGGGTAGAAAAAAATGTGGGAAAAGAAATAAATGCTGGCCATCAGCACTTTGTCCTTGTCCCACAATGTTTTTAAATGTCTTCTTCCACAGGGTCTTTAAAACAAGGGATTAATGAGAAACACTCTTGGAAAAGGGGGTTTAATACGTAATACATCTCCATAATGCAACATACCATATGCCTCTGAAACTCCATTGGTCTATCAAGGGATAACGAAATTTTCACACATTTTCAGACACTATTACTATAAATAGCACATTGGGGATTCCCTCTGTATCGCATATAGTAAGTCTTACTATACTCAGTTCCATAAATAAGTGTGCACTTAATTTTCTTTTATTTCTCGTCGCATGTTTTACTGAAGACCAACAAATTTGGTATCATACTTTAGTTCATAGTCTGTAGAAAATGCAAGGCTAATCAGATTTTGACTACCAGAAAGTTTAAGTTAGGTTTTTGCAGTTTAAATGAAGGTGGTACTAAAATCAAAGTTGCAAAAGTACTCAAAGACTAAGGTAACATTAAAGTTAGGTTTTGGCCACCGCTCTCGTTCAGGAATGGAATAACATTCATGATGCAATGATATTACGTTATGTAAGGTCTATACAACGTCGAATAATTGCCTGTATCGACAGCAGAGGTGACCGTACAAGATATTGATTGAAAAATTACAAGAACTTTAAGAAAAACCTAACTTTAATGTTATCTTAGTCTTTGAGTACTTTTGCAACTTATGTGTATTTCAGGACATTCTCCAAGCCTACCTTCACTATTTGGGCAGTCCCCAGGAGGACACCCCAGTGTCCCTATGTTTGGGTATGGATATGATAGAGAAGCCCACAAAGAGATGTCACGGACTCAATCTTTGCCAAATACAGGTACCCTGTCACAGTATATCATTATAGCATGTCTTCGTATTTGTAAGTTGGGGTGGTGGCACAAAGAACTTTGCATTATTCCATTAACCGTTAATTAAACAATCCGAGTTTTAATGACCCTGTGGAAGAAGCCTTTTGAAAACATTGTTGGAAAAAAAGAAAATGAGAACCAGCATTTTCTTTTTTTTCCCACAATGTTTTTCTACCTTTTCAAGGACAAATCCCATAATTTCAGCCATTTTTGATTCATCTGCAAATGGTTTCAAATGATATAAGTCTAAAATTTATCATGTGACAAACAGTTAATCATGATGCCACTTTCATCAGTATTTCACTTTGGTCATAGAAGTAGCTCACTTATCTATTAATATCTTTGATTTTGCCCTATACTAGACTTTGGCTGTGCAGTGTCATGTTACAGGTTGTTTCTCCATTTTCCACCCTATTAATTTGACATAAAATTCAAAATGAATATTTTTATTACTATAACATGCTTCTCATTTTCTCTGTGATTCGGTTAAAGTTCAAAGATCCTCTCTCACCACTAATCATTGGTTTGACGATAGTTAAGTGGGAAAGCAGCCAGTGGCTTGGGAAGAATATTGTGCAGTGTACTGGTAAAAAAAAACTCCAGGAAAGCATGGATAGGTGCACTGGCCACCATGATATAACTGAAATAATGTTGATAACGGCGTTAAACACCATACAATCAATCAATCAATCAAAGTTAAAAGAAATGAAAAAGTAAATATACCTTGGTTTTTCTCCCTCAGGTGCAGCACATGGTGGTATAAGGCTGACAAGGCCATTCTCTCCACGGACAGGATCACCTGTGTTGAGTACTCGCTCCCCTGCCCCAGGCTCGCCCAAGTTTTCCAGAAAAGAAATGCAAGCTACTGGCAGCTCTGTTGACCTACAGGGGATATCTGTGAAGGAACTAGTCAAAGCACTGGGTAAGGAAATTATACAGAATGTGATTAGCACTTCTGGATATTTACGCAGGAGAGAGTAAAGTATTCTGATTGACTAGAAGAGTGCTCTTGCAATTGTAGCTGTTTTGGACCAAGAATATGCAGTAAAATCAAATTGCATGGAACATGCAGTCTGATCTCTGATCTTCATTCTCCACTATTTTTCAAGATATTTGGACAAAAATAGTAATGAAATTGCAATATTTAAGGTTTTTACAATGGACCGAAAATATTGTTTAATTTTGCTCTCTTGTCACCAAGGTAACATTTTGTTAAATTATAAAAGGTAAAAGGTTTTTTGAATTCCTTAAGTACTTCTAACTGATTTATAAGAAGTTATCAGCTGTAGGTGTTACAACTCATAATGGTGTGTAACTTAGGTATCTTTTACCAGTTTTAGCTCTACTGGTTGAAAGCATGTTATTTAACTCTTTACTACACAATTATAATTTAGACTGTTTCCATATTGAAAGCATTTGCAGACAGCAATGTAGATGTAGTTCAAATGATGGAATTTGTCTTTGATAGACTAGAAGACTTTGTGGGAAAAGGAGAAAATGCTGGTTACCAGCATTTTCTCCTTTTCCCACAATATTTTCAAAAGGCATCTTCTGTAGGGTTGTTAAAACTAGGGATTTGTGTGGTAAAGGATTAATGAAATAAAACATTTTGACAAAACATTTTATTATACTGCAAAGAAATTTCTCATGATCTGATTGGATAATATTCCCCGAACATATATATCATGTACACTGGCAAAACCAATGTAAAAGCAGTTTCCCTTTCGGGAGCCCCATATACATGACTACACTTTCAACACAACATCCAAAATAGCAGCATTGATCAAGATTAACATCGAGATTATGCACCAAATTGCATGTTTTACCAAGGTTTCAGTGACATCAGCTCCCAGTGACGTCAGTTTTCATTGAATTGGGGCACTCAGAAGGGAAATTCTACTTCGTCAGCGTATTCAATTTTTGAAACCAAAAACAGGTAAAATTCGCATAACACATGTTGGAATGGTAAAACTTTGCAGTATAATAAATTTGTTGTTCGGTCAGGTGGCAGGGGACTTGGAAACTTGTTCATGGCTGTAGCAAATAATGTCGCCACCTTGCCTTCGGCTCGGG
The DNA here is from genome assembly GCA_946811185.2 of Hippopus hippopus. Classification (NCBI taxonomy): domain Eukaryota; kingdom Metazoa; phylum Mollusca; class Bivalvia; order Cardiida; family Cardiidae; genus Hippopus; species Hippopus hippopus. Next base: position 46,314,661 of record OX328100.1, read on the forward strand.
GTGACATGATTTGCAACAGCCGTGAACAAGTTTCCAAGTCCCCTGCCACCTGACTGTACAACTAATAATGTAACAGGAAGCAACAAGTGAATGAAAGCAATGGCTTTCTTTATTTACTCTTTACCAGATAATAATATTTTAGACTTGTCCAAATTGAAATAGTTTGCAGACAACAAATCAAGTGTAGCTCCAATGATTGGATTGAAGTGGTGGAAAACATTGTGGTCAAAGGAGAAAGAAAACGCTGGTAGCCAACATCTTCTTGTTTTCCAACATGTTATCAAATATTTTTCTTTCGGGTCGTTAAAACAGGATGGTATGGTAAAGAGTTAAAATGTTTTCTGCTGCACATTACCTACTGCACATAGTCAGTTTACTTAAGTCTTTAGCAGAGGAAAAAATTTTCATTAGTCCAAATTGAAAGCAGTTGCAGTCTACGAAATAAATAAAATTTGAAATTTGTTTTGGGAAGAGTAGAAAACATTGTGGAAAATTGGAGAAAATGGTGGTTACCAGCATTTTCTCCTTTTCCTACAAGGTTTTTGCTTTCTTCCGGTCATTAAAAGTTGGAATTATGTGGCAAAGAATTGAAGAAAAATGGGGATATGAATTCCGTGTCATGGATTACCATTTCAACAAAATGCTGATGAAATAGCTCAGTTATATTGATACAAGCTCCTATCAACTATCCTGTGACTTGTATAAATTTGGCTGTAGATTTTACAACAAGCTATCTGATTGCCTGCGATATTTTATATCAGCCACTGAAATGGCTTTTCATGGAAGATAGTATTAGAATATGACATTTAAAAGATGTTGAGAATGGTAAGAGAATACTGGCCCCAATTTCAGTAGAGGTCTTTACGAAATGATACCGGAGAAAAAGAGAAATTTGCTGATTATTTTTCTCTTCAGTGTTTTCTGTTCACCAAATGACAAACCTCATCAGTAGGACCATATTTGTTGTCGGAAAATGCTTCCAATTTGGATGTCTAAAATTTTGTCATGTAGTAGACAGATAAGATAATGTGACTTTCACCTCCACTCTTTCATGCTTTCACACAAAAGTTTGTGGGTGTAGAGATGTGATGCGATATAGTCATTATTATGGTGGTGAGTGAACAGTCATGTGGAACTGTACTTTGTAAAGTTACTGTCATTTGTTGTAAAGTTTGAAGGCTTCACTGAATAGGAAGGTTGAATGAAGGTGTCATTGTACTCAATGTTGAGATCTGCAAAAGTAGTGGATTTTTACCCTGATGTAGTTGAGATAAGGAAGAAACTCACGTTTTCTGTACAAAATATTTATCCTCATACAGTTTTCACATGTACATGCAGTATTTTCAACAGGCTTCTTTTAGTGAAACCTTTTTTTTTGAGAATGGAATCCTTTTTATTGAACTATAGATTTGGAGGAAGTGTTTATTGGTTGGATATAAAATGGCTCAGACATTGATAGCTTTTAGCCAGGGATGATGTGCCTGAATGCATTCATTCAATGCAATCAACCTTACGCCCTAGAAAAGTGCAATTGGATTTCAATAATTTTCAACAAATGTTAGCAAAGTATTCCAATGCAAACAGTCTGGATAACCTTTTGTTATGGCTTTCATCAAGAGACACTTATTTACCCGAGCTTGAGATACCTTTTTTCAGCCTGTTTTCTTACAGTGACCTGCTCACATTAGAGATTTTAATCCTTTTTTAATTGTGAGCTCTCTTTAGCCCAATCTGTTGTCCATCCTTTGAAGTTATTCACCATCGTCAGTTTACTTAAATGTTAATTTTGGATATGCAGTACTTTGATATAACTGGCCTCGTGATCTTTTCATCCGTTTTCAAACCGCTCCTGTCATTAAGCTTTCACCAGAAGACTGTCCAAATAAAAAACATCTGCATGTTAAATGTGGTTCAAAGAAAGGTGTTGTCTTTGATATGGTTGCAAACCTTGTTGTCTTGGTGTTAAAACACATGATAGCTTGGTAGTGGGTTTATCATTGCTGTATAAGTTAATTTAAGGTCATATAGTACCAGTACATTTGGTGCTTTTAGGAAATAGTTCAAGGAAAGGAGAACACTTCCCTAAATCTGTATTGAAAATATTTAAAAGATGGGTGCATTTATTTGAACCAAGAAATTACTGTTTTCAGTAGAAGCCTAGACTCGTTTTAGACAGGGCCTCTTAACTTGGACAGGTTGTTCCTTAGATGTACAAGTGTAAATGTACTGCTGTTGATACTACATGGAGTTAAAACCTATCCAGTGGAAACCATTGTTAAAGGAATTTAGATTTGTTTGATTTTAGTGGAGCCTTTGAACTTTGTAACAGTTTAAAATAGCAGGCAGGCAACTTTCACAGTATATGGGCATGTGATGACCCAGTTCTATGCTTGAATATTGTTTTTGACACTGAGTGTTGATAAAGGCAATGCTGCATGAGCTTGACAGATAAATTGAGAAAATAGGGTGGAATTTATGGGATAAGGGAGGGTATACTGGTGTAATTTTGATTTTAAATCAAATGAACAGAAATCTTTTTGTCTGTAGTGAGTATTTCTAAGCAGTTTTTGCCATGAACAAAGTTAACACTCAACCAATTACTGTAACGAAGATATTCATGCATGCAACCCAGAAGCATATTACATCCAAGAGGTTTGGAGTGACATACTAAAAACGGCAGATGCTTATATAACAGGGTATTATGATCTGTCAATTTTTTGGTTTGATTGACATCTGTTTGGGTCAGTTGTGATAAAATGTAGGATAGTCTATGAATAAAAGATTAAGATAGACGCCATAAAATCCAAAAATGGCAGATCAAGGCTGTTTGTTGCCAGAAGATATAAAATTTCCTGTTATCTGATTTCTAATCTACACTCAAAAGCACCTACATTTGCTCTGGCAGTTTAACTCTTTACCAGATGACAAAAATCTAGGCTAGTCCAAATTCAAAGCATTTGCAGACAAAAAAAGTGAGTGTGGCTTAAATGACAAGATTTGTCTGTAAAAGGGTAGAAAACATTGTGAGAAAAGGTTACAAGTATTTTCTCCTTTTTTCACAATGTTTTCAAAAGGTCTCTTTCTTGGGGTCGTTAAAATTCAGGATTATGTGTTAAAGGGTGAAGGGTGGAGAATATGCAGGGTTTTTGTAATGACCAAGCACTTTTTGAAAAGAAAAAGCTGTGGTACATTTGACGAGTTGTTCATTTCTGTCAACCATAAGTCTTGTCAGGTAGATCATGGTGCATTGTTCTTTTACTTAGTGGCCATAGATATTTTTTATCAAAGTCAAAATTCCCACTGACTTACTTGTATTTCCAAGTTTACTTATTGTTTTTTTGCAACTTAAGAAAATTAAGCTATAGATATGTTACTCTTACGAAAATAGAGCAAGATAAATCTGGCACTGAACTATCTATTTTCTGAGATGAGAGAATATAATATGATAAAAATGTAGCTGTTTGGCAGTGATCAACATTTTTTTAAAAAGAAATTTTACATTAAGGCTGATGACAATGTCATCAAAATTTTAATGGTATAGTAACGCCACTATGTTTTAGAGAGCTACTTAAAAGAAATAATAATGTGTTGATGTAAAAACTCAGTATCCTGGCTTACTACCAGTATAACTGTCCTTATGATTATTTGATCACAAGCAGAATACCAGTAGCTGATTTTTTTTTTTCTCTTTGAAAAAAGCATGTAAGTTAATGGGAATTCTAAATTTGAAGAAATACTTTGGCCTCTGACAGTATTACATATAGTATTTTTTTTTTTGAAGATTTGAATTGTAACATTTTGTTTAATTCTGTTGCTTATCTCTAAACAGGGGACTATCAGTATGACCATGTTGACTGGTCAAACTTGGAGTGGCTTCTTACTAAAGAGGGTAGCCCCTGGGTTAACATCACTGGGAAGGACTTACGGTCCTTTACCAGGGCTATAAGCCCCAAAAAACTTGCCCAAATTATAGGTATAGAGCAATGTTGTAAATTTGCCTTATTTAGAGATAGATATATCTAGGACAGGGTTTTACAGGGATTCAACAACCAAATTTAATTTTTCATAAATACTTGTGCCTTCGAACTTGACTTCAAATTCTTGCATTTTGGACAGGTGTGAAATTTTGTCATTTGGCAAAGAGATACAGTGTGGCCAAACATTGTATTAGAAGAACTAAATCTGAAACATTATTTCCGATTTCTGTCTAACAAGCCAAAGTTCCTCTCTTTATGAGTCAGAGTTTGTCTGAAACCTTGAAGTCTGATTGGCTGAAATTTGGTACTTCAGCTAATCAGGAAGGTATGTAATTCATAAACAGGGAATGAATTAGTCACTGGTTGGTGAATTCCAAAACCCAAACTTATTTTAGTTTTATGTATAAATAGATGTTTTTATGTTTCTTTTGTCCAATAAGTTGAGTACTGCTGATATGTCATGTAATATGTCACCTGCATTGTGCTCTTACGTAATCGTACATGTACTGATGTTTCTTGTCTTTTTACAAATATTGGGGCCACTTCTGATGTGTCTTGGATTATGTCACTTACATGATCTGTTTAAGATAGATGTTGAATTTACAATTCTGGGTACAAACCATATTTGGTGAAAATCCAAAAAGTTACCATGCAGTTTTGCCGTCACATTTGATTTTGTGTGTAACATGTTTATGAGTAGTGTTCGTAGAAAAGGGGGTATAATGCATTTTTATGATGCAGTCACCCTTTACCTCACAATTCTGAGTTTTAACGACCTTGAGGAAGAAGCTTTTTGAAAACATTATGGGAAAAGGAGAAAATGCTGGTTACCAGCATTTTCTCCTTTTCCCACAATGTTTTCTACCCTTCAAAAGGCAAATTTCAGTTTTGGGTCACATTTCATTTGTCGTCTGCAAAAGCTTTTAATTTGGAAAAGTCTTAAAATGTCGTCGTTTTCGTAGAAGATTTTATACTAAGCAAATTGTTGCATTATATGGATCCATTTTGTCTAGAACCAGCTGATATGTGACAGGTAGAAAAATACTAAAAGCAAAAAGTTTTGACCAAGGTCGGCCTTTATGGACAAGTATGTCTTAAGTGCTGACAGGTAGGAGTGTACTTTATTAGTTGTATGGTCAGGTGGCAGGGGACTTGGAAACTTGTTCACGGCTGTGGTGAATCATATCGCCCCAAGCCGAAGGCAAGGTGGCGACACGATTCACCACAGCCAAGAACAAGTTTCAAAGTCCCCTGCTACCTGACTGTTCAACGAATTTATTATACTGCAAAGTTTTACCATTCCAACGTGTGTTAAGCGAAATTTACCCGTTTTTTTGGTTTCAAAAATTGAGTACGCTGACGAAGTAGAATTTCCCTTTTGAGTGCCCCAATTCAATGAAAACTGACGTCACTGGGAACTGACGTCACTGAAACCTTGGAAAAACGTGCAGTTTGGTGCATAATCTTCATGTTAATCTTGATATATGCTGCCATTTTGGATGTTGTGTTGAAAGTGTAGTTATGTATACGGGGTTCCCGAAAGGGAAACTGCTTTTGCGTTGGTTTTGCCAGTGTACATGATATTTATGTTTGGGGCATATTATCCAATCAGATCATGAGAAATTTCTTTGCAGTATGATAAGATGGGTTTAATCTCTGGCAAAAAAAAAGAACGAAACAGTCTCTCTCTGGCAAAAAAAAAAGAACGAAACAGTCTCTTTTTAAGTCTTTACCACATGAGAAAAATGTGGACTTGTCCAAATTGAAAACATTTGCAGGCAACAATTTAAATATGACTCAAATAAGGAAATTTGCCTTTGATAGGCTGGAAAACATTGTGGGAAAAGGAGAAAATGCTGGTTACCAACATTTTCTCCTTTTCCCTCAATGTTTTCGAAAGGCTTCTTCCTCGGGGTCTTTAAAAGTCGGGATTGTGTGGTAAAGGGTTAAGTGAGCTCTTCTTATTTACAAAAATTGTTGTGAATATTGACAAATATCTGCTTTCTCTTACAGCCTTTTTTGTCTATTTCTTAAGTGTATTTGTTTTATCTTTGATAAGTCTTTGACACAATAAATATTCTGCCTCTGCTTTTATTTCTATGTTTCCTTTATTTCTGAGTGTTGTACATCTAATAGGTTTAAAATGTTGATTTTCTAGAGTACCGTTAATTCTGTGATCTCCAGCATAGTGAAGTTTTTTGGAGTATATTGGCATCAACCTGTCAGTCTGTCCATTTATCTGTCCATCTAGGAGTGCAAATAGGTAAATTTTCGGCAGAAACCACTCCCTTGGTTTTGCAGATTATATTGAAACTTTGTACAGACTTAACCCTCAAAATGATCCAAAGTTTCAACAACCCTGAAAAAAAGAGAGACTTTTGAAGGCATTGTGAATAAAGGAGAAAACGCTGGTAACAGGCATTTTCTCCTTTTCACACAATGTTTTCTACCCTTCCAAATACCAACTTTTTAGTCACATTTAATTTGTTTTACAAAATACTTTGAATGTGTACAAGTGTTTAGTCTTGTTGCAAATGCTTTGAATGTGGACAAGTCTAGAATCGTGTTGTTCATAGGAGAGTCAAACCAAAAACAGTGTAATTATGCGTAACATGCAATTTTCAGATGTCTATGCTACCTTCAGCATTATGTCTCTTAGAGCTTAAATATTTTTGTGTATATTGCATGGTAGGTTTCAATATCAAGATACATTTTCTCTATTAACTCTTTACCAAACGACGATTTTTAGTACTTGATCAAATTAAGAGTATTTACAGACTACAAAATAAATGTAGCTCAGGTAATGATTTTTGTCTTTTGTAAAAGAAAACATTGTGGGAAAAGGAGAAAATGCTGGTAACCAGCATTTTCACCTTCTCCCACAATGTTTTCATAGGACTTCTTCCTCAGGGTCGTTAAAACTTGGGATTGTGTGGTAATAAGTTAAAGCATTTTGCAGGGATGTTGACTCTCTACTAGAAGTCAAAATGTATTTGTCCTTAAAAGTACAAAATACATTGTGGGATAATGTAAGCTTTTCCCAATGACAAATGTTGGACTCATCCAAACTCAAAGCATCTACAAAGGACAAATCTGAAATTGGTTCAAATAAGCTCTCTGATAGGGGACGGTAGACAACATTATTGGAAGAAGAGAAAGTGCTTGTTACAAGCAATTTCTCCTTATCCCATAATGTTTTCAAAAGTCTTCTCCATCAGGTTTGTTAAAACTGGGCATTGTTGGGCAAAGTGTTGAGTTACTTTTGGTGACATGTCTAGCTTTCAACACGTGTTTGTTGTGCAAAGAATGTTTAAGTACATGTATTTGATCAATTCACATTTTATTGTCTCATTACTTCACAGACTATTTTTTTAGCATGAAATAAAGAGTGTCACAGAACATATTGAAAAAACTTCTGTAAAATGTTTTCTTCTATCACATAGCATAGATACTGTTTCTTTACACTCAAGTATGATGACAGGAATGCAATTTTTAGCTCGGCTGTTTTCGAGGAAAATGTTGGGGCATTGTCATGGCCCTGGCGTTGTCTGTGACTGCATTATCATGCAAACTTGGACGTTTTGCAATATCTCTGCCATTACTGAAGATATTTCCTTCAAATTTGGACTTGTAAGTATCAAAAGGGGAAACCATACAATAGGGACAGGTATCCATCAAAATATTTTTGACATAGTTATGCCCCTTTTTGGTCTGAGTTTTCAATAAAAGCAACTGCAGCTGGTTGTTGGCACCTGCATGTGGTGCTCATTTTTATTGTATCTGTACCAGATGACAGAATTTTAGACTTGTCCAGATTGAAAGCATTTGCCGATGATAAATCATATTTTGCTCCAATTATGGGATTTGTTTTCAGAAGGACACAAAAATTTTAGGAGAATAAAAAAATGCTGCTTACTTTTACTTTGACATAGCTCAATACCCTTGTATATGCATTGAATCTCTTTTTTTACAGAGCATGACTTCATGTCTATTTTTTTCTATTGCAGGTGAAAGTCAAGCCAATGGAAATGGACCCACTCCTAACCCTTCTCCTCCAGGCTCACCCAAGAGACCCTTGTCCAGGAGTTCAAGTCCCCAGACCCAGTATGAGAGACAAGGTAAGGGCCAAGGGTCAATAAATGTCCCGCACACAATACACAATTGCTAGTGCATGATTTTGTGTTCAATCATTTTATTGTTAACTCTTTACCAAACGTCAAAATAATTGACAGGCCCAAATTGAAAGCAGTTGCAGACGACAATTTGAATGTAGTTTAAATGGAGAAAATTGTCTTAGAAAGGGTAGAAAAGATTGTGGGCAAAGGAGAAAATGCTGGTTACCAGCATATTCTCCTTTTCCCGTAATGTTTTCAAAAGGCTATCTATTTCAGGGTCGGTAAAACTCATGATTGTGTGGTAAAGAGTTAATTGTGCTGTCAGTGCTTTTGAATCAATAAAGTTAAAGATTTCTAAGGATTATCTCTATTAAAATGTGATCACAAAATTTTAGATGTATCCCTATTGAGAGCAATTGGTAACTCTGTACCAAACGACAATTTTAGACTTGTCCAATTTCAAAGCATTTGGAGATGACAAATTAAATGTCGCTACAGTGATTTTGATTTGCTTTTGAAACTAGAGAAAACATGTGAAAAGGATAAAATGCTGGTTGCCAGCATTTTCTCCTTTCACACAATGTATCCAAAAGGCCTCTTTCTCAAGTTCATGAAAATTTGGGATTGCATAGTAAAGGGTTAAATGATGTATCTGTCAGTGCAATGAATCATCCCAATTTTTCTTCACTATCCTGTAAACGGTTTTTATATTGTAGCCTGCTTTTGTAGAGGGAGTGAAATAAATTTCACAATATTGTTCTCATTAGATGAGATTGTCTTCGTCTTTGTAATTTAACCCTTTACCTTACAATCACGAGCTTAAAGGTCCTTGAGGACAGCTTTTGAAAACATTGTTAAAAAAGGAGAAACTGCTGGAAACCAGCAGTTTCTCCTTTTCCCACAATGTTTTTTTCAAACTTTCTGAAACAGATTTCTGTTTTTGAGTTGTAGTTATCTTGCAGTCTTCCAAAGCTTTCAATTTGGACAAGTCTAAAATTTTTTTGATTGATACAGAGTTAAATTACTTGTCACAAGTACTTGTCTTAAATGGACTGCCTGTATGATTAATCATATGAATATGTATGAAAACAGTGCTGAAAAAGGAGAAATTGCTTGTAACAAGCAGTTTATCCTTTTGCTACAGTGTTTTCAAAAAGTAGTTACCTACAAGAAGCAGAAAGAAACAGGTAACAGATATGTTGACAGGTATTGTAATGTTTTTGTCCACTCTTGACTGAACAGGTTCTCCTCGGTCAGGATCACCGAGTGCACGAGCTGGTAGTCCTCGTCAGTCTTTCTCACCATCACGTGTAAACTCTGTAGCGTCTGAGTCTTCACAGAATTCGGCACAGTTTGTCACCCCACCCAGTAGTCCTCTTACTAGTAGAAAAGGTAACAATTTTTTTTATATGCATGCTATTAACAGTTTGGTTATGCATTTTTGGGTCCTTACTCAAAGCACTAGGCCTTTTGTATGAGCATCCTTAGGCGAGATAAAACATTGTTTAAGGTTTGATTTGATCATAAATCTTGAGAGCGCGCCCCCCCTCCCCCCCCTTTATTCATTACCTTTACCCTTTACCAGATGAGGAAATTTTAGACAAGTCCAAATTGAAAGCATCTGCAGACAACAAAACGATTATGACTCAGAAACTGAAAGTTTGTACTGGAAAGGATAGAAACATTGCAGGAAAAGGAGAAAATGCTGGTAACCAGCATTTTCTCCTTTTCCTGCAATGTTTTCAAAGGTCTTCTTTCTCAGGATCGTAAAAAGTCGTGATTGTGTGGTAAAGGGTTAAACTCACCACTTTATTTATTTTCTACTCGGAAATTGTGATTATTTTCCATTTCCTTATGCAAATAGGTCAGTTGAAGAAAGAAGCCTCTTTTGATCGACCATCAGTGTCTCCACCGGACTCGCCTTTAGTACGACATGCAAGTGATGGTACAGAAGTTAACCTGAATAAAGAAGAGCATGGTCTCACACTCCCGCAGAGGAAAGATGGGGCTGTTAGTCCAAGATTTTCCTCTCCAGGGAGACTTAGGTAAAAGTTGATATTTATCTGTTTGTTAATTCTATCCTCTTAGTAGACAGCAAAAAAGCTTAACTCTTTACCAAACGACAAAATTTTTATCTTGTCCAAATGGAAAGCATTTGCAGACGACAAAATAAACGTGATTCAAAAATTGAAACTTTGTTTTTAGAAGAGTAGAAAACATTGTGGGAAAAGGAGAAAATGCTGGTTACCAGCATTTTCTCCTTTTCCCACAATGTTTTCAGAAGGCTTCTACCTCAGTGTCGTTAAAACCAGGGATTGTTTGGTAAAGGTTTAATCTGTTGCAAAATGAGCAAAACTTATGATTGGTCCATACTGGAATCATGAGTATGCGGAAGACAAATTAAGTGTTGTGTTAATCTGTTGCCAAATGAGCAAAACTTATGATTGGTCCATACTAAAAATCATGATTATGCGGAAGACAAATTAAGTGTTGTGTTAATCTGTTGCCAAATGAGCAAAACTTATGATTGGTCCATACTGGAATCATGATTATGCGGAAGACAAATTAAGTGTTGTGTTAATCTGTTGCCAAATGAACAAAGCTTATGATTGGTCCATACTGGAATCATGAGTATGCGGAAGACAAATTAAGTGTTGTGTTAATCTGTTGCCAAATGAGCAAAACTTATGATTGGTCCATACTGGAATCATGATTATGCGGAAGACAAATTAAGTGTTTTGTTAATCTGTTGCCAAATGAGCAAAACTTATTATTGGTCCATACTGGAATCATGAGTATGCGGAAGACAAATTAAGTGTTGTGTTAATCTGTTGCCAAATGAGCAAAACTTATGATTGGTCCATACTGGAATCATGATTATGCTGAAGACAAATTAAGTGTTGTGTTAATCTGTTGCCAAATGAGCAAAACTTATGATTGGTCCATACTGGAATCATGATTATGCTGAAGACAAATTAAGTGTTTTGTCTTTGAAGGATAGAAATCATTGTTGGATTAACTCTTTATCACAGGACGAAATTTTGGACAGGACCTGACTGAAAGCATTTGAAGTCAACAATTTGATTGTAGCTCAAATGATGATTTCTGTCTTTGATAGGGTAGAAAACATTGTGGGAAAAGGAGAAAATGCTGGTTACCAAAATGTTTTCAAAAGCCTTCCTTACCAGAGTCGTGAAAACCAGGGATTTTTTGGTAAAGGGTCAAGAGAAAATGCAGACTTATTTCTATACCAACCAATCCAGTATGTTAATAAATCTTGTAATCAAAGCTGTTGCAAACATAGCGAGAAAAAAAAGAAATTATGGAAACTAGGATTTTTTGCCTTTCGCACAATGTTTTCTTTAAAAAAAAAATGTATGTTGGTAACCAAGCAGCATTTTCTCCTTTTCCCATAATTTTTGTTTAAAAGTTTAGCAGAAAACCCCAATCATTTTAGCCACATTTGATTTAGATCTGTATTTGCTTTCAATATGGAGAGGTCTTAAATTTTGTTGTCTCCTAAAGGGTTAAAAGAGGTCACTGTTATAAGCAAATTTTTACGGACTTAATCGTGAGGTTAACATAGATCACTGCACTGCTTCAAACTTGTAACATTACTATTTCAGTCCCCAGGGTAGTCCTAGAAGGGCCAGTAGCCCTCACCTACACTCTAGTCCCTCAAGAGCTTCTGCAGGATCTCCGTCACTGACTAGTCAGGGAGCAGACGGCATGAAAGTGGCTTTTAATATAGGAGCTTCTAGTAAAGAGGATGCTGGGAGGTAGAGTAGACTTTGATATTTGTAGCACTTTAGCCTTAACCATACAATCCTCAGCTTTCGATGACCCTGAGGAAGCTGTTTTGAAGACACAGTGTGCAAAGGAGAAAATGCTGGTAACCAGCATTTTCTCCTTTTTCCACAATGTTTTCTCCCTTTTCAAAGACAGAAGTCATTTTGTGAGCTACCTTTTATTTGTTGTCTGCAAATGCTTCTGATTTGGCTAAGTCTTAAATGTAAAGTTTTAATCTTTCGAGCATCCACTTATGATTATCAAATAAGATGTTTTACATACTCAGTGGGCACCTCAACTTTTGTTCACAGTATGTAGTAATAACATGCTTGTGACCAACCCTTAACTCTTTACTAGATGACGAAATCTTATTTAAAAGCATTTGCAGACAACTACATATACGTGAAACAGTTCGTCTTTGAAAGGGCAGAAAAAACCGGCATCCTTGTTCTATTGACAAATTTCTGTTTCATATTATGTGTTCTAAAATAGTCCTGTAAAGATGTGTAAAAAGCTGGATTTGTACAGTTGGGGGTTAATATTGGTTTATTGTCCATATTTACAAGGGTGTTATAGTAGTCATAAAAAAAAGAAAATTTTGATAACAATAATGATTGATATTCTTGTATTTCCACAGATTGTCTCCAAAAAATATCAGAAAAGACAGAGGCCGTCAACTAAGATCCAAGAGAGAAAGGGCAGCATCCCCAGCTTCCAGGGACCTCACCCCAGTTGGAAGAACTCGAGCTTTCTCAGCATCAATGATATACGACAAACAAAAACAAATGGTGAAGGAGGCCTTATCACCGTCAGTGTCCGAGTCTTTAAGGGCTGTGTTTGCTGCTTTCCTCTGGCATGAGGGTATAGTTCATGATGCAATGGCATGTGCTTCTTTCCTCAAATTTAATCCAAACTTATCAAAAGAATTATCAAGTTTTGCAAAGTCCAGCAAAAAGGGGGAAAAACAGCGAGTGAGGCATGCAACAGATTCCAGTAAAGATACCCAAAAATTACAGAAAGATAATGCTAATATAAATGAACCAAGGGTACGATTTAAGATAGACTCACAAAGCAAATATGACAACAGAGAAATATTTTCAGATTCGGAGAAGAAGAAAGATTCAACTCCAATTAAATATAGATCAGAAGCCACTGTGACCTTTGAGCACTATGTGCTCCCGGAGAAACCCAGTACTAGTGACAAAGAGACTTTACTACCCCCAACTTTACAACATCTTGTCTACTTTTGGGAGGAACTGTCAAATGCAACTTTGGGTATCATTAAACATGATCTCTATCCCAGTCCAGCAATTGCTGTGAAAGCAAAGAAATCTGATAAAAAATTTGATAAAAAAGAAAAAGACAAGAAAGGTAAAAAGAAGAAAGAGGCCAAACAGATAGTGAGAGGTGGGAACATGTTTGCTGATGCAATGGCAGGTCTGTATGCTGCGGCAGGGGAAAGAGAGACAGTGTGTGAACTTTGTGATGGAATGTTTCCCCACCCAGTTACATACCATATGAAAAAGGCCCACCCTGGGTGTAAGAGACATGCTGGTGGTAAGGGTTACAACAGTGGGGGAAATTTCTGTGGTGGTTGGGCGGGGAACTGTGGAGAGGGAGGGGTTGGAGGAAGCAGTTGGTACCTTATCTGTGATAAATGTCGGGAGAAATATCTGAAAGAGAAACGCCAGACCCAGAAAGAGAAAGATAAATCGAAAAAGTTGAAGAAAAAGAACTCTATGGCTAGACAACAAACTCTTTTGAGCCCACTAGAGCCACACACTGTGCTGAAAAATAATGCCATGTTTTTATTGGACTTGGCTAGTGCTTCAGGATTCACCTTACCCACACAGCCCCACAAAAAGCAAACTGTTAACACTGGAGAAATTTTCCTTCCCAGTGTATCTGAAGAATACAGAATGGATTCTAACCCATTTCCACAGATTCCTTTTCAGTTCCTCATAAGACAGTGTGCTCAAAGTTCAGACTCTGCTTTTGCTGATGACTTTTTCATTGATGCTGATGAACGAGTATTTGTGAGATCTGGGTCGCTTAGTATACACAAACCTGCTTTCATTCGTCCAAGGTTACCCACCGAGCCCAGACACAGCCCATTAGCAAGGTCAGGGTCACTTGGAAAGGATACCAGACCAATGTCAACTTGTATACCCCCAACAGGCTCTCTTGTAAGTACATGTACCAGCATTCTCATTTTGATTTTTCTTTTGATTGTTCACCCATAATTGGATTTTTTTCCCACTTTAGTTCTTTACCAGAAAACAGAACTTTTGACTTTTCCTTATTGAAGGTATTTGTAGATGACAAATGTGACTTCCCCAGAGTCTTAGAGAGAGTATCATTTGGTAAACAGTTAAAGATTCAATAGAAACAATGAGAGGCTCATCTCTTCCTCTTTGTCTTAATTTCCATATGTGTCTCATTGTTGTCGGTCGCCCTTTTCTCAAAAAAGCATTTGTATGTGGCAAATATTATATCCACTAAGTTTACCTTTGTGCCACTCTGTACCAATGATTTATTTTTCCTTTCAACTAAAAAAGTCTTGGTTTGATTAGGGAATAATCTTTTCATGTACACCAATTTCTAAATTTTGTAGCATTTTGTTTAGACTATACCTGTACTTGTAATTTATGAAAAATGTGCTTTTTAATAAAATGGCTTTGTTTTCATAGTGAAGCACGTCAATGGCAGTTTTAATATTAAAAAAGTAAACAAATCAAAAGGAATGCGTCTAAGGCCAAGGTTTTGCTGGGGGGGTCATATTCCCCAACTAACTTAAATATTGTTCTTATTCTAAAATCAGAGACTAGTATTTCATTGGTTGTGACAGAATATTGCAGCCAATGAGATGACTTGCCTTGGAATTTAGAATTAGAAATGTATTTAGAAAGGTCATTGAATACATACAGAATGTATTTAGAAAGGTCATTGAATACATACATGAATATTGTGAGCTGTCGACATGATATGACTGAAATAAAGTTGAAAGCGGCGTAAAACACCACTCAAACAAAGAAACAAATCATTGAATACAGTACCTGAACTATTACATGTCATTTGTATCATCTATGTTAGGATGGGAACCAGGCAGGGGCAGCTGCTCTTGTTTCTCCTCGAAGTGCTGGTACCAGTCCAGAGTCAGATCAGGAGGGTGGAAAGAAGTCAGGTTTTCATAGAAGCATATCTGAAATTGTCTCTGATGATGATGGCATCAATGCTCATGACAAAAATCTTGGAAGACTTTTTACCTCAAGGCGAAGGAATAACAGTGGTGGTGTTGGAGGTAGGCTTTCTATCATGTTGAAATAAAAAGATGAATTAATTGCTTTATTTAATTAAATTTTCAACAGTTTTTAACTGCATTAAATGTATGGAACTATGACTTGCTGGAAATTCTTTACCAGGACTATGTACAACACTGTCTCTGTTGCTACTTGCATTTTTCACCCTTACATAAAGTAGAATTAATGTCTGGCAAGAGAATCAACTCCTGTTGCAATGATGTTCACCAGTCTTTCAAAAAAAATTGGTCGGTTAAGATTTCCAATAGCTAGATAATTATCCCTGGTATACACAAGGTGGCTAAAGCTTTAAAGACACACTAGCTTCCAAATGCAAACAATGGGAGAGCCACATCGCAGGCATTCAGTTCAAACCTTTAACCCTTTACCACATGACCAATTTTAGACCTGTCCGAATTGAAAGCATTTGCAGAGGACAGTTTCAATGTGGATCATATGAAGTGATTTTTCTTTGATGGTGTAGAAAACATTGTGGGAAAAGGAGAAAATGCTGGTTACCAGCATTTTCTCCTTTTCCCACAATGTTTTCAAAAGCCCTCTCTATCAGGGGTGTCAAAAGTCGTCATTGTGTGATAAAGGGTTAAAAAGTATGAATATTACAGGTATTATGAGTCTGATGATATGTTACATTGCAATCTGTCAAAGTTCGGGTTATTAGGAGAAAAATGTATTTTAAAAGTAGAGCAAGAGTTGCCAACTTCCCATTTTGACTTCCGAATCATTTACTGTTGGCTGCTATTGTGCCTTAAATTTAGATCCATGTATTTATAATAATGCTATCTTTTTGCTTTGTCTTAGTTAATATTTGAATTTCCCTCCCTGAAACAGTCATAAATGCTCTGGTCTTTGTAGCAGCTATAATATTTTATTAATTAAGATAATTTTTGATATTCACAAACTAGGATTAACCCATATATTGCTCATTTGAGGTGGTAAACTTTTGACAAAGATTGTCTATTTTTTTACTTCAGATGGAGGTACATTGCTGAAGCATCCATCAGCGGCCATGACAAAGTTGATCAATTCTGTAGATCAGGGTGGGGGCAAGTCAGCAAGCAATCTGGACAAGAGCCTGAACCGTCCAGTCATGGCTTTTATTGTACAGAGACATGATCTTGAGGGACTCCAACTGGCAATGAAACAGGCTCTGAGGAAGGCCACATGTAGAGTGTTTGCCATGCAGGTAATAGGAATGGCCTCTATATCGACCAATTGATTAGAGTTCTGTTGTGTTACTAAATCTGGAGAAAAGTGAAATTTTGGATAAAATGTTGCATGCAAATGCTTTACTTTGGACAAGTCTACAATAAGAGTTAGTAATAGGTTTATGTGACAGTGTTTTTAGCTGATCACAAAGTGTTTAAAGTGAGTTTTTGCATCTTGCTGTGTCCATCGCATGTTGTGTCCGTGAAAAAAATTAACTATTGTGCGTTCTAGAAGCCAGACTTTCTGTCCAATACTTATGAAAATTGGTTAGAATATTTGTCATGATAAAATCTTGGATAAGTGCATAAATGGGTCACATCAGGTCCCAAAGAACATCTCTAGGACATATCTTTGTAAAACCTTGTGTGTACTGTAGCAGCCACATTTTCAGTCCACAACTTTATGAATCACAGATCACTGTACTCCGATGAGCACTTTAGGACCAGTGGCCCTCTTTTATTTAATTATGAATTTAGAATTTAGTTGGTATGATCTGGGCTCACAAATTTGCAGTATAAATATGTATGTATTCTAGGCCATGAACTGGTTGTTACGCAGTGTAACCCAGGCCGTGTGTTTACACGACTTACTGTGGTGGTTTGTGTCGGCCCTCGCACCTGTGGACGAGGAAGAAGAAGAGGAGGAAGAAGAAGAAGCAGCAAAGGAAGGACAGAAGAATGAAGGAAATGGAAAAGAGAAGAAAGAAGCAAAGAAAGACCAAGAAGTGAGTACATTTAGATTTTGAGATTTTGATAAACTTTGGCCAAGAATTTTATAAGCAGAGACAGTAGTAGTACTTTTCATACATGCTTTTAAGTGGATTAGAGTAAATATGAGCCATGGTCTTGGAAAAGGGGTCTTATGCATGTCTTTGATACATTATACCAAACAAGTCATCACATAATTATGCATCCATAGATTCTATTTTGTATAACAACCAACTGATGCATAAGGTGGAATGGTACTTGGACATGTAGAAAATTTATATTTAACTAAAAGTATCAGCCCATGTCAGCCTGTGCAGGCTGACCTGAGTAGATATTTTTTGCTGATGCATTAATCCCCTTTTTCACAGAGAATTGCTGTTATATTAGTGGATTTCTGTCGTTTTGATTCTGGATTACCTGCTGTTGATATCACAACATTAACATCTGAAATCTGATGTTTTCTGACTGAAATACATGCACAGTCCGCAAAGGCTGACCTGGGTTAATACTTTTGTTCTTGGTCAATTTTCTGCAAGTCAGAGGACCACTCTACCTCATGATTCAGTCGACTGTTAAACAAAATTAATTTTATGGATCCATAATTATGGAATGACTCGCCTGGTTTAATGCATCACAAAGATATATTAAACCCAATTTTGCCAAAACATGGCTCCATTTAATTGTACTTGTAACTACGTTTACAATATTTGATGCTCTAATACTTTCCTTCCAGGAAACACCACTATGTGAACATCCTCTGGCTGATATAACAATAGCTGGAAAAGCTGTAGATCCACTACCAGAAACCTTCCATTGTTTGTTACAGTCTATAGCTGATGTCACCATGTCTCTACCAGTCGGATCAGCTGGTCAGGTGAGTTAATGAACTTTGTTTAAATTTTCTTGAACTTATGTCTGTTAAACCCTAAACCACACAATATAAAATTTCAATAACACTGAGAAAGCTTTTGAAAATATTGTGGAAAAAGAAAAAACATCTTTTCTACTCTTTCTAAAAGAAATTCCATCATTTAAGCCTCATTTAATTTGTCGTCTGCAACTGAGAACAATTAGGGCAATTCTAGTAATTTGTCATCTGGTAAAGAGTGATTCCTTTCTAGACAACAAGATTTGACTGAGGGTCAAAAACTAGATCACTGGGTCAAATATAGAAAAAAATAGTGTAACATTAGTAGTCTATTTTTAGCTCAGCTGTTTGAAAAAAGAGAACATTGAGGTGTTGTTATAGACTTGTTGCCATCTGCTTCATCAGTGCTTTGACATGTCTGCAGTAAGTACTGAAGATATTTTCTTCAAACTTGAGCTGTCAAAAGGGAAAATTTATTGTATGGAAAACATATACAAGTATGAAAAGTTCAAAACTTGATTACGATAGAGGCTTTGAGAAGTCAATAAAGGATTAAAATGAAAAATAATACTATCTGAAAAATGTTGTTGGTGTGTAAAGTTTTTGAAGAAGATTTTGTATTTTTCAGCAAATGGCATTACGATGTTTCTGTCTGAAGTTCCGCCAGTCTGATCACCAGTTTTTACACGAGAGCCATGTTTTCAGTAACATTAGTCAGATCCTCTCTAAATCAGATGAGTTAATAGAGGAAGGAAATGGCGAACAATTACAGGTAATATATATTTTTTTGATTTCTTTAGATAATACATTTTTTTTTCTTACAAATATACAACTGTGTAAACCTCTTTAGTTGTAAGTTCATGAAAAGTTTTATGGAAAAAAGTCTTTAATTTGATACAGCTGTTTCCTTTGGGTATTTTGTAGACTGAGAATCTATATTGTGAAAATTTCTTGATTCTTTACCAAATGACATTGTATAGTTTTGTTTAAATTGATCAGACTTGCAGACAGCATGTCACATATTGCCCATATGATATGATTTGTCTTTTTGTAGGTAGAAAACATGGTTGCAAACATATTTTCCTTTACCCACAATATTTTCAAAAGCCTTTTTTCCTCAGGGTCATTAAAACTTGAGATAGTTTTGTAAATGGTAAAGCTACCTCTTAAAAACTTTTCATGAAAAAAATCCATTACTTAACCAAATAGCAAAAACCAAAAAGATAAACATAGACATTATATTGACATGAAAAAAGAATTATAAGGACTCTTGAAAAAGAATAAGTTGTTGTGCTATTTTTTCATTTTTTTCCTGTTTGCATCAAGATGGATCTGAATGGTATCAAAAAGAACAAAAAATTAAAATGGAGGGACTATAGTCTTGTTTTGAAAACTAATGCTCTACATTTTGTTTGTTTCTTTACAGACTGGTCACAAGATTTTAGCTCTGAAAGATCTCACACCAACAGCAGAGATTAAAGCCTCAAGTAGACAGGCTATGATAGCAAGTCTTACAGGTATTTCTGTTTTTGAATTTATAGCTTTAATCACTTAAGTAGTTTTTATATGAGCCATGTTCTGTGAAATGGGAGTTTATTGCATCTGCAGAAAGTATCGACACAGGTCAGACTGCACAGGCTGAGCTGGGTTAGAACTTTTTGCTTTTGGTTAAGTTCCTGTATGTACAAGGACCAGTCTAGCTCATGATTTGATGGGTTGTAAGAGAAATTACTTTTTATGGATCCATTATTATGTGATGACTTGCTTAGTACAATGCATCACAGAGATGCATGAAACCCTTTTTTCCAGAACATGGCTTATATACTTAGCCCCATTTTCAGCTTGCTAGTTTTGGGAGAAAAAACTTTAAAGTATTGTCATAGCCCTGTTGTCTGCATCAGTTTGGGAAAACTTTGCCATTTTGTCGTATATCTGTTATTATTAAAGATATTCATTTAAAGCTAGGACTATCAAAAAAGGAATCTATACAAGAAGGGCTGGTAACTTTCAACACAGTTTGACACAGTTATGCCCCTTTTTCAACGTAGTTTTCAGTGAAAAAGCAAGTGCAGCAGAGTGTTTGTATCTGTATGCAGTACTCTTGTTAGGTGTCTACTTTAACACTTTATCACACAATGACGAGTTTTGACCACAGTATCAAAGAAGCCTTTTTTAAACATTGTGGGAAAAGGAGAAAATGCTGGTAACCAGCATTTTCTCCTTTTCCCACAATGTTTTCTACCCTATCATAGACAAATTCTGTCTTTTGAGCTACATTTAAATCGTTGTGTGCAAATACTCTCAATTCGGACAAGTCTGTATTTTGCTTGTGTGGTAAAGAGTTAAGAAAAATAAACGTGGCAGATTACAAATCAAACATGGCCCAAATGATGAGATTTGTTTGAAAGGCAATTGAATTGTTGTTGGTTATGTATGTTACACATTTTCTACTGTGTTTCATAATGTCTTTTCTTCAGAGTCATGAAAGTAGTCTGGTTTGGTAAAGGTTAAAAAAAAAAAGAGAAAAACTAACATATAACTAACATGGTGTTTTATTTTTAATAGATAATTCTACAGAGACATTTTGGGAGAGTGGGGATGAGGACAGAAACAAACTAAAGACCATTTCCATCACCTGTCAAGGTCAGGCCAACCCAAGAATGATCTATGTACACATAGATAACACCAGAGATTTGGGGGTGAGTATTTGTTGATTATTTCTAACCATTTCCAGCAATATTTCAATTTGAGCTGTTGCATGGTGACCAATACAACTACCCACCATGTGTGCCTGATATTTCTTTCCTTATGAAGAAGACAAAAAAGAAGACACAAGTTAATTTCCTTCATATATAAAGTCAATATTTTGTTTTGTGGTGAAAGAAAAGGGATTTTTTATTCCTTTTCCTGCTAAATAAGCAAAATGAAACATTCAAACCCATAGTAAAAATCCAGGTTTTGTTATTTCAGAGGTAATACTCAGGAAAAGATATGTCCTTATCGGACAGTGTAGATCAAAGATCAGACTGCACATTCTGTGCAGTCTGATCTTGATCTACACTGTCCGCAAAAGGCCATTGAGTTGCGCTTAGTAGCCTAAAGGTTAATCAGTCCTCAGACAGAAGTTTGGCTGCAATGGAAACCAAAATTGCAACCCCTGTACTAGTCCTGTGGGTATTTTTTTTTTTACCTAGGCCTTGCTTGTGTACAGGTGGATTGCATAATCAAACTGCCTAAGTAGACAGTGAGGGCCGAGGCAAGAATAGATACAGAACTGTCAGAGTGCTCATATTTCAAATTGTTTTTGCTGGTGGGTGGGCGTTAAGATGCTTAACTGTATAAATTTTTTTTGTACTGCTATGAACTACTACAAGAGGTCATTTTAGTCAGATCTTATAACATAGTATTATAGTACTGAGATTCTTAAATACAGTCCAACCTTTATCAAAAGCATTGTTACAAGAAATTGCTTCTTTTCTCAATTTTTTTTTAAAGTCTTTTACATGTGAGACTGTAATAAAAGTCATCATTTATATTTACACCTTTTGAGTTCTAGTCTCAAATGTTTCAATGGCAGCAACTGACTTTATTGTATTTTCTTTTTCTATCCTTGTAGAGCAAAGTATCAAATGTTACATTCAGTGCTGGTCCAGTGAATGAAGAAGTCAAAAAGATAACACAGGTTTGATATGATTTGTGTAACTCATTTATTTTCGCTGTAGCTCTACTTTCGTGAGGCCTGAGGGGGGTTTTCATGCTATGGTTTCTGTCTTTATCCTTCTGTCTGTTTTTGTGTTGGATAACATTTTTTTATTTACATGGTTAAGTTTGCATTTTCAATTGATTTTTTTTTTTTAAATTTGCACAGATTACTTGCATCATGAAGGGCTTGATTCCTACGGAAATTGCAGAAAATCCAATTAATTCTTATTACTATGTGAAAAAAAGGGGCCATTTGTATAATCATAGATTTTAATTGGTTCATGGCCAGTAGAGCTTGCAGGCTATTGTGAGCTTTTTATTTTTTATAGCTGATGGTCAAAATGCAAGTTGTTACAGCCAGGAACAACCTTAGTTATGCCCCCCTTCAACGAAGTGGGGGTATATTGCTTTGCTAATGTCGGTCGGTCGGTCGGTCGGTAGACCTTACCTTGTCCGGATGATAACTAGACACAGAGTTGAACTAGGTTTGTCAAATTTGGCACAGACATGCGTCTCGGAGTGTAGATGATCCCTATTGATTTTGAGGTCAATCGGTCAAAGGTCAAGGTCACAGTGACCGTCAACATGTTGATATATAGACCAAACCTTGTCCGGATGATAACTAGACACAGAGTTGACCTAGGTTTGTCAAATTTGGCACAGACATGCGTCTCGGAGTGTAGATGATCCCTATTGATTTTGAGGTCAATCGGTCAAAGGTCAAGGTCACAGTGACCGTCAACATGTTGATATATAGACCAAACCTTGTCCGGATGATAACTAGACACAGAATTGAACTAGGTTTGTCAAATTTGGCACAGACATGCGTCTCGGAGTGCAGATGATCCCTATTGATTTTGAGGTCAATCGGTTAAAGGTCAAGGTCACAGTGACTGTCAACATGTTGATATATAGACCAAACCTTGTCCGGATGATAACTAGACACAGAATTGACCTAGGTTTGTCAAATTTGGCACAGACATGCGTCTCGGAGTGCAGATGATCCCTATTGATATTGAGGTCAATCGGTCAAAGGTCAAGGTCACAGTGACTGTCAACATGTTGATATATAGACCAAACCTTGTCCGGATGATAACTAGACACAGAATTGACCTAGGTTCGTCAAATTTGGCACAGACATTTGTCTCGGAGTGCAGATGATCCCTATGGATTTTGAGGTCAATCGGTCAAAGGTCAAGGTCACAGTGACCGTCAACATGTTGATATATAGACCAAACCTTGTCTGGATGATAACTAGACACAGAATTGACCTAGGTTCGTCAAATTTGGCACAGACATTTGTCTTGGAGTGCAGATGATCCCTATCGATTTTGAGATTAATCCATCAAAGGTCAAGGTCACAGTGGCCTTCAACTTAATGATATTTAGACCTAACCTTGTCCAGATGATAACTAGACACAGAATTGACATAGGTTCTTCAAATTCTGTACAGATATTTATCTTGGAGTGTAAATGATCCCTATCGATTTTAAGGTTAATCCGTGAAAGGTCAAGGTCACAGTGACCACCAGATGATTCAGGGCCTGTGCTGCCGTTCGCCACTTGAGCCATTTGCTCAAAAAAAATTAAAGTGTCTCAAAAATCATCATATGTGGCTCAACTTGTGGCTCCAACATTTTATTCGCGTATTATCGGGGACGTAGTAAGCATCGAAGTTGACTGGGAAAAAGCGGAAGTCAAACATGCGTGCCGAAAAGAAAATCGATAACCCAGTCTGTGTATCGGCGACTGTTTACAATCTTGTATGTATACACACGGCGGTGTGTATAATTATGCGAACTGTTGACAGATTATCAAATTTAACAATTGAAGTGGGCTATAAATCAAAAAGATGACCCCCAATCAATTCTTTTGATATCAGTTTATGACCTGTGCCACTTCCTGTATCAATGTGGCAGTAGGGGGGCATGACTGTTTTACAAACAGACATCTTGTTATATTTTTTTTTTCTGGAGTGCATCCTTGAATAATTTTAATTAAGGTTCATTGTGAATCTATGTTTGAAGGCAATTTGATGAAAGGTCATTTTATAAGAAACCGACTAAAAATCATGCCTAGAGATTTGATTGTAAGATGGTGAAACAAGAATATGAAGTTCAACTGAAACAAGTTAAAACTACATTATATTAAAAAGAGGTACTGGAAAGATAGAACATGCAAAAATGATATTTTATACCTAGATCCATATCCACCAGCTGTTCTAAATTTAACTCTAGCTTAAATTTCCAAAACTAGCCCTCTGATTGGCTGAGGCAGGATGTCTCAGCCAATCATATGGCTGTTCTGAAATGTAGAATAAGACAGGCAGTTACTATGGTTAGGGAATACAACTTCTATTATCTTTGTGATGATATCAATAATTTCAGGTTGAGGTTGACACCAGACATATTGGGTGGATAAACTGTCCAATATCTGAGGAAGAATGTAAATATATCCAGCTGTCATTTCGTGGCCCTGATCATAGTTTGCGAGTCCGCCAGGTGAAAATCCTTGGAGATAATGTGTACCTTTCTGTCAAAAAGAGTGCCGCACAGATACAGCAGATAAACTGTGAGGCAGAGACTCTTAAAGTCTTCAGACTTCTGACTTCACAGGTAAGTGTACATCTACTTTTCCGCATAGTCTTTTTAATCTTTTCCCACACGCTCCTGACTGTTAATGAGCCTGATGGAGATGACTTTTGAAAACATTGTGGGAAAAGGAGGAAATGCTGGTAACCAGCATTTTTTTTTACTTTTCACACATGTTTCCTGCCCTACCAAGAAAAAAATTAGATTTTGATTCACATTTATTTTGTAGTCTGCAAATACTTTAGATTTAGACCAGTCTAAAATATTTTCAAGAGTTAAAGAGGCCCTTATACTCATTTTCAGCCAGTTTTAACTCATTTTGTCTTTATTTTATCAAACTATAGTCATTCTTATATCTTCATGCCAAATATTGCGCCTGACGGTTGCAAGGTTGCTTAGATTACGGTCGATAGAAAATGCTTTTCACTGAGTTGGGGCCTTCCATGTAAACAGACTCGTCGTTTCCGGTTTTTGAATCGAAGATTTTCGATATATCCGTTATACACTCGGGTAGATTCGTATGATGATCATGCATTCTGTCACGTGACTATATTTGACCTTCGCCCTGCGTCTAATGAGGTAAACAAAGGAAATTGGAGGCTTCTCTGTTGTAGGCTCGATATTCAGACGGAGGTCGCGGCCTATATGCAAATTACACCGTATCCGACTCTAGGCGGAAACCAATGATAAATTTCCGTGACGCACCGCCATTGTTTACAGCTTCGATCGTCAGCCAGTTTTCTTCTGACCAATGTTCAGTTTCTAATACAAATCTCTGTGTTTCTTATATGTCAGTAATTTATCCATGTTCACACAAAGGACTGATTTCTGTACCATTCTAAATTGTTTGAAATTTAACAGCGTTTTTGTTCACCGGCTGTAGACGGGCATCTTTACGGGAGCATGATTGCATTGTATTTGTGTTTACCAGTGAAAACAGGTAATTCGAAGAGATCTAATAGAAAGGCACTCTGTGGCTCAGTGGTTTAGGCTTTGGATTGGCAGTTCAATTTGTTAAAGAGTTTAGT
The DNA here is from genome assembly GCA_946811185.2 of Hippopus hippopus. NCBI lineage: Eukaryota > Metazoa > Mollusca > Bivalvia > Cardiida > Cardiidae > Hippopus > Hippopus hippopus. The sequence goes on from OX328100.1 coordinate 46,339,964, forward strand.
AAAGGGTTAATTATAATATAGCTATAAATTTGTTTGTAGGTGTTTGGTCGGCTGGTAGATATTGCAGACAAGAGAAACCAGGATGCCTGGGATGGTTTAGATGGAGATCCAGATTTAAAGGAGCACATGGTTGGCATCCTGTTTAGTCGCAGTGGGAAACTCACTCACCTGCAAAAACAGGTCAGTTTTTTTAACCCTTTAGACCTATCCAAATTCAAAGAATTTGCGGACGACAATTTCATAATGGCTCAAATGATTGAGTTTGTCATTTATGTGGTAGAAAACATTGTGGGAAAAGGAGAAAATGCTGGTAACCAGCATTTTCTCCTTTTCCCACAATGTTTTCAAAAGGCTTCTTCCTCAGGGTCGTCAAAAGTCGTCATTGTGTGGTAAAGGGTTAAAGCTATGCAGCTGGACAAGATAACTTCATCAAGGGAGTGTTGCTATGTGGGGATCGGCTGTTCAGATAACTGCTTATGTAGCACTGTACGAACTGCAGATGACTTATTTTTGTCTTTTAGAACACCACCTTCTGAAAACTGTGATAAAAAAAAGGTATTTCATGCAAGGGGACTTCTTTTTCTTATTCTTCTGTCACGTCATTCTTTTCTCACTGCTGAACATAGTTTTCAATGATGTCTACGCGAGAAAGCATCTTGCTGCTTGGAGCGTTGCTCTAGTTGCTTAGTGGGTTGAGCAAAGTACTGCTACAACTCCAGGGCTGCAAAGATGGGTGTGTTCCTCATTGTCTGACTTAGAATCTAATGACTCAGGAGTGGAAACTTTTTGAAAACATTGTGGGAAAAGGAGAAAAATCTGGTAATCTCAATGTTTTCTTCCCTATCAAAGACAGAAATCATCCTTTGAGCTACCTTCTATTTGTCATCTGCAAATGCTCTTGATTTGTTGGGTACAAAATTTTGTTACCAAACAATCCCAGGTCTTCACAACCCTTAGAAAGAAGCCTTCTGAAAATATTGTGGGAAAAGGAGAAAATGCTGGTTACCAGCATTTTCTCCTTTTCCCACAATGTTTTCTACCCTTCCCAAAACAAATTTTAATTTTTGAGTCACATTAATGTTGTTGTCTGCAAATGCTTCCAATTTGGACTAGTCTAAAATTATGTTGTTTGGTAAAGTGTTAAACCTGTACAAGATGACAAAATTTTAGGCTTGTCCGTGTTTGAAACTTTTGCCACTGAGGAAGATAGTGGACAAAATTTCAACTAACAGTTACTTCCCTGTTCTATTCATAAAGTATAAAAGCTGTCATCTGTTAGAATTTCTGGTTGTTTAATGATGGCTGAAGGAATGAGAGAGATTTCGCTCCAATTGCTGTTTTTGTTTTGTTTATACAGGTGTGTTCCCACATTGTACAAGGAATCAAAAAAGAGACAAGTAGAGTAAGGGATGAATGGGAGTCTTCACTTCTTGTTAAACAAGAGGAACAACAGGATTTCAAGTAAGCATAAGTTAACGAATTACCATACAATCCTGGCTTTTAACGACCCTGAGAAAGAAGCCTTTTGAAAACATTGTGGAAAATGGAGAAAATGCTGGTAACCAGCATTTTCTCCTTTTCCCACAATGTTTTCTACCCTATTAAAGAAAAATTGAGCCATTTGAGCCACACTGGAATTGTCGTCTGCAAATGCTTTCAATTGGAAGGAGGCTAAAATTTTGTCGTCTGGGAAAGGGTAAATGATTACACGCTAAAAAGAAATGAGCTATGCTCTGGCAAAAGGGGACTTAATGCATGTTCTTGTTATCACACTTCTACAGATCCCTAAAATCTGTTTTATCTAACAACTGACTATATCTAGAGATACACTAGTCCTTTGAAATGCAGAAAATTTTTCAAAAGCTGACCTGAGTTGATACATTTTGCAGATACATTAAGCCCCCTTTTCACAGAGCATGACTCAAATATATATTTTTTTTTTTAACATCCTTACCTATGGTGGAAAAAATATCATTCTGATTTCAGTAGTAGCCGAGCCTCAGTAGCTCAGTCGGTAGCGTGCAGGACTTGAGAACACGGGGTCCAGGGTTCGATCCCTGGTTACGACCCCTGGCTTGGCCAATTTCTTTCCGAGGATTGATGATAGTCACTGCGACAGGATTCGTTCCTCTCCCACCGCTGACCATTGTTTCGACGATGATTATGTGGGAAAGCAGCCAGTGGCTTGGAGAGAAAATTGTGCGAAGTACTGGTAAAAGAGACTCCAGGAACGCATGGATAGGTGCACTGGCCGCCACGATATAACTGAAATAATGTTGAAAATGGCGTTAAACACCATACAATCAATCTGATTTCAGTAGTGTGTTTTAACAAAACATCTGAAACATACAAATGCAACTTTTTTTATCCATCTGCAGATGATAGCTTTTGAAAACAATGTATGGAAAGGAGCAGTTGCTGGGAATGAACAAGCTGACCAGGGTCGATACCTTTGCAAATCCATTAAACCCCCTTTTCAGACTATAACTCCTATGGAAAGCATTAAATTTTGCAGATTACAAATTAGGTGTGATTCAAATTGAAGAATTTTTTCCTTTAAAGGAGAAAAAGCACTTTGCGAAATTGAAAATGCTAGTTACAGGCATTTTCTTGTTTTCCCACAATGTTTTCAAAAGCCTTCTTATTATAACAATAAGATTGATAGGTAAATGTTTAGTTCAACTTGTGATTTTTGTCAAATTGATTCTGAGCTGAAAATATTGGTTTTCATGTTAATGAGTTAAAAGGGTGAACGTTTTCTTTATCTAGGTCAACAGACATGTTTTGTTTTGAGTTGTTGTCCATGGTGTCAGCTCTGAGTGGATCAGGTGTAGGGAGGGTGTACCTGGCTCAACAGTATGGGTTACTGCAGGACCTGTTTAGTTTGTTACATACAGCCTCGCCCAGAGTTCAGAGACAGGTCAGTCAATTTGGGGATTTTGAAGCTTACTTTGTTTCTTTTCTATGTTTTTGTTTATTTGTCTGAAAGAGATTATTGGTAAAAGATTAATTTGTCTTTTGCTGATTAAATTTTTAACATGGCTGTTTTCAAAGAAAATATTATAGCGTTGTCGTAGACCTGTCATTGTTGGGTGAAAACTTTCTGATATCTCTGTCATTACTTAAGCCTTTACCAAACAATTCCGAATTATAATGACCCTGAGGGAGAAGGTTTTTGAAAAGATTGTTGGAAAAGGAGAAAATGCTGGTAACCAGCATTTTCTCCTTCTCTCATGAAATTTTCTACCCTAGTTCAGCCAAAATCCATCATTTAAGTCACAATTAATTTGTTGTCTGCAGATACTCTTATTTTGGACAAGTCTTAAATTTTGCAGTTTGGTAAAGATATCTTCTTCAGATGTAGACTACTTATCAACTATCTAAAGAGGAACCCATATAGAAGGGCACCCTCTATATATTTTTGACATTCTTAAATGTCTTTTTTGAATATTCACTGAAAAAGCAACTGCATGTAGTGCTCTTAATTTTTTTTACAGCAGACCTTTTTTGAAAATATTGATGCAAATGCATAAATTGCTTATCGCATTGATGTTTTTACATGTACACATATTCATATAATTGAACTCTTTATCAAACGACAAAATTTTAGACATGCTCAAATTGAAAGCATAAACAGGCTACAAATAAAATGTGGATCAAAAAATTAAAATTTGGTTTTGAATGGGTTGAAAGGATAAAATGCTGGTTATCAGCATTTTCTCCTTTTTTTCACAATTTTTTCAAGTCTTCTCCTTTCAGGTCATTACAACATGGGATAGTGTAGTAAAGGGTTAATTAATCTGGCCGATAATGATTATAATCCATATTTTTTAAGGATATTTTCCAAGTTGTTCTCCTTGCTTCACAAGATAATGATTGATTACAAACCCTCTATTTCAGGTGGTGTCTGTTCTCAGAAGGGTTCTACCCGATGTAAAGCCCCACACCCTAGCTAACATCCTGTCTGTGCCCGGGTTACCTCCAGTAGAGTACAGTATAGTCAACATGGCAAGCCGAGAAGGTGGAGATGCCTCCTTTGACCCCAAAAAACCATGCATCTTGGACGTATTTCTGGCTGTGATAGCTAAAGCTCTGACGGTACAGATGAAGATTAAGATGGCTGGGCCTCATAAAGGAGTTACCTCCCTTACTTTATCAGAATGTTTGGCTGAACAGTCTATGATCAGGTACTTAAAGTAATATAAACATCTGTGAAAAAGCATCCTACATGGCTAGGTGGTTTAGGTGTTGGATTGGCAATTTGGGTCCTTGGTTCAATTCCCACAACAGGCTCTGGGTTTTTCATGGAAGTGTCCTCAGGCAAGGCTTTTGAGAGCCCCAACCTAGTATGTACTGGTACAACCTAGAAAAAGCATGAATAGAATGACCTGTCACCATGATGGACTCAAAATATTGTCGAAGGCAGCATAGAATTCCTTTCAATCAATCAAGGTCTTTGAGCATGCTTTTTCTGTTACCCAGTATGGACTCTGAAACTATATTCAACCCTTTACCATGCAATCCAGACTTTCAAAGACTCTAGGAAAGAAGCGTTGTGAAAGCATTGTTGGAAAATGAGAAAATCCTGGTAACCAGCATTATCTCCTACTCCCACATTTTCTATCCTATTAAAGGCTATATCCATCATTTGAACCACATTAAGATTGTTATCTGCAAATGTTTTTGGTTTGGACAGGTCTACATTTTTCTTGTGATTTAGAGTTAACAAACAGTCTCAATGATTTTCATATTCTGAGTTCCAAGACTGAGACAGAACGTCTCGGCCAATCAGATAACGAGTTTTAGCGAGAGGTAAGGCGTTTGAAAACATCGAAGGAAAAAGAGGAAATAGAGGGTACCAGATCATCTTTTCCCACAATTTCTTAAAGTCTTTCATAGGCAAATGTCATTGTTTTAGCCACATTGGACTCGGTAACTGTGAATACTTTCAAATTTGACCAGTGTAAAATTTTGTTGCTGGTTAATAGTTGAAAGGCTAATGAGAAAAAAAGGACAATCACAAGTACATGTAATTGAATAAGAAATTGAAAGTACATGTAGAAAGAAATCAAAACAGATAGAAAACTTGAAAGAAAAAATCCCATCATTTGAGCAACGTTTGTTTTATCATCTGCAAATGCCCTAAAGTGTGTGAATTTAAAATTTTGGCATCTGGTGAAGAGTTAATGAAACTTCGAACTCATTTACAACAGAGCTAATGGTCCAAGATGGTGGATGCGGGGCAGAATGACCAGTGGACTAGCCAACAGTATCATCAGCCTGATACTGGACATGGCTACAGGCAAGCTATCTGAGGCCTGGACAGATGTGTCCAAGGCTGCCATTGCTGAAGCTATACTGGCTCTGACCAAGCTGGATGAGTCACTGAGAATTCCACAACAGTGTATAAAGACACCAACAGTAAGCTGTTTGTTTACCTCATCATGATGTCTTCTTGTAAACTACTCGTATGACCTCCTGAAACTATTCAAAGGAGATGATTGAAAATAGTCTTGTAGAAAAGGGAATATCATTAAACTTTAAAGTGCCTTTCACTACTTAAGTTGTCTTTGAGGCCAGTGTAGATCAAACTCAGACTGCACAAATTGTGCAGTCTGATCTTTAATCTACACTGTCCGCTTTGCTGAGATATACTGGACAACAGTAACCCTGAAATCAGTTTTATTAGGATCTTCTTTCTATAATGAAAACATCTTTTGGGCTTATTTGGCACTCTAAGGTTTATATTGAAATAAAAAATGAGATCATCAGCCGTGAATTCAAGAAAGCATCATATTACTTCTAAGGCAAACAAAAATGGCCTCAAACCAAGATGACTTGCAATTTTAGATGGTTTGACAATAATATTGATTAATGTCTTCAAAATGTAAAATAAGTGAGACAGAAATCCAGCATTTACCAGCATTTTCCCATTTTTGCACTACAGCAAGTGGCTTTCATTTGAAAACTGCCTTAGAGCAGATACAGATCTGTGTAATTAAGTCATGTAGTTTACGCGTCTATATTTGTTTTCCAGCTTTGGCTTGCATTGGCTTCACTGTGTGTATTGAACCAGGACCATGTGGAGGGACTGACCTCTGGTGAATGGGTCAGCAGCCCCAATGGGACCCATGGTCAGCCCAGACCCACCTGTGATAACCATGATGACCAGGAGACCCCGGCCATCATACTGTGTAGTGACTGTGGGGAGAATTTATGTGCAGACTGTGATCGGTTTTTACATCTACACCGTAGCAAAAGATCCCACCAGAGACAGGTTAGTTTGCTTTGATACTTTATTTTGATACAGGCTAACTTTTATAGTTATTGCAGAAATAGAAATTATGATAAAATTATTTTTTCATCCAGGAAAAAGGTCTTGGGAGGGAGTGCTCCAGCATTAGATGGCCCTCCCCCTACATTGGAATTGTGAAATTGCCTACATTCTGCCCGTAAATAAAATCATCAGCATTCCCATTGGTAGAATTAGTGAAATAGATAATCCTACTTTGAGAATTCATAAACATTTGACTTCCTTATTTTGTGTGTGTGTGTGTGTGTGTGTGTGTGTGTGTGTGTGTGTCTAAAAAGACAACCCCCCCCCACCCCCCCAAAAAAATGAAAATTATTTACATGATATTAAGTTTTGGTAGGGTAGAATTGGAAATTATGTTGGTTACTGGTATTTTCTCCACAGTTTCTAAAACCTGCTTCCATAGGGTGGTAAAACAATGGTAAAACAATGAAAAGGAAAGTTTTGCCTGATATTGTGTTCACAGCATCATTTATTTGCTTCAGGTATTCAAAGAGGAAGAAGAAGCCATCAAAGTAGACCTACATGAGGGATGTGGCCGGACAAAACTGTTCTGGATTATGGCCCTGGCAGACTCCAAAACTCTGAAAGCTATGGTGGAATTTAGGGAAGGAAAAGGTAAAGTGTGACTCAATCTAAACCTGTTGTTGCTTACATTTGGTCTTGAAACAATTCATTTCTGAGCAAATGATTTTGAAAACTGCGTTGAAAAAATATGGATTATAAAAAGAATCAAGTTTGAAAACATGTGAACAACTTGTGGTAAAGAGGAGGCATGGCTTTTAAAATGCAATTTCTTCTCAAAGCATGTTTTCTCTTGCTGTGGGATGCATAAATGCATTTGTAGAGGTAATGATTTAACCTGATTTCAGACAAATGAACACTGGTATGACTGCATAGTGGAAAGGCATTAATTTTGATGAAAAGGAAAATACCCCTGTAGGGTATTTAAAACTCAGTGGGAAAAGTACATCTAACAAATTGATTGAATTGATTTTCACCTGTCTGCAAGCCTGTATTTTGAATTAGGATTTCTATCTATCCTTGTACCACTGTTTCAACTATGCTTTGTTTTATCAATACATTGATTTGGTCAACAAGATCTGTGGATTTATTTTACAGGTAAATCCTCCAACACTCCAGGCAAGTCAGGTATAGGTACATGTAGATTTTGTGGGACAACAAGTAACACTGGTGTACTGGCTATTGGCAATGTTTGTGCTGAACCAGATTGTCAGGTAACCTATTTCACATTTTCCTTTACTTCGCTGAATAGGTTCAAATTTCAATACCCCACAGAATAAAATTTTTTCCGGTGTTGACTGGAATCAGCCTGTCCATCTGCTTATCTGTCAGTCTGTCTGTTTGCATGCATGTATAGGTATGTTTGTTTTGATTTTCTCCACACTTTTACTGTCATTCTTGTGAAACTCTGTACAAATATCAATCAAGGACTGTTTATGTAAAAAATGCCATTTTCGGATGACTGCTTTTAAGATTCTCAAGAATTATCATTTGGATTGATCACATCTATTCTCTATCAAAGCATTTTGCTAGGTACTTAGTCTTTTTTTGAGAGAGATCTAGATTAACCCCATAGTATTTAACTCTTTACAACAAAATTTTGTACACTACCAGATTAAAGGAAGCATTTGCAAAGGACAAATCAAATAAGTTTAGATAATGATTTCTGTCTTTGATAGGGTTGTTACCTGCATTTTCTCCTTTTCCCACGATGTTTTCCAAAGCCATCTTCTTCAGGGTTGTTAAAACTTGGGACTGTGTGGTAAAGGGTTAACTACATGTACCATTTGATTTCTAATGTCTGTGACAAGTATGCTTTTACAGATAGCATTGAACAAGATCAGAATGCATAAAATGTGTAGCCTGATCTTGGATCTGCACTGTCTGATTTTCGCAGCAATGGCATAGACAACAAAAATTTCGGGGCACAATTTATTGGCTGAATATGTGTCTGGCTTTCACATTCATAGCTTCATGTCCAGGTTAACCCTTTACCATGTAATTCTTAGGTTAAACAACTCGGAGAGAGAAGCCTTCTGAAAACATTGTGGGAAAAGGAGAAAATGCTGGTAACCAGCATTTTCTCCTTTTTCCCACAATGTTTTTACCTTTTCAATGACAAATTTCATAAATTGTACTATATTAGATTTGTCATCAGCAAATGCTTCCAATTTGGATCAGTCTAAGATTTTGACACTTGGTAAAGAGTAAAAGTGGTATATGTAGCCATGTAAAGTATTCTTAGATTTTGGGCCAGAATTCTGCATAAGACTTTTTGGAATGTCACATGATCTTTAAGATATGTTGTTTATTTTGGATTCTATTCAAATAGGGTTGATGTCTATCTCTCTTTTCAACAGTTTATGTTGGATCCTATTCAAATAGGCACGCTGTCTATCTCTCTGTTCAACAGGAATATTCTCAGAATGCGTGTACAAAGATTTTGTCGTGCAACCATCTATGTGGAGGAATTAAGAATGAAGATCCGTGTCTGCCATGTTTGTATCGTTGCCGTTCAGATGATCAGGACCTTCTGAAGCAAGACGCAGATGATATGTGCATGATCTGTTTTACTGAAGCCCTATCTGCAGCCCCTGCTATTCTGGTATGTCTCAACTTGTTACCAAATGCCAAAATTTTAGTCTTACCTAGTTTAGAAGGTATTTGTACAGGGCAAATCAAATGTAGCTCAAATGTTGGAATTTCTATTTGAAAGGGTAGACAACATTGTGAAGAAAGGAGAAAATGCTGGTTACCAGCATTTTCTCCTTTTCCAACAATGTTTTCAAAAGCCATCTTTCTGAGGGTCATTAAAACTTGTGAGGACTGTGTGGTAAAGGGTTAATGCTTTACAAACAATCCCTTGTTGTAATGATCCTATGAAGGAAGGCTTTTTGAAAGCATTGTGGGTAAAGGAGAAAATGCTTATAACAAGCATTTTCTCCTGTTCCAACAATGTTTTCCATTCTTTCATAGACAAATTCCATCATTTTATGGATATTTAATTTGCTGTCTTCAGTTGCTTTCAATAAGGACAAATCTAAAATCCTAAATGGTGAACTCTATGCAGCTGATTTATTTCCATGTGGTAAAAATGATGCAATGTCTGTTTTGAAAGGATAGAAAGCTTTGCAGGAAAAAGGACATGCTGATTACCAGCATTTTTATCTCCCTTTCTTTAAAAAGGTTTATTTTTGTGGGTTTTGAAAATAAGCAAGTGTTTAAAAAAGGTATGAATAACTGTATGATAGTTTTAGACCATATGATAGTTTTAGACCAATCAAAAAGTAGTAAATGTCACATAAACAAGATACATACATGTATTTGAAAGAATGGAAAAATGTCATTTTTTACTCCTCTACCATAAGTCCAAATGTTAGATTTTTTCCAATTTAAAGCATTTGGAGATGACAATTTAACTCATTCAAATGATGAGAGTTGGCTCCAAGAGGGAAGAAGACATTGTGAAAAAAGGAGAAAATGTTGCCTACCAGCATTTTCTCTTGTTCCCAAAATGTTTTCAAAAGCTCTCTTCCTCATGGTTGTTAAAATTCAGGATTGTGTGATAAGTGGTTAACCCTTTACCTAATAACAAAATTTTAGACCTGTCCAAATTCAAAGCATTTGCAGACAACACACTAAATGTTGCAAAAATTAGGAATATTTTTTTGAAAGGGTAGAAAACATTGTGGGAAAAGGAGGAAATGCTGGATACCAGCATTTCTCCTTTTCCCACAATTTTTAAATAGTCCTTTTACTTGGGGTGGGGGGGTGTGTAAAACTCAGGATTGTGTGACAAAGGGTTAAATGATATGAAAAACACAGGTTGTGAAAGGAACAAATTATGTTTGTTATGAGTAATTACTCTTTTATACATGGACAGTGTTTTCAAAGACTCACTTCTGCATGCGTTTACGGGTAAAGGAGTAATTTTGACCTAATTTTGTGTCTGCTTTTCTGACCAGATGATCTAGATTTTTCGGGTAACGTTTACTTCTTAAGTATCAATCAATCAGTCAATCAGTCAATCAATCGGCCACAATGTCTTCCAAATTTACCAACTACAGGGATGTAAAATGTCATTTCCATATAGTTATGGGCCATTTTTTTCCCTTTGTACAGCTTCAGTGTGGACATGTATTTCATCACCATTGTGCGAGAAAGGTACTGGAGAAGAGATGGGTTGGGCCGAGGATTACCTTTGGCTTCTCTCATTGTCCTATATGTAAGGTAAGCTTTTACGAAAGCATGAACCTGTTTTACAAATTATTTTTACCAGTAAAGTTTTTCAGCTAATTGTCACGCAGCCTGAATTACGTGATCTTAACCATTTACCACATGACCCTGAGGAAGAAGACTTGAAAACATTATGGGAAAAGGAGAAAATGCTGGTAACCAGCATTTTCTCCTTTTCCCTCAATGTTTTCTACCCTATCAAAGACAAATTCCATCTCTTTAGCTACATTTAAATTGTATTCTTTAAATGCGTTCAGTTTAGACAAGTCTATATTTTCCTTGTGTGGGTAAGGGTTAACAGTATATCTGACGATGGTTAGTTCTGGATTGTATAGTTTGTTCATGTTTGCTTTCAAAAAGTTTGTTAAACTACTACTCTTTCTTGTTGGTTTGTATGTGAAAATCATTCTATTAGAGGGATTTATTTTGGCTTTCACAAGATTCTGCATAATTTAGTTCTGTAGGCACTGGATAAGTAAACCAAAGGTCTTGGGTTTAAACCTAAACAGAGGCACTTGGTTTTTCTTGTGAGTCAGTGGGCAAGGCTTTGTAGGGACCCTTAGCTTAGTACTGGTGGAACCTACAAAAGACATGAATAAGTGAGTTTTCACTGTGGTACAAAATAATGTTGAAATTGGGGTAAAATACCACTGATTCAATCATATCATTATACCCCCGCAAAAAGAATGTTTTCGGGGGTATACTGGAATCAGCCGTCTGTGTGTCCGCCTATGTACAAAATACTAGTAATTTTGTGTCGCGAACTCCTCCTACAGTTTTGCTGCTATTTTATTGAAAGTTTGTTGATGCATTGATCGTATACTGAAGTTGTGCAAGATGCAGTTTTCAATCATCTAGTCCCTATGATTCCAGGATAGTCTCCCCTTGAACTTAGAAATTTTTTTGTTAAATTGCCTGTTTGTGTCAAAGCACTGGTGGGGGTATTAAGTCACATTCAGTGACAGCTCTAGTTTTGCTTTTGTTCCAGTGCAATATCCAACATCCTGTGCTAAATGACTTACTCAAACCAATACAGCAGTTGTATGAAGATGTGCGGAGAAAGGCTTTGATGAGACTAGAATATGAAGGTCTACACAAAGCGGAGGCCATTGCAACACCAGGAGCTAGATTTTACAAGGATCCAGCTGGTTTTGCCATGGATAGATATGCTTACTATGTGTGCTATAAGTGCAAAAAAGTAAGTTTTTGTTCAATAGGTTTACCAGTAGGTTGCTGTCTCAAACCTTGACTGCATAAACTAAACTATTGAGGACTGACATTGTCGGGTATTGAAAACATTTATAGAATAGAAACAGTTGCTTAAAGCAATCAATTTTATCCTGTTCCCTCAATGATGATTTTCATCCACTGTTTTGAAAATTACATTTTCATTTCGTAAGAAATGCTCAGCCTTAGTCTAATTTGCATTAAATTTTATGTGTACAATTGTCTCCATGTGAATGAGCTAAAGACATAACCATAAACTTTCCCACCTCTTGTATTCAGCTAGAAAACAGTAAACTTCATCTTGCTTTTAAACACATCATCACAAAAGTTTGTTTATGTGAGAAAGGCAGCATTGGCTAAGAAAAGGTATTGTGTATAGTACTGGTAAAGGAAAGACCAGCAATGCATGGTGAGATGATAAATGATAAAACTGTTAAAACTGAAATACTGTGGAAAATGGTGCAGTGTTAATACCAAACAAATACTATTTGTAATATCGAAAATTGTCCATGTCTGGAGGTAAAGGTTAAGGCACAAATGCACTTCCATTGTTGCCAAATAAATTTACTGCTCTTTTAACCCTTAGGCTGCTCAGCGCGACTCACTGACCTTTTGCGGACAGCGTAGATCAAGATCAGACTGTACAGAACATGCAGTCTGATCTTGGATCTACACTGTCGGATTAAGAGATATTATTTCCCGATACATACCTTTGAAATAACAATATTTAGGTTTTTACTATCAAATTGAAAATTTCATTTTAGTTATTTAGCAGGATACGGGTTAAGAATCCTATGATATGACTGAATATGTACTGTTTAGTCCCTTTGTCAAACAGGTACGTTTTTATTTCCATAGCTGATTATGTTGTAAATATTGAAGAAAAATGCAATTTATACTCATTTTGAGTCACCAATTTTTCCTTTTATGCAAATGATTACAAAAGTGATGTATGGCGAGATGCAAAAGTTGCTGTAGGAGGTTTCATTTTAATGTCCCTGAATGAAACGGGAACTTTTCTTTGGTTATAGGCTTACTATGGTGGGGAGGCTAGATGTGATGAACAGGCAGCTGGTGGTGACCAGTTTGATCCTACAGAACTAGTCTGTGGAGCTTGCTCCGATGTTACCATGGCACAGGTAATTTTTCATTTTTAGCTGTTTTCAAAGAAAACATTGAGGTATTGTCATAAAATTGTTATCATCTGTGTCTGCATCATTGTACAAAACTTTTGACATTTTATGATTCATTTCTGAAGATATTTACTTCAAACCAAACTGGTTGTTTGGTTGTTAACTATCAAATGGGAAGCCCATGGTAGTAAAGCAAGTAACCATCAAAATATTTTTGACACAGTTATGCCCCTTTTTTTCAACTTAGAATTTTCACTGAAAATCTCTTTTCACTGAAATTCCACATGCAGTGCTCTTGTATGAATTATTTCAGTACTTTACTGCTCTTACAGCAGACCATCCTCAGCACCTACCAAGTGACAAATTATGACTCTACTACATCAAAAGCATTTGCTGACAAATTTAACCCTTTAGCAGACGACAAGATTCTAGCCTTGTCCAAATTGAAAGCAGTTGCAGACGACAATTTCAATCTGGATCAAATGCTGCAATTGTTCTTTGATAGAGTAGAAAACATTGTGGGAAAAGGAGAAAATGCTGGTTACCAGCATTTTCTCCTTTGCCCACAATTTTTTCAAAAGGCTTCTTTCCCAGGGGTGTCAAAACTCGTCACTGTGCAGTAAAGGGTTAATGTAACTCAAAAGATAATTTTTGTCTGTGAATTGATACAAAACATTGTGGGAAAAGGAGAAAATTTGTCCTTTTCCCATAATGTTTTTTAGAACCCATTCTGCAGGGTTGTTAAAACACAGGTTTGTTTGGTAAAGGGTTAAAAATTGTGGTAAAAGGAGAAATTGCTTATAAAAAGAAGTTTCTGTAATTGCCAGGTTTCACATCAATTTATGTATGAAATCATTATCAATAATTTGATCATTCATGATTATAAATACTCAGAATGGGTTTTAGAGTGGGAATTGGCTAATATTTTTGTTCATTTATCCTTTTCTTTCACTGCATTTTAAGCTTTTTTCTAAGAAAATGATGAGGTATTGTCATAGCTGTTGTTATCTGTGTCATCTGCATCATTGTGGTGCAAAGAATTTTATATTTCATTATATTTCTGTCATTACTAGAGATATTTACTTAAAATTTGGACTAGATGTTAACTATCAAAAGGGGAACTCATGCAACATGGGCAGGTAATCATCAAAATATTTTTGACCCAATTGTGCCCCTTTTTTTTTTTTTAAACTTTTTATTCGTTTATTTAAAAAAGTAACTGCAGCTGATTATTGGCAACCACATGCTGTGATCCCTTTTTTTTTTATTTTAAAAAAGAGAAGTTTTTTTTTTTTTAATTTTGAAAAGCAAGGTCTCAAATTTATTTTCAATCTGACAGAATTGATGTCATATTTGCTTCATATAATACACCCAATTTTACTTCTATTACAGATGTGTCCAAAACATGGAACAGATTTCCTGGAATACAAGTGTCGTTACTGTTGTTCTGTTGCTGTATTTTTCTGTTTTGGTACCACTCATTTCTGCAATTTGTGCCATGACAACTTTCAGCAGGTGACCAGTATACCCAAAAGTGATCTCCCTAAATGTCCCTGTGGACCCAGGGGAAAGCAGCTTGAAGGTGATGAGTGTCCTCTTCACGTGCAGCACCCACCCACTGGGGAAGAATTTGCTCTTGGATGTGGGGTGTGTCGCAATGCTCATACTTTTTAAACTTTGTTTTGATTCTTATTGTCTTGAAAACAAAAATGATTTGAAACCATTTGAAGTGATACACCAACCATATATGACTTCCAAATGATTTGTTTTATTCTGGAAATAAAATCTTACAGAATTAGTATCAAATATGAAATTTTGACTGTGGTTATGATTATGAAGGAAAAAAAAAAAGTTTTATAAATATCATACATTTACCTAACGTGTTTTTATTGCATGACAAGAGAATTTTTTTTTTTTTTCCTTTAATACATGTACAATTACATTTATATGTGTGATAAAAGTGCTTTTATAGGGAAAATAATCTTGAAAGAACGATACTACACATGTAAACTGTAGTATATATTACACATATACTCAAATTTGTGGTGTTAAATGTTCATGTGATAAGCAAATGTCGAGGATCTTAGAGCATACATTTATGGGCCAAATTCTGTGTTTTGAGGACCTCAAGGGAGGAGTCTATTGAAAACATAGTGGGAAAATAAGAAAATGATGGCAAACCGGAATTTGCTTTTTTGCCACAATATTTTTAACCTCTCATAGACAGATCCCATATTTAGAGCCACATTTAATTTGTCCTTTGCAAAATTCTTTCAGTAAGGACAAATCTTTAATTTTGTTGTGTGATCCAGTCCTTAACTTGTGAATCAGACTTTAAAAATATCATTTGAAAAAGCAATAGCCAACATAAAGTTCAATACTGAATAAATGTGAAAACATTGTGGCAAAAGGAGAATGAACAAGCAATTTCAGAATATTTTTTGCATCACCTGAATGCAACTCTGAATTTTTCACTAATATAGTGAATTGTTAAACTTTGAAAATAAGTAGTTTAATTTTTTTAGCTGAATTTCAACAGAAAGTCATGAATGAGTTCTCTAGAATAAGATTATAATAATGTATTTTGTACCCTTGAAGTTGACATCTTTCAGAAATATAGTGAAGAGGGACAAAATCACCTCTTACTGAGCAGGCAATAATTGTTGTTCCTATTTCAGCAACCACCTGTTCCATAGCCACATGTTGTTAAAAAAATACGTAAATTGTTCTTGATTGTCTTTGTTTTGGCCCATTCAGTGATAAGGAGATGAAGATAAAAAACTCTGTAAATAGAGTTCAAATATTGCAATGTAAAGACTTTTTGACCAGAATCTCTTGTGGAAAATAGGATGGTTATATTTAACCCTTTACCATACGATCTCGAATTTTAATGATGCTAAGAAAGCTTTTTGAAAATACTGTGGGAAAAGGAGAAAATGCTGGTTACCAGCATTTTCTCCTTTTCCCGCAATGTTTTTTTTTTTTATGCTATCACAGATAAATCCCACCATTTAGGCAACATGTAATTTATCGTCTGTACATGCGTTCAATTTGGACTAGTCTAAATTTGGTTGTGTGGTGAAGAGTTAAAGATCAGATCGGCATTGTGTACAGTCTGATTTTGATTACCTCTGTTTTTATAAGTGGTTAAGGTTGTCTCCCACATCTTAAGTTATCTAACCCTTTATCAAACGATCCAGAGTTGTAACGGAGAAAATGCTGGTAATCAGCATTTCCTCCTTTTTCACAATGTTTCCACCCTTCCAAATACAAATTTCAATATTTGAATCTTACTTAACCCTTTGGCTTCTAAGCGCCACTCGCTGACCTGTTGCGGACAGTGTAGATCAAGATCAGACTGCACAGAACGTGCAGTCTGATCTTTGATCTACACTGTCCGATAAGGGCATATTTTCTCAAAAAAAGAAAAAAATTAAAATAGCAAAGTTTGAGTAATTACAATCGGCTTAAAAGTTTCATTTCAGTTATTTAGCGGGATACGGGTTAATTTGTCATCTGCAAATGCTTTCAATTTTGAGAAGTCTTAAAATTTTCTGTTATGGTAAAGAGTTGACCCTTAACAAAAACATCCCGAGTTTTAACAGCTCTGACAAAAATATTTCAAAACATTGTGGGAAAAGAAGAAAACGCTTGTAACTAGCATTTTCTCCTTTTCCCACCATGTTTTCTTACCTTTCATAGAAAGATGGAATTATTTGTGCCACATTTGATTTGACGTCTGCAAATGCTTTCAATTTGGACATGTTTTAAAATACTGTAGCTTGGTAAAAAGTTGATACATGTATAATGTTGAACAAACAGCTGATATTGATTTATACGATCGATGTTTTAATCATGAAACAACCTACATGTACATTAATACTTTACAAGTCAGTCCCATGGTTTTACTTTGCGAATGATACAGCCTTTTGAAAAACATTGTAGGAAAGTGAGCAAAATATGTAATGCTGGTAACCATCATTTTCTTCCAGTTTCCACAGTGTCTTTGAACGTTTTAATGGCAGGTTCCATCATTTGAGTCTCAAAAAATTTGTCACCTCCATATGTTTTAATTTGGACGGATTTGAAATTTCGTTCTTTGGTAAGGAATTATTTCTGTCAGACCATTTACTAAAGTCAAGATTCATTACGAGTATATTGCTAATACACTGGATGACTTTACGTGTAACCTAAAATACGTAAATGGTAATAGCTACATGTATTTTTTGTTGAAGAATCAATTTAAGAACAAATGACGAAATCAAATGTCAAATAAATTTAGATTCACTCAGTTTCTTTCGACTTGGTGTCTATATTACCATCTTATCAAATTCATCTTTACCTGGAAGCCCAGTCGGTAGCGCACTGGACTCGAGACCAGGGTGTCGCCGGTTTGAATACCCAGTTCCACCAATTTCTTTCCGAGGACTGGAGATAGTTATTGCGACAGGATTCATTCCTCTGATCATTCTATCGACGATGATTATGTGGGAAAGCAGCCAGTGGCTTTGGGAAGAATAATTTGCGAAGCGCTAGCTTAAGAAACTCCAGGAAAGCATGGATGGGTGCACTGGCCGCAGCGACAAAAATGAGATCATGTTAAAAATGGCGTTTATTTAACTCCATACAAACAAACAATTACCTCCTCTATGTAACATATAGACACTGAGCAAGGTGAAAAAGGTGTTGTCTCGAAGAGTTAACCCTGTATCAAACAATCCCTGGTTTTCACGGTCCGGGGAAAGAACGCTTTTGAAAACATTGTGAGAAAAGGAGAAAATGCTGGTAACCAGCATTTTCTCCTTTTCCCACAATGTTTTCTACCCTATTAAAGACCTAAAGCTAATTTGTAGCAAGTCTGAATTTGTCGTCTGCGGATGCTTTCAGTTTAGAAGAGTCTAAAACTTCTCGTTTGGGAAAGTGTATTAAATTATAGAGCACTAAGCACAACTTTGTTGCTTTTCGAGACTGTAAATCAAGTTCAGGCTGCACAGAACTTGTGGGACGTTGATGTATATTCATCATGTCTTTGCTCCCATCTCATCGGATGGCTAGAACACCGTTTCTTCCCTATCAAATATGATTGTTGTGATTGGAAGGGTAGATTAAAGTAACGCAATAAAAGTCTCGTTTCAAAAGTCGCAATTTGTTTTCCAGGTTAGCCTGGGCCCAAAGTAAACAAAAGATCAAGCGACTTGGCGACCTATTACCTAGTTTTTAAAGTCATATTTCAGCCAACCGTACAATAACAGATTGTCATATTTACAATAATTTCCTTATTTTTAAATGGTATGTATTCAAATGAATTTTTTACACCCGCATTGTCTAGTTTTGGTATCTACTGGGCCTTTAAGCATTCTTAAATGTATTTTTTTTTTCATTCCAAAATAATCCCCTTTACTCAATGCACACACCCATACCTACAAACTTACTTGCCAAAGCATTATGAGGAATCGGTGTGTAGAATTTTGAGCAGATTTTGCCTGAACCAGTAAGCATGCCACCAACGTCATCAAATATTCCATTCCACCGACTTTTATAATTGGTCTGCAACATGAGAAAAGGGGCTTTCGGACATTTGCGTAAAGTGTCGTCTCGGATCAGCCCGTGCAGGCTAATCCGAGACGGCACCATATGTCAACATTAGATTTTGTCCTACAGTAGACTTGCGTAAAACAGAAAATCACACACGATCGGAAAGAGTCGTCTCGGATCAGCCTGCGCGGAATGCGCAGGCTGATCCGGGACGATACTTTACGCAAATGTCCGAATGCTCCCTTTCGTGTGTTGCAGGCCAATTATCGGAGAGGGAATGAGCCGCGTTCTAGCAAAAAGGGTGTTTAATGCATTTCCTGGTGCGTTGTATCAAGCAAGTAATTATGAATCCGTAAAATCCATTTAGTCCAACAACCGACTGAATCATGAGGTAGACTTATCCTTTGACATGCAGAAAATTGACTGATAGTAAAAAAGTTTCGATCTAGGTGAGCCAGTGCAAACTGCACAGGCTGACCTGGGTCGATACTTTGACCGTCTTTGATTTTAAGACTATATGTAATCAACATTTTGTTCTTTTAGTGTTTACACAGCTAAGATTTTTACCTTTTTTGTAACATTACAGTATCATCAATTCAATGCGTTTCATTAATTGTAAGTACGCCCGCTATGACATTTGATGTCGACGGGCCTTGAAACACCATTCATTCATTCATTCATTCATTCATTCATTCATTCATTCATTCATACTTTTTGCAGATGCATTAAACGCCCTTTTCAAAGACCATGGCTCAAAGGGAATGGTTCTTTGTCATTTCTGCACTGTCTCTTTCCTTTATTACCTAATTGCTGCTTTGATGACAACAGAGGAATGCGACAGTTTATTGTCACGGTGTAAAAGGACTTTTCTACGGTGGCACAAAAGTGACATGGAAGATATATTTTATACTACATGCGCACGCAGTAGCTAATACGTGCGCACGTATTAGTTATTACGTGCGCACGCAGTAGCTAATACGTGCGCACGTAATAAGTAATACGTGCGCACGTATTAGCTACTGCGTGCGCACGTAGTATAAAATATATCTTCCATGTCACTTTTGTGCCACCGTACTTTTCCACTGAGGTCCTATTGTTCATCCTTACGTGCTCGCACAAGAACATTCTTGGTAAGTTTCACATCGTAATCAAGTTCTCTTTCCGAGCGAATTTAGCATTCTGCCTCGATAAGCGGGTCCGTAGATAGGTCATATACGTAATTAGGCTATAGCGAAAATGAGTTGTTTTGGAACAATATAATATATAACACCGAGACAGAGATCCTGTAGATACCGTATTCCTGTTATGGGTCTATTTGTACAGCTCAACGCAACCTTGAGTTGCTATGGGGTCTGGGAAATTCGCATAATTGTACTTAACATTTTTCTACAAAAGCCCGAGTTTTGACGACCCACAGAAAAAGGTCTCTTGAAAACATTGTGGGAAAAGGAGAAAATGCTGGTAACCAGCATTTTCTCCTTTTCCCACAATGTTTTCTACCCATTCAAAGACAAATTCCATCATTTAGGCTACCCTTATTTTGTCGTCTGCAAATGCTTTCTATATGAACAAGTCAAAAGCTTTGTCGTTTGGTTAAGATTGATTGATTGTAATTGTATGGTGTTTAACAGTATCTCAGTTATATCGCGGCGGCCAGTGCACCTATTCATGCTTTCCTAGAGTTTCTGTTACCAGTACTCCGCACAATATTCTTTCCAAGCCACTGGCTGCTTTCCCACATAACCATCGTCGAAAGAATGGTCGGCGGTGAGTGAGGAATGAATGCTGTCGCTATGACTATCATCAGTCCTCGGAAAGAAATTGCTCGAGCCGGGGATCGAACCAACGACCTCCTGTTCCCCAGTCCTGCTACCGGGGCTCGGCGTTTGGTAAAGAGTTACGCTAAGTGTGACTGTTGTATCATATCGGAAACCTACCGTAAGTATCTTTAGACCAAGTTTTAATAGAAAATATGTACAATCAAAAACTTTATGACACTTTTACAGATACTTTTCGAACAACCCTCGTAATGTCATTTTCTTATTACCATACGTGCATATGCACGAAACCATACAACCTTATAACGGATTAATATTTCAATCTAATGAGTCTAACCTTGCCAAGAGCAAGATGGCTTTTTTTTAATACTGTGGGGGGAAAGGAGCAAACCATGGCTGGTTAGAAGCATTTTCTCCTTTTCCCACAATGTTTTCCACTCTTTCAAAATGAAATCCAATCATTTGAGCTACACCTAATTTGTCTCTCTGTAAATGCTTTCAATCTGGACTGGTCTAAAATCTTAAAGAAAGCTTTTGAAAACATTGTGGGTAAACGAGAAAATTCTGGTTATCAACATTTTCTGTTTTCCCCATAACATTTTATATCCTTTCAAAATCAAATATTATTTAAGCCACATCTAATTAATTTTGTCTTTTGCAAATGTTTTGACCCGTAAGCTGCTAAGCGTTACTCACTGACCTTTTGCGAACAGTGTAGATCAAGATCAGACTGCACAGAACGTGCAGTCTGATCTTGGATCTACACTGTTCGATAAAGAGATATCAATTCTCCAAAAATAAATTATAAAGTTTCATAAATTATAAATAAAAATAAAGTTTCATTTAATTTATATAGCAGGATAAGGGTTGAATTTAAGCTAGCTTTTGAAGACAGTTTTTGTAAACATTTGGATAAAACGAAAACATGCTGGTTACTAGCATTTTCTCTTTTTCCTACAATAATTTATACCTTTTCAAAATCCAATCCCATCGTTTGAGTCGTACTGATTTTTTCGTCTGTAAATGCTTTCAAATAGGACTGGCCTAGATATTTTTTTTTTGTCTGATAAAGAGTAAAAAGATAAGAACATACAAACCTTTGTGAAATTTCAACTCGAAAACACGATTAACACTGCACCAAACAAGTCTGTTTTAAACAACCTGAAGAGTATAGCTCTTGAAAACATTGTGGAAAATTCACAAAGTGATGGTAACCAGGACTTTATCCTTTTCCCACAGTGTTTTCAATCCTTTAAGACTTAACCACTCCGAATGTTAACGATCTTGAGGCAGAAGGCTATTGAAACATAATTTGGGAATGGCTGGAAACCAGCATTTTCTTCTTTCCACACAATGTTTTCTATCCTCCAAAGGCAAATAGGCCTATCAGTTGATGAGTCACATTTAATTCTTTTTCTGCAAATGTTTTCAATTTGGACCAGTCTAAAATTTTGTCGTCTGGTAAATGGACAAATCCCAGTATTTCACTCTTACAGCGCCAAATAAATAAACTCGACCTCTTTCGACGGCTCTAAAAACAATCCATTGAAACTTACACAGATTTTAATTGTATAGGCTTGGCTACACAAGCGGACGGTATAGATCAAAGATCAGACTGCACAGAACGTGCAGTCTGATCTTGATCTATGCCGTCCGCAAACGTTTTCGTCTATGGCGCCGAAAGGGTTAAACCACAGACGATCGTTTCGTGACAAACTACGCCATCCATTATTATAATGAACAGTACTTTATTTTTCACCTACAAGAGCTTTCAATCTAGGCAAGTCTATTTTTTTTTCGAGTGGCACAGAGTTAATGATTACATTCGGTATGATATTTGTTACCTTATTTTCCGTCTGAAATCGTAGGCTCTTGGGTCTGACGTATGTACCGTAATGAATATGGTCAACATAGCGAATTGAATCAGTCACTCTTTTGTTTTTTCCATGCAGTGTCCATTCTACGCAAGCCTCAAACACCATCAAATCTTCCAAATTCATGTTCCGTTGTATTTCTGTACATCGTGTCTGATTAAGATTTATCTTTTTCGTTTTACAATGCTTTGCGAAGAAGTCAACCAGAGGCTTTTGATAGCTGCACGCCTGTTTCAGACTGCTATTTGCCGCCTTATTGACAAAAAATTCGAAGTACTCGTGTCTGACAACAGATATATCTTTTGGTTCATCTATGGTTTCTTGTAACATTACTAACTGAGTCTTGATGTAAGAATTGAAACATCGTGAGAAAAACACGGGACCAGTTGATTGCATCACATCCGTCACGTGACTGTGAACCGGAAGCAAGTCGATTACGTGTCTGAAAAAGGGATGATTGGGTTTGCAAAGAAATCCTGCATTGCTTAGTACTGATCGTATTCCATATATGAAGACTGCGTTTTCAGCAGGCTCTGGTCCAACTACGCAGTCATTCAATGTGATACCATCTAGTTGAATGTTTGGATAGGTGTCAAGATCGAAATAGGCGCCACCTATATGATACATTAAGACATATCGCAAAGCATCGGCTTTGAAAATATTCTCTCTATATCTATCGTAGATATCTAACAGCTGTGGCTCGAGGTTTTCAACGAGTTCTCGACCGTGCGACAAAGTCCAGAAGAAGAACTTCCATGTTGGGTGTAACATGTAAAAACGTTTTAAGTTCCCCACAAAAACAGACGGTATGATTTCATCGGACCAAATAAAGTGAAATATTTTCGGAATTCCTCCGAATGTTTGGAATGATCTAAAACACCGCCAGGCTTCTTGTAGAGAACTCGAAACTTTTTTGTGCTCGACTTTTATTCCAAAATTGAATGATCTTTCAGTATTGAAATTGATATTCCATTGTTGTGTTCTAGTACCAAGAACGTACCGCTTTCCATTGGCGTATACATCAGCATTTGACTCGAGTTCGTCTTCTTGAATGGCGGGATTGGCAATCAAGCAGCGCATTGGTTCCGTTTGTTTTATGTCACGAAAGAACGAAATATTTCTTGAGTTGAAACTATTGTTTGATGTCGTTACATATCGTAAAGGTGTACTGAAAGAGGTAAAAAACTTCACAATCGAGGCAGAAATAATTATTGCGATCAGCAGCAAATACGAGCATTCACGTTTGTGCTTCACAAACCACATTTTTGAACTCTTGGTTTTTAACGTCAGGTCCATGATATTGAACATGAATGTAGAAACAATATATAGATACGTGTAGTGTGTTTCTCCATCTGTTACTCTTTAGATTTTGAGTGAGATATGTTTAATTAACCGCACAAACCACCTGTTCTGTTAACCCATTAAGATACGACATGTTTTAGGCATACGCCTATCTATATAGTACAAATCACTTTCGACGAAATATTTGAAGAAAAGAGAAATATCGGGGGAGGGGGGATTGAAACAGAATACATAAAAAATAATTGCTCCTTTCCCCACAACTTTTGCTGTTCTAAAACTTACAGCAGGTAAGTAAACAGGTTTAAATAATGACCTTTTTCTGAATGTTTTGAAATCCGATCCAGTTTGTGACTGCAGAAACGGCGTTGACAATGCAGAACACTATTTTTTTCAGGTTTAACAGGTGTAGAAGTTATTTTGATATGGCTTGCAAGACGCAAAAAGGGGCATTCGGACATTTGCGTAAAAAGTCGTCTCGGATCATAAGCTTAAGTTTGTTAGCTTCGCTCGGTGCGTTGAATTTTTTTGAGCATACACGAATGAGCTCTGTGAAATGGGGGTTTAATCCATCTACAAAAAGTATCGACTCAGGTCAGCCTGCGCAATCCGCGCACGCTGACCTGAGTCTAAACTTTTTGCTATTGGTTAATTTTCTGTATGTCAAAGGACTAGTGTACCCTATGATTTAGTCGGTTGTTCGACAAAATGAATTTTATGGATCCATTATCTTTTCCCATGTATCCAAAATTGTGTGTAATATTTGAGTACGAATGATGTTATCCAAGCATTTTGTATCGCGAACAGTGTAAAAATTAACTGTGCTTCCAAAATGTTCCATTTTATATCAGCCAATGAATATTAATTGTGCACTGTGATATGATCGGTCTATATATCTAGCATGGTTTAAATTCTTTGTTATCCAAACATTTTTTGTAAACTTCTGGAGCTCTGCAGTACCCATAAAGCGTGAATAAGGCAAGGCCTAACTGTTTGGGTAGAAAAGGCAATTTAATTATGTCGGCCGCTACATTACACTAGAAAAGGAGACCGACACAACTTCGCTGTCCTACCAGCCGCACTTTGATCTAAAAAAAAAATCGCAACATCTCTCAAAAGTGGAATCACTTGCGTCATTTGTACGAAGACAGGAATTGTGTGACAGCTGGAAAAATATTTCAACCTTAACAGACTTAATTTTCTACTTAGTGTGATGGACAAATTGAAAGTACAAAGATTCGTTCAAGCAGAGCGAGAACGTGTGAAACGACAAGAAGCTGTGGGAGAATTAACAGAAAAGTAATAGCTTAAAGGCCCTTGTACACTTTTTTCGTACCCAATCCTAATCGTACAATTTTGTTGGTATAAATGAGTTTAGAGCAACGTTTTATAGCATTTCATACCCTGCTGCAGTCATGAGCACGCATGTATGATGTTTATAGACAGATAGATCTATGTAAATATTCTTGAAATGTAATTAGAGAATATGTCCATATTCATGATGTTCCAAAAACGAGATTTTCTATCAACAGAGCATGTCGAACAAGGTAATTTTGGCCACTGTCTTATTTCATAGAACAATAGCTCTTTGTATAAACTTATGTTGAACATGAATGTAAATATGTATATGAAATACCACAAGTTTGGTAGATGAGAAAGTGTTAAATGCTCCAAATTTGACTACCTCAATACAAAGAACTTGACCCCTAACCTACAAAATATATTACAGGAAACTTTCAAGCCGATAGTAAAACACCAAACATTGGTTTTCCAACATTATCTTTTGGGGAAAAGTATCTCCTTATCAGATAGTGTAGATCCAAGATCAGAGCACATCTTGTACAGTCTGTTCTTGACCTATACTCTCCACAAAAAGGCCATTGAGTTGCGCTCAGCAGCCTAAGGGTTAATGTTGTGTATCAAAAACTTGAAAATAGCTTTTAAATTTGTCTTGAAACTAATTTCAGATGCTGGGATCAATGCATGGGAAAACCGTCCAATAGATTGGATTCAAAGACAGAAACCTGTTTAAAGAATTGTGTACAGAGATTTATAGACTCTTCAAACTACATTGTGAACAGACTTCACCTGACTGCCAGTCAGCAATCAAACGATCCACAGCCTTTCATGTAGACCTATAGATTATGTCATCATCTTTGAAACAGCCTGAAAATTGCATTACTTCATCATGTTTTTTTCTTAATGGAAAATGTCCATTCTATGTAAATGTATCAGTGACCTTCACACCATCTCATCGTGTTCAAACAGTTCTTTGAGTCATTCTAGTGAGAACAGCTTAAAAATTTCAATGCTGTGTCAATGTTTCTTTATCAAAATGTCCATTCTACATGTATATATACATGTAAATGTATGATTTCAGGGGTTAAACATTTACCCCTAGATTTAATGACTCTGAAAGAAGACCGATATACATTGTGGGGAAAAAAAGAAAATGCCGCAGAGTAGCGTTTTTTCCTTTTCTCACAATTCTTTTCACCGTGAGTATTTGAAATTTATATTTATTTTTCTTTTTAACATACACCAAAATATGATCATGGTTTTAGTGCTTTAAAATGATTAACTTATAAATGGGGAGTGACCAACCACACCTGGGGTTGAATTGGTGTTACTCATTATGTCATTTTACCATTTACAATGTCTGAGTATAGAGTTTACAATTGATTGGACTAGTCTAAGACTTTGGTATCTGGTAAAAGGATCAAGAGAACTGATAAATGAATAATAATCTAAAATCCTCATGTATCCAAAATATATTTGAACCATGCTCTGGCAAAAGGGGGCTTAATGCATCTCCGTAATCCATCATACCAAGCAAGCCATCACATACCTACTGATCCATAATAGCCACTTTTTTTAACAACTGACTTATTCATGAGGTAGACTGGTCCTTGGACATACAGAAAATTGACCCATAGCGAAAAGTTTCGGCCCAGGTCAGTCTGCGCGGACTGCGCAGGCTGACCTGGGTCGATACTTTTCGCAGATGCATTAAGCCCCCTTTTCACAGAGCACGGCTCATTTACATTATGGATCAGAATTTACAATATTACAGAAAAATGAATAGCTTCAGTAAGAGGTTATTCTACTACAAGAAAAAGAATTTGTAAATTAATTTTTTTAATTGTCAAAATACATTTGAGCTATGTGAAAAGGGGGCTTAATGCAACTCCAAAACGCATCAACCCATGTCAGTGTGTGCAATCCGCACAGGCTAACATGGGTCAAAAAATATTTGCTGTTTGTAAATTTTGTGCATGTCAGAGGACCAGTCTTCCTCCAGATTCAGTCATTCATTGGTCTAATTTAGACTAAATGGATTTTATGGATCATTAATTATGTGATGACTTGCTCAGTATGGTGGATCACAGAGAGTCATTTAACTCCCTTTTACTCGAGCATTGCTCATTTATTTAGCAAAGGTACCTACAATAGTCTTGTGTTATTTCTCCCTCATGGTGTTATGATATGACTTTCTCCTAGTAAAGCATCTGTTTTACCGTAATTGATAGTAAAGACAGAGATCAG
Source organism: Hippopus hippopus (assembly GCA_946811185.2). NCBI lineage: Eukaryota > Metazoa > Mollusca > Bivalvia > Cardiida > Cardiidae > Hippopus > Hippopus hippopus. The sequence goes on from OX328100.1 coordinate 46,366,929, forward strand.
GGTCCTTCTTCACCAACCATTCTTGAGAACATTCTTAGTCTTATCCTCTAGAATTTTATAGATTTGAAAGTAACACAACTTCTAATTGGGTAAACCATTTGTTTTTTGTCAATCAGAAATTATGTTACTTTCTAAATATAGAATTAGACTATGAATGTTTTTAAGAATGGTTGGTGTATATGGACCCTGGTGATTTTTTATTTTTCAAGATCCATACAAATTAACTCTTTACGAAACGACAAAATTTTAGGCTGGTCCAAATTGAAAGCATTTGCAGATGATAAAATTAATGTGACTCAAAAAATGAAGTTTGTTCTGGGACGGTAGAAAACATTGTGGGAAAAGGAGAAAATGCTGGTTACCAGCATTTTCTCCTTTTCCCACGATGTTTTCAAAAGGTTTCTTTTTCAGGGTCGTGAAAACCAGGGATTATTTGGGAAAGGGTTAAGCTTGTTACACCTCTGCATCTGAAATCATTGTAAGAAAAGGATTGATTGCTTGTACAAGTATTTGCTCCTTTATCCGTAATGCTTTTAGTATCGATCGTTAAAGTGTCAAAAATTTTATAATTTTGAAAGTAACACAACTTCTGATTGGCTAAACCATTTCCAAATGGTTTAGCCAAACAGAAGCTGTGTTACTTTCAAAATCTATAATTAGACTAAGAATATTGATGAATACAGACCTTGATATTGATGTGCACTATCTGCCCAAACTGCCATTGCTTTGGCATTGAAAGAGTGAAGTATTTACAGTGACTTAATCGTATACTATGCAACATTGACTTTAATGACATTGAAAGAAAGTGCTTTTAAAGATAATGGGGGAAAGGGAGAAATGCGAGTAACCAGTTTTTTCTCCTTCTCAAAAAAAAAAAAAATGTTTTCTTAACTATATTAAATTTTAAGACAGAAATCATCATTTTAGCATCATTTATTTTTTCGTCTGCAAACGCTTTCAGTTTAGTCAAGAGCAAAACTTTGTCGTTTGGTAAAGAGTTAATATATTTTATTATATTCCTGTCATTGAATTACTGAAATTTCACTGTGAATAAAACCACTAGTGATGATAATTATGGTATCATCAGTAGTGACGATATAGGTTTAGAATGTTTGCCGGAACTACTTTTTTCCTATATTGCTCATATTGTGCAAGTCTTGATAACTCATGATTAGAATAAAAAGGGATGAACTAGGAATATAATAAATTGGATAATCAACTGGTTGTGTGTGATATTAAAAATCTGTCACTCGAATGGGGTTGATGCGATTAAAAAACTCGTCCTTCGGACTCGTTTTTTCAACCGCATCACACCCCATTCTAGTGACAGATTTTTAATATCACACACAACCAGTTGATTATCTTGTATGTCTGAACGCTGATAATTAGATTATATCGCTTTATAAGAGATATTGCCTCGAACGGTCTGTTACTGCTTTGGTTTTTTGCTTTGTTGATTTAACTCTCAAACGACAAAATTTAGACCTGTCCAAATTGAAAGCATTTGCATGCAACAAATTTAAGGTGGCTCAAATGGTGGAATTTGTGGTGATAGGGTAGAAAACATTGTGGGAAAAGGAGAAAATGCTGGTAACCAGCATTTTCTCCTTTTCCCACACTGTTTTCAAAAGGCTTCTTTCTCAGGGTCGTCAAAACGCGGGACTGTTTGATAAAGAGTTAAGGGATAAACCTGAATAGGCCCGTTTAAAAGGAGGCACTTTGAGAATTGCTTTATACATGAATTTACTTTTTGTGCCCTGTGATTGTTCCAGAGAGGAGACAAGAGCTCTCTTATTAAACGCCCTTGCAACCGTTTCACATTATGGGTCTTGTTGTCCATCCTTTCGTCCGTCCTTCTGGCTGAGCAATTGGTTATGCAGCCATCTACTGTTTTCAAGTGAGCCATGCTCTGTGAAATGGGGGCTTCATGCATATCCGTGATGCATGATACTTAGCAGTCATAGCATAATTATAGACCCACTAAAGTTTTTTTTTGTTTAACAACTGACTGAATCATGAGGTATACTAGTCATCTATTACAGAACAAAACAACTTACAAGATATGATGCCTCCCTCTTGAATTGCTTAGCCGAGCCTGACCAGATAGCAGGAACAGTCAGTACCCAATGTGCATGCAGAAAATTCACCAAAAGCAAAAAGTTTCGACCCGGGTCAGTCTTTGACGACTCTGCGGGCTGATATGGGTCGATACTTTTTGCAGATGCATAAAGCCCCCTTTTCACAGAGCAATGAATAAGATGTTTTTGCACATCGACGCTACCACGAAAAACCGAGCTCTTCCAGTGTGGGATAAAAACGGTGGATATTTGTTAAAAAGACTCGAAATTTATAGAATTATAGATCTTAAATGTTCACTCTCTACTGCTTGTTTATTTGTAATCAACATACTTTTCAACCTATTTCTTTCCTATATATCTTTTTTGTAACATCTTGATAGTATCTCCATGTACCACGTTGTTTTGTATATAAAATTCTGTTCTGTTCTGTTAAAATTTCGATTAATCGATTAGTACATAACACAAAAATAGACAGTCCGATTCGAATTTCTAAATCTGCGACCTGCTCTCTTCATCAGCCATCTGTATTGATAATTAACCATTTCCCCGGTCTGGAGTTGACAACCCTGAGGAAAAAGGCATTTGAGAACATTGTGGGTAAAAAAGAAAATGCTGATAACCCGAATTTTAACGCCCCTGAAGGATTCAATTTTGAAAACCTTGTGGTAAAAGGAGAAAATACTGGTAACCAGCATTTTCTCCTTTTACCGCAAGGTTTTCAACACATATAGAGAAAAATGTCATTTTTAGCTCTCCTGGCTTAAAGCCAGCAGAGCTAATACCATGGCGTGGTTTCCGTCGTCCGTCTGTCTGTCTGTCCATCCGTTAGTCTTTTTCTTGTTTACGCGATTAAGTCTGCATTTGTTGTGGGATTTCTGTGAAACTTGCACAGTTTGTTTATCTCGTCAATAGCTTGAACCCTATTTATTTTGAAAAATTCTGAGAATCAGTGTGGGAAAAGTAGCCATTTGAAGTTGAAAATTTCCATTTCTTGTTTACGTGATTAAGTCTGCATTTGTGGTCGGATTTTCGTGAAGCTTGTACAGTTTGTTTATCTCATCAATAGCTTGAACCCTATTGATTTAAAAAAAAAAATCTGTCAATCAGTATGGGAAAAGTAGTCATTTAAAGTTGGAAATTTCCATTTCTCGTTTAGGCAATGAAGTATGCATTTTCGATTCAATTCTTTTGAAACTTGCAAAGATTATTTGGTTCGTCAAGGGATTGAACTCTGTTAAAAGTGAAGAAAATCTACCTATTAGTTTAGGAAAAGCAGCCATTTGATGACTTAGTATTTTTTACTCAACAAAGTCCACATTATTCGTCACGTTTTTTTGAAATTTGCTAGGATTGTTTAATAAAGTGCGTACTGAAACCCTATCAAATTTGGCTGGATTCCAAACGATTGGTTTTGAGAAATTGTACTTCAGTTTTTTCACTGATTGTTCAATTAACCATGCCTAGTTATGCTGTCTTAGTGGGTTCAAGCCCAGTTGCTACAACACCCCCTCCCCCTTTTTTTGTGTGTGTGTGTGTGTGTGTGTGTATTTTTGTCTTTTTCCTTTTTGCATCATGAATTCATAATAATTATTTGCTAGCAAAGAGCAAAATCACTGCCAGTAGAGCGATTTCAAGCCCTCAAGGGCCTCTAGTTTATACATTTAATATGTCAGTTGCAAATGCTTTCCATTTAAACCTTTACCACACAATCCCGAATTTTAATGCCCCGGAAGAATTCAACTTTTGAAAACATTGTGGTTAAAGGAGAAAATGCTGGTTACCAGCATTTTCTCTTTTTCAAACATTGTTTTAATTTCTTCCGAACACAAAGTCCATCACTTAAGACACATCTAATTTGTCGTCTGCAGATGCTTTCATTTTCGACAAATATAAAATTTTGTGGGTTGGTAAAAGGTTAAACAAGTCTAAGATTTTCTCGGCCGGTAAAGGGCCAACTTTTAACTACCCTGAAGAAGAAGGCCTCTGAAAACATTGTGGGAAAAGGAGAAAATGCTGGTAACCAGCATTTTCTCCATTTTCCACAATGTTTTCTACCTTATCAAAGGCAGAAATCATCATTTGAACTACATTTTATTCTGTCATTTGTAGATGCTTTCAATTTGGGTGTGTCCATAATTATGTCCTTTGGTAACTTTAGCGTTAAATCATGATGTCTGCAATTGATACTGGTAATTTGTCCCAGTACAAAATTTCGTCTTGAGGAGATTGAATCGGCCACTGTTTAACCCATAGGCTGTTAAGCGCGACTCACTGACTTTTAGCGGACCGTGTAGATCGAGATCAGACTGCACAAAACGCGCAGTCTGATCTCGGATCTATACTGTCCGATAAAGAGATATTTTTCTAAAAAAAAAAAAAAAATGAAGTAGCATTAATCGGGTTTTTACTATCGGCTTATAAGTTTCATTTGAGTTATTTAGTAAGATAAGAGTTAACTTCTTAAAATTGAAGTTTTCATTTTCAAAAAAAAAAAAAGCTTCTGTGTTAAGCTTTTTACCAAACGACAAAATTTTAGACTCAACCAAACTTACAGGCCCTGTAAAGGCCAAAATATCAAAGTAGGTGTCATAATACATTTAAATTTAAATCATACCTTGTAAAAGTATGAAAAATATTGTGGAGATGATAGTCTGTTATCTTGTGGTTGGGCCATATGTTAGTCACTGGCAGAAAAAAGAATTTTAAAATCAGGCAAAAAAGTAAACAAAAGACACAGCTACCTGGCAGGTTTTAACCTAGTTTTGAAATTAATTTCTCTGTCAGAAGCTAATACTTGGACCGATCGTACAATGACAGATTGTCATCTGCACAATAATTTCCATAGTTTTAAATGGTATGATATAAATTCAAATGCATTTAAACACCCGCTTTGTTTACTTTTGGGCTTTATTCTTACTTTAAGCCATTTGAAACAACGATTAGATGTAGCTCAAAAGATGATGACTACTTTTTTGGAATGGTAGACAACATTGTGAGAAACGGGAAAATGCTGATTACCAGCATTTTCTTCTTTTCTTACAGTGTTTTCAAAAGCCGACTTTTTTACGACCGTTAAAAATCGGTATTGTTTCGGTAGTCGGTTTACAGTAACTTGTGTTAAGAGATTAATTTAATTCGTTTCCTCCGTGACCGCCGAGCCCCAGTAGTGCAGTCGATAGCGTACCGGACTTTAGAATAGGAGGTCGCTGGTTCGAATCCTTACTCGGCGAATTTCTCTCCAAGAATTAATGACAGTACTTGTGCCAGTTTTCATTCCTATTTCACTGCTGATCATTTTTTCGACGATGGTTATGTCGGAAAGTAGCCAGTGGCTTGAGAAGAATATTGTGCGAAGTACAGGTGAAAGAAACTCCAGGAAAGCACGGATAGGTGCAATGGCCACCGCGATAAAACTGAGGTAATGTTGAAAACGGCGTTAAGCACTATACAATCAATCAAGCCTTAGGTGACTGACCGTTTAAGGCAGGTTAAAAGTAAGAGGAATAAGAATAGATATCAGTCATGCTCTGGCAAAAGGGGGCTTAATGCATCTCCGTGATCCATGGTACTGAGCAAGCCATCACATAGTAATGGATCCATAATATCCATTTTTTCAAACAAACGACTTAATCATGAGGTAAAATGGTCCTTGGACATACAGAAAATTGACCCATATCGAAAAGTTTCGGCCCATGTCAGCCTGCGCGGACTGCGCAGGCTGATATGGGTCGATACTTTTCGCAAATAGATTAAGCCCACTTTTGCCAGAGCGTAGCTCATATGCTTTTCATTACACAATTATGTGTGTTTAAAACCCTTTAGTGAAAAGCCTTTGAAAACTTTGTAAGACAAGAACAAAATACTGGAAACCAGCATCTTGTGCTTTCTATCCTTTCAAACACAAATCTCATCATGTGAGTTTCTTTTATTTCATTGCCTTGCAAACGTTTCCAATATGGCTTGCAACACGCGAAAAGGGGCATTCAGACATTTGCGCAAAGTGTCGTCTCGGATCAGCCTGCGCAGTCCGCGCAAGCTAATCCGAGACGGCACTTTACGACTACATTAGATTTTTGTGCTACAGTAGACTTGCGCAAAACAGAAAATTACATAAAAACGGAAAGTGTCGTTTCGGATTAGCCTGCACGGATTGCGCAGGCTGATTCGAGACGACACTTTATGCAAATTTTCGAATGCCCCTTTTCGTGTATTCCATTATGGAAGAGACTAAAATTTTGTCGTCTGGTAAAGCGTGAACTCTTTACCAATCGACAAAACTTTCGACTAGTTCAAATTGAAAGCATTTGCAGACGACAATTTAAATGTAACTAAAATGATTGGATTCGTGTTTGAAAGGTCAGAAAAGATTGTGGAAAAAGGAGGAAATGCTGGATACCAGCATTTCTTCCTTTTCCCACGGTGTTTTTAAAAGTTTTTTTTCCCTCGGGTTCATAAAAATCCGGGGTTGTTTGGTATAGAGTTAAGTCATAGCTTTATAGCTGGCCATTTTCGCTTTTTATCAAACAACAAAATTATAAGCAATTTCTCCTTCCAAATGTTCTCAAAAGCCGCGTTTTTGAGGGTTGGTAAAAGTCGGAACTGTTCGGTTTTGTTTGGTTTAATTTAATCCTTTGCCAGACGACTAAGTTTTTTGACCCACCGGTTTTAAAAGCGCTATCGATCGACAAATGATATCAGACTGAAATTACGAGGATTTGTCAGTGAAAGGGTGGAAAACTTTGTGCAAATAGGTGAAAGTGCTGGTAACCAGCATTTTCTCCTTTTCCCACAATGCTTTCGAAAGCCTTCACCCCTAGGATCGTTAAACGAGATTTAGTGGTAAAGGGTGAAAGAAAGTTTGTTTGAAACGAATTTTACAGCAGATGACGTTGCGAAAAAACTTTGTAAGAAACAGTAATACTTATCGATTAAGGTTTGATATAGACGATTGTTAAAACATCGTTGCAACAGGAGAAATTGCTAGCGGTTTCTCCTGTTGCCACGATGTTTTCGAACTTGTTCGGCTACAAGCCACAAGAAGTCGTCTGCATGAGGTAATGAGTTGGAAAAACAAAGCGTGAGAATGCCCTGAATATTATATAACTAAACATTAATCGAACTCACAAATACTGAAGCTCAAGATAGAAAAAACGCACCACTTTAATAAATAGTACAAAATTACACATGCAAGCATACATACATAAGATCATTCCAAAACGTGTCTAACTTTTGCATAGTCTTTTGTGATTTTCCTTGGAAAAGTTCGGTTCCTAACGCAGTTAACCAACTACGTTAGCAGGGTTAGGATTATCTGCTGGTGGGATTAGGACGTCATCAATCACGTGGACAACTCCATTGGTGGCACCAATATCGGCCGTAGACACCATCGCTTTGTTGATCATGACACCACTGGCGTTTATGGTGACAGTAATATTTTTACCGGTGAGTAGGGTTGGTGCAAGTTCATTATTATACAAGCCTACAGAGTATTGGGTAGATGGGACCACGTGGTACTTCAACACGTTCGTCAAGAGAGCGTTGTCGCTCAGCACGGCATTCAGAGTAGCGTTGGGTACCTTTGCAAATGCAGCATCGGTTGGTGCGAAAAGGGTCAGGGCTTGACCTTCCAGTGCCATGACAAGTCCGGCTTTCTTCACCAAGGACAACAAAGTTGAGTGTTGTGAACTTTTGGTCACAATTAGAGGAATATTGCCGTCCGGAATCATCATAACGGAGTCGATCACATGGATGACGCCATTAGACGCTGTCTTGTCAAACTCAGTAATCTTGGAACCCTGAATGGTAACCGTGGTCATACCCATGTTGGTGTAGATATTGAATCTAGCACCGATTCCACTAACTGTATTTACAACAAGTTCATTGGTAGCAGCTGAACTCATTACCGATCCACTAACCACGTGATAGGTCAGTACTTTCTTCAGCAGTGCGTCGTCACCTGTTACTTGGTTCACAACTGCGGCAGGGAGCTTTCCGAACGCGGCGTCAGTTGGAGCAAAAATCGTGAAGTTTCCGCCGTTGAGAGTGTCCACCAGTTTGGCTTGCGTTACCAAATTGACGAGTGTGCTGAATCGAGAGTCACCAGCCAGCATTTCTACCGTCGTAGCGGCCAAGCTGCTACCGAACATCAGGCAGACAAGTACGAAGATCTTCATGGTTGATGTTTGTGTGTCGGTTTTTCCTCAGCTAGATTTCGAGTGAAGAACTCAGCGATACGGATGCCTTTATATACGGCTCGTGTCACGTTCCAAACAGCGTCATGTGTGAACTGTCACCGGACAGCAAAACTTGTATAACAGTTTTATAAGGGGACAAAGTTTTATTTCCAAATGTCCTTATACCAGACATGGTCAGCCTTATTACTGAATGAAGACATGTACGAACAGCTAAAATTTTTAACCTGTTAAAAGTTGACTTTAATTCTGCTTTTTTTCTCCCTGTAGACCATTTGAAGACATTCTTGTAAAATGTGCAAAACTTACTTTGATTAATGATTTAATTTACAACTGAAACATGTTCTATGAAAAGCGGGGCTCTATGCATCTGCAAAACGTATCGATCAAGGTCAGCCTGCACACTCTGTGCAGGCTTACCCGGGTTAATATGTTTTGCTATTGATCGATTTTCTGCATGTCCAGGCACCAGTCTACCTCATGATTCAGTCGGTTATTAGACAAAATGTATTTTTATGGATTCATTATTACATGATGACTTGGTTGGTATAAGGCATCACAGAGATGCATTGAACCCCTTTTCACAGAGCATGGCTCAAATACATTGGACGCAGTGTGGCAAAAGCAGAAATTGAGAGCAGAACAAGATAAGATCGAGTGATGCAAATGGTGTGACTTTTTTTGTATACGGCGCTGTTCTGATCCAGGGTCGAAAACAAGGGGGCGCAAACTGTTGTTGGTGATCCTCCTGGATATTGCTTGAGAGAATTTCCTTCGACCGATGGTGTAATGAAACAGCTTTTGAAAGATACTGTAATTGTCCCGTGACATGTGTTTTATTCAGATTTTTCCCAAACGCCCACATTTGTTGCAAACTATTGCAAATAGCCCATAGAAGAAAATCATGCAGGACGTAAAGAAAGGAAATAAGCCGCGCTTTAGTAAAAGAGGGCTTAATGCATCTCCGTGATGCATGATACTAAGCAAGTCATCACATAGTAGTAATTATGGATCTGTAAAATCCATTTGATCCAACAACCGACTAAATCGCGAGGCAGACTGGTCCTTAGACATACAGGAAATTGACCAATAGCGAAAAGTTTCGGCCCAGGTCAGCCTGTGCAGACTGCGCAGGCTGACCTGTGACGAAAATTTTAGCGGATGCATTAAGCCCCTTTTCACAGAGTAAGGCTCACAAGCAAACTTATTTTGAATGATATTGAAAATGTTTTGGGTAAAAGAAATTAAATGTTTTGGCTTGCACCAAGGCAATGCTCCTCTTTAATGGTTTTCTACGGCTCTTTACTTCAGATGGGTGAAAGGACATCTTTGTTTAGTAAGTGACTCGGGTAAGCTTCAGAATGGGTTAAAAGGGTTAAACTGTAGTACAGCTGCACGTGATCACCAACACCTTCGAAAAGTTTCTGTTGCCATTCAAAAATCTTATCGCTTATCGCACCCTGACCTCTCTGAAGAACTCGTTTATTGTTATGGGACACATAAAAGTGAGTGTTAATTTTAGAAGGTGTAGATCAAGATAAGTCTTCATTAAATGTGCAGTCTGATCTTAGATCTACGCCTATCACTACTTCATAACATCAATCGATCAAAATCCTCTATATTTACAGTGAAGCTATTTATAATCCTCAAAAAAGTCAAGTTTGATCATTTGACTGTGAAGGAATTAACCTTTTACCATAGAGTCCCGTGTTTTAATAACCCTAAAGGTTTTTTTGACAATATTGTGGGAAAAGGAGAAAATGCTGGTGATCAGCATTTTCTCTTTTTCCCATATTGTTTTCGACCTTTTCAAGCATAATTCCATTACTTTTTCCATGTTTTATTTGACGACTGCAAGTGTTTTTAATATAGACCTTTGAAAAAAAAGGTCTTGTCTGGTAAAAAGTCAAACCCACAAAGAGGTCCCAAGATTTTAGGGTGATTGAACTTTGAATTTCACTAGGTAAGCACTTATTTTGTTTGGTCAGGAATGTTAACTTTTCCACCGTAGTAAAAGCAGCCAAATGCCAAGACGGGGAAGTGGTGGGGTGGGAGGATTTAATTCTTAGGCTGCTGAGCGCGACTCACTGACCTACTGCGGATAGTGTAGATCAAGATCAGACTGCTTATAACGTGCAGTCTGATCTTGGATCTACACTGTCCGATAAGAAGATATTTTTCTCCCCCCCCCCAAAAAAAAAGTTTGAAATAACATTATTCGGGTTTTTACTATCGGCTTGAAAGTTTTTTTTTTTATTTATTTAGCAGGATAAGGGTTAATGAAGTATAGAGTCAACCTACATACAGTAGGTTTTGGGTTCGAATCACATGATTGGCGGGATCAGACTTTGGAACTGCTTTGATCTTGGCCCAGAATACTCGTTAGCTTTATTGGAAGCAATCATTGATAGTGACTTTTTTAAGTTGGAAGACATTTTTTTTTTGTCCGGAATTATTATGAAAATTCTGTGAGTCACGTCCTTGCAAGAAGAGGGTTTAAAACATTTCCGTGATGCATTATACAAAGCAAATCATTACATAATTGTGGACCCATCGAATCCATTTTGTCTGACAACCGACTGAATCATGGGGTAAACCGGTCCTTTGGCATCTATAAAATTGATCAAGAGCAAAAGGTCTCGACCTAGGTCAGCCTGCGCGGACTGCGCAGGCTGATCTAGGTGGATACTTTTTGCAGATGCATTAAAGCCCCTTTTCACAGAGCATAGGTTATACGTTTTAACCAACGTTCAACTAAAATGGGCCAAATAGGTTTGAAAGTAACTAGTTCAGTGCACATGTCCTTAGATAGACGATAATCGTGATACCTTGGAAATAAGTACATTTTAGCATATTTTGAAATTTTTCTCCAAAAACTGAGACAGACAGATTTTTTCGTTTCACGAAATAACTTTTTTCGCTGCTGTAAACAGTACCTCCTGCTGACGAGCCTGAGAAGATTCTTTCTCCTTGAGAGAGAGAGAGAGAGAAAGAGAGAGAGACAGAGAGGGACAAAGACAGAGACACAGACAGACAGACAGACAATAAAATGAAGTTAAAAAAAGAAAGCCATTTTGTCATTTTGAAAAACTTTCTTTGGGAATCAAAGATGAACTGAAAAAAACTTTTCTTTCAGAATTTTTTCCACACATATCAAACCTGTATTCAGTGACCACTACAGGGAAGACTGAAAGTGGTCTCTTCAAATAGGTAGTCCATTTATATACCCGACAGCTGCCAAATGTAAACAATCAATTACGGGTCAAATTGCATACAAATTTAATTCACACCATTTAAAAGAATGGATGTCATTATGAGTCTGATGAATGTGTAAGAGTGGAATCTGTTAAAGTTCCAGTTGCTGGCAGATAAATGTATTGTAAAACTAGACTGACAAAAGCCGGCAACCTTTTGGACTTTAACAGATTGTACTGTAACATATTATCAGACTCAAATTATTATCCATACTTTAAAAATGGTATGAATAAAATTTGTCTACATTTTGACTTCAAAATTGCTTACTTTTGGCCTCTAGTGGACCTTCACGTAGGGATGTAGAATGGAAACAGTGGTCTCTTAAAACAGTTGGTTGCTAAATACATATGGTTTAATTGTGTATTCAAAATAGAGAAACGGCATGGAGTAGTATGTCCCACAAAGATAGCCTGGGTCCAGGCAGTAATAATCTTTAATTAATCCTTACCGCGGTCTCCTTTCACGGTCCATACAGATCTGTGGCAAAACGGTATATCTCTTTCGTTATTATTTTTCACAAAGTAATATCCGATAATATAAAAGGAAAACATGATCTGTGTGGAACCCAGGCGACCTAAGGACAATACACGGATACATGTATATTCCCGATAATTATGGATTATATCGAAACCATTTATTGAGACTACGCAGTTCTAGTGTAATGCAAGACAGAATGCTTCCGGATCGTAGTATCAAAAGAAATCCAACTTCAAAATTGATATAAAATACTACTTCTGATCTGTTCTTATCTGGAAAAATGAAAGGATAGATTGAATATATGTGATATTTTGTTATGTTGCTTTGACAATTTCTTCAGAAAATGAGGGCAATTTTGCTCTATCGTTTGGCCTGAATTAATGCATGTTACCACATCAAGGTACATGATCTACAATCAAAAGGAGCCTATTTTTACTATGAAATTTCAAGGATAGTTGTGAAGAAATTAAACGTATATTTCCGAAAAATAACAGAAAACCTGTCATGTCAGGAAAAGTGCAACAAATGTCAAAAACAAATGGGTTTTCTCACGATTTACAATGTAACAAAATGGAATTGGTGTGGCACCTTCTATAGTTCTTATATATACCGCAATGGCTTACGCCAAGGGCTGATCCAGTCTCAGTTTCCCTCTTCTTGATAAAAATGTACTGGCCTTTGAACAACATCTTGGTATTGATGTATGAATAAATAATAATTTGGGATTGGTGAAGGATACACGCTTAGTTGGCCTATTTGAGGAATGAATTTAGCCAATATGTAAACGTTACTATCGCTAATATCTTTTTAAGCGTTACCCTATATTAGTCAATTACTGTATGTCTACATGTATTTTCAGATTGCTCTTTTTCCAACAATGATTTGGACTAACATTTTTTTAATACATCTAACTGGAAGGTTCACTTACCAACAGCATGCAAAGCATTGGGAAAATGGAGGCAATTGTTGTCGATGCTATTTTTTATTATTTCTCTTCATATTGAACCACAAAAGAGTTTCAATAGTCATATTCCGGTACCTCTTACGCCGTCTCTCTGTTATTTTCAGAGATATTTCTTGTTTCATATAAAGAGAGGCAAAGCCGCTATTGATCAGGGTACGTATTCCCCAACGTTCTCAAGAACGTTCTCAGTCTTATTCTCCAAGATTTTCCAAATTTGAAAGTAGCACAACTTCTGATTGGCTAAACCGAATGGTTTAGCCAATCAGAAGTTGTTTTACTTTCAAAGTTAGAAAATTCTGGAGAACAAGACTAAGAACGTTGTTAAAAATGGTTTGTGAAAACGGGCCCAGACGTCCGTAGATGCAAGATAATGGTAAACGCATGTAGACATTTATCACACAATCCCGACTTTTAACAACCCAGAGGAAAAGTGCTTTTTGAACACATGGTGAGAAAAGGAGAAAATACCGATTACTACCATTTTCACCTTTCCCACAACGCTTTCTTCCCTTTCAAAGAAAGATTTTATGTTTTGAGTTACATTTAATTTGTCGTCTGCAAATGCTTTCAATTTGGACAAGGCCCTATTTTTGTCCTTTGGCAAAGAGGCAACATTTCAAGCAGACAGACACGTGAATCTTTGTCCTTGGACATCCTTAGGGTTTACATATCCTAATGTCTTGTTTACTGTTAGTTTCCTTCTGTCATGCTAATCTTTCAAAATTAGGGTCATTTGTCGGACAGGTCGTCACGTCGCTGTCCGTTCATGGCAACGCAGACCGTCCATCGGTCAACAAATATGAACTGCGAAAACTTGATTACTCAAAATATGGAATAACTCGAATGAAGTAGATAAGTCAAAACAGTTGCTTCAAAGACCTTAACCCTTTACCACACAATCCCGACTTTTACCACCTCTTAGGTAGAAGGGTTTTGAAAACATTGTGGGAAAAGGAGAAAATGCTGGTTACCAGCATTTTCTCCATTTCCTCCAATGTTTTCTAACCTTTTAAGAACAAATTTTCTCGTTTACGCCATCTTTAATTTGTCGTCTGCAAATGCTTTCAATTTGGACCAGTCTAAAAGTTTGTAGTTTGGTGAAGAGTTAAAACGTGTAGCTGCAGATCTCTACTAAACTTACGATTTGCTGCTTTTTTATTAATGAAAACATGCACATGTCTATGAGCCATGTTCTGGCTAAAGGGGGCTTAATGCATCTCCATGATGCAATATAGCAAGAAAGTCATCATAATTATAAGTGTGGATCCATGAAACCCATTTTGTCTAACAACTGACTAGATCTGGGGATAAACTGGTCCTTTGACATGCAGGAAAAGAAATAATGGCAAAAAGTATCGATACTTTTTGCAGATGCATTAAGCCCCCATTTCACAGAGAATGACTTATATGTATTTGCTTACCTTTCAGTGCAAACAGGGTGTTTTGAGGACGGCATTGATCAAGATCAGATTTCACAAATCGTGCAGTCTGATCTTGGATCTATACCATCCGCTTGTTAAATCCAGCAAACTTGGTAAAGGTCTATCTGAGATCCAGTGGATTGTATTTCAGGTGTCGAAAGAGGACGGGTGTATATTTTCTGGTGATAAAAGGGGGTTTAATGAATCTCCGAGCAAGTCATCACATAATTATGGATCAATAAAAATCCGTTTTGTCTGACGACCGAGTAGAATGATTCTTAGACATTCAGAAAATTGACCAATAGAAGGCTGACCCGGGTCAAAATTTTTGCTATTTGTAAATTTTCTGCAAGTCCAAAGGACCAATCTATCTCATGATTCAGTCGGTTGCTAAACAAAATAGAAGTTATAGATCCATAATAATGTGATGTCTTGCTTGGTATAATGCGTCACGGAGATGCATTGAAACACCTTTTGCCAGTGCATGGCTCAAATCAACTTCTCTGCCCTTCTCGTATTTTGGATCACGGGTATTTACAGTACAGAGGTGAGTTAGCTTATATCCGTCAATATTGTACATCCAAAACGAAATTGGGTGTTGGAATCAGATCGTCCGTCTGTCTGTCCGTCCATAGATGCAAATCATCTCCTCTTCTCCTTCTACAGCTTTCATCCTATCTGAATGAGATTATAATGGAAGTCTTTCTACCATTGGAAATTAGGCACCTACAATTTTCAGTTTTATTCGTTAACTATAGCAGGAGTTGTTGCCCTTTGAATCTTTTCCTAGTCCAGTGCAAAGGAATCCGGTGTGTGTTGGTGGCGCAGGCGGTGGAAAGCATTCGTCAGCGTGAGACAGTTCTGGTTGTATATAGGCTGTTTTTACAGATGGCCGGTGCATATTTTACATGCTAGCTGACCATAGCTGAATGAATCGTATCAGGTAGCGTTTTATTGAGTAAACGTTTATTTAATTTTTGAAATTCAAAGTAACGGTTGTCGTTTTGAAAAATGCCACCTAGCAGAAGATAATTATGATACTTTTTGCGGATGCATTAACCCTTAGGCTGCTAAGCGCGACTCACTGACCTCTTGCGGACAGTGTAGATCAAGATCAGATCAAGATCAGACTGCACAGAACGTGCAGTCTGATCTTTGATCTACACTGTCCGATGAGGAGATATTATTCCGAAAACATAACTTTGAAATAGCAATATTTGGGTTTTTACTATCGAATTGAAAATTTCATTTTAGTTATTTAGCAGGATAAGGACTTAACCCCTTTCTCAGAGCACGGCTCATATTGCTTGCAACATGCGAAAAGAGACATTCGGACATTTGCGAAAAGTGTCGTTTCAGATCAGCCTGCGCAGTCCGCGCAGGCTAATCCGAAACGACACTTTCCGTTTTTATGTAATTTTCTGTTTTGCGCATGTCTGCTGTAGCACAAAATCTAATGTAGTCGTAAAGTGCTGTCTCGGATTAGCCTGCGCGGACTGCGCAGGCTGATCCGAGACGACACTTTACGCAAATGTCCGAATGCCCCTTTTCGCGTGTTGCAAGCCATATAAACTCGATTTCTTGCTGCGGCTGAAAATACAGTCCACTGAAAATCTGAAAGAGTTTTCACCTTACAGGCTAGACAAAACAAGCAGACAGTGTAGATCAAAGATCAAACCGAATGTTCTGTGCAGTCTGATTTTGAAATACGCCGTTTGCAAAAAGCTCCATTTTCGCCAATGGTGATAAAACAGTTGATAGAGAAAAGGCCTATAAAATGACCAAGAGTTAGGACACGCGACTTGATGAGGTTCAGTCAATGGAGAAAGATAAGGACATATGTGTACTAGGTCAAAGACGTCAAGTCCTGCGACACGTGATTTACGATTGTTAGCATAAGAAAGTTTACAGTAGATTAATCGATGGTTTTACGCTGCTTTCAGCATAATTTCAGTAGTATAACGGCGACAGTTTACTCATTCATATATGCCCTGAGTTTCACCGGTACTAGGCTTGGGCTAGAAAGATTCTTCTTGGGCTTCATCAGTACAAGGCTCGGGCTGTGATTTATATTGCCCAATATAAGACATGCATTTCGAAAAGGTCGTTTACTGCATCTGCATAAAGCATCAACCCGATTCAGCCTGTGCAGTCGGCACAGGCTGACATGAGTCGAAACGTTTTGCTCTAGGTAATTTTCCTACATGTCTAAGGACCATTCTACTCCCAGATTCAGTCGATTGTTTGACAAAATGGATTTTATAGATCCATGAATATGTGAGGAATTGAATTGAATTGAAGTAAACTTCCTTTCGCTCAATTTATATGTATTGATATCAGTAACGATAAACAGCAATCTTCTTCGGGTATGTTTTTTATTACGTTAACAGTAACAGTATCAAACATAGCACATTATTCGACATTTTGTGTCGCAGAAAACCCACAAACAATGTTTCAACAAGAGAGGTTTAGGGAAGTACTCATCCAACCATTAAAAAAACCCCTAAACATGCCATCTGATTGGGTGACGCAGATCGTCTCAGCCAACCACGTGACGCGACTTGGTATATCATTACAGCGGGTACTAACAAATATGGGTTCCACCAAAAAAACAGCTGGCGGCAGTATTTACCCTTATGCCGCTACGCGCGACTCAAGAATCTTTTGCAGACAGTGTAAATAAAGATCAGGCTGCACAGAACGTGCATTCGGATCTTGGATCCACACTGTCCGATCAGGTGATACTTTTCCCGCAACAAATAGCTTTGAAATGGCAAATAACGAATTATTTCCTAAATATCGAAGATGGCAATGTTTCCGGCAATCGCTTTTTACCAAAATGAAACCTATGAATTAACCCTTTACCACACAGTCCTGACTTTTAGCCACCCTGAGGGAGAAGCCTTTTGAAAACATTGTGAGAAAAGGAGAAAATGATTGTAACCAGCATTTTCTCCTTTTCCCACAATGTTTTCTACCCCTCCCAAAGCAATTTTGAATAGCTGAAACACTTTTATTTTGTCGTCTGCAAATGCCTTCAATTTGGACATGTCTAAAATTTTGTCGTTTGGTGAAGAGTTAAGTCTGCTAAAGTGGTTATTGTTGCATAAAAAGTACATGACTATTGAAGAATAGAAATCTGTATCTTTTTTTCACTCATTTGCATAGTCGCTTCCCAATGAGCTAAGCCCTTCGTCGACTTCTCTGCAGCCGGTCATGGTGTTCATGAAGCTATCTATGGCATCGTCTGTGCTTTCTGTTCTGGACTTGTCGAAAAAGTTTCTGATCTCATCTGTTTGGGGCTCAAAATCGTCGTCAAAAATGTTCCTTTCAAAATCGTCAATCTCGTCATCATCTTCAAATGCGCTCTCTGACATTTCACTAATATCACATGATTCGTTATGCACTATACATTCATTGAATAAGTCTGTATCGTCAGTTACCATCGCCCCTGTTAGGTCACTGAAGAAGGTATCGTGTTGACTCACAGTGGCTTGTAGCATGGCGTTGTTAAGGAATGATCTTCGTTCCCGGATAAAAGCTCTGTTAAATCTAGATGACATTTCCGTGACGTCACCGCTTGTTTCCTCTGCCATATAGGTATCTGTATACGTATGATCTGCTGTGCTTTCATTAATTGAATCATTGACATCATTCATAAAGCGTCTGAACAATGCGACTTTTCCAAGAGCCTCGGCGTCTTGACTTTCTGTCATCACCATGGTCTCTGATTGTAAGAGGTTTTCTATTTCAGTCAATTTCTCACCCGTACACTTGGTCCTTTCAGTGGTATCCACGTCAAAGTTTCTGGTTTTCGTATAGTCTAAATTGTTTATCTTTTGTTCTGTGTCTCTGTCGCGGGCAAACACAGATTTCAGTCGCATAAAGGTTTTCTTTGCTTTAGCAATTTTAGAACATTTTCCCTGTTCTGATCGTTTCTTCACTGTCAGAACTACACTATCTTTGGTTCCCAGGAGTATTTGCTGCAAGTGATGGGCTGACTTTACTTTTTTCTCTTTGTTGTTCTTTACTTGGAACAGAACATATGGACTTAAGTCAGTAACGTTATCTTGTACCGCCATTTTGATGACGTCATTCACAGTAGCCGACTGTGGAATGTCTCTAGTACTGACAATCATTGTTTCCATCCCCAAAAGTAGTTCTGAAATTAGAATGGTTACAATAAACATATGAATCTTCTAACGTTTTTGACAATAAAAATAATAAAAATAATATTCCTACCAATAAAAACTTTAAGAATGGCTGATCACAAATCATCACAAACAGTGTTTTCCTTTCTTTCTAAATCCGGAGAAGACCTCAACAGAAGTGTCTATACTTTAAGTTCTCATCTTTCGTAAAACTTTTTTTTTTTTAACCATTTCGGTGGATTCTTCCGAAAAAAAAAAAACGATTTCCAAACAGTTTTCTGCAGGAGACATTTAGTGAGTTGAATTCTTGGAGGAGGAACGAACAAATCTTGAAAAAAAAAAAAAAATGGCTTAGCCAATCAGAAGTTTTGTTACTTTTAAATTTAGAAAATCTTTGGAGAATACGGATCCTGGTTCATTTTTCTCTGAACCACGACTCCTGGCGCTCTTTACCGATGCAAAAGTCAAGACCAGATGGCCTGTAACACGCGAAAAGGGGCATTCGGACATTTGCGTAAAGTGTCGTCTCGGATTAGCCTGCGCAGTCCGCGCAGGCTAATCCGAAACGACACTTTCCGTTTTTATGTCATTTTCTGTTTTGCGCAAGCCTACTGTAGCACTAAATCTAGTGTAGTTGTAAAGTGCCGTTTCGAATTAGCCTGCGCGGACTGCGCAGGCTAATCCGAGACGACACTTTACGCAAATGTCCGAATGCCCCTTTTCGCGTGTTGCAAAACACATGTAACAATCTTCATTCATTTAGTAGACCCTATAAAACGGGTTTCTCCATTGGTTGATACATTTCAGCAATATGATGGTCTGTATTAGAGAAAAATGAAAACAAACCTGTAAAATGTTCAAATGGAATGTATCCTCGTCTTTTTTTTAAAATACAGTGTCAAAAAATCTTTTTTGTTGTTGTCAATAATACTTCTGCACACAGCTTTATTTTACTGTCGGAGTTATATATAATAACAGCTTATAGATGGTTTGATGTTTGAATCTGTATTGTAGCGATAGTGAAATCGTACTGATGTAACACATTTTCAACTACATTTATATACTTTGAATATGTGAAACGTTTCAGTGATTTTGTCACACTGTCGCGTGGGGATAATTAGATTATTATCGTGATAATTATCAAGGCACGCGAAGGAACTTCCGGTAAATTAGTGTCACGTGATTAAAACTATATGATGTCCACATGGAGATAATTATAGAAACGCGTCTTTACTTTTATAATCGGAAATTCGATAATATAATTATACTTATTTAATTAGAGCATTACTTGTGCTGGAAGGAAATAGCCAGCAGACATAAACTAGTAGATCTTAACGAAATCTTATATTGATAAAAATGTATTTGATCTCTCTTTTACTATCAACAGTATTGATTTTTATCATTCTTTCAGCATGTACACGAAACATTTTATTTCTTTCGCTGAAAATAAATGTAATTAGGCAAAAGTATTTTGTAAAATTCCTACTTTTCACTGACTTAAATGTATTTTTTCAGTCATCATAAATTGGTAACTGATACATGAGAAATGCATCTTGAAACTAATATGCAGCAGACGGCTCTAAGAAAAGAAAGTAATTTCATACGGTCTTCAATTATTTATATGCATGAACTTTCATTTAATAGAATGATTGAACATGCATAAATATAAGTGAATTTTTGCGTTACTTCCTCAAATCAAATCAAGTAAATCCCACTATTTAAGATGAAACAAAACATATTCAAAATCGTGATTGATTTTCTGGTTTATTATGTTATTCTTGCATGTACGTATGCTATGTTGTCTTTTGTATGTAACGATGAACTGCTATGTAGCTCAAGTTGAAGGAATAAAATGTTCTGTTCTGTTCTAATCTGTATTTTTCAGTGTGCAAGAAAGTAAGTCAAACTGTTCCTGGTCTTGCGAGTATAGGGAAAAACTATACTGGCTGAAAGTAAGGTTACAGGTTCCATTTACAACAATATGTTATTAGATCTAATATTCCTCGCTTGATATCACAATTGTAGATCTTACAAACCTATCTGTATTATCATTACGTATTCTAACGATCCTCGCTTTCCTAAAAACGTCGTGGGAAAAGGGAAAATGCTTGTTATTATGATGGGAAAGGAAGAATAGACTAGTACCCATCGCTGGTAACAAATTGTCCTTTTTCCACATTACTTTCTACCCATTCAAAGAAAAATCCATTTGGGAAATATCACGCTTGTCGCCTACAAATCCCTTCAATTTGGACAAACCTAATTTGTTGTTTGGTAAAGAGTTAACTCTTTACCAAACAACAAATTAGGTTTGTCTAAACCGGGCAATATTTTCGACTTGACCAAGCATTTTCGGCCGAGACATTTGATGCATCCCAAATGACGACTTCTGCCTTTATCCGGGTAGAAAAAAGTGTGGGAAAAGCAGAAAATGCTGGTTACCATCATTTTGTCCTTTTCCAACCGTGTATGATATCAAAAGCATACTTCTTTAGGGTCGTTAAAACTCGGAATTGTGTGGTAAAGGGTCAACGGCCCTGGGGAGAGAGGCTTTTAAAAAAAAACGGCATGTATCTTTTTTGATGCATCCGAACATTGAACATGTATATTTATGTCATTCTCTTTACACGAAAATTATCAGAAGGGATTTTCTTTATTGTTTTATTTTGTTTTTTAATAATCACGGAATACGGACACTCGAGGCTATATTTTCAACATTGGTGTCGCCACCATATTTCACCTAGATCTATTTGAGAAGGGAGAAGAGACAAAGGTTCAATATTTGAACTTTTGCATTTGTTACAATGTTTTTACAATGTTTTTGAACTATGCTGATGGCAAATGATATTTAAGCAATTCATTTTCTGTTATGTTTTAAGGCTATAAGATCAAAACACCAGAGGGCGAGCGGTTTACCACTTTTTATCACTTAACTTTCTTTTGGTTGTATTAGCACGTGTAAACAATTAATCCTTTATTAGACAATAGAAAAAAGTACGACAAAATTACCAGACGACAAAATTTTAGCCTCCTTCCAATTGAAAGCGTTTGCAGACGACAATTTCTTTATGCCTCAAATGGTGCAGTTATCTTTTGATAGGGTAGAAAACATTGTGGGAAAAGGAGAAAATGCTGGTTACCAGCATTTTCTCCTTTTCCCTCAATGTTTTCAAAAGGCTTCTTTCCAGGGTCGTTAAAAGTCGGCACTGTTTGATAAAGGCTTAAGCCTTCAGCACACGACAACAGTTTCGGCTTGTCTTGATTGAAAACAATTCCAGACGAAAAATCTAATACAAGTCAAATGCTGTCATTTGTTGTTGAATGTTCCGACAACATCTTGGGGTAAGGAGAAAACACTGGGTAAAAGCATTTTTCTCATTTTCCTGCAATGTTTTCAAAAAACTGTCTCTTTAGGGTCGTTAAAACTCGGAATTGTGTACAAAAGATAAACAGCATTTTTGGACAAGAAACTAAATGTGGTTCAAATGATAAATTTATCCTTGTGGGTAGAAAACATTGTGGGAAAGGAGGAAAATGCTGGTTACTGTCTCTGTCAGGGTAGTTGCAACAATTGGATTGTAATATCAAGGGTTAAGTCACGCAAATCACCTACCCGAGGGGTACGTTATATATGGCTTGCAACACGCGAAAAGGGGCATTCGAACATTTGCGTAAAGTGTCGTCTCGGATCAGCCTGCGCAGTCCGCGCAGGCTAATCCGAGACGGCACTTTACGACTACATTAGATTTTGTCCCACAGTAGACTTGCGCAAAACAGAAAATTACATAAAAACGATAAGTGTCGTTTCGGATTAGCCTGCACGGAGTGCGCAGGCTGATTCGAGACGACACTTTACGCAAATGTCCGAATGCCTCTTTTTGCGTGTTGCAGGCCATATAAGCCATGCTCTGTGATAAGGGGGTTAAATGCATCTGCAAAAAGTATCGATGCAGGTCAGCTTGCACAATCTGCACAGGCTGACCTGGATCGAAACTTTTTGCTTTAGGTAAATTTTCTGTATCTCAAAGGACCATTCTACTCATGATTCAGCCGGTTATTAGACAAACTGGATTTTATGAATCCATTGCCATATAGTGACTTTCTTGGTAAATTGTATAATGGAAATGCATTAAACCCCCTTTTTTCTAGTTCCCCTTCTAGGTCGGAAAGAGAACAAATTGAATTTTAAGACATAACAACGAAACATAATAATTTGAAAATAGGTCTATATGGCTCGCCGAATAAACATGTCCACATTTTTAACCAATCACAAAGGACTCTTCATTCAATCGAAATCAATATCAAAAAGTATGTCAGAGGCAAGCGCACTCAGCTACTCTGAAAATAAAAATCCTACAAGCATATATATGTAACCTTCTTCGATCAGAAATCGATTTACTATGTTAATCTTGAATTAGACTAAGAATTCAATGTAGAATGATAAGTGAATACCAAGGAATCACTTTTGAACAAGACTTTATCTGAAACGGTAAGTACTAAAAGAAAAACAAACTTTCTCTTGCATGTAGAAAAAAGTGTTTTTTTCATCTCTAAGTAGATATGAATGAGAAATTTACCTGGAAAATGAGATACCTGTTCGACTGAGAAATAACTTGCAGTCTGAAAGTACTGAGATAAAGAGGAGGATGTTGTGAAAAAAACACTGAAGCTGAAAACTCTTACACAGAATTTTACTCTGAAACTTCATATAAATGTGCCATGCCCTGGCAAAAGGGGGATTAATGCGTCTCTGTCATACTTTATATCCAGGAAGTCAACCCATAAAATTCATTTTGCTTAACAACTGTCTGAATCATGAGGTAGAATTGTCCTTGGACATGCAGAAAATTGACCGGTAAAAGGGATTTTTACCCATGGAAACTGAAATACATTAGGTACCGAGTTTTCATCGTTATAAGTGATGAATAAATGAAATCGATATGAAAACGAATGTCGTACAAACAATGCCAAAGCTATTTTTGGGGCTATAATGTCTTTGAGGTGACTTCTATCATCATCGCTAAACCTGACCGCCATAGAGATGGCCCCGATCATGGCCACTCGTCACAACTCGGCCGATTCCGTAACTACATCTAACCTCGTCCGTGTCAACGAGGTTTCCATTTTGAAATACTGTCAGTCACATGATCGCAAACATTGCAGCTCCCTTGAAAATCGAATAGCAACGGCAACAACAACCATCATTAAGTTATTCATATCTATCAATCTGTGAATGAAAACTGCCAACAAAATTGATAAACCACGTTAAGAAATGAGTATACAAACTTTTCGATAGAAAATTGTGACTTTGTAAGTGTATATTTTTTTCATATGGAGTCCTACAATTTTAAGATCGGCAAAGCATTCTATTTCCGGCGAAGAATGTTACCGTGCAGGTGCATATCATCCATAGTGCAACAGCCGAGGGATTTGATCAACGGATCACCCGAGGTTTGCCGAATGCCTTATGGCCTGGGCCGGAGTAAGTCTAGATGCCCTTGAACAGGACACACTGAGTGTCCGATGATGTCGAGACGAATGCTTGGATACCTGAATGGGTCTGTTTGCTGATGTAGTAGGCGAGGTATTTATTCTGATGGACGATAAAGGCCGTCTCAATATTTAAAGGCTTTCTCGTTTCTTTTCTTGTAAGTTTTACGTTTTTCAAAAGCCGAATCTGTTTCAGGTACGCATTCACCTACTATTCTTCATTCTGTTTATAAACCTTATTCTAAAAGATTTCTGAATTTGAAAGTAACATAATTTCTGATTGGCTAAACCAAATGGTTTAGCTAATCAGAAATTGTCTTACATTCTAAGTCAAGAATAAGACTATGAATGCAGTTTAGAATGGTCGATGAATACTGACCTAAGTTTTTCACGGCAGTGAGAGACTGACACTGGTTTTTAATGCAAAGAGAGAGACTAAATGTTCTATTGCCAGAGGCATGATGCCACTGAAGCCTATGGTGAACCTTTGCTACATTCGTTTAGTCCAGAAAACCTCGGCTAGAAGTTCTCGTAACGGATTGCGAGATCTTTTGGTCGAGGTCTTTCGAAAGTGAGAAGCTCGCCACAACGAAGCCTGTTTTAAACAATGTTTTAGATCTTCACCAAAGCATAAAATTCAAAGCGTATATAGACGACAAATAAAATGTGTCTCATATGATGGGATTTGTGTTTGAAAGAGAGAAAAAAACTTCATTAGCAGGGTTACCAGCGTTTTCTTCTTTTTACTTGATGTTTTGAAAAGCCACCCTCTTCCGTGTCGTTTAATCACGGTAAAGAGTTAAAAGATACTGTGAAGCTGAGGTTTTTACATGAAAACAACTTTCTAGAATTAGTAAATGCACTAAATTACATGTACCATCAGAACTATCAATTTCAGGTACTACATGATGGATGGATGATAATAAATTCGATCTTATTTAAAAGCTTTAATTCATAAATAATTACAATTATATTTACACGATTTTGAGCAATACCGGTCACTGAGCTGGTCAGCTTATCACGTCATGTTACTCCTTTATCCAATGATACCTCCGCCAGAGGGTGGTAATAACACGTGATCGACCACGTGTACGACGCCATTGGTTGTTCCAATATCTCCCATCAGGACTCTAGCATTGTTGATCTTAATGACTTGTCCATGCTGTCTGAAGTGGACAACTACTTGGGCACCTGTATCCAAGGTGTCTAATCTTTCTCTCTGCCATAAACCCGCCGAATATTCGGTCGATCCAATCACGTGGTAGGTCAGAATTCTTGTGAGTAACGCTGAGTCCGACTTTACGCTATTGAGTTGGGATTGAGACAAACTGGCAAAGGCAGCGTTTGTTGGCGCAAACACGGTGATTCCGTCTTTCAACAGGCTGTTCGCAATACCGGCTTGCTGCACTAAAGCTAGAAGCGTTGTGAGGTTCTGATCTTGGCTGACATAATCTACAACGCTACCATCTGGGGGAAGCATGACAGAATCAATCACGTGTATCACACCATTCGAGGCTGTTTTGTCAGCCTCAATGATTTCTGCTCCCTGAATGGTCGTTTTCTTGTTATGACTGTAGACGTTGAACCTTGCCTCAGCTCCATTCACAGTAGTTACAACTAATTCATCTTGAATCGCACTGCTGAGGGTAGTACCAGCGACCACGTGATACGTCAGGACACTTGCCAACAACGTAGAGTTCCTTGTTATAGCCGATAAATCGTCCAGTGGTATCTGCTTGAAAGCATCGTCGGTTGGAGCGAAGATCGTGAAGGTTCCGCCCATCAGTGTGCCCTCGAGACTGGCTTGTCTGATGAGGTTCGATAAAGTTCGAAACCTTGTGTCTCCATTAAGCAGATCAATCGTTGATGCAGCTAGACCGCTCCCGATCAACATACAGATAAGTAGAGTGATCTTCATGGTTACTGTGCTAGAGTGCCTTATGGTAGAATTCTAACATACTGGATAGAATTTTCTGTATTTATAGTACTTTTTCACGTGTTTTGAACTGTGGGCTTGTCCAAAGTCACGTTGATCTAGTTCTTTATTTGTATATCTCCAGTCATACATTTGATAAAGTCTTATCTTTCTTTTCTTTAGAGAAGTTTTCCCAACGCTCCACACAAACATGATTTTAACCAACAAGAAACAACAAATCAGCACTGTATTACCTTTGCCCTACATTATCTTTTTTTTAAACTATTTCACTGATAATGTCGCCTTGGTTAACTTTTGCGGACGGAGAAGATCAAGACCAGACTGCACAAAACGTGCAGTCTGATCTGTGATCTACACCGTTCGCTTTCTGATGCTAATCTTCAACCAAAAGCAGGTTGAATTAAAACGAAAAAGATGATAAGTATAGACATCGACAAAAGTTAGCACCATGTAGTTGGCAGCGAAATAGTTAAACCCTTTATCAAGCGACCCAGTACTTTACGACCACGAGGAAGAAAGCTTCTAAAAGCATTATGGGGAAAAGCAGAAAATGCTGCCTACCATATTTTTTATCCTTTCAAAGTCAAATCCAATCCAATACCATGAGACTGCTCTACCGGACGTTTGTCTTTTTCAAGATTGAACGCATCTGAAGTTTTCACTACTGGTAAAGATTGAAAACGTTTGCACATTTTTGACCTGGACCAAGGACCTGGACAAAGACATCCTAGTTTTTTAACACAGCTTATGAAACGGCTTCCATTTCAGACTCTTAGTCCTTAAGGTGCTAAGTGCGATTCATTGTTCTATAACTCAAATTGTAGATCAAGATCAGACTGCGTACCTGTAATCTGATAACTGGGCCCCTATACGATACGATGTGATTCTTTTTTCCCCGGCGGACAGAAGGTTGAAATGACAATACTCTGGTTTTTACCACTGGCTGGGAATTGTCATTTTAAAGTTAAGGGGTCAGCTCTTTCGCTTCAAAATACTAGTAAATAGAATGTTTTTTTTTTTTCAACGGGTGTTAATACTGTCCTATTTGAAATGAAACTGGATTTTGATCGTCGTCTTGATTTCAGTAGCGGACGTTGTAGATCAGAGACCAGACTCCACAGAATGTGCATTCTGATCTTGATCTACAACGTCCACAAAAGGTCTTAGTATACCTGTAGTTCATGGCAGTGACAGGGTATAATGGGTCGGAGAGGCAAAGTGGTATTTCTTATGACCCTAAAGATGTTAAGGACACATCTAGGTACATTTTGGGGTCCTGCATGGCTGGTGTTTAACGCCGTTTTCAACATTATTTCAGTTATATAACGGCGGCCAGTGCAACCATCCATGCTTTCCTTGAGTTTTTGTTACCATTAATTTGCACAGTATTCTTTCCCAGCCATTGGCTGCTTTTCCTCATAACCGTTGTCGAAACAATGCTCAACAGTGAGAAAGGAATGAATCCTGTCGCAGAGCCTTGTACTAAATGGGTTTAACTGCCAAGCTTAGCTTTTACTTTGCGTTAATTAGTCCGTGCTTGTAACAAGCAATAACTCCTTTTTTCCAACATTTACTCTGGAATAAGGGGGTTGAATGCATCTCCGTGATTTATACCAAGCAAGTCATTGCATAATTATGGGTCCCAAAAAATGCAGCCTACTGAATCATGAGGTAGTCTGTCCGGTGACATGCAGAAAATGGACCAATAACAAAAAGTTTCGATCCAGGTCAGCCTGCGCGGATCGCGCAGGCTGACCTGAATCGATACTTTTTGTAGATACATTAAGCCCCCTTTTCACAGAGCATGGCTGCGCTATTTCAGTTATTTCGTTCGAACTCGGGATTGTGTAGTAAAGGGTTACCTCCCCCCCCCCCCCACAAGTGAATAAAAGAAGGCGGGAGGAGGATTCAAATCATTCATGCTAGGCTGCGAACTAAATGTAGTTCACTTCATCAACACCTTTATTTCAGAAACGTAATTGATTCTTCTCTTTGTGCTTGTGGTGAAATTGAATCAAATCAGCATTATTTCTTTGACTGTAAATACTATCGTGAACCTAGAAATAGTTTATTTCAAAGCGTGTCAGTAATTTCCACTGTAAGCCTGCAGACACTTCTCTTTGGAGACGAGACTCAGTCTTGCCGATAACGAAAAAATATTCTCAGCGGTTCACTCATACATTGTTGACACTAAACGTTTTAAAAGTTGATTTTTTCAGATTTTTTTTTTTTGTCTGAAACCAGAATATTTGTTGGTGGCACTCCACGCCTCTCTTTCTCTCTATCTCTCTCTCTGTCTCTCACACTCAAGAGTTGATCATATATTGTTGCAATTTCTATTACTGTTTAACAACTGACACTGACGTGACTTTCAGGAGAGGTACTTTATAAGCTTACAGCTTTCATTCCAATCCTTTTCATGTATTTTGAATTTTTGGTATATTAGCATGTATGTAACTATTATATTGAATAAAATATGTTTAAACTAAAAGAAGGCGGGCATATCAATTTTGGGAAACATTCCAAAAAAAGATGGGACTGATTCACAGAAACAGGGCTCTGTACCCCAAGATAGCAGTTTTCAATTAAAACAGAGTAGATCCAATCAATGTCAAATTACGCTCTCTAGGCAGGATGATCTTTGCGTCTGCAAATTCAGCTGTGATAAACTCTAAAATATTGTCACGTCTCTTCTCTCGGGTGCCGAGTCCCGATAGCTCAGTCGGTAGCGTGCGGGACCTTAGAACAGGAGGTAGCTTGTTCGATCCTCGGCTCTTCCAGTTTCTTTCCGAGGATTGGTGAGAGTCATTGTTGCAGGATTCATTCCTCTCTCACCGCTGACTATTGTTCCGACGATGGTTATCTGGCAAAGCAGCCAGTGGCTTGGAAAGAATACTCGGAGTTCTGGTAAAAGAAACTCCAGGAAAACATGTATAAGTGCACTGCACGCCCCGATATAGCTGAAATAATGTTGAAAGCGGCATTAAACACTATACAATCAATCAACCAATCACTCGTCTCTCGGGTAAGAACCGTTTTTTTTTCGGTTTTTCTTTCATAAAGGGAAACAACTCAGTAATGTTATTTTCTTTTCTGATAGAGTAAGCTACCGTGAATACTTCGATACCTGTTAAATTCTATATCTTTATTCGCGGAAAATTAAGCACCTCAACCCTTCCAAGACGATAACATTCTAGAATTGTTCAATTTGAGAGTATTTGCATGCGACAAAATTTAGTAAAGAGTGACTCGAGTGATTTGAATTGTCTTTGAAAAGGTAGAACAGGAGAAAATCCAGCTTTCCAGCATTTTCTTCCTTTCCCCACAATTTCTTTCAAAATAAAAAAGAAATCATCCTTACGTACGTAAAAACAAGGTAATATTTGGTAAAGGGATGATTTAATAAAACTTTGACTCCGTCATAATGATTATATGTTTCTTAACCTATACTATAAATATGCTCTCGATATAGTAATTCTGGAGGCAAACAAGTTGTGTTTGATAGTAGGAACATGACACTTACAGTTTTGTAATGGTATGGTCTGTTTCTAAATGTTCTTGAATTACATCATATAGTCATTATGATGCCCGTTTAGAGCAATAATGACATCATGTCTAACGACCTTTGTCTTGATCAGTTCCGTTCTCTTTAAATTGTTAAAAAATTCTGCATAACTTTCTTCTGGCAAGTTTCCTAACTTCTACATTATTTTAGTATAGTATTTTCATATTTCTAAGTGTTTTAGTAGAAGAACGACTTTCAAAATAGAGCTGAAGTGTTTCAGCAGTCATGGTAGCGCCATCTTTGAAAACAAGCAAATCTTTATGACGTTAAAATGACGTCAAGACGTCAACGTCTTTCCTTTGACTTATTGTAGAATTAAATGTACACACAGGCTCTCTCCAGCGATATATATTAGTTGCCTAGATTTAAGAGCGAAGGAAATGTAATTGAATTTACAACACAACACATATTATGAATCACCTTGTACTTACCTTCTGTAACAAGACAACTTGGAAAAAAAAGAAGCAGTCTTGATAAATACGGACAATCTGCATCTATTAATTTGAATACAGGGATTCAAGTAAACCTTGTGGTTAAGACTAAAATCTCCTTTAACCACATTTTTTTTCAGAAGAGACCTTTCGTGGATTCATTAAAAAACCGTCGGTATGAGAAAAAGACACGCAGCTACTCGTTCGTTCTGACAAACTTTGCCCGCTATAACCTTATAGTTATATACGAGTATGACTTCTACCCGTAGGTTTTTATATATGAGCCATGCTCTGTGATAAGGGAATTAAATGCATTTGCAAAAAGTATCGACCAGGCTAGTCTGCGCGGACTCACCTGTGTCGCTCCTTTAAAGGCCCAGTAAAGGCCAAAATATCAAAGCAGGTGTCATAATACATTTACATTTAAATCATACCATTTAAAAGTACGGAAAATATTGTGGAGATGACAGTCTGTTATCGTGTGGTCGGGCCATATGTTAGTCGCTGGCAGAAAAAAAGAATTTTAAAATCGGGCAAAAAGTAAACACTTACCCGCTGACAGGTTTTAACCTAGTTTTGAAATTAATTTCTCTGTCAGCGACTAACACTTGGACCGACCGTACAATGACAGATTGTCATCTTCAAAATAATTTCCATACATTTAAATGCTATGATATAAATTCAAATGCATTTAAACACCCACCTTGTTTACATTTTGGCCTTTATTGTTACTTTAAGTTATTGGTAAATTTTCTGCATGTCAAAAGACCAGTGTATCTCATGATTCAGTCGGTTGTTAGACAAAAACGATATTGTACTCGTAGATCCATCATACTGTGATGACTTGCTTGGTACAATGCGGCATGGAGATGGATTAGACCTCTTGCCTTCATACATACAAAATAAACGGAAGAGGAAATATAGGGCAAACATTTTATACCGTAAAATTGTTTTATTCAGCATTTGCTCTGTTGCTAGGTATAAAAGTTTTCGATAAATGGACTAAGTTTCATCACAATATTATTGATATTTGTAAAACAGAACAGAACAGAAAAGCATGGAATAGATCAAAAGTTTATTAATGACTTGTATAGTTATCAAACTATTTCCGACAATACTCCGAACAATTTCAGGAGTGTTTAATATTTAATTATGAAATGTTTATCCTGCCTTAATTTTTTTGTGTAGTATATTTCAGGGAAAAAACTGCCATGAACAAGTTCCTCTGGGTAATGAGTTAATCTTAGGATATTAAACCCTTAACCATACAATTCCTAGTTTTAACGAGCCTGAAAAAGAAAACTTTTAAAAAACATTGTGGGAAAAGGGGAAAATGCTGGTAACCAGCATTTTCTCCTTTTCACCATAATGCTTTTTAACCTTTCAAAGAGAAAAGTCCGATCAATTTAGTGAAAAATTTGTCGTCTGCAAATGCTTTTAATTTTGACAAGTCCAAATTTCGTTGTGTGAAAAGGGGTTAATTTTCACTTACGTCATTAGTTTGAAGAGTTCTAGCATAAATTCACGGCGGTTTTTTTTTTCTCTCTCTCTCTCTCTCTCAACAAAGACGATTAAAATGCACATTTTAACGGTGCAGCAAATTAATTGTAAAACGCCTTTGAAGTGGGTGCACATTTCAATTAGATGCTACCTACTTGTTAGCAGATTAGATATTTTCGTCGAAACAAATTTATCGTCTCGTTGAATTCAATTATATGCCGGCTTCATCATCTAAAAAGAGGCTTTGTAATTCATAAGCTCTGTATACGGGGTAAGCATAAACCACACAGAGACGCTACACAGAGACGCTCTGTATGGCGTGAGTAAGCTGATACAGTGATTACGAAAATCTTATTTCAAGTTTAGAAAGGTTGCCAATGGAATTTAGGAGGAAGAAAACTACTGAAATAAAGTGTTTTAACCGTTTTCCGCTCGACGAAATCTTCGACGCATCTCGTAAAGGGTTAAATCATTTTGATTGTCGATATTTTTCGAGGACTTTTCAAAGTTTGTTTCCAGATGTTATAAGTTGCAAGAAATCGTACCAGTTACCAGTATTTCATAATTATCTCAATTTGCTTTTTCAACTCATTCAAAGACAAATCCCATCTTAGTTTAAACATATTTATTTTACATCGATTGAGAAACAAGCTCTTACAACTTATACTAATCTCTCTCGATTCTGCTTCCTGGGAACTACACCAGTACTCGTGCCGAATGTGTGGGCCTGTGGGAGATCCCAAAGCCGACACTCGCTCCCGGGTATCGAACTCAGGACCTCATGGTTATGAGGCCGTCGCTCTACATCACAACCACGGGCATTACACAATCCCATCTTTAGAGCCACATCTTATTTGTCGTCTGCAAATGCTTTTAATATGGAAAAGCCGGACTTTATCTTGTCAGGAAAAGGTTTGAAAATTTCTAACGTAGCCGATTACGTACATAACAGCCATGCTGTATCAATGCACCTGCAAAAAGTATGGACCCATGTCAGCCTGCGCAATCCGCGCAGGCTGACATGTGTCGAAACTTTTTGCAATTTTCAATTTTCTACATGTCAAAGGACCATTCTTCCTCTGGATTCTGTCTGTGGTTAGACAAAATGGATTTTAAGGATCCATAATTATTTGATGAGTTGCTTGGTATAATGCATTACGGAGATGTATTAAAACTCGCTTTTGCTATGTATTAAAAAGTAATAAAAGAACGATAAACCAACATTAAGTTCTTCATTACAATTTCAGATTGAATGAGTTATCATTAAACCTCACACGACGTGTCTCGAAATAATTAACGCTTGAGCTGCTAAGCGCGACTCAAGGACCTTTTGCGGACAGTGTAGATCAAGATCAGACTGCACGGAACGTGCAGTCTGATCTTGGATCTACACTGTCCGGCGCAGAGATATTTTTTCTCCAAAATATACCTTTGAAATATCAGATTTGGTCTTTACTATCGGCTCGAAAGTTTCATTTCAATTATTTAGCAGTTTAAAGGTTAATAACTGCTAGCTTGCAATTAACTCTGCACCAGACAACAAGTTTTAAACATGTCCAAAGTCAAAGAATTTGTAAAAGACAAATTCAGTGCGGCTTAAAAATATGATTCATCTTTAGGAAGGGCTGAAAACATACCGGGAAAAAAAACTGCTGGTTACCAGCATTTTCTCCTTTTCTCACGAAGTTTTTAGTCATCTGTTCCAGGGCCCTTAAATCACAGGGTTGTTTGGCAAAGGGTTAGAATAATACCTTACATAATATATCTACATTTTATTATTAATTAAACCTGCAGGAAAAATGATGCTTAATCAATGCTAATAATTTGAGACAGGTTCAAACATCTTTGCAATTTCTTTAACAAACCTTAGTGCCTTTAAAGAAAACTAAAGTACTGAAAGTGCCAATGAATAGAAGGTGATGGTAGAAATTTGCTAGAAATAAGGTTTTAACAGTGGAGCGTTGCATTCAAAATTCAGTCATATGAAGGTTGACAACAGTTTGTCTAAGATAGACAGCATTATTCTATGACTATTTTAAATAAACCGTGCATCTAAGCGTTTTGCAAGCCGTTTTAGGTGTTAAAATGTTTTCCTCAGGCTTGTTAAAAGGCGGAATTGTGTGGTAAATGGTTAAATACATGTATTTCTTTTCTTGCAATATTTTCACAAAACTACATGCACTTGTGTTTTACGCCACTTTTACCATTATTTCAGTCATATTCACGGACACATCTCTTTCATTTATGTGTTTCATTGGTTTCACAAACAAACATGCAAACAAACGACCGATCAAAAGACCGGACGAACGACCGAACGAACAGAAGGACGGACGAATGAACGGACATACATGTGGAAGGGCGGGCTGGCTGGCTGGCTGGTTGCTGACCGAAAACCGTTCTATTCACTCACTCACTCACTCACTCACTCACTCACTCGATAAATAAATAAATAAATGAAAAAATAGGAAGAGTCTACGAAATTTTACCTAAGAGACATTGTAACGACAGTTAGATAAAGGAGGTGAAATGACAAAAACAAGATAAGAAAAAAACAGCCAAGTCACACTTTAATCATTGTCATCCTGGTAATATTATGATTCAAAAAAATGAACTGACGAATTTTACTGCGTCTTACGCAAGAAGGAACATACAGCATGACAAAATGCAAAATATTTTTATAAAAAAAAGCAAATACAACAGAGACAAAATACCAATTTGAATAAAATATCTAACTCATTCATACTTCGATCTCCATTCTAAACAACTGAGTATTTTTTGTATTTTTTTTTTGTATTCGACGGTCACCCTTCCATACTTTATATTTTTTTTATTGTTTTAAAGGCCCAATAGCTGCCCAAAGTAAAACATGTGTTGAAATACATTTAAATCTAAATCATACCCCAGGAATTTATTTATCTTTATTATTATAGTCTCATTCGTATACAAATGGAATTATTTGTGAAGATGACGGTGGCCGATCAAACTGTTAGTCACGGGCAGAAAAATGAGTATCAAAATCAGGTAAAAAGTAAAAAAAAAGTTAGAGTGACCTGGCAACTTTTCACCCAAATTTTAAAATTCATTTTTCCGTCACCGACTTACACTTTGACCTACCGTACAATAACAGAATTGTCACCTTCACAATAATTTCAATACTATTTAATGGTATGATTTAAATTTAGATGCATTTTAACACCGGGCGTATTCACATTTGGTCGCTACTGGGCCTTTAATGCCGATTGCGACTGAAATAGCGTTTGCAGACGGCAGAGATTAAAGATCAGACTGCACGTAACGTGCAGTCTGATCTTTGATCTACACCGTCCACTGTCTGATGCTAAACAATGGCAAAACCTTTAATTGTAAGTGGAATCTATTTATAGACTCCGAGAAAAGTGAAATATTTTACTAAGTAAGAGTTAAAGCTTTACGCAGATTACTCTTTCTGAACAACAGGCCGTTTTCAAATATCACCCGAATGCGTGTCCCGGGTTTCGTCAGTGCTAGGGCTCTGAAATGTCTTGTAAAGGGACACTACCACGAAAAAGCCTGTGCCTCTGGTGAAAGACCTTCGGTTTACGAATGCTTCACATTCACCATCGAACGACGCAGGACCTTCTTTGTGTCACATGTAGAGTTGGAATGAGTGAAGTATAGCTTGAACACTGAAGTGTGTAGAACATGATCAGACTGCACGGCTGTACAGGCTGACCTTGCTCTACTCTTTCTGCGAAGGACAGCATAGATAGCCATACCTGTGCTTTGAAATCTGGGCCTGTATTCACTAACCATTATATGCTGCATTCTTAGTCTTCTGTTGTGTTTAGAAAGTAACGCAATTTCTAAATGGCTTAACCATTTAGCTCAGCAAATCTTAAATTGTTTTTCTTTAAAATTTAGAAAATCATAATCGAGAATAATTGGTTAATACTTGTCCGCCCTGCTTTATACTCGAAAGTTGCATCCATACACACACATAAACACATTGGAAATTTTCTATCTTGCGTATGATAATATACGACCTAACAACATTAAACACAAAAATAATTTAGCACTAATAAGGTCACCTATCGGCACAGCGCCGGACGCAGCGCTAGCCCTGAAACAGGAAGCATACGGCTTAGTGACGTCACAGTTTTCTTTCAAATGTTTCATGAGTTCTGGATCATTGAAATCATACCAGGTTTCCATGTTGCCCTTTTTCACATAACACGCCCCTAATAGGCCCCAACTGACCAATCCACCGTTGAGGACCTTTTCGAGTGTGCAATCACATTTTATTCTATTGCCGTATAGAAATATCTTTTCGAAGGTGCACTCCTCTACTTGTAGAATAAATGATATATTATGTATATTATTTTGATTTAAATTAAGTATCACACCGTTTGGTAAGTCTCGGAAAGCCCGATGATCAACGTGTTTTATGCTATTCCATCCTAGAAGTATAGTCGTTAACTTCAGATGTCTGAAGAAATGTTTATCAACTCTTTGTATACGATTTGTAGACGCATCTAGTCTGGTTAAATTGGTCAATCGACGTAACACTTTCAGTGGTAACGTTTCCCAGTCCATCCGACTTGTGTGCAGGATTTTTAGCGATTCCTCTATGCCGTGAAACATGCCTACGTCCGAGAAGTTGAGCTTGGGATTGTCATCCAAATGCAGCTCCTCGAGGTCGTAGTCGCCGACAAATGAACCATTTTCAATGGATTCCAGTCGCGTTTTAACAAGACTTAATTTTTTCAGATTGCTCAGATTCTGTATGGCCTCTGTCGGAACTCGATATAATGGATTGTGGTACAAATTGATCTCCTCTATCGACTCCTCCAGTCCGTTAAAGGCTCCGGCTTCTAGTTTGATTTCGTTAACACCAACTAACAACTGTCTTAGATTGGTCAAGTTGCGGAACGTGTCGTTCTTTAGTATCATTATTTCATTGGAGTAAAGTTTTAAACCTTTTAGGTTTTTCAGCTTTAGAAGCTCACGAGGGAATTCAGGCAGGAAATTATAGGATAAATCTAATTGTTCTAATTGTTCTATACCGATAAACGTTCCTTCCATTAACTTGGACATTTGTAGCGTTTGTAACGTTAACGTCCGTAAAGATGTTAGATTTAAATTTCTGAACAAATTACCGGGAAACTCTTTGTATTTATCAGCTAATAAATTAAAACCTAAATCTAAATATTTCAGTCTTTTGAGACCCTTTAAGAACTGCAAGCCTTTGTCGAGTTTTAACTTATTTCTGTCTAAAGATAAATATTGTAGTTTACTTCGTAAACTAGAGAAAGTATGTTTGGGAATTTTTCGTATACGATTCTTACTTAACACAATTTCTTTAACGGTGAGATTTCTAAAATCTTCATCTTTCAGAGCTGTGATGTTGTTATTATTCAGTAAAAGTCGATGGAAGGGTTGTCCAATGAGTGAGGAGAAATCAGGCACGTGTTGCAGTAACAAGTTGGTACAGTTGACATAGGTCACGTTGGTCCACTCGTTCTCCCACCACTGGATGGACTGACCACAGGAACAAACGTCCAGTCGGGTGGGGCAGGAGAAATTGGCCACTGTTAGAACAAAACACGATGTCCATATGACCAACTTTAGTTGGGATATCAGTCTAATGTTCATCATGGAGAATCTGAAAAGACAGGAAAAAAAGGTTTTATTATATTCCTGTCAGTGAATTACTGAGATTTCACAGTAAATAACACCACTAGTGATGATAATTATGGTATATCATCACTAGTGATGATATAGTTTTAGAATGTTTGCCGGAACTACTCCTTTCCTATATTGACTCTATTGATAATTATTAGAATAAAAAAAGGGTGAATTAGGAATATAATAAATAGGATTATCAATTGGTTGTGTGTGATATAAAAAATCTGTCACTCAGATGGGGTTTGATGCGGTTAAAAAACTCGTCCTTTGGACTCGTTTTTTTTCAACCGCATCACACCCCATCCTGGTGACATATTTTTAATATCGCACACAACCAGTTGATTATCCTTTATTTATCTCTTTGTTTTGTGTCTTTATTTCCGTTTACAACAGTGTTTCCAGATATGAGCCATGCTTTGGCAAAAGAAGGTTTAATGCATCTCCGTGACGTATTATATCGAGCAAGTCATCACATACTCATGGATCCATAAAATTCGTTGTGTCTACTAACCGGCTGTCACTATTAGCATTGAGAGAGTGTATATCTGGCAGACTGAAAAATTACGGACTATGTGAAAAAGAGGGCTGTTGGTCTAGGGCCCGTTGTCACCAACCATTTCTAGGAACATACTTAGCCTAGTCCTAGCTCTAAACAATGTTTTCAAACGCCTTCTTCAGATTGTTTAGCAAAGGACATAAACAGTCAGAATTTTCTTCTTTTTTCCACAATAATTTCAAAAGTCTTCAAGTTCGTGAAAACTCAGGATTGTTTGGTAAAGACAAATCTTTCACCTAAAACTAAGTAAATTCGATCTTTTTTTCAAGGCTGAAAATACGGTTCTACAACAACTACAAGTAACGATCGTTTTTCTCGTAAACGATATCAGACAGCGGACGGCGTAGATCAAAGATCAGACTGCACGTTCTGTGCATTCTGATCTCGATGTACGCCGTCAGCAAAAGTTATTTCAGTTACCATTAGCACTGAGAGAGTTTAAATCTGACAGATTGAAAAATTACGGACAAAGTGAAAAGCTGTAATATTGGACAAAATAAATCTTGATGAATGGCGGTCATTAGATGTGTCGAAGGTCGAAAGTGTCGGCACGTTATTTACTCATTTATATCCATTTGTCACACTGTAATCGGTTTTATACAGACGAGCCATTAGTCTTGTTCAAGAAATTTGGACGCACTGAAAGCAAACGTTTTTATCACCGTAACAACGAGGTGGCGGATGTTCTATAACATAAGGAGCGGGTGGGGAAGGGGACGGACGGGTTTCTAAAACAAAAAGATTGCAGGAGAGGAAGGGAAACTGGCTTCTAAAACAGAAAGAATGGATGGGGGAAGGGGAAAGGGGAGAGAGGACAAGAATACAAGAACACAAACAGTTGGTAATTTCAGTCGATTAAAAAAAAATTAATCTTTAGATTGCCAAGCGTGACTTAATGCATTTTTGCAAACAGTGAAGATCAAACCATACTGCATAAAACAGACAGTCTAATCTTGAGTCAACACTTTCCGATACGGTGAGCCCTTACCAGCGAGGAGAACTTTAAAATCGCAATATTTGAGTTTTTGTTACTTTTGACTGGAACTTTTCAGTTTTTCTATTTAGCAGTTTAAAGGTAAATAATGTCACCTTACGACTCACAAGAAAACAGTTTTCATCTTGATGAGGTTACAATTTTGTAATAGTTCAGAATCAAAGAGTTGACGGTTTATGATCAGCTTCCACGTTCTTTGCAGCCTGATCTAAATATACAGAGTCTGAAAAAGCATCTCCTGCTTCTTGTACTTATCTCACAAATGGCTATTGTTGTCGAAACCGCGGAGCCCGTTTTTAGCAACCATTCTAAAATCAGTAAAATGTATTCTTAGTTTAATTCTCAAGTTTCAAGAATTATCAAAGTAACAAAGTGTCTGGTTGGCTAAGCCACATGGTTTAGCCAACCAGAAATCGTGTTACTTTCTAAATTTAAAACTAGACGAAGTTTACACAATTTTAAATGGTTGGTGAATACTGTTCTCCTTTTTAATCACAGTCTACATGTGTTAGGGGAGGAGCGGGCTCAAAATTACGCTTTTTTCCCCAGAAATCTAAAAAAAAACTACATTATGTCATATACATGTCAAAATATGTCAGTTTTATTCATAAAAAAAAGTTCCTTTTTACGCACGTGTAACCTTAACTGTTAGCATTGGTTGTGGTGTTGGACAATGTAGATCAATGATTAGAGGGCAAAGAACGCACAGTCTGATCATTTTCTTCACTGTCAGGTTTTGTGAGCTACATTCCGGTCGAAACAGCGGGAAAATTGGAAAATTGAAATTGAAATCGACAACTACATGTATCTACCTTTGTACTGAAAATTAATGTTCAATGAACTTATGCTAAAGTATAACGGCGATAGTGTGCCACTAAGCCGATGTTTTAGCGAATCATGAGGCTCACTGGTCCTTTGACATTCAGAAAATTGACCAATGGCAAAAAGTATCAACTGAGTTCAGTCTACGCAGACTGCGCAGGCCAACCTTGGCCGATAGTTTATGCAGATGCATTAATCCCCCCACTTACAACGCGTAGCTCAATTTTAAAAAGTTTAATAAAACATCGCAAAAAATAATGATTTACGAAGCCGGAAACCTAATTGTTAGAGACATGGCTTCTTTAACATGGCTAGATTTATCACGACTTTTTGTTTTAATTTCTTTTTACGAAGAGTATATTTTTTATCCCATGTAATAATTTATAGAGCATGTACCCTTTGATAAACGACCCAGAGTTTTATACGACCTTTACGGAAAAGACTTTTGAAAGCATCGTGGGAAAAGGAAAAAAAGCTGGTAACCAGCATTTTCTCCTTTTCCCACACTGTTTTCTACCCTGTCAAAGACAAAGTCCGGCCGGGAAATAGAAAACAGAAAACATTGTAAATCAATTTCACAATAGGTTGTTTTAACTAAAACCCTGTGTGCTTCTGTCGTGTAGGTGTAGGATTCGTAACCCGAAGGCCTATGGTTTGATCCTCAGCCTAGGCAAAGTCTTTTTTTTTCCGGGAGTGTCCTTGAACAAGATACAACAGAACACTAGACTAGTAGTACTGGTAAAACCTAGGACATACTTGAAAATGCGAGCTGTCGGAAAGATATGACTGAAATAATGCTAAAGTGTCGTAAAACACTATCCAATCAATTACACAATTTCCCCTATCACTGGGCTCCAATCAATTACACAATTTCCCCTATAACTGGACAATGTAGATCGACCTCTGTAGTCCTATTGCCGTCATGTTAGTTCTTATCCAGACGACAAAATATAAGGCCGGTCCAAACTGAAAGCATTTGTAGAAGACAAATAAAGTGTGATTCAGACGGTGGACTTTGTCTGTGAACGAGTAGAAAACAGTTTAGGTCAAGGAGAAAATGAAGTAACAAGAAAAAAATAAATTAAAAAAGTCCCACCTGCTGGAAAATCCATACTGATTAAGTGTCCGCAAGAAGGCTTTGTTATATATATTAAATGATCTTCACGGCCTAATTTATCGCTTACTTAAAGCGAGCCACAGGTGTAAAAAGATAGCCCAGTTTATACACTTTTTTCTTTTATCAATGAAACACTCAGCAAAGAAAGATGGCATTTGAAATACTTATAATCACTACTTCTATATCTAAATCTAATGTGTTAAAGTTTGTATAGCAAATAGTGGATGAGGATATGTTGCTGGTGGCCAACATTTTCTCCATCTTCCACAATGTTTTCTTTCCTATCAAAAGAAATTCACTCATTTGAACCATATTTAATTTGTCGACAGCGAATGTTTTGAATTTGTGTGGCACAGAGTTAATGTCCGATGTGTTAATATTTGCATAACATTGGACGAAGAGAATTTGCTGGTGGCCAGCATTTTCTCCAATTTCCATAATGTTTTTTATCCTATCAAAAGACCATTCACATTTCAGCCATATGAAACTGTCGATTGCAGATACTCTGAATTTCGACAAGTTCACATTTTT
Source organism: Hippopus hippopus (assembly GCA_946811185.2). Taxonomy (NCBI): domain Eukaryota; kingdom Metazoa; phylum Mollusca; class Bivalvia; order Cardiida; family Cardiidae; genus Hippopus; species Hippopus hippopus. The sequence continues at coordinate 46,408,072 of OX328100.1, forward strand.
CTCATGTGGTAAAGAATTTTTGTCCCATGTGATAATGTTTGTGCAGAATTGTGGATGAGAAAAAATTGCCGGTACCCAGCTTTTTTCCCCCCATTTTCCACAATGTTTTTATCCTATCAAATTCAATCATTTGAGGCTTTGGACAAGTCTACATTTTTCTCGTGTGGTAAATAGTTAATGTCCGATGTCCGACTTGGCAAAGACAATATGCTTTGGCAACGGGTCATATGTTCGCCTCTGTGTGTGTCTGTAAGAAGAGAGAGAGAGAGAGAGAGAGAGAGAGAGAGAGAGAGAGAGAGAGAGAGAGAGAGAGAGAGAGAGAGAGATATGGAGAGATGATGTTTTATAAACCATCTGATTTTTGATTTTGAGCATGTACATGATTTTGTACCTATATTATGAAATATTAGCTTAGGTATGATGTCACTGTTGCTCTGTTGCTATGCATTCTTTGAATGGTGTTTTACGTCGCTGTCAACAATATTTAAGCACATAGCTATAGATCACCATTCAAACAACACATTCTGTCGTTACAGTATCACCAAACGTCTACCACATCGATCTTTAAAGTTACAAAAGATGCCAAAAGTAATCAAAGCGGGTGTTAAAATGCATTTCAATTTTAATCATACCACTTAAAAGTATGGAAATTATTGTGAAGATGACAATATGCTATAGTACGGTCTGTTAGTCGCTGGCAGAGAAACTAATTTCAAAAATAGGTTAAAACCTGCCAGGTCACTCGATCTTTTGTTTAGTTTTTGCCTGATTTTAGAATTAATTTTTCTATCAGTAACTAACACTTGGACAAACCACACAATAACAGATTGTAATCTTCACAATATTTTCCATACTGCTTAATGTTATGATTTAAATTTAAAAGCATGTTGACATCTGCTTTTATTATATGGCCGCTACTGGACCTTTAAGTATACCAACAGTTCCTTTGACTTTTTAGGCATAGCTGAATGCAATGGCTTTTGACCTACTTCTTGGTATATTCGAATGGATAAATAGAATTTTGTGACTGGTCATAAATAAGGACATGCTTATTCTAAGGGTCCCGCATGCCTATTTGCAGACAAATTTACCTCGTCCATTTCTTATTAAATCTACGGCCCCTATCACTCATATTAAAAGACGGAAGCTGCCGATATTGGCCGAATAGCTTTTACGGAAACGTCGATGTTACACGATAATTACCGATGAGTTAGGTGTCGTAATCCTTAAAGATAGATCTTCTTTTTTAATTAAGAAGAAAAGACTTATCAAAGCTACGTCTCCCACTAAAACCAGTCACCTTTTTGTGGTATTTTTCTCCCCTTTGTGAAATGAAGAAGGGGTTAGAAATTCAACACTGAAAAGCTATGAATGGAACTTGTGGTCTGTCATTCTTTTCAAAATACATCTGACATTTTCCTTTGTTCAGTTGAGACTCTGTGTTTCAGCCTTAACGTTGCTCAGTGCCGTTTTGCGGACAGTGCAGATCAAGACCAGACTGCACAGAACGTGCAGTCTGATCTTAGATATACACTGTCCGACACGTTGAGACTTCTTTTAGAAAAGTAAAATTATGAAAAGGCAGTACTGCGGTTTTTACCATTGGTTTTGAAGTTCAACTTAATCTTTAGAGCAGTTTAAATGAGACTACACGACACTTACCGTTGCAGGATTTCTGTTTTTAATGAATTTAACTTAGCTAAGACAGTTAAATGGGCATCCAAAAGAGTAGACGAAGATCAGGCTGCACGGAGGTGCAGGCTGATCTTCGTCTATTCTGTTCGCAAAGGCTCAAAACCGTTCACTACATATGCATTCAGGGTGGAGGATTAAGTACCCAGTCATTCAGGTCAATAACGTCTTGACCAGCACTGACCTCCAGATGGACACTTACTTTAAATGAGATAGACCTTTATAAAACATAATTTAGGGTCCGGCAATATATCTATACCTTATTTATCTCCCCAAACCCACTCAGACAGTGGATTACTCAAACTTTAACAACCCAGAAGAGATTGCAACAAATTACCCGTTACTAATAATAACTTATAAATCAGACGAAGAACTTGAAGGTGCGTCATGTCAGCCATCTGACTGTATTGGGGGACAAAAAATATCCTATTAAAAAAGATAAACGGTGTAAATTTGCCAGCAAATAGGCTGGGGCCCTTAAAATAAACTTGTGTACATTTTTGACCAATCACAAACTTCTATTCATTCATTTATTATCAATATCAAAAAGGGGGTCATGTAGCACAGTCTGCTACGCCGAAAAAAATACCAGTTCTCTACTAATTAGTGATGGGCCGTTTTCAACAAACACTGGTTCTAATTTCAGTTTTCTTTACTGCAAAGGAACACAGTCTCTGATTGGTGAAACAAGATAAGCCATGCTCTGTGAAAAGGGGGTTAGTGCATCTGCAAAATTTTCTCGCCCTGGGTTAGTCAGCACTCCGCGCAGGCTGACCTTTGTTGAAATATTTTGCTTTTGGTCAATTGTTTGGAAGTCCAAGGACCATTCTACTTCATGATGCAGTCAATTGTATGACAAATTGATTTCATAGATCCATGAAAAATGTGATGACTTACATAGTATAATATATCACGGTGATGCATTAAACTCCCTTTTCACAGAGCATGGCTCAAATGTTTAAGCCTACCAGAAGTTGTGTTGTTTTCTTAAAAGAAGCAGCATGCTAACAGAATCCAATGAAAGACGGACTCTGAACTGAGGTTATGACCTGTCTTGTTTATCATTATGTATGCATTTCATGTATCAAGCCCTATAAAAGGCACTGCTGAAATTAGAGCGCAAAACATAGTTTGATGCAATTTTTCGTCAGTATTGTAGTTCGCTACTGTAACTGTCTCTGCTTGTTTGTTTGTCTGCAGGGAGTTTTACGTCTCTTTCAACAGTGTTACACACAGTTCACGGCTACAGCTCACTTATTCATGCGTTTCAGCAAAAACTCTGAGTTAGGATTCTATATTGCCTTGCCTAAAAATGTTCCTATACGATCATCGCTACCAACGGGGCTCGAAGACAGAACTTTATATTGAATAATCCAACACATAATCCACGAGTGAGGAAAAAAACCCTGAGTTAAGCATATGAAACGACAGAACAGAAAGTAGTAAGTGTTTTATTGAGACCGATACAAAGTAGATAGACATTTCACCTTGAAATTAACTGAAATTAACTAAATGTTTTCGAAGTCGATAATGGACATGTTTACGTTTGTTAAACTAAAATTTCATTTCAACACAAACCGCTAACCTATTCACGAGAAAAAAATAACTGTTCCAGCGCCAGAAATACAGTCCCAATCTCTTTCGATGGCTTACAATACAATCTCAATTGAAACTGAAAGATATTTCATCTTATAGGCTTGACCAAACAAATGAACGGTATAGATCCAAGATCAGCCTGCACGTGCTGTACAGTGTGATCTAGATCTATGCCGTCTGTAAAGGCCTTAGTCATCGCTGTGGTATTGAAAGGGTTAGTCGTTCATCATTTTGATAGATTGGTGTGTATTTTTTAACCCGGAAGTCGACAAGTAACTTAAAATAACCAGTTCGAATCATCATTGGCTGACTCAGATATTTTCATTTATTGTCGCCAGTCAAATGGAGCTTTCGCCATTTTGGCACTCTTGAACACATTCGGTAAGAAAATGAACAAAACTAATCAGGAAAGTTAGGGTGACACGCAAATAGATGAATTATAGACGACGGTAGAGGGGCTACGTAGTTTTTATGCCGAAAATCAAAATTTCTTGAAACGCACCATTAAAGACGTCTAGATATGTGCCATGCTCTGAAAAAAGGGGGCTTAATGAATCTGCGAACAGTATCGTCCGCGCAGGCTGACCTAGGCCGAAACTTTTCGTAATGGTCAATTTTCTCAATGTCCAAGGATCGGTCTACCTAATGATTCAGTTGGTCGTTAAAAAAGGGGCTATTATGGATCTATGATTATATGATGGCTTGGTTGGTATCGTGCATCATGGAGATGCGTTAAGTCCCCTCTTGTCAGGGCATGGCTCATATACATTTTTTTCCTGCAATCATGTCAGTGAACAGGAGCAGTTTTAGGGATTTAAGGATAGGGCACCCTAATGGGATTCCTGTAATATCGTCTTTCATCGCCGAAAAACGTATGGATTCGGCTAAGACTCGCGTAATCCTAAGTACAGAAAATTACATCAGAACGGAAAGTGTCGTCTCGGATTAGTCTGCACGGACTGCACAGGCTGATCCGAGACGACACTTTACGCAAACGTCCAAATGCCACTTTTCGTGTGTTGTAGGCCATATATAAATGAGCCGTGCTCTGTGAAAAGGGGGCTTAATGCATCTGCGAAAAGTATCGACCCAGGTCAGCCTGCGCAGTCCGTGCAGGCTGACCTGGGCCGAGACTTTTCGATATTGGTCAATTTTCTGTTTGTCAAAGGACCAAGCTACCTCATGATTAAGTCGGTTATTGAAAAAAGTGGTTCCTATGGACCAATAATTATGCGATGACTTGGGCTAGTATCGTGCATAACGGAGATGCATTAAGCCCCCTTTTGCCAGAGCGCGGCTCAAATAAAAAGATAACCTGCATCGAAAGATATTAATAAACCCTGTCAGTTTGTAATTTACACTGCAGAGGTGAGTCCCCATGCCGTATTGAAATCTGCCCCAAATGTCATAAAATCCGGCTTTAGATAAACTTAATACCATTCACAACGTGTTTGAAATTCCATCTAGGATTTATAACAGAGGGTGCAGGTATCTTTGAGATCATTGCTGAACGATGATGTAAAATATGTCCATGTCAGAGTTTGCTCGACTCACCAGTAACATGATTGTGCGTGCGTGTGTGTGTGTAAAAGAGGAGAGAGAGAGAGAGCGCATTTTTTTTTTGTTATTACAATATTCCACATAGATCTACATTTAACTATGGATCCATAAACTCCACTTTGTCTAACAAGCGATTGAATCATGAGGTAGTCTGTTCCTCTGACATGCAGAAAAATGACAGATAGCAAAATGTTTTGATACCTTTTACAAATGCTTTAAACGTCCTTTTTTCACGAGTATGGTTCAAACCATATGGTTCAGCTAAGTAGGAATTAGATTTCTTTGAAATTCAGAAAATTCATGAGAATTATGATGACGACTTGATTTCGAATTATTGGTAAAGACGAACCCTAGAAACACACGTGTAAGTGAAACTTTCCAGTGACATTTCTGGACTAATATTGAAAGCGGTGTAAAACACCGTACGAACAATAATGTCTGTGGTTGTGAGGTAGACCGTCGAGCGAGTACTAGTGAGTACTAGTGTAGTTTCCAGATGAAGAATCGAGAGAGATTCGTTAATGTTGCAAGAACTTGTTTCTCAATAGATGTAAAATGACTATGTTTAAACTAACAAAAAAAAAAAAACCCCAACCCTTTAACGCTTTACCAAACGACAAAATTACATACTTGTCCAAATTGAATAACATTTGCAGAAGACAAATTCGTTGGGGCTTAAAAGACGGAATCTGTATTTAAAGGGGGTAGAAAACATTGTGGGAAAAGGAGAAAATGCTGGTTACCAGCATTTTCTCCTTTTCCCACAATATTTTCAAAAGCCTTCCTCCTCAGGGTCGTTAGAAGTTGGATTGTGTGGTAAAGAGTTTAGCATAAACCACCCAGTATACAATACACACAGAGCGAGTGACCGAAGCCAGACAGTCAGGTAGATGTAATCAAAGCGCTAACGCACTGAAGGCAGCGGATTTCTTTTCTGACTCCGAATACGTGCTACTCATTTGTTTTCTATGATGATTTTTTACCCGTAAACTAATATAAATCAAAACGGAAAGTTCTCCAGAGAACTCTTACCTTTAAGGATAGGGTACGAGTTCACCGGGGTCCGATTTCTCCAGCAACGCGGTATGTTGTTGTATAAATATGCCAGATGGTGGGGAGGTGTTAAACCCGGCACGGTTTTTGTTTTATTTAAGCTGAAAATCTTTTGTTACCTTAAATCAAAAAGACAACTGAAACATGATATTTTAATTTTTTTCAGAGAACATACTCGTACAGTATCAAGTTGAACTGCTTTGTTTGAATATCATTGGCAGAACTATTTTGTTAGTGTACGAAACTGGTTTTGTTTACACGCTCATCCAGGAAAAACCTGCCGGAAGCAAAAATCTGACCTAGATAACGATAATAGGCTTCAAAAAACCAGTATATACATTCATACATGATGTAGGAACTATGACAGCGGGGTAAACCCGCTGCCAAAAAGGCAAAAGTTCAAGTGCAAAGCTGGGCTAGTCACCACTGTAAAAAAGATCCTTGTTGGACCTGTACGAGTGTTGTACCCTTAACCCTTAGTCTGGGTTCCAATCTGATAATCTTTTCCTCTTATACAGGGACGTTACTTTGTCAGAAAAAGGAATCGTTTTCAGTTCGTTGTCGTGAAAGGAGATTGCGACAGGCAGTTCGTTGTCGTGAAAGGAGATTGCGACAGGAAGTGATTAAACTAGAGCTGTCACAAAGCGGACATATAAACCCCCCTCTCACCAGCATCTTGTCACTGAAGCAGCATAATCAGAGAACAGAAATGATTTTCAAACATAGATCACCCGTGACCTTGACCTTTGACCCATGTGACCCACAAATGATAAGGTACCTCTTTGGATCATGGGCAACACTTGTATAAAGTTTCATGGTCTGAGATACTGAGTTTGAGCATGAAAAGGAATGTCAAACATCGTTCACCAGTGACCTTGACCTTTGACCCATGTAACCCAAAAATAATAGGGCACCTCATTGGGTCATGCACAACACTTATATAAAGTTTCGGGGTCCTAACAGCAATGTCAAACAGTAAATGGAATCTCGGGCTGTAAACCTTTATTCTTTTGAGCCATAGACTCCGTAATGTTTTATCGGCTGGAAATCGATGGAAGGTTATACATTTTCCGTCCACAAATTTTCCTCGATAGTTACTGCAAACACAACAGTAATGTCGCTGGCGTGAAGGCACTATAGTGAAGTTTTCGCTTGCTTTCATCATTAATCTGTCCTCTCCGGAAGTAGCATGACCCACGCGGAACGACCTTTACCGTTTTCGATACTCTGAAGAGCTAGGTAAGGGGGGTAATTTTCAAGGGAGGTAACAACCCTTATTAAACAGGACTATTGACTTAGGGCAAGAAACGAATTTCAAACAAAGTTCACCTGTGACCTTGATCTTTGACCCATGTGACCTTCTAAAAATAGGGCACCTCCTTGGGTCATGAGCAACACTTGTATAAAGTTGTAGGGTCCTACGTCAAACAGCTTTTGAGTTAGAGCAAGGAAACGAAAAAGTCTACAGACGGACGGATTGACGGACGGATGGATTGACGGACGGACGGACGGACAGACATGGTGAAACCAGTATACCCCCCTCTACTTCGTAGGTGGGGGGGGGGAGTATAAAAATTATTACCGACTAGACCCAGGCTTTGAGGGAGCCGGATCAATGACATTTATAAGATAATCATTAAGTGCAGGCGACCTCTTGTCGTTCTCATAAATAATACATTCTTTGAATTATTACTGGCATAGTTTTTGAACCGTGGTCTGTGAAAAGGGGGCTTAATACATCTGCGAAAAGTATCGACCCAGGTCAGCCTGCGCAGTCCGCGCAGGCTGACCTGGGTCGAAACTTTTCGCTATTGGTGAATTATCTGTATGTCCAAGGACCAGTCTATACCTCAGGAATAAGTCGATTGTTAAAAATAGTGGTCATTTAGGAGCCATAAGTATGTGAAGGCTTGCATGGTACCGTGCATCACGGAGACGCTTTTAGCCCCCTTTTGCCGGAGTATGGGTCAAATATTTTTGAAAGTAAAATGTATTAGCCATGCTCTAGCGGCTTATTGCATCTTCGGAATGCCAAATAAGTCATCATTTGATCATGGATCCATAAATTCAATTTTGTCGAACAACCGACTCAATCATGAGGTAGACCGGTTTTTCTTCATGCAAAAAATTGACCAATAAAAAAACGACCAAGGTTAGCCTGCGCAGTCCTTTTCGATACGTTTTTCAGATGCATGAAACCTCCTTTTCACACGGTTCGGCTCTATCATAACTTACGTACAGTCTTTTGGCAGTTAAGCCTTAATCCTTACTAAACAAGGCCGACGCTTGACCACCTTGAAAAAAAAAAAAGGGGCTTTTGAAAATTGTAAATTATAGATTGATACATGATACACGTTAAGGCATTGTGGAAAAGAGAGAAATGATTCGTTGCAAGCAATTTCTACTTTTGCCAAAATGATTTCAAAGACTCATACTGAAGGTCAAAGAACATGCTTTATGTTTTTTTTTCTTTGTAATGGCTATGAGCATAATTGTTAAAATCATTTTAAAATCAAAATTCTTTCTATTCGGTTTATTATTTACATTCCATTTCGAACACAGCTTTGAAGACAGAAAACGAAAAGACAAACAAACCAAACTGAATTCGAAAGGTATCCCTTTCAAAGACAGCTTTGGAGACAAATACAAAACAAAGACAAATTCAAGTCTTATATACCCACAACCACACCCACATAGGTATGTTTAAATCGCAATTTCTTGTATTAGTTGTCGATAATTTTGTTTCCAGGCACTGAAAGTGCTGTTAAAGTCTTTACTAAACTACGAAATTTCAGCCTTGTCCAAATTGACAGCAAAAAGCAGACTACAAATAAAGTGTTACTTAAAACATGTAATTCCTCCAAGAGATAAAAAAAAAACATTATGAGAAAAGGAGAAAATGCTGGTTACCAGCATTTTCTCCTTTTCCATAATGTTTTCAAAACCTTTTTCCATAGGATCGTTAGAAATCCGGATTGTTTGTAAAGAGGTAAAGAGGCAAAAAAAGAAACCATTTTGTCAAGCTCACGTCATTTTCCTCCCTCAATAATTGTTATGACAGGAGATGGCAAACGTCATAAACGAAGCATGCGCATCATGCATTCTTTCTCTGCGCATCAATGTGCTCTATGATTATAAAATCAGCTTGCACAATTACAAAAGCCGATAGAAGTGTGCATTCTTTTCTTTGTTTCTTTTTTCACGCCCTTTAGACACAGCTCGCTTGCTGCGCATCGCATTATCTGATCATACAAACGATAATCTTTTTCCAAGGCGTTCTCTAGAATGCATCTTCGTTTTTGATGTCTTCGCATGCCTGCACATCTGCTATCAACCTCGCAATGCATGTTGCATGTTTGCTCTGTTTTTACAAAACCATTATCAGCCTTTTTTTTAACTCTTCCTTTTAACTATTATGTTCCTCCATAAAAAAAAAAAACCTATACAAATCGAGAGATGAATTGAATGAGGAGTCTTGAAAATTAAAAAGAAATAGCTTGGCTGTTGTCGGAGAAAGCTCTTTTACAAAAGAACATTTTATTACAGAAGTGGTTCTAACATTTTGCTCCCAGTATTGTCACAGTCCTATAGTCATCTACGTCCGTATCTGCGGCGTCGTCATTGTCGTGTTAACTCTGTCATTACTGAATAAATAAATCGCAATTTTTCATAGAAAAGAAGGAAGGAAGGAAGGAAAGAAGGAGGGAAGGAAGGAGGGAAGAAGGGAGAAAGAAGGAAAGAAAGAAAAAAAAAAGAAAGAAAGACAGAAAGAAAAAATGGATAGATGGATGGATGGATAGCAGGATGGATGGATTGAAGGATGGATGGATGGATAGCAGGATGGATAGCAGGATGGATGGATTGAAGGATGGATGAATGGATAGCAGGATGGATGGATTGATATGGGTGGATCGATGGATGGACGGTCGAACGGACGGGCAGATCAAGAGAGAGAGAGAGAGAGAGAGAGAGAGAGAGAGAGAGAGAGAGAGAGAGAGAGAGAGAGAGAGAGAGAGAGAGATAGGAGAGGGAGGGAGGGAGGGAGGGAGAGGGAGAGAGAGAGAGAGAGAGAGAGAGAGAGAGAGAGAGGAGGAGAGAGAGACAGACAGACAGACAGGTACTATTCAAAAGAGAAATTTGACTTTATCTTGACCTAATTTAAAAAAGAAGAAAACTTAAAAAAAAAAAACGCAGCTCATTTAAGTGCTATAATTGATAGATAACTTCTCTCGGACCAGACGAATTGCATTTACATATTTGCGAGGATTTCCATATTTCTGTCTAGCCGATGTCACAAATTGTTTCTGATAATTTTTCCCCAGAAACCCAGCCCGTTTCAACTCTTTAACTAGACAATACCGAGTTTTAACAACCCTGGAAAAGAAGGCTTTCGAAAACATTGAAGGAAAAGAAGAAAATGCTGGTAACCAGCATTTTCTCCTTTTCCCACAATGTTTTCTGCTCTTTCCAAGAGAAATTCTATCATTATAGCCTGTTCTAATTTTTTGTCTGTGTATGCTTTTAATTGAGACATATCTAAAATTTAGTCAGATATTATAGAGTTAACTTAGTCGGTAATGCACTGGGCTAGTAACTCGGGAATGTGCATCCATTTTTTTTTTTTGGGGGGGGGGGGGGGTTTGGGAAGGACGGGGAGAGGATTGGGTTGTGGATGGGGGAGGGGATGTACCTTCATCAAGTGGTGATTTCCTGAAGCAATTTTGCTGTGGAGGACTTTAAAAGCGCTCTTGAAAAAATATCTTAACTTGAATAGGGCTAGGGTTTAATATTTCGTGAACGTGAACACTTTCATAAAAACATCGTGACATAAGAAGAAATTTCTCCTTTTTCCACAATGTTTTCAAAAAGCATTGTGCTCAAAGACGTAAAAATCGTGTGGACCATGTAAAGAAGTGAAACAATAATAATAGTAAAAAAGTACCTGCTTGTCTCAAAGTCATTATTTCCGTGAAATAAACATCAGTCTGTATATATACATCTGTCCATCATTATATATTGTAATCTTTACATCTCATGGTCATATTTCACCTGAAATTACATTCATATATCAACTGTGACAGAAAGAAAAAAAAAACCCACACATTTAGAAGTCACGTGGTTATTAACTTACATATACTTAACCAATTACAATGTACTAGAGTCCGAATTCAACAATCATCCTTAAGAACATTCTTAGTCTTGTTCTCAAGAATTTTCTAAACGTAAAAGTAATACAACTTCTGAATAGCCAACTTTTTTATTTTTATTTTAATCGGAACAAGTCCTGAGTCCGGTTTCTCCAACATTTCTTAGAATTTTGTTAGTCTTAGTTTCAGGTGCTTCCTAAATTTGAAAGTAACACAACTTCTGATTGGCTAAACCTAATAGCGTTAAATATGGATGTAGTAGAAAGAGATGTACAACAATAAAAGAAAAATAATGTTAGGCATAATCATAAATATCTATAAAAGGCCACCGTGAAAAAACAAAAGCATCGACATTATTTTTTGGTATTACATATTTATCTGATATGTGGCCTGCAACACGCGAAAAGGGGCATTCGGGCATTTGCGTAAAGTGTGGTCTCGGATCAGCCTGCGCAGTATGCGCAGGCTAATCCGAGACGGCACTTTCCGTTTTTATGTAATTGTCTGTTTTGCGCAAGTCTACTGTATCACAAAATGTAGTGTAGTCGTAAAGTGCCGTCTCGGATTAGCCTAAGCGGACTGCGCAGGCTGATCTGAGACGACACTTTACGCAAATGTCCGAATGCCCCTTTTCGCGTGGTGCAAGCCATATGTAAGATAATATTACCGTTGTATAGCTGCTTTATATTAACCCTTTACAACACGGTAATTTTTTTTTTTAACTTACTTAAATTGAAAGCCTTTGCACATGACAAAATAATTGTGACTCAAATAATGGGAACTCGCCTTTGGAAGGGTATTAAACATTGTAGGAAAAGGAAAAGATGCTGGTAAACTGGCAGACTGAATCATGTGAATCATGAGGTAGATTGGTCCTTAAACATGAAAGAAGAGTTTACACCCAGGCCAGCCTACGCGGACTGCACAAGCTGACATGGATCGATAGTTTTTGCAGGTGCAGTACTAAGTCTCCTTTTTACAGTGCATGGGTCATTTAAAGCACGCCATGAAGTTAGCTGTGCGGATAGCTCAGTCGGTTGACTCACGGGGTTACATGCTTTGGATTGCAAGCAATGCCAGGAAAAAAAACAACACTTGTTCTGTTTGTGTTCCTTTCATTTTTCCAGCTATACCACTTAGAGCTCAAAATAGATCCAAGGGACTCTTCAGTCGAAACCAAGAATGCTTCATATTCCACAGCGGACAGTGAACAACTAATATAAGTTTGCAAGTTCTGTTTTATAAACGATACTTGTTGACAAAACAAACTTTTTAGGTGGTATTACAAATTAAACTGTAAGGAAAAAAAAAAGGGAGAAAGCATAAAGCCGCTCAACTTGTTTTAAAACAACTTTAGTAGAGCAAAACAGTGTCATAAAAGTCAACAAAATGACATAAAATATATAATAAGGTGACCACAGACGTGTTGGCGGTCTAGAGTCGCCGTGCTACGGCTAAAATATTAAGCGAGCAATGCTCTGTGAATAGGGGGCTTAATGCATTTGCAAAAAGTATCGACTCATGTCAGCCTGCGCAGTCCGCGCAGGCTGACCTGAGTCGAAACTTTTTGCTGTTGATCAATGTTCTGTATGTCCAAGGACCATTCTACCTCATGACTCAGTCTTATTTTGACAAAATGGACTTTATGAATCCATATTTATGTGATGACTTGCTCGGTATGATGCATCACGGAGACGCTTTATACCATCGTTTCCAGACCATGGATCATTCTTTTAACAAAGGAAATTAATCATTGGGCCTCTAGGCACAACTTCAGTTGTGTTAGCAGGCAATATGAATTATGACAGCAGAAACTGCAGTCTGATCTTGATCTAACTCCGTTTGCAAAAGCTCTTGTTTTCACATATGGTGCTTAAACGGTCAAAGGTTACCAACATTCAATTACTGTCCGTTCAGCCTATTATTGTGCTTGACTGTATAAGCAGGTTTTGCGGCTGGCGTAGATTGATATCAGACAGTATAGAACATAGAGTCTGATCTTTCACCTTCCACTACTTTATTCAAAGCACTTCATACGCATTGTAAGTATATTTTGAGAGGGAAAAAAAGGTCTGTATTTATCTTTTATGGCTACTTTTAGATGTTACTAAAATTGATTTCTTTCTCTCCAAACTCCAGTCTGGCTTTTTTTGTCTGAGGTCTAAAACTAAATTTACAATGCAACTGAAGATAATTTCGGTCAAAGTTAAGCATCAGGCTAGCGGACAGTGTAGTCTGATCTTGGTCTACCCAGTCTGCGGAAGTGTTTTTTTTTTTTTAAGGTTGTGAAAGAGAAAAAAGTTAAAAAGTGATAAAAATATGAGGTGCTTCAAATTGTTCGAAATTACCTAAATAGATTGTATCATTAAAGTAAAGAGAATGATACAACTTTATTACCAACTGTTTAACAACGGTAATTATATAGACAATTACGTAGCAGCACTTTCAACAGAATGTGTAGAAAGGCTAAATGTCTATTTCAATGAAAATTATGAACTGTATTCTTTATTGGTTTGATTTTAATCCTAAGGCTGCTAAGCGCGACTCAATGACCTCAAGCGGACAGTGAAGATCAAGATTAGACTGCACAGAATATGCAGTCTGATCTTGACTCTACACTATCCGATAAGGGGATTTTCCCTCCAAGAATAGCAAAATTAGGTTTTAACCATGGGCTTGAAAGTTTCAATCCACGTATACAGCAGGTTAAAGCTTAACTACTGATATTCAACATATTACTACAAGCAATTCGTAAAAAAGTAAAAATGAGACAAATCAATCATATACGAAAAAAGCGCCTGGCTTGGGCGCTCAGTGCAGAGAGACTAGGGTACCAAACATTTCGAAACTTATCGGTTGATTTTCGTTTATTTCTCGTCGCCACATAATCATGTGCTAAGCCCCCAGAAGATTTAGTTTTGTTACGGAGGATGGAGCAGAATACAGGACGAAACCCTTTCTAGGGTACCCATGTTTCTTTCACGTGCTCAGAGTATGGTACTGTCAAACGGGACCTAGGTTTAACGTCTCATCCGGAAGAATTTTCAGCTTATTTAGGTGGCCAGTAGCGGAGATCGAACCAACACCTTCAGGTCGGGCAAGACTGACGTTCACAAGCCTATTGTTCACCTAATGCTCTGCCTAATGCTCTGAGCTATTGGGTCTGGTCAAACGAAAGTTATCCGTCAGCTCAGCTGATATATCTACAAAAGGTACATATTTTGCCTACATCAATTGCACTCATTCAAGGGAGGTATATTCAAAGAATGAAAAATGTAAGAATAACCGATGTATGCTTTACATGTATGATCTTCATAACAAGGAATGTGTGGTGTCCATTGTTGTGAGGCAGAGCGTCGGGCTCGTGACCATAAGGTCTCAAGTTCGATACCCTGGAGCGGTTGTCAACTTTTGGATTTTTCATTGGCCCACGAATTCGGCGCGATTACTGGTGTAGTTCCAAGGAAAAGCAGAATCGAGAGAGATTAGTAGAAGTTATAAGAACTTGTTTCTCAATCGATGTAAAATAAATATGTTTAAACTAAGCTGAAGGAATGTCACTAATTTGAAAAATTCATTCAAGATGCAAATTGGCAGTGCAAAAATTAGCTCTTTACTAAATGACTAAATTCAAGATCTGCTCATAATTCTTGCAACCATTAGCACACGACAATTCAAACGTGGCTCAACGGCCGAGAATTCTATTTAAAAGGGAAGAAAAAATCGTTGGAAAGGAAGATAATGCTGGCTAGAAGTATGTTCTCTGTTGTTCTACAATATTTTTTTGCAGGTCGTCTGTGTTAGCGTGGTTAAAACTAGGGAATGTTTACAAAGAATTAAATAGGTCAACCCTTAGACTGCTAAGCGCGACTCACTGACCTTTTGCGGACAGTGTAGATCAAGATCAGACTGCACAGAACGTGCAGTCTGATCTTGATCTACACTGTCCGATAAGGAGATACCTTTCCGCAAAAAGTAAGTTTGAAGAAGCTTTATTCGGCAGAATGAGAATTAACTCTTTGAGCGCCAAATAAATAAACTCGACCTCTTTCGACGGCTCTAAATACAATCTATTGAAACTTACAAAGGTTTTGATTGTATAGGCTTGACTACACAAGCGGACGGTATAGATCAAAGATCAGACTGCACGTTTTGTGCGGTCTGATCTTGATCTATGCCGTCCGCAAAAGTCATTCCTTTCGCCTATGGTGCCGAAAGGGTTAGAAAAATCTTCACAATGCAGAAAGGTCAGAGGGCTATTATATTATACTACAATCAAAGTTCGCAAAGATTTATTTACCATAGTTTAAACAGATTCATTTTTAATATCAAAATAGAGATAAAAAACGTGTACTTGAGAGTATTATTAATTTCATAAATCAAATTTATTGCTGGCTGAACCCGTGATGCAGAGCGGGGCCAACCCTTGACCCTTGGTGAAAAAAAAAATGTATACTTTAAGGTTTTCGCCTTCAAAACTTATACCTTAGAACAGAAATGTTCTGAGTTTCGTCTCCAAAATAAGGCATGGAAAAGGGATCTACACCTACACTTTGTTTGGTGTTTAACGCCGTTTTGAACATTATGTCAGTTTTTTAGCGGGGAGCCAGTGCACCTAAGTATATCGATGCCTTCCTCGAGTTACCGTTACTAACTAGTACACTTCTTCACATTCTTTCTAAGCCAATCGCTGTTTTTCCATATAATCATCATCAAAACAATGGTCGGCGGTGAGAGAAGAATGAAATCTGTCGCAAAGACTATTATCAATTCTTGGAAAAATTCGGCCAAGTTACGAATCGAACCTGTGACTTCTGGATTACAAGCTTGAGGTAAACAACTGAGCAACCAGCTTTGGCTAGATCGAGAATTGGTGTCCAAGATCTCGCATCCTCATCGTGTTGTAAACAGACATAACACTTGACATGACCGTGGAGCGACCAGTGTAGACCGTGGAGCGGCCAGTGTAAAATCTACTAACAGGACACGTCTATTACATTAGTGCAGGACCTCAGCAAGTGCTCAAACCTCATACTCTTGATATTATACTTCTGATATATAAAAGTCCCACTCTGGCGAAAGAGGACTAAATGCATCTTTGTATGCATTATACCTATCGGGTTATCATACAACAATTTATTCATAAAATCCATATTGTGTAACAACAGATTGAAATCTTAAGATAGAATGGCCGTTGGACAAGCAGAAACTTAAACAAACAAACAAACAAACAAACAAAAAGTATCGACCCATGTCAGCCTGCGCGGACTGCGCAGACTGACTTGGGTCGATACTTTTTGTAGATGCATTAAGCCCTTTTTTCTCAGAGCATGGTTCATATATGTACCTTGGTATATTCTCTCAGTCTATATTCTTTGTCTGTACTCTTTGAATCCCTTTTTTAGCATTTTCCATAGCCTTTTGAAATCGAAATCGAAACAGAACAATATTTTGTTTAGTTGATTATTTCTATTCATCGAAACAAAGGTTGAAAAATAAATCGACTTTTTCAAACACCGAAAAGGCAGGATGATTTTTAAGCACATGTCGCAACTTTATTTGCCTATACTATCAGTGTAGATCAAGATCAGATGGCACTTAACTTGCAGTCTTATCTTTGATCTTCACTGTCCGTTTTGCTGAGATGTCTGAGCAAAAGCAACCTTGAAGTTACAATTAGGGTCTACAGCCCTTAACTCTCATATTAAAAGACGGAAGCTGCCGAGATTGGCCGAATAGCATTTACGAAAACGTCGATGTTACACGATATTTACCGATGAGTTAGTGAGCCTAAGGCCCCGAACTCTCATATTAAAATACGGAAGCTGCCGAGATTAGCCGAATAGTCTTAACGAAAACGTCGATGTTACATGATATTTACCGATGAGTTAGGGGTCGTGATCCTTAACTGTGACCTACTTTTACCTTGACAAAAAAATCTGCTCAGTTTATTTTCCGCTCGAAGAGTTAACCCATTACCAAACGATCCCATGTTTTAACGACCCTGAAACAGAAGTCTTTGAAAAATATTGAAGGAAAAGGACAACCCTGTGAAATAATGACCTTTGAAAAGAAAACTTTCGAAAAAAAAAAAAAGGAGAAAATGCAGTTTTCGTTTTCTTTTTTTTTCCATCAATGTTTTTTCTTCCCTTTCAAAGACAAATACGACTGAGCCATACTCTGACAAAAGGGGGCTAAATGCATCTCTGCTATTCATGATACCAAGCAAGTCATCACATAATTATGGATCCATAATAGCCACTTTTTTTTAAACAATCGACCAAATCATAAGGTAGAAAGGTCCTTGAAGGTACAGAAAATTGACTGATAGCGAAAAGTTTCGGCCCAGGTCAGCCTGCGCGGATTGCGCAGGCTGACCTGGTCGATACTTTTCGCAGATTCATTAAGCCCCCTTTTTACAGAGCATGGCTCAATTATTTGAGCCACATTTACTTTGTCGTATACAAAAGCTTTCAAAAAGGACAAGTCTAAAATTTTGTTCTTTGGTAAAGATTTAAACTGGAAGTAAAGAACCTTTTTGTACATGACCCGTGCTCTGGCAAATGGGGGTTTAATGAATCTCCGTGATACATTATACAAAGCAAGTCATCACATAACCGTGGACCATGGATCCATAAAAATACTTTGCCTAACAACTGACTAGATCATGAGGTCGAATGGTCTTTGGACATGCAGAAAATTGACCAATAGCAAAAAGTTTCGACTCATGTCCGCCTGCGCGGACTGCGCAGGCTGACATGAGTCGATACTTTTTTGCAGATGCATTAAGCCCCCTATTCATCAAGCATGGCTGAAATATTGTAGAATCAAGCAGAGAACGATCTGACAGAAATTTTATCACGTATGTAATCTAGCCAGTGAGTCACATTTCTGAGGTTTTCTAAATTCAATGGCGTCGGAAATGGTTAGCCTTTCCTTAGTGTTTAAGTGGTGGCCAAGATGCATGCTATCTGTTATCTTGTACATGCAAATTGCAATTCCTTTATTCACCAGGGACAGATAGGCTCATTCCTTGCCATTATATCGTGATCACGAAAATGATGAAATCGTTTTGTGGTCAAAGACGGAGCTTTTGAAATGCCTTTGATTCATACCCTCCCCGCCCCACAGAAAACTTAGTCACGCTCTGTTTAACTATTTTCTGCAGGGAAGGATTTTAGGCTCTTCCCGATTCTAACCATTTGCAGACAATAAAGATTCAACGTAGTTCCGGTGATGAAACTTATCTTCGGCGGAAAGAATGTTGTGGAAAAAGGAGAAAATTCTGGTTACCAGTTTTTTCTTCCTTTTTCGACATTATTTTAAACTTTCTCTTCTGTGGGATCGTCAAAACTCCAGATTGTGTGGTAAAGAGTTGAAGACAGAAAAGAGCCATGTTAAGCAACGATTTGGTTGGTATAACGCATTACAAAGATGAATGGAAAAAAAAAAGTGAAATTCAAATTGATCTCCCTTGTTAGATAAACACCAAGGTAACCAAATTACTACTATGTCCTTTTATTTGATTTCCTTTGTTTTTATCCTTGCTTTACAAGGAGATGTTGCGATTATTATAATTTGACTTATGATGTGTATGTAAAGTCCTCATAACATTTGCAAATCTAATTTCTCACAATATTACCTTTGAAATGCAACAAATAGATCAGTTTTGTGGTTTGATAAATTTTGAAGGAGATATAAACCCGAATATTCCTAAATAGCTCAAAGAATATCAAGGATAAAAACCAAGTAATACCATATTCAGGATATAGTGCTGGAGAGCTATCAAGGAAAGTAACTGTCTTTTGTCTTCCATGAAATCCCTTTTTCCAGAGCGCCTCTCATTTACTTGTTTTGTCGAGTTTCCCGAAATACAGTATTAGATCCGTATATTAATTTTGGGTGGAATGACCATCCGCATGAAGCCTTTATAGAAAGATTTACATCTTAAATTTCTACCTCTAAATACACAGTTAACCCTTTACCGAACAATCTCGAGTGATAACCCTGAGGAAGAAAGCTTTGAAACAATTGTGAAAGAAGGAGACGTTGATAACCAGCATTTTCTCCTTTTCCTACAACGTTTTCTACCCTAGAAAAGACTGAAATCATTACTTAAGCCACATTTATTTTATCGTCTGCAAATGCTTTGAATTTGGTCGAGGCCAAAATTTTGTCGTTTGGTAGAGTTATGTAGCCCGTCCCAGTGACTGAGTTCAGGTTTTTTTCTCGGTATTACAGGCGCCAGGTGTTAGCGTTAGAAGACCGACACACTGTCTCAAACTTTTCTGATAATTAATGAGTATTGCAATGTGAAAATGCAAAGTGCAGCATATTGGAAATGAGGTCCTTTTCACCAGTAACTCTGAATATAATTCTTGATCTAATTCTCAAGTTTTTTTTTAATTTCAAAGTAACGCAACTGTTGATTGGCTAAACCAAACGAGCCTTGGCCTTTCCATCTGCAAAAAGTATTAATCAAGGTCAGCCTGCGCAATCCGCGCAGGCTGACCTCGGTCAAAACTTTTTGCCCTTGGTAAATTTTCTTTGCGTCAGGACCATTCTACTCCAATGAGAGAGTTAAGAGTCTCGGAATCATAGGCACCGTTTGTTAGCATTTATAAGACAGACTTGCAGTCTAAACTTTTTCCGATAATTAATGAGTCGTGCAGTATGAAAATGCAACGTGCAATCTATCAGAAATACAACACGACCCGTATTTACCAACGATTCTGAGTTGCATTCGTAGAGTAATTCTCAAGAACTTTCTAAATTTCAAAGTCTGATTGGCTAAACCAAAACGTTTAGCCAATCAGATATTGCATTACTTTCGCAGTTTACAATTCTAAAGTCCCCGACACACCAAACTAGTTCCTAGAGCGTCTTACCCCGTCCTGACTTAATCGGAAAACGGCCTGCGGTCGGGATAGAACGTATAATCTTGGCCTAATAATGCCTGGAGCCCCTGTCTCCTTAAACCTGTTTTTAGAAAGTCTTACCCCTGTCAACAAAATCGTAGAACGGGCTGCAGTCGGGATAGGACGTGTAATTTCGGTCGGTTAAATGCAAATGCACTGCGTCTCCAATAGGATCGAAGTACGGCAGTTCCGTTTGCAGTACGTCCATCTCGTTTTAAGTACGTTGTCACTCCGGCTTATTACAGGACGGGATGGACGGCAAAAATTTTTGAGCAGGCTCAAAGTTTTGGATCACCATTTCCGTCCTAACCCGTCCATTAAGTTCGCAAACAGATCGTAAAAGGTTGCTAATACGTCCACTCCGTCCGAACACAGTTTAAGTCCGTTTGGCACCAGTTTTCGGAACGGAGTGAGAACGAGTTTGGTGTGACGGGGGTATTGGTGAATACGGTCCAGGTCTCTGTCCCATCTTTCCCATCGGTGCAAACGGTGCACGACATACAATTTTGCACGACTGCATGGCGAAAATTCCTCATGAATAATTCAAAACCAAGCAATTTATCAATTATTTATATGAATTGGTCCCATTTTAAGGCATCTGTTTGAGTTAGGATTTTAAAAACACTGCACATGTCAAATTGAAATATGGCTTTTAGAATGAAACTGTCTTTAAAAAAAAAACACGCAGGAATACAAAAAGGTCTCTTTCTGATCGACGCGAACGGTTTCTGACATGCAATTTCGCACGACTGTATGGCGAGAATTCCCTATCAATTATTAAAACGAAACTATTTATTAAACAAATCCATGCCATATATCTATATCATGGTATCTGTTGGAGACAACCTTTAGTCGAATAATTGCTTAGAATGCATTTGTCTTAAATAGAGAGAGAGAGAGAGAGAGAGAGAGAGAGAGAGGGAGAGATCTTCATTTTCATTGATAGAAAATACATTTATGAGTTCTTTGAAGCAAACTAGGCATAGTAAATCTGTTGGAGTTCGCTTTTTGAAAACATTGTGTCGGATCGAAAAATTACCAGGAATTCCATTATCTTCTAGTGATTGATCGATGGACAATTTGTACAATTTCACAATTTGTGCAACGAGATGATAGGGTTCATTACTTCCTGTATACGACAATTCTAGCCTTGCAGAAGACAGGTTAGCTTTGAAAACATTGTGGCTAAAGGAGGAATTGCTCGTAACGAGCAATTCCTCCTTTAGCCACAATGTTTTCGTAGACTTCCATTTATCAAATAAAAAAAAAGGAGAAAATGCAACTTGCAGTCTATCGGAAATGAAACATATCGCCCATCGGTGCATACTGTTTTCGACTAGCAATTTTTCATGGCTGGAAGATACAAATTCCGCATAAATAATTCAGGAAGTGTGTTCATTAATTCCATGCAATACTCTCATGTCATCCCTTATCATGCGGCTCTTGACTTCAAGTACACAAGCGTAAGATTACAAGGGGAGCGTCCCCTTTCCGGCTATTTTGGTGGGTGTGGGGAGGCTGCTTTCCCCCCTGTCCGGTTATTTGGAAGTGTGGGGCACAAATACTGCTTGCCCCTCCCCCCTCCCCCCCGCACGAAAATTCTTCACAATTCGCATTTCATTTTTTTATACACTATCAATTTTCTTTTGCTTTTGAAAATAAATCTCAAAAACAAAAAAGAAAGAGAATTACCCGTGAATGTTTCTCCATGACTTAAAGAATTTTGACTTGTTTTTTTTAGCAATCCCGCGTTATGCTTTTTACTTTTGCCATATTTTGATGGCATTTTGAAAATCGAACTGAGCAGTTTCTATAAATGTTTGGATGTTCAGCTGACATAAGTTGACAGAAGGGGGCTTAGTACATCTTCATGATCCATGATCCCCAGCAAGTCACCACATAATTATGGATCCATCAAAACCATTTTGTTTAACAACCGATTGAATCATGAGGTCAATTAGTCCTTTGACATGCAGAAAATTTATCAAAAGCAAAAAGTTTCGGCCCAGGTCAGCCTGCGCGAACTGCGCAGGCTGACCTGGATTGATACTTTTTGCAGATGCATTAAGCCCCTTTTTCACAGAGCATGGCTCATATACAATTTAAACACGCATAGAGTTCAATTGGCATCATAGCTCAGTTGGTAGAGTCGCTGACTCCGACTTTCAAGGTCGTGGCTTCGAGTCCTTAGTCGATCCTTTTAGCAGATGCATTAAGCCCCCTTTTCACAATGTAAGACTATTTATAATCACTGAACAAGTAGAAACTATCTTATTGGACTGTTAGAAAAATAAAGCAAGAACGATTTAAAAAAGAACTTTAACGCAGTGTGACGTGTATATAATCTGACATAAATATTACATTTTGACCTTTCAAGTGACTGACATGAGTTTTTATGCACTTATGTCAGAGTATAATGTCTGATAATTATCTCACTGTTGGCCTTTTTCTTGTTTTTTCGAGATAGTATCAAAATAAAAACTCTTTTAACGCCGAACAATGATATTAAACCTGTCCCATTTTGATGGCTAAAATACAATCTACCGCAAGTCAGAATATTTCTATCTTAAAGATTTGAATAAACAAGCAAATGGTATAATAAATCAAAGATAAGACTGTACGTTCTTTTTAGTCTGATCTTGATCTATGCCGCCCGCAAAAGCCTTAGTTTTCAGTTATGGCATTGCGGCAGTTGATTTAAACACACCACTGTCAAACATTTCAAGACATTTACTATTGTTAACCTTTGGGCTGGTAAGCGCGACTCACTGACCTTTTGCAGACAGTGTAGATCAAGATCAGACTGCACAGAACGTGCAGTCTGATCTTGGATCTACACTGTCCGAAAAGGAGATATTATTCCCCCAAAACTTAACTTTGAAATAGCAATATTTGGGTTTTTACTATTGAATTGAAAATTTCATTTTAGTTATTTAGCAGGATAAGGCTTAATTTTTTATCTATACCACATTTACGTTTGTACGACGCTGTGACAAAAAAGGGTTTATTGTATCTTCGAGATGCATTATGCCAAGCAAGTCGTCGCATAATCATATGCACCCATTTTGTCTAAAATGTAATTAATCACGAGGTAGAACAGTCCCTTGACATACCGAAAATTTAACAGTTATAAAAAGTTTCGACTCAGGTCAGCCTGCGCGGACTGCGCAGGCTGGCCTGATTCGAGACTTTTTGTAAATGCATTACACCACCTTTCTTATAGAGCATAACTTATTTATTTTACTCGGGATTTCCTGGCGGATTTGAGACTAGCTGTCTTTAATCTCATAAATATTCCTGAAAAAAAAGTGTTTATGGGATATAACATACGTTTTATCATAGATATTAACATGATACCTAGTGGGGGGGGGGGGAGGTTTCAAGTATCAAAGAGGCGAACCGTCATGTCATGAAACAGCGTTTACGAACAGTTCTTGAAAGCATAATGTAGTCACCAAATTCTGTTTTTCATTATTTCGGCCAACTGCCTTTATCAAAAAAAAAACGTAATCTATTCAAACTATGGGTTTACGTTGCTCGTCATGCTAAAACAAAGTAAATGGCGAGGGACGTAAACCCATAGTTTTCATAAATTACATTTCTTTTTTCTTTATAGAGGCTTTTGGCCAAAATATAAAAAAAATAAGTGTTTATTACTCTATGTGATACATTGTACTTCAGTTCCCCAGGAAACTGTTTCTCATTGAGAAGTTCTCGATCAATTTTAACGCTGAACAAATCGAATTTATCGGCCGATTTTTTACATCACTCAATAGTAAGAATTTTGCTCCGTGCGTTTTAATGAATAAAATTTCCAGCCAAGTCGCGCTGAGATTCTGCCAATATTGAAATACAAAAATTTCTTTGACAAGATTTCCAAAACTCAGCAAAAAAAAACAACAAATTTTAAGGCATGAATGGTAAAGGTTTGTCAAAAAATAATATATAACGAACCTTACTTCATTCTAAATATTTAACACATCTAAGCTTGATCATTTAACACCAAAATAAATCTGCATGACAGAATACGCATATTTCCCTCCCAGTTTATCATCCAATCTCCGCAATCTTGTAAGCAGGACACCATTTTTACATGACCCCATTTAAAATTACTTCATAAAGGTCGTCAGCGTCATACTTTTTTACTTGATGTTTTTTTTGCGTAATGTAATAATTCATATTACAAGCTATTCAGCATGTCTTGCTTTTTAATCTGATCGTATCGCCGCATTTTTTTTATGTGGCAACATTTATCCTGATAATTTTTTTCAGAACGCGTTTTCTTGTAATTTTTTTTAAATGAAACTTTCAAGCCGATAGGAAAAACCCAAAATTTCCAATTTCAAAGGTTCTTTTGGAGGAAAGACATCTCCTTATCGGACAGTAAAGATCTAAGATCAGACTGCACGTTCTGTGCAGTCTGATCTTGATCTACGCTGTCCGCAAAAGGTCATTGAGTCGCGCTTAGCAGCGTAAAGGTTTCTGAAAAATGACAGAAAATGGGTGCACTGGCTATTGTGATATGACTGAAATCATGTTGAAAAGGGCGTTAACATCATAGAACACCGTGACGTACTTTTATGACGTAATGGAGAAATACTCGTATTGGAAGCATAATATCCCTTTAATTGGTAAGAAAATTGACCAGAAAGCTTGTCAAAGACACGTGCTCCTTTTCTCATGATGTTTTCTACAGCCGTCGATTGCTGCTGTAAAATATCTTTGATCATAAAACCTTATTCATTTTGCTATAATAATTATCTCAGAGAAATTTCTCTTTACCCTATCTCGTTGCGTGATTTATTTTCTAGAATGCAATCCGAAATTTAGGAAATGGCTTTTTCATTCAATTTATAAGTTGATGAAATAGATAACGAATTGGCAGTGGAGCCAATCTCAGAGAAAAAAAAACGACCAAAAATGAATTCACTTCTTTCGACTAATCAGTAATTGAAACATTAAGATTCCTGGAAACTGCATTTTTTG
This sequence comes from Hippopus hippopus, assembly GCA_946811185.2. Taxonomy (NCBI): domain Eukaryota; kingdom Metazoa; phylum Mollusca; class Bivalvia; order Cardiida; family Cardiidae; genus Hippopus; species Hippopus hippopus. Next base: position 46,433,024 of record OX328100.1, read on the forward strand.
CCTAAATCTTCACCGAACGACCTTACCAAAGTCAAAGGACTTCCAAACGGCAACTTATGTAGCACGAATGATAATGCCCGTCTTATGGTAGAAAGCATATGGGAAACAGAGGAAATGCTGGTTACCAGCATTTTCTCCTTTTCCACAGTGTTTTCAAATGCCTTCTTTTTAGGGTCTTAAAACCCGGGATTGTGTAGTTAAGGGTTAATCATTTATTATAAGAGATAAATAAACAATCCGCGAAAAATTGTCATGTTCGGATTTCTTTTTTTCTGAACATGTTTTTCCCTCAATGGTAAGAGCAGCAATCCTTTTTTTGTTGGGACTAATCAAAATCCAGTTCGGTTGTTTTCGGTAATTCCCCGTGGCGTAACAACTCCTACCCCTCCCTGCCCCCGTAAGACCGCATTACAATGAGAATGTATGTACCAGTTTACAAAGAAAACAGTTCGTTGATATACACCAGAATTATGACAAAATTAAGTTTTAATCAATTCGAGAGACTATCACGTGGAGTGAATTATTGTATAATAGTCATTATATTATTATAAAAGAAAATACCAATTTTCAAATTAACATCTTTTAATCTTTTATCTTCCGATTGCTAAATATATCCATCAGTGTCCGCCATTTATTTACCCTCAAAGCGACACAAAAATTCAACACAACTAATAAACCTGAATTTAGCAAGATTAATAAACATTTTGAATGACGGGATTTTGTTCAGATTACTCGATTTGATCACCGTCTGAAATAGACCCGGGCCCGGTTGCACGAAAAAACGTAAGTCTTTTCTTTTACTCAAATCTACTAATGGTCCATGGTATGACTGTAGTTAAGTTCATTATTTGAGATGCATTTCAGTAACATTAACAGACTGTAGTAACATTCTAAAATCCTGAGTTGACACCATGTTTCAGACTGAACTAAGGAAAATAAATGGACTTAAGTTAATTAACAAACTTAAGTCTATTATTTTGCTGAGTTGAGTCTGAAACGTTGTGTCAGTTTTGGATTTGAGAATATTCCACAAGTTTGATTATGTTAGTGAAATGCGTCTGGAATAACACAGTGAACTTAAGTGGTAAAATAAGTCTGTTTGCAGATTTGAGTAAAATAAGAGACATAAGTTTTTTTCGTAAAACCGAGCTCTGATATGTTTGAAAGGGCGCAGTTATAAACATGGTGCAAGAATCAAAGCAGTTCCGTACTGGTAGTTATCAAATCGGTAAGTTCCACTGGTCGAAACCGTGAAATTATCAAACCATAATCCATCATTATTTTCGGATAGCTTATTGAAAAGTATGAAATGAATTTACTAACTATATCTCACACTACACTAGAACACAGAAGGCACCCAATGCACCGCATTGTGAATATCGGCTATGTGAATTTTTGTTACATTGTCACTTTTTAAAATTATCGCATATTTAAAGCAAGAAATTAAATGAAACAAAATTATAACAATAAATACCTTCATTTATGTCAAGAAATTGGCAAATCCATGATACATTTTACAACGTACAGTATATCTCAAACCACACCAGAACAGTAAAGCCACCTAATCATAAATGATGCATCGCACTGTGGATATCGGTTAAAAATGTTCGTTACATTTTCGGCTTGACGATACACTGTAAGAGGAAAAAACCCTTACCGCAAGATCTTGCAACCTTCCGCACCCTTTTTCTAGCCAGTTTAGACTCATTAAGGACTTTGTTGATCAGTGTATAATGCCGTTTTCAGCATTATTTCAGTTACAACGATAGCTACCTTATCCGCGTATATCTTGGGTTTCACCAGTGCTTGACTAGAGCACTGCAATGTCTGGCCCAAGGACACTCCCAAGAAAAACCCAGAGCCTTGAGTGAGGATCGAATCCGGGTCTTCCAGCCTTCTAATTCCAAATCTTCACAACAGAGCCACGAAGGACCAAATTATCAAGGATGCAAAAAGTAGTAAAAAATCTTGGATGGTGATTTAAAATTGGGTTATTTGTGAATGAAGACCAGCGGTGTTGACTGTCATTGGTCTAGCTTCTTGGCTAATGAAGTCAGACATTTTAAAAGGCCGGGAGAGGTTCAACAATTCAAGTGCCAAATGACCAAATGGATATTTCTTCAGTCAGTACAAGACTCGCAATTTTTGTTTCGTTGATGTCCCAAAACCTCACAAAGTATCAGACAGTTCATTAACACGAACAAAAACACCTACCATACACATACAGGCTTTTGACCTTTTGTGGGAGTGTCCTTGGGCAAGACACTTCAGAGTCCTATCCTTGTACTGGCGAGACCCAGGAAACACATGAATACGTGAGCCGTCCTCGTGATATGACTGAAATGATGTTGAAAGCGACGTAAAACACAATCAATCAATCAACCAATCAATCAATCAATCAATCAATCGCCTTTAACCCCCATCCTGCTGGATAACTAAAATGAAATTTTCAATTTAATAGTAAAAGCCAAATATTGCTATATCAAAGTTATGTTTTGGTGAATAGTACCTCCATATCGGACAGTATAGATCCAAGATCAGACTGCACGTTCTGTGCAGTCTGACCTTGATCTACACTGTCCGCAAAAGGTCAGCGAGTCGCGCTTAGCAGCCTAAGGGTTAATACTAATAAAATTTCCGTAGCATTCTGAGAACAGCAAAATACGTATTTGGTGAACAATAGAGACATTAGACGTAGCACTTCTGCTCTTGCAGACCAAAGTGCAGTTACGGTAGTTTGTCGTCATGCTTATATTGAAATTTATAGCTCTAACATGTGTTGGCTTTGCTCTTCGAAAGACCTGCTATCATTGGAATATAAATGCGTCTGCGAAAGGTATCGACACAGGTCAGCCTGCGCAGTCCGCGCAGGCTGACCTGTGCCGAAACTTTTCGCTATCGGTCAGTTTTCTATATGTCAAAGGAACAGTCTACCTTTACATATTTGGATTTTATGGATCCGTAATAATGTGATAACTTGTTTGCCATCATGCATCACGGAGATGCATTAAGCCCCTTTTGCTAGAACATGGCTCAAATATAAATAAATGCTTTTGAAAATTTGGTTATGAAGGAATTAGCTAATGGATATTGTCTGTATAGTTTTCCCCTTTGCGGAGCTGTAAATGTCAGTTGGGTTTGGAATGGTGTTTTATACCGATAAAATGTCCGGCTATTTGCACTTTGAGGTTAGCATTCCAAACAAGGTCATGGGTCACTCCTCACAACTAGGCCGATTCTGTAAGTACATTTAACCTCGTGCGTACCAAGGAAATTTCCATTGGAAATTACTTTCTTCACATGAGCTTAAACATGGCGGCACCCAAGAAATTCTTTCAGTCAACGACATCAACAACTATAGTGAAGTTATTTATCTTTATCAAGCAGTCTGCGAAAGCTTCCACTGCAATCAATACATCAAACAAAAATTGAAATAACAAAGTGTTTGTCACGGCAGACGGTTTTCAGAACTTTGTCGATTGAAATATGTGACTAGATTTTTTCTTTGTGTGGAGTATTGTGATTTTAGAGCAGTAATGCGGTCCATATCCGGTTAAAAAAAAGTACGGCGTTATGTTAATATCTCATATCGTAATACAGCCTAGACCTGGGTCCGTATTCACCAACCATTCTCAAGAACATTCTTCTTCTTATTCTCCAAAATTTTCTAAATTTAAAAGTAACACAACTTCTGATTGGCTGAACCATTTGATTTAGCCAATCAGAAGTTGTGTTACTTTTAAATTTAGAAAAGCTTGAAGAAAAAGACTAAGAACGTTCTTAAGAATGGTTGATGAATACGGACCCTGCTGGTCAATGGATCACCTGAGGTAATCCGAATGGATCATGGATCTGTAGCCACCGAAAAGCTCTGTAATAAAAATAGCAATCTGATTGGGTTAAAAGTGCCCTATATCCGACCAATCAACAGGTTTATTTTGAAATCCAGCACAATCATAAAATGAATTCAGCAAAAGCCGCGAGCAGCTTTCAGGTTCTGAATTTCAAGACCGGACTTGCCTGTATTCAATGATCATTCTTAAATGCATTCTTAGTCTTATTCTCAAGACATCTTTAAATTTCAAAGTAACACAATTTCTGATTGGCTAAACCAGCCGATTTAGCCGATCAGAAGTTTGTGCTACATTTTAAACTTAAAATTTGACAAAGAATGAAATGTAGTAAAAATTTATGACTCTGATGTGTCTTGCAGCCCAAGGATGCTCCCATGGACAAAAATAAATAGATAAATACCGTTAAATAACAGCACTTTTAGTGAAGATCGAACCCTTCACCTCCAGGTTTGATTCCTTCAAAACAGAGCTTCACAGGACCCCATAATGTTGAACTGACCAGGTAGACTCATGTGATAAATTGGGGGAGGGGAATATTAAATGGCAAAATTTGGACAAAGGTGAGATGGCTTGTTAAAATAATATCCGAAAAGCTGTGTGGGCCTTCTGCAGCCCCCCGCCCCATGTGTACTTTTACTTTCCTGGAAATTAGCTGGACAGAAAAGTCTAGAAAAAAAACCGAATAAATTGACGGGTTGTATCGATAAACGGGACATAGAAATAGCTATCTGGTAAAAAAAAAACCTAGATGCATGTAATTATGAGTATTTTTCCCCGACATTATGTCAATATACAGACAGGCCAGACGATTTCTACAGAATTATGGTAAACAGCAAACGTCGAATTTACCAGTTACTGCAAAAATGCGACCTTTTACGCCACTATAGTGGATAGCATATGAAAATATCGTGAAAAATGAGTAACTGCCTGCTACAAGCAGTTGATCTTTTTCCCAACAAGCTTTCCATACAGCACACAATGTTTTCTTCCCTTCAACTGTTTCTCCTCTATCAAAATTCTAATGGATTTTTAGATACGTGTAAAATTACCTTTTATGGCAGCAAATTATACATTTTCTATTTATACAAACCTACCTTTCTTGTCTGAAAAAAAAAAAAAGCAATTAGCGACAACGACAAAAGTGTTGCGTTTTTTTTTCCAAATAGCAAACAACGAAAGCCTAATATGTACACTTGTTGCAACATGGAGATGTTGGCTTGGCACCTTTTAAATTGATTTATATTTTTTTACTTGCCTTTCTTAAAATCCATTATTGTAATGTACCTTGAATAGATCAAGCATCAACATTCAAAAGAGTACAAATCATAAAGAAAACGGAGATTCAAGTTGTTGCAATGAAAACTAATTAACCCTGTCCGTAAGGGTGCCAAAGATAGAAATAGGAACCTTCCGATTTTATTGATATTCTAATCGTTGCAAGCTAAATGCGATTTGGACCGGAGTATCACACAAAATAATTGATTGATTGATTGATTTTATGGTGTTTAAACGCTGTTTTCAACATTATTTCAAATATATCGCGGCGGCCAATGCACCTACATGTATCTATGATTTTCTGGAGTTTCTTTTAACTAGGACTCCGCTCAATTTTCTTTCCAAGCCGCTGGCTGCTTTCCCACATAACCATCGTCGATGCAAGGGTCAGCGGTGAGAGAGGAATGAATCTTGTCACAATGACTATAATCAGTCCTCGAAATTGGCCGATCCTGGGATAGACCCCCCTGTTCTCAAGTCCTATTCGCTACCAACTGAGCTACCTGGGCATGGCATCTCACAAAGTATAGTATATTGTACATCTTCCTGTGCATTTTGAGCTCAACACAAATTGTTGGAATAAAAAAGAAATATCCCATTTCTAAGTGTTAACCCTTGTGGCGTCAAATATATATGGGCTAGCTCTGTGATAAGGGGCCTTTTGAATTTGCAAAAAGTATCGACCCAGGTCACCCAGCGCAGTCCGCATAGGATGACCAGGGCCGAAAGTTTTCGTTATTGATCAACTTTCTGTATGTCAAAGGACAAGTCTACCTCCTGATTCAGTCTGATGTTAGACAGATTGATTTTATAGATCCATAATTATATAATGACTTACATGGTATCATGCAACACAGGGATGCATTATACCCCCTTTTGCCAGAACATGGCTCATAGAAAGTTGATCTCTTTGCACGGCTATAAAAAATCCATTTGGCCTGCAACACACGAAAAGGGGCATTCGGACATTTGCGTAAAGCGTCGTATCGGATCAGCCTGCGCAGTCCGCGCAGGCTAATCCGAAACGACACTTTCCGTTTTTATGTAATTTTCTGTTTTCCGCAAGTCTGCTGTAGCACAAAATCTAATGTAGACGTAATGTGCCGTCTCGGACTAGTCTGCGCGGACTACGCAGGCTGATCCGAGACGACACTTTACGCAAATGTCCGAATGACCCTTTTCGCGTGTTGCAAGCCATTTAGAAAGGTTTCCATCTTAAAGTCTTCAGCCTTATCATGCTAAATAACTGAAATGAAACTTTTAGGCCGATTGTAATAACCCAAATTTTTCTATTTCAAAGTTATTTTTTGGGGAGAAAACAGGTCCTTATCGGAAAGTGCAGATCAAAGATCAGACTGCACGTTTTGTGCAGTCTGATCTTAATCTACACTGTCCGCAATATAAGTCAGTGAGTCGCACTTACATCCTAAGGGTTAAAGACTTGGACTAAACGAGCTGACGGTATGGACCCAAGATCAGACTGCACGTTCTGTGAAGTCTGATCTTCATCTATGCTGTCTGCGAAAGCCCCTCTTTTCGCCGATGCGGCGAGAGCGTTAAACGTCTATCCTATATGCCTTACAAAGATAGTTAACTACATCCTAGATTCTCCCAAAAAGCTCGTTTCACTTTATGGCGTTTTAGGTAGGTCCATTGTTTTTATTGCTCTCAACACTTACTACGTCTTTAAACAACCGTACTTGCTTCTGCGACCAGTGTAGATCCAAGATCAGACTGCATTGAACCTGCAGTCTGATCTTGGATCTACAGCGGCCGATTTGCTGAGACATTCTGGACAAAAAGCAACATCGATATTGTAAATTATTTGGGTCATAACTTATTGAATCGAAATTGTTTGTTTGGTTATTCGGCGCTTTAAGCGTTTTAAAAAAAGTAAAATTGCAGTTTAATTGATCGATGGATGCCACCAAAGTTTTCTGCCGTCTTCGCATTATAGATACTTTCGTAAATTTTCTTTATAGCAGGCCAAGAGGCAATGAATTTGTGGTTGCAACTCTTACATGTAACATAAATCAACACATGCACTCAGATATACATAAAACACGATGCATTCTTCACAAAACTATTATGAGCCTTTTTTAATGCTTATCTTGCAAAATAAATGAAATGAAACTTTCAGACCGATAGTAAAAAACCAAGATTTTGCAAGTTCAAAGGTATTTTTTGGCCAAAGATATCTCCTTATCGGACAGTGTAGATCCAAGATCAGACTGCACGTTCTGTGCAGTCTGATCTTGATCGACACTGTCCGCAAAAGGTGTGTTAGTCGAGCTTAGCAGCCTAAGGGTTAATGCTCACTTATCAGCTGAGCTTCATGAATGGGATCTGCCCTTCATTTGTGGAAGCAACCACTTGATCTAAAACTTTTTTTTGTCTTCTATCATACAAAAACGATAATTCTTTAAAACACTTGTACGCAAAACGAAGCAAGTCTGCTTTAAAGGGGCATGAAAACCAAATTTTGACCTATTTTTTTTAAGGGGGGATTGTTCGTTGATATTTCTGAAAGGAAATATAATAAGGACGTGACTGTTTGCCCTTAAATGGGTAGTGGCAGGAACAAGTTTCAAAACCGGAGTTGGCAACATTACTTCTGTGCTATAGGCCCACCTAGTATGTAACAATGTTGAAAACTTTTCGTCAACATTAGATTTTGTCTTACAATAGACTTGCGTGAAACAGAAAATCACACACACTCGGTAAGTGTCGTCTCGGATCAGCCTGCGCGGAGTGCGCAGGCTGATCCGAGACGACACTTTACGCAAATGTCCGAATGTCCCTTTTCGCGTGTTGCAGGCCATATAGATCTAGAATGCAAAATTCAGTGACTCTTTATGGTCAATAAACAGGATCAGGTATATTAAGTTCACAGCTATTTAGACAAGTTGGCTTCTTTACAAAAGAAGCCAGGAGAGGTCAGCATCAATGTTTTCAAATAGTTTATTGGCTTTTAATTTCAATATATTTTGGTACATGTAAAGAAACAAGTAAAAAAGCCACCGCGTAGAAACCTCATATGCTTTACATGACGGTAATTTGACCTTCTTGCCGCCTTTTCAAGTCGCATAATCTTGTCCAGCTGTCTTCTTTCTCTTTTTTAACGAAATTCATTTTTTCTTCTGCTTAGATTTATTTGCTTAATGAAAAATTACAATTATTTGAAAGGTCATTTACAGCCATGGCAAATGGCAAATTAATATAACAAATCTTTTCTGAAATTCGTCACATAAAAATAAACCACGTCTATTTCCTGTTTCGGTTTTTTGATTTCGCTTTATTTACAAAACCATGACGAAACAGACTGTGTATCGGAACAATTTCGCAAGAAAAATGGATTTAGACAGCAAATTCTGTGGCAGTCTGCCTTTTAAACTCACCACTGTTGGAGAGGTCTGATGACCTCTCCAATCAGAATAATTCATGAAATATTAGCCAGTTTAGAACAAAGGCTAGATTGCAAACTGACATTGATCTACAAGGCGCACAAAACAGCTGAATTAGCTAGTGAGTCCGTTAGGATTCGACCTTCTTACAGTAAGTAGAGGGTAGGAGTCTAGCAAGTTACAAAGACTATGAAGGAAAATCAAACACATCAGCAATTCGTTTCAGTTTATGCTTTTATACCAAAACTACGGGGCTCGTATGCTTGTATCAGTAATATATAGAGGATAATCAACTGGTGGTGTGTGATATTAAAAATCTGTCACTAGAATGGGGTGTAATGCGGTTGAAAAACGAGTCCGAAGGACAAGTTTTTTAACCGTATCAAACCCCATTCGAGTGACAGATTTTTAATATCACACACCACCCGTTGATTATTCTATTTATTATATTCCTAATTCTCCCTTTGTTTGCTAATAATTATCAATAACGGTAGGTTTACATGTATAGGGCTTTTCTTTACAAACACATGATCCATTTTGGCAGAAATGGAGAAGCAGCTGACGTAACAGAAGACGTAACGCTCGAGGGTATGTTACGTCATCTATGTCTCTATTTGAAAGCATGCATTGTTTCGGACCTTTACAATTTAAAACCAGCCAGATGAAATTAGAAGAAGAAAGAGTTTAACCTTTCCCACATGACAAGTTTAAGACTTTCCCAAATTAAAAACATCTCCAAATGACAAATACTAAATTGGTACAAACGATCTTAATTTTTCTAATAGGATAGAAAACATTATGGAAAAAGGAGAAAATGCTGGTTGGTAGTATTTTCTCGTTTTTGCACAGTGTTTTTCAAGAGCTCTCGACTCAAGTCAGCCTATGCAATCCGCCTACGCAATCCGCGCAGACTGATCCGGGTCGAAGCTCTTTTGCTATTAGTCAATTTTCTGCATGTCAAAGGCCCAGTCTACCTCATGATGCAACGGATCCATATTAAGCGACAAATAACTTTTCATAACGCATTACGAAGATGCATTAAACCCTCTTTTTCCAGGGTTCTTAGCACTGCTCTATTATAATTGGTCTACTTAAGTCATCAGACCATAATCGAAGGTGCTTATAAAAGGTTAATGAAACTCAACAAGAGTACGCAGCAACTGGCAAAACCATAGGTTCAAGTAATACTGCTTATTAAAGCTTCTGCACTTGACGTAAACGTTTTGTTAATCCTTTCCCTGACAACACAATTTTAGAACTGTCCAAATCTAAACCATTTACAGCCTAAAAATTTAAGATTGCTGAATTGATTGTCTTTGGAAGGAAAGAAAACATTGTGGGGAAAAGGAGAAAATGCTGGTTACCAGCATTTTCTCCTTTTCCATACACTGTTTTCAAAAGCTTTCTTCCTTAGAGCAATCAAAACATAGAATTATTGAGAAAGGATTGATCCATAACCACACAATCCCGAGTTTCAAAGACCCTGAGGTAGAAGGCTTTGGAAAACATTGTGGGAAAAGGAGAAAATGCTGGTAACCAGCATTTTCTCCTTTTCCCGCAATGTTTTCTACCCATTCTAAGACAAATTCCATCTTTCGAGCCAGATTTAATTTGTCGTCTGCAAATGCTTTGAATTTGGACAAGTCTAAAATTTTGCCGTGTGGTAAAGCGTTAAAATGCACAAAATTATGATTTAAGATCGTATACTTATCTCTAGAGTAGAAACTTTAACATAAAGGTTATTGAGCACTCGGTATAAACTAGCGTCTGCTCCTAACGCGATCATAAAATATCAGTCGTCATTATATTTTTTCGCTAACTGCAACTCGTATTAATGTAATGAAGACATTAATTTGCCCACTGTTGATATGTTTATGTATAAAACTGTCTCCGGGTACCATAGAGGTAACCAAGTTCGAAAGAGATAAGCCCTCTTTTAGAATAGTGAAAACGTGTGTATTAGACCCCCTCTCTCTCTCTCTCTCTCTCTCTCTCTCTCTCTCTCTTTCTCCCCCCCTCCTCCCTCCCCACACACAAAGATACTATCTACTCTCTCTCCCACAAAGGGTATTACCCACCCTCTTACTCACCGTCTGTCTGTCTGTCTGTCTGTCCGTCTGTGTGTGTGTGTGTGTGTCTCTCTCTCTCTCTCTCTCTCTCTCTCCTCTCTCTGTCTCTCTGTCTGTCTTTTTGTCTGTCTGTCTGTCTGTCTGTCTCTCTCTCGAGCAGCCACTTAAGCTGCAAAAATAAAGTCAATACACGAAACAATCACTAAATGAATACCTACAAAACAGTACAGACACGACACCTTTCTTTTCATATTCGTTGTAAGTTCCCATGTTTTTACGACTCTATGGCAGAATGCTTTTGATTGAAATTTTGAAAACGGCGTTAATTCCTTACCAGCCGATAAAATTTTTGACTCGACCAAATTGACAGCATTTGCGGAACACAAATTAAATGTATCTCAAACAATGATTTTTTTTCGATAGGGGAGAAAACATTGTGGGGAAAAAAAGAGAAAATGCTGGTTATCTGCATTTTCTCCTCTTCCCACAATGTTTTCAAAATCCTTCTTTTTCAGGGTCGTTTAAACTCGGAGCTAAGCGGTAAAGGATTCAACACCACACAAATAACAACAACAACAATAACGAAAACGACGACAACAACAACAGCACAACAACAACGAAAATCATTTAAAAAAGTCACGAGTCGCAATATATGAGTTAAGAAACCACATCTCGAAGGCAAAATACCTTTTTACATTCATCTTTATGGTGCAATCCAAATCAAATTCGTCTGTTTCTAACGCGCCCATAAAACATCAGCAGCCATTTTGTCTGACTGCGAAGGCAGCACTCGTAAGACAATTATACGCCGGGTTATTACCACTTTATCCGTCCCAGTGTTTCGCTAAATTAACTTCTAACAGACCTCGAAATATGTTTGTTGTTTTTGGCGTTGTTATTGTCTTGTTAAAATGATGGCAGGATTTGATGAATTCTAAAAGTTTTTATCATTTTTTTTTTATACGTATAACCCTTACCCTGCTAAAAAATGAAATGAAACTTTCAAACTAATCGTAAAAACTGAAATTTTGCTATTTCAATTGCATTTTTAGAGAAAACATATCTCCTAATTAGGCAGTGTAGATCCAAGATCAGATTGCATGCTCTGTGTAGTCTGATCTTGATCTACACTGTTCGCAAAAGGTCATTTAAGCGCGCTTAGCAGCCAACGGGTTGATAGAAAAATGACATCAGGTTTCAAGCAGAATAAAGCAAGAGCATCGCATGGGGGTGCCAAGGCTCGGCTGCAGTTGCTTGAATTTCAGTAAAAAGCCAAAGTCGGAAAAGATGCATTACTCTGTAAAAATTATTTACTGGTTACCTGCCCTTGTTGTATGGATTCCCCTTTTGATAGTTAACAACTTGTCCAGGTTTGAGGTAAATATCTAACATAGAAATTACAAATTATTATACTGCAAGGAAATTTCTCGTGATCTGATTGGATAATATGCCCCGAACAGATATATCATGTACACTGGCAAAACCAACGTAAAAACAGTTTCCCTTTCGGGAGCCCCGTATACATGACTACACTTTCAACACAACATCCAAAATGGCGGCGTCGATCAAGATTAACATCAAGATTATGCACCAACCTGCGCGTTTTACCAAGGTTTCAGTGACGTCAGTTCCCAGTGACGTCAGTTTTCATTGAATAGTGGCACTCAGAAGGGAAATTCTACTTCGTCAGTGTACCCAATTTTTGACACCAAAAAACAGGTAAAGTTCGCTTAACACACGCTGGAATGGTAAAACTTTGCAGTATAATAAATTCGTTGTACGGTCAGGTGGCAGGGGACTTGGAAACTTGTTCACGGCTGAAGCGAATCATGTCGCCCCGAGCGGTCAGGTGGCAGGGGACTTGGAAACTTGTTCACGGCTGTGGCGAATCATGTCGCCCCGAGCCTCTTTCGGCTCGGGACGACATGATTCACCACAGCCGTGAACAAGTTTCCAAGTCCCCTGCCACCTGACCGTACAACTAATAATGTAAACGTTTTTGCATGACGACAATGACGATGACGCAGACTCATACGCAAACGCAGATGAAGACAGAGCTATATCAATAACTCGACCTTTTTCTTCGAAACAACCGAGCTAACTAGATTTTGACCCAAAATTTTCTTTTTTTAACGGGAAAAGGGGATTTGGTGGGGGATGAAACGGAGAAAGTTGATAATTTGTAAGGAAAATCATAAAGGCATAACTGCTTACGTTTAACAGTGGGATAAAATACTGCAAAAATATTTTTCCTCCGCTTGTTTCCCAACTCACGACCTTCAAACCTATGGCTATCCTGTTCTGTCAACTGACCCATCAGAGCAACTGGTCTACAGCGTTCAAAATGTATTTTTCCGTTGAAACCGGATGGAATATTTATCACGAAACTTGTCGTTTTCAACATGTACTTCTGACCGGAAGTGGATGACGCATCTTTCGTTGCAATCAAAATTCCTTGTGAAATCCAGTAACTTTATGTCTATTATGGGACCAAAGTGAATGTTTTTTTTTTTCTCGAAAATTAAAGGAATTACATTTTTAAGTGCATGGTGGTTCTTTTACTACGAATATTTCCGAAAACGGTATTTGCCTTAACAATTTCAGTCGAAAAAGTATCTTTTTTTTTTACATCCAACTAGGTTATATTTGCTTACGGGCGTAATTTTTTTTCTTTGTATGAAGTAGCTCTATGATTTTGCAATCGGTCTCATCAGTTACTTTGCAACCATCTACTTGTAATTGCCTAAAAAAGACTTTTTCTCATGAGGATTGGTATTCACTTATTCAAGCCATGTTACTTGAAAAGAGGGCTTAACTTAATGTATCTGCAAAAAGTATCGACACAGGTCAGCCTGCGCAGTCCGGGCAGGCTGACATCGGCCTAACTTTTCGCTATTGGTCAATTTTCTGTTTGTCCAAGGACCAGTCTACCTCATGATTAAGTGGGTTGTTAAAAAAAAGTGGATATCACAGATCCATAATTAAGTGATGGCTTGCTTGGTACCATGGATCACAGTGATGCATCAAGCCTCCTTTTGATAGAGCGTGGCTTATTCATTTTTTTCCACAGTACAACTATACGGATAAGAACTAGGGTAAAAAGTTTTGGTTTTTAAAAATAAGAGATTTACCCTTTCTAAAACAGGCTATGTTTAAATAGGTAACAAAAAAACTAACATAAGGGTGTCAAAGAAGCAAGATCTTGAGAACGCAAATGCCAGTTTTTAAAGACATTGGAAGCATTGTGGAAAAATGAACAATTGCTTGTTGTTTGTTACAAGCGATTCCTCCCCCCCCTCCAACAATGTTTTCAAAGCTGTCTGCTGGACAGAATAGAGGAAACATAAAAACGTTACATTACTGTGGTAAACGGTTAACGATATTTCTAACCATCCTGATAGAAGAGTCTAGTCTGGTAAACGATGCAAGCTCTTTATTAGCTTTCAAGTACCGTAATAACAATGATAATTTACGACATAAGGGCTCGATAGAGAGAATATCTGGTACAAGAGATTGTTTCTTCGAAAAGTGCATCGTACAGGAGTACCTTGTGGCTCCATGGTTATGGCATTGATTTTTTAACACGGGTATCTGTGTTCGATGTGCTTGATTCGTTGGTCGCTTGGAGGTTCCATTGGGTAACGCACTTCAGAGCCCAAGCCTGCTTTTGTGAAACTCATGAACAACATGAGCTGTTGTCATGACGTAACAAAATTACTGTTAAAGACCAATAAAACAAACAAACAAACAAACAAACAAACAAAAAAGTGCAATCCTTCATGCTAAAGAAATAAAACATCAGCAGCCATTTTGTGTGACTGCCGGGTTATTACCACTTTATCCGTCCCAGTGTTTCGCTAAATTAACATCTAACAGACCTTGAAATATGTCTGTTGTTTTTGGCCTTGTTATTGTCTTGTTAATCCTTAAGCTGCTACATCTGCAGCTTTGAGGGACGACGAAGATCAATTTCACTTTGCCAGCAATTGCAAGCTTGATCTAAATTCTCCACTATTTCATTATGTGTTAGATATTCAGGCAAAATGGCTTTGAGATCACAAAACTTTCGCTTTGAATATTGCCAGAGAAACATCAAGATGTATACAATGTTGTCCGGTAATCTTGCGCACCTAAGCAAACGACTGTTTAATTATGACACTAATAGGAATTGCTAGATCCTCACAGCTATTTACATGTATCTATTTAGAGCAATACGAGTATTTCATCTAGCTTACGACTCAAGATAGTGATAAATATATTCCCCGAAAAACACAAACACCGCGAGGTTTTGTCAGGCATACAAATGTCCGGTGATCTTGAGCACTTATATTAAATAACGGCACTGCAAAGGATTTGTTAAGTATTTGTGGCTCATACAAGGAATAATTGTGGAAATAAATAGTTATGCTCGATTCGGACTTTTGATTCATAACCTTCAAAATGGCGGCAAATAGAAAATTACTTTGTCGTCTGATGAAGGTTGCATGTAAATAAAGAAAATAATGTTAAAACTGTTTCTTAATATCTAATAAAATTGTAAAATATGTGTTGAATTGATATGTCTTTGTGATGAGACATGAAATCCTCGTTTCACTGACAGACAAAACGTGTTTACAGCCAGCCTCATCGTGAAATGGGTCATAGGGCGGTTTTAGGAATAATTAGTGAGAATGATGTCATAGATAAACTGTGGACACTCTCAGGTACAAAATTTAGCTAGAGCTACTTTCTGAAGGTTGCCCTGTTATTCCAAATTCCTATGGCCTAAGTAACACTGCAGAAACGGGTAAATTGCTTTATACTTTCCGCAAAAAACATCTATAGTTGGAAACGAGAAGACACGAGTTAATAGTCTAATGCTATCAGCGGCCAAGATAGGAGCTTCTGCAGACGGCAAAGATCAAGACCAGACTACTCAGTCTGATCACGTATCTATATACTTCGCTTGTTTAATCAATCCCAGAAGATAAAAAATATTTCTGGATTTCAGAAGATCGTATTTTCAGTCGTCGACAGATGTTGAGCTTTAATATTTGGCACTGTGAGAGCTGAAGAATGATCGTTCGGAGAGTTTAGCCGCAGATTAGAAAAAACTTTTTGCACCCTGTTATCAAATAGGGTCGTTTGCATGGTGTTTGACGTCATTTTCAAAATGTTTCTTTCTATTTCTTTTCCGGTATATCACAGTGGCCTTCGTAGTTGTCCATACACGTGTACTACTGGCCTTCGTAGTTGTCCATACACGTGTACTACGCAAAAGACTATTCAAGCAAATGGCTGCTTTCCCACATGACCAGGATCGAAAAGGTGGTCAGCAGTGGTAAAGAAAAACCTGTCGCAATAACTTTCACCAATCTTGGGAAATTAGATTTGGCAAAGCCGTGTTGACTACCATACACAACCCAAGAATGATTTGCCTTACGTCGCATTGGATACCTAAAGAGCTGTCGGGGGCTCAGTGCCATTGTATAGATGTAGCGATTAAAATGTTCAAGAACCGAGTTACATTCCTTTATGCTATCTTTTTTTCTTTGAAAATATCAGTAATGATTGATATGCATGTTTTATCGTATAACGCTCTCAATTAACTTTTCCCCAAGACGCTTTTGGATACATCTGCGGATGATGGTTTGTCAGATCATTGGGAACATGGCGACAATTTCGAGTGTTCCCAAATAATGAAATTTGCATGTTCACCATTTGAAAGAGGATCGAGATGTTGTGATTTGGATCGCTTGCTTTGGGAACATTATGTCTCAAAATGGCTGGCAATTAACCCTTATCCGGCTAAATATCTATATTGAAATTTTCAATTCGATTGTAAAAACCCTAATATTGCTATTTCAACGTTATGTTTTGGGGAGTACTAGCTCCTTAATCGGACAGTGTAGATCCAAAATCAGACTGCACGTTCTGTGCAGTCTGATCTTGATCTATACTGTTCGCAAAAGGTCAGTGAGTCGCGCTTACCAGTCTAAGGGTTAAATCCTAGATCAGACTGACCGTTCTGTGATTTCTAGTCTTGATATTTACAGTCCGCAAAATCTTCAGCAGTACCTTCATTCACAAATAACGTTTTTTTTTTTTGTTTATTATGATATCATAATCTTGTCCTCCTCAAATAGCGTCATCAATCCAAACATCATCATCAACATCATCATCATTATTATCGTCGCCGTCGTCGGTCTCGTCAAAGTCTCAAAGTCTTTGTCGTCATTATCATCATCACCATCAACTTCAGTTCTATTCTCTCAGATTGGAAAAAAAAAATGAAACTTTTACCTGTATTGTAATCTATCAAAGAGGCTTTTAATCTTGCATTCTTAACGAAACAGGAACTTAAATCTCAACATTTATCAGCCTTAGCCACCTGGTGAAATCATAAATTGCTGCATATTATCGTAGAACAGATTAGACTTCGACAATTGCTTTTTCCTTTGGGATTGAAAGAGTGTGTTTTTCTTTCCTGTTGAAAAAGAACTGAAAGAGACCGCTGGCTTTCCGAGGCCCGTATTCACTAACTATTCTTCAGAACATTCATAGTCTTATTCTCAAGAATTCTAAATTTGAAAGTAATACAACTTCTGATTGGCTTAACCAAATGAATCAGCCAAACAGAAGTTGTGTTACTTTCTAAATGTAGGATAAGACTAAGAACAAAATTAAGGTGAATACGGGTCTTGATTCGCGTTATCTTTTGTTCAAATGTTTCTTTAAAGTAACAAAAGCTGCTAAAAGTTAACAAACGGGTGTTAAAAGACATTTAATTTTTTAAATCATACCATTAAAAAATGAAAATTATCGTGAAGGAGACTATCTGTCATTGAAAGATCGATCCAAGAGTTAGTCGCTGGCAGAGAAATTAATTTTTTAAAACTAGGTTATAAGTTGCCGGGTCAATCTAATTTTTAATTATTATTAATTGCCTGGTTTTGAAATTCATTTTTCTGCCAGCGACTATATCTTGGACCAACAACACAGTAACAAATTATCATCTTCACAATATTTTCCATACTTTTAAATGGTATAAATTAAATTTAGATGCATTTTAACACCTGCATTGCTTTTTAGGCTGCTACTGGGCCTTTAAAATTTTGTAAGGCATGATATTTGAAGAAAAATAAAATGAAGTGAAAAACTACATCTTTTAGGCCGCTGTTGGGCCTATAAATTTTTGTAAGACATAATGTTTAAAGAATAATATCACATAGTGAATAAATACGTATATACATGAGCCAAGCTCTGAAAAAAAGGGGGTTTGATGTATCTGCAAAAAGTATCGACCCAGATCAGCCTACGCAGTCCGCGCTGGGTGACCTGGTTTAATACTCTTTACTTTTGGGTAAATTTTCTGCATACTGAGGGAACATTCTACCTCAGGATTTAGCCAGTTGTTATACAAAATGGATTTTATGGATCCACAATTATGTGATGACTTGCTAGGTATGGATCTAGGAGATACAACCCCCCCCCCCCCCCGTTATGCCGGAGCATGACTCATATGTGTACCCAAAACACAGGGTGTTTCATGTACCAGTGGCCATGGCGTTGGATTTGCTATATTTAGGCTCAGAGTTTAGTTTAGACATATTTGAGCCGTGCTCTGTAAATAGGGGGCTTAATGCACCTGCGAAAAGTATCGACCCAGGTCAGCCTGCGCAGTCCGCGCAGGCTGACCTGGGCCGAAACTTTTCGTTATTGGTCAATTTTCTGTTTGTCAAAGGACGAGTCTACCTCATGATCAAGTCGATTATTTAAAAAAGTGGCTCTTATGGATCCATAATTATGACGTGATGACTTGGGCCGGTATCATGTATCACGGTGATGCATTAAGCCCCCTTTTGCCAGAGCATGCCTCATTTATTTTACATCGATTGAGAAACAAGTTCTTACAAGTTATACCAATCTCTCTCGATTCTGCTTCCTGGGAACTACAATAGTACTCGCGCCGAATGTGTGGGCCAATGAACAGTCCCAAAGTTGACACCTGCTCCCGGGTATCGAACTCAGGACCTTATAGTTACGTGGCCGACGCTCTACCTCACAACCGCGGACGCCACACAGAGTTCGATCTTCGCCGTCTGCGCTGGTTGCTTGAGATTTTTCAAATAACAAGTACAGGAGACCCTAAGCTTAGTTCGCAAGTGAGTCATTATTTATCTTTGTTCTATTCACTCCTATTATGTAAAAAAGAGAGGAAGATGACAATATTTCGATAGTGCAATCATTTGTAATTCAAATGTACAAAAAAGCAGTCCGTCGATTTCCCAGGAGTCTTTGAGAGATGACTGGTACAAGAGTCCTGTCTGGATCTTTTTGATTGAAAATATGTGACCTAGGAATTAGGTCATGATGATGATGATGTAACCTACAAATTTACAAGTTCATATTAGTGCGAGTTGGTTTTTTTTCTGCTATTTTTTACTCTATTTTTTTTACTTTTATTTTATACTTCGTATCACCAACTATTTTTTACTCTATCTTTTTTACTTTTATTTTATACTTCGTATCACCAACTAAACCAGAGTTTGTTTTATTCCTTTGCCATTTCCGAATATCATTTTCATTAACTGCATTTGTTTTGGTAAAATTATAAAGATGGTTATAAAAAAGAATACATGTATTATGTTCATGCGCGGATCCAGCTATTTTTCTCATGGGGGGTCCGATCGAGCCCATACACGTTTTGTTATGTAATATTTTGATTACCGGATTTCTGTGGATGTTAGCCGTTTACAAGAATGGTCAACATTTCTGGTTCTGACCACGGGGAGGCCTCCACATTTAGAACCATTGTTTTTACATATTTTACATTTTTATTGATTTTTTTATTACTTTTTTTTTTAAATATTTTCTTTGTCTACTTTAATGTGTACAAACGTTGCATAACAGACTCCAACCAAAGTTAAGACCCTTTCAACTCACAGTGTATTTTTTGCCGACGAGCCATTGGAATCTATGACGTAATTTTGTAACGGTGTATTTTTTGTAACGAATTTAAGACATAAGAAAATCACTAACCATCAGATAACATATTGATTTGTGTTTATAGAATAAAGACTGAAAACTGTATTTTTTTTTCGAAAAAGGACAATACGGCCACGTTGACCAGTGTGAGACCTCTGGATCCGCGCGCGATGTTTTGGTGACTTTCAATTTTCCAAGCAGCTCGAATCAAGTATGAACACTTGAATATGTATTCACCAACCTTTCTTAAGAACGTTCTTAGTCTTACTCTCTGGAATTTTCTAAATTTGAAAGTAACAAAACTTCTGATTGGCTAAACCAAACGGTTTAGCCAATCAGAAGTTGTGTCACTTTCAAATTTAGAAAATCTTGAAGAGTGAGACCAAGAATATTTTTAAGAATGATTGGTGGATACGGACCCAGAAAAGTTTCCACAACATAAGATTCCGTTTATTTTTTACGACTGGTTTTATCGTTTATATATTTTTTAACTCTAAGACAATATGTAGAAATAACAAGCCAAAGTAAATGACAGCGGTCCGCCCCTGTTTTGACATGCGGAAAGTCTGGCACTTGTTTATTTTCAAAATACACAGATTGTGTTTATCTTTGCCCAAATTATCTTTCAGGAAAATAGAAACACCGAGCCTTGTTTTGTATCCACAATGCACTTAGTATTTTCCAAAACAATGATTAAACAATCCGTTTTACAGGTGCAGTTTGTAGCTTCAGCAAGGCTGCTTGACTTACAAAATTTTGGCTTGCAGCACGCGAAAAGGGACATTCGGACATTTGCGTAAAGTGTCGTCTCGGATCAGCCAGCGCAGTCCGCGCAGGCTAATCCGAGACGGCACTTTACGACTACATTAGACTTTGTGCTTCAGTATACATGCGCAAAACAGAAAAGTACATAAAAACGGAAAGCGTTGTATCGGATTAGCCTGCGCGGAGTGCGCAGGCTGATCCGAGACGACACTTTACGCAAATGTCCGAATGCCCTTTTTCGCGTGTTGTAGGCCGAATGTTTTGACAACATTTCTACCGGCATTAACCCGTATCCTGCTAAATAAAAGAAATTAGTCTTCCAAGCGGATAGTAAAAACTCAAATTTTCCTTGTTCAAAGGTATTTTTGGGGAAAAGATATCTCCTTATCGGACAGTGTAGATCCAAGATCAGACTACACATTCTGTGCAGTCTGATCTTGATCTATGCTATCCGCAAAAGGTCAGTGAGTCGCGCTTAGCAGCCTAGGGGTTCAGAATGTTGCAAATGGGGAAATGTTTTCGAAATGAATGATTCCATGATTTGTCAAGCTGCCAATTTTTTCGTTATCGATAAGTCTTATCATTTGTCCACAACTTTTATACCCCCCGACACACACACACACAAACACACACACAAACACACACACAAACACACACACACACACACACACACACACACACACACACACACACACACACAAAACTGGCAGTCTGAAAAAAATGGAAACGATTACGAAAGTTTGTACAAACCCCTTGGTGAAAGACAAATCTTTTCATTTTTTTTTCATCAAGCAATCAATCAATGAAGCAATCAATCACTCAATTAATCGAGCTATCTTAGCACAAAGTTTCTTACGATTTTCATTTAAAATTGAGAAACAAAATTTTGTTGGATGCCACTTTGTCATCATTGCATACATCAATATTTCAAAACAGTCAATAAACTTTTTTTTCTTTTCAACAATCCAATTATACTGGGTTGACAAGCGCTCGAAATATATAGATACGTTTCCTGTGAAACGGGGGAGGTCTAGACGGGGAACCAGTTTTAATGCGTAAAGAGCTTTTCACAACTTTGTTGGCCTTTTTGGCCAGTGAAGGTCAAGATCAGATTGTGTAAAACGGACAGCCTGATCTTTCATCTACACTGTCCGCTTTGCTAAGCCATTCTAGACAAAAGCAATCATGCTATTGCAATTATTTGGGTCTTGTTCTATTTAGACTGACAATGCCCGTAAGGTTTAATTGGCGTTTTCTTGTCTATGTGCCACACTGAAGTTTAAAGATGTCCTTTACAGCGCAATTCCGCGTTTACATTTCTAACGACTTTGTGGGAAAAGGAGAAAATGATGGTGATCGGCATTATCTGTTGTTCCCACATTCTTTTTGAAAAATGCGAAAACGCAGGTAACGAGCCCTTGTTTCGTGATTGTTTTGCTACCTTTTCGTAGCTAATTTTTGTCTTTTGAGCCTGATTTCATTTGCAGTATAATATTTAATTTTGTCGTTTGGGAAAGACTTTTAAAAAAAAAAGCAGTGTATATCCTGAATCAGACTGCAGGGTTCATGCAATCTAATCTTGAGCCAAGAGCATCAGAAGAGTTCCTGGGATATTGAACACTGTTAACAGCAAACAAACACGATATTTACAACATGTCAAATTACAATAATTTTTGTGATATGAAATCAATTCTCAAATAAAGTCCAACTTTTTTTCTATGAGCCATGCTCTGTGAAAAGGTGGCTTAATGCATCTCCGTGATCCATTATACCGAGCGAATCATCACATAATTAGGGATCCATAAAGTCCATGTAGTCTAATGAATGACTGAATCTGAGGAAGAGTGGTCCTTTAACATACAGAAAATTGACCAATAGCGAAAAGTTTCAGACCAGGTCAGCCTGCGCGGACTGCGCAGGCTGACCAGGGTCGATACTTTTCGCAGATTCATTAAGCCCCCTTTTCACAGAGCATGGCTCATATATTTTTAACTTCAATTGTGTTAGACAAAATCTCGATATATACTTTTTTCTTATATTGAGAATTACTCATAAATCAATGCGCTCAAATAATTGAATGCCAGCCAAATATTCATGATAAATTTTCCGTTTAATGCTTCTGTTAAAGTATTCTGTTTCAAAAGTAAGAAAGGTAGATCTTCATTAAAATCAACCCTTTTCCCGTCATAGGCAAAAATGGGATAACCTGCGGTCGACAAAGATCAAGATCAGACTGCACATTACGTGCATTCTGGTCTTGTATCTATACGGTCGTTTTTTTTTGTCAAACCTATATGAAAAGAAAAAAATCATTCTGAGCGTCAGTGCATTGAACGCCTAGTTGTGGAAAAACGTCGAGTTTTCATAACGTTACATGGAGCTGTAAGAAATCATTGAAAAGCAGTACAATAAAGGCTTCGGTTTTCCAGGCGACTTATTTCGTCTTGTACCATACTATTTTTGAAAACATTATGGTAGAAAAAGAATTTGTTGATAGATGGTAATTTCTTACATAGCTAAATTTTTCTATTTTTCAAAATTTGTTTATGAAACATACCTTAACCCTTAATTCTTTACCTGCCGACAAGATTTTAGACTTGTCCAAATTGAAAGCTTTTGCAGAAGGAAAAAAAAATGTCACTCAAAAATTGAAATTTATTTTTTAAAGGTTAGAAAACATTGTGGGAAAAGGGGAAAATGCTGGTAACCAGCATTTTCTCCTTTTCCCCACAATGTTTTCAAAAGTCTTCTTCCACAGGGTAGTTAAAAGTCGGAATTGTGTGGTAAAGGGTTTATCAGCGAGATAATTTAAATGAAACTTTCAAGTCGATAGTATAAAACCGGAATAATATTACATGTATTTCAAATTTAAATTTTTGGGAAAAAAAATCCCCTAATCGGACAGTGTAGATCAAAGATCAGGCTGTACGTTCTGTGCAGTCTGATCTTGATCTGCACTGTCCGCAAAAGGTCAGTGAGTCGGACTTAGCAGCGTAAACGTTAAGTTATAGTATTACCAATATTTTACAACAACATTTTCAAAGTCATTTGACGAAAATCTTGTTGCAGATGGTAATGAGTTAAACCTAAATGAAAAAAGAAATTTTACTTACATCGCGATGTTTATAACTCCATATTTCAGAACATTGAGATATTATAAACGTTCTTGGCAAGAGGTTTCTCAGAACGACTCAACTTGAGGAGCATTTTACGTAGGTATGGTACAAAACTCTGCGAGGATTCTACTGTACCCCGGAAAAACTTGTATTGATGTAAAAATCATTATACCGCTGTACTCTTCAGCTCAAAGAAAACATTTCAAATTTTCATCTTAACGCCACAGTAAATTTCAACCCTTAAACTCTAGCTGTATTAAACCAAATTCTGTGGTAAATTCTTTTAAAAATGCCATTTACTTCCTTGCTAATCTCTCCCCCGCCCCTCCCTCCCCCTAAAAAAAAGAGAAAAACTTTAGAACTGTCTAAATTGAAAGCATCTGTTACTTAATGATAGAATTTAAAGATTTAAAGGGTACAGAATATTGTGGGAAAAGGAGAAAAAGATTGCTATTGAAACTTTCTTCTTTTCACAATGTGTTTTCGGAAGCCTCTTTCGTAGGAGTGATTAAAACTTTAGATAGTTTTGGAAATGTTTAAACGAAATTTTAAAGCCAAAAAATATTGCGTTTTAAAACCTCTTTTCGACATAAATAAAACCCAGCTAGTATCAGACAGTGTAGATCCAAGATCCGACTGCACTTTCTGTGCAATCTGATCTTGATCTTTACCGTACGCAAAAGCGCACTGTCCGGTTCCTTTCTATTATTGGTTCTATAGGTTCTATCAGGTAAAATTTTCGGAATCAAAATGAAACCAATAAGTTTTCGATATAGACCTATCGTTAAAACTTGAAATGAAGCACCTTGGCCCGAATGAATTTTACCAACCATACTTCATATCTCCAATACTGAATGAACCCTTAGCCTGCTTAATAAGTCAAATGAATCTTTCAAGCTGATAGTTAAAAAAAAGACCAGACACACTCACACACAAAATGTTGCTAATTCAAAGTTAAATTCTTTCTGAGAAAAAATTCTCTGTGCCGGACAGTGTAGATCCAAGATCAGGCTGCACGTTCTGTGCAGTCTGATCTTGATCTAGACTGTCCGCAAAAGGTTCTCGAGTCGCGCTTAGCAGCCAAAGAGTTAGGAAAGTAACACCTGATTGGCCGAATCATTCGGTCCATTACATCGACCCAGTATACAGTATCTTACATAGTGCTTTGGATCGCCATAGACGAACAAAAATGGTGGCTTTTGCAGACAGAATAGACCAAGATCAGACTGCAAGCTGTACATGCATTCTGATCTTAGATTTGTATCGTCTGCTTATCGTATTTACCCATATATTTCTAAGTATCCGTTGATTGTACTTTCAGCACATGTGGAAAGAGGCCGACTTTATAATAGCCATGCTCTGGCGATAGCGTGCTTAATGAATCACCGTGATGGATTATACCAAGCAAGTCATCACGTAATTAGGGATCTATGAAATTCATTCTGTCAAATAACCGACTGAATCATGAGGTAGATTGGTCCTTTGACATGCAGAAAATCAACCGATGGCAAAAAGTTTCGACCAAGGTCAGCCTGCGCGGACTGTGCAGACTGACCTGAATCGATACTACAGGGTATTTGCAGATGCAATAGGCCCCGTTTTCACAGAACACGGCTCATGTATTTGGCGCTAAAAGTGTCAAAAGAACCCAATGCTGTAGTAACAAGGTTGGATGATCAGGATATCACACGAAATAACGGACGTTTTGTGCAATCTGATCTTAATCTACACGGTACGCGAAAAGAATACCTCAAGCAGGCTGAAGATAAATTTTTCCAAAAGAGTACAACCTTATCTTGATGGTTTAATTCCCCGGAAACTCTTTGTTGAAGCGTCTATCTTTATATACGTATTATCAACGATTAGTTTTCATGGTTTTCTTTTTTGCTTATCTCTTTACCAACCAATCCATTCTTTTGACGACCCGGAGAAACAGTCCTTTTGAAAGCATCGTTGGAAAAGGAGAAAATGCTGGTAACCAGCATTTTCTCCTTTTCCCACAATGCTTTCTGCCTTTTCAAAGACAAATTCTACCGTTCGAGTCACTGTATATTGGTCGGCTGCGATTATTACCAATTTGGACAGGCCTGAAATTTTCCCGTCTGGAAAAGAAAAGATAAAGAAGACTGCTCAGATTTGTAGATATATTATAGTTCTAAACTTCAAACATGTTTCTATCACTGAATTTAGTAAGGCAATAACACGGGTAGGAAACTTCATATTCAGAGCCAATGGCTCTGACGAGAAAATGTTGTGTTGGTCTTCCGGTTCCGAAAATATCGGCTCCAAAGAACGACTGAAAAACAGCTAAGCTTGTCATTCTTTGTACTTATGTGTGTTATAGCTTTAGATAAAAAAAATGGGAATGCCATGCAATGCTCTGGTCTTTCAACTTGTTTTCTACACCATGGAAAGTTGTAGAGTATGTTCAGTGTTGTCTGAATCATTTGTGCCATGGGTTGACCGTAGCTGAAACAATACGTCAGGGACCTGATTTCAGACTGATATTGCCATCGAATTAACAAATAAAAGTGATTTTTGCTGTCCTAAAAGCGTGAATTATTGTCTTGAACTTTTCTATTCGCTGCTGGCAAAGAATTGATAAGAATTAACACAAAATTGACATAAATAAACAAAGGCTCCGAATATGTGGGCCGGCTCTGAATATTTGGTCCGGCTCTGAAGAAGTTGATCTGCATCGACGTATTAGGCTTCCTTTCAAAAACTTAGTAGTCGATTACTAATTCAAGACATACGTTCTGCTTTCCCGTCAATACCATTTATTTTGAAATTTAAAGTATGCATTTGTTTGATGAAACGTGACTGAATTTCTGAAACTACAAAGCACAGATACTATCATCATTGAAAAATGCTGTCTAACATTTGTCTATCTAAATTTTGAAAATGCTGTTGTGTAGCTTTTTATTAACCAAGTGGTCTATATGTTACATTTGTAATGCTTACGTTGTACATGTCTTATGATAGAAAACATGCGTTGATTATGTAGAATTGCATTCAAATACGTACGATGACGTCACGTTTGATCGTTAAAATGATAGACGGAGTCACCGATTGCAAAATGACCATTCCGTTATTTACACTCCAAATCTGTACCATTTTACTGGTACTGGTTAATCCGGTTAATTTAACGCTTACAATGAAAAAAATAAGCCATGCTCTATAAAAGTGGGGTTTAATGAATCTGCAAAATGTATCGACCCAGGTCAACCTGCGCAGTCCGCGCAGGCTAACCTATGTCGAAACGTTTTGCCGTAGGTCAATTTTCTCCTTGTCCAAGGACCATTCTAGCAAGGATTCATTTGGTTGTAAGACAAAATGGATTTCATAAATCCATAATTATGTTATGATTTGCTTGGTACAATGTATCACGGAGATCCCGTTTTCCCAAAGCATGGCTCAGATTAGTTTAAATAGGGTTAAAATATTCATTATGTTTTTTTTTTAATTTGTTCACGTCAAAAACCACCTTAATAGACCCCGTTAAGTCTTTACAAGACCACAAAAAAATCAGACTTTTACCATATTGGCAACCACTTGCACACGACAAATTAAAGGTGGTCCAAATAATGCTATTTGTCTTTGGAAAATAAATCATTGTGAGAAAGGGGAGAAAATACTGGTCACAAGCATTTTCTCTTTTACTTAAAATAATTTTGTTTCAAAAATCTTTTTCCTCAAGGACCTCAAAACATGAGGTCGTTTGGTATAGTGTTAATCCAGCGCTAACGGCGGAAACGAGCACCTTTTTAGATGGCATAGATCACGATAAGACTGAACAGAACATGCATTCTGATCTAAGATATATACTGCGCGCTTTTTTAAAATCAAGCCCAATAGATAGAAAATACCCTGAAGTTTCAGTGACTTGCATCTTCATC
The DNA here is from genome assembly GCA_946811185.2 of Hippopus hippopus. NCBI lineage: Eukaryota > Metazoa > Mollusca > Bivalvia > Cardiida > Cardiidae > Hippopus > Hippopus hippopus. The sequence continues at coordinate 46,460,373 of OX328100.1, forward strand.
CGTCGAAAGAGGTAAAGGTTATATATTTGGACGCTGAAAGAAGCAGACGGAAAATGCAAGCCAATGAAAACCTCATGATTTAAAACAATCTAAACAAAACGTAAAAAACTATCATTGATCTTATGGAACCCACACATCGTGCTGTAATTTCTTTTGTAAAAAAATAAAATGCATATCATCCGAATCACGTAATCTTTAAGTTGAAAGCATCATGATAAACAGTTACATGTGTTACTCTTTGCTATATGAAAACATTTCCAAATAGTCTATACTGTTAGCATTTAGAGGACAAAATCTATCCCACTCAAATGATGGAACTTGTCTTTGAAAGGGTTGAAAACATTGTGGGAAAAGAAGAAAATGCTGGTTACCCAGCATTTTCTCCTTTTCCCACAATGTTTTCAAAAGTCTTCTTTCCCTGGATAGGACATACACAAATGAATGTTAGGTAAAGAGATAAATCATTTGAACTTCAGACGGCATGAAAAGGAAAAATCTTCATTGCAGAAACTGTTTGTTGTGAACCGTTGCGAACTAAAACGCAAGTAAAGGATAGTGTTTCGTGGATTTGAAAGGATCGAATCATCCCGAAAATTGGGAGTTCGTTCACAAAAATAATGTTCGCAACAGGGGGTCTCTGTTTCAAGTTTATTTTAGGGAAATTAGATGGGTTTTCAAGCCAAGGCCGCAATAGAGGGAAGCAACCCTTTGCCAAACACATATTCATGCTTTCTTGGAGTTTCTTTTACTAGTACTTCGCAGAATATTCTTCCCAAGCCACTGGCTGCTTTCTCGAACTTTACTGACCCTAAAAGCGAAGGCCTCTGAAAAAGAAAAACCTAGAAAATGAGAAAGTTGAAATGAAGACCAGTATTTTCTCTTTTTTCCACACAATGTTTTCCGCCCTTAAAAGACACAGCCTTTTATCTGAACTACATTCAACTACTCGTATATACATATTCACTGATTTCCAACTAGAAAACTCTAAAATTCTATTTTGTGATAAATAATTGAATAAATAAACAATGGAATATAATATTGAATTTTGCTTAACTCTTTACCACACAATCTCGAGCTTTAACAAACCTGCAAGAGAAAGTTTTTGAAAACATTGTGAGAAAAGGAGAAAATGCTGGTAACCAGCATTTTCTCCTTTGCCCACAAAATTTTCTACCCTATCAAAGAAAAAAATCGTCATTTGAGCTACATTTTATTTGTCGTCTGCAAATGCTTTCAATTTGGGCTTGTCCAAAATTTTGTCGTATGGAAAAGAGTTATCCCATTAGTTTTGAGAATGTTACGGAAAACCTTGGGTGGTTTTGCAAATGATGTAGATCGACATCAGACCGCACAGTTTGCGCTACCTAATCTTGACTCTTTCAATTTCCAATATCTTATTATTCATCAATTAGTTATTGGACGGACGTGACAAATCATTTCCTGTGGTTTTTGTTTAGTTAAGTTTAATTCTTTCAGTGCAAAATATAGGAGCCATGTTCTATGAAAAGGGGTTCAACACATCTGCAAAAGGACCGATCCAGGTCAGCCTTTGTACTCCATGCAGGCAGATCTGGGTCGAAACATTTTGCAATTAGTCAATTTGACATGCAGAAAAAATTCAAAGGTCTTATTCCTTGAAACTCGGGATTGTGTGGTGCAGGGTTAAATCCTGGTCACCGTGACTACATTAAGTTCTCACGACGTCAAAATAAATGAGCCATACTCTGTGAAAAGGGGGGCTTAATGCATCTGCGAAAAGTATCGACCAAGGACAGCCTGCGCAGTCCACGCAGGCTGACCTGGACCGAAACTTTTCGCTATAGGTCAATTTTCTGCATGTCCAAGGACCAGTCTACCTCATGATTAAATTGGTTGTTAAAAAAAGTGGATACTATGGATCCATAAGTATGTGATGGCTTGCTCAGTATCATGGATCACGAAGATGCATTAAGCCCCCTTTTGTCAGAGCATGGCTCATTTTTAACCGGTCCGACGTAGACAGAGCTTTTCCAACTAAAAACGAACGCGGTTGCAACCGGTTGGGACGTAATGCGATCGGTATAGTCTTGGCTAACATAGTTGAATTTTAAAAAGTTTAAAAAAAAACATAGCGAGGTCGTAATCGATTTAACCCTTTCCCAAACGATCCTGGGTTTTCACAGCTCTGAAAAAGAAGCCTTTCAAAAACATTGTTGGAAAAGGAGAAAATGCTGGTAACCAGCATTTTCTCCTTTTCCCACAATGTTTTCTACCCTTCCCAAAACAAATTTCAATTTTTGAGTCCCATTTATTTTGTCGGCTGCAAGTGGTTTCAATTTGGACAAGTCTAGAATTTTGTCGTTTGGTAAAGAGTTAAGACCCAGTAAAGACTGGGCAGCGACGGCCTTGGTGTAGTTCCCACTGAACTTGAATGTGATATGGTCATCTCTGACATAGTACGACCCTAGCATGGATGTGAACTATTGCATTAATTCTCATGTAAACTTGTAGGACAGACGAGAAGGCAGAGAGCCTGGACTTGAATTTTGTAAGATCATATAGAGGGGGCAACGAGTACGTGGTAAACCTGCAGTTAGCGCGTGCAGCGATCTGACAGGTCTTATAAAGAAAGTTGTAAAACGCAACGTTTTCAAGAGCGCGACAAAACCCAGCTAGACGCAGTAACAATCTACCAGAGTGTAGTAAAGATGTAGAACCAATTCGAAAATTCGAAAATTCTCTATTTTTCTGCATTTCATGCAGTTCTTCCCGCATTTGTCAAGTTTGTGAAGAACCCAGTACGGGCCTTGTTGACTTTGTCTGGGTGTGACTTGGGTCTTAACCGTACTCGTGCCGTAACGAAAGGCAGATATAAAGGTTGACACTGCTATTAAGGGGATTCCAGCCCGCAACTCTTAATTTAACCCTTCGGATGCTAAGCGAAACTCAATGACCTTTTGCGGACAGCGTAGATCAAGATCAGACTGCACAGAACGTGCAGTCTGATCTTTGATCTACACTGTCCGATAAGGAGATATCATTCCCCAAAACATAGCTTTAAAATAGCAATATTTGATTTGTTTTTACTATGGAATTGAAAATTGCACTTCAGTGATTCAGAAGAATAAGGGTCAAAAACCGATCATTTACTTCTACATTACTATCTCCCGATAAATTGGTTGGGGGAGGAGGGGGACACGTGACCCAATAGTTTAGAGAAAAAAAAAATCAAATTATCTAAAAAAAAAGCACTGCGTAAAAATCATAAACGAACTGTTCAAAACGATAAAACGTAATCTAATTTACTCAACATCTCATATTCTATAAAAACTAATGGATAGATTTTTTATTTTTTATGTACCTTATTATTGAATGATGTTACGTGAAACATAAATCTTCGCGGAATTACGTTGTTATGTAACTCAGAACATGCGACTGACTGACTCGCTCTGTCTGTCTTTGTCTCTCCCCCTGGAATCGTTTTACTATAGGGAAATGACCATTACATCTAAGTGGTGGCCTGAGACTTTCATACCTGTTTGGCTGGTCTTTTGAAATCACCAGCATCAGTTTGCAGCAGATATCTTTAAAAAACTTCCTCCTAGATATTCGGATGGCCAGGATGAACTAAGCTTCAGTAAATAAATATGAGTCATGTTCTGTGAAAAGGGGGCTTAATGCATCTGCGAAAAGTATTGACCCAGTCAGCCTGCGCAGTCCGCGCAGGCTGACCTGGACGGAAACTTTTCGCTAGTGGTCAGTTTTCTGTATGTCTAAGGACCAGTCTACCTCAAGATTAAGTCGGTAGTTAAAATAAGTGGTAGTTATGGATCCATAATTATGTGATGGCTTGCTTGGAATCATGCATCACAAAGATGCATTAAGCCCCCTTTTGACAGAGCATGGCTCATATGCAAGTAAAATATTGTGACTTTTTCAAAAGAGGAATGCAACATGAAGTAAATGGTTGTCTTGAGGAGATCATGGCTTAATCATTCAAAAATAACGCATGTTTTTACAAACTTGATCGAGAAGGCTGAATTAACCCTAGATCATGGCTTAACCTTTCAAAAATAACCCCATGTTTTCACGACCCTGATTGAAAGGGCAGAATTAATCCTAGGTCATGGCTTAACCTATCAAAAATAACCCAAATTTTTTACGACCTTGATTGAGAAGGCTGAATTAACCCTAGGTCATGGCTTAACCTATCAAAAATAACCCAATTTTTTCCGACCCTGATTGAGAAGGCTGTATTAACCCTAGGTCATGGCTTAACCTATCAAAAATAACCCCATGTTTTACGACCTTGATTGAGGAGGCTGAATTAACCCTAGGTCAAGGCTTAACCTATTAAAAATAACCTTGTGCTTCTACGACCTTGATTGAGAAGGCTGAATTAACCCTAGGTCATGGCTTAACCTATAAAAAAATAACCCTTAATTCTACGACCTTGTTTGAGAAGGCTAAATTAAACCTAGGTCATGGCTTAACCTATAAAAAATAATGCTATAATTCTACGACCTTGATTGAGAAGGCTGAATTAACCCTAAGTCATGGATTAACCTATCAAAAATAACCTTGTGCTTCTACGACCTTGATTGAGAAGGCTGAATTAACCCTAAGTCATGGCTTAACCTATCAAAAATAACCTTGTGCTTCTACGACCTTGATTGAGAAGGCTGAATTAACCCTAGGTCATGGCTTAACCTATCAAAAATAACCTTGTGCTTCTACGACCTTGATTGAGAAGGCTGAATTAACCCTAGGTCAAGGCTTAACCTATTAAAAATAACCTTGTGCTTCTACGACCTTGATTGAGAAGGCTGAATTAACCCTAGGTCATGGCTTAACCTATAAAAAAATAACCCTTAATTCTACGACCTTGTTTGAGAAGGCTAAATTAAACCTAGGTCATGGCTTAACGTATAAAAAATAATGCTATAATTCTACGACCTTGATTGAGAAGGCTGAATTAACCCTAAGTCATGGATTAACCTATCAAAAATAACCTTGTGCTTCTACGACCTTGATTGAGAAGGCTGAATTAACCCTAAGTCATGGCTTAACCTATCAAAAATAACCTTGTGCTTTTACGACCTTGATTGAGAAGGCTGAATTAACCCTAGGTCATGGCTTAACCTATCAAAAATAACCTTGTGCTTCTACGACCTTGATTGAGAAGGCTGAATTAACCCTAGGTCATGGCTTAACCTATTAAAAATAACCTTGTGCTTCTACGACCTTGATTGAGAAGGCTGAATTAACCCTAAGTCATGGATTAACCTATCAAAAATAACTTTGTGCTTCTACGACCTTGATTGAGTAAGCTGAATTAACCCTAGGTCATGGCTTAACCTATAAAAAATAACTCTATAATTCTACGACCTTGATTGAGAAGGCTGAATTAACCCTAGGTCATGGCTTAACCTATCAAAAATAACCCTATATTTCTACGACCTTGATTGAGAAGGCTGTATTTATCCTAGGTCATGGCTTAACCTATCAAAAATAACCCCATGTTTTACGACCTTCATTGAGAAGGCTGAATTAACCCTAAGTCATGGCTTAACCTATCCAAAATAACCCTGTGTCACTACGACCTTGATTGAGAAGGCTGAATTAACCCTAAGTCATGGCTTAACCTATCAAAAAACCCCAATGTTTTACGACCTTGATTGAAAAGGCTGAATTAACCCTAGGTCATGGCTTAACCTTTCAAAAATAGCTCCATGTTTTTATAACCTTGATTGAGAAGGCTGAATTTACCCTACGTCATGGCTTAACCTATCAAAAATAACCCCATGTTTTACGACCTTGATTGAGAAGGCTGTATTAACCCTTATTCTGTTAAATAAATGAAGTGAAACTATTAAGCCGATAGTAAAACAGTAAATTCTAATGTTTAAAAGATAGATTTCAGGGAAAAATATCTCCTTATTGGACAGTGTAGATCAAAGATCAGATTGCACGTTCTGTGCAGTCTGATCTTGATCTACACGGTCCGCAAAAGATCAGTGAGTCGCGCTTAGCAGCCTACGGGTTAAACATAGGTAACGGGGAAAGTACTGCTAACCAGCATTTTATCGTTTTCCACATCGGTTTCTACTTTTTCCAGACAAACTGTCATTATTTTATCATTTTTTTCCCGCATTGTTTTCTTCTCTCTTACAGACATATTCCATCATTTGAGCCACATTTAATTTTTCGTCTGCAAATGCCATTAAAAACGACTATACCATCTTTTTTTTTCGTCTGGTACAGTAAGAGTGAAACCAAAAGCATGACGTAATGGCGAAAGTCAAAATTGTTTTAGATATACCCCAAACAGTGAACATTGCTTGTACATGTAAATGGGTAGAACAATTATTATATATGTGTAATTATCTATGCAGAAACCGAATTTGATTCTACATTATGAAATATTTATTCAGTTATTCTAAGCAAATGAGCATGTGAGAATCAATAATACGCTTGTACTTAATATTAACCCTTAACCTTCTAAAATAAAAAGTGAAATGAAAAAATGAAACTTTCAAGCCGATAGTAAAACTCATAATTCTGATATTTCAAAGTTTATTTTTGGGTAAATATATCTCCTTATCGGACAGTGTAGATCCAAGATCAGACTGCACGTTCTGTGCAGTCTGATCTTGGATGTACACTGTCCGCAAAAGGACCTTGAGTCGCGCTTAACAGCGTAAGGGTTAAAAAATTCGAATCTCGCGACCCACCATTTGCTTTACAACCCATTCACTGTTGGTGAGTCGATTGCTTAAATGTGTCTGTGGAATATCTGTATAAAACTCATTTGCGTAACAGTCTTTTATTTTTTCGGCGTAGCTGACTATACTGGCTTTTGACCTACATTTTGGAATTGATATACATATACTGGAATGAATAAATGGTAATGTGCTATTGGTTAGAAATGTACACATGTTTAACCTGCAGGCCTACACGCCTTTTTGCAGCCAAATTTATGATGACAATGTACAAGCGTGGCTACCGCTTATATTTTTAAACGTTACCCTAAAACCCATCGGATCTACTGTATGCCTACATCTATTGTCAGGCACATCGGTCTTAGCAGCAGCTGCTTCTTATCGAACGATGATATCGATTAACATCCAATTTTGAAAAATATACCTAACTGAAAAAAATCACCTTTCAACTCTTTGCCAAACAATGAGCAAAAAGAGCTAAATGCTGGTGGAACTAATTTTCAATATGAACCACAAATACTTAAATTCCAGTACCTCTTACGTCGTCTATCATTTTTCTTTTTTAAATTCTTGTTCTAGAATGAACAAAAACTTGCAGCTTACCTGTTCTTTTCAAGCAAGCTATAATGGGGGGAATTTCGATGATTTATCACTCTCAAGTGGTGCAAATATAGGTCACATTTAAGTTCTTTTAAAACATCATTAGGCACTACTTATGTGCACGAAACATAAAGAGAAATGTTAAGTGAATCGAACAGTTTGGAACTTCTTTTAATTGAAGTATGTAAAGCGCCTGCCCTTGAGGAGAAAAAATGATAAATGTATGTTACGTAATGAGTCTCTCTTTCTGACATTCACGTGACCTTTGGGAGAGGGTGTAATTATTACCTGGTTTCCTTTTCAAGTGTACAATCCCTCACAAGTCTGGCTTTGGCATTAAAGAATGGGCACTAACAAATCATAGGGGGAACGTTAGTACGTGTCATTATAGCACTCTGCAGTAATAACACGATATTTTTGCTCTTGTATCTAAATTATTAGCCAATGAAATTACGAAAGAAGCATCACGAGGGACAAAACTCATACACAATTTGATTGGCCATCGAAATTGCACGACGTAGGTCTTTATTCACCAACCATTCTTAAAATCATTCTTAGTCTTATTCTCCAAGATTTTTTTTTCATCCAAACCAAATGTTTCAGCAAATCAGAAGTTGTGTTACTTTCATATTTAGAAAAGTCTGGAGAATGGGACTAAAATTTTCTTAAGAGTGTTCTAAACAGTATCAGTAGTATAATTTTCAGGAATATTCTATTTTTTTAACAATTACGTAATTTCTGATTGACTTAACCATTTTATTTAGCAGTCAGAAGTCGCTCTTCGTTTTAAATCTAAAAAAAGGTTACGGATGAAATTTAAAAGGTGAAAGTCGGTGTAGTTACCCAAAGCCCCTTATAACCAATACCACGAAAAGTACCTTTTGATTACAGCTTTGTGTTTGAATTTTGTATCTGACTTATTCCATAAAGTCACAAAGTTGCATTATACAAAAGACAACATTTTCTGCTTTAAATTACTGCACATGTGTAGAAACATGAATATAAAGAACAGAATAAGCTGATCAGAACGCCGTACTATTTAGAGAGTTGTCTTGTAACAAAGAAAATAATGCCATAATCTTTCAAGAGTTTACGGCGTTTCGCCATGCAGCATGCATGAAACCACAGTACTAAGTGAATGATGATTTCAAGAGAGTAATAATTTGAAGCACAAAATACGTACAAAATAGATAAGCGCACGTGTTTACCGATAAATGCACAAATACAAGAGCATGAACAATGATGCTCCAATCCTTTACCGAACAATCTCGTGTTTTAACGACCCTGAGGAGGAAGACTTTTTTAAAACATAGTTGCCAGTGGGAAAAAGAAAGTAACTTGTAACCAGCATTTTCTCCCTTTCCAATCATGTTTTAACACTTTGATAAAATAATTCTTATATCTATTCTGCTCTTACACTGGACAAATCTTAACTCTTATCCTGCTAAATAGGTGAAATGAAACTTTTAAGCCGATCGTTAAAACCCAAATTTTGCTATTTCAAAGGTATTTTTTTTGAGGGAAAATATGTCCTTATCAGAGAGTGTCGATCAAAGATTAGACTGCACATTCTGTGACATTCTGTACAGTCTGATCTTGATGTACACTGTCTGCCAAAGGTCAATGAGTCGAGCTTAGCAGCCTAAGGGTTAAATTTTGTTGGCAAGTGGAGGTTTAATTTTTATTGATTTTGTTGTTTACAGGAGAAGATGCGTTTTATCGAATGTTTACCGTTACGAGTTTCAAGTGGGTCTATTAACAGCTTCTGTATTGCAGATTAATCAAAAACGAAAATATTGTGCTCGACCGACATTTAAGGGCGTAAAAAGTACCTATTTGTGCAGTTATTTGTAAATCCGTACCTTGCAAAGCTTAGATGTACTTAACGCAGAGTATATAGCACGACCTAGCTACACTTGGGTGCAGTCTGATGTTGCGGTACAGTCTCCGTTGCTCCATCTAGTCTTTATCATATAAGCTGAGCATTGTTTCGACGGTATTTATGTGGGAAAGAAGCCAGTAGCTTGGGAAGAATTTTGTGTGAAGCGCTGGTAAAAGAAACTCCAAGAAAGCATAGCGAGCTCTGGCTACCACGATATAACTAAAGTAATATTGAAAACAACGTTGAACACCATTAGTGAAGGAATTGTCATTTTCACCCGCCATAAAATTAATTAAATGATAGAAGATATTTTAGAAGGTGATGACCTTTCAGTTCTCACCTTCTGTTAACCCTCAAACTGGAACACCTGAGACGACGAATCACATATCTGTTTCAAGAAAAATAGGTCCACATAAGCTCGGTACTCGCAGTAAGATTAATCTCAGATATTTTTGAATCTGAGACAAATGTTATTGTCTGTACATTCCTAAAACATATATTATAAGATTTTCTGGAGTTTCATGAAACTGTTTCAGGTTTAGAGCAATGCTCTATTTCGTAAGATTTGTATTAGAGTATTATCCAATCACAGCTTAGTATTTCTTGGAAGGAGAGTTACCTGCAGATATGTTGATGCTGTAAAGTGTATACAACTTCCTGATACACAAAAATGGCAGGCAATGTATTTTCCACGTTTTTTCCAACATCTTCACACCAGGAATGGTCCGTCCAAGTTTTCCAACGCAATAGCAATAATTACCATACATAATGCCATGATCACGTCATCTTGCTCTGTAAGCACCATTTTGACATTAGCACGCTTCTGGCCGGAAAACCCGATAGGTAAGAAAAGTATCATAAGATTTGTATTTGTGTGTGTACAGAAGTGTATTATGATACAAAAATGTCTGAGATTAATTTCACGAGACAAATCTTATTGTGTGTACCGGCCTATAGACCAATGTACAGGCGCGTCTATGTGGTTTGATATGTGAAAATAACACGCGGTAACTTTAGTTCTAACCAGGTTTTGTCTTTACGAAGTTCGAATATTCCCAATTCGCCAGTCTGACAGTACTTTCAGTACTTTGATTGTAATCATCAACAATTTTAACACATCAGGATAAAGGTTAGGTAGCATTTCTGACGATAATCATCTCACAAGAGTAATTCTCACTCATTAACGCAGAACCACACGACAAAAACTCTGTTCTAGACTCGTCTTATTTGAAAACGTTCGCAGACTATAAATCAAACGAAGCTAACATGACGGAATTTGTCTTCAAAGGTATATAAAACATTGTCGGAAAAGGTGAAAATGCTGGTAACCAGCATTTTCACCTTTTCCCACAATGTTTTCAAAAGCCTTTTCCCCCCAGGGTCGTTAAAATATGGGATTATTTAGTAAAGGGTTGGGTTACCTTCTGTATAATCATACAAAGGCAGTTTAGGGTAGATCTCCTACGGCTAAACGGCTGGTTCTTCCAGTTTTATAGTAGGTTAATGTTGTTATTTTGTTATTACGTGGCAACCTCAAAATAATTAACACTAGTTGAAGTGCACCCGCTTTCTTCTTAGTGGCTTTTTTTTTCTCGGAACATAGATACTTAAAAAAGTCTGTGTAGTCTCTTTTTTAAGCCATGTTCTCAGGGTCACGGTATTGTCCCCGGTCCCGTCCGGTGAAAAGTAGCCAGTTAGTAATGTCAGGATCGGGAATGTTGTAAAAATCCCCTCCCCCTCATCCCCCCCCCCCTCCAAAAAAAAATGGCATAAGTCTCGTTGTAACGGTTATAGTTTTGATGCCGATTACTACCGGCAAAACAGTAACCAATATGGCTGTAACACGATGATATCGGGAATGTTTTACCCCCCAAATGTCGCTTCAAATGGTCCGGTTCCTGCAGGTGAAAAGTAGCTGGAAGATGAATTGGGATGTCTTTAACCACATATATTATATTTCATGTGTCTATTTTTAGAAATGTTATGCCTCAAAAGGGAAAGGTCCGCGAAAATAACTCGTGCCTTACGGCATTCCTTATTTTCGCATACCTTTCCCTTTTTCGGCAAATATTTCCCCATATTAACCACAAGCTGATGAAATAAACTCTATATAATGAATATATAATAGTTTTGTCGTCGAAGATAAACGATAAGTAAAAGGTCGGGTTGTACGGCTTGACCCGGACTAGGTTAGGCCAATGTTTGGAACGGTTGTCTGTCCTTGAAGTACCCACGATTGCCGGTATCATTCCGATTATCCAGTTGTGCGCCAATGGCGCCCGGTGGCACATTGGCATGACCAGATTATCACAGCGAAGTAGGGAAAATGCGATTCCATTCCGGACTTATCGCAACTGTACACTAGTTCATTTCGGTTTGTCAATGGTCACTCAAAGATTTGTCTGGTAGACACGGTTACTAAACCGGGGTCCGTATTTACCAGAATTTTCAAAATTTGAAAGTAACACAACTTCTGACTGGCTAAACCAGTCGGTTGAATGTTGAATATCTTGGAGATTAAGAATATTTTCAAGAATGGTTGGTGAATACAGACCTTGATCTGGCCACGATTTAAACCGAGTTCAGCGGACGCATCGCTTTGTATTCCCATAGAAATATCCAGATTAAGCAATGGGCCGGAGATCACGGATGTAGATCTTCGGATCCCGCATGTGTTCTAGTGACACGCCGGCGATTACAGGTTACCCTACGTTTACACCATGTTCTCGGCAGCCACGGCAGCCCCGTTTATCCGAAACGTGGCGTGCCGTGAGATTTTGTTCGTTTTTTTTTTCTCCATTTACCAAGTTTAGTTAAGTCTCTTTACAGTACGTCATGGTATCCGTGACAAGCCGTGGAGGGAACCCTACGGTTACACCATGTTCCCGGCAGCCACGACAGCCACGTTTCTGAAAAACCGTAGACAAAATGGGATTGATGTAATACAACGTAGCGGAACGGAATAAGCAAACTTGTCAGACCGTGATCGCCGGGTTGCCGTGACAGACTTTTTGACTGTGAATATCCTTCCAATGACTGCCAGTTGAGCTAAAAATTTGAACTTGGTTCCCCTTTAATTTGGGAATAGTTCAATTGAAGAATAGACATGTTTGCAGACCGACTGACATGGTCTTTGTCTAATCATGATATTTGAAAAACTTCACTTGTTAATGAGACAGATACATTCTTTTCATCCCAATGGAATAAATTTACACTCCAATGATTACAAGAAATGCTTTCTTGCTAGAAACTGACTTCCTCTGTAAGGGAACTCACCTAATGAACCACGTATAGATGTAAATTATAGGTGAATAGGCATTTCCGGTACAGGCTTAAAGTTTTCACAATTCTCTCAGAAAGCATTCAAAGGTATTTCCGGTAATGCAATCTTTAGAGCATACTAACCCTTTAAGTGCTGCATCCGGCTCTAGTCACTTTTGCGCACAATGTAGATCAAGATCAGACTGCACAGAACATGCAGTCTGGTCTTTGATGTGCACTGTCCGCTAATTTGTTCTGAAAACAATCTCGAAAGAGTAATATTTTACACGATTTGCATATTGGAAAAGTCCAATTCATGAATTCAGCGTTTTGAAGGTTAACAGCAAGCCGTTAATTATTTTAACTCTTAGACTACTAAGCGCAACTCTGTGGGCTTTTGCGGACAGTGTAGATCAAGATCAGACTGCACAGAATGTGCAGTCTGATCTTAGATCTACAGTGTCCGATAAGGAGATATCTTTTCCAAGAATATACCTTTGAAAAAGTAGAATTTGGGTTTTAACTGTAGTGTTGAGAGTTTCGTTTCACTTATTCAGCACGATAAGAGCTAACTCAGGAAGATAAAGTATTTACAAACACATGTTACTGCCGATAATTCAAAGGATTTTTTTTTCTCATAGCTATTGGCAGAAAAGTGAAAAAGGGACGGGCAAATTTATCATACAATTTTTTTGAAATGCATCGTTTTAATAAAAGTAAAAGTGGATTTTCAATTTCATCTTCTTATGCCTAATCCTGCAGGCTCCGACCGAGCCTGTAACTTAGTCGATAACCTTCAGGTCTTGAGACCCTGGGGTTGCTGGTTTGAATCCGCACCTAGGCTAATTTCTTCATTCATTAAAGTCATTGTGACAGGATTCTCTGCTCTCTCACCACCAGTTATTGTTTTCATGATGGTTATATTGGAAAGCAGCCATCGGCTTGAGAAGAATTGTATGCGGTATACTGCTAAAAAAGAAACTTCAGAAAGGCGTAGATTGGTGCACTTACTGTCGCGGAAAACCGATAAAATGTTAAAACAGTTTCAAAGACCTTAGAAACAAATACAAACAAATCCTCTATACTCTACTTTTTGTCCCCAGAAACATTCTGTGAGAGATCTTAAAACTACTCTTACATACTCTGTGATTGGTTTAGGAAGAACATCTCGGCCAATCAGATAGTTCGTCTTGGAATTTCGAATGAGGACAATATTAACTTTTATCCTGCCATAAATATATTTTGCGGGGAGTATAAAGTAGGATGAGCCTGCACTTACGTGCAGGGTGATCTTGCTCTACACCCTCCGGTGCTTTAGCAGTAGTTTTGGTCATAGAAATCTTGTTCAATGCCAAAAAACTCAACGGACTCCTTTATGTAATAAGCGCCATTTAAATTCGTCAGGATAACGATGGTGAAAACGGATCCAGCCTGTAAGACTTATAGATTTAAACCTTTAACAGGTCTCCTGCGTGGCTCAGGGGTAAAGTGTAGGACTCATGACCTAGAGGCCACTGGATTTTTCGTGGGAGTGTCCTTGGATAAGACACTTAGAGCCCTTGCCTAGTACTGATGAAACCCAGGAAATACATTAATAATGTGAGCTGTCGCCGCGATATGACTGAAATAATGTAGAAAGCTGCGTAAAACACCATACAATCAATCTATCAATTAATGAATCAATCAATTTAAACCTTAACTACACAATCCCGAGTTTAAACGACTCTGACGAAGACGCATTTGAAAACATTGTGGGAAAAGGAGAAAATACTGACTACCAGCATTTCCTCCGATTCCTACAATGTTTTCTAGCCTATTAAAGGCAGAAATCATCATCTCAGCTACATTCAAGTTGTCTGTTATTGATTTCAGTTTGGTAGAGTATAAGTTTTTCTCCTGTGGAGGTAAAGAGTTTATCTACCGCTGAAATCCTAAACAAATAACGATCGGTTTGCGTTTGCTCATTGTCTCTTAGTTTACACGAAAATCTGTTTTAAAATTATTGTTTATAATACTTAATTAATAAACGTTTAGGAATGGGTTTTCATGGCCAACTATGGAGTGATCCAGCTAAGAATTGGGATATGAATGTTCTTAGGTCTTAGAGAATATCATCTTTTTACAAGTAAGTATTTGGAGCTCGACGAACGGGTTTGGGGATCCTGTTCAGATCAACGTTCTTAAGTCCTTCACTACCAAAAAATGACCTTTACCTTTTTAATGGCTGAAAATAAAGTTCCGCCGCAAGATTAAAAGACAGTTATAACCTAGAATAAAAGAATGGACAGTTTAGATCAGAGAGCAGGCTGCAAGTTCCGTTAAAGACTCTGAGAGAACAAACACTGTTTGTCTAATAGTTGAGAGACGTTGGCTCCACCGTCTGCGGTGAGAAAAGCTGTGGAATCGATTCCACAGGATCGTCTTAAAAAAAAACAAGCGCCCATCGTAAGTACTACTACTACTATTGCATTAAAACAAACTTGTTTTACAAAACATAAATGATAATTATGAATTTATAAACACTCTGAGGCCACAAACATTTCTGCATAAAAATATATGTGCAGACCTTTGTGTCATCCGGGTACCAATAAATATCCGGATGACACACAAACGTTTCTATTATGCGGAGACCTTTGTGTCATTCCAGTTTTTATAAGTTCATGATTACCCGGGTGACACAAGGGTCTCCGCATAAAAGAAACGTAATAGATATGTACACTCCTATTGGTAGTTAGTTCAATCCTATTGTTCTTTGTCAAATGTTTTGAATTTAGAATTTAGACTTAATGCTTTTTCGTTTGTTTTGGAGCTTTGTCTCAACTGCAACTAGGTCCTATGAAGAGAGACTTCATAAATTAAGAACTTCTATAATGCTTTTATTTATGATTTTTTTTTCAGGTGAGATTCAAGATGGTCGTCTAGCGGCCATTTTGAATTGACAATTTCTTCTGTTTCTTGTACCTGTGTTGTATTTTCCCATCAGAATTGGGCGGTATATAACAGAGAAACTTCTTGGATGTATTAAGTCTTTAGGTGACATGTAATATTTTATTTCGGATTGTATTTAAGATAGCTGCATGGCAGCCGTTTTAAATTTAGAATTCCTGCCCTTTCCTTTGTTTGAACAGTTATTATACATCACAATAAGGTGGGATGAAGGAAACCTCATAGTTGTATGCATTCATACAATAAGATAGTTCGTGGATTTAAGATGGCTACCTATTCATGGATTTAAGATGGTTACCTTGTGGTCATTTTGAACGCAAATATTCTCTCTATTCTTTGTTTTACACCTACGGTTTTTCACAACTCACATCAGGACTTTAATAGATTGTGGTGCGCCTTAAATATGGTTATTCATGACATTTCTTTGTAATATAGAAATTCTCTCCCCCCCCCCCCCCCCCCCCCCCGCGCACGAGGTACGTCATCATAACATATTTGGAACCATCATAACATATTTGGAGATATTTTATTCGCGTGCGACGCATGTACTTGAGTCGGAGAATGTTCAGGTATATAATGAAAATATGGCTTGCAACACGCGAAAAGGGGCATTCGGCAGTCCGCGCAGACTAATCCGAGACGGCACTTTACGACTGCATTAGATTTTGTGCTACAGTAGACTTGCACAAAACAGAAAATTGCATAAAAACGGAAAGTGTCGTTTCGGATTAGCCTGCGCGACTTGTGCAGGCTGATCCGAGACGACACTTTACGCAAATGCCCGAATGTCCCTTTCCCGCATGTTGCAAGCCATATAGTATCAACCCTTTACGACATACAACTTGTATCAACATCCAAAACCTGTCGGCCGGGGACATCATTTCTGTGAATTTGCTTGTTAAAGTTTGCTCTAATCCCACAAGAAAACAAGAAAGTGAGGTGGTAAATCAGCATTATGAAATAAAATATTGTCTCTTTGGTGACCTTGAACCAGTAAATTTTGTGAAATATAAACATAGTACATATTCCCACAAAATTAACGGTTCAAATGCACGCATCGCATGCGCATAAAATCAGATATGACGAAAAAAATCAGTTCCTGACTATACCAAATACGATCCAAAACATGGTATGATGACGTAAAGCGCGTGCGGAATACTTTCAGCTTAGTACCGGGTTTGATTTCCCAAAATTTCACGACATAAATATTCATCTGTCACTCATAAAATGTTTTCATCCACCAGTACTAGTATTTGTTTTGATTTCTTAACATTTTAAAACAAAGTTGTCAACATTTGAAATATTTTGTTGTTAAAATTTGGAAGAATAACGGAATATTCTGTTGTAGAACATTTTCCTTCGGTCTCACGAGATATCTCGATGTCGCCAGACCGATTGAATTGTCTCTCTTTGGGCACTCTTGTGCATACGTGAAACGAAAATGAACAAGTCAATGCGATAGTATCAGAACCGACACGGTGTCCGCAACATAGACATATCGTTAACCACCTACCCATAACGGAAAAAAAAGGAGAAATGAAAGCCTCAATATACTTATAAATAAACCATGTTCTGTGAAAAGGGGGCTTCTTGCATCTACAAAAAGTATCGGCCCAGGTCAGCCTTCGAAGGCTGACCTAGGCCGAAACTTTTTGTTTTGGTATTTCAAAGGACCAGGGTACCTCATGATTCAGTCGGTTGTTAAACAAGATGAATTTTATGGATCCCTAATTATGTGATGACTTGCCTGGCATCGTAGATTACGGAATACATGAAGCCCCCTTTTGCCAGAGCATGGCTCAAATAGTTATACACTGCATCGCAATGAAATGTGCCTCCATTAGTAAAGATGGTTGCGTTTTGTTGTGACGCAGCATGAGCAGCGGCACTATATTTTTATTCGCTTTTGAAAAGTGCCTGTTGAGGTAGCCATATTGTTTACTATATGGAATGGTTCAGTGTTTTTTTTTAAACATACATGTAAACTATATGGACTGGTTTAGTATTTTTTAACATACATGTAAAAATACGGTACTTTCATTACCAGATCGAGCCCGTACCAACTTTGTTTTTCTATTTTGACTGATTTTTTGTTTTTTAACGTGTAAAATACAGTACTTTCATTGCCAGATCGATAAAAATCAGATCGTATCCCAGATGGCCCAGCGTTTAAATATTTGTCATGTAGTATCACCACGTAGACCTCTACGAAGTTTGTTCGAGTGATGCCCTTGGCGTAAAAAATCAACCCGCTGTAATGTGCCCTATTTCAGAAACAACTTATTTGCGGCGCCATTGATGTTATGCATCAATACTTTCTTGTTGTACTTTATACATGCTGCCATTGAGTTTTGTTTGCGCGCGGTTCCAGTGGTAGGCCTAAACGCACTTTTGACTTTGTGAGTTTCACTATAATGGAAATAAGCTCGAAGCAAATATACAGTCCCCAGGAAAGCTACTAAAAGAGGACATTCCGAACGTATTCTGAACTGTGAAATATGAAAACAATGTGGAATCGCTTTTGCAGTTGCACATTTGCAAATTAACTATTAGAAGTTCAAACATCTGGAATCATAAAGCCAGCGGCTATAGTGCAGAATAATTTCTTTCTTCTAATTTTCCTGCCATAAAACAGATATTAGAATCTCATTTCATGCAAAGTGAAACAGCACAAGATCCCAGGATTTAATATACGATATTATCTAGTAAGTTGGCTTGCGGAAAATACATATTTGTGTACTTTCCCTTTTCCCCATAAAGGACCTTGGATGGTTTTGATCTAAAATAAAAAGAAAAAGATAAAAAAAGAGAATATAGTAAAACAAAAAGGAAAATACAATAAGATAACAATGATTAAGGGCACTATTTATCGCAATAGACGGGAGAGGGGATGCAAAAGACGAAAGCTTTAAAAATGCCCTAATTGTGAAAATATAATTTCAGTTCTACTTTCTCAAAAATAGGAACTATGCTATGCATTATCGTCGCAGTGTCTTTTGAACACTGGAATTTTATTCGAAAGAGTCTGATTGAAGTTTAAGTTTCAAAAATGCTTCATGTTCTGTGAAAAGAGTTTTTTTTAAAGCATCTGCAAAAACTATCGACCTATATCAGCCTGCGCAGTCAGCACAGGCTAACATGGGTAGTAACTTTTTGCTACATTGTAATTGTAAATTTTCTGCATGTCCAAGGACTATTCTACCTCATGATTTTGGCGTTTCACAGAAAAAAAAAAAAAACGATTTTATGGATCCATAATTAAGTGATGTCTTGCTTGGTACATGTATAATGTATAACGGAAATGCATGAAACCACCGTTTGCCAGAGCGCTGCTCAATTATGTTGCTTTCTTTGTTACCAGCCGATGTAATATCGAATGCTGTAAGTTACAACCGTGAACACATGACATGATTTTTCTTTTCATAAGTGTAAGTGCCCCAATGAAGTGAGATGAAACATGCGTTTGAGTGAAATAAGCTGACGCACGTACTTCAGTTAAGTAAGATAAATGAGCGTGACGTAACGACTCTTTTTTCTGACAGATACTTGACTTTTGAGAGGAAGGTGCTAGCTCTTACTTACATAATCTGATGCAAGTGTGCAATCTTTAAACTTCTGACATTGTATTTGATATACAACTACTGTTAGCAGGGATTTTTCAGACGCACATTTTAAGTTCTCTATTTACATTCTAACAAACACATTTGATCAGCTGTCATTTTGAACGATCTCTGGTGAAAGTTCATTTCCTTCCAAAGTTCAAATCTTAAATTCTAAAAGTAGCTTTTGCACCGCTGTATGTGAATAAACTTTGGTTTAAATTTCTTTATTTGACCTCTCAATAATACATACTTATTCATTATGGGATATGCATGCTCAGTAAAATGACTCTGTTTCTGCCTCATAATTCTGAAATAAAATGTTATGTTTTGCTCTGTTTAATAAGTCTAACGAAAAATGACAATTCTTATCAATTGTAGGTGACTCGCTTTTAATAGGGTTACGCTACTTTTTTTTTTATTACTCCAACTTAGCACCTGACACTAATTTTGGTTTGCCTGAATCCTATTAGCGCTGTAGGCAAAGCCAAGGGGGCTTTTGCAGACGGCATAGATCAAGATCAGACTGCACAGAACGTGCAGCCTGATCTTGGATCTATACCGTCCGCTTATTTAGCCAAGTTTGTAACAAATACATCAGTCAGAGTTTCTATAGATTATATTGTTAACCGTCGGGAGACTATGATTTGATAAAAGCCATGTTCTGGCGAATGCGGGTTAAATGCATATTCGTGATGCAGTATACCAAACAAGTCATTCAAAACCAATTTTATTCAACAACTAACTGAATCATGAGATAGAATGGGACATGCAGAAAATTTACTAAAAACAAACAGTTTCGACATATGTCATCCTGAGCAGACTGACCTGAGTAGATACTTTTTGCAGATGCACTAAGCCCCCTCTTCATCTTCCATGGCTCATAAACATGTATTCGGTCCTACAGGGGTCAGAGCATTAGAATCTTACCAGAATATCGTGGAAATATGAGCACTCAGAAGTAATCTGACCATTTTAAAAACAAATTTCCTTTTGGAACATGAACATATACTTCGATTGTTTCAGCAGGGGTCTTTAGATCTTCAGATTGATTACCATAGTACTCTTTATGTTTAGTACGAAATCGATACCATATTGACTAGCCTAATATCTGACTTCAATGTCACTGCTAACAATAAATATCTTTAAAATAGATAGACGGGGTTAATTTACCAGCAAATAGGCAGGGACTCATAAGATAATCATGACTATATTTTTGACCAATCACAAATTTCTGTTTTTTCATTTTTTATCAGTACCAAAGAGTAGGTCAAAAGCCAGGACATTCAGCTACGCCGAAAAAAAATTACACTCCAGTTCTTCTAAACCATCTCTTGAAATCGTTCTTGGAACCCTTCACGGGATCTCTACTGATACCATTGCGATGGTAATTTCGGCCTCGATATATGCCTTACTTATGGATTATATAGTATACTTCAGTTTTATCAAAATCACCCTCTTGAGATTAAAGAGATATATAAATCCATCCGAGATATTTTTCTTGTACAGAGATTAGCCTGATAATCTCCGATCACACCATGAGTTGGTATCCAGCACCTAAATGACTGCGTATGTATATGTTTAACATCAGTTTAAACTCTTTCAACACGTAATATGAAAATGCAACCTTTTTAACCGCTGAAATAAAATCAACTGCAACTCTGAATGACTTTTTAACTTAATGAGCTTGACTAAACAAGCGGATGGTATAGATCAAAGATCAGACTGCACGTTCTGTGCAGTCTGATCTTGATCTATGCTGTCCGCAAAAGCTCCTGTTTTTTGTTTATTGCCCTGAAAGGATTAATGTTCTGAAATTGTTGGATGCTCGTCATTTATAGCGGATGTTTAATGTAGAAACGCTGCTGGAGACGTAATGTTGTACATGTATCGAGATATGAAATATACTTTACACTAATACAGACAAAGTGAAATGTACTACTTCATACCCTATCTTCTCTGAGATACGTACATTTCAATAAATGAAATGAACGATCAAGATTCTTAAAGATTTACCAAACGATAAAAAATTGGACCTGTCCAAATCCAAAGCATTTGCAGACCAAAAATTATATATAAATGTGGCTAGTACGGTGGAAATTTTTTTTTGGAAAGGGGGAAAAACCTTGTTTGAAAAGGGGAAAAATGCTGATAACCAACATTTACTCTTTTTCCTATAAGGTTTTCTTCAAGTCACTTATAACTCGGAATTATGTGGTAAATGGATAATGCCGATTCGTTAAAAAAGATTGACAAACATAAGAGCTGACTTTGTGAGAAAAAGTTTTTATAATTTTTTAAGCTTCTAAATGTCAGATTATGATAATTTGTTTGATGTTTAACTATTTTTTCAACATTATTTTAGATATATCGCGGAGGCCAGTGCTTCTACTCATATTTTCCTTGGGTTCCCTTTACCATCGCCGGGGATTCGAAGCAGCGACCCACCGGTTTCTGGTTCTGTACGTTTCCGACTATGCTACCGGTCTTGACCGATAATTTGTGTTTTATTCCACAAAAAGGTGATGTTGCGGTTTCATCATTCATGTATGCACACTCTTTTTTGAAAAAACATCTTTACTTTTCAATCCAACCGAGCTAGCTTTTTTTCATATATTCTTAAAAGCAGTCTTAGTCTTATTCTAGAGAATTTTCCAAATTTGAAAGTAACATAACTTGTGATTGGCTAAACCAAACGGTTTAGCCAATCACAAGTTGTGTTTCTGTCAAAATCATTAATTAGACTAAAAATATTCTTTAGAATGGTTGGTGAATACGGGCCTAGGTCGACTAATGATTTCAAACAATAACGTTGACCAGTTTTCAGTGTGTTTGGTACTCCGAAGGCTAATTCTATGCCATAAGCGTACTCAATTCGTGAGACCATAAAAAAGGGAAATTTCGCTCGAATGGTAAAACTTCGCAGGAACGAATGAATTATTATTTGAAAATATAATTATGAAAATCGTTAAATATATTATCGTTTCTTGTCATTCTAAAACAAATACACTGGGGTTAAACGAGCCATCGCTTCGTCGTGTAAACAATTCGTGAAGTGTCATGGTCGTTTGAAGCAACTTAATATGGTCGTTTACTTTTGCCAACAAATCATAAAATGAACAGTTACCTAAGTTTAAGTTGTTTAAATTCATGTTTAAAAGAAAATACGTTGAATTGCAATGACTTCATGTACCGAACTGTACGTTTTACATGGTTTTCTATCAGTTTACCATCACATCAGTGTGTTAGGGTACTCAGAAAGGAAATTTACACCATAAGGGTACTCGATTCGCGGGATCATAAAACGCGGAAATTTCACTTGAATACACGATGGAATGGTAAAACTTTCGATCAACTAACAAAGTCAACAAAATATTACCTCTTGAGTCAAGCGTGGTAACATTTACCTGTGTAAACGAAGTTATTTAAAATAGCATGCAACTAATTGTAACTGTATGAAGGAAAATATCCAGAGTCACATGCATTGACATTTATCTGTATCAACCAAAGTATCTAAAGTCACGTGCGGTTACATGTATCTGTATCAATCAAAGTATCTAGAGGAATGTGCGATTACGTGTATCTGCGGCAACCAAAGTATCTAGAGTCACGTGCGGTTACATGTATCTGTATCAACCACAATATCTAGAGTCACGTGCGGCTACATGTATCTGAGATAACCAAAGTATCTAGAGTCACATGCGGTTACATGTATCTGTATCATACAGTTATCTACGTAGACTAAAGTATCTTTCAAGTTACATGTATCTGTGTAAACCAATAATTCAACGTCACATGCATTTACAAACGTTATCAAGTATTGATTTTTATAGGTTACATATATTAAAATATATCAGTTAAAGGTTTTCCTCGTGCTTTTTATACATTGCACCTTTTTAAGCAAAGTTTGTGAATTTTTTTTTTCACGAAAAAGGTTTAGAAACAAAAAGTAATAATGCTATCCGATAGTTTAACTAACATCGACACATCTCTCTGTAAAAGGTTAATTACAACGATCACTTGCAGGCTTTTATGTAATAAGAGATAAAACGAGCCGTGGATTCCA
This sequence comes from Hippopus hippopus, assembly GCA_946811185.2. Lineage (NCBI taxonomy): Eukaryota > Metazoa > Mollusca > Bivalvia > Cardiida > Cardiidae > Hippopus > Hippopus hippopus. The sequence continues at coordinate 46,483,428 of OX328100.1, forward strand.
TACAAGATTGGCAGATTTAAGGATAATCAAGTTATGTTTCTGAAATAAAATATTCACATTGTTACACAATCTGCCAAACATTTCATTACAGGGGTCATGGAGAAATTGATGCACCTGTCTTTTATTTACTGGAGGTTTCTTCAGAGGAGGGGGGATTATTTTATTTATCTTTCATATTTCCATATAGGATGGAAAGAAAATGAGACGTGCTTTGTGAAAAGAGGGTTTAATGCATCTGCAAAAAGTCGATACTTTTTGTTGTTAGCCAATTTCTTGCATTTGAAGGGACCAGTTTACACCCAGAGCATGGATCCATAAAATCAGTTTTGTCGAACAATCGATTGACTCTAGATGTAAACTGGTCCATTTTACGGCGAATACATCAAATGAGCCACGCTCTGTAAAAAGGTGTGTGTGTGTGTGTGGGGGGGGGGGGTTTGGGGTGGTTAAGCATTTGCAAAAAATGTCGACCCTGGTCAGCCTGCGTAGTCCATACAGGCTGACTCGAGTCGAAACTTTTTTGATTTTCGTAAATTTTCTCGGTCACTACAGAATGGAATCAAAGTAACAGTGCTCCATGCAATAACTGTTGTATCTATCGCGTTAACACTTCTGGTATAGGATTTGAACCTTAAAGTTTTAGCTTGTTGAGGATAGTGTTATAGTACTTTTTCAGATAATATTGATTCAGGTCAGTCTGCGCAAACAAAACGTACAATCTAAATTCGTCCAAGATGCCAAGCCCCTTCCCAAAATAATTCAGAAGGCTATATTGTAAACTATTACCCTTATTTGGACCAATTTCGTTTCGCTAAATCAATAAATTCTTTTGCGTGTGTGAAAAAAAATCAAGAAAAAGTGCCACTCCAATAGTGCAAACTCTCCAACGTCCATTTACACACACAAAAAAAATCTTGCCTTTTTCCTTTTTTTTCAATGTGTTTGAAATCAATTATCAATGGTCAAAGACCAGCCATGTTATGTTTACTACAAGACCAGAACCTATTCGAACTTATATCTATTTCGTTTACCCTAATGCACCGAATACAAAAACTACGTTTTAATGTTTGAATCGACTTCGATAAGAGAAGAAAATCACTCATATGTCCGTAATAAATGAATTATAGCCATGCTCTGTGAAAAGGAGGCTCAACACATCTGCAAAGAGTATTGACCCATGTCAGCCTGCGCAGTCTGCGCAGGCTGACAGGGGCTGAAACTTTTTGCCTTTAGTCAATATGCTGCATGTCAAAGACCATTCGACCTTATGATTCAGACGGTTGTTAGACAAAACGAATTTAATGAGCCCATAGCTGTGTAATGACTTGCTTTGTATAATGTATCACGGAGATGCATTAAGTCCCGTTTTTGTCAGAGTATGCCTCATATCTCTTGATTCCAACACCGATAAGAAGTATACCACACTCCGGTTCGATCATGTTTTCAATCATCGTTTACGAATCTAGAACAGTGCACATTCTGGAAGTCTTAGATATTTTTTGCATAATAAATCATGCCTCTTGTAATTAATTGATATTTGGCAGACGAAAAACACATTCCATAACGTTTATGTTTATCGTTTTAATTAAAACAAACCGAAGAAGAATGTGGGAACGTTATTGGAACAATGTCGAGGTAGATCGAATGTCTCTAGTCATTTTTTCGGCGCAGCTGAATGTGCTGGCTTTTGACCTACTTCTTGGTAGTGATAGAGAATGAATAAATAGAAATTTGTGATTGGTCAATAATGTAGACATGTTTATTCTAAGGACCCCTGCCTATTTGCTGGCAAGGTTACGCGGTCTATCTTGTTTTTTACAGATATCTTTTGTTTTGCAATGCATTCGGTTGCGCAAGAAGTCCTCCTGTGTAGTTCTCTTGAGTAGAAGTCTATAGTTCACCGTCTCTCTCTCTCTTTCTCTGTCTCTCTCTCTTTGTCTCTCTGTCTCTCACAGGTATTAAAATGCATTTATATTTAAATCATATCATTTAAAGGTGTGGTGACTAATGTGAACATGACAATCTGTTATTGCGCAGTCGGTCCAGGTGTAAGTTGCTGTCAGAATAATTTATTTCAAAGCGAGGTTTTAAGTTACCATGTCATTGTATCTTTTTGCCTGATTTTAAAAATCAGTAGTTCTTCCAGTGACTACCACGTGGACTGACCATACAATAACAGATTGTCGTTTTGCTACTGGGCCTTTAAAGACCGACATGTCGGTTGTAAATGGGTATAGTAAAGCTAAAGCAACGAATTTGTATTGTAGGTGCTTTTCTTGTGCACCTTTCTTCGATAAAGACAACAGGGGTCGCAACGCGCTGGATACGGAATAGAATGGCGCCGGCTTTTGCGTAATTTGCCCAAAAACTCTTCACCCTTATTCTGCTTAGTAAGTTAAATGAATCTTTCTAGCCGATGGTAAAAAACTCGAATGTTGTTATTTCAAACTTAGTTTGACGAATGAGATCTCCAAACCTGAAAGCGTAGATCCAAGATCAGACTGCACATACTGTGCAGTCTGATCTTGATCTATAGTGTCCGTAAAAGGTCACTGAGTCGCGCTTAGCAGTCTAAGTTTTAATCTGACTGATTTGTTGAGACAAAATTCCTTGAATCGGTACGAATTTCATGTTAACTGCAATCAAAGCTCAGTGTGGCAAAAGAATATTCAAACTGAAAGATATTATGTATAATATCAGTGACTGTCAGAAGTGAGTGTCCTTTAAGAAGCTCAAAAAGGACTGGTGTGGAAATACCTTTTCAAGTCGTCTAAGAAGGATGAGGAAATTGTTTCTTTGTTAATTCATTCGACCGAAAAATTAGCAGTGTACTGTGATGGCATACAGCTTCCCTGTTTGTTTGTTTTGACGTACAAACGCTATTTTCAATCAAGCTGTGCTTCAAGTGCATCGATTCAGGCCACCGTTTAAGTGGTGATGAATATCTTCGACTAGCAAGGCCTAGAGTAGGATTTTGGTCAGGGTGTATCATAAATTGCAGATAGTTTAGATGCTAAATCCAAACACATTCTGTTTCGTGATTGTCCTGTACCGTGGTATTGTCACAGGCCTATTTCGTTATATACCTCCGGCTCAAATGCATGCATGTATGCGAATAAAATCGTACATGACGAAATTCCGTATCTGCATAGTATCAAAACACGGTGCCAAATATGGTATGATAAAGTATAAACTAGTCCACGTTGTGCATATACATGTATATTATGCTAACGCCGAACTAGGGGAGTTAACAAGTCTAGAAAAAGTAACCCGCACACGGACTACTTTCAGCTTGGTTTCCGATTTAAATGGTTAAAATGTTACATTGTAATACTTTTAAAAAAGAAGAATTATTGTCCACAGAACCGGTACTTGTTTTAATTTCTTGCCGTCTTCGGATGCCATTGTCAATAATTGCAAAATTTGTACGTACTTAATGAAAGGAATATTGTATGGGAGTAACTTTGCTGGTGCTTGTATTGCTTCTTGCTGGGTAGGAAGGTCTCTTGATATATTAAAAAATTCTCACGTACCTGGAAGCAAATACAAACACCAGTAACGTTACAACCACATAATATTCCATATCTATTAAGGCATATTGACTTATCAGACTTTAAAGACATTTCAAAAGCCCTATTTCATTGTTTTTATCATTTTAAGTAATTCTTCAAACAATAGCGAAGGCACAGTTATTCTTTGAAAGCCGAATCAAAAAACAAAATTATGTATCGTTTAATATAAATATTTCTGTTCTGTTTGACTCTCCACCATACAATCCCGTGTCAAGAAGAAAAACCTTTGAACATATCGTGGGAAAAGGAGAAAATGCTGGTAGCCGTCATTTCCTCCTTTCCCCACAATATTTTCTACCCGTTGTAACCAAAATTATCATCATTTGAACTACGCTTAACACATCGTCTGCAAATGATTTCAAAATGGACAAATCTAAAATTCCGTAGTCTGGTAAAAGAATAAGAACCGCTCTGGTTGCTTACTATAATTGTGTATCAGTAGTAGAGATGCCTATAAGTTATGACTGTCCCTGAAATCAAAAAGAAAATTATATTTGTTTGAAGAGACTATTACCGGAAAATTGAAATTATTTCTGGTTGAAGGACAAATATCTTAGATGAAGCCAATATAAATAAACATGTGAATGGAATAACAAATACAGACGGAAAATTGATAAACATGCTTCTGGTGCAAAATGTATACAACGAAAAACAAATCCTTGAAAAACGACAGAATTGACTCTATCCCCAACACAGAACAAGATAGAGAGGCCGTTTGCGGAATGTATAGATCAAGATCAGACTGCACAGAACGTGCAGTCTGATCTTGATCTATACCGTCCGCTACATCGTTCAAAATTTGATGTAGCAGTTTACAAACTTTACAATGGAATAGTTCTTTTAGTCGTCAAAAAGCGTGATCCTACTTTAGAAAATGAGTTAATGCATTGTGTGCTTAGATTTTAGAAATTGCGCATGCGCAGACATGTCTCACTCCCCTTTTTATCGCGGAGAAGCTAATTTGCAGTGTGTTGAGACCAGTTCCAGGCCGGGTGATGATATATTTAAGGTATAATGCCGCCTGAAAACCGCTCCATTATCAAGTTCTAGACACAACAGTATCCCTAGCATCTACACGTGTTAATACTCAGCCACGATAAAAAAATAATAATCTAATTAAAACACCGTTAAACAAATCTCGGTCGAGTAGAATCGTCTGGCTTTTTATTCCCAGCAGTTATGCTAACACCAACAGTGGTAAATAGGTGGAATGGACAAGCTCAGACCGCAAAAAAGATAAATCTGATTTCTTTTGAAAAAGAAAAAAAAAAAACAGTATTAAATAAAACAAAATCACTAAGTACTGTACTTATAAAAATTAATTCGTCCAAAGCAGTCAGTTACGGTGGCACAAAAGTGACATGGAAGATATATTTTATACTACGTGCGCACGTATTAGCTACTGCGTGCGCACGTAATAACTAATACGTGCGCACGTATTAGCTACTGCGTGCGCACGTAGTATAACATATATCTTCCATGTCACTTTTGTGCCACCGTAGTCAGTACATGTACTTATGTTGTTTGTGTTATCCTGAAAACGGCATTACTTTAATAAGAGACGGCAACAATTGTAGACTCGCCCACATTGAGACTCGCCCACATTGAAAGCACTTGCAGCAGCCAAATCAAGTGTGACTCAAAAAGATGGGATTTGTCCTTGAAATAATAGAAAACACTGTGGGAAAAGGTGAAAGTGCTGGTTATCAGTATTTGATGATCCCCTTTTCTCACAATGTTTTCAGAAGCCTTTCTTTTTCAGGGTCGTTAAAACTCGGGGTTGTGTGGCAAAAGGTTAAACACCCATACAAGCAATCATTCAGGTAAAACTATCTTTCACGCCTATTGCTACATTTGCATCATTATCCAATGTTCGAGGTTTTAACACCTGACGTGAACTGCCTTTTTATTACTGGTTATCATATCTTTAACATTCCAGCATTCGGATAATGTAAAAAACACTGTAAACTGTTATCAGCCGGTGCTCTTTGTGTTCCAAGATTACCCAAATAATGAAAATGATCCGCGCTCTGGCAAGATGGGGCTTAATGCATGTCCATGATGCATGATACCAAAGCAAGCGACCACATACTTATGGATCCATAATAGCCACATTTTTTAGCAATCAACTTAATCATGAGAAAGACTGGGACTTGACTCATGCAGAAAATTAAACAATATCGAAAAGTTTCGGCCCAGGTCAGCCTGCGCGGACGGCGCAGGCTGACCTGGGTCGATACTTTTCTCAGATGCATTAAATCCCCTTTTCACAGAGCAAGGCTCAAATGTTTTAGACCGTTATCTATTACCTTTCATTTATCACTTTTGTGCTCTATGGCCTTCGGCTCGGGTTGACATGATTCACCACAGCCGTAAACAAGTTTACAAGTCCCCTGCCACCTGACCCTACAACTAATAATGTAATAGATGCGGAAACTGGTCGTTAGGAGCAAGTTTTCCTTTTGTAACCATGTTCTCAAAGTGATCTACTGCAAGGCAAACAGCTGACATTACTGTATTCAGGAAGATACGCATGTTGACAGACTGTAGCATGACACATTATCAGACTCATAATAATATCCATACTTCGGTCCAAAGTCGGTCAAAGTTGTAGTAGCTGGCGGAAAAAATGATTTGTAAGACTAGGTTAAAAGTCGCAAAGATGCTTTCTTTTGTTCTCTTTTAAACTTGTTTTGAAACTTACTTGCCTTCCAGCGACTAACACTTAGACCGACTGTACAATAACAGATTGTCATTTTCAAAATAATTTCCATACGTTAAATAGTATGTTTTAATTTCAAATGCATTCTAAAATCCACATTTTATACTTTTGACCGCTAATGACAAGATGTCTTAAGCCAGCTCATTTTTAGTGTCCCTTGGGTGCTTGCATAACCTTTCACCCAATAAACAACATTTTAGACTTGCCCAAATTAAACGTTTTGCAGACGGCAAAGCAAATGTGACTGAAAAATAGAAATCCACCTTTGACAGGATTAAAAAAAAAATATTGTAGGAAAAGAAGAGAATGCTGGTTACCAAGGTAGGAAAGGATGGGTCACTTAAATACATCACCGCGAACACCTTCCGGGTTATAGCAGTCAAAAGTAGTCCCATCTAAAAATCTGACAATTTCTCCTGCACAAGGCCTTTCTGGTGTTGATTTGATGATTTTTGTGGAAACTGTGCGCAGTTTAATGTGCAGTCTGGTCTTGATCTATACTGTCCGTAAAAGGTCATAAAGTCGCGCTTAGCAGTCCAAGGGTTAATACATCCTAAACTGAAGGATGCCTAATCAGATCTATGCTGGTCAGTATTGTGAATGGACAGTCTGGTTACTAAGGTTGCAAGCGTGAGATAACCAGTTCATTGGAGAGGTCATCAGACCTCTCCAACAGTGGTGAGTTTAAAAGGCAGACTGCCACAGAATTGCTGTCTAAATCCATTTTTCTTGCGAAATTATTCTGATACACAGTCTGTTTCGTCATGATTTTGTAAATAAAGCGAAATCAAAAAACCGAAACAGGAAATAGACGTGGTTTATTTTTATATGACGAATTTCAGAAAAGATTTGTTATATTAATTTGCCATGGCTGCAAATGACCTCTCAAATAATTGTAATTTTTCATTAAAGGGCAAATCCTAAAATATTTTGACCAGACTGTTTTTTTCCTTTAATCAGCTGCAAATGATGTCAGTTAAACATGTGTCCGCCATTTTTCATAAATACCACCCTGTAACATGCCATAAACCACGGCCGAATTGTCACGCTGATATACGGCCCTAAAAATGGTACATGGCTTACTTCCCCTGATTCGCTTATCTCCCGTGCATGTGTGACGTCATTGTCGAGTCAGTCTGTGTATACCGTCAGCAGACATACAGTAGGAAGGCGGATGATTGTATGCAGATATCTGAGTATTAACTCAGAATTGAGCCGAAAAAATGGTAAATTGTGCAGCCTATGGCTGCAACGTCGATTCGGGAACTCATAGAATTAGTATGTTCAAATTTCCGAAGGAATTAAAAAGGAGGAAACTATGGATTGAACGTTTAAACCGGGGCCGGATAGTAGCGACAGATTTTTTGCCATCGGTTCATTCGAAATTGTGTCTGAAATGCTTCGATGACAGTCAGTTCTTAATAAGTCCAAAACTCGCAAAAGAAGTTGGTTATAGGAATTTTAGCCTGCGGTTAAAACCTGACGCTGTACCGACATTATTCGAAACTCCGAGTCGAAAGGAGATAGGCCTTAAACCGAAACTCCGAAAGACAGACATTCCGTAACGGCAATTTCCAAAAAGAAAATCCAACATGAAGTAGGTAATTTCTTTTTTTCTCGAAATTGGAATACATGAATTGTTATTCGTACTATTTTACCCTTTTCTACATTATCGCTTCATTCTGGACAAAGGAGAAATTGCTGCCGTTTTCTCCCTTTTCCAAATGATTTCAACATTTAACAAAATTATAGATTCATCCAAATTCATAACATAAATTTTGCAAATAACAAAGTCGACATTGTTCAAATGATGTAAACTTTCAAGGGATAATAATCATTCTTTTAACAGCAAACATCATTTTCTTCCCACACTGTTTTTCAAACACTCTTTCTTTGGGTATTGGAAACTAGATCTAGGGTTTGTATGGTAAAGGGTTAAGTCAGTATCTGACTACCCCTAGTCATGGTCATAAATGTTAATCCATCACCGACCAGTTGAAACAATACAGGAAATGGTTACATAACATTTGCATATCTCACCCCTTGACACTGTGATGTTTGTTGGTTACAGTAAACCCATGTTACAGCTTTTATCCCATACACTACTTCTCTTTGACATTTCACTCTTAAAAATGATTTGACAACTTACATGAATTTTGAACAAATTTTGAATTATATCTATACAATTTTGATTTGTGGATATTTCCTTGTTCCTATCCATATTATGTCTTCTAGACAGGCTACTGAGAAAAATGTTTTGAACATGTCAGTATGAAAATTTTGAAATTGCACATTTGACACAGGTCATTTTCTCTGATAATCAGAGAAAAGTGAGGAAATTAAAAATAACACTTTTTTTTTTAAAATTAGGAAACAGAATGTTTTTGACCAGGCTCACACACCAATTCTTTTACCTTTTACCTCAAAATTCTGACCTTTAACCACTCTAATGGAGAAGGCTTTTGAGGACAGGGTGAAAAAAGGAAAAAGTCCTGATACCCAGAGTTATCTTCTTTTCCTACAATATTTTCTACCCTCAAACCTATTGTCAAGGCCACATTTGATCTGTGGTCTGCAAATACTTTCGGTGTGGAGTGGACAAGTCTAAAGTTTTGCCATCTGTGTAAGGGTTTAGCCTAACCCTAACCCAAATGATAAAAAAATTAGAATATTTAAAATCCACAGCATTTAAATATGACCGATAAAATGTGATTGTTTATTGGAATTTAGTTTTACTTAGTTTAACCCTTTACCAAACAATCCTTCGTTTTAACGACCCTGGTGAAGAAAGAAAAACCTTTTGAAAACATTGTAGGTAAAGGAGAAAATGCTGGTAACCAGTATTTTCTCCTTTTTCTACAATGTTTTCTACCCCATTAAAGACAAGTCCAAACATGTGAGTAAAATTTAATTTGTTGACTCCAAATGCTTTCAATTCGGTTGAGTCAATAAATTTGACGTTTGGTAACAATTTAAACATGTATTTTACATCTCTTGAGAAACAAGTTCATACAACTCGTACTAATCTCTTCAGATACTGCTTCCTGGGAACTAAACCAGAACTCGTGCCCAATGTGTGGGATTTATATTTAACTCTTTACCAATCAATCCCTAGTTTTTACGACCCTGAGACAGAAGCCTTTTAAAAACATTGTAGGAAAAGGAGATAATGCTGGTAGCCAGCGTTTTCTCCTTTTACCACAATGTTTTCTACTCTGCTGGAAACAAATTTCAATTTTTGAAATATTTAACTTTATTTTGTCGTCTGCAAGTGATTTCAATTTGGACCTGTTTAATATTTTGTCGTTTGGTTAAGAGTTAAAAATAGAAAATATTGTGGATAAAGGACCAACTGATAGTTACCAGCTCTTTCTTTGTTTTTACAATGAATCTGAAGTCGTCTATACTGCAATTTGACCGGAATGTCAGTATTAACCGCTCAGTCCCTAGTAGACCAATTTGAGACTTACCCAAATTGAAACAGTTTGCATAAGACCAGGGATCGTATATACACATGTATATAAGATCCCTGATAAGACAAACAAGAAGTGAACAAATTTACACTATCCTTTCCCACGGCTTACAATTCAGAGTTTAAGACTTTCACAGAGAAGCTCTACATGTATATGGAACATACAATAGCTATACATGTATGATAAATTTTTGCACTAAATGGATCATGTGGACAAGGTAAACACAAAAAAGTATTTCAGACAGGTAGATCCCCTCTCCCTCTCTCTGATGTTCATGTATTTCTGTATGGTAAGAAATACAACTAAAATAATTTTCAAAATAATTTTGAGAATTAACTCTTAATAATCTCGGAACATATTCACTGTGTTGTAAGCTGTACGGGACGAAATGTGTAGTCACTTCCAAGATGGCGGACTGTTTACATGGAGAAAGGTGGGTGTCACATTTTATCATCAATAACTTTTTTTCTTGAAACCTTCCAGTCATGATACTTACAATATATTGTGGGGGAATGATATGGTAAGCCTCGGTGCTATATAGCAAAGAGCCAGTGCCATTATTCGATGCGTCATATCGGCGTAAACATTGCCATTCGGTAAAATTTAAATTTTAAGCGTGGAACTTGCATCGTTTTTAGTTATAGAATGGAAAATAAGCTAATGCAGTGGATGGAGGTTGTTATTTCTGTAGGTATTCATCACGTGCTTTCCAATGATTACGGTAATTTTTGTGAAATATGTCTAGAAAGACCCGACACAGTGATATTCTTTTATCAAATTTCGTGCTGGTTAACAGCATTTCAAATTATTCTTATTCTCATGAAAATCGTGATTTATTGTGGAACCCTTCACCCATGAGAGAATAAACTTGTACCCGTCAATGTTTACAGAATTCTTTACAAGGTACAAATATCAACAAGGACCCATTAACAAATAATTAGAACTAACATCTCACGATTATCAATCGTAAAAGTCAAGAAAAAGGTTATTTGACATGAAACTAAAGTGTCGGGGAAATGTCTTCAAAAGTGTCGGGGAAGCTGAAACACCCTTGGCCTTGCCTTTCGACTTGCCCTTGCCCTTGCCCTTGGCTCTGGTTGGTTGGGAGGGTCCAGCATCATCGACAGGATCTTGTTGGGGAGCATCACCATCGGCACCAGGATCCTGTTGAAGAGCATCACCATCAGCATCAGGAGCTTGTTTGGGAGCATCACTATCGGCACAAGGAGCTTGTGGGGTAGCATCAATACCAGCAGGAGCTTGTGGGGGAGCATCAATACCAGCAAGAGCAAGAGCTTGTGGGGGAGCATCAACACCAGCAAGAGCTTGTGGGGTAGCATCAACACCAGCAAGAGCTTGTGGGGTAGCATCAACACCAGCAAGAGCTTCTGGGGGGAGCATCAACACCAGCAAGAGCTTGTGGGGGAGCATCAATACCAGCAAGAGCTTGTGGGGGAGCATCAATACCAGCAAGAGCTTGCGGGGGAGCATCAACACCAGCAAGAGCTTGTGGGGGAGCATCAACACCAGCAAGAGCTTGTGGGGGAGCATCAATACCAGCAAGAGCTTGTGGGGGAGCATCAATACCAGCAGGAGCTTGTGGGGCAGCATCACCATCGGTGCCTTGACCACCACCAGTAGCTTCGGGAAGATCATAGGGAGGGGGGATTGAAGATCTTGGCACAGGAACTTGGGCCTTCCTCTTCCTCCCTGCCTTCCCTGGGCTCGAACTCGACGACTGTGCACGTTTCTTCGCCGGCATAATCACGCCTTCTTGAAAGGATCCTGATACAATGTAGATGTTCACTTGTCAGCGGTTTTCAATGGTTTGTGAAGAAATGCAGCGGAGGTGGCAAATTTATACACAAGTTGCAGACGCGATAGAAATACCCAGCGGAGCATGCGCGGAACATGCGCGATTCATGCGTGATACATACGCGATCTGTACGCGGAGCATGCGCTATTCATTCGTGCTTTGCGGGAATCACGCGTAAATCATACGAATTTCTTTCGTGATTATGCGTGTTTCATTATCTGGAAAATTGGCTTTTCCGTGGATATGCGTGTTCTTTGCGCAGTTTATTCGTGTTTCATGCGTAATTTATACGTAGTTTCTGCGTCGTTCTTGCGTGATTCATCTGTCAAAATTTCACGTATAACCAACATTTTTTCTATTATCGCCGCGTATAAATCCAGATTTTTCAATTTTTATGCGTAAATCGTGCGAAATTTTTACGTCAACGGCTGTTTGACACGGCCTTAAAGCATATGCGGTTTATACGCGTGGGCTTTTTTACTTGTTTGTTTACGTGTACCAATATATATTGAAATTAAAAGCCAATTAACTATTTGAAAACATTGATGCTGACCTCTCCTGGCCTCTTTTGTAAAGAAGCCAACTTGTTCTGAAAATGTTTACGTAATGACCTCTCCGCTAGGGTCATATACCTTACACAACTCTACATCCTTTGTTCCTCACAGCTTCACCTCGCTAACAATAAACGACCAACAATACTATTTTAAACTTACCGCTGTTTCCAGTTGCATATACACCAGTTTGCTCTAAGGCAAAATAATCTAAATGTTCAAATTATCTTAAAGCAATGTTTCCGTAAAAACTCCGTTCCATTGCAATTTTTATCCCTGCTCAAGGCCAATTGACCTATAAACTTTTCAACACCCGCTATATATACGAACAGCACTCGTCAACACTCGGCCGATCTCGTAACAATGTATAACCAGCTGATCAACGGATCACTCGAAGTTTGCCGAATAATATGGACAGCAGACGACTAGAAGATGTGCTTACATTATCTGATACTCCTTGGTTCTCTCTTGTTTCATTCATAAGTTGTTATCAGGGTTAAAAGTTCAATGTAATAAGGTCACAACAGCTAGTATTAGTGTTATAAGACTGTAAGAAAAAGCTGTCACGAGTTGCAGTTAGATCAGTTTGCCCTCAGCAGACGGGTTTCCGAAATTTGTAGTCTCTCTAATCGTCCGGCTCACGCCGACCGATTAAAAATTATTTAGCAGGATAAAGGTTTACAAACCCGTGTTTGACGCTGATGAAGAGGGCTTTTGAAAACGATGTGGGAAAAGGAGAAAATGCTCTTTTCAATGATTAATTCCATCATTACCAGGTTTAATCTTTTCGTTTTCAAATCCCTTTAAAATTTTACAAGTCTATTTTTTTTTCTTTCGTTAAAGGAACAACAGCTGTCAAACGTAAAAAAAAAAATGATTTCAAAACTAGCTTAAAAGTTGCCAGGTCACTTTATATTTAGTTAACTTTTTGCCTGATTTTTTTAAAATTCATTTTTCTGCCTGCGACCACACAATAACAGATTGTCATCTTCACAATATTTTCCATTCTTTTAAACGGTGTTATTTAAATTTAAATGCATTTTAACGCCGCTATTGGGCCTTTAAAGTATATAATTTTCAGTGGACATCTCTGAAAACATCATTGTGGAATACGTGTGATAAGATTTAATACACATTATGGCACAGAACGTGCAGTTTGATTTTGATCAAAACTCTCGGATTTCATGAGAAATTTAATATATTGAAAATAGGTATTGAAAACAGAAAGACATTTTTCACTAGCTTGAAATGCTTATGTATTTAGCAGCAGTGAGCGCGTACACAATTCCTTCACCGCCTTCCCCCCCCCCCCCCCCCCCACGTTTGTTGTTGATTTTAAAATCAAAACCGACGGCTTTGAATATGATATGCTATATAAATATATAATTATGATACATTTGTAAATGATTGGAAGTAATGGTTGCCGGTAAATAATACAATTATAGATAAAAGAGGTCATGTAAGTAAATTTGACGTTTTGACATAGACTGATATAAACCAGACCTTTGTACCAGACGCATATATATAGCTCGAACATAATTCAATAGATTTGAGCCATGCTCTGTGAAAAGGGGGCTTAATGCATCTGCGAAAAGTATAGACCCAGGACAGCCTGCGCAGACGCGGACTGCGCAGGCTGACCTGGGCCGATACTTTTCGCTATTGGTCAATTTTCTGTATGCCCTAGGACCAGTATATTTTATGATTAAGTTTGTTGTTAAAAAAAGTGGATATTATGGATCCATAAGTATGTGATGGCTTGCCTTGTACCATGGATCACGGAGATGCATTAAATGCATTAAGCCCCCTTTTGTCAGAGCTTGACTCATTTATAACTTACTCTTAGAGGAAAACACACAGAAACACACACAAAAGAGATAAACCTTTCTGCTGCAGGGAAAATGATCTTACTTTCGTAATCAGTGCCCTTCTACGGACACCATAGGTTGAGATCACTCTGCATAGAACGCGTACTCTAATCTTGCATCTTCAGTTGTCCGAACCGTCAGTTTTAATTTCAGGCGAAATGAGCTTTGAAGTCGTAAATGAATGGGTTAAGCAAAAAGGTTGAAAACTTTCATTTCAATTATTTAGCAGAAAATGGGTTACAGACTTATAACAAGAATTTTTCACAATCTACCGTTCAGCGTAGAACAAAGATCATCCTGCACGTTCTGTGCAGTCTGATCTTAGATTTACCCGGTGCTTAAAAGCAACTAGGCGAACATTGGCAGTCTAAAGGCTCACTAAAAGCAGTTATCATAGATCGACAATGTCTGCTTATTTTTTATTTATGACCTGATAAGATCAAATGAGCCTAATATTTCAAATTACGTCATAATAATGGTTTCCTGTAACTTGATTTAACCCTTACCACGTGGCAAAATTTTAGACTTGTCCAAACCCAAAGCATTTACAGTCAACAAATTTTATTTGCTTCAAATTGTGTATGTTGTCTTTGATTTAGTAGACTGAAATATTGTGGGAAAATGAGAAAATGCTGGTTGCCAGCATTTTCTCCTTTTCCCACAATGTTTTCAAAAGTCTTCTTTCTCAAGACCGTTAAAAGTCGGGATTGTGTGGTAAAGAGTTGAAGAGACAGCGCGCAATTCCGTTGTCTGCGCATATCATATTAGACCTGTCTGCTATGACGAATCACAATGCTGTACAGGGTAAATATTCATACGCGGTGCGTAAACAAAAATAAATTTGCCGGTAAAAAAGTAGCAAGCGGACAATGGCTTTTAATAATAAGTACAGGGTGTTTCATAATATCTGCCACCATTTTAAACATCAAAAACTTTAACATAAAAAAGAAATTATGTTTTTACATTTAACTATGTTATTGTACATAGAATAAAGTTTTATTTGATATATAACATGTAGGTATTACCCTTGTAAATACACGCAGTTTCAAAATTCTTTAAAATGTCAATTTTATAGAATGTGTTCTAAATGACGTCCATTCTGGTCAATAACGACGTCGACTCTGTGCCGGAAATTTCGGATTACGTTTGCACATGTCTCACTGCTTATGATCTTCATTTCTCTCTTGATTGCAGTTTTGAGTTCAGCTGTGGTCTGTGGGGAGTGCTTATAGACCCTGTCTTTAAGGTATCCCCACAGGAAAAAATCAAGTGGGCTTAAATCCGGGGAGTGTGGTGGCCACTCAATATCCGTTTTCAATGAAATAAAGTTATCACCAAAAGTCTTTTGTATCCAGTCAATCACATTTCTAGCTGTATGAGGAGTTGCACCATCCTGCTGGAACCATGTGGTGTTTATATCAATTCCCTTACGTCTCAAAGCTGATAGAAATTTGTTTTTAAGAATATTTAAATAGCGGTCTTGATTTACAGTCTCCACAGTTCCATCCTCATCCTCAAAAAAGAAAGGGCCAATTATGCCCTCAGCACTTAATGCCGCCCACACTGTAACCTTTTCAGAGTGGAGAGGTTTTTCAATATAAAATTCTGGCTTTTCAGTTCCCCAAAATATGGAATTCTTCTTGTTCACTTGTGCATTTAGATAAAAGTGGGCTTCATCCGCGAACCATATTTGTCCCACGATATCATCATTTTCCGTAACCCATCTTGCAAATGACAATCTGCTTTCGATATCTGTTGGTCTGAGGTGTTGCATAATAGAAATTTTATATGGAGTCAGTTTTAAATCATATTTTAGCATTCTGTAAACACTTGAATGGCTGGCAATGTTAGTAATATCTCCAAATACCATTCTAACAGATTTTCTTGGTGTTTCTGTGATCACCGCTTTAACCTGTTCAATTGTCGCTTCATTCCGCACGGACTTAAGGCGATCCAGATTATTGTGTCTCCCATCTTCAGTTGAGCCCATAACTTCAAATCGCTTTACAATTCTGTGTATCTGTTTTTTATCAAGTTTACCTACATCTGGATACCTTTTCTGCATAGTTCTAATCACTGTAATAGGTGATTTAGTTTCATAATATATTTTAACAATTTCTTTGCAGTGATCCTTAGTTGGCGCCATCTTGGAAAACTGACCACAGGAAATGACGCCATAAATGACGTTATGACGTTGACGTTTTCCCGTACTTTATTAGTCAAATAAAATTTTAATATATAAGCTTTCAAAGGGTGTACATATCATTGTTTTATCCTCATGAACTAAAAAGATATAAAACTTTGTAATGGTGGCAGATATTATGACACACCCTGTATGTGGTAAAATCAGGCCTATTTATCGCTCTAAATTTCTTAGAAATATTTTAATTCTACACGGGAAAAAATAATTTAAAAAATACCATTGTTTACTCCAAATCTTTGCATACAGTTTTTGATATATACGTCACCGGCATTCTGGGCTTATATCGGGGCTGTTTCTCAAGCTTATATGGGCTGTATTTGTAAATGACAGCTGTTTAGGTTACATGCCAGCTAACTATGGCTAAATTAATCGTACAAGGTAGCGTTTTATTGATTAAACATTATCTTATTTTGAAAATCGAAG
Organism: Hippopus hippopus; assembly: GCA_946811185.2. Lineage (NCBI taxonomy): Eukaryota > Metazoa > Mollusca > Bivalvia > Cardiida > Cardiidae > Hippopus > Hippopus hippopus. The sequence continues at coordinate 46,500,056 of OX328100.1, forward strand.
TAACGGTTGCCGTCCACTCGTCACAACTGGGCTGATTCCGTACCTACATCTAACCTCGTCTGTATAACGGTCGTTTCCATTTGAACTGCCAATCACGTGATCTTATACCTGGCGGCGCCACTGCCAGTCGTTTAGTAACGACATAACCTCGATGAAGTTATTCACATCTATCTATCTGTGGATGAAAACTTGAAATGTAATTGATAAACTACGTTAAAAAATGAATGTACGGACTGGTTGTCAACTGAAATATAGTTAGAAAAATTTCGATAGGAAATTGAGACTCAAGTTTTCTTTTTTACGAGGAGCCTTACAATTTTCAGAATGGTAAACCGGCGTTTTTCCGGCGATGAAATGTACCGTGTAGGTGCATATCAAGCTACCAGATACAGCCGAGGGACATGATGGCTCCCATCACCCGAGGTATACCGAATGGGTTGCCGTCTTGAAAAGTAGTCCGGTTCTATACCCAGAATGCCCAAATCAGATAGGTATGTATTTGAAAAATGCCACCTAGCGGAAGATAATGCGCCTTAGTCAAGACATAACGTTATTATGGTGTTGTTGTTTTTTTAACTTTAGAGCGCTTATTAAAAAAAAGTTAAACCTTGGTGCTACTCGAATAAAACTGTTTTTGCGAACAGAGAAAATAAAGATCAGTTTGCATGGAATTTGCAATCGGATCTTTGATCTACACATTCCAATACATGGTCAGTTATTGTGATAGAAAACAGAGGCTGTTTGTTTTTGAAAGACTGTAAGTCCTTGCTGTCGACAGCAGTTTAGAAACTCCTGGAAAAGGGGCAACTGTATTCTGCATAACAGCCAGTTTATAGTATTATAGTAGGTACATACTTGTAGTTCCACACTATTTTTATATACTGAATTCTATAGGAAAACATTGCATAAGCTTCGTATTACAATATGGTTCCCTCTACACTCCATAGAGTATTGCAATTCAGTTTTTGTCAGCTATCTAGATACTTGCCTTTAAACTACTGTATCAATTTGTCAAATACTGTATCAATGAGTACATCGGCAGTCGGTAAATACCCACAGAATGCGATTTAAAAAAAAAAATCCCCAGGACAGAAATCAACATATCGGACAGTAGATCCAAGATAAGATTGCACATTCAGTGCAATATGATCTTCATTTACACTCTTCACAAAAGTACCTTGAATCGTCACAAAAGTACGTTGAATCGCAGTTAGCAACCTAACTGTAAAAAGGGGAAAATAGCTGAGGTGGGATAGAAACGGTATGCTTCGTTGCAGGACATTTCATCAGTAAAACATTAGTTTAAAATCTCTCTCTCTCCGTCTCTCTCTCTCTCTCTCTCTCTCTCTCTTTAACCCCTTACCACACAATCTCCAGTTTTAACATCCCGAAGGCAGAGAAGGCTTTTGAAAACACAATGGAAAAAGGAGAAAATGCTGGTAACCAGCATTTTTTTCTTTGCCTACAATGTTTTTCAACCTAACAAAGAAAGAAATCATCATTTCAGCAACATTTAATTTGTCACCTGCAGATGCTTTCATTTTTTTCCAGTCCAAAATGTTGTCGTCTGATGAAAAGTTAAACATAGGGAGAATCTACCCTATCTCGGGGGAGGGACGAAATTTAATAACTGTAATTATAATAAAAGATACGATAATGATACGTTTAGTTGGCATTTAGTAGAAATAAACCATGTTTTTGTGTCGTCTGATTCATGGTTATTGTCGGCTGCGACATTTTTATTGTCAGGTAACAGGTTGCAGCGACACCACGGTCGCAGTAATTTACCTTGTTCACCCTATGTTTCAACTCAGAGGTGTGGAGGTATAAGGGAGTGGGAGAGGGGTATTTTAGAGTTCAGAAAAGTATTTTCATTCATACAGTGTCCACACTAAGACCCATGTTGTTGGTGCTCATTTGAATTTTCTCATTCAGAAAATCCAGTGATTACCAACAACAGACATTTAAAAAATAAAGAAAAATAACTTTTTTGTAAAGGATGTAATGAACGTCCCCATCTACATGTACCTACCACAGAAATAATTTTGGGAAAAAAAGAAAGAATGAAATTTTACAGAATGTCAAAATATAACAGAATAGACAAAGACGAAACCTGGGTGAATAATATCGAATTAAAAAGAAATAATAATGAGGGGGGAAATCAAAGACAACGCCACGGCAAAATGGGCGAGTTATTCCACTTTTTAGCGGATTTGCGATAGCAAATCCGCTTACTGTGATCGTTTTGGCCGGAACCAAATACATCATCCGTAACGACGCATGTGCGCTTACTTTCAGTTTTGCATGGCTGGTTGGGACGAACAACGCAGATCTACAAATCAAATCAACTCTGACTCTGACCCTAAACAAACCATACAAATTAAGTTTGATTTCTTTATCGAAATTTCGCCAAAACTAAAAGAATTGTCAATCTAAAATACCTTAAATACTGAAACAAAGTTGTTTTTTTTCAAAATGTAGCGTATGAACATTGTTTACACTGCCCTCGTTTTCAATCAAGAACTTTCATTATCGTCCGCTGCCAAATAAACAAGGAGATTAAGCAGTTTTTCTCGATAAAATTACATTTTCAACTATGTTTTACATCAAATATCTTTAACTGTTCAGAAAGCCAGCTAGAATTTGGCCATAGATAATTTAAAGCCCTGTCGATAACGAATATACAGAACCCATAAAGTCGACCTAGTTACCGCCACTCGTGATAACGCTATCGATGAATTTCCGAATTGTTTGAAACATTTTTGCAGAAGGTTTGATAGAATGGAGATCGTGCAGTCCATCAAAAAAAAATAATGTTTGATTTATGCAAGACTGCATTGGAAAAGCTTGGAACCAAGATTTCTCTCTTGTTATCGAAGGTAAGAAATACTTTATTTACAAACGGCCCCGATCAAGTACGAACCCGGACACGAATTTATACTGAAGGTTTTTGATGGAAAATCGTGTCCTTCTCAGTGAACTAGACATCCACTAACTTGAAGCTTCAGAGACTCAGGCAGGCTTACAATTTGTCTTCAAGATGTAAAACTCTATTTATAGTCCTTCTGATATCTCCTTGAATTTTATTTTGTGACGTTTCAGCGAAAAAAAAAAATGCAGAATTTGCGGATACATTCGTGATAAAGGATCCACAGGAATGCATCTATACTTCTTTCTATTTAGACATATAGATTTGACATCTTTGATATATTTTTGATCCTGTCAATTAGAAGTGCATGTACAGAGCAAGTTAAATAACTATTTTTACTTATAAATTCTTATTATGAACTGCTGCTAAACCCATATTTAACCCATTACCACACAATCCCTACTTTTGACGACCCTGAGAAAGAAGCCTTTAGAAAACATTGTGGGAAAAGGAGAAAATGCTGGTAACCAGCATTTTCTCCTTTTCCCACAATGTTTTCTACCCTTCACAAAACAAATTTCAAATTTTCAGTCACTTTTATTTTGTCGTCTGCAAATGCTTTCAATTTGGACAAACCTAAAATATTGTCGTTTGGTGATGAGTTAAGACGGTGACTGTGTTTTATGTAATTCAAACCTTAGCATGAAATTATGCCTACAGTTTTTAAACTTTTATAGAGTGACCCAATGCTATTAACCCTTAGGCTGCTAAGTGCTACTCAAGGACCTTTTGCAGACAGTGTTGATAAAGATCAGATTGCACAGAAAGTGCAGTCTGATCTTTGATCCATACTGCCTGGTAAGAAAGTATTTTTCCCCAAAGAATAACATCAAAATAGCAATAATTGGATTTGTACATTCGACTTGAAAGTTTCATTTTAGTTATGTTAAGGTCATTTTTTACTCTGCATGGCAACTTGTCACACTGAGTGTGATCTTGATCCATTATGGCTGCTAAAGTACCTTCAGCTGTACCAAGGGCTTGGATTCACACATATAAAAAAAAGGACTATGTTCTGCCAGGTGATGAGTGATGATTTTAATTCTTATTCTTTAGACCATGAAAATGGATTCACTCAAAAATGCATTGGATGTAATGAATAACCCTTATACCAGTGTAAATATTAATTTCAAGTATCTCATAATTCTACATCAGGTATTTTTTGCACATATCCCTGCAATGATTTAGTTATATAGTATGCAAGGTTGGCAAAGAGGAGGTCAATATGAGTATTGACCAGGCTGGCAGTTTTAACCAGTTATAAACGGTCAATACTGGTCACAAGTGGTCGATTGGAGTGGTTGATTTCGTGATTAAATCACTGGCTTACATACCTGTCTGGTTTCTAAATTAATGTTAAAAGCTGTCCTCTTACATTCTGTACATGAAGGTTTATTATATTTTATCATCAGTATCATAGTTTTTATTAATAAGGTCCTTTTTTATTTGATCATAATTCAAAAGACAGTATTGCTGGTCAACTGAAGAGGTTGTCCGAATGAATTTCCTTATTGAACCTGCATAGAGGTCTGTTCTTTTCAAGCAAAAAATTTTTGTCTATCATCATTCCTTACAGGTTAGATAATGTGTATAGTTCTACACACACTCTCTCTCTCCCTCTCCCTCTACCTCTCTCTCTCTCTATTTCTCATAACAAGATAGCATAAACAAAGCAGCTAATATATAATTTTCATGTTAAATTGCAGAAAAAAACAGTCATTCATAGGCAAACATGTGAAATATACAGGTTTGTCGTTAAATTATCTATAGGAATATTGAGATACACATGAAGAAGGCACTAACTGATTAAATAAACAATAGTTAAGGAAATATCAATGTCGTTGAAGTACGTTTAAGTGTCTACCTACACCTTTAAATTGCTGTCAAAACAGTTAAAGGTTTAAAAGTTGTCCCTTTCTACTTCCATTGGGTGTGGCATAACTCTTTACCACACAATCCCGACTTTTAATGACCCTGAGTAAGAAGCCTTTTGAAAACATTGTGGGAAAGGAGAAAATGCATTTTCTCCTTTTCCCACAATGTTTTCTACCCTTCCCAGACCAAATTTCAATTTTTCAGTCACATTTATTTTGTCGTCTGCAAATGCTTTCAATTTGGACCAGTCTACAATTTTGTAGTTTGGTAAAGAGTTAAATTACCAAAGGGACAAATCATGTGTCCCTATTTGGGGTATTATCCTTGACACCAGGCTTTATTCCCAAAGCATGAAATAATGACTTATATGCAGTCATGATGTTATCTTATCATCAAGCAATTACTTAAGGTGTCAAACATGAAACCTAAAGACCTTATTAGGAACTTCTACACAGTTTGGAAAAGTGGCAAAGGCCAGCTGGTGAGTACCCTTGGCAGGGACAAAACAGTTTTTCCACTCCTCTCTTTCACATTGATGAAATCAATTTATCTGAGGAAAAGAAAAATCCACACAACAAATTATCCACAAATTAGCATAACTTTTGTTTTAAAACTCATCTGACCATTAAAATTGCTAAATGACCTCTACAAGTCGACCACTATTGACCAGTATTAACCACTTATGGATTATCACAGGTTCTATCCTCTTCTAGATGCTAGGATTTTGTAGAATGCCCATAGCCAAGACACTGCAGAGAACCAGCCTAGCCCTAGTAAAACCCAAAAGGTACACAAATAAATGAATTGTTGTCACTGTAAGACTGAAACAGTCTTGACACTAATGTAAACACCAGAAATCAGTCAACCATCAAATTATTCTTGAAGGTAGTTACAACCAATTTCATATTCTGTGGCACTGCATGAGTTGACCTTACTTTCTCTTTCTTGACTTGTTTCTTTATGAAGATACAAGGTAAATTTTCATTTATCTTGTAGAAGAAAGGTACATTCAATATTCATGAATTACACATGGTCTAAATCTTAGAAATTACTGAACACATCACTTAGTTTTCACCTTTCAGACTATTACAAAACATTTTTGAGTTCAGGAATGAAACCAAGAACATTCTTATGAAAGGAAAGAAGAAATCATTGTACCTGAACAATCAAATTATTGTTTCTAGTTTGATTTTATATTTCATTTTGAAATTAATAGTTTGAAGTTGTGTAGTAATTAGGAGGAACCCTTGAAAGGATTCCTATGTGTTAGAGTTACGGAAAGGACAATGTGCTTTCAGTAAGAACTTACAACATACAAAATACCACTGTTTCTTTTTCCCTGAGAGGACTCCTGTATTGTTTTTTTTTTTTAACTAAACCGTACTAGTTTCGAAACAATGCATGCTTTATACCTCAGAATGAGGACAGTCTGTATAGTATGTAACAAGTGTACCGGTAGAGTAAGATCGGACTGCCTAACATAGTAAAATTCCATTCTTATAGGCACACAATTTTAGATTTGAATTGTTCACAGTCTATATGATTATACCAACCATATAAAAGTTTAGAAATTGTTGTGTTTAGGCTAGAATTGTAAATGCTACTGTAAAAATCAAAACCTTGATGTCTGAGTACAGAAGTTTCAATCTTTTAAGAGTCTTGCATAATGATGAAAAATGATGAATTTAGAAATGCTTAAAATGCTATAGAAAAGAAAGATATAGTCATCATGTCTAGTGTATCTATGTAAGCTTACATGTTTACAAACCCTAGGCTGAGCTGTTAATATTTTCAATCTGATTTAAAGGTGGCCCTTCAGACTTTGGGACGAAAATTTTACAAAAATACAAAGAAATCATCCTTATACTCCCAAAGCCTTTTAATTTTCATTCATAAAACCCCAGCAGTCGAAAACCATCCGACAACAAGAGAAATTAGAGATTTACTACGGCCCAGGTCGACACCGACGGGAAACACGTTCTATTTTTACATGAGCAACTCGCTCATTTACATACCGGAAATACACAGACAAAGCTTCAAACATAGCATCCGAAGAAGACATTATGGAATACAATTACATGGTTGTTATGTTATGGAATTTAAGCGTCATTAGTCACGTGCCAGTCACTTTACATTCCCACAATGCTTTTTTTTTTTATTTCTGGCGCGAAATCTAAAAGTACCTTAGGAGGCTACGTAGCCTTTTAAGGGAACACCATCAAAAAATTTTTTTTTTGTAATTTTATGATTCTTAATTATTGATGATTTGTATTGTTTTTTCATATAAATTTCAGTGATATATATATATTTTAATTTGGTGAGATGTGAAAAGTCTAAATACCCACCTTTAAAGCAAAGTCTCAGACAAAAACACCTCAGCCAATTGGCTAAGTTGTTTCAAAAGTTTTTTCTGAACATCCTTCAAAATGGGATAATACAGCCACACTTACCTTGTATCCTTAATGGTGTTATAGGATGGGGGAAAATGACTTAACTCTTTACCACACAATGAAATTTTGGACATGTCCAAACTGAAAGCATTTGGAGACGACAATTCTAATGTCGCTCAAATGATGGAATTTGTCTTCAATTGGGTAGAAAACATTGTGGGAAAAGGAGAAAATGCTGGTTACCAGCATTTTCTCCATTTCCCACAATGTTTTCAAAGGGCTTCTTTCACACGGTTGTTAAAACTCGGGATTGTGTGGTAAAGAGTTAAGTAAGAATGAAAACTGAAAATCTGTTGATCTACCAATGTTTTCAAAAACTTAACAGCTACATTTTGTGAGGTTGACAGAAATGTTAGATGAAGGTTAACCTTGCAGGCCAATGTTAGATCCACATTTGATTAATTGAATGATGTTTACTGTCACTTTCAACATTATTTCAGTCATATGACTGCTACAGCTAGCTTATTTCTGTATGTCTGGGTTTTATTAGTACTAGGCTAGGGCTCTGCAATGTCTTGCCTAAGGACACTCTTGCAGAAAAACATTGTGCATCCAATGAGGCTGGGCCATCAGGTAACAAGTCCTACACTTTACTGGTGAGCCATGCAGGACCCCAGATCCACATTTAGATGGGAGTTAATTTCTGTAAGATTGTTCAGCTTCGTCTACGTCGACCATTTATGCATAAGTTACTTCTTGTTTTTAAGTCAAATATGGTAATCAAATTGATGTGATTTCATTGGTTATTCCTTTCCCATATGACAAGTTTTAGGTACTTTAACTCTTTCACTACTAAAAAAATTAAAAAATTGCATTGTCTCAAAGGCTAAAAATACATTTCTTCTGCAAAATCAAGAAACAATTCGGTCATGAATCTACAATATAGCAGTGAACAGCAGAGATCAGAGATCAGACTGCATGTTCCGTGCAGTCTGATCTTGATCCACAGTCCACAAAAGCTTCTGGTGTTGCCTATAGTATGGAAAGAGTTAAATGCATCTGCAGACAACAGAAAATGATACCTGTAAATGAACTGAAGTTCACTCATATAATTGAAAACACTATTGGAACAGGAGAAAATACATGTACTTAAAAAAAAAAAATATTGCTTACCAGAATTTTTTCTTTGTCCTATAATGCTTTAAATTGCCTATTTCCTTAAAATTCTGCTTACCAGAATTTTGTCTTTGTCTCATAATGCTTTCAATTGCCTATTTCCTTCAGGATTATAAACACAGAGTGTTTGGTATTTACACTTTTAGGTGTTAAAATAAACCCTAATCAAAATTTTCTCAAGATCCAGTTGTCGGATGCCATGAGCAGACATGGATATGTTGTATACTGGTCTATCCCACAGATTGATGTAAATTGTGTTTGTATAAGGGGATACTTATACTGTCTTGCTATAGAGCTAGCTTTTGTAGCAATGTGGTCGACCGTTCGACTTGGGACCTGAAAATTCTGGGTTCAATCCCAGCCTTGTGGGGGGCTATTTAGCAGAACTGTTACAGATACATATAATCAGTATTTGGAATGCCTTATGGTTTGTCCAAACATGACCTGTATTTAACCCTTGAATTTTGTGTCATACAAAGTTAAATTGGGAGAATTTTTGAGGATTTTTCTTTTGTTAGCCCTTTAACACGCAATAATTCCTGTGTTTTATGAGTCCTGTGTAAAAGGGCTCATGAAAACATTGTTGGAAAACAAGACATCAGTATTTCTTTTCTTTTTTTGTTCCAGAAATTTTTCTAACCTTTACCAATACAAACCACATAATCTGAGCCATATTTATTGAATTGTTTGTTAATGCTCTTAATATGGAGTTATTTAGTTTTTATATCACAAATCAAAATTTTCTGTAAAAGGCAAATAAATACTATCAGAAAAATATTCCATTTTCATAAAGTGTACGCTTAAATTCAGTAAAATGATGCAATTTTGGGCGTTTGATAATGAAATTGTACTTTAACAATAGGTCACTCTGTTAATTCTTATTACACCAGATATAACGTCTGGATACTTATTTGAATACGAATCCTTGTCAACCGTGCATGCTGTTGACATGAAATCTAATAATACCCATAGAGGCTATGTAGCTCATTGAGGAAATACCAATTAAGATATTTTTTTCTAAATCTTATCTTATTTCTTTAACAACAATTTTCCAGCTATAATTCAGTGATAAGTCATTTTTTAGTTTGGTGAGAGTATGAAAATCTGAATAGTTGGTTTTAATTTGGGACAGGCAAAAATTTTGTCCTCTTGTCAAGAGTTCAACAATAAGGTGCAAAAATTTCATATTGCACACATGTGTAAGTTGCAATTTATTGCACTCTTTGATCAAATTTGTTTATGTTTGCTAAAACTGATTGACAATTGTAGACCTTAACACTTTGTTTTTACAGAATTATCATGATCATTTGTCTTTGAGGCAAAAACTGTCTTATTTTGTACAGTTTTTTTTTAATCTTACTCATCAATAACTGAAGTGTTTTATATATTTGGCAAATAATTTTTACTTATATAAATCCATCTTGGTTTATTTCAACATCTTTGTACTTTCAGGTATGTTTACATGTAGCTACACTACACAATTCTGCTACAAAAAATGTTAAATGTTTGAATGATTTTGAAAGCTTTAGAAGGATCTTAGATTTCTGAAGAAATAAACAAGTGTAAATTAGACAGACCTTTTATATAGAACCATAATTATTTCTAAAACTTCTTCAGTTTATGCTGATGTTAGCCTTGAAAAATATTCTTTTTTCAAGATCGTACAATGTTATCTGTTTGATCTAAACCACATACTGTCATGTGTGCATGTTTGCACACTAACCATCCTACTTCAAGTTTTAGCTAGTACACCACAAATTCACTTCTTTTTAGACACTGTATACTTCGGATCAAATTACTACTCTAAAACAGTAGTAAAATAACAGTTGCTGTACAGCACACTTGGTAGAACAACTTCGACTTCCATTGTCCTTGCTCAATCTATTTATTGTTTACATTTTATAGATCTACATGTATTACATGTGATAAAAGATTTTAATTTTCTTACATCAAATCATAGCTTGAAATTGTTCAACTAATCCGCTTTTCAGGACTTTCAGTCCTTTGATTAAATACTTGTGTTACATTCGTACCGTAAACCAGGTTTAGAGAGAGTTGTTACGTCTGCAATCTCTTTGAAAAAAAAATAGCACATTTGGCAAGTTGAAAAAAGTAAAGTTTTCGTTGTTTTGTTTTTTAGTTTCTTACATGAATAACTTGGATTTGGGAAAAAATGCCGTGTTTTCAATTGTTAGGTTATTGGCTCCTCTCCTCCATTCCTTCCTTTCTTCATCCCCCTCCCTTATTTTCTTTCTTTCTTTCTTTCTTAACTCTACCAAACAACAAAATTTTAAACTTGTCCAAATTGAAAGCACTTGCAGACGACAAAATAAACGTGACTCAAAAATTGAAACTTGACTTTAGAAGAGTAGAAAACATTACGGGAAAAGGAGAAAATGCTGGTTACCAGCATTTTCTCCTTTACCCACAATGTTTTCAGAAGGCTTCTTTCTTTGGGTCGTAAAAACCAGGGATTGTTTGGTAAAGGGTTAATTAAAACTCCATCCAAAAGTTACTCTCCGGATTTCGCTTGCTTCTTTAACCGACTCTGTCTCCGTCTCTGTCTGTCTCTTTCCAGGTCCCCACTCGCTCTCTCTTTTGCTTTATCTCTATCTATCTATCCGTCCGTCCGTCCGTCCGGCGGACGGGCTGGCTGGGCTGGCCGTCTCTCTCTTTCTCTCTCTCTCGACATAAAAGGCCACCAATATATTTTTTTGAATATATAAATATTAATATTTTCCACAAGACTATGTTTACTACTTCAAAAGACGGTCGGAGATTACTATCAGTCGAGACATACGGCCTCTTTCTTCCGCCTGATTTATCGAACAGATATTTTCGGCGCCAAACGCGACTCTGCTCTATTTCAAAATTCGTTATGATCAAGATCAGACTGCACAAATCGGGTAGCGTGATCTTGGATCGATGTATTTTTAGTATTTTAGAAACTCTGACAAAAAAGAAACCTTGAAATCGCTGTATCAGGACCTTTTTGTGCGGACTGAATATAACCATTTTAACGTAATAAGTGATTACCGATTAATGACACAATCTAACGTTTTAGCGGCTCTAAGGAAAACTGAATGATAAATAGACAGACAGATAGACAGACAGACAGACAGACAGACAGACAGACAGACAGACAGAAAGACAGACAGACAGATAGATAGATAGATAGATAGATAGATAGGTTAAGACTTAATCTACGGACTCACTATTTAATCCTTTACCACACGGCAAAATTTAAGACCTATCCAAATTGAAAGCATTTGCAGAAGACAATTTCATAGTGGCTCAAATGACACAACTTTTCTTTGATAGGGTAGAAAACTTTGTGGGAAAAGGAGAAAATGCTGGTTACCAGCATTTTCTCCTTTTCCCACAATGTTTTCAAAAGGCCTCTTCTTCAGGGGTGTTAAAAGGCGTCATTGTGTGGTAAAGGGTTAACTTATTGATTAAATAACGATAGCTGCCAACAGTAAACGAAGCAGATGTTAACATTTTTTTTACAAGTATGGAAACTATTGTGAAGATGACAATCTGTTATTGCACGGTTGGTCCAAGTATTAGTCGCTGACAGAGAAATAATTTCAAAACCAGGTTACAGGTTGCCAGGTCACTCTATTTCATGTTTACTTTTGCTTGATTTTAAAATCCATTATTCTGCAAGCAACGAATACTTGGACCGACAAAACAATAACAGATTCAGAATGTCATCATTACAATATTTTCCATACTTTTGGATGGTATAAATTTAAATGCATTTAACATCCGCATTGCATTTTTGGTCGCTTAGGCCTGTAAGAATGGATTTGGAAAATCTTTACCTCTGAAACTGGCATAGAAGGAATTATAGACCCAGATAGGACTGCATAGACAATTCCGCGTTTAAAGACGTACAGATGGGTATTGTAATTTGTGGCATCAGTCAGTCTTAATCAGCGTCGCCCCCATGAAAGTGTCCAACCTAGATATAATCCCAAATACAGTAAAAGCTTACAGTCTGCAAAAAAGGTACATTTTTGTCATTAAAATAACGTAATGACACTATTGGCAGTTAGGAACTCCTTTTTTGAGTCATACTCTCGCAGAAAAGGGTTAGCCTGTTACCACACAATGACGAGTTTTAACAACCCTAAGAAAGAAGCATTTTGAAAACATTGTGGGAAAAGAAGAAAATGCTGGTAACCAGCATTTTCTCCTTTTCCCATAATGTTTTCTACTCTATCAAAGAAAAACTCTATCTTTTGAGCTATGTTTAAACTGTCATCTGTAAATGCTTTCAGTTTGGCGAGTCTATTATTTGGCTTGCATAACGCGAAAAGGGGCATTCGGACATTTGCGAAAAGAGTCGTTTCGGATCAGCCTGCGCAGTCCGCACAGGCTAATCCAAGTCGGCACTGTACGACTACATTAGATTTTGTGCTACAGTAGACTTGCGCAAAACAGAAAATTACATAAAAACGCGGACTGCGCAGGCTGATCCGAGACGACACTTTACGCAAGTGTCCGAATGCCCCTTTTTCGCTTGTTGTAGGCCATTTGCCAGTGTGGTAAAGAGTTATACATCTCCGTGATGCATTGTAGCAAACAAGTCATCATAAAATCATAGATCCACAAAATTCATTTTGTCTTATAACTGGCTGAATCATATAAGGTACTCGGGTCATTTGAAATGCAGAAAATTGACTAAAAGCAAAAAGTATCGACTCAGGTCAGCCTGTGCAGGCTGACCTCGGTCGATAATTTTTGCAAATGCATGAAACTCCCTTTTTAGACACCATGGTTAATCTTCACAAGATCAGATATGACGTCATAGCACCTTGCTCAGTACGATACCTCATAATTGAAGCATGATATTTAATTGATCGTACAACATTTCTAGAAGCCTTTGCGAAATTCTAGCGCGAAATCTGGAAATACCATAAAAAGCTATGCATCACTTAAAAAAATATATATTATTTTCTCTCACACTTTCTCTTCTTTATTTATTGTCGTACTAAATCAAGGGATGAAACATTTTTTTTTTTGTCTGACCGGGTCATTAAAATCTGAAATTCTCTTTGAAATACAGATGAAGGCATAGCGAGAAAAGGAAAAATGCTTGTCACGAGACCTTTCTCTTTTCTGTCCGACTTTTTCGCACTGAATTCTCTACTGCAAGATGCAAAGTGTCATCCGCAGTAGTTGATTTACTGATTGTAAAAAAAAAAAAAAAAATGATAAGAAATCTCTAAAAAAGAATCTTCAAAGAAGAAAATGAACGAGGAAATTAATTTGCCCCTCTTCCCCCTTTCCCGGGCCCCTTTAAGACCCTACTTTTAAAGCAACCCCAATTAACTTTATATCAAATGACAAAATTTCAGATATCTGCATACTGAAATAATTTATAGAAGACAATTTACTTCAAAGTTATTCAAAAACATGAAATTTGTCTTTAAAATGTAGAAAAATTGCGGAAAAAGGAGAAAATGCTGGTAAACAGCATTTTCTCCTTTTCCCACAATGTTTTCGAAAGCATTCTTCCTCAGTCTTTGAATCTCGGGGTTGTGTGGTAAAGGGTAAAAGAATGCCAAAAATGCTGAAATGTACACGTGGTGAGCAAGTATGGATAGGAAAGGCAGATGATAATGATGCTGATGATGCTAATGGTGCTTCTGTATGGATAGGAAAGGCAGATACTGCTGCTGATGATAATGATGATATTCGGAATTAGGATGAAAATCTTTTACGACGAAAATTTACAAACTAATATTAGTTCTGTAATCTCTGAACTTTTAAGTCATTGTAGCTGTAAAGAGTAAACAATGAGGTGTTCAGATGCATCTAAAGTATGGAAATTATAGTGAAGATGTCAAATTGATATTGTCAGGTAGGTCCAAACGTTAGTCGTCGAACGAATTTTAAAACCTAGTAAAAGAAAACAAAAGCTAGAGCGACCTGGCAACTTTTCACCTAGTTTTATAAACGATTTTCCTACAAGTGACTGACCATTAGACCGACCGTACAAGAGAAAATTGTAATCTTCACAACAGTTTCAATTGTTTTAAATGGCATGAATTAAACTCAGTTGCAGTTAATCAACCAAATCATTTACTTTGGACGTGATTGAGCCTTTATCCTTTAGAGTAAACAAAATAAGACATTGACAGTTTTAGACTCTATAAAGGCCAAACTGTTACGAGTACATGACCCGATCGATCTGAATCTCTCTCAAAAAAAAAATCGGACAGCGTATATAGAAGATCAGACTACATGTTCTCACCGCTACACTGTTAGCAAAAGTAAAGGGCCAAGTTTCACGAAAAAAAAACGTCTCTTATTTTTCTCAAGTCCGCTGACAAACTCATTTTCCGATTTAAGATGATTTCGTTATTCAAGACACATTTCTTTAATAGTAACAGACTTAAGAAACATTCTCAAATCATAAGTTGACTCAACATTTAGACTCAGCTCAGCAAAATAATGGACTTAAGTTGAGTGTGAAATGTGGTATCAACTTAGGATTTGAGAATGTTTCTTAAGTCTGTAAATATTAGTGAAGTCGGAAATGTGGTCTGTCAATATACTCGAACAAAATAAGGGACTTAAAGTTTTTTAGTGAAATCGGCCCCTGGTACGTAACTTAAGTTGCAATTCGCATTCTTACAGTTAATTACGAAACAGACTCTGGGTGTAAATATTCTAAAATCATGTTTAAAATCTTCGTTCGGAGAATAATCAACACAAAGACGGGTGATGATAATCTTTTAATGAAGTGCGTAAACGCCTTCGTGCATGACTCAGACTCAAAACCCAAGATAAAACGTGATGTTATCTGGGGTTGCATGGCACGTCTCCGATACAAAGTTATCCCTTGTTAGCGCTAATTTGACAACAAATGTATAAAGAAGTCATTAACTCCCGAGAGCCATTGAAAAAGGGGGATACTTATGGTTTTGTAATTAATTAAATGGTTTTTACACCGCTTTCAACATTTTTGCAGTCATATCAAGCCGACTGCTCCCATACTCATGTTCGTGGATTTCACCAGAACTAGGTTAGGGCTCTGTGGTGTCTCGCCCAAGGACACACGAAAAACCCAGTGCTTCCATTGAGGCTCGAACCTGTAGCCTCAAGGTTACCAGCCCTACACTTTACCACTGAATCACGCAGGACCCCAAAATTTATGAATCAAAAATTTAAATACAGTACAATTTAACTTGTATTAAGAAAGTACAAAGAGATACTCAAAATGTGGTCATTTAAAGGCACAATAGCCGCCAAATGTAAACAATTCGGGGGTCAAATTGTAGACAAATTTAATTCAAACCCGTATAGTAAAACTAGAATACAAAGTTGACAGCTTATGTTCTATTTTAACCCTAGGCTCCGAAGCGCGACTCAAAGACTTTTAGCGGACAGTGTAGATTAAGGTCAGACTGCACGTTTCGTGCAGTCTGACCTTAGATCTACACTGTCTTATGAGGAGATATTTTTCAGCAAAATTAACTTTGAAATGGCAACATTCTGGTTTTTACAATCGACTTAAAAGTTTCATTTTACTTTTTTAGCGGATAAAGGGTTAAAAAACATTTTTCTATCAGCGACTGGAACTATAACAGACCGTAAAAATAAAACAATGAGTCGGAGAGAAGGAAAAGTAGGAAGTATGTCAAACTAAACGACCGAAGAAGAGATATGGTAGAGGATACGCTTTGTAATTAGAAAATGTATTTTCAAGACAAGCAAAATAATAGGTACGCACAGTTCAAACTGAGTGTATTCAATAATCTAATTGATCGCCTTAATTACCATTACAAAACATGTCACTCAGAAAGAAACCTTTAAAAAAAAAGATAAAAACAACCAAATACTGTTTAATCTTTCAGCCTAAGTGATTTTTTGTAAGGTTTTAACCTTTAGGCTGCTAAGCATAACTCAGTGACCTTCTGCGGATAGTGTAGATCAAGATCAGACTGCACAGAACGTGCAGTCTGATCTTGAACCTACACTGTGCGATGACGAGATATTTTTCTCCACAAATAACTTTGAAATAGCATACCGTTTGGGTTTTTACGATCGACTTGAAAGTTTCGTTTAATAGATTTCACAGATTGGGGTTAAACTATAATCATTTAACTCAAGATTACCCACTCTGCACATTCTGTGCAGTCTGATCTTGATCTACACTGTCTGCAAACGGGCATTGAGTTGCGCTTCGCAGACTGAGAGTTAATTAATAAACATGTTTTTTTTTTTTCATTTGAACAAGAATACAATAATGGCTTGTGGATAGATTTGCACCCGATTAATATTGTTTATTGTGTTTATGTGTTTGCGTGTGACACAAGGGGGCATTGAGTACCCTTCCACCTTTTTAGTTATGATATTTATATATATGAGCCATGCTCTGTGAAAAGGGAGCTTAATGCATATGCGAAAACTTTCGACCCAGGTCAGCCTGCGCATTCCGCGCAGGATGACCTGGGCCAAATCTTTTCGCAATTTGTCAATTTTCTGTATCTCCAAGGACCACTCTACCTTATGATTCCATTGGTTGTTGAACAAAATGAATTTTTATCGATCCATGATTATGTGATGGCTTGCTTGGTATAATGCATCATGGGGATGCATTAAGCTCCCTTTTGCCTGATTTGCAGGCAGCGTAGACCAAGACAAGATCATACAGAACATGCAGTCTGATCTTGGGTCTACATTGTTCTCTGCTTTATGCTGAATGAAAAGAGGAAAATATTTTCTGTAGCCTTGTGATTCAGTCGGTAATGTGCAGGGCTTGAGGCCGGTGGGTGGCAAGTTCTAATCTCCAGCTAGGCAAGTACCTTTCTGGGGATTGATGATAGCCACATCGACATGATTCCTCTCTCACCGCTGAAAATTGTTTAGAAGATGGTAATGCAGAAAAGCAGCCAGTTGTTTTGGAAGAACGATTTGCGAATTACTTGTAAAACAAATTCCAGAAAAGCACAGATGGGTGCACTGGCCTCCGCGATGGAACATGCAGCATAGCATATAATGTTGTATGGTTTCATGTGTCTTCTTGATACATTGTACAAAACAAGTCACAGGCGTAGCTGCCTCTACGCAAAAAAGTAGTTGCGTACACTTTGAGAAAAGAAAATACAATAAAAAAAAAACAAAAAACGAAATTTCTAGTAATGACTTAACTGTATATTTCTTGGAATTCAAAGCCCTTAAATGCTTTGACAATATTTTTGGAAAAAAATCACCAGAGGCCATAAAATAGCTGTTACAATTCGAAAATTTTCTGGGGGGGGGGGTTTCCCTTCCCGGGACCTCACCCCCTCCCCTTCCGCACCCGCTTCACTCTTAGCTCTTTACGCCTAGGATAATGTACCTTCGTTATCACTTTTGCGTATACTTTAGTTTGCGTCAGCTACGCCCCTGCAAGTCATCACATGATTATGGCTTCAGAAAATCCATTTTGTCTAACAACCGACTAAATGGTGAGGTAGACTGGTCCTTTGAAAAGCAGAAAATTTACCTATAGCAAAAAAGTTTCGACCTGAGTCGATTTTTTTTCTTTGCAAATGCATCAAATCCCGTTTCACCGAGAACGGAACATTTACAACAAATTTCTAAACCAATTTAGTAAGGTGAGGCTAAAACAGCAAATTTTCATGTAACAGAGCGGTTTCACACTCTCCAGTTTTGACGCTTTCGCTCAATCTTATTAATCCAGAACGAGGCTTTTGAAACGTGTAAGCACCAATCCAAACCTCACAAAGTATCGTGTAAAGAAAACGACCGATGAGAAAATGAATGGAATAAAATTTAATGTCATGACCTCAAATAAAACTTTATGTACTTTTCTCAATGAATAAAATATCTGCGATAAATTGGGTCCTTTTCGAGGAACTGTCTCTGCGTCTTCAGTTATATCTATACCTCAAAATGAATTAAATCAAATCCTGTCATTTAAGACGAAACAAATCATATTTATAATTCGATGGTATTTCTCCAGTTTATTATGTCATTGTTGTATGTATGGCATCTTGTGTTTTGTATTGTACCGATGAAAATGCTATTAAATTAAAGTTCCAGCAACAAATGTTCTATTCTGTTCAAATGTTCTTTACCCT
This sequence comes from Hippopus hippopus, assembly GCA_946811185.2. Taxonomy (NCBI): domain Eukaryota; kingdom Metazoa; phylum Mollusca; class Bivalvia; order Cardiida; family Cardiidae; genus Hippopus; species Hippopus hippopus. Next base: position 46,518,529 of record OX328100.1, read on the forward strand.
GGTTCGCGATACACTTCCAGAATTCCTCAGCTTGACTTTGAATATATTAAATATGGTCCATGCTCTGGCAGAATGGGGCTTCATACATCTCCATGAGGCATGATACCCATGATACCGTCGTCACGTAATTATGGATCAATAAAATCCATTTTGTATAACAACCGACAGATTAACGAAGTACACTAGTCTTTTACATGCAGAAAATTGACCTATAGCGAAAAGTTTCGGCTCAGGTCAGCCTGCTCGGACTGCGCAGGCTGACCTGGGTCGATACTTTTCGCAGATGCATGAAGTCCCTTTTTCACAGAGCATCCCTCATTTATTATTTGATCATAAACAAGGTGGCATGATATAAAGCATAACTCACAGTACAAAACAGAAAGCGGAGTTGTTGACTAAACATTCAAGTTTCAAATCTTTAATCGACCAGAAATATTTTTGCGTGTTGAAAATTACCTATATGAAAGATTTCTTTGTGATTCGTTAAGTCTTCACCAAACGACAAAATTTTAGACTTGTATAAATTGAAATCATTTGCAGACGACAATAAATATGAATAAAAAATTCAAATTCGTTTCCGGAATGATAGAAAACATTGATTGAATTTTGTTTTACGCCGCTTTCAACATTATTTCAGTCATATCAAGGAGGCAGCTCACATAGTCATGTTTTCCTGGGTTTTACCTGTACCAGGCCAGGGCTCTGAGGTGTCTTGCCTAAGGACACCCCCCATGAGATAGAAAACATTGTGGGTGACGGAGAAAATGCTGATTATCATGCTCAGGGAAAAGGGGGTTTAATGCATCTCCTTTGATTAAAATGGTCCCTGGACATTATTAGTTGTACGATCAGGTGGCAGGGGACTTGGGCTCGGGGCGACATGATTTGCCACAGCCGTGAACAAGTTTCCAAGTCCCCTGCCACCTGACCGTACAACGAATTTTATCATACTGCAAAGTTTTATCATTCCAACGTGTGTTAAGCGAATTTTACCTGTTTTTCGTTTCAAAAATTGAATACGCTGACGAAGTAGAACTTCCCTTCTGAGTGCCCCAATTCAATGAAAACTGACGTCACTGGGAACTGACGTCACTGAAACCTTGGTAAAACGTGCAGTTTGGTGTATAATCTTGATGTTAATCTTGATCGACGCCGCCATTTTGGATGATGTGTTGAAAGTGTAGTCATGTATACGGGGCTCCCGAAAGGGAAACTACTTTTACGTTGGTTTTGCCAGTGTACATGATATATATGTTCGGGGCATATTATAGAATCAGATCACGAGAAATTTCTTTGCAGTATAATAAGCAGAAAAGTTACCCATTGCAAAAAGTGTCGATTCGTGTCAGCCTGCGGGGACTGCTCAGGTTGACATGAGTAGATACTTTTTTGCGGATATATACTAAACCCTCTTTTCACAGATCATATACATATACATATGAGCCATACACTGACAAATGGGGGCTTAGTGCACCTCCGTGTTGCATGATACCAGTCAAGCCTTGACACAATTATAGATCCATAGTAGCTACTTTTTTTAACAGTAGACTTAATCTTGAGGTAATCTTGTCCAAGGACGTACAGAAAATTGACAAATAGCGAAAAGTTTCGGCCCAGGTTAGCCTGCGCAGACTGCGCAGGCTGACCTGAGTCGATACTTTTCGCAGATGCATTAAGCCCCCTTTTCTCAGAGCATGTCTCATATACATATGCATATAAGTCATGCTCCGGCAAAAGGGGACTTAATGCATCTCCGTGATCCATGGTATCAAGTAAGTCATCACATACTTATGAATCCAAAATAGCTACCTTTTTTAACAACCGACTTAATAATGAGGTGGACTGGTCCTTGTATATACAGAAAATTGACCAAAAGCGAAAAGTGTCGGCCCAGGTCAGCCTGCGCGAACTGCGCAGGCTGACCTGAGTCGATACTTTCCGCAGATGCATTAAGTCCCCTTTTTATAGAGCACGGCTGATATATATTTCTCTTCAAGTAGGTTACTATGTAAAGATACTAAGCTAAAGTATGAGATTAAGCACTCTTTTTATCTACCAAATTGAATGAAGTCCGTCCCGTTTCACATAATTATAATGTACCAGTATCCATCTGTGGTTTTTGAAAAAAAAAAATGTAGGATGGGTGAATAATCATTTAACGGACAGTTTCACGCCACACATGGTTTTGGACTTCCTCTTTTTTTATCATAAATAGCAGATTGTATCTTTTCCAACGCCAGAGGCGACTTGAGTAGCTTCTTGTTTTTCGAACTTTCTAGATCAAGATAAGACTGCACAGGACGTGTGGTCTGATCTTAGATCGACTGCGTTCGCAGTTCATTTGACTCTACGCTATGATCAAGGATTCACTTTATTTGCATTGAGATTATCTGTGAGATTATTATTTGAAGCACAATAGTTAACCGTTTCTGTGCAAAAATTTATAATTATACTTAATGAAACAATTCAAAATTGATAGTCTCTCAATCGTTTTTTAGGCGCAGCCAAGTCGGTACCTTATCGGACTTGAGACCAATGGTTCAATGGTTCGATTTCCTGCTCGGGACAAATCTCCCCAGTGATTGATGACAGCCATCGCGACAGTATCCATTCCTCTCTTACCGCTCAGCATTGCATCCACTATGTTTTTGTGGGAAAGCAGCCAGTTACTTGAAAATAGCACTGAATGGTTTAAAATTCTGATGGATGTGGCAAAAAAAGTTAAGTGCTACATGCTTGAGTTAAAAAACCATTGACTGATGACAGAGAGGAGAAAGTAAGATTTATTGTGACGAATGGAGAAATTTCTTTGAAAGAGAGAAAATGGAGACGAAACAATAAAGAAAACCCACCTGATGATTCTTATCTGCATAACTTATCCGTATTCCAGTAAGCACGAAACACAGTATAGTTGTTTCAACTTGATCATTTCGCTTTTGTCATTACGAGTTCATTGTGTCAAACATAAAAAAACCCCCACCTTAGTATCTATTTTAGCACAAAATATATGAGCAATGCTCCGGCAAAAAGGAACTGAATGCATCTCCACGATCCATGGTACCAAGCAACCCATCACATACTTACGGATCCATAATAGACACCTTTTTTAAACAACCGAGTTAACCATGAGGTGGAACTGTCATTTGACATACAGGAAATTTACCAATAGCGAAAAGTTTCGGCCCAGGTCAGCCTGCGCGGACTGCGCAGGCTGACCTGGGTCGAAACTTTTCGCGGATGCATTAGGCCCGCTTTTCACAGAGCATGGTACATATAAAGTTGACTGCTATCGACTGCTGATTATACAATCAACTGACACCCAGAGAAGATTTTTATCCTATAAGCCTGACAAAACAATCCAACAGTATAGATCCAAGATTAGACTGCACGTTCTGGGCTCGTTACGAGCAATTTCTCCTTTAACCAAAATGTTTTCAAAAATTAGTCCGCAGCAAGAATCCTATCCACCCCCCCCCCCCCCCCCAAAAAAAAGAAAAAATCGACCGAAGAAAAAAAAATTGCACAAAAAAAAACCACTTTTGTACCTATATACATCAGTATAAATCCCGTCACATACATGTATTCACCTATACGTACAATATAAAGATCACCACAGTGTCCCTACAAAACCGCCCTGGGTAAACTGAAATCAAATGACTCTGACACTGGACTAACCTTTGTCATACGAAATTAACCCCCTCAGAGCGCCAGGCTCAATTTATAATAATTGCTTTTTTACGGACAGGGTAGATCACGATCAGACTGCACAGAATCCTCGATCTACCCGTTTTTTTCTTTTTAATCGAGTGTTTACAATTAAAACGTCGAGGTATTGGCATGGCCCTGTCGTAGTTTACGTCTACGTCTATGTCTACGTCGTCTCCACATAGAATTTTCACTGAAAATCAAGCAAATCCAGCCCAGCAATGGCGTCTGCATGCAGTGCTAGTTATGAAATAAAATAGTCTACGTAAAAAAGCCTTGAACTTGCAATATAATTAGGTTGTTTGTTTCAAAATCTGACTGATGAAAATGTTGAAAGCGGCGTGAAACACCATTCAATTAATCATTCCATCAATCAACGTTCAATTTCATTGATCCTCACCCCCCCCTCTCCCCCCCCCCCCCAAAAAAAAAAAAAAATCCCGCTCTAACGACCTTGACTGTGTGGCTTAGCGGTAAAGTGTAGGACTCGTTACCTGGAGGCCCATGTTCGAGCCTCACTGGAAACACTTGGTTTTTCGGAGGAGTGTCATTCGGCGAGGAACTTCGGAGACCTAGCCCAGCACTGGTGAAAACCAGGAGTGGCATGAGTATGCCAGCTGTCCCCGTGACATGACCGAAATAATGTTAAAAGCGGCCCAAGGTTCGAGCCTCAGTAGAAGGACTGGATTAAAATGTCGTTTTTTTTCAGAGTTAAATGCAGACTGTTTCAGCGTTTGCAGAATGTATCATACGTACTGGTCCACCTGACGACCGTCTTAGGCCTGGCCGTGGCAGAGCAGCGTCGCGTCAGGATGACACATTCATTCCTTTTTACTTCTGCCAGGCTGCCTTTCACTGAACTGCGTACTCACGAAATTCGCGTACGCAGTTTAGGTAATCAAGGATCAAGTCTAAAAACAAGTTTCACTAAACAGCAGACCGTACAATTTGAAGTTTTTACATAACTTTATACCAGCTCATACATTTGGATAAAGCAGGGATCGTATAAGTGTTAAATACAAAAAAATGCGTAAATATACTCTGTTTTGGGAAAGGCAAAATGTCAGCAGGACTCTGACAGGACAAAATATCAATGGATCAAAAGAGCAGACAGTATCAAACATGATTTTGGACGCTTGCATTAGACATTGATAGTCATTCGTCGAATTGTCTTTTACAAGACAAAGACGTCAACGTGGAATGAATGGGAGACAAAAGACAGCTACTTCCCTTGATAGCTCTCCACTACTAACTAGGTCCTGATTAAGTTATTAATTGGTTTTTATCCTTGATATTCTTTGCATTATCTAGGAATGCTCAGGTTTAAATATCTCCTTCAAAATTTATTGAACCATGAATTTGATATATTTGTTGCATTTCAATGGTAATAGTGTGTGAAATTCGATTTGCAAATATAATGATTACTTAACATATACATCATAAAACAAATTTTAATAATCGCAACATCCCTTTGGAACGCAGGAAAAAAAAACAAAGAAAGTAAAATAAAAGGACCTAGATGCAATTTGATTACCTTGATTTTTATCTAACAAGGGAGATAATTTGAATTTCACTTTTTCCTCCCATTGCATCCTCATTCACCAACCATTCTTAATATCATTCTCAGTTTAATTATCGAAAACTGTCCAAATTTCGAAAAAAAGGCAACCAAAATGGTTTAGCAAATCAGGCACTGTGTTACTTTCTAAGTAGAAAATATCATTAGGAATGCAAATTAAAAAGGTTGGTGTACCCGGTGGTCACAAAATCATCGCGCTGCTATGTTTTCTATAAGCAGATGGAGAAAATAATATCCATTTTGAGGGAAACGGAGAAAATGCTGTATATCGGTATTTCATCTGTTTTCCCTTCATGTAAGTCGTCCATCTCTGGATCGTTAAAAACCTGAATTGTTTGGTAAAGAGTTAAACCGCCATAGATATAGATGACAACGAAGGCCTCAAAACGAGTTTAGTATTGGGGGTTGAGAGAACTTAATAAATTTTACGAAAGACAACTATGGTTTAAATGTAATGCTCACTACTAACTTAGTTATCTCCCTTAAGATTCTTTTTCGTGCACGCTTGTTTACCTTTACTCAACTGGAATTTTGTATTAACTATTCCGTGTTAGAATAGATGGCTGGTTTCACAGATTTGGAAAGTTTATCAGGCAAGGCGTAGAAAGTTTTATCCAGTATATGTCAATTACGATGAATCAGAAAGTTGAAAAAAAATAGCCATCATAAATCCATTTACTCTGTAAGGCGGCGTCAGTTGCAAAGCAGTAATGTTGTTCGTAAAATCTATTTTTAGTCCATGTTGACACTTCCCTGGCTTGCTCCTTCTGTGTCCAATAGTTCGGTCCTGCATGACTCAACTGTGAAGGTGTAGAATATAAAACATGGAGGTCCCAGGTTTCATTCTCAATCCAGGCACTGGGGTTTTCGTTTGAGTGTCCTACGCAAGACACTTCAGATCCCTAAGTCTAGCACTTGTGAAGCCCTGGGCAACCATAAGTAATGTGAGCTGTCGTCGTGATGTGACTGAAATAATATTTAAGGCGGCATAAATACACCATTTACGCTTTCAGCACCATGGTGGAAAAGAGAAAAGGGTAACTGCCTCGATTCCTAAGCCTGGCCAAAACCTTCCGATGATTTATGATAGTAACTGCGAAAGGATTGCTTCCTCTCTCGTCGCTTAACATTGATTAGATGTTACTTAAAAATGTGGGAAAGAAACCAATGGCCTTACACCAAGACGTCGCTGGTTCGATTTCGTTTACGGAAGGATTAATTCCTCTCTCGCCGCTTAACACTGTATCGACGAAGCTTATAAATTGGGAAAAAAGCAAAAGACCTGAAACCAAAGAGTCACTGATTCGATTACCAAGCTAGGCAGAACTCTCTCCGAGGATTGATGACAGTAATTGTGAAAGGATTTCGTCCTCTCTCATAACTTTACGTTGTTTTGACGATTTGATTTGAAGCAGATATAAGGTAAAGATTTGTTTGTTTGTTTGTTTGAATGGTGTTTTACGCCGCTTTCAACATTATTTCAGTCATATTACGGCGACAGCTCACTTACCCATGTTTACCTGGGTTTCACCAGTACTATAAGGTAAAGAAAAACATTGTTTGTATTTTAAAGTAATACGTAGCCATTAAAGGTATCTTAAACTTCCTGTCAGAAATTTGCATATGCCCGTGGAAATGTCATATACATGTAACATTCTTCCTTCCTAGTAGGAGAGTATTCTAATAGGCCCAGTGTCACCATACATGTATCATGTCTCATGAAAATAGATGGAGTTCCCGGTTGGAAACGATCGCTCCGTTATCAAAATTTGTCGAACTTACACCGAAATGTAACGGTCCAGGTTTTGACTGAATGTAAAGAAAATTTGCAACGAAGTATACATTTACATGTAGTAACGTTTACGAGAAATTATAATTAAAGCGCAAGATCTAAATGGGCCTGAGCCTAAAACTAGAATCGGACTTTATCTATTGTTGAGAGAAATTTGATACATTGTTATGAAAAAACTTAAGGACGCGATAGTTTACTTTTTATTTGAAAAAAGTACTGCAAATATCATTTACCTTCTCTGGAGTCTGAAGCCAAGACCCTCAAAACCATATCTCAGGGACTCCATCTCTTATACAACAATCCACCTTCAAAACCTTCAAAAATTGTCAGCCCATGACAAGATTTTCTCAGCAAAAACTTCCGAGACAAATTCTACATGAAAAAGAACGCTTAAATCTTTCAAAACCATTAGTTTAAACATATTTATTTCACATCGATTGAGAAACAAGCTCTTACAACTTACACTAATCTCTCTCGGTTCAATACCATTGATACATTTAAAGCTGTAGATTTATATCAGACTGCAAAGAACGTACATTCGAATCATTGATCTATACCGCTCATATCTTCACTTTGAACGATGATCAAAACGACTGTTAAATTAAAATATTAAAACAGAACAAAAAATACAATCAAATTTATGTTCCACCAGCCGAAGACTAGCGAGCTTATATTGTTACATGTGTCCATAATACATGCGTGCTTGCGCTAACTTCTCCATATCTTCTCTGAACCACATATTCAGTTATGACAAAACTCCACAGTTGTCCCGTCATGCTTCCCTTTAGAATTTATTCCAAAGATTTGATTCAATGATTAAAAAAAAAAAGATACATTTTTGTCGTGGCAACAAAACTAAAAAAAAACAAAACAATTTGGTTTTTATCACTGGTGATGAGCAATATGGTTCTAGAAAAAAAGCATAGAACAGTTGACCATGTGTCCTCATTGTCATGTATTATATAAACCTATAACAAGGAGAGGCAGTCTACCTTTGGTGCTTTTATTGATTTTACAAAAACCTATGACTCCATCAACATGTCTAAGCTTTGGCAACGTCTTCAGAATATCGGGGTAGATTGTAAACTTTATCATGCTATCAAGTCACTATATCGGTCACTTAATTCAAGTGTCAGAATAAATGGAATTTGCACAGACTAGTTTGATGTTAAAACTTGATGTGGCTTTATACAGGGCCGGGTTTATCCCCCTTATTGTTTAACTTACAATCAGTGATTTGGTCGTATATCCTAAGTTTTTTGATATAGGTATCCAGGTCGGTAGCGAAAAGGTCTATTTACTTATATACGATGACGATATTTTTATAGTCTATTTTTAAAGCGAACGACGGGAAGACTTGAATTGGACAGGTTATGTTTAATTAACTTTCTGGCATTCAATCAATCCAAAAGCAATATCGTTCATCCCAGACCAAACTCTTTTGCTAGAATAGAGACAATTTTTTAAGTGCGGAAGCAATGAAATGATGATACTTGACAGATACACTTATTTAGGTACTGATTTACAAATAATCTTGATTTTAATGCTACTGTTAAAGCTGTGGCTCAGAGTGCGAATCGAGCGCTTGAACTTTTAATCGCTAAATGTGAAGCAATAGCGGACTTCACACATAGTATTTTCAAACAAGAAATGTCTTTAGAAAAGATAGACGTCGTAAGAAATACTGGAATATAAGTATTGAAACTCTTTTGGAGCCTGAAGAAAAATGTGAAAAGTAACCTCGCGAGCAAAAGATCTAATTGCTACTTTTTCTTCACCGTTTTTTCACTTTGTTGAAAACTAGTATTGGGTTATTAGGTGACGCTTATAATGATATTAAATTTCAAAAAAAGAACAAGAAAAACACCATTCTGTATTACATTAGTTTGCTATGGTACACGGGTAGGAAACTTCATATTCGGAGCCAATGGCTCTGACGAGAAAATGTTGTGTTGGTCTTCCGTTTCTGAAAACATCGACTGAAAACAACCAAAAAACAAATAAGCTTGTCATTATTTGTAATCATGTGTTCTTGTGTTTTTGAAATTCCAAAAAAGGAGAATGTCATGCAATGTTCTGGTATTTCAACATGTTTTCTACAATATGCAAAGTAGTAACGAGTGTATGATGTTGTCTGAATCATTTGTGGCGTGGGTTGACCGTAGCCGAAATAATACGTCACGGGCCTAAATTCAGTTTATTATTTCTATTTAATTGGCAAATAAGAGAGAGTCTTGCTGTCCCAAAAGCGTGAATTAATGTCTTGAAATGTTACATTCACTGCTAGTGAAGAATCGCAAAGAAATAACACAAAAAATGATAAAAATAAAGAAAGAAGATCTCCTATTATGTGGACTGGCTCTGAATATGGAAGTCGGCACAGATTGATGAGGGCTTCCTTTCAAAAATTTAGTTTTTTGTATAAAATTATTAAGGAAGTAGACTTTGTTTTTCCGTTAATACCTTTCAGTCTAAAATGTAGTACATTTGTTGGATTGAACATGACCGAATTCGTGAAAATACAAAAGACTGGTACTGTTACGATTGACAAATGCTGTTTAACATTACTCTATCTTAATTTTGAAAGTACTTTTGTGTAGCTTTTGATGAACAGAAAGGTCTAAACATGTATATAGCATTTGTCATGCTTTCGTCGAAAATGCAGCCCAGACGTAAGCAAAAATAATGAAAAATATTTGGCATCTTCGGAAGGTTATTTGGTCTTGAAATTGTCATTTTGTTATTCCCATCCACCAATCAGAATCACCATAAGTGAGAAAGTGCCATCACGTGACCAAGACTCTTCAGAGATTGATGCTAGGCTACTGAACAAGATCTATCTCAGAATCCTTGGAAAATTATACATACTATTTCTTAGTGTATAAGTTGATTTACCGGAAGAAAATTATGAGGAAATTAAACTTTAATCGCTGGATACCGTCGTGAATACATTTGTTTAACTGGATGTAATTTGAATAGTCATTAAAAAGCTAAATGGAAAATGTACCGACCCTAGCAGAAGAATTGAAAAGAAAAAAAAAAAGTTTTACAAAGCATACAATTGACCTATTCGCAATACACGCCTCAGGATATATGTGTGAACACTCTTAACTCATTTCAACACTTAACAAGACAAAACTGTGTTCAATCAACTAGACGCATTTTAGATCAGAAAATGTCACATATCAGTTATTTTCTAAGCTGATTAGAAACAAGCACCCATCCAAACGAACGATCACGTTTTGTGAAGTCTAATCTTGACCTACTCTGGCTGCAGAAGCAACAAAAGTTGTGACAGGCACTTTAAGGGAACATTGAAAGATCTGAGTTAGTACAGTGAGAATCAGGGATCTATGAACATTTTTTGGTCTTGACGTGCTTGTGAAATTGATTCTTTTTCGTTGTTATAGACATGTCTATATCCCACCCACCTGACATACAGTTTCGTCGTGTTAAGTGTTGAAAAGAGTTAAGAGTGATCACCCATTTACCCTGAGGTGTGTATTGCGAATAGGTCAATTGTATTTCTCACGCTTTGTAAAAGTTTTTTCTTAATTCAGTGTGTCTGCTACGGTCTGTACATTTTCCATTTATCTTTTTTAATGACTATTTCAAGACCAAATCGCCTTCCGAAGATGCCAAATAATTTTCATTATTTTTGCTTAAGTCTGGGGTGCACTTACGACGAAAGCATGGCAAATGCTATATACATTGTATAGACTTTTCTGTTAATGAAAAGTTACACAAAAGCATTTTCAAAATTAAGATAGACTAATGTTTGGCAGTATTTTTCAATCGTGACAGTACCAGTCCTCTGTATTTGCATAAATTTTGTCATTTTGGACTGACAGGTATAAACGGAAAATCAAAGCTTACTTTCTTAATAGTTTTATACAGAAAACTAAATTTTTGAAAGGAAGCCCCCCCCATCAATCGGTGCCGACTTCAATATTCAGAGCCGGTCCACATAATCGGAGCCCTTCTTTATATATATCATTTTTGTGCTATTTCTTTTCAATTCTTTACCAGCAGTAAATGTAACGTTTCAAGACGTTAGTATACGCTTTTGGGACAGCAAGACTCTCTCTTATTTGCCAATTAAATGGAAATAATAAACTGAATTTAGGCCCGTGACGTATTATTTCGGATACGGTCAACCCACGCCACAAATGATTCAGACAACATCGTACACTTGTTACAACTTTCCGTAGTGCTGAAAACACGTTGAAAGACCAGAGAATTGCATGACATTCTCCTTTTTTGGAATTTCAAAGACATACTACAAATATGTTCAAAGTCATATTACATGATTACAAATAATGACAAGCTTACCTGTTTTTTGGTTGTTTTACAGCCGATATTTTCAGAAACGGAAGACCAACACAACATTTTCTCGTCAGAAAATTCTATCTTTTTTCTTGAAAAAATTACTTCCATAGTGACTTTAAAAACTGTTTTTTTTTTTTACGAAATAAGCAGGGATATGTACTATTTTCATTTTTTCTTATTGTTTAGAATTATAAATGCTATAACAGTCGAAATTTTAAGAAAAGTCTGTAAGTTAGAAAGTATATATTTATTAAAGATTAACCCTTAATTCGGTTAGATTATCTCCCTTTTTAATCAATGATCTGTATATTACATGCATATTTTTACATTTACCATGCCCAAAACCAGGCTTTTATATTGTGCAAAACTAAATGAATTTATACTAAAATGATGTATATTTGTACATTCTTCCGGTAATTTTCCTCTATTACTGACTATTAAAGAAATGCGTGTTAAATCCAACATAAGCTGAATTTTGAACTGTATATACCCTTTTCAGAGGCAAATTTCTCAGAAACGAAACCCGTATCTTTTTTACTGTAATCTCCTACAGACATGATGAGCTTTTTATGTGCAAAATATTAAAAAAAATCTGTCCGTTGGAGAAAAAATTGTGATATACGTTGTTGAAAGCACTGTGCATGTCTGTTGATATTTACGATTTTTTTTCGGTTTGCACGGATCATTGAATGGCATTATTTTCTGTACATTTGTCCGTGCTTGAAGGTGGCATCGGAGAGGTAGTATGTGTGCATGGGTGTGCTGTTTTGGATGAATGTGTGGGTATGTAAATGGACAGATGCATAATTTTTCGATAAGGTTGTAATTGACATTAGTATAGTCTCATAAACCTCTGTTTAGAATGGTCAAATACTCTTTTGAATTTGTTTTATGTATCTTCCTGAAAAACAGTTGTATTTTATTTAGACTTAAATAAACAATAAACTTTGGCAGCATGGAGTTTACATATTTTTATTCACGAAATGTAAATCTTTATATTATTTTACCAGTCCTGAAAAACAGTGAAACAGCAAAAGAAAACCGCATACAAGAACATTTTCCCACACACAAACGCCGAAACATGCAGCCATATTTCAGAATAACAAAAACTGAAAGATAAACATTTTTCTGGACTTGTTTTCAAGATTTTTATCTAATTAGATCTGACATTTTCCAGAAACCGTAAACATAAAATTTATATTAACTTGTGTTCAAGTTATTTATGTAATAAGAACTGGTACTTACATTGCATTATAAGTAATTAGGCTGTGCTTCATTGTTATTCATTACGGTTTATAAATGCAAGGGACTTACATCCGGGTAAGTTTAGGAAAAGCTATTTCTTGCTACAAGTGAACCATTGAGTTGCTAAACGTGACTTGATGTGCTTTTGCGTACAGTGTAGATCAAAATCAGACTACACAGTACATGAAGTCTGATCTACACTGTCCCACAGGGCGAGATTTTTCCGCCGAAAAAGTTTCAAAGCGCAATATTTATGTTAAATCAATTTAATATTCCTAATTGAATGAGATCTATAGAATTTAAAATTTGTTTACTCAGTTTTCAATGTTTTGGCGTACGCCTTTATGAAGAAATTTATAAGATAATGGTGGAGTGAAAATGGTCACAAAATGTAGAAGGCATTATTTTCATGTTAGACTTCTTGATAAAGGCGTAAGCCGAAATATTGAAAACAGAGTGAACATTTTTAAATTGTACGCAATACTTTTGGTTTTTCTATTGGCTGGAAATTTTTCATTTCATTTATTCACCAATTTAAGGCTAAACTTTAGAGTAAGTATTTGAAGGTTTTTACTTATAATGTTTGTTTAAAAGTTAATTCTAGTCTATTTATCTATTTTCTTACTTATTCGTTTATTTATCTATTTTTTTCATTTTTTCCGTTTTTCTTTATTTGGTAAAAAATTTCAGAGCATTAACCATCAGAAATTAAAAAAAAAAAAATCTGCAAAAGGTTAAAACTCAAACATTGAGACTCTAATAGTTCTTTTGCCGGACAAGTGTCACCGTATCGGACAGTGTAGATCCGAAATCAGGCTAAATATTCTATGCAGTCAGATCTTGGATCTATGCTGTTTGCAAGAGCACATGTTGTCGCGCCAGTAGTTTGGTTTTTGATACTGACTGAAAATACATGGACATGCATCTTGTTTAACTCATTACAAAACTACGAAATTGTAAACTTGTCCATACTGAAAACAGTAGCAGATAACAAATCGAAATGTTTCTGAATAAAATAAAATTTATCGCTAAAGCTGTAAAAAACATTGTGGAAAAAGGAAAAATACTGGTTAGCAGTATTTTTTTCCCTTTTCCCACAATGTTTTCATATGCCTGCCTCTTCAGGGTCGTTTAACCAAGGGATTGTGTTGTGAGCAAAGTTGCAATACAAGAAAGTTTACTACTGTATGAGCGAGTGACAAAATTAATACTTGGTACAATTCGGCACTAATTCCTTAGTCTAGACTACATCTGAATACTAAGTTTTGGTAAAATTTGGAAATAGTAAACGCATACTTAAAACTTCACAAAACTAGATTTTGATATTTTTTAAGAAAAATCATTAGGTCAAGTTTTAATATAAGAACGTTATCGACTGTATGAGCGAGTGACAAATATCTGGTAAAGTCGACACAAATGTCTTGGTCTAGACAACATCTAAATACATGTAAAATGTGGAAATGGTAAACGCATACTTGCTCTACCCAAAACTAGATTTTGATGTTTTGTTGGGAAAAATGTCATTAAGACGTGACAGTTTACACTGTGTTTGTAGAAACATGTATATATGAGCCACGCTGTGGCAAAAGGAGGTGTACTGTATATCCGTGATACACTATACCAAGCAAGTCAAAATGTTGTTACTAATCAAAAAAATCCATTTGGTTTTACAACAGACTGAATCTTGTGGTAGAATGGTCCTATGACATGCAGACAGTTTACAAATAACAAAAAGTTTCGACCTACGACAGCCTGTTCGGGCTGCGCGGGCTGACACGGGATGACACTTTTTGTAGATACATTAAACCCCCTTTTCACAGAGAATGGCTCATATATCCTATACAAACGAAAAAGGAAAGCAAGGTAAACACATTATACATATTATAAATGAAAAGTATCTATTTGTTTGATTCAGTATTTGCTTTATTCCTAGACACGTCATTTTTCTGCAAATGTCCAAAATTTCATAACAATATAACCAGTACTTCGACATTTGTTTTCTAATGAACGTTTTTGTAGATTTAGTTATGACATAAAAAGTTTACCCTGTGTTTTGTTTTCTATTAAGTATAGTTTTACAGTTTGTATACGTCTCTTAAACCAGACGATTTGCTACAACAAACGACACAGAAACAAACATAGCGGGCTCCAAAGCTAATCTTTATACAAGCCTCTGGCTAATGTATTTGATGACGTCATGTTATTCAATGGAGCCACACTGTTCCAAGTTTCCTTACGAGGAAGCGTTACTAGAAAAACTGGTAAGGCTGGAATTTAAAGTTGAGCAAATGGACAATGGTATCAGGGCTGTTCAGGAGAACGTTCTAGAAGAGTTGAACAAACTGAAGAAAGAGAGAGAGGACAACATGGCGTTCCGGAAACAACTAGAAGAAGAGATGAGGGAGGACTCTAAGAATTTGGCCATCGCACAAAACCGCTCACTTTACAAACATCAAGGTAGAGTGCCTTATTGTTGTTCTTGATTTCCTTATCACAATATTTCAGAGCAGAACAGAAATAAACGATAGTCTTAACAAATTCTTTATTATTGAGAGAGAGAGAGAGAGAGAGAGAGAGAGAGAGAGAGAGAGAGAGAGAAAAGACTTTGACTGTATAGAATAAGTCAAAGTATTCGCTGAAACAAACATATTGGAAGAAAAAAAACAGCAGCCTTAATTTTAGCAGTTTGAACTTTTGTTGGACTGTTTTCAATGGAAATTGCCATATATATATATATACGTCCCTATTAAACACACAGCCATGGGATCTTTGTCGTCTAAATCTCAAGAATTTTCTAAATCTTATAATAACATAATTTCTGATTGGCAAAACCAGTGGTTACTTTCCAAATATAGAATTATCTTAAGAATGCAACTTAGCATATTTTGATAAATACGGGCCAGACAGGGTCGTACGTGTATATACAGGTAGTATATGAAGTGCTTTCACGTCCGCAAGAATTTTCAAGTATTAGAGCGACGCAATTTCTGATTAGCTAAACCAAATGCGTTACTTTCTAAATTTAGAGTTAAACCAAGAATGCAGTTTAAGGTATTACCATCCTAACGCTTCAAGTGCAACATGGAATAAAATTTCTTATTAGTTGATAAATAAGGATTTATACTGATATAATATTTTTGCACATTTCTAACCGACCAGATATTCCTTTGATGTCTATCTTGAAATTATTTGTTGATACTTTTTCAGTTTCCTGAAAAGAGAGGTTATTATTATCTCCCTTTGTAATGAAAATATAGAGAATATAGTGGTTTTAGATTTATAAATGATAGTTCCAAGAAGGAAAAAAAGGAAAAAGTGGCTCGTTTAAAGTAGTACGATAATACTTATTTTTAATCATAGCAAATTATGTAGGATAATATTTTAGTGGAAATAGCTGTTTTCCATTCGGAGGGTACTACCTTAAAGCAATTTAGAATGATCTGGGTCCGTATTCACCAACCATTCATGAGAATATTCTCTGTCTTATTCTTCAAGATTATCGAAATTTAATTGTAACACAACTTCTGATTGGCTAAACCAAATGGTTTAGCTAATCAGAAGTTGTGTTACATTGAAATTTATTTTATTTTTTTTAGAGTAAGACTGAGAACGTTCTTAAGAATCGTAGGTGAATACAGACCCATGTCGAGGAAGGACCTAGGTAGGTTCATCAATATTTCCTTATAAAGCATTATGAGCTTATCCGTGTGAGCTTATGGAGCATTGTGAAGTCTACAGTAACTTTTCAGCTCACTTGAGCACAAATTGCTGTTCGGGACCAGCAGTCGCTTATCGATCGGTATTCCTCTGTCTGTTCCTAATAGGTTTATTTGATGAACCCTTTGAAAGATTCCCGTCTGATCATTTTTTTTCCTCTTCCATATAACTATACTAACGTTACTTGGTCAAAATTGACGATAATTGTGAAACAGATTAACAGTTTTGGTACAGATATGTTTAGACCGTGAAAGCATAATGTGATAAGGAGTGTTTAAAATTATTACCGCCTGGACTATCTGAAATACCGGTATAGAGATTTACTGTCTCAGGTTCGAGCGAACATTTTATCATTCTTAGGTTTCTAGATCAAAACTTACCTTCAGAATAAGAAATTCTTTTCGTTATAAGTACTTGTATATGGTTCTTAAGTAACTTCTAACCATAGTGATTAATTGCTTCAATGTTTTACCAGACTTGTACATACTGAATTCATTTACAAACAACATAATGTCAACTCTTTAGCAAACGACAATACTTTAGACCCGTCCCAATTGAAAGTAATTGAAGCCAACAAACTAAATGTTGCATTATTTTGGATTTTTTTCTTTGAAAGCGTAAAAACGATGTGGAAAAAGGACAAAATGTTGGAAACCAGCGTTTTCTTCTTTTCCCACAATCTTTTCAAAAGTCTTTTTTCTTGAGATCTTTAAAACTCGAAATAAGGTGGCATAAGGTCAAATGCAGGCCAAACAATGGTATTATTTCATGAACGGGTAGAAAACAATGTGGAAAAATGATGAAATTCTGGTAGCCAGTATTTTGACTTTTATCCACTATGTTTTCAAAAGCCCCTTACTTTTGGGCCTTAAACCACGCGATCGTTTGGTTAAGAGTTGATAATGACTGTGTCTCTCTTTTCTTTACGAATGAATACCATTTTTCAAGGATAAATTATAGAACCGTTGGTAACCGTTTTTTTTTTCTTTTTTCTACAATGTTTTCAAATGGCTATCTCTTCGGAGCTATAAAAAAGACAATATTTCATTCAGAGTTGATAATGACTGTGTCCCCTTTTCTTTACAAATGAGTACCTATTTCGCCAAGATAAATTATATAACCACTGGTGACCATTTCCCCCTTTTCCTACAATATTTTCAAAAGCCTAACTCTCCCGGGCTGTAAAAAACGGAATTATTTGAGTCAGAGTTGATAATGACTGTGTCTCTCTTTTCTTTACTAATGAGTACCATTTTACTTAGACAAATTATAAAGCCGCTGGTAACCAGCATTTTCTCCTTTTGCTGCTATGATTTCAAAAACATCTTTCTTTGAAGCCATTAAAATATGAGATTATTTGATTCAGAGTTGATAACTACTGTGTCTCCATTTTCTTTACACATGAATACCATTTTACATAGACAAATTTTATAGCCGCTGATAAACAAAATCTGAATCAGTTCTCCTTGTATAATTTCAGAACTTGCTGACGCCTCAAACATTTTGTTTCGAGCTCGCGATGTTTCCGATTTAACACCATCGAGGGGTGAAACCATAGTTTTCACAAATGTCATGATGAATCAAGGTTCGGGCTACAACTCGGCAAACGGAATTTTTACCGCGCCGATAGATGGTCTGTATCTATTCAGTGCACAGTTTTGCAGCTACTACAATGAAAATTTCTTCTTTGCCTTCTACGTTGAAGGAATCAAAGAACAAGCCACGACGATTAGTTCATCTAAATATGATTGTATTACCAGTGTGATGCCCATTGAGCTTAGAAAGTCATCCGAAGTGAACGTTAAATGTATCTCTGATGGTAAACTGCATACCGATTCATACCGTTGGAACATATTTTCAGGTGTGCTCATCAGACCCATCAATAATGACTAAATGGTAATACAAATTCTTATAGTGTGGCATTATTAACCCTTTACCACATTATTTCATGTTTTAACGACATTGTGAAAGAAGGCTTTTGAAAAGATTGTGGGGAAAGGAGAAACTGCTGGTAACCAGCATTTTCTCCTTTCACCACAACGTTTTCTACTCTTCCAAATTCAAATTTCAGCTTTTAATTCACATTTAATTTGTCGTCTGCAAATGCATTGAATTTGTACCAATTTAAATTTTGGTCGTTAGGTAGAATTAAGAAAATGGAAACATGTACAGATTCTACTTTAGCACACTCTTCGTCCGTTTTCTTTTAGACTGGTTTTATGGGATTTAACCAGAGTCAGACAGGATATCGCTACAGCTCATTATGGCGTGGCATTTTTGAAATGAGACATACTACACTTCGACACACTCTTTGTCCGTTTCCGTGAAGCCCCGTTTTATGTTGGTTTTACCACTCAGATAGGATATCGTAAAAGTTCGATAAGGCGTGGCATTTTTAAAATGAGACATATTTCACTTTGACACACTCTTCGTGAAGCCCCGTTTTATGAGGTTTAGATAGGGTCAGATAGGCTATCGTAACAGTTCGTTATGCCATGGCATTTTTGAAATGAGACATATCACACTTTGACACACTCTTCGTCCGTTTCCGTTAAGCCCCATTTTATGTAGTTTTCATAGGGGTCAGGCTATCGTAACAGTTCGTTATGCCTAGGCATTTTTGAAATGAGACATACGTCGCCACACACTTAGTCCGTTTTCGTGAAGCCCCGTTTTATGTGGTTTTGATAAGGGTCAGATAGGCTATTGTAACAGTTCGTTATATTATGGCATTTTTGAAATGAGACATCGTATTACTCGTACACGTCGCCAGACTCTTCCACTGTTTCCGTGAAGATCCGGTTTATACAGAATTTACCAGGATCAGACAGGATGTCGGAACAATCATTGCAGTAAACTAGTCAGTTCGGGAGACGAGCCTTACCGAAGTGGGAATCTCAGAAATTGGAGAGGTCTCATTTAAACCTTGTTGATCCTTAACCATTATTAGACTAAGATCAACTATAAATCGGCACACTCTTAGTCAGATCGACATGAAGATCTGTTTTATGCCGTTTTTGCCAGGATCAGACAGGATATCGGAACAATCTTTGTTGTAAACGAGTCAGATCGAAAAACGAGTTTTACATGGAATGTGCAGATGTCTCAGTAATATCTTGTAAATCCTTTACCACACATTTCCGTATTTTAACGGTCCAAACGGGGAAGGTTTTTGAAGACATTGTAAGAAAAGGGGGAAATGCTGGTAACCAGCAATTCCTCCCTTTCCTACAATGTTTTCTACCTGATCAGACATAACAAGTCCCATAACTACAGCAGTATTTGAATTATCGTCTGCAAGTTCTTTCAATGCAGACGACTCCAATCACTTTTTTCCCTGATACAGGGTTAACGGACAAACTGATAAAAGATTGATAGCAGTGCAAAGTATTGTACACATGTGTATGTATGTATTCATATTGATGTATTTCAACATGTCACACTAAAAATTTAAATAAATTGAAAATCTAAAAAACAAAGTTGTTTGAAGTTGTTTTTTCAAAATGTAAGTTTGTTGGTAACTGTCTATCATTTAATTACTCCTTCCTTAAAAATCAAAGTCTTTCATTTAATCTGCACATCTTTACCAGGCGACAACTTTATAGCTTGTTTTCCTGATTGTTTTGTGTTAAACGCCGTTTTCAACATTATTAAAGCTATATCGCGGCTGCTAGTACACCTTTCCATGCTTTCCTAGAGTGTACTGGTAGGCCCTACTTCGGACATGTTTTTTCAAGCCACTCACTGCATTCCCCACGTTACCATTGGACTACACTTCAGAGTTATCCATATTGAAAGCATTGGCAGACGACAAGTTAAACGAGGCTTGAATATTGAAATTTCACTTTGACAGGGTAGAAAAGATTGTGGGAAAAGGAGAAATGCTGAGTACACGGCTTTTTTACTCTTTGAACGATGATTTCTAAAGTCTTTTCCTCAGGGTTCGTTAAAACACGGTATTGTTTGGTTGAAAAGTTTAGTGCTGAGGACGATTTTGGGCAATTTTGCGACCAATTAGGTGAAAATCATACTGCTAGGAGTGTCCAGTCTCTTGTATAAGACATCAAATGTGGCAGCAATGGTAACTTGTATTTGTCAGGTCTTTACTAGACTGGAAAGTTTCATTCGATTCATTCAGCGGCGGCCTGGCATTCTACATTCGACCCCAGCTGCTGGCGTTAACTCTTTACCACACAAGCTGAAGTTTATAACGACCCTGAGGAAGACAGTTTTTGAAAACATTGTGGGAAAAGGACGTTCTCTATCGTTTAAAAAACGACTTCCATCATTTGAGTCCCATATATTGAAATCTGCAAATGATTTCAGTTTGGACCAGTTCATGTTTTTGTCGTGTGGTGAAAAGTTAACGGGGAAAATAAGGTCCACAGAAGAGTCCGTCTTAGGTATCTGTTAATTCCAAATGTAGAGATGACAGGATAAAAATTGCAAAAACTGTTGCGAAAATTTCGCTATTTGTCACTGAGTTTAATCCTTTTACCAAATGACAAAATGTTAATCTTCCCTATATTGAAAGCAATTGCGGACGACAAATAAAACCTTTATGAAATGATAGAATTTGTCTTGGATAGGACAGAAAACATAGTGGGAAAAATGAGAAAATGCTGGTGACCAGCATTTTCTCATTTTCCCACAATGTTTTGAAAAGCCTTATTTTTCTAAGGGTCGTTAAAAGTTGGGAATGTTTGGTAAAGGATTAAAACATTATTTCTGCAATTTTGAGACAATAAGCAGCTGTGATGTGATGGTAATTGTTTACCTTCACGCTTTTTCCTTACCACCAACCATATTCCTACAATAACGCGATACAGAAGTTAAATAAATACGGAATATTATGTTGTAGTAACTTTGCTGGTGCTTGTATGTACTTCGAGCAGTGTGAGAAAACTTGATATCGCGCCAGATCGAAGCAAATACAAACATCAGGAAAGTTACTACAACATAAAATTCCTTTTATTATAATTATAACTACAACTTTCAACGACAGCATTTTGCAATTACTGACATTTAATACGGAAATGGTAAACAAAATGAGTCAATCTATGGAGTGGAGAGTTGTAAATTCCTCTTACTGAATGGCGGATAAATATCATAACGTAACATTTTGACTAATCAGAACGCAAATCAATGCATGCTTAGTCCCTCCGCGAGTTACGTCATCATAACATATTTAGAACCGTACTTCACAGTGTGTAGTGCGGACTGCCCAGGCTGACATGAGTTGATATAGATGCATTAAACCAGCTTTTCACAGAACATGACTCATATAAAACATATGCCCATGTAAATATTAAGATAACCAACACTGCACTGCCCTTAGTTTCCACAGAAATCAGCAAAACAACACCAAAAAGTCATTTTAATCCTTCTATTTTATCTGATAAGACATTTCGGCAGAAGAGCTTGCTATGAAATTTTATGGGACTACTTTTGATACTACTATCGGGAAGAAGTTCGCAGTGGTGTTACACCAGGTCAGGGTTTTCGAAGCGCACAAATGCTAAAGGGAGATAACTAATTCAATACTGGCTTTTATTTCAAACCATAGTTGTCTTTCGAAAGAGAGCAAGTCTTTTCTGATGCCTCTCTTGTAATCTATATGAACATCTTTTATGGCAGTTATCTCTTCGAGTTTCTTTTTTACTTATGACCAATAAAAGAACATGGTTTACCACCCGGAAGAACCTATTTTCCAAGAATAGTAACGCTTTACGTGGAAAAGAAAAAACGAAATCGGTTGCAGTGCCAATTTGTTTTTAGTTTCATGAACAGGGTTGGTCATATAAATTCGCCTACACCCGTAATGGGCATCAGTTGCAAAGCAGTTAGACCTTGAACCATAAAAAGTCCCCCCCCCCTCCAAGGGGTAGAGGATCGTTTGCGAGTTATAGAGGTCAAAGTTCATAAAGTGCACTCTTGCATACAAGGTAATAATGAATCGCCATTCAGGCGATATTTTTATTACTTTTTCTACATTTAATACATCAGAAACATTTTCAGATTAGCTAATACACTCACATCTGTTGTCACAACAAATGTTTTACAGAAACAGAAACAATTTTGAGTCAAAGTACTGAAGGTACTGAATTCGGTCATGATGGTAAGCCTAAAATGGCTGGAACTCAAAAACGAATCCATAGTATAAAACATCGTTTTTATTTATGAGGCTAGTAATACAGAATAGATGTTACGAGAAACATTGTGCCCTTTGATTGTAAAATTTACAATTTCTACTGGCTGTTTTGCCATAGCAAATCAGAGAATTAACATCATCAAATGTTGTACTGTTTTTGGAAATCTTATCACTATTGCGGGAACTAAAGATGTTTTTAGATTTTAGAATATATTTCACTATGTTAACTAGATCATTGCTATGAGATTTACTCTATATTCTGTAAATTTACATTATTTCGCCTTTTGTTTGATGAGTATATAAAAGGTTTCTTTACAGACATGCATATGGTCATTCCCTATGTCACTATGGTCCTCCTAACTCGCCCGTCCGGGTAGCTCAGTGGTAAGCGTATCAAATTCGTGACCTGGTGGTTGTGAGTTGTAGTTGAGGCAAACTTTCTTTCTGGCGATTTCGCCTCTCACCTCTGATGCATGTGAGAAAAGTAGTCAGTGACTTGAAAAGAAAGTTGTGTCAGTACTGGTGTGAAAAAGCCAAGAAATGCATGAGTAGGTGCACTGACCGCCGTGATCTGACCTAAGCTGTTAAAATGGCGTTAAAACCCCAATTCAATCAATCAATCATCTTAACTAAGTACTAAGTATCAAATGTTCCATAACAGGTGCATCTGCCCTGTTAGCATATCAAATCCAAAGAAGAAATTCAACTCATATTGGTAACATATAAAGGTAGCCAATCACCGGATTACCTAAATGTGTGTAAAACGTTGAGCTCATCACACGATTAACTAGGACTACTGCTTGTCCAATATCGGACAGTTACAGTCATGTACGTTCGTAAAACCTATTCTTATTCCGTGTTGACGCTTCAATTGCATTCTCTTCTTGCTTCCGATGGCCCGGTCCTACGTGACTAAATGGTGAAAGTGTATGGTAGTAGGGTCATATAAAAAAGGCAGAGGTCCCGGATTTAATCCTAAACCCAGGCACTTCGGTTTTAGTTGCAGTGCCCTTGGGTTGGATACTTAAGATCCCTCTGCCAAACACTGCTGATACCCTGGACAACCATAAGTATGATGTGAGCTGTCGCCGTGATATGATTGGACTAATGTTGAAAACCTTCTAAATACTCCATTTGCTTTTTCAGCGTCGAAGTTGAAAACATGACTTTTACGCACGGCAAAGATTAAGATCAGACTGCACAGAACGTGCAGTCTGATATTTGATCAATACAAGTCAGCTTGTTTAGTTAGGCCTATAAGAAAGAAAAACTGTCTGAGTTTTAATAGATTGTATAGTCAGCCGCCGAAAGAGGTAGAATTTATGTATGAGTGGCACTGCGGCAAAAAGGTATTCAATGCATCCCCGTGATGCATTATACCAATCAAATTATTACGTAGAACCTCTACTATCTACTTTGTTTGATAATCGACTGAGTCATGAGGTAAAATGACCACTTGACATGCAGAAAATTTGAAGTTAGCACAGTGTTTCGGTTCACGTCAGCCTGCACAGACTGCACAGGCTGACATGAATCGATATTAATTGCAGATGCATTAAACCTGCTTTTCATAGATTATGACTCAAATTTATCTTGGCGCTAAGGAACAAAATCTATGCTTCAATTAGTACCATCAATATTTAAAATTCTTGGCGTTCTTGTAAATGTAAGAGAAACCAATAAAAGTAGCTTTAAAACTACATCTTCATATGGTCACTGTGCCTTTAAAGTGTTAAACTGTGCCTCTTTAAGTAACAATATCTGCCAAAGTAAACAAATTTGATATTAAAATGCGTTCAAATCTAAATAATATCATATAAAAATACGGAAATTATTGTGAAGATGACAGTCTGTTATTGTACGGTCGGTCCAAGTGTTAGTCGCTGGCACAGAAATTAATTTCAAAACTAGGTTAAAAGTTGACAGGTCACTCTATATTTTGTGTAATTTTTGCCTGATTGTAAAATTCATTTTTCTGCTAGCTATTAATACTTGAAGCGGCCACACAATAACAGATTTTCCATACTTTTAACTGGTATGATCTATTTTCAAATGCATTTCAACACCAACATTTTTATTCGGGCGCTACTAGGCCTTTAAGGTCTACGGCCCCTAACTCATCGGAAAACATTGACGTTTTCGTAACGGCTATTCGGCCAATCTGGGCAGCTTCCGTCTTTTGATATGAGAGTTGGAGCCATAGACCTTAAACTTGCAATAACATTTTGCTTTTGTCTTTTTACTAATCCTCTCATACAACATTTAAGAGGCGTTGCTATGAATCTACCAAACATGAAACCCAAAACGAAGACCGGGACCGAACTTCCACCTATTCTGTCCGGTATTTGTATGCCTTCAATTTCTCGATAAGGCATAGGCCTACTAGCAAAATAGGTGTTGCAGCCAGGGCTTCAAATTTCCGACCGGCTATGCGCATAATTTTTGACACACATGTCAGCCTACAGGTATGAAAGAGAAATCCCTAGAATAGATTCAAAGATAATATCTTTAAGACAATGAAAGCAGCTGAAAAAACTACATCTGGCAAGTTGTTATAAGTGAATGTTATCTCTCAAAGTGTAAAAAAGTTGTGAAAATTTTGAATATTTATTATTTTTTCCTTTGAGAAAGAAAATCCCTTGCATTTTCATAAGACGAAACAAGGCCTGTTTCATCCCTTGACAAAGAGAGGAAAAAAGTTATCATTTGTTTTTCATTTCTTGACATTAGCCTGTTGCCTTCCAGTATAATTGTTATATTTGGGCGAAAGATCTCACAACAGCGTCACAGGATTTCTTAACAACGCTTTTAACAATTCGGTAGTTTTGAAACCGTTAAATATCAAAACGATTCGACTTAAAAAAAAAAAATTCGATCAAACATCTATGAATTCTAGTTCTTTTTAGTCCTTTACGAATCATTCCCGAGTTTTATCGGCCCTGAGGATATAAGTCTTTCAAAACATTGTTGATAAGGAGAAAATGCTGGCTACCATTATTATCTCTTTTTTCCACATTGTTTTCCATCCTTCTAAAATCAAACCACACCATTTGAATATAGTTAGTTGGTCACATACAGGGCTTGAAACCATAGGGTCGCTGGTTCGATTTCCTTTGCGAATTGATTCATTCCTCTCTCGACACTTTACAGCCGGGCCCGGTAGCGCAGTCGGTAGCGTAGAGGACTTAAAAGAAGTAGGGTCGCTAGTTCGCTCCCCGGCCCGGTCGATTTCTTTCCGAGGATTGATGATAGTCATTGCGACAGGATTCATTCCTCTCACGGCTGATCATTGTTTAGACGATGGTTATGCGGGAAAGCAACCAGTGGCTTGGAAAGAATATTGGGCGGAGTTCCGGTAAAAGAAACTTCGGGAAAGCATGGATAGGACAGTACAAGAAATCGTGGATGTATTACGTGCACTGGCTGCCGCAATATAGGTCAAGTAATACTGGAAGAGACGTCAAAGAACAAGCAAACAAAATCTGAAAAAATACTTGATTGCTTTGTTTATAAACCAGATTTCTGTGCGGTAGGACCTTGCTTTTCATTATCTGTACACGAATTCAACTTTCCCAGAGAAAAATAAAAAAGAAAAGTTTATTAGAGGGTTTGAAACTGAACCAGTGAGTGCATGCAATTGTAAAGATAACAGTTCCAGAACATTCTCATAGAACTCTAAGCAAAAAAAAAAAAAAATCCAAAATTCTGCGCAATGATTTAGGGTCTGACGGTGGGAAAATTGTGTTGACATCTGTGAGAGACATAATTGTTTTAAGGGAGCATACTTACATTTTTCATAATTATTACATTAAGACTATGAGTAAAACTGAGACTGGTTGGTGAATACGTGCTCTGGTCTCATACAATAGATGGAGTGCCTGGTTGCAAAACAATAATTCCGTTATCGTAATGCCAAAATTGCACCTTTTTACTGCATGTAACAGCTTAATTTATCTACGCTTGCAAATAATACTCTATTTAGTAGTATTATGCTACAAGCACATGAACACATACGATTTCTGCGGATGTACGGATAGCGCGTTTGTGTCTATCCGTTCTAGTGGTAATGATCCGTCATACCATTCCGTTAAGTCCGTAACTGTCCGTATTGTATCCTAAGGGTCCGATGATCCGCGAGATAATTTAGAAAATTGTTAAAATTCAGGCCTGGATGATTGAGTCCTTATTATCCGGCTTGTTTCAACATCTATCCATATCTTTTCTGTATCTAATTCGTATTTAATCCGTATCTCAATGTATCTCAATGTATTACACAGCAGTCGATTCTACATTGTGAGCTGTTACGGATTCATGTTTATAACTGGTTTTGTTTGGCGTATTGTCACCATCAAAAATGCAGTTACTTGACGAATAGCTACTTTCAGATACCAATTATATCTCCATGGTGCCCTCATCACTCAATCCTGGAGACATGTTGGGGGCGGACGGGTTGCCGTTGCTGGACACTATCTCCTTTTCTGTTTTTAGCTGGCATGTTGCTGGTTTTTACACATGGCGACAAAAATGCCACTATTTAACTTCTGCATATATCTAATCAGCTAGGCATGGGCAGTAGTCCTGATATATCCGTATCTATATGCATTTAACAGTGATAGAAGGTAACTGAAGATAAAGAATCCGTTTCTGTCCGTTTGTATCCGTATCTAACCACATAGTGTTACACCAAAAGGAAGTTTCTAACTGCTACCGTACGAAGGATTTATCGTTACCTGTTTGTATCTGTCTGCATCCAGAGGTAAAAAACACATATGAACAGTTTGCATCGAATCGGCTATGGTCATTATTAGAAATAATGGTGACAGGTAGGTTTTGATGCAATTTTGATAAAAGAGTAGTTATTACACCCAACTAGAGTTTTTTTGGATTATGGAAAAAAGCATTTAATTTTGTCTTTAAAACAGGAGGTCATGGCTTTTCCTTCTTTGTTCTATCTTTTTGACCCCAAATGCAAAACTCAGAGGTCTTGGAGCTAGTGGCTAATTTTTAGCCGCAAAAATAAGGGCCGGGTGAAGCCATGAAAGATTGCAAAAAACAGCATGGTATCATTTTATTTTATTCCGAGATTGTCGATTGTTTCCAATTCAATTAAGCTTGGCGTTTTCAGGCTAGAACCCTGCGTTTGGATTGTGTGAGTTTTGGAATATTAACAAAAAACAGCCTATCTTGTCGTGTTTTTCGGACTATACCATTTATCGGATAAAGTCAGTGATTTCATTATTTCTACAAGTTGAACATGATTTATTTCTAAATACTGAGAATTGTGGACTGTATTGTTGCATTTAATTGCTTTTTGTCATTTCAGACTTATTTTAGACCTTTGAAAACAGAATTTCTTTGTCACGTGTTGTTGCGTGGCGAGACGAAAACAGTGGATAACTGTGTCACGCCGCCTTAAGAATACAGGCCTCGGTCATTACTTCTGCGGACGGCTGCCACCTTTATACGAAACTATCCGCCATATCTGTAATAATCGTATATATGTGTGACCTCAATAGGAATGAGGCATTTGTCAGTGTTTTACAAGAAATTCTTTTTTTACGGCGAAAAGTCCATGTAAGGCCCATTTTAAAGGCGAATCTGGTTTTCTCCAAGTAAGTAAACAAAATGTTGATGTTAAACGATGTTTTCCCTTGAAGCAGGGTTTGCGTAGGAGGGTCGACTGCAGAACGTGCAGTCTGACTTTGGATCTACACTGTCCATTACGTTGACATTTTTACCGGCAGACATAAGTTTAATATTGCAATATTTAGGGTTTTACTTTTAATAAACAGTCCTTTAGATGCTAGACTAGACTCAATTGGCATTTGTGGACGTTTTAGATCAAGATCGGACTGTACAGAACGCTGTATACACAAGTGTGAGTTTTTCCGCAACAAAAAGATGCGTATATTTCGGATTGTAAAATCGGCTGAAAATAGTCAAATACTGTTAACGGATAAAAAAGGTGAAAACTACTAGTTGTGTGTTTTTAATAACGTTTTTTCTTTAATTGGGAAAACAAAAAGGATCTGTGTTCTTTAAAATATTAAAATTATGTCTTTCACCGCCATAGGTGACATAGGAAGTTTTTGGAGTCAGCGGAAACAAGACCAGACTGCACAAAACATACAGTATGATCTTGGCTATACATCATCCACATCCTGACCTGTAGGTCAGTTTGAATGTTTTAGAACTGTATTTCAAGCACCTGCGTCAGTTGGTCAAATTCATTTATTTGGCAGAAAAAAATAGATTTTTCGATTCCATAAGCAACACCAAAACCTTTTATTGGCTGCAAAGATTTATATCGGACTGCACAGAACGTGCAATCTGATCTAGATTTACACTGCCAACTATGCAATCTAAACGACGACCAATAAGTGTTTTCTTTTTAAAAAAAAGTGTTTACAGTCGTCGAAGAAAGTCGATTATTTTTTTTTAGTGTATAAATCTTTGCATTCCTTTGACTACCCGTCAGAAACTGTAAAATGAGAAAAGATAACCGGGAAAGAAAACAACATTTTCCCACACATTAAAGTGCCAAAAAATTTTTAAATGTTTTTCAAAAGAACTTTAACTGAAAAGATTAAAATTTGTCTGGATTCTTTTTCAAGATATTTATGTAATTAGAACTGACATGTTTTCCAGAAAAAATAAGATAGATTTTGTCTGAGCTTGTTATCAAGACAGGACACGTGATTTGGCACTTTCAAAAATTATAAAATGATGGGATGCACTGTTATTTATTACGGTTTATAAATGTAAGGAAGTTACATCAAGGTAAGTAAGGCAAAAGCTATTTCCTGCTACTTTTGAACCATTACATTCCTTAGAGAGACTCATTGCGCTTTTATGGACAATGTAGATTAATTTAAGACTGCACAGTATGCGCATATCGTGATAGTTTGCTGATTCTCTTTTTTTAAATTGTTGACCCATGCCCTGTTAAAAGGGGAGGGGCTTAAATCATCTGCGCAAAGTATCGACCCAAGTCAGCTTGCGCAGTTTGTTCTGGGCCAAAAGTTTTCGCTATCGGTCAATTTTCTGCTTCTCAAAGGTCAGGTGTACCTCATGATTTAGTTGGTTGTTATATAAGATTGATTTTATTGAACCATAATTATATGATAACTCGCAAGTTATGATGTATTACGGAGATGCATCAAGCCCCCTTTTGCCACAGCATGGCGCACTTGTTTGTTTGGGAAAGAGTAAAGTCAAATGCAACAAAGTTGTGTCATAGAATAACGGGTTGCTTTTGTGAATGGTGATTTCTTTTCTCATGAATGTTTTAAGACCAGAAATTTTGATTTATTCTTTTTGTTTAAAATGATTTCTTGTATCTCTTTTTCTTTTTTTAAATTCAATTATTTATTCAATTATTTATTCATTTTTTTTATTCATCAATGCGCTTTCAGGTTCAATTTACATATTCAATCAAAACTGTTAGAGAAATTACAATTAGAAACTTAATAATAGCTTAATCAATAATTCCGAGCCATATGGAAAAGCTCAAATATTGCGACTCAAATGCCCTTTTACCGAAAATATATCACCATATCGTACAGTGTAGATCCAAGACCATGCTAAAAGTTCTGTGTAGTCTAACCTTGGATCTACACTGTCTGCAAAAGCCAGCAGTCTGGATCTTGATCGCAGCATTTTCATCTTTTCCTACAAAGTTTTTAAATAATGCAATACCTTCCTCTTCAGGATCCTTAATAAGACGGGATTGTGTAGCGAGTAGTTTTAATAAGCACTTAAATTATAGCCGATCAAGTTTAAAAAAGTTAACGACTGTGTGAGCGAGTGACAAATATTTGGTACAATTGGGCACCAATTCCTTAGTGAAGACTACATCTAAATAGTCGGTAAAATTTGTAAATGGCAAACGCATACTTAAATCTTCACAAAACTAGATTTTGACATCTTGCGAGAAAATTCGTTCGGTCAATTTTCATATAAGAACGTTAACGACTGAATGAGCGAGTGACAAATATTTGGTAAAGTCGATACTAAAGCCCTGGTCTAGACTACATTTGAATATTTGGGAAACTTTGGAAATAGTAAACGCATATTTAAAACTTCACAAAGCTAGATTCTGCTGTTTTGTGAGGACAGAATTATTAGGACGTGAAAGTTTCCATTGTTTGTAGAAAAATATGTACATGTATATACATGAACCACGCTGTGACAAAAGGAGGTTTGATGTATCTCCGTGATACATTATACAAAGCAAGTCAAAATATTGTTATGAATCAATGAAATCCATTTTGTCATACACCCGGCTAAATCTAGAGGTAGAACAGTCCTATGACATGCTGACGATTTACAAACAACAAAAAATTTCGAACCATGACAGTCTGCGAGGACTGCGTGGGCTGACAGGGGCTGATACATTTTTCAGATACAATAAACCCCTTTTACACAGACAACGACTCGTGTATCCTGTATAAACTAAAAAGGAAAGCAAAGTAAACATATGATAGCAAAAAAGACTCAGGAAAGAAGGGTAAACATACTCTACGCTAAAATGAAAAGTATTTAGGTTTTTGATTCAGTATTTGGTTCATGAATATGACATGAGAATTTTTTCTGCAAATGTCCAAAATTTCATTACGAAATTACTAGTACTTCTAGATTGGTATCTGTATTTTCTAATGATCGGTTTTGTAGATTTAGTTATCACATAAAATGTTTACCCTGTGTTTTGTTTTTTGTTAAGTATAGTTTTACATTTTGTCTAGGTCTCTCAAACCAGACGAGTTGCAACAACAAACGGCACATTAACAAACATGGCGGGCTCGAAATCTAATCTGTATACATGCCTCTGGCTGACGTATTTGATGACGTCATGTTATTCAGTGGAGCCACACTGTTCTAAGTTTCCTTACGAGGAAGCGTTACTAGAAAAACTAGTACGACTGGAATTTAAAGTTGAGCAAATGGGCAGTGGTATCAGGGCCATTCAGGACGACGTTCTAGAAGAGTTGAACAAACTGAAGAAAGAGAAAGAGGACAACATGGCGTTCCGGAAACAACTGGAAGAAGAGGTGAGGGAAAATTCTAACAAGACAATGGCGCAGGTTTTAAAAAAAGCAGAATCGATAGTAGATGAAGTACAAACAAACATGCTTATGTTTAAGGAAGACTTCAAGGATTTGACCATCGCACAAAACCGCTCACTCGATAAGCTTCAAGGTAAAGTGTCTTATTGTTGTTTTCCTTATCTTAATGTTTCAGAACAACAGAACTTTTCTGTTTACATTTCAGAGAAAGCATAGGCTTCACAAAGTCATGATTATTGGAAAAAATATGAATATATAGAATAAATCAAAGTATTTGCTGGAACAATTATGTTGAAAAAAGAAAAATATCAGCTCTGATTTTGGCCGTTTGAACTTTTGTTGCAAATTTTTCAATGGAAATTTGCCATTCTTTTCTATAAAGCCCCTATTAAACACACAGCCATTACATCTTTGTTCGTTTAAAACTCAAGAATTGTCTAAATTTGATAATAACGCAATTCCTGGTTGGTATAATCAGTCGTTACTTTCTAAATATAGAAGTAACTTTGGAATGCAATTTATAATATTTTGGTTAATACTGGCAAGATAGGATCCTACGTATATATACATGTTGCTTATGAAGCGTTTTCACGTCCCCGAGAGTTTTCTAAATATTAAAGCGACGCAATTTCTGATTATCTAAACCAAATGCGTTACTTTCTAAATAAAAAGTTAAACTAAGAATACAATTTAAAGGAATTTAGAATGGTCTGAGTTCGTATTCACCAATAATTCATCAGAATATTCTTTGTCTTATTCTTCAGGATCATCAAAATTTGAAAACCAAATGGTTTAGCCAGTCAGAAGATGTTTTACTTTCAAATTTAGAATATTTGGCGAATAAGACTGAGAACTTCATCGTAGGTGAATATGGACCAGGCTAGTCGATGAACGGGCCTAGGTAGGCTCATTCATGTGGGCTTATGAAGCATTGTGAGCTCATTGTGAAGTCTACAATAACTTCTCATCTCACTTAAGCACGAATTGCTGTTCGGGACCTTTAACAGTCGCTTATCGTTCGGCGTTCCTCTCTCCGTTCATAATAGGTTTGTTTGATGAGCCATTTGGGAGAAAGCCTGGATTCCAGTCTAATCATTTTTCATATAATTATACTAACGTTACTTTGTCGATAATTGTGAAACATTAACAGTTTTGCCACTAGATCTGTATAGACCGTGAAAGCATAAGGTGATAAAGAGTGTTTAAAATGATTACCGCCTGGACCAGGCTATCTGAAATACTGGTATAGAGATTTACTGTCTCAGGTTCGAGCAAACATTTTATCATTCTTAGGTTTCTAGATCAAAACTTACCTTCAGAATAATACATTCTTTTCGTTACAAGTACTTGTATATGTCTTGTTATGTAACTCCTAACCATAATGATTAATTGCTTCAATGTTTTACCAGACTTGTAAATACTTAAGTCATTTACATAGTACATAATATTAACTCTTTAGCAAACGACAAAATTTTAGACTTGTCCGTAGACTGGTCCAACTTGAAAGTAATTGTAGCCAACAAACTAAATGTTGCACCAGTTTGGAAATTTGTTCTTTGAAAGGGCAAATGTGGGAATACGAGAAAATATTGGAGACTAGCATTCTTTTTCTTTTCCCATAATGTTTTCAAAAGTCTTTTTTTCCTGGGGGTTCTTTAAAACTCGGAATGAGGTGGTAAAGGATTAAATGCAGGCCAAATAAATAAATGGTATTATTTTTTGAACGGGTAGAAAACATAGTGGAAAAAAATACTGGTAGCCAGTATTTTGACATTATTCCACTATGTTATCAATAGTCTCGTTCTTTTTGGCCGTAAGAACACAGGATTATTTGGTTTAAAGTTGATAATGACTGTGTCCCCTTTTCTTTACAAATGAGTACCTTTTTTGCCAAGCTAAATTATATAATTACTGGTAACCATTTTCCCCTTTTCCTACAATGTTTTCAAAAGCCTTACTCTTCGGAGCTGTAAAAAAAAGACATTATTTGATTCAGAGTTGATAATGACTGTGCACCCGTTTCTTTACGAATGACTACCATTTTTCAAGGATAAATTATATAACCACTCGTAAACATTTTTTTCCTTTTTTCTACAATGTTTTCAAATGGCTATCTCTTCGGAGCTGTAAAAAAGACATAAGTTGATTCAGAGTTGATAATGATTGTATCCCCTTTTCTTTTCAAATGAGTACCTATTTCGCCAAGATAAGTTATATAGCCACTGGTAACCATTTTCCCTTTTCCTACAATGTTTTCAAAAGCCTAACTCTTCGGGGCTGTAAAAAAACGGGATAATTTGATTCAGAATTAATTATGACCGTGTCTCTCTTTTCTTTACTCATGAGTAACATTTTATTTAGACAAACTATAAAGCCGCTGGTAACCAGCATTTTCTCCTTTTGCTGCTATGATTTCAAAAGCCTCTTTCTTTGAGGCTATTAAAACACGGGATTATTTGATTCAGAGTTAATAATGACTGTATCCCCTTCTCTTTACACATGAGTACCATTGTAAATAGACATATTATGTAGCTGCTTATAAACAAAATCTAAATCATTTTTCCTTGTATATTTTCAGAACTTGCTGACGCTTCAAACATTTTGTTTCGAGCTCGCGATGTTTCTAGTTTAACTCCATCGAACGGTCAAACTATGGTCTTCACAAATGTCATGACGAATCAAGGTTCGGGCTACAACTCAGCGAACGGAATTTTTACCGCGCCAATAGCCGGTCTGTATCTATTTAGCACACAGTTCTGCAACCATTACAATAAATATTTCCACTTTGCATTCTACGTTGATGGAACCAAGGAACAACCCACGGCGATTGGTTCCTCTAAATATAATTGTATTACCAGTGTTATGCCTATTGAGCTTAGAAAGTCATCCGAAGTAAGCATCAAATGTATCTTTGGAGGTGATAGACTGTTCATCGATTCAAAGCGATGTAACATATTTTCAGGCGTGCTCATCAGACCCATCAATAATGACTAAATGGTAATGCAAATTCTTATAGTGTGGCATTATTAACCCTTTACCACATAATTTCAACTTTGAATGACAGGCTTTTGAAACATTGTAGGTAAATGAGAAAATGCTGGTAGCCAGCATTTTCTCTTTTCACTACAACGTTTTCTACCCTTCCAAATGTAAATTTCAGCTTTTGAATCACATTTTATATGTTGTTTTTAAATGCATTGAACTTGTACCAATTTAAGATCTGGTCGTTTGATACAGTAACTAGTAGACATTTATGAATGGACATGGATATGGAGATGGACAACAGAAACCAGGTTTCAATAAGGGGTTTTCTCAAAGTAACTATGGCATTATGCATATAGGCCAAAGAAAAAGACATCATGGTTTTACAGTCTTTTTATTCAGCGCTTCTGGCACAACTTAATGAACAAACTTTAACTAAGCATCACCAGTTTCAGAACTGCTTGTTATACCTAGCTCCCTCATTATTTTTGGCCTCCTCCTTTTCCACACATTTCGAAAGTGTTCTTCAGACGAAACATAGTGCTTCTGTTGTTCAAGTGATTGGCATCATTTCCCACTCACAGTTTCTTATCTATGTTGTTTAATGTAAGTACATGAACAGTAAAAGATGTGATAATTGCATTGGTGCCTCGTCTTTACGACACGTGCCAACGTTATTTACGCTGGCCTACGGTTGCAGAATGGTTAACCCTAGGGGGAAACTAGAATAAAGTTGGAATGGCTGTAGATGCAATAGATGGAAAGAGTCAAACAATATGTAGACCTGCTGAAAATCAATCAAGAACAGATTTACTCCGGATATCGATGTTTTCACTGTATTTGTACCCAGGTTGTCAAAGACAATACTCAAATGGTTTGACATACAAAGACTGGACTTTTTGGTCATCAGAATGATACCAAACAGTTCAAACTGATGCAGCACATTAGACAACAGTTGCCATTTCCTGTTGAATGCATATTGCTCGCAGATAAGATACGATATATTTAAACAGATTTCAAGTAACGACAATTTTCTACAATGCACAGTTGCGTCGGAGAGCGGGAGAATAACGTCGACATATGTGTCGATTGAACCGATATATTTCACGTTATAGGATTAAAGTTGAACGCATAAACTCAGAACGTAAAAGTTATCAATGCATAAGTTCACTCTTGCGGCATCCGAATCACTCCTATCGCAAACTTTTCGAACTAATGCAAAAATATACTTCTCAAAATTTGCTAGGGATCACCATCTTTTTTATCCCAAACTTCAAAAAACCTATTTTGACATAAGACTCATTCAATTAAATGTAATTAAGTATACATCAGATATTTCCATTTGCTACAAAGACACACCGATGAAATTAGCTACCTGTTGCACAGCACGCTTTCGATGCAAAACTGAGTTTGTGTAAAATGTATCGAAACATCTAAATGATACCTATCAAATTTTGAGTAGTGTACTATATCGTCGTAAATGAAATCTACTGATTCTATGAAAATAAACGTTTCTAAAAAGGCTGTCAGCCTGATTATCATTTTTCTCAAACAAGAGCACCGCATGCCGGTGCCAATGCTGGGCTGCAGTTGCTTGAGTTTTAGTGAAAATTCAAAGTCGAAAAAGGGGCATAACTGAGTCAAAATAATTTCATGGTTACCTGCCCTTGTTGTTTGGGTTCCCCTTTTGATAGCGAACACCTTGTCCAAGTTTCAGGTAAATATTTTCCATAATGACAGAGATATTATGAAATGTCAAAGTTTTTGCCCGATGACGACGCAGACGATGACACAGACGACGCCAGGGCTACAACACCTCGATGTTTTCTTCAAAAACATCCGAGCTAAAAATGATCAATGTAAAAGATGTCAATAATATATTACAATACGGACTTCATGATAATTTTGACATATATGTGACCCGTCACGCATAAAGGGTCTATCATTGAACTCCGTTAATCAAACTAACAAATGAAAAAGAGATCGAAGCCAGTGCAAGTCGATTCGGATAGATATTTTTACAACTATTAAGTAAGGTAGAATGATCTTTTAACGTAAAGAAAAATATTCCGAAAGCGAAAAGTTTTGACCCTGGTCAGATTGTGCTGTCCGCGTAGTCTGACCAGGGTCGATATTTTTCGCAGTTCCCACGTGGTATCTTTATGCGTGACGGGTCTCACATGAATGTGTTGAGATAACCCCCGTGTTTTCTCTGCTTTCTGTTGTCCATCTCTGTATCCGTGTCCGCTCATAAATGTCTGGTAAAAAAAGTGGAAACATAAACAGATTCTACTTTAGAACACTCTTCGTCCGTTTTCTTTTAGACTGCTTTTATGCGATTTAACTAGAGTCAGATAGGATATCGCTACAGCTCATTATGTCGTGGCATTTTTGAAATGAGACACAACACTTCGACACTCTTCGTCCGTTTCCGTGAAGCCCCGTTTTATGTAGTTTAGATAGGGTCAGACTATCGCAACACTTCCTTATGCCATGGCATTTTTGAAATGAGACATTATTATTCGTCGCCACAGTCTTCGTCTGTTTCCGTGAAGCCCCGTTTTATGTGGTTTTCATAGGGTCAGATAGGCTGTTGTAACAGTTCGTTATGCCATGGCATTTTTGAAATGAGACATATTATTCGTCGCCACACTCTTCGCCTGTTTCCGTGAAGATCCAGTTTAAAAAGAGTTTACCATGGTCAGATAGTGTTTTGAAACAATCATTACAGTAAACTAGTCAGTTCGGAAGATGAGCCTTACCGAAGTAGGGTTCACGGAATATGGAGAGGTCTCATTTAAATCTTGTTGATCCTTAACCATTATTAAACTAAGACTAACTATAAATCGGCACTGTCTTCGTCAGATCGACGTGAAGATCTGCTGTTTTTATGCTGTTTTATGCTGTTTTTTTCCAGGATCAGACAGGATATCGGAACAATCATTATTATAATCTAGTCAGTTAAAAATACGAGCCTTACCGAAGTAAGTCTACAGAATATCGAGATGTCTCATTAAAAACTTGTTGACTCTTGACAATACATTTCCGTATTTTAACGATCCATACTGTAAAAGCTTTTTGAAAACATTGTTGGAAAAGGGGGAATTGCTAATTACCTGCAATACCTCCTTTGCCTACAAGGTTTTCTACGGTATCAGACATAATAAGTCCCATAACTACGGCAATATTTAATTTTTCATCTGCAAGTTCTTTCAATACAGACGAGTCGAATTTTTTCCCCCATAAATAACTAGACATACTGCTAAAAGTTGGATAGTAGAGCTAAGTGTTGAGCACATGTGTATGTCTGTATTCAAATCGATGTATTTCAACATGTAACACAAAAATGTAAATACACTGATATTCTGCAAAACAAAGTCCTCTGTTGTGTTTTCAAAACGTCAGTTAATAATATGTATACGTACAATTACTCCTTCCTTGATAATCAAAACCTTTACATCTTTAGAAGGCGACAACTCTATTGTTTGCTTGCCTGATTTTGTAGTGTTGAACGCCGTTTTTCAACATTATTTAAGCTTTATCGCGGCTGCCTGTGCACCATTCTATA
This sequence comes from Hippopus hippopus, assembly GCA_946811185.2. Taxonomy (NCBI): domain Eukaryota; kingdom Metazoa; phylum Mollusca; class Bivalvia; order Cardiida; family Cardiidae; genus Hippopus; species Hippopus hippopus. Next base: position 46,556,662 of record OX328100.1, read on the forward strand.
GTGGCATATTTCTGCCGCGAGAGACGAGATAGCTATTGCTATAATTTAAGAGAACTATCGTGATAAAACAAATTTTCCTGGAAATATTATCTAGATGATAAAAAAATCACGATAAAAAATATCGCGATAATTCTAACTGCTATCATGATTTCTTTTGCTTTCGTGCCCATAACTGACATTCACTGTATCTATAAGTAGATACGGTTTCGGAACATCTTCGTCTAAAACCCTATAAATTCTCTTTTCCCTGAATGGTTTTAAAGGTGGCCCTTCAGATTTTGGGACTAAAATTTTACAAAAATACAAAAAAACTCATCCTTATACTCCCAAAGCCTTTTAATTTTCATTCATAAGCCCCAGTAGTCGAAAACCACCGACAACAAGAGAACTTAGAGATTTACTACGGCCCAGGTCGACACCGACGGGAAACACGGTCTATTTTTGTGGTATTTGTCGAAGACAATACCACTATGAGTTCAAGATTGAATTTTGAAGACCATGTATCGTATTTTGTGCAAAGCCGAAGGAAATAAACCCAATTAAACTCAATTTTTCTCAGACAAATGAGTTTTTCGGTAGCAATCAGATATGTAATTGGAAATGGCATGTTAAAATACATTGGGTGAGGCCATCGATCGTGGAAATACTAATTCTTGATTGAAAATAGCTTCACTCGCTCATAGCCTTCTATTGGCGCAATGATAAACACAATATTTGTCTACTGATCGCTTGGTCCTGGGCTTTTTCGTTCCAAAACCAGTTCGTCCCATGGCTTGTTCGTCCCATGATTGTGCGCTACTCCTTTTGATTGTGCATGAATATTTATAGATCGAATTAATTGATTGTAATGTTGGGAATTAAATGTTAACGGCCAAATATATTTCAAAATCATAGTTTTCAGGTACAAACTTAATTTTATTCGATATATTCACATGGTTGCTCTCTCTATCAATCATGCATCCTACTGTCATGGGACTTTACTCCTGACTCCTCCTCCAAAGGATCAAAGAAAGACCACCAATACAAAAATAATCCTAACTTTTGCATGAGTACTCTCCCTTCAACGAAAAAAATATTCATTTGCTTAGTAGGTTGACTTTCAAGCCAATATTTGAATAATATTTCTCTTTTTCTTTCAAATTATTAATTCCATACAATGGCTTCCTTGACAATACCTCTTCAGCGTTCTCAACGATTTGATTACATGAGCAACTCGGTCATTTACATACCGGAAATACACAGACGAAGCTTCAAACATAGCGTCCGAAGAAGACATTATGGAAAATAATTACATGTTTGTTATGTTATGAAATTTAAGCGGCATTAGTCACGTGCCAGTCACTTGACATTCCGACAATGCTTTTTTGATTTCTGGCGCGAAATTTAAAAATACCTTAAGAGGCTACGTAGCCTTTTAAGGGAACACCATCAAAATATATATTTTTTTTTTTTGTAATTTTATGATTCTTAATTATTGATGATTTATATTGTTTTTTCATATAAATTTCAGTGATATATATATATTTTAATTTGGTGAGATGTGAAAAATCTAAATACCCACCTTTAAAGTTGTTCATAGGAGGCATTTCTAGTCTTCTGTGATTCTTCAGACTTCTGTTCATTTCGGAGCTACAATTCTTAATGATTCGAATATTTCCTTACTGCAATCTTGTGAAGTCAAGCGAGTTCACCCAAATGATACATTTTCTATTTATAGATATCGAGAAACAGATTGAACTATCACGATAATTTTATCTCGAATGTCAGCTTCGTGCATGGTTGAGAAAGTTTGCGTTAAAACATCAAGTTTATCGTGATATTTTTTTTTTTCAGGAACCTTTTCACTATCTCGATAAAATTTCCGGGAACATTTAATTTATCGCGATAGTTTTCAAAAATTATCATGATAGCTATCTCGTATCTCGTGGCAGAAATATGCAACCATACCTTTCCATGCTTTCCTGGAGTGTATTAGTAGGCCCTACTTTGGACAATTCTTTTCTAAAGCCTTTTCCTCAAGGGTCGTTATAACAAGGTATTGTTTGGCTAAAAAGCTTACTGCTGAGGACGACTTTGAGTGATTTTGAGACAAATTAGGTCATGATCAGACATCTCAGAATGTCCACTCTCTATAAGTAAGACTCATCAGATTTGGCAGAAATGGTAATTTGTATTAGTCAGGTCTTAAATACTGGAAAGTTTTATTCGATTCATTCAGTATTGGCCTAATTTTCTATATCCTACCGCAGTTACATGTTAACTCTTTACTACACAATCTCGAGTTTTAACGACCCTGAGGAAGACAGTATTAGAAAACATTGTGGGAAAAGGACGTTCTCTATCATATCAAAGACGACTTCTATCATTGAGTCACATATACTGAACCAAAACAGAAACTTCCCCTGTGTTTAAGTGCAAATGCAATGTTATTAAAAAAAAAAAATCAAAATATCAGATGACATACTTATATTCGGGCGAACGATTATGTGTCCGATAAAACAAATTTTAACTCGATTGAAAGCATTTTGCAGAAGAAACCCGCTGAAAGCGATTTTCACGTGCATGCACGGACCAGTATAATTCGTGTATATTTTTTGAAACCTTTCAGTCTAATTTTATAGACTTTCATGTCAATAAGAAAAAAGCGTTGAAAAATATTAAATTCTTTTTAGTTTTCTTTATTTTTGATATGCCTAGAATTCCGCAAAATTTACGCGAACGTGCCATTGGCATGCTTAATGCTGGTATGACGATGAATGCTGTTGCTATGAATATTGGATGTTCTACTCGTGCTATTCGACACCTTAGGCAACGTTTTCAAGCAACAGGGCCTACGGAAGATCGACCACGTAGTGAACGTCCTCGCGTCACGACGCGCGGCCAAGACTGCTATATTCGGAACACCCACCTGCGCAATCGCTTTCAAACTGCCACAGCCACTGCTACTAACAACCCTGGTACACATAACAACCGTATATCTGCCCAAACTGTGCGCAATCGCTTGCGCGAGGATGGGCTACGTGCACGTCGTCCATACGTTGGTTGTGTTTTGACGCGACGTCACCGCGTAAATCGTATTGACTGGGCACGTATACACCAACGCTGGCTTAGACAACAATGGAATAGCGTTCTTTTCTCTGACGAGTCCAGGTTTTCAATTCATCGAGGTGATGGCAGGGTTCGAGTATACCGTAGGAGAAAAGAACGTTATGCCGACTGTTGCGTACTTGAACGAGATCGTTTTGGGGGTGGGAGTTCTGTCTTGGTCTGGGCGGGCATTGCACATGGCTTTTGCACTAATTTCGTCGTTATCGAAGGGAATTTGAATGCCCAACGATACCGAGATGAAATTCTTGCGAGGCACGTTATCCCACTGTTTCAAAATAATGCCAATATCACTCTTTTTCAGCATGATAATGCCACAAGCCATACAGCTAGGGACAATGTGAATTTCCTCAGGGCGAATAACATTGCATTTATTAATGACTGGCCTGCCAAAAGCCCTGATCAGAATCCCATTGAACACCTTTGGGATAATTTGGACCAACGTGTTAGACGTCGCCCTATTCCACCGTCAAACGTCATTCAGCTAAGACAAGCCTTAATTCAGGAATGGAACAACATTCCACAAGCCGAAATCAATACACTTATCCGTTCTATGCGCCAACGATGCCAGGCAGTCCTTCATGCTGAAGGTGGTCATACCCGGTATTAATTTGTCATTTTGGTGAGCGACCCCTTCCGCATTTTACTACTTTTGGATAAACCCTCAGCAATAATTTTTTTCACATAAAGTCGCAATAAAATACTCTTTCAATGCATATAAATCTAGTTTAATCCTGATTTTCATATTTGTGTATATCTGCACTTAAACACAGGGGAAGTTTCTTTTTTGATTCAGTATATATTGAAGTCTAGAAATGCTTTCAGTATGGACAAGTTCACGTTTTTGTCGACTGATGAAGAGTTAATGGGGAAAAATAAGGTCCACAGAAAAGTCTTTCTTAGATATCAGCAATCAAAATCCCAGATGTAGAGATGACAGGATAAACATTGCGACAAACTGTGGCAAAAACTTCGCACTATTTGTCACTGATTTTAACTCTTTTGCCAGATGACAAAATGTTGATAGAACCCCATATTGAAAGCACTTGCAGAAATCAAACAAAATGTGAGTCAGATGATGAACTTTGTCTTTAAAATAACACAAAACGTTGAGGGAAAAGGAGACAATCCTGGTGACTTACATTTTTGCCATTTCCACATCATTTTCAAAAAGCCTCTCTCCACGGAGTCGTTAAATCTCAAGATTGTGTGGTAAAGGGTTAAACTTTTATTTGTGCAATGTTAAGGCAATAAGCGACTGTGGCATGTTCGTATGTGTTTACTTTCAGATATTTCCTAGTGCCCAACCATATTCCCAAAATAACGCGATGCAGAAAGTTACATAAATATCAAAACATCTGTAAATTGTACATAAAATACTGTCATTCTAAATGTCGTCCTAAATCTCAATCCTGGAGGCCCCACTCCCTCTGTGACTGAAGCCTTTGAGCGCATACCCTGAGACATGCAAAACCATAAGGGCACTTTACGACACAATCCCAAATTTTCACCTAGAGAAAGAATATTTTTTAACATAACATAAATAAAGGAGAAAGTGCTGATAATCAGCATTTTCTCCTTTTACCACATTTCTTCATACCATTTTAGAAAGAAATCCCGTCACTTGAGCCACACTGACTGTCATCTGCAATTGCTTTCAATTTGGAAAAGTTTAAAATCTTGTCGTCTGCCGAAGAGATCAAGTTTGCATTATGTTGAATTGCGGCTGGGTCTAAAAAAAAATCATGGCTAATACATTCATATTAATTTTTTATCAGACAATAAAATAATATCAGACCTGACCATATTTTGAAAAAAAAATTTGCAGACAACAAACGAAATTTGGCTCAACTGATTAGAGTTGTCTTTGAAATGTTAGACAATACTATAGTTAAAAGATAGCCATTATTTTTTTTCCTTTTCCATGATGTTTTCGGAAGTCTTCCTCTCAAGGGTGATCATTAGTTTGTATTTCGTTTATCGCCGTTAGAAGCATCATTTCAGTTACATCGCGACGACCAGTGCACCCATCTGTACACTCTTAAGTTCCAATTTACCAGCGTTGACTAGACATTTTCCCTAAGCCATCGACTGCTTTCCCACATAACTATCGCGAAAAAACGATCAGCGGTGAGAGAGTAATGAAACCTGTTTCAATGACTATCATCACATTTCAAAAAAATTGTTCGAGCAGGGGAGTTGGACGAGCGACGCCATGGTTTTATGCATTGTAATATTACCAACCAAACTACCGGACTCGGTCTCAAGGGTCATGAACACATTGTTTGGAATTGTTTGGTAAAAGGTTAAGAAAAGATCTTGATGATAAACTTCGATTAATTATGGATGTAAACTGAAAAAAAAAAAAAAAAATCAAAATAAAAGGGAAATTGGGCTACATGGAGCAAAAACGCAAAGCAAAATCCCTGTCTTTTTTATCATTGAAATAAGTAAATCATGAATTTAGATGTTTTAACCATAAATTTAGAATTGAGACTGGGCGCCATTCTAATATACCACGTGAGGACAGAATATGCACTTTCTGTTTACAAAAATTCAATATCAGAGTTGTAGAATGTGAATTTCATGTATTTTTCCATTGTCCGAAACATGATGTAATCAGACAGCATTATCTATTCAACTGGTATAAACGCGGTACTGATGTAAATTCCTTCTATGAAATATTTCAAATAGAGAATTTCGAACAATTAAGTAAATTAGCCTTTTACGTACACATGATCCTAAAATGTGATTAGGTACAAGTTTCTCTCAACATGGATTATGGAATTTTGTATGTTGTAAGTATTTTTGGGCCGGTGGCCTGTATACGTTAAATAAATTCTTGTCTTGTCTTGTCTTATTTATCACAAAACATTATATATAAGCCATGTACTTCGAAAAGGGGACTTAATGAATCTTCAATAAGTATCGACCCATGTCAGCCTGCGCAGTCTGCGCAGGCCGACATGAGTCGAAAATTTTTGCTTATTGTATAATTTCTGCATGTCAAAGGACTATTCTACCTCCAGATCCAGTAAATTGCTAGACTAATTGTATTCTTGTGGATCCAGAATTACGTGATTACTTGCTTGGTAGAATGTATCACGGAGATGCATTAAGCCCCTTTTTGCCAGAGCCCAGCTCATATGTAAAATCTATTGTTGCATAAATAAAATAATTAAAATCTATAGGTACATCTGAATTTGTTTCAAGCAAATAGATAAACGTGATTTAAAGTATATACATAAATATGAGCGTGCCTCTTGGATAAAGGGGTTTAATGCATCTTCTAAACGCATTGTACCAAGTAATCCATAGCATAAAATGGATCAATTTTGTCTTAAAACGGGCTGACACAGGCGATAAAGTGCTACTTTGACATGCAGTAAATTTGATTTGCCTTTTGCAAAAAGTTTCGATCCAAGTTAGCCAGCTCGGTTCGCACAGGTTGACATGGGTCGACACTTTTTGCTGGTACATTAAATCGGCAAAATCAAAAAGTTTCGATCCAAGTTAGCTCGCTCGGTTTGCACAGGTTGAAATGAGTCGACACTTTTTGCTGGTACATTAAACATGCAAAGTTTAATGTTGCATAAATTACATGATTAAAATATATAGGCTCATCAGAATTTGTTCAAAGCTAATAGAAAAACGTGATTTAAAGCACATACATATATCTACATGAGCGCGCCTCTGGGACAAAAGGGTTAAATGCATCTTCTTAACGCAGTACCAAGCAAGTCATCCCATAAAATGGCTCCATTTTGTTTTAAAACCGGCTGACAAATGCACTTTAGTGCTACTTTGACATGCAGAAATTTAAATTTACATGTACCTACAGCAAAATGTATCCACTTAGGTTAGCCTGTGCGGACTGCTCAGGCTGACATCAGTTGATATAGATGCATTAAACCAGCTTTTCACAGAACCTGACTCTTATATAAAACATATACCCATGTATTTATTAAAACAACCAACATTGCATTGCGCTTAGTTTCCAGAGAAATCAGCAAAGCAACACAAAAACTCATTTTAATCCTTCTATTTTATCTGATAAGACATTTCGGCAGAAGAGCTTGCTATGAAATTTTCAAACTGGCCTACGTTTGATACCACTATCCGGAAGAAGTTCGCACTGGTGCGACACGAGGTCCGGGTTTTCGAAGAGCACTAATGCTAAAGGGAGATAACTATTTCAATACTGGCTTTTATTTCAAGCCATAGTTGTCTTTCGTAAGCGATTTGTCACTTTTCTCAAAAACTACAGCAAGTCTTTTCTGATGCCTTTTTTGTAATCTATATGAACATCTTTTATGGTAGTGATCTCTTGGAGTTTTTATTTTTTTTTTTTTGCTTATGACCAATAAAGGAACATGGTTTACCACCCGGAAGGGCCTATTTTCCAAGGATTAGTAATTCTTTAGGTGGAAAAGAAAAAACGAAATCGGTTGCGGTGCCAATTTGTTTTTAGCTTCATGAACGGGGTTGGTCATATAAATCCGCCTACATCTATAATGGGCATCAGTTGCAAAACAGCCAAGGGGGAGTGGGGCGTTTGCAAGTTATAGAGGTCAAAGTTCATCAAGTGCACTCTCGCATACAAGGTAATAATGAATCGCCATTCAGGCGCTATTTTTATTTCTTTTTCTACATTTAATACATCAGAAACATTTTCAGATTGGCTAATACACTCACATCTGTTGTCACAACAAATGTTTTACAGAAGCAGAAACAATTTTGAGTCAAAGTACTGGAGGTACTGTACTTGGTCATGATTGTGAACCTAAAATGGCTAGAACTCAAACACGAATCCATAGTATAAAACATCGTTTTATCAGGCTAGTGATACAGAATAGATTTTATGAGAAACATTGTGTCTTTTGATTGTACAATTTACAATTTCTTCTGGCTGTTTTAGCCTAGCAAATCAGAGAATTAACAGCACCAAATGTTGTACTTTTTTGGAAATCTTATCACTATTGCGGGAACTAAAGATGTTTTTAGATTTTAGAATATATTTCACTATGTTAATTGAATCATTGCTATGAGTTGTATTCTGTAAATTTACATTATTTCGCCTATTGTTTAATGAGTATATAAAAGGTTGCTTTATAGACATGCATATGGTTATTCCCTATGTCACTATGGTCCTCTTGACTCGCCCGCCTGGGTAGCTCAGTGGTAAGCATATCAAATTCTGACCTGTGAGTTTGTGAGTTTGATACCCGGTTGAGGCAAACTTCCTTTCTGGCGATTTTTCGCCTCTCACCTCTGATGCATGTGAGAAAAGTAGTCAGTGATTGGAAAGAAAGCTGTGTCAGTACTGGTGTGAAAAAGCCAGGAAAGACATGAGTAGGTGCACTGACCGCCATGATATGACCTAAGCTGTTAAAACGGCGTTAAAACCTCAATTCAATCAATCAATCATCTTAACTCAATACTAGGTATCAAATGTTCCATAACAGGTCCATCTGCCTTGTTAGAATATCAAATCCAAAGGAGGAATTCAACACAGTATCGGTAACATTCAAAGGTAGCAAATCAACAGATTACCTAAATGTGTGTAAAACGTCGAGCTTATCACAAGCTTAACTAGGACTACTGCTTGTCTAATATCAGACAGTTACAGTCATGTATGTTCGTAAAATCTATTCTAATTCCGTGTTGACACTTCATTTGCATTCTCTTCTTGCTTCCGATGGCCAGGTCCTACGTGACTAAATGATGAAATTGTATGGTACGAGGGTCGTATAAAAAAGGCAGAGGTCCCGGATTTAATCCTAAACCCAGGCACTTCGGTTTTAGTTGCAATGCCCTTGAGTTGGATACTTAAGATCCCTCTGCCAAGCACTGCTGATAACCTGGACAACCAGAAGTATAATGTGAGCTGTTCCCGTGATATGATTAGACTAATGTTGAAAACCATCTAAATACTCCATTTGCTTTTTCAGCGCCGAAGTTGAAAACATGGCTTTTACGGACGGCAAAGATTAAGATCAGACTGGACAGAACGTGCAGTCTGATATTTGATCAATACAAGTCCGCTTGTTTAGTTAGATCTATGAGAAAGAAAAACTGTCTGAGTTTCAATGGATTGTATTGTCAGCCGTCGAAAGAGGTGGATGTTATGTATGAGTGGCACTGAGACAAAAAGGGATTCAATGTATCCCCGTGATGCATTATACCAAGAAAACCATTAGATAGAACCCCTACTGTCCACTTTGTTTGATAATCGACTGAACCATGAGGTAAAATGGTCCTTTGACATACAGAAAATTTGAGGTTAGCACAGTGTTTCGGTTCATGTCAGCCTGCACGGACTGCACAGGCTGACATGAATCGATATTAATTGCAGATGCATTAAACCTGCTTTTTATAGATTTTGACTCAAATTTATAATTGTCGCTAAGGAGCTAAATCTATGTTTCTATTAGTACCATCAATATTTAAAATTCGTGGCGTTCTTGTAAATGTAAGAGCAACCAATAAAAGTAACTTTAGAACTACATCTTCATAATTATGGTAACAGTGCCTTTAAAGTGTTAAACTGTGCCTCTTTAAGTAACAATATCTGCCAAAGTAAACAAATTTGATATCAAAATGCACTCAAATCTAAATAATATCATTTAAAAATACGGAAATTATTGTGAAAATGACTGTTATTGTACGATCGGTCCAAGTGGTAGTTGCTGGCACAGAAATTAATTTCGAGACCAGGTTAAAAGCTGACATGTCACTCTATATTTTGTGTAATCTTTGCCTGTTTGTAAAATTCATTTTTCTGCTAGCTATTAACACTTGGAGCGACCACACAATAGCAGATTGTCATCTTCACAAGATTTTCCATACTTTTAACTGGTATGATCTATTTTGAGATGCATTTCAACACCAAAATTTTTATTTGGCCGCTACTGGGCCTTTAAGGTCTACGGCCCCGAACTCATCGGAAAACATCGACGTTTTTGTAAATGCTATTTAGCAAACCTCGGCAGTTTCCGTCTTTTGATATGAGAGTTAGGGGCCGTAGACTTACTACCTCATCGGTAAAGATCGTGTAACATCAACGGTTTTCGTAAAGGCTATTCGGCCAATCTGGGCAGCTTCCGTCTTTTAATATGAGAGTTGGGACCGTAGACCTTAAACTTGCAATAACATTTTGCATTTGTCTTTTTACTAATCCTCTCATACAACATTTAAGAGGCGTTGCTATGAATCTAGCAAACACGAAGCCCAAAAACGAAGGCCGGGACCGAACTTCCACCTATTCTGTCCGCTATTTTGTATGCCCTCAGTTTCTCGAAAAGGCGTACTAGCAAAATTGGTGTTGCAGCCAGGGCTTCGAATTTCCGCCCGGCTATGCGCATAATTTTTTGCACAGGTTGTCAGTCTACTGGTATGAAAGAGAAATCCCTAGAATAGATTCAAAGATAATATCTTTAAGACAATGAAAGCAGCGGGAAAAAAAAATCTGGCAAGTTGTTATAAGTGAATGTTACCTCTCAAAGTGTAAAAAAGTTGTAAAAATTTTGAATATTTATTATTTTTTTCCTTTGAGAAAGAAAATCCGTTACATTTTCATTTTGAAGAAATGTAAAAAGGCCCTAAATCTTCTCAAAGTTGTCGCCCATTCTGAATGGGGAGTTGATCGAAAAGTTCTTCTTCGCCTTTATCGTTCTCTTATCCGCTCCAAAATGGACTATCGATCCATTGTCTATGGATCAGCTCGAAAGTCGTATCTAAAAGCTCTTGATTCTATTCATAATGAAGGCTTACGTCTTGTCCTTGGAGCATTTAGAACTTCTCCGGTTAATAGCCTATACGTTGAAACTAACGAACCATCTCTTCCTGTTAGAAGGCAAAAGTTGGCCCTTCAATACCTTCTAAAACTTAAATCTAACCCTCTTAATCCTACTCATAATGTTGTTTTTAACCCTCAGTATAAACGTCTATTTGAGAGGAAACCCAATGCAATACCGTCTTTTGGTATTCGCTTGGAACCTCACATAAGTAATCTTGATGTGGATCTGGATACCATTGCTCAACATAAAATTCCAGACATTCCACCATGGACTATGGGAACAGCAGAATTTCGTCTTGACCTCACTGCTGATAAGAAATCAGAAACAGACCAAAGTACATTTAGAGTCAGATACAACGAGATCGAGGAACTGTACTTCTCTTTCAAGCCTGTTTACACGGATGGGTCTAAAGATGGTGATTCAGTTGCAGCTGCAGCTGTATACGGAACTAAAATTAAAAAAATGTCGCCTTCCTAATAAATCTTCTGTCCTTTCGGCAGAAGTGAAAGCAATTGACCTGGCCCTTGATCTGGTTGAACAGTCTGACTCTACTCGCTTCATCAACTTTTCTGATTCATTATCCTCACTTCAAGCTTTGCACCACCAGAAACTTGAGAATCCATCTGTCTGCGATGTCCTTGAACGTATTTCACTTTTGGTTCAGTCTAAAAGAATAGTCTTCTGCTGGATCCCTAGTCACATGGGCATAAGGGGTAATGAAAAGGCTGACATAACTGCCAAGTCAGCATTGTCCCTTCCCCAATCCAATTACAAAGTTCCATACACCGATTTTAAACTTTCTGTTTTAACCTATATCCAATCTTCTTGGCAATCACATTGGGATGCTGATATTTTTAACAAGTTACATTCAGTTAAACCGATCCTAGGTGAATGGTACCCCGATTGCAGGTCCATTCGCCGAGAAGAGGTAATAGTTGCCCGCTGCAGAATTGGACACACACGTTCAACACATTCATGGCTGTTAACACGTGATGAGGCACCAGAGTGCATTCCATGCAATGCACCCTTTTCTATCGAACACATTTTTCTTGACTGTGTTGATCTTCATCCAATTCGTTCCAAACACTTTAGTGTTGACAGTATGAGAGCTCTCTTTGATTCTGTCAACACTGAGGCAATTATTGCCTTCCCTAAGGAGATTGGACTCTATACAAAACTGTGATATTGTTTTAAAACCTTTTATTCCTATTTAGACTTTTTTCTTCCTATCACTGTATACTATCTAGTTTATTTCCTTTACAGAATCATTTCATTATACTTCATTCATTATTTATTCATTACTCATATTTTTACTTTCTATTTATATCATTTTTTCACTTGTATATTTTATCTTGAATGATATATGATCTTTGATGTAAATGAATTAATAATTCTACAAAAGGTCACTTTAGTTTAGTTGCTGGTTTTCGAGAATACAAGATCCGTTTGTTTGAAAATTTCATCTGGATACTGTATACAGTATCAAACATTCAAATAGATCAGTTTAATGAAATACTTATAAATTCCAGAAAAACTGTCGCCAATGACGGATCAAGGCATAGTAGAAAGGTTGTCGATCTATTCAGGGACATAACAAACATTCAAATAGATCAGTTTTATGAAATACTAATAAATTCCAGCAAAACTGTTGCCAATGACGGATCTAGGCATACCAGAAAGGTTGTCGATCTATTCAGGGACATTGCTTTTCTGAAGGAAATTGGACCTTACACAAAATTGTGATATATTTTTTTTTTCAAACCTTTTTGTCATATTTTGACTATTTTATTTTTATCACTATATATCTATTTTATTTATTTTCCATCATCGTATCATTTCATTACCTATCTCTTATCATCATTATACTCATGACTCACATTCTTACATTCTGTTCTGTCCTTTCATTGCTTCTTTATTGCGCGCTAAATGACCTTAGATGTCGATGCGCCATAAAACGCCATACATTCATTCATTCATTTTCATTTTGAAGGCCTGTTTCATCACTTGACAAAGTGTGGAAAAAAAGTTACTAAGTATCATTTGTTTTTCACTCCTTGACATTAGCCTGTTGCCTTCCAGTATAATTGTTATATTTGGGCGAAAGTTACCAAGATATTTATTGTTCTGTTCTTAAAGTAAGTAAGATCTCACAACGGCGTCACAGGATGTCTTAACAGCGCTTTTAACAATTCGGTAGTTTTGAAAATGTTAAATATCAAAACGATTCGGCTAAAAAAAAAATCGATCAAACATCTATAAAATTCTAGTTCTGCTTAGTCCTTTACCAATCATTCCCGAGTTTTATCGAACCTGGGGATGTAAGTTTTTGAAAACATTGTTGATAAGGAGAAAATGCTGGCTACCATTATCATCTCTTTTTTCTACATTATTTTCCACCCTTCTAAAAACAAATCACACCATTTGAATAGAGTTAGTTGGTCACATACAGGGGTTGAAACCATAGGGTCACTGGTTCGATTTCCTTTGCGAAGGGATTCATTCCTCTCTCGACACTTTATAGCCGAGCCCCGGTAGCGCTGTCGGTAGCGTAGAGGACTCAAGAGCAGGGGGTCGCTAGTTCGCTCCCCGGCTCGGTCAATTTCTTTCCGAGGATTCAAATTATAGTCTTTGCGAAGGATTCATTTCTCTCTAGCATTTTCATTGTTTAGACGATGTGGGAAAGCAGCCAGTGGCTTGGAAAGAATATTGTGCGGATTTCTAGTAAAAGAAACTTCAGGAAAACATGGATAGGTGCACTGGCCGCCGTTGAAAAAGGCGGTAAACACCATTCAATCATACAATCAATCTCGACACTTAACACTTTTAAGACGATACTTATAAATTGGGGAAAAAAACAATGGCCTTATACCTAAGGGTAGCTGGTTCGATGCCCAAGTCCGGCCAGACTCTCCCCAAGGACTGATGATTGCAATTGCAAGAGGATTCCTTCCTTTTTTGCCCCTCAATGTCGTTTCGACGATGCTTGTTTGGGAACAGAACCAAGGGCCTGAAACCAAAGGGTCACCGGCTCGATTCACCAACCTGGTGAAAATCTCTGCAATGATTGATAAGAGTAACTGTACGAGGATTCCTTCCTTTTTCACCCTTAACATTGTTTCGAACATTCCATTGTGGGAAAGTATTTACTAGCATGGAAAGAATGGTGTGCCTTGCTGATAAAAGACAGTACAAGAAATCCTGGATGTATTACGTGCACTGGCTGCCGCAATATAGGTCAAGTAATACTGGAAGAGACGTCAAAGAACAAGCAAACAAAATCTAAAAAAACACTAAATTGCTTTGTTTATAAGCCAGATTTCTGTGCGGTAGGACCTTGCTTTTCATTATCTGTACACGAATTCAACTTTCCCAGAGAAAAATAAAAAAGAAAAGTTTATCAGAGGATTTGAAACTCAACCAGTGAGTGCTTGTTATTCTATAGATAACAGTTCCAGAGGCATTCCCATAGGTCTCTATGCCAAAAAACAACAGCATTCTGCGCAATGATTTCGGGTCTGACCGTGGGAAAAATTGTATTGACATCTGTGAGAGGTATAATTGTTTAAAGGGAGCTACGTACATTTTTCATAATTATTCCATTAAGACTATGAGTAAAACTGAGACTGGTTGGTGAATACGTACTCTGGTCTCATAGAATGGATGGAATGCCTGGTTGCAAAACAACAATTCCGTTATCTTCATGCCAAAATTGCACCTTTTTACAGAATGTAACAGCTTAGTTTATTTACGCTTGCAAAGAATACTCTATTTAGTAGTATTATGCTACAAGCACATCATGCACAGATACGAATTCTACGGATGTACGGATAGCCCGTCTGTGTCTATCCGTTCTACCCGTAATACCCGTAATGGTCCGTCATACCGTTCCATTAAGTCCGTAACTGTCCGTATTGTATCCTAAGGGTCCGATGATCCGCGACAAAATTTAGAAAATTGTCAAAATTCAGGCCCGGATGATTGAGACCTTATTATTTGGCTTGTTTCCACATCTGTCCATATCTTTTCCGTATCCAATTTGTATTTAATTCGTATCTCAATGTATCTCAATGTATTACACAGCAGTCGATTCTACATTGTGAGCAGTTACGGATTTATGTGTGTTACAGGTTTTGTTTGACGTATTTATGGAGTTACATACCACTATTGTGGTATATTCATATGTGTGGTGCAATGCAGTTACTTGACGAAAAGCTACTTTCAGATACGAATTGTATCTCCATGATGCCCTCATCACTGCAATCCTGGGGACATGTTGGGGGCGGACGGGTTGCCGCTCCTGAAGACTATCTCCTTTTCTGTCTGGCATGTTGCTGTTTTTTACACATGGCGACAAAAATGCCACTATTTAACTCCTGCGTATATCTAATCAAATTTATAGACGCTAGGCATGCGCAATAGTTCTGATATATCCGTATCTATCCGCATTTAACAATGATAGAAGGTAAATAAAGATAAAGAATCCGTTACTGTCCGTATGTATCCGTATCTAACCAAATAGTGTTACATCAAAAGGAAGTATCTAACTGCTACTGTGCGAAGGATTTATCGTTACCTATTTGTATCTGTCTGCATCCAGTTTGTTTCGAATCGGCTATGGTCATGATTAGAAATAATGGAGACAAGTAGGTTTTAAAGCAATTTTGATAAAAGAGTAGTTATTGCACCCATGAGCTGTTTTGGATTATTGGAAAGAAGCATTTAATTTTGTCTTTAAAACATGAGGTCATGACTTTTCCTTCTTTGTTCTATCTTTATGACCCCAAATGCAAAACTCAGAGGTCTTGGAGCTGGTGGCTGATTTTTAGTCGCAAAATAAGGGTCGGGTGAAGCCATGAAAGATTGCAAAAAACGGCATGGTATCATTTTATTTTATCCCGAGACTGTCAGTTGTTTCCAATTCAATTAAGCTTGGCATTTTTAGGCTAGAACCCTGGGTTTGGATTGTGTGAGTTTTGGAATATTGACAAAAACAGCCTATCTTGTCGTGTTTTTCGGACTATACCATTTATCGGAAAAAGTTAGTGATTTTATTATTTCTACAAGTTGAACATGATTTATTTCTAAATACTGAGAATTGTGGACTATATTGTTGCATTTAATTGCTTTTTGTCATTTCAGACTGATTTTTAGACTTTTGAATACAGAATTTCTTTGTCACGTGTTGTTGCGTGGCGAGACGAAAACAGTGGATAACTGTGTTACGCCACCTTAAGAATACAGGCCTCGCTCATTACTTCTGCGAACGACTGCAAATTTTTACGAAACTATCCACCATATCTGTAATACTCGTATGTATGTGTGACCTCTAAAGGAATAAGACATTTGTCTGTGTTTTATAAGAAGTTCTTTTTTACGGCGAAAAATCTATGTAAGTGCCCCTTTAAAAGGCGATGCTGGTTTTCTCCATATAAGTAAACAAAATGTTGACGTTAAACGATGTCTTCCATTGAAGCAGTTGCGTGGGAGGGTAGGCTGCAGAACGAGCAGTCTGACCTTGGCTCTACACTGTCCATTACGATGACATTTTTACCGGCAGACATAAGTTTAACATTGCAACATTTAGGGTTTTTCTTTTAACAGACAGTCATTTAGATGCCAGACTAGACTCAATTGGCATTTGTGGACGTTCTAGATCAAGATCGGACTGTACAGAACGAGAAGTCTGATCTTGGGTCTGCGCTGTATACACAAGTGTGAGTTTTTCTCCCAACAAAAAGATGCGTTTATTTCGGATAGTACAATCGGCTGCAAATGTCAAAAGCTGTTAACGGATAAAAAAAGTGAAAACTACTAGTTGTGTGTTTTTAACCCATAGGCTGCTAAGCGCGATTCACTGACATTTTGCGGACAGTGTAAGACTGCACGGAACGTGCAGTCTGATCTTGGATCTAAACTGTCCAATAGGGAGACATTATTCCCTAAAACATAACTTTGAAATAGCAATATTTCAGTTTTTAACTATCGAAATGAACATTTCATTTTAGTTATTTAGCAGGATAAGGGTTAATAACGATCTTTAAAACACGAGAAATATTAGGAAAACAAAAAGGACCTGTGTTCTTTGAAATATTCAAATTATGTCTTTCACCGCCATAGGTGACATAGGAAGTTTTTGCAGTTAGCGTAATTCAAGACCATACTGCACAAAACCTACAGTCTGATCTTGGTTTTACACCGTTCACATGCTGATCTGTAGGTCTCTTTGTATGTTTTAGGACTGTATTTCAAGCAATTGCAATGGTCAAATTCATTTATTCGGCAGGAAAAATAGATTTTTCGATACCATGGGCAACACCAAAAACTTTTTTGGCTGCATCGATACATATCGGACTGTAAAGAACGTGCAATCAGATCTAGATTTACACTGCCAACTGCCGCAATTTCAACGACGATCAATAAGTGTTACAGCCGTCGAAGAAAGTCGATGTTTATTTAATCTTATTTATTTATTTATTTATTTTCTAAAGTGTATAAATCTTTGCATTCCTTTGACTATCTGTCAGAAACTGTAAAATAAGATGAGGTAACCGCAAAAGAAAACGACATTTTTTCACACATTAAAGCTCAAAAAAAAAAAAAAAAAAATTCAACCGTTTTTCAGAAAAAAAAAAAGAGAGATAAACATTTGTCTGGACGCTATTTCAAAATATTCTGAATTAGAATTGACATTTTCCAGAAAACATAAAGATAGAATTTGTTTGAACTTGTTTTGAAGATAGGACACGTGATTTGGCATTTTCAGAACTTATAAAATGATGGGATGCACTCTTATTCATTACGGTTTATAAATGTAAGGACGTTACATCCAGGTAAGTAAGGAAAAACTATTTCTTGCTACTAGTGTAACATTAAATTCCTTAAAGAGACTCAATACGCTTTTACAGACATTGTAGATTTACATAAAACTGTACAGTACATGCATATAGTGACAGTCTGCTGAGTCTCTTTTTTTTTGTTAAATTGTTGACCCATCCTCTGTTAAAGGGGGGATTAATTCATCTGCGCAAAGTATCGACCGAAGTCAGCTTGCGCAGTCTGTTCTGAGCCAAAAGTTTTCGCTATCGGTCAATTTTCTTCTTGTCAAAGGTATAGTATACCTCATGATTCAGTTGGTTGTTATGTAAGATTGATTTTATTGAACCGTGTTTATATAATAAATTGCAAGTTATGATGTATCACGGCGACGTATCAAGCCCCCTTTTGCCATAGCATGGCGCACTTGTTTGTTTGGGAAAGAGTGAAGTCATCTGCAACAAATTTATGTCATAAAATAACGGGTTGCTTTTATGAATAGTGATTTCTTTTCTCATTATTGTATTAGGATCAGAGATTTAATTCATTCTTTCTGTTGAAAAATGAATTCGTGTCTGTTTTCTTTCTTTCTTTCTTTCTTCGATTATTTATTTATTTATTTGTCATAACTTAGAAAGAATTCCGAGCCATAGGGAAAAACTCAAATGAAGCGATTTAAATGCCTTTTTACCGGAAATATATCACCATATCGTACAGTGTAGATCCAAGACCATGCTGAAAGTTCTGTGTAGTCTAACCTTGGATCTACACTGTCTGCAAAAGCGTATGTATTCACGCCATCAAACTAGGTCTTGACACTAGCTGAAAACACGTGCATGTACAATGTATCTTGTTTATTTCTTTGCCAAACGACAATATATTAGAATTGTCCAAATTGAAAGCATTTGTAGACGACAAATCGAATTGCTACTCAACCAAGGGAATTTATCTCCGAAACTGTAGAAAACAATGTTGAAAATGGAGAAAATGCTGGTCACCAGCATTTTCTTCTTTTCCTACAATGTATTCAAATAATGTAATACCTTCCTCTTCAGGGTCCTTAAAAACACGGCATTGTGTGGTGAGGAGTTTAAATAACAACTTAAGTTATAACAGATCAAGTTTCAAAAAGTTAACGATTGTATGAGCCAGTGACAAATATTTGGCACAAGTCGGCACTACATCTGTATACTTAGTACTTAGACTACATCTGAATACTTAGTAAAATTTGGAAATGGTAAAAACATACTCAAAACTTCACAAAGATATTTTGTGAGGAAAAATCATTAGGTCTAAATTCAGTGTAAGAACGTTAACGACTGTATGCGCGATTAACAAATATTTTGTTAAGTCGCCACTATTGACCAGGTCTAGACAACATTTAAACATGTAGTAAAAATTGGAACTGGTAAATGCCTACTTGCACTACACAAAACTACATTTAGATATTTTGCGAGGAAAGAAAATAATGATTACGTGAAAGTTTACAATGTGTTTGTAGAAATACATATATGAGCCTGGGCAAAAGGAGATTTAATGTATCTCCGTGATACATAATACCAAGCCAGTCAAAATACTGTTATTGATCAATGAAATCCATTTTGTCTTACAACCGGTTGAATCAAAAGGTAGAATGGTCCTATGACATGAAGACAATTTACAATTAGCAAAAACTTTCGACCCATGACAACCTGCGACGACTGCGCGGGCTGACAGGGGATGATACTTATTACAGATACATTAAACCCCTTTATCACAGAACATGACTCATGTATCCTGTATACTCGGAACAAGGAACGCAGGGAAAACATATTGTACGCTAAAATAAAAAGTATTTAGTTGTTTGATTCAGTATTTGGTTTATTTCAGACGTGTCATTATTTCTGCAAATGTCAAAAATTTCATAACAATATGACCAGTACTTCGAGATTTGCATTTTTATTTCGTAATGAGCAGTTTTGTAGGATAAATTATGGCATAAAATATTTACCATGTGTTTTGTTTTTTGTTTAGTATAGTTTTACATTTTGTCTAGGTCTCTTAAACCAGACGATTTGCAACAACAAACGGCACGTTAACAAACATGGCTGGCTCCAAATCTAATCTTTATACATGCCTCTCGCTAATGTATTTGATGACATCATGTAATTCAATGGAGCCACACTGTTCTAGGTTTCCTTACGAGGAAGCGTTACTAGAAAAACTCGTTAGACTGGAATTTAAAGTGGAGCAAATGGACAGTGGTATCAGAGTCGTTCAGGACAACGTTCTAGAAGAGCTGAACAAACTGAAGAAAGAGAGAGAGGAAAACATGGCGTTCCGGAAACAACTGGAAGAAGAGGTGAGGGAAAATTCTAATAGGACACTGGCGCAGGTTTTGAAACAAGCGGAATCGGTAGTAGAAGAAGTACAAACAAACATGCTTACGTTTAAGGAAGATTTCAAGGATTTGACCATCGCACAAAACCGCTCACTCGATAAGCTTCAAGGTAGAGTATCTTATTGTTGTTCTTGATTTTCTTATCTTAATAATACTCAGCAAAAATAAAAAGTATCCACTTTTCTTTGTGAAATATTTTGCTTATTTATGCAGTTCTGATGTCGAAACGCATACCAAGATATTTGTAGTCTATATTGTCTTGTTTCCAGGTGATTGTTACTGCGTGCAATGACCCGTATTGACACAATACACCCATCAGCCATATTTCGTGATTCCACGTGCATAAACGTCATGTATATCACTCGACAATTCTTTTGCTGTGTAAGCATCTCTAACGTCTTGTCTTTCAGAAAATCAAAACGATTTTTCTTTAGCAACATGCCACGTTTAAATAACGACCAGTGTAACCAAGCCATAGGTATGCTAAACGCTGGCCAAACGATAAGCGCAGTAAGCCAAGCGTTTGGATGCACTAGGAGGACTATTCAGAAGTTGGCCGATTGTTTCCAGAGGACCGGCAATGTCAGAGACCGTCCTCGCAGCGGTAGGCCCCGTGTGACATCGACACGGCAAGATCGTTTTCTTACGTTAACGCATTTGCTTCAGCGCTTCCTACCAGCCACTGTCACAGGGAGAAAGAACGGAATTTCTGCGCAGACAGTACGGAACAGGTTAAGGGCTAGGCATAGGCCAGTGATTTTAACTAGGGCCCATAGAACCGCCCAAATGAATTGGTGCCAACGTCATTTGAGATTTCGACGCGCCAATTGGAACAATGTTTTATTCACGGACGAGTCTAGGTTTAACTTTAGTCACGCAGATGGCCGTGTTAGGGTTTACTGTAGGAGAGGGGAGCGATTTGCTGATGCCTGCGTCCTTCAAAGAAACCGCTTTGGCGGCGGCAGTGTTATGGTATGAGGCGGTATAATGGGGGCTTGAAGACGCGTCTTATTGTAGTGAATGGCAATTTGAATGCTCAGAGGTATATCAACCAAATTCTAGCGCTAGAAGCAGTGCCATTCATTCAAAGACAAGCTCAGCAAGTCACCCTTTAGCAAGATAATGCTAGACCGCACACAGCCAGCAATTCCTGCAACGTCACAACATAAACCTTCTCGAATGGACAGCGAACAGCCCTGATTTAAATCCCATCGAGCACATTTGGGATGAATTGGGTAGAAGAGTGCATAGGCAGGACCTGACAAACATTCAGGACCTGCAAAATGCCCTGCAAGCTGCATGGAATAATTTCACTCCTGACATTATCAGACGTTATGTGAACAGTATGCGATAGAGGATCCAGGTCGTTCTTGCCAGTCAAGGCAGTTATACGCGATACTAAACAATTTGATAACCATAACATCTGTCAGATAACCTATTGGAAACTTCTTCATTAGCCTGTGATTTTTAAAATTGACCCCTTCGATACGTCAATGCCTATAATTCGGTATGCTCTCAATCAAATCACGTGAAAATTCACGATTCAATAAACAAATGATCAGATTTTAACTTGAAATCGATTTAATGAAATTTCCAATTATAGTTTTGAAAAAAAAAATAAAAAATAAAAAATAAAAAAATAAATAAAATTTTGTGGACTGGATACTTTTTATTTTTGCTCAGTATATTTCAGAGCAGAACAAAACTATTCTTTTTATATTTCAGAGAAAGTATAGGCTTCACAAAGTCACGATTATTGAAAAAAAATATGAATATATAGAATAAATCAAACTATTTGCTGGAACAAACATATTGATAAAAGAAAAATATCAGCTGTACTTTTGGCAGTTTGAACTTTTGTTGCACATTTTTCAATGGGCATTTGCCATTCTTGTCTATATAGCCCCTATTGAACACACAGCCAGGACATCTTTGTTCGTCTAAAACTCAAGAATTTTCTAAATTTCACAATAGAGCAAATCCTGGTTGGCATAACCAGTGGTTACTTTCTAAATATAGAATTAACTTTAGAATGCAATTTGGAATATTTTGGTTAATACGGGCAAGATAGGATCGTACGTGTATATATATGTAGCTTATGAAGCGTTTTCAAGTTCCCAAGAGTTTTCTTACTATTAAAGCGTCGCGATTTCTGATTAGCTAAACCAAATGCATTACTTTCTTAATAAAGCATTAAACTAAGAATGCAATTTAAAGCAATTTAGAGTGATCTGAGTTCGTATTCACCAACCATTCATAAGAATATTCTTTGTCTTATTCTTCAAGATTATCGAAATTTGAAAACCAAATGGTTTAGCCAGTCAGAAGATGTGTTACTTTCAAATTTAGAATATTTTGGAGAATAAGACTGAGAACTTTCTTAATAATCGTAGGTGAATATGGACCAGGCTAGTCGATGAACGGGCCTAGGTAGGCTCATCCATGTGGGCTTATGAAGCATTGTGAGCTCATCCGTGTGAGCTCATAGAGCATTGTGAAGTCTACAGTAACTTCTTATCTCACTTAAGCACGAATTGGTGTTCGGGACCTTTAGCAGTCGCTTATCGTTCGGGTTCTTTCTGTCTGTTCATAACAGGTTTGTTTGATGAGCCACTTGGGAGAAAGCCTGGATTCCAGTCTGATCATTTTTCATATAATTATACTAACGTTACTTTGTCGACAATTGTGCAACAGATTAACATTTTTGCCACAGATCTGTGTAGACCGTGAAAGCATAAGGTGATAAGGAGTGTTTAAAATTATTACCGCCTGGACCAGGCTATCTGAAATACCGGTATAGTGATTTACTATCTCAGGTTCGAGCCAACATTTCATAATTCTTAGGTTTCTAAATCAAAATTTACCTTGAGAATAAGACATTCTTTTGGTTACAGGTAATTGTATATGTCTTGTTATGTAGCTCATAACCATAATGATTACTTGCTTCAATGTTTTACCAGACTTGCACATGATGAAGTTATTTACATAGAACATAATATTAACTCTTTAGCAAACGACAAAATTTTAGACTGGTCCATCTTGAATGTAATTGCAGCTGACAAACTATATGTTGCACCAATTTGGAAAATTTTTCTTTGAAAGCGTAAAAAATAATGTGAGAAAAGGACAAAATGTTGGAAAACAGCATTTTCTTCTATTCCCACAATGTTTTGAAAAGTCTTTTATGTAGGGGTTTTTTAAACTCGGAATAAGGTGGTTAAGGGTTAAATGCAGGCCTAATAACGGTATTATTTCTGGAACGGGTAGAAAACGTATTGGAAAAAGGATGAAATACTGGTAGCCAATATTTTGACTTTTTTCAATTATGTTTTCAAAAGTCTCCTTCTTTTTGGCTGTAAAAACAAGGGATTGTTTGGTTCAGAGTTAATAATGACTGCTTCTCCCTTTTCTTTACAAATGAGTACTTATTTTGCCAAGATAAATTATATAACCACTGGTAACCATTTTTTACCCTTTTCATACAATATTTTCAAAAGCCAAACACTTCGTTGGCTGTAAAAAACGGATTATTTGATTTAGAGTTACTAATGTCTCTGTCCCCTTCTCTTTACACATTAGTACCATTTCATATAGACAAATTATATAGCCGCTGATAAAATCCGAATCACTTCTTCTTGTGTACTTTCAGAGTTTGCCGAAGCCTCAAACATTTTGTTTCGAGCTCGCGATGTTTCCAATCTAACACCACTGAAGAATGAAACCATGATCTTCACAAACGTCATGACGAATCAAGGTTCGGGCTACAACTCAGCGAACGGTATTTTTACCGCGCCGGTAGCTGGTCTGTATCTATTCAGCGCACAGTTTTGCATCCTAACTGGCCCGAAGTATTTCCACTTTGCCTTCTACATTGATGGAACCAAAAAGCAAGCCATGGCGATTGGTTCACCTAGAGCTGATTGTACTACCAGCGTTATACCTATTGAGCTTAGAAAGTCATCCGAAGTCAGCGTCAGATGTATCAATGGAGGTTATAAACTGCATACCGATTCATACCGTTGGAACATATTTTCAGGCGTACTCATCAGACTTATGAATAATGACTAAATGGTAATACAAATTTTTATGGTGTCACCGTGGCATTATCAACCTTTTCCCACACAAAACTGAGTTTTAACGACATTGGGGAAGACTTTTTAAAACATTGTGGGAGAAGGAGAAAAAGTTAGTAACCAGTATTTTCTCCATTTCCCACAGTGTTTTCAACCCTTCCAAAGGCAAATTTCTGTTTAAAATTTTCTTGCCCGGTAAAGTGTTAATGGACAAACTGCTAAAGTTGGATAGCAGTGCTTTGTGTTGTACACATGTGTATGTAACTATGTAGCCCATTCAAATAGATGCTTTTCAACATGTCACACTGAAATGCAAATGAGCCATGCTCTGTGAAAAGGAGGCTTAGTGCATTTTTGAAAAGTATCGACCAAGGTCAGCCTGCGCAGTCCGCGCAGGCTGACCTTGGCCGAAACTTTTCACTATTGGTCAATTTTCTGTATGTCAAAAGAGCAGTGTGTCTCATAATTCAGTAGGTTGTTATATAAAACGGATTTTAGGGATGTATGATACTGCGATGACGTGCTTGGTACCATGTATCGCGGAGATGCATGAAGCCCCCTTTTGCCAGAGCATGGCTCAAATAAATTGAAAATTTTGCAAAACAAAGTTGTCATAATCCTTCAATTATAATCAAAATCTTTAGCTTAACTCGTACATTTTTACCAGGCGACAACCTTTTAGCTATTTTGTTTGATTGCATTGTGTTGAACGACGATTTCCACACTTAAGTGGCTGAGTTTTTCATCCCATTCAATCAGCAGCGTCTTGACATTTTACAGAACATGAAAACGGATTACCCTACTTGCAGGCGTCAATTGGGGAAGATAATGTCTACGGAAAAGTCTTCCTTAGATATCAGTTAATACCAGTTGAAGAGATGACAGGGTAAAGAATTGCGACAAAAGGGGCAAAGATTTCACAATTTTTCAATTGATTTTAGCTCTTTTACCAGATGACAAAACCTTAAACAAGCCCAATGTGAAAGCATTTGCAGACAACAAATGAAAGGTGATTCAAATGATGGAATTTTTTTTTTTCCTTTTTTGATATGACAGAAAGCATTGTGAGAAAAGGAAACAGTTCTGCTGACCAAAATGTTCTCCGTTTTCCACAATATTTTCAAAAGCCTTTTTCTTTAGGGCTGTTAAAATTCGAGATTGAGTGTTAATGGGTTATTTTTTTATGTTTGAAATTTCGAGGCAATAAGTGGCCGTGGAGTTATGGTAAATGTTTGCCTTCAGGTTTTTTCCTTGTCACCAACCAGTTTCTCACAATAACGCAATGCAGAAAGTTACATAAATGTCAAAAATCTGTTGATTGTTTATAAAATCATGACTGTTATTCTTAATATCGGCATAAACCTCAAGCATGTAACCCAAACATGACTGAGGCCTTTGAACCCCTGGAGCAGATTCCCTGAGACATGCAAGACCATATTGACCCTTTACCACATAATCCGCAGTTTTAACGACCTGGAGGAAGGAAGTTTTCTGAAATATCATTGATAAACGAGAAAAAAGTTGGTAACGAACATTTTCTCCTTTTACCACTGTTTTTCTTACATTTTTTTAAAATGAAACCCGATACTTGAACCATCTAGACGTTGTCATCTGCAGTTGCTTTCAGTTTGACAAGTCAAAAATTTTGTCGTTTACTGGAGAGATCAAGTTTGCGTCATTTTGAACTGCTGTTGAGTCTAAATATAGCCTTGGCTAATACATTCTTTTCAACTTTCTATCAGACGAAAAAGTATTAGACCTGACCATATTTTGCACAAAATTTTCAGACGTCAAACGAAACTTGGCTCATATGATGGGAGATGTCTTTGAAATGTTGACAATATTGTTGTTAAAAGATAACCATTATTGTTTTTCTTTTTCCACGATGTTTTCGAAAGTCTTCCTCTCAAGGGTAATGATTGGTTTGTATTGTGTTTATCGCCTTTTGAAGCATTATTTCAGTTACATCGCGACGACCAGTGCGCCTATCTGTACACTCCTGAGGTCCAATTTACCAGTGTTGACCAGGTATTCCTCCCTAGCCATCGGCTCCTTTCCCACATAATTATCGCGAAACAACGATCTGCAGCGAGAGAGTAATGAATCCTGTTGGAACAACTATGGTTAAAGCTAGTACATTCAGATAATATTATATTGAAAACTGTGTACGAAAATTACTTAATTAAATGTTCCCTTGGCGAGAGAAACTGGACATACAATGTTAAAACAATATTGAATAACTTTGGTTTTTCAGAATATTAGAACTTCCAAAATAATATCAATGAAAAGCAATTTATTCCAGTTTTTAAGAATCTATTATGGGATTGTTTCAAACAATCTTGGATGTCCGATAAAGAAAATAATTCTGTTCTTAATAACTTGTATTTTCACCTGAAAGCGACTTTTGCTTTGGAGGATTATATTCAGAAAGTACAAACTAAATATTTTAGAAGCATGTCGACTTGTCTTCAAGTTTCGTCCCATAATTTAAGAATTGAGACGGGCAGGTATGGGAGAAACCGCATTGCGCGAAACGAAAGAAGTTGCCTGATTTGTAATAAGTCGGGTATAGAAGACGGATATCATTCTGTCTCGCACAAAGCAAAATCCCCGTCTGTTTTATTTTTGAAATAAGTAAATTTTAAAGTATTTATCACAAAACATAATATACGTATAAGCCATGCACTGTGAAAGGGGGTGGGTGGGTTAATGCATCTTCAAAAAGTATCGACCTACGTCAGCCTGCACAGTCAGCGCAGGCCGACATGGGTCGAAACTGTTTGCTATTTGAATATTTTGTGCGTGTCAAAGGACCATTCTACCTCCTGACCCAGTCGATTGCTAGACTAATTGGATTCTTGCTGATCCAGAATTACGTGATGACTTGTTTGGTATAATTCATCACGGAGATGCATTCAGTTTCCATTTGCCAGAGCCCAGCTCATATGTAAAATCTAATGTTGTATACAGACAATTATTAAAATCTATAGGTACATCTGAATTTGTCCTAAGCTTATAGATAAACGTGATCTAAAGTACACGCTGTGCATATGAACGCGCCTCTGGGATAAAGAGCGTTGATGTATCTTTGTGAGCCATTGTACAGTTTGTAACGCATTGTATCAAGCAAATCATCGCATAATATGGCTCCATTTTGTCTTAATCCCGGCTGACACAAGCGATAGAGTCCACTTTTGACATGCAGAAAATTTGTTTTGCAAAAAGTTCCCATCCAGTTAGCCAGTTCGGTTTGCTTACGTTTACATGAGTCGATACTTTTCGCTGATACATTAAACAAACGAAATCTAATGTTACATAAATAAAATGATTAAAATCTATAGGCTCATAAGAATTTGTTCCAAGCTAAAAGAAAATCCTGATTCTAAGCACTTGCCTAATACATGAGCATGTTTCTGGGACAAGGGGTTTAATGCATCGTCATAACACAGTACCAAGCAAGTCATCCCATAAAATGGCTCCATTTTGTCTTAAAGGTGGCCCTTCAGATTCTGGGACGAAAAATTTACAAAGATACATAAAAATCATCCTTATACTCCCAAAGCCTTTTAATTTTCATTCATAAAACCCTAGTAATCGAAAACCATCCGACAACAAGAGAAATTAGAGATTTACTATGGCCCAGGTCGACACCGACGTGAAACACGTTCTATTTTTACATGAGCAACTCGCTCATTTACATACCGGAAATACACAGACAAAGCTTCAAACATAGCGTCGGAAGAAGACATTATGGAAAATAATTACATGTTTATTATGTTATGGAATTTAAGCGTAGTTAGTCACGTGCCAGTCACTTGACGTTCCCACAGTGCTTTTTTGATTTCTGGCACGAAATCTAAAAATACCTTAAGAGGCTACGTAGCCTTTTAAGGGAACACTATCAAAAAAATTTTTTTTTGTAATTTTATGGTTCTTAATTATTGATGATATGTATTGTTTTTTCATATAAATTTCAGTGATATATATTTTTTTTAATTTGGTGAGATGTGAAAAATCTAAATACCCACCTTTAACCCTTTCGGCGCCATAGGAGAAAAAAAGGGACTTTTGCGGACGACATAGATCAAGATCAGAATGCACAAAACGTGCAGTCTGATCTTAGATCTATTCCGTCCGCTTGTGTAATCAAGACTATTAGACAACAATCGTTCTGAGTCCCAGTGGATTCTATTTTCAGGCATCGAAAAGGATCGAGTTTATATATTTGGCGCTGAAAGAGTTACAATCGGCTGACACATGCGGTAGAGTGGAGTGCTTCTTTGACATGTAGAAATTTAATTTACATGTACCTACAGCAAAATGTATCTACCCAGGTTAGCCTAGCGGACTGCTCAGGCTGATATGGGTTGATATAGATGCATTATAAAACCAGCTTTTCACAGAACCTGACTCTTATATAAAACATATGCCTATGCATAAATTAAGATAACCAACACTGCACTTAGCTCATACCATACTTTAACTTTTAACCAAACGGCAATAGTTTAAAATTTTCCAAATTGAAAGCATCTGCAGATTGAATGAGCGTTTGCAAAATGTATAAAAAACACTGACGACCGTCTTAGGCCTGACCGTGGTCGATTTTCTAAACCGAGAATAAGACTAAAGATACACTTTAGAATGGTTGGTAAATACGGGTCCAGATTGAAAAAAAATGATCGCCTTGTTATGTTTTCTAGGAGCAGATGAAGGAAGATGTTGTTTTTGGACGACTTTCCCCTTTGTGGGGGGAAAAGGTAGAAACTGCTGTTTACTAGCATTTTCTCCGTTTTATCCACAATTCAGGATCGTTAAAAACTGGATGGTATGGTAGAGGGTTTACACTGCCATACAAGATGTACATATAGATTACAAAAGAGGCATCAGAAAAGACTTGCTGTAGTTTTTGAGAAAAGTGACAAATGGCTTATGAAAGACAACTGTGGTTCGAATTAAAGCCATAATTAAATACGTTATCTCCCTTTAGCATTTGTGCTCTTCGAAACCCTGACCAAAGGTATCACACCAATGCGAACTTCTTCCGGATAATAGTAACAAATGCAGTCCTGTTCGAAAATTTGAAAGCAAACACTTCTGCCGAAATGTCTTATCAGATAAAATAGAAGGATTAAAATGTGTTTCTGGTGTTACTTTGCTGATTTCTGTGGAAACTAAGCGCAGGTTTGTGATCTCTTGGAAATTTTTTGCTTATGACCAATAAAGGAACATGGTCTACCACCCGGAAGAGACTATTTTCCAAAGATAGTAATGCTTTAGATGGAAAAGAAAAAAACGAAATCGGTTGAGGTACCAATTTCATTTTAGCCTCATGAACAGGCCTGGTCATAAATCTGCCTACACCTATAGTGGGTATCAGTTGCAAATAAGTTAGACCTTGAACCGTATAGGCCCCCAAGGGACAGGGTCGTTTGCGAGTTATACAGGTCAAACTTCATCAAGTGCACTCTTGCATACAAGGTATTAATGAATCGCCATTCAAGCTACATACATGTATTTATTTCCTCTACATTTAAAATATTAGAATTATTTTCAGATTGGCTAATACATTCACATCTGTTGTCACAACAAATGTTTTACAGAAACAGAAACAATTTTGAGTCAAAGTACTGAAGGTACTGAATTTGGTCATGATTGTGAGACTAAAATGGCTGGAACTCAAAAACGAATCCATATTATAAAACATCGTTTTATCAGGCTAGTAATACAGAATAGATGTTATGAGAAACATTGTGTCTTTTGACTGTAAAATTTATAATTTCTACTGGCTGTTTTGCCATAACAAATCGGAGAATTAACAGCACCAAATGTTGTACTTTTTTTGAAATCTTATCACTATTGCGGGAACTAAAGATTTTTTAGATTTTAGAATATATTTCACTATGTTAATTAAATCAATGCTATGAGTTGTACTCTATATTCTGTAAATTTACATTATTTCGCCTATTGTTTAATGAGTACATGTATATAAAAGGTATCTTTATAGACATGCATATGGTCGTTCCCTATGTCACTATGGTCCTCCTAACTCGCCCTCCCGGGTAGCTCAGTGGTAAGCGTATCAAATTCGTGTCCTGGTGGTTGTGAGTTGTAGTTAAGGCAAACTTTCTTTCTGGCGATTTTGCCTGTCACCTCTAATGCATGTGAGAAAAGTAGTCAGTGAAAAGAAAGTTGTGTCAGTACTGGTGTGAAAAGCCAAGAAACATGAGTAGGTGCACTGACTTCCGTGATATGACCTAAGCTGTTAAAACGGCGTTAAAACCCCAATTCAATCAATCAATCATCTTAACTCAGTACTAAGTATCAAATGTTTCATAACAGGTGCATCTGCCCTGTTAGCATATCAAATCCAAAGAAGAAATTCAACTCATATTGGTAACATACAAAGGTAGCAAATCACCGACAACCATAAGTATGATGTGAGCTGTCGCCGTGATATGATTAGACTAATGTTGAAAACCTTCTAAATACTCCATTTGCTTTTTGAGCGTCGAAGTTGAAAACATGGCTTTTACGAACGGCAAAGATTCAGATCAGACTGCACAGAACGTGCAGTCTGATATTTGATCAATACAAGTCCGCTTGTTTAGTTAGGCCTATAAGAAAGAAAAACTGTCTGAGTTTTAATAAATTGTATTGTCAGCCGTCGAAAGAGGTGGAATTTATGTATGAGTGGCACTGCGACAAAAAGGGATTCAATGCATCCCCCGTGATGTATTGTACCAATCAAATCATTACGTAGAACCCCTACTATCTACTTTGTTTGTCAATCGACTGAGTCATGAGGTAAAATGATCCTTTGACATGCAGAAAATTTGACGTTAGCACAGTGTTTCGGTTCATGTCAGCCTGCACGGACTGCACAGGCTGACATGAATCGATATTAATTGCAGATGCATTAAACCTCCTTTTCATAGATTATGACTCAAATTCATCTTGGCGCTAAGGAACAAAATCTGTGCTTCAATTAGTACCATCAATATTTAAAATTCGTGGCGTTCTTGTAAATGTAAGAGAAACCAATAAAAGTAGCTTTAAAACTACATCTTCATATGGTCACAGTGCCTTTAAAGTATTAAACTGTGCCTCTTTAAGTAATAATATCTGCCAAAGTAAACAAATTTGATATTAAAATGGGTTCAAATCTAAATAATATCATATAAATAAAAATACGGAAATTATTGTGAAGATGACAGTCTGTTATTGTACTGTCGGTCCAAGTGTTAGTCGCTGGCACAGAAATTAATTTCAAAACTAGGTTAAGTTGACAGGTCACTCTATATCGTGTATAATTTTTGCCTGATTGTAAAATTCATTTTTCTTCTAGCTATTAACACTTGAAGCGACCACACAATAACAGATTTTCCATACTTTTAACTGGTGTGATCTATTTTGAAATGCATTTCAACACCAACATTTTTATTCGGGCGCTACTGGGCCTTTAAGGTCTACGGCCCCTAACTCATCGGAAAACATCGACGTTTTCTTAAAGGCTATTCGACAAATCTCGGCAGCTTCCGTCTTTTGATATGGGAGTTAGGGGCCGTAGAATTACTACCTCATCGTTAAATATCGTGTAACATCGACGTTTTCGTAAAGGCTATTCGGCCAATCTGGGCAGCTTCCGTCTTTTAATATGAGAGTTGCGGCCATAGACCTTAAACTTGCAATAACATTTTGCTTTTGTCTTTTTACTAATCCTCTCATACAACATTTAAGAGGCGTTGCTATGAATGTGCTAAACATGAAACCCTAAACGAAGGCAGGGACCGAACTTCCACCTATTCTGTCCGGTATTTGTATGCCTTCAATTTCTCGATAAGGCATAGGCCTACTAGCAAAATAGGTGTTGCAGCCAGGGCTTCAAATTTCCGCCCGGCTATGCGCATAATTTTTGACACACATATCAGGTATGAAAGAGAAATCCCTAGAATAGATTCAAAGATAATATCTTTAAGACAATGAAAGCAGCTGAAAAAAAAATACATCTGGCAAGTTGTTATAAGTGAATGTTATCTCTCAAAGTGTAAAAAAGTTGTGAAAATTTTGAATATTTATTATTTTTTCGTTTGAGAAAGAAAATCCCTTGCATTTTCATAAGACGAAACAAGGCCTGTTTCATCCCTTGACAAAGAGAGGAAAAAAGTTATCATTTGTTTTTCATTTCTTGACATTAGTCTGTTGCCTTCCAGTATAATTGTTATATTCGGGCGAAAGTTACAGATATTTATTGTTCTGTTCTGAAAGTAAGTAAGATCTCACAACGGCGTCACAGGATTTCTTAACAACGCTTTTAACAATTCGGTAGTTTTGAAACCGTTAAATATCAAAACGATTCGACTTAAAAAAAAAAAAAAAATCGATCAAACATCTATAAATTCTAGTTCTGCTTAGTCCTTTACGAATCATTCCGGAGTTTTATCGGCCCTGAGGATGTAAGTCTTTGAAAACATTGTCGATGAGGAGAAAATGCTGGCTACCATTATTATCTCTTTTTTCCACATTGTTTTCCATCCTTCTAAAATCAAACCACACCATTTGAATATAGTTAGTTGGTCATATACAGGGCTTGAAACCATAGGGTCGCTGGTTCGATTTCCTATGCGAAGGGATTCATTCCTCTCTCGACACTTTATAGCCGGGCCCGGTAGCGCAGTCGGTAGCGTAGAGGACTCAAGAGCAGGGGGTCGCTAGTTCGCTCCCCGGCTCGGTCGATTTCTTTCCGAGGATTGACGATTGTCATTGCCACAGGATTCATTCCTCTCACGGCTGATCATTGTTTATACAATGGTTATGTGGGAAAGCAACCAGTGGCTTGGAAAGAATATTGGGTGGAGTTCCGGTAAAAGAAACTTCGGGAAAGCATGGATAGGACAGTACAAGAAATCGTGGATGTATTACGTGCACTGGCTGCCGCAATATAGGTCAAGTAATACTGGAAGAGACGTCAAAGAACAAGCAAACAAAATCTGAAAAAATACTAGATTGCTTTGTTTATAAACCAGATTTCTGTGCGATAGGACCTTGCTTTTCATTATCTGTACACGAATTCAACTTTCCCAGAGAAAAATAAAAAAGAAAAGTTTATCAGAGGGTTTGAAACTGAACCAGTGAGTGCATGTAATTGTAAAGATAACAGTTCCAGAAACATTCTCATAGAACTCTAAGCAAAGAAAAAAATCCAAAATTCTGAGCAATGATTTAGGGTCTGACCGTGAGAAAATTGTGTTGACATCTGTGAGAGACATAATTGTTTTAAGGGAGCATACTAACATTTTTCATACTTATTACATTAAGACTATGAGTAAAACTGAGACTGGTTGGTGAATACGTGCTCTGGTCTCATACAATAGATG
This sequence comes from Hippopus hippopus, assembly GCA_946811185.2. Lineage (NCBI taxonomy): Eukaryota > Metazoa > Mollusca > Bivalvia > Cardiida > Cardiidae > Hippopus > Hippopus hippopus. The sequence goes on from OX328100.1 coordinate 46,590,206, forward strand.
GAGTGCCTGGTTGCAAAACAATAATTCCGTTATCGTAATGCCAAAATTGCACCTTTTTACTGCATGTAACAGCTTAGTTTATCTACGCTTGCAAATAATACTCTATTTTGTAGTATTATGCTACAAGCACATGCATACATACGAATTCTGCGGATGTACGGATAGCCCGTTTGTGTCTATCCGTTCTACTGGTAATTATCCGTCATACCATTCCGTTAAGTCCGTAACTGTCCGTATTGTATCCTAAGGGTCCGATGATCCGCGACAAAATTTAGAAAATTGTTAAAATTCAGGCCTGGATGATTGAAACCTTATAATCCGGCTTGTTTCCACATCTATCCATATCTTTTCTGTATCTAATTCGTATTTAATCCGTATCTCATTGTATCTCAATGTATTACACAGCAGTCGATTCTACATTGTGAGCTGTTACGGATTCATGTGTATAACTGGTTTTGTTTGGCATATTGTTACAGACTGTCACCATCAAAAATGCAGTTACTTGACGAATAGCTACTTTCAGATACGAATTATATCTCCATGGTGCTCTCATCAATGCAATCCTGGAGACATGTTGGGGGCGGACGGGTTGCCGTTCCTGGAGACTATCTCCTTTTCTGTTTTTAGCTGGCATATTGCTGGTTTTTACACGTGGCGAAAAAAATGCCACTATTTAACTTCTGTATATATCTAATCAGGTAGGCATGCACAGTAGTCCCGATATATCCGTATCTATCCGCATTTAACAGAGACAGAAGGTAACTGAAGATAAAGAATCCGTTTCTGTCCGTTTGTATCCGTATCTAACCACATAGTGTTACATCAAAAGGAAGTTACTAACTGCTACCGTACGAAGGATTTATCGTTACCTGTTTGTATCTGTCTGCATCCAGAGGTAAAAAGCACATATGAACAGTTTGTATCGAATCGGCTATGGTCATTATTAGAAATAATGGTGACAGGTAGGTTTTGATACAATTTTGATAAAAGAGTAGTTATTACACCCAACTAGAGTTGTTTTGGATTATGGAAAAAAGCATTTAATTTTGTCTTTTAAACAAGAGGTCATAGCTTTTCCTTCTTTGTTCTATCTTTTTGACCCCAAATGCAAAACTTAGAGGTCTTGGAGCTAGTGGCTAATTTTTAGCCGCAAAAATAAGGGTCGGGTGAAGCCATGAAAGATTGCAGAAAACGGCATGGTATCATTTTATTTCATTCCGAGATTGTCGATTGTTTCCAATTCAATTAAGCTTGGCATTTTCAGGCTAGAACCCTGCGTTTAGATTGTGTGAGTTTTGGAATATTAACAAAAATATAGCCTATCTTGTCGTGTTTTTCGGACTATACCATTTATCGGATAAAGTCAGTGATTTCATTATTTCTACAAGTTGAACATGATTTATTTCTAAATACTGAGAATTGTGGACTATATTGTTGCATTTAATTGCTTTTTGTCATTTCAGACTTATTTTAGACCTTTGAAAACAGAATTTCTTTGTCACGTGTTGTTGCGTGGCGAGACGAGTGGACAACTGTGCCACGCCGCCTTAAGAATACAGGCCTCGCTCATTACTTCTGCGGACGGCTGCCACCTTTATACGAAACTATCCGCCATATCTGTAATAATCGTATATATGTGTGACCTCTATAGGAATGAGGCGTTTGTCAGTGTTTTACAAGAAATTCTTTTTTTACGGCGAAAAGTCCATGTAAGGCCCCCTTTAAAGGCGAGTCTGGTTTTCTCCAAGTAAGTAAACAAAGTGTTGATGTTAAACGATGTTTTCCCTTGAAGCAGGGTTTGCGTAGGAGGGTCGACTGCAGAACGTGCAGTCTGACTTTGAATCTACACTGTCCATTACGTTGACATTTTTACTGGCAGACATAAGTTTAATATTGCAATATTTAGGGTTTTACTTTTAACAGACAGTCCTTTAGATGCTAGACTAGACTCAATTGGCATTTGTAGACGTTTTAGATCAAGATCGGACTGTGCAGAACGAGAAGTCTGATCTTGGGTCTGCACTGTATACACTAGTGTGAGTTTTTCCCCAACAAAAAGATGCGTATATTTCGGATTGTACAATCGGCTGAAAATAGTCAAAAACTGTTAACGGATAAAAAAGGTGAAAACTACTAGTTGTGTGTTTTTAACAACGTTTTTTTTTTAAATGAAAAAAAAATTGGGAAAACAAAAAGGACCTGTGTTCTTTGACATATTCAAATTATGTCTTTCACCGCCGTAGGTGACATAGGAAGTTTTTGCAGTCAGCGGAAACAAGACCAGACTGCACAAAACCTACAGTCTGATCTTGGCTATGCATAGTCCACATTCTGACCTGTAGGTCTCTTTGTATGTTTTAGAACTGTATTTCAAACAACTGCGTCAGTTGGTCAAATTCATTTATTTGGCAGAAAAAATAGATTTTTCGTTTCCATAGGCAACACCAAAACTTTTTATTGGCTGCAAAGATTTATATCGGACTGCACAGAACGTGCAATCTGATCTAAATTTACTCTGCCAACTACTGCAATCTAAACGACGACCAATAAGTGTTTTCTTTTTAAAAAAAAGTGTTTACAGTCGTCGAAGAAAGTCGATTAATTTTTTTTTTAGTGTATAAATCTTTGCATTCCTTTGACTACCCGTCAGAAACTGTAAAATGAGAAAAGATAACCGGGAAAGAAAACGACATTTTCCCACACATTAAAGTGCCAAAAAATTTTCAACTGTTTTTCAAAAGAACTTTAAATGAAAGATAAACATTTGTCTGGATTCTTTTTCAAGATATTTATGTAATAAGAACTGACATGTTTTCCAGAAAACATGATAGATTTTGTCTGAGCTTGTTTTCAAGACAGGACACGTGTTTTGGCACTTTCAAACATTATAAAATGATGGGATGCACTGTTATTCATTACGGTTTATAAATGTAAGGAAGTTGCATCCAGGTAGGTAAGGCAGAAGCTATTTCCTGCTACTTTTGAACCATGAAATCCCTTAGAGAGACTCATTGCGCTTTTATGGACAATGTAGATTAATTTAAGACTGCACAGTACGTGCATATCGTGATAGTTTGCTGATTCTCTTTTTTTAAATTGTTGACCCATATTCTGTTAAAAGGGGGGGCTTAGTTCATCTGCGCAAAGTATCGACCCAAGTCAGCTTGCGCAGTCTGTTCTGGGCCAAAAATTTTCGCTATCGGTCAATTTTCTGCTTGTCAAAGGTCAGGTGTACCTCATGATTCAGTTGGTTTTATATAAGATTGATTTTATTGAACCATAATTATATGATAACTCGCAAGTTTTGATGTATTACGGAGATGCATCAAGCCCCCTTTTGCCATAGTATGGCGCACTTGTTTGTTTGGGAAAGAGTAAAGTCATCTGCAACAAAGTTGTGTCATAAAATAACGGGTTGCTTTTGTGAATGGTGATTATTTTCTCATGGATGTATTAGGACCAGAAATTTTGATTTATTCTTTTTGTTTAAAATGATTTCTTGTCTTTCTTTCATTCTTTCTTTCTTTCTTTCTTTCTATCTATCTTTTTTTTTTTTTTTTTTTTTAATTTCAATTATTTATTTAATTATTTTTTCATTTGTTTATTCGTTAATGCGCTTTCAAGTTCAATTTACGTATTCAATCAAAACTATTAGACAAATTAAAATTAGAAATTTAATAATAACTTAAACAAGAATTCCGAGCCATATGGAAAAGCTCAAATATTGCGACTCAAATGCCCTTTTACCGAAAATATATCACCATATCGTACAGTGTAGATCCAAGACCATGCTGAAAGTTCTGTGTAGTCTAACCTTGGATCTACACTGTCTGCAAAAGCGTATGTATTCATGCCAGCAGTCTGGATCTTGATCACAGCACTTTCATCTTTTCCTACAACGTTTTTAAATAATGCAATACCTTCCTCTTCAGGATCCTTAAAAACACAGTATTGTGTAGCGAGAAGTTTTAATAGGCACCTAAATTATAGCCGATCAAGTTTCAAAAAGTTAACGACTGTATGAGCGAGTGACAAATACTTGGTACAGTTCGGCACCAATTCCTCAGTGAAGACTACATCTAAATAGTTGGTAAAATTTGTAAATGGCAAACTCATACTTAAAACTTACCAAAACTAGACTCTGACATCTTGTGAGAAAAATCATTAGGTCAATTTTCATATAAGAACGTTAACGACTGTATAAGCGAGTGACAAATATTTGGTAAAGTAGACACTAATGCCCTGGTCTAGACTACATTTGAATATTTAGTAAACATTGGAAATAGTAAACGCATATTTAAAACTTCACAAAACTAGATTTTGCTATTTTGTGAGGACAAAATCATTAGGACGTGAAAGTTTCCACTGTTTGTAGAAAAATATGTACATGTATATACATGAACCACGCTGTGACAAAAGGAGGTTTAATGTATCTCCGTGATACATTATACCAAGCAGGTCAAAATATTGTTATGAATCAATGAAATCCATTTTGTCATATACCCGGCTGAATCTAGAGGTAGAATAGTCCTATGACATGCTGACGATTTACAAACAACAAAGTTTCGAACCATGACAGCCTGCGAGGACTGCGTGGGCTGACACGGGCTGATAATCTTTGCAGATACAATAAACCCCTTTTACACAGACAACGACTCGTGTATCCTGAATAAACGAAAAAGGAAAGCAAAGTAAACATATGATAGCAAAAAAGACTCAGGAAAGAAGGGTAAACATACGCTACGCTAAAATGAAAAGTATTTAGGTTTTTGATTCAGTATTTGGTTCATGAATATGACATGAGAATTTTTTCTGCAATTGTCCAAAATTTCATTACGAAATTACTAGTACTTCTAGATTGGTATCTGTATTTTCTAATGAGCAGCTTTGTAGATTTAGTTATCGCATAAAATGTTTACCCTGTGTTTTGTTTTTTGTTAAGTATAGTTTTGCATTTTGTCTAGGTCTCTTAAACCAGACGATTTGCTACAACAAACGACACAGAAACAAACATGGTGGGCTCCAAATCTAATCTGTATACATGCCTCTGGTTTATGTATTTGCTGACGTCATGTTATTCAATGGAGCCACACTGTTCTAAGTTCCCTTACGAGGAAGCGTTACTAGAAAAACTCGTTAGACTGGAATTTAAAGTTGAACAAATGGACAGCGGTATCAGGGCCATTCAGGACGACGTTCTAGAAGAGTTGAACAAACTGAAGAAAGAGAGAGAGCACAACATGGCGTTTCGGAAACAACTGGAAGAAGAGGTGAGGGAAAATTCTAACAAGACAACGGCGCAGGCTTTGAAAAAAGCAGAATCGGTAGTAAATGAAGTACAAACAAACATGCTTATGTTTAAGGAAGCCTTCAAGGATTTGACCATCGCACAAAACCACTCACTCAATAAGCTTCAAGGTAAAGTATCTTATTGTTGTTTTCCTTATCTTAATATTTCAGAACAAAACAGAATTATTCTGTTTATATTTCAGAGAAAGTATAGGCTTCACAAAGTCATGATTATTGAAAAAGAAGAAATAAAAAAAAAACCCTACGAATATATACTATAAATAAAAAAATTACTAGAACAAACATAATGAAAAAAGAGAAACATCAGCTCTAATTATACCCCCACAAACGAAGTGGGGGGAGGGTATACTGGAGTCACCTTGTCCATCCGTCCGTCTGTCCGTCCGTCCTTGCGTCACGAAAGGCTTGTCCGGGGCATAACTTCCCAAGTATGAAAGCTAGTAACTTCAAACTTCATATACAGATAGGTCACATTAAGGAGAAGTGCAGTGTACAAGAGCCATTACTCTGTCTTCAGTATATTCAGAGTTATTGCCCCTTGTAAATTTTTAACTTTGGATTTTTGTCCGGGGCATAACTTCGAAAGTATAGAAGCTAGTAACTTCAAACTTCACACACAGATAGATCACATTTAGGAAAAGTGCAGTGTACAAGAACCATAACTCTATACCAACTACTGTTGGTGTTATTGCCCTTTGTAAATATTAACTTTCTATTTTTTGTCCGGGGCATGACTTCCAAAATAAAAAAGCTAGTAACTTCAAACTTCATATACAGATAGGTCACATTAACGAGAAGTACAGTGTACAAGAACCATAACTCTATTCCCACTACTTTTGGAGTTATCGCCCTTTGTAAATTTTAACTTTGGATTTTTATCTTGGGCATAACTTACAAAGAACAAAACCTAGTAACTTCAAACTTCATATACAATTAGATCACCATAAAGCAAAGTGCACTTTGCAAGAACCATAACTCTTTACCCACTATTTTTTGAGTTATTTCCCTTTGTAAATTTTAACTTTGGATTTTTATCTTGGGCATAACTTGCAAAGTACAAAAGCTAGTAACTTCAAACATCATTTACATTTAGATCACCTTAAAGCAAAATGCACTGTGCAAGAACTATAACTCTATTCCTACTATTTTGTGAGTTATTGCCCTTTGTAAATTTTAACTTTGGATTTTTGTCTGAGGCATAACTTCCAAAGTATAAAAGCTAGTGACTTCAAACTTCATATATTTTTTTCACCCAGTTAAGGCACTTTGATGATTTTTGATAAAATGACACCTGTTCTGTGACAAGGCGCTGTGTGGGGGTATGCGGCACTTTTGTGACAGTTCTAGTTTTAGCTGTATGAACTTTTGTTGCACTGTTTTTAGTGGAAATTTGCCATTCTTTTCAGCATGGCGCCTATTCAACAGACAGTCGTGATACCGTTGTTCGTCTAAATCTCAAGAATTTTACAAGTTTTATATTAACGCAATTTCTGATCGGCTAAAACAGTAATTACTTTCTAAATATAGAATTAACGTAAGAATGCAATTTAGAATAATTTAGTGAATTTGGCCCAATGGGCTCTTACGTGCATTTAGCTTATGAAGCACTTCAAATGAAGTCCCCAAGAACTTTCTAAACATTAAAGTGACGCAATTTCTATATATGCTTAACCAAATGCATTACTTTCTAAATATAGAGTTAAATTAAGAATGCAATTTAAAGCAATTTTGAATGATCTATGTCCGTTTTCCCCAACCATTCTTAAGAATATACTTTGTCTTATTCTTCAAGATTATCAAAAGTTACAGTAACACAACTTCTGATTGGCAAAACCAAATGGTTAAGCCAATTAGAAGTTGTATTACTTTCAAAATAAGAATATTTAGGAGAATAAGGCTGAGACCGTTCTTAAGAATCATTCGTGATTACGGACCCTGGTCTATGAACGGGCCGAGGCAGGCTCATCCATGTGAGCTTATGAAGCATTTTGAGCTCATTCGTGTGAGCTTATGAAACATTGTAAAGTCTACAGTAAATTTTCAGTTCACTTGAGCACGAATTGTTCGGGACCTATGGTGGTAGCCAATCATTTGGTGTCCTTCTGTCTTTTCACAACAGGTCTGTTTGATGAGCCCTCTGAAAAGTAGCATGGGTTCCAGTCTGATAGTTTGGTTTATTCTTTTAAATATGCTGACGTTACGAAGTCAAAATTGACAAGAACATGTGGAACAGATTAACAGTTTTGCCACAGATCTGTGAAGACTGTGAAAGGATACGGTGATAAGGAGTGATTTGAAATTACTACCACCTTTTACCAGGCAATCTGAAAAATAGAGATCTACTGTCTCAGGCTTGAGTTAAAATCTTACAATTCTTAGGTCTCTAAATGAAAAGTTACCCTTAGAGTAGCATTCTTTTCGGTACAAGTTTGTCTTGTTATAGTTAACAACGAACCATAATGATTATTTGCTTCAACTCTTTTACCAGACGTGTACATGTACATACTGAAGTCGTTTCCAAGCGACGTATTAACTCTCTTTTTATAATTACCAAACGAAAAAAGTATAGACTTGTTCCAATTGAAATCATTTGCAGCCGACAAAGTAGATGTAACCTTTTTTCAGGAAAATTTATTTGAAATGATAAAACCTTTGTAGAAAGAAAAGAAAATGCTGGTCACCTAAATTTTCTTCTTTTCCCCCATTTTTTTCCAAATGCCCTTTTCCTTGGGGTCGTTATAAATCGAGACTGTGTTGTAAACGGTTAAATTCAAGTGAAATAATGGTATTACTTGGAAAACGGATAGAAAACCTAGAAGAAAAATGATAAAATGTTTGTACCCAGCACTTTCTCCTCTTCCTACTATTGTTTTCAAAAGCCTCCGACTTTAGGGCTGTAAAAGCTACAGATTGTTTGATTTAGAGTTGATAATGACTGTACCCCTCCTTTCTTTTTACACATGGGTACCCTTTTACATGGACAAATTATATAGGCGCTAATAAACAATATCTGAATCACTTGTCCTTGTATATTTTCAGAGTTTGCTGAAGCCTCAAACATTTTGTTTCGAGCTCGCGATGTTTCCGATTTATCACCATCGTCGCTTGAAACCATGATCTTCACAAATGTCATGGCGAATCAAGGTTCGGGCTACAACTCAGCGAACGGAATTTTTACCGCGCCGGTCGCTGGTCTGTATCTATTCAGTGCACAGTTCTGCAACAATTACAACGAATATTTCTTTTTTACCTTCTACGTTGATGGAGCCAAAGAACAAGCCACGACGATTGGTTCATCTAAATATAACTGTAATACAAGCGTGATGCCCATTGACCTTAGAAAATCATCAGAAGTAAGCGTCAAATGTATCCATGGAGGTGATAGACTGACTACTGATTTAAACCGTTGGAACATATTTTCAGGCGTGCTCATCAGACCTTTGACTAATGACTAAGTGGATATACAATTTCTTAACGTGTGGCATTATCAACCTTTTACAACACAATACCGAGTTATAACGACAATGGGGAAGACTTTTTATAACATTATGGTAAAGGAATTCAAATAGATGCTTTTCAACATGTCACACTGAAATGCAAACTGCTAAAAGTTGGATAGCAGTGCTTAGTGTTGTACACATGTGTATGTAACTATGTAGCCCATTCAAATAGATGCTTTTCAACATGCCACACTGAAATGCAAATGAGCCTTGCTTTGTGAAAAGGAGGTTTAATGCATTTGTGAAAAGTATCGACCAAGGTCAGCCTGCGCAGTCCACGCAGGCTGACCTTGGCCGAAACTTTTCGCTTTTGGTCAATTTTCTGTATGTCAAAGGAGCAGTGTGTCTCATGATTCAAAAGGTTGTTATATAAAACGGATTTTAGGGATGTATCATACTGCGATGACGTGCTTGGTATCATGTATCACGGAGATGCATGAAGCCCCCTTTTGCCGGAGCATGCTTAAGTAGCTGAGTTTTTCATCCCATTCAATCAGCAGCGTCTTAACATTTTACAGAACATGAAAATGGATTATCCTACTTGCAGGCGTCAATTGGGGAAGATAACGTCTACAGAAAAGTCTTCCTTAGATATGAGTTAATACCAGTTGAAGAGATGACAGGGTAAAGAATTGCGACAAAAAGGGGTAAAGATTTCACAATTTTTCAATTGATTTTAGCTCTTTTACCAGATGACAAAATCTTAAACTAGCCCAATGTGAAAGCATTTGCAGACAACAAATGAAAGGTGATTTAAATGATAGAATTTTTCTTTGATATGAAGAAAGCATTGTGAGAAAAGGAAGAAATTCTGCTGACCAAAATGTTCTCCGTTTTCCACAATATTTTCAAAGGCCTTTTTCTTTAGGGCTGTTAAAATTTGAGATTGAATGTTAATGGGTTGATTTTTATTTCTGAAATTTCGAGGAAATGAGTGGCCGTGGAGTTATAGTAAGTGTTTGCCTTCAGGTTTTTTCCTTGTCACAAACCAGTTTCTCACAACAACGCAATGCAGAGTTACATAAATGTCAAAAAATCTGTTGATTGTTTATAAAATCATGACTGTAATTCTTAATATCGGCATAAACCTCAATAATGAAGCCCCCCACATGACTGTGGACTTTGAACCCCTGGAGCAGATTCCCTGAGACATGCAAGACCATAGTGACCCTTTACCACATAATCCGCAGTTTTAACGACCTGGAGGAAGGAAGTTTTCTGAAATATCATTGATAAAAGAAAAAAATGCTGGTAACGAACATTTTCTCCTTTTACCACTGTTTGTCTTACATTTTTTATAAATGAAACCCGTTACTTGAACCACCTAGACTTTGTCATCTGCAGTTGCTTTAAATTTGACAAGTCGAAAATTTTGTCGTTTACTAGACAGGTCAAGTTTGCGTCATTTTGAACTGCTGTTGGGTCTAAATGTAGCCTTGGCTAATACATTCATTTCAACTTTCTATCAGACGAAAAAGTATTAGACCTGACCATATTTTGCACAAAATTTTCAGACGTCAAACGAGACTTGGCTCATATGATGGGAGTTGTCTTTGAAATGTTTTCAATATTGTGGTTTAAAGGATAACTATTATTGTTTTTCTTTTTCCACGATGTCTTCCTCTCAGGGGTAATGATTGGTTTGTATTGTGTTTATCGCCTTTTGAAGCATTATTTCAGTTACATCGCGACGAACAGTGCACCTATCTGTGCACTCTTGAGGTCCAATTTACCAGTGTTGACCAGGTATTCCTCCCTAGCCATCGGCTCCTTTCCCACATAATTATCGCGAAACAACGATCTGCAGCGAGAGAGTAATGAATCCTGTTGGAACAACTATGGTTAAAGCTAGTACATTCAGAGAATATTATATTGAAAACTGTGTACGAAAATTACTTAATTAAATGTTCCCTTGGCGAGAGAAACTGGACATACAATGTTAAAACAATATTGAATAACTTTGCTTTTTCAGAATATTAGAACTTCCAAAATAATATCGAGAAAAGCAATTTATTCCAGTTTTTAAGAATCTACTTACTTAAATGTTCCCTGGGCGAGAGAAACTGGACATACAATGTTAAAACAATATTAAATAATTTAAATAATATCAATGAAAAGCAATTTATTCCAGTTTTTAAGAATCTATCATGGGATTGTTTCAAACAATCTTGGAAGTCCGATAAAGAAAATAATTCTGTTCTTAATAACTTGTATTTTCACCTAAAAGCGACTTTTGCTTTGGAGGATTATATTCAGAAAGTACAAACTAAAATATTTTAGAAGCATGTCGACTTGTCTTCGAGTTTCGTCCCATAATTTAAGAATTGAGACGGGCAGGTATGGGAGAAACCGCATTGCGCGAAACGAAAGAAGTTGCCTGATTTGTAATAAGTCGGGTATAGAAGACGGATATCATTCTGTCTCGCACAAAGCAAAATCCCCGTCTGTTTTATTTTTGAAATAAGTAAATTTTAAAGTATTTATCACAAAACATAATATACGTACAAGCCATGCACTGTGAAAGGGGGTGGGTGGGTTAATGCATCTACAAAAAGTATCGACCTACGTCAGCCTGCACAGTCCGCGCAGGCCGACATGGGTCGAAACTGTTTGCTATTTGAATATTTTGTGCGTGACAAAGGACCATTCTACCTCCTGACCCAGTCGATTGCTAGACTAATTGGATTTTTGTGGATCCAGAATTATGTGATGACTTGCTTGGTATAATTCAACACGGAGATACATTAAGTTTCCATTTGCCAGAGCCCAGCTGATATGTAAAATCTAATGTTGCATAGAGACAATTATTAAAATCTATAGGTACATCTGAATTTGTCCTAAGCCTATAGATAAACATGATTTAAAGTACACAATGTGCTTATGAACGCGCCTCTGGGATAAAAAGGGTTAATGTATCTTCGTAACACATTGTACACATTGTAACGCATTGTACCAAGCAAATCATAACATAATATGGCTCCATTTTGTCTTAAAACCGGCTGACATATGCGGTAGAGTGCACTTTTGACATGCAGAAAATTTGTTTTGTCTTTTGCAAAAAGTTCCCATCCAGTTAGTCAGTTCGGTTTGCTTACGTTAACATGAGTCGACACTTTTTGCAGATACATTAAACAAGCGAAATATAATGTTACATAAATAAAATGATTAAAATCTATAGGCTCATCAGAATTTGTTCCAAGCTAAAAGAAAACCCTGATTTTAACCACATGCATATAATACATGAGCACGTCTCTGGGACAAGGGGTTTAATGCATCTTCATAACACAGTACCAAGCAAGTCATCCCATTTTGTCTTAACCCTTTCGGCACCATAGGAGAAAACAGGGACTTTTGCGGACGGCATAGATCAAGATCAGACTGCACAGAACTGATCTTAGATCTATTCCGTGCGCTTGTCTAGTCAAGACTATTAGACAACAATCGTTCTGAGTCCCAGTGGATTCTATTTTCAGGCATCGAAAAGGATCGAGTTTATATATTTGGCGCTGAAAGAATTAAAACTTCTTTGCTTCTTTGATAAGTAGAACTTTTAATTTACATGTACCTACAGCAAAATGTATCGACCCAGGTTAGCCTAGCGGACTGCTCAGGCTGATATGGGTTGATATAGATGCATTACAAAACCAGCTTTTCACAGAACCTGACTCCTATATAAAATATATTAGTATGTCCATGTATAAATTAACATAACCAACACGGCACTTAGCCCATACCATACTTTAACTTTCAACCAAACGGCAAAAGTTTAGAATTTTCCAAATTGAAAGCATCTGCAGACGACAAAATAAATGTGAATTAAAAATTGAAATTTATATTTGGAAAGTTAAACAACATTGAGGGAAAAATAGGAAATGCTGGTAGCCAGCATCCCTCCTTTTTCAACAATGTTTTCCAAAATCTTCTTCTTGAGGGCCTGTAAAAGATAAAATTGCGTAGTAATGGTAAAATGTCTTATAAAGACCTTGCAGCAACCAGCAGACTGGCATGAATCAATACTTTTTGCATATGCATCAAAACTCTTTTTCACAGAGCATAGTTCATATAAACTCGACTCCTATCGACGGCTTAGAACACAGTTCACTGAAGCGCAGAAATGGTTATAAAATAAAATCTAACAGCCTGACTAAAATAGCGGAAGGTATAGATCCAAGATTATACTGTACGTGCTGTGCTTGTTACCGGCAATTTCCCTATTGCGAAGCCTGACTTAAATAGCGGACGGTATCGATCCAAGATTAGAATGTATGTTTTGTTCTTGTTACGAGCAATTTCTCCAGTTGCAATAATATTTTCAGAAATTAGTCTGTGGTAAAAACCCTATCCACTCTTCCCTTCTTTCGCACATCCCATCCCCGAAAAAAACAAATCAAAAAGGACCTTTACCCTACGAAATCAACCCCTTAAACCGCTGGGCTCAATCCCTCAATCAAAGCTTATTCATCCGTTACAAAAAAAAAATCTGCTTTAACGACCCAGATCCTTTGGGGCTCAGCAGTAAAGTAAAGGGCTCTTAACCTGGAGGCCCAGGTTTGTGCATCAGTGGAAAAATTTGCTTTTTTTAAAGAGCGTTATTTGGCAAGGAACTTCGGAGCCCTAGCCAAACACTTGTGAAACCAAAGACTGGCATGAATATGCGATCCGTCACCTTGACATGACTGAAATAATGTGGAAAGCGGCGTCACACACGTTTCAGTTAATCAGTCAGTTAACGACCCTGAGAAATACAGCTTCTGAAGAAATATTGTTACATGGAGAAAATGCCGGTAACCAGCATTTTCTGTTTTTCACAATGTTTTCTCTCCTTTCAAAGGTAAATCCCGTCGTCTTCTTAAAGGTTCAATCAGCGTCCTTCAGATTAAAATAATCGACGGAACTATCTATTTTTTTTGATCTGTTCACTAATTCTAAATGGGTACAGTAAAGCTTAAACAACTAATTATGCAAGGAAGAGTGTGGATGAAACTGCACCGAACTTCAGACTGTTCTTGTTCTAAACATTTTGATAAAGGTCATCAGAGGTCGCCAAACTGAGGGTAGGGGCTAAAATCACCATGGCAGATTTGGATGATTTGTTGAAAAACAAACCGCAGCAATTTTAGTCACGTGATTAAAAATGTACGTATACAATGTACCTTACAGATCCTTGTATTAATTTCTTTGGTAAAGACTAACTACTGCTTTTATCGCAGTACAATGATAATGTAATCAAGAATGGCTACGCCCTGTCTAGATAAAGAACAACAGCAAGAGGCAGTTCGGACTTTAACCTTATACCACACAATGCCAAGTTTTATCGAACCTGAGGCAGGTGTCTATAAAAACTATTGTGGGAAAAGGAGAGAATGCAAGTAACAAGCATTTTTCCGCTTCACGCAATGTTTTCAATTCCACCAAAAAACAGATATTATCATTTAAGTTACAAATAATTTACCGTTTGCTACACTGAATGCTTTTGTTTGGTAAAAAGAGTTAAAACTAGACTGTACCAGTTTTGCAAAAAAATAACACCAGCCTTATTTTGAGGATTTTTTTTTTAAATTTCAAAATATTGCAATGTCGACTAAACCAAACAGTTCAGCTAATCAGACATTGTGTTATTTCCTAAACCGAAAATAAGACTAGGGATCCTATTGAGAATGGTTGGTAATACTGGCCCTGGGTCTCTATTCACCAACCATGCTTCAGAACGTTCTTGGCCTTATTCTCCGGAATTTTCTGTTTGAAAGTAACACAATTTCTGATTGCTAAACCAAATGCCTCTGATTAGTAACTATAGGTAAACACTTTTGTCTACAGTTTGGTTATTTCATCTTTGATATGTATATACATGTACACACGTGACATTATTCATTGAAAAACTTATATTTTGACAATGGAATTTAATATGTGTACGTCTAAATAAAATGTCTGTTCTGTTCTGCTTAACAAAAGAATCGCCCTGTTATATTTTTTCAATGAACAGATGAAGGAGGATAAGGTTTTCGGACGACTTTCTACTTTATGGGGAAAAGGAGAAAAATGCTGTTTACTAGGAAAATTTTCGCCTTGTAAGACATCCATCTTAGGGTCGCTAAAATGGTGGATTGTGTAGTAAAGGGTTACTTTGTCATACAAGAAGTTCCCGTAGATGACAAGAGAGGCCTAAAAAACGAGTTGGAGTAGTTGTTGAGAAAAGTGACCAACTGCTGACAAAAGACAACTATGGTTAGAAATAAAAGGCCATGTTGATTTAGTTTTTTTTTTCGTGATCCGAAACCATGACCAAAGGTCACGCACCACTGCGAACTCCCCCGGGTCGTAGTGTGAAGGGCGTTCCCTTTTGAAAAATGACAGCAAGCACTGCTGCTGCACTATTTTATCAGAGAAAACGGTAGGAAAGATGTAAACTGTGTTTTTGATTAGATGATTTCTGTGACATCTGAATGCAAGTTTGTTATTTCTTGGAGAACTATTTTGTGCCTGTGCCAACATAGAGAAACATGGTCTACAACCAGGAAGGGCTTTTTTTCACTGTAATTTTTCAAGGGTATGTGTGTTTGACGTGGAAATAGTAAAAGAACACAATCAACTGAGGTGTCAACTTTTTATGCTTTTTCTGTTAAGCCAGTTGACATATGACTGATAGAAACAAACAGCCAAGCTGTGGGTTTACGAATAAAAGTACAGCAGAGAGTCAAAGATGGTAAACTTCACTCTATTTTCAATATGGCAAAAATTGATGGTGTGACACCTAGAAAGGCAGGGACAAAAAGAATACAGAGAGAGAGAGAGAGAGAGAGACCAAAATCAACATCAAGACATATATTTTAAAGGAACAAACAGCAAAGCTGTGGATTTGCCAATAAAAGTACAGCAGAGAGTCAAAGATAGCAGTAGTTCAGTGGTGTGACACCAAGAAAGACGGGAATTAAATAAAAGACGGAAAAGATTAACATATATGACATATACTTGCTAGAAACATACAGCAAACCTGTGAATTTGCTAATATGAGTACCACAAGTGGTGACTCAGTCTATTTCCAATGTAGCAAAAATAATAGTGGTGTGACACCTAAACTGGCATTATTACCTGTTTGTTCTTTTATGTGGTATGTATCATTTCGAAAGCTAGGGATAAATGGCCGTCATAAATCCGCCTACACCTATAAATTGCACCATTTGCAAAGCAGTAATAGTGTTTGTAGACACTATCATAATAACTCCGAAATGACAATTTCCTCGAATACTCTCCCTGCTTCCAATAATCCGGCCCTACGTGACTCAAAGGTGAAAGTTAAGAATATAAAAAATGGAGGTCTCAGGTTTGATCCTCAATCCAGGCGCAGGGGTTTTCGTTGGAGTGCCTTTGGGCAAGACTCTGTAGGTCTCTCAGCCTAATACGGGTGAAACTCAGGACAACCATGAGTAGTGTGAGCTGTCGCCGTGAAGTGACTGAAATATTGTCTAAAGCGGCATAAATACACGATATACCCTTTTCGTTTAGACATCATAATCAAGTATAACAAAATTTACAAAACAGTACAGTATACAGAATAATCTAATTACTAAGCAAAAGGGTCTAGCTACAAGTTCTTTAGACATAGATTCGGACTTTCCTTTTCCGAAATAACATTCTTAGAATCGTCCATTTTAACCTACTTTTACTTTTGCGGACGGCTAAGAACGAGATCAGATTGCACAGAACGTACAGTCAGATCTTACATGGATCTATACCGTCCGCTTGTTTAGTCAGGCCTATATATAAAAAAGAAAATCTGGGTTTCAGTAAATTGTATTTTCAGCCGTCAAAATAGATCGAATTCATGTAAGAGTGGCGCTCTGGCAAGGGAGGGTTAAACGCATTTCAGTGATGCATTATGCCAAGTAATTCATTTCATAATTATGGATACCTAACATTCATTTTATTTGACAACAGAATAATCTATGAGGTAGAATGGTCCTTTGGCATGCAGATAATTCAAAGATAGCAAAAGGTTTCGGCCCATGTCAGCCTGCGCGGAATGCGCAGGCTGACATGGGTCGATACCTTTTGCAAATGTATTAAACTCCCTTTCCACAGAGCATGTATCTTTGGTGCTGAAAGATCTTTATTTATCACATAACCTCCCTTGTTTTCAGTGTAATATACCCATTACGAATTTTCTTATCTCATACACGTTTAATATCACTATTGTGTGACGCCATTTTTGACGTCAATTTATACGTATTTCGTAGAAGTGAATGGGTTTTATGGATATTACCACGTGTGCATCTAATATGAAAATAGGCAAAGCCTAAACACGGGCGGAAAGGCAAAGCAGAATTACCTTTTTAGATTCTACACTTTAACAGCAATTTTTAAAATTCAAATACTGTATCACAAAAATATATATGTTACAATGACTTGAAACTAGTAACACTAAAATGTTACAAATCATGATCATACTGCCAAAAAATTTCCATGTTGCAAACTGAAAACAACTTCCATTTTGCAAAATGAAATCAATTTGCATGGGATTTATATTTACATTATTCAAAAACAATTATTTTGTATAGATCACTATGATATCTTATGGTACTTCAAACCCCTGCTGCTTTACAATTCATTTACTAATGAAAAAAAAAAAAAACTCCGCATTAACCTTTTACAAAATAACTAAATGTTAGACTGGTCAAAACCAAAAGCATTAACAGTTAAGTGGCTCCAATAACTTAATACTGATGCAGTAGAAAACATTGTTGGAAAAGGAAAAGCACTGTTTAACCCTTTCCCAAACAGCAAAATTTTGGACTAAACCAAATTGAGAAGGTCTGGAGAACAGAAATTAAATGCATCACTCATGGTAATTTTCTGTTTTTGATACATGAGTAGCTGTGATCATGTAAAACTGTATTTGGGTTATGACAAATCCTTTTGGTTTTAGATTCATATGATGGCAATATTGTAAATTTGTCTTTTTGACCATCCATGTCTATATGCCTTCTAAAGTAATTTACTTTTGAACCAGGACACAATGTTTTCAGATACCTTCAGGGTTGTGCCAACATGGGACTTTGAGTCAAACAGGTAAGGGCAAGGTTGAAAAAGTAATAAGACATGTTTAAGATAAAAATTTATTAGCCAACTTTCTTTTTCTTTCATGGATTGCAATTTTTTGTTCTTAAATAATACATAGAATTATGCAGACCAATTCGTTTCCAGTTATTACAGTTTAACTCATTACTGTACACACTGTACAGGTGAAATACAGAGCTACCACTCACAATGGGCTAAGATGCATCACAAACTAAATTTTTTAGCACATGTGAGAAATAATCTGCAATGATTCTATTAGCATAAACGTTGGAAAAGGAGCAGTTGCTTTTGACAAATACATTATATGTACCTCCTTTTGCAGCATTTTTACCATGTTCTACGGCTGAAGTCTATTAACCCATTAGCAAAATCCCTAAGGAAGATGGCTCTTGAAAACATTGTGGGAAAAGAAGAAAATGCTGGTAACCAGCATTTGCTTCTTTTCTTACAATGTTCTCTGCCCTTCCCAAAACAAATTCCAGTTGTTGAGTTTAATTCATTTTGATATTTGCAATTGGTTTCAATTTGAACAAGACTATAATTTTTCATATGGTAAAGAGTTAAGCTATAATTGTGAAATGAAGCATCTTGCAAGAGTGATTTGCAACACAGCTAACAAAAGTATTTGTGAGAAATGGGACTACAGTGTGTTCTCTTTAATGTATATTCAAGCAAATGCGCCTTTTATTATACAGTTTTGATTAGGGTTCTAAAAGAAGGTCCAATTCAAGCTGTCAATATCAGCACTAATGGTATGGTTAGTGGCTAATTAGTCCATATCACTTTCACTGCTCAAACTCTCTGGTAGTTGACTGTTTCTTTATCTAGCTACCAATACTTCTCTAGCTCTTTTCTGGCCTCCTGAATGCTACAAACTTGTAATTTTATGCAAGCACCTGAAAGAAATAAAAATATTGAAATATCAGAAAAGCAGCATGTAATTGTGTAAAGCTTGTGGTTGTCTGTGAGCTTTTCCTTATGTTTACCTGCTTACAGAAAAAAATTTAAAGTTTTTCTGGTATACATGTATCTCATTAGATATTTCACATAAGTGAGCAATATTCTATTTCCAGAGATAAAGATTTCTTCACCTTTATTTTTCTTTTTACTTTGGTCAAAGAAAATTCCAGTAAGACTGGATTTTCTAAATAAAAATGTCTGAGGAACTTTTTTTCAAGGCATAGTTTGTAATAAATGTGTCGTTCCGGCAAAAGAAACACTGTCCCAAGTGAAAAGATTTGCACATATCCAAGTTGAAAGCATCTTTAGATGACAAATTTAAAAATGATACCAATGAGCTAAAGTTCCTTGATAGTGTAAAATATGTAGTGGTAATAGAGAAATTAATTGTAACAAGCGATTCTCCTTTACCTACAATGTCTTCAAAGACTTTCTTTCCCAGGGTCATTAAAACCAGGGATTGTTTGATGAAGGATTAATGCTTCTCTGTGATCCTTTTTACCAAACAAGTCATATCATAATTATGGATCCATAAAACCAATTTTGTCTAACAACTGAATAAATCAGATGGCAGAATGGTCCGTTGATATGCTGAAAATAGACTAATAGCAAAACGTTTCAACCAAGGTCAGCCTGCACGGTCTGCAGAGACTGTTTAGGCTGACCTCGGTCGATACTTTTTGCAGATGCATTAAGCCCCCTTTTCAGACAGCATGGTTAACATACTATGGTAAAGTATAAGAAATACATGTACTGCCAAAACCTAGCAGCTCAGTGCATACTAGTATTTAAATTTTCTACTGCAAGTGGGAATTACTTGTGGAACACTGATAGTGCTAAACAAATGAAATGGATATTCTAAGTCTGAACTAAAGCTGCATATACTGTGATTTCAAAGCTGTTTTTCCATAATATTTGGCAAAGAAGCAAATTGTGGATTCAAGATAAAACTGCTCATTTTGAACTGTCTGCATTAGCAATTCAATCTGAGTGTTGCCCTTCAGAGGTTGAATAAGGGGACAGTCATTTTGCAGTCGTGAAATCTGTCTATCTTCATGAGATAGGAAATGACGTCACTGTAACTATTTGAATGTGATCCCAAATAATTGACATATAAAATTGATCATGTGACATACCCACAGGCCTTTGCAAATCATTTCTATGGTAAATTCTTCACTACAATTTATGACAAAATTTGAGATTTGTCAAAATTGAATTAATTTGCTGACAATAAATTTCTTTCTATCCTTTCAATGGCAAAACCAATTGTTTGAGGCACATTTGTCACCTGCAAATGCTTTCAAATTGAACCAATCTGATTCTAGGAAAGGAGTAAACACGCATCTACACTCATTTTTCAGCCATTTTTTTTTAAACCCATTTCATATTTATTTTATGAAACTATACTTGTATTTTCATACTAAATGTTGTCCCAAACGGTTTGAAGGTTGCACAGATTAAGTCGGATAGAAAATGCGTGTCATTTTCTTGCGGTCTTCAAAGAAACGACTGCTGTCATCTCTGGTTTTAAAAATCCCTCATCCCTTACAACAATATATCGTCGGTTTACTTCCAAAACCTCGTAACTACAGCTTGTTAAAAGCTGTAGTTACGAGGTTTTAGAAGTAAACCGACGATATATTGGTGTTTTATCTATGTTTACATGACTTACTTCTGAACCATTCTTACCTCTGTCAACTTTTAACAGCATTTTTGTCTTTTGGGCTGCAAGAATGTATCTTTATGGAAATACAATTCCATAAATTCTGTCATACTTCTCTTTCATACTAATCAATAGTTAAAATTACAAACTAATACCATGCTAAATTCCAATGTGTTAGCTGTTGCCACTATATGTCTGAAATAATGTTGAAAATAGCATAAAACACTGTTAAAAAAAGTCCTACTAGATCTATATTCAGTCATGAGATATTAAAGTTTGGGATGATATTGAAAATCTACGAGTAAAAAGATCATTTTATCAACCTGTGCTAGTTATAAAATTATTTGGAGTTCAACAAAATTCAAGCTTTTTTTTCCCTACCTCTGCTTCCCTATCGAAAACAATGTGACAAAGGAGAAAATAGTATCTGTACTTGTCACTATGTTTTTACTTGTTGACATTCAGATTGGTGTAGATGTCAACTCTTAACCCTTCACCACACAATCCTGACTTTAAATAACCCTATGAGAGAAGGCTTATGAAAACATTGTGGGTAAAGGAGAAAATGCTAGTGACCTGTGCAGTGTTTCATGGTGCACGAAAACCAATTTCAATATCGTCATCAACTCTAGGCTTTCTTCAGTACCTATGCAAACAGTGCAATAACTGCAATAATCGTGTTACACTTTTTCTGCTTACAGAAATTACACAAATCTAGCGTGTTATTGCAACAACATAAGAAAATACATACCGTGTAAGAAAATGGTGGTCGTTATAAGTTGCGTAGAGTCGCTTCCCTTCTGCAACCCCCCCTTTACATATTTATTTGCAAGTTTGAAGGCGTTCTTGAAAGGGCTGATGGCAAAAATTAACATTTAGAAAGTTAAAAGATAAAACACCGACTTCCTATCTTACCTATGTAAGACCAAGGGCTACTGTAGTGCAATGCCGGTATGAGGTTTGTCCGCTTCGCAAATTTCGCTCGGTTGAAGTTCGTAATTTCAGCCCTCGGAAGATCTTTAAGGAATAAAACTTCTTTCCAGTGGAATGATGACGCCATCTGTTCAGCAGTAAAACGATTTCAATAATCCTAAATACGTTTGGGGAGCTCTGAAAGCGCCTGAAAAATTAGTGTATGGAAATCTCTGGGAAATCCCTTATCCACCGGTATGTTTGTAAACACTCTCGTCACTCGGCCATTTCCGTAACCTGAACCGGTTAGATTTGATTTGCTCTCCGGAATCTCTCGAGTACCTATTCTGTTAATTGACTTCACAGAAAACTTCATTAAAATCGGCAAAAGAAATTTCTTTATCCGTTGTTAATGGCAAATGACTGTTGTGACGCAAATTTACATTGATTTGGAGACAGATATTCGAATATGCAAGAGATCCCAGACACCTCCAATATGTGTAAACCAAATCGCCGATATTTCCCGAGTGATGTTTACGGCCTCCCCCACACCTTTTCGACACGAATTTGCACGTGGACTCTACCATTGTAACCGCACCTAGAAAGCCGAAGTATTCCCTGTACGTTTTTGCAACTTCTCGGAATTTTTTTTTCCCTAGCATAGTGCGATTTTGTAGACTGGTACACATACGTGTTACCTATAGACGGGCTCCAAGTCTGCTTCGCGGCCTTTCCGCCCGTATAAATGGTTTTGCATCTTCTTATCTATGGTTTTTGAAATATCGTTAGGTGATAAAAAGAATCTGACATTCGTTGGTGTATGAGATAAATATTTTATTAAACTCGTCAAGAAAAAATGTTATTAAGCTCTCCAAAGGCTCGATTAATAACATTTTCCCTAGACTCGTTTAATAAAATTTTATCTCAACGCCAGCTCATGTCAGATCCTATATTTATGTTTCCATTAGTTCTATCGATTTTTAAAATTCGTGGTGTTGTTATAAATGTAAGTGCGGTGAAGACAATTAAAGTAACTTTAAAACGACATCTACAAATCGTATAAGTGCTTTTCAAGTGTTAGACTGTGCCTCTTAAACTTGCAATCACATTAAGCTTGTGCCTTTAATAATCCTGTAATACAACATTTCAGATGCTTAGCCAGGAATTTAGCAAAGATGAAGTCCACGACAAAGGCCTGTGCCGATCTTTTTCATATTCTGCTATTTTGTGTGCCTTTTATTTCTTGATGAGGCGTGCTAGCAAAAATTAGCGTTGCAGGAAGGGCTTAGAGATTTCCGCTCGGCTATGTGCCTAACTTTCTGCAAAGGGTTTTCAGTCTGAAGGGGTGAAAAAGAAATCCGTGCAATGAAATTCAACGAAAATATCTTTAAAACAATGGGGGCACTTGATAAGTTACATTTGGCAAGTTGTGAAATGCGAATGTTACCTTCCTAAGTGTAAAAAAGTCGTAAAACATGCAAAATTGCATCATTCAATTTTCATCTTTGGGGAAAAAAATAGTCCGTTTCATTTTTATAAGACGAAACATGGCCTATTCCATCCATTTGACAAAGAGTGAAAAAAGTGTAAATTATCTTTTTTTCTTCAAAACTTGATATTAGCCCCTTGCCCTACTGTACAATTTCTATACCGGGACGAAAGTAAGACATTTTTTGTTCTGTTCTGAAAGTAAATAAGAACATCATTTGGAGTCAAAAGACGTCTTAACAACGCTTTTAACAATTTTATAGCTTTTGAATATCAACGAGATAATGGCATGTTTAACAAATCAACTTTCTATAAAACATCTAAAAATTCTCGTTCTGCTTGAGCCTTTATCAACCAGTCCCGAGTTTTAACGACTCTGAGGATGAAAACTTTTGAAAACATTGTTGAAAAAAGGAAAACAAAGCTGGCTACCACCATCTGACTACCAGCATTTTTCCTTTTCCCAAGCCTGGCGAAAATGTTTCCGAGGATTGATGATAATAATTGGGAAAGGATTCCTTCCTCTTTAACAGCTCAGCATTGTTTTGACGATTCCATCGTGGGGCAGTCAGTGGCATGGAAAGAATGCTTTACCTTACTGGTAAAGACTAACTAGGAAATCATGGATGTATTAGGTGTTCTAGCTGTCGCGATATCTATCAAATAATGCTGGAAAATACGTCAAAGAACAAATACAGCCTAAAACGTATCACCCCGCTTTGTTTAAAAACCAAACTTCTGTGTTGTGTGATCTTGATCTACGTTGTAAATGTATTCAACTTTCCCAGAAAATGATAAAAAGTTTATTAAAGCTTGATAAGTTTGAAAACATCGCGGGAAAAGGAGACAATAGTGGTTCCTCAACTCTTTGCCAAAAGACAAAATTTAGACTTGTTCAAAATGAAATCATATGCAGACGTCAAAATAAATGAGACTGGAAAATTGAAATTCGCAGTTCGGAGGGTAGAAAACATCGTGGGTTACCAGCATTTTCTCCTTTTCACTCAATGTTTTCATAACGCTTCTTTCTCAAGGCCGGTAAAATTCGGGACTGTGTGGTAAAGTTTTCATCTAAACCAGTGAGCGTATGTACATTTAATCATAAAAACAACAATTCTAGAGAAATCGCTTCCAACATCGGTCTCTTGGCATAAAAACACAAAATTCTGGACTTTGTTTTAGGGTCTAACCGTAGGAAAAATGTAATGACATCTGTAAGGGAGAAACTTGATTAAAGGGGCCGGTATAGATTTTATCATCATTCAAAGCTTCATTTTTTTTTACACCGAATTAAGTAAGGCAATAGTTTGCAAAATTCTATAAATACGAAGGAAAAGTGTTTAGATTTTTTTTTTTTTTTAAGTAATACATAAACATTAAAGGTATTTTAAACTTCTTGTCAGAAATTTGCATATGCGCGTGGAAATGTCACATGATCAATAACACTCTTCCTGTATGTAGGATAGTACTCAGATAGATTCGATGCCACTGTACATGTATCATGTCTCATGAAAATAGATGAAGATCACGACTGCAAACGGTCATTCCATTATCTGCAGGTTAAAATTACACATGAATTTAATCGTTCAGGTTTTGACTGGATGTAAAGAATTTTGCAAAGAAGCGTGTATCTACTTGTAGTAGCATTTACAAGAAATTATGATGAAAGCGAAAGATCTGAATGGGTCCCAGCGTAAAACTAGAATTTTATTTATTTATTTATTTATTTAATTTTTTGAGAGAGAAATTTGATACTATTGCCATGAAAAAAGTTAAAGACGTAATTGTTTACCCTTTGTTGGGAAAAAATACTGCTAAAATCATTTACTTCCACTATGGTTCGAAGCCGAACGATTTTCTTTTCCAGATGAAGAGGATTCCGCTTGGGAGGGTAGGCTATAGAACGTGCAGACTATTCTTGAATCTACACGGTCCGTTTCTCTGAGATTTTCTTTTTCCGGCGGACATTAATATTGCAATATTAATTATGGGGATTTAGTATTGGGGTTGTTTCATTCAATTTATTCAGCAGTTTTGTTTAGGAAACAAGAACACTGATAGTTGTACTGCAGTTTGAACTTGGACCTACACCTTCTACATTATCACTAAATTTTTTATTTAGAACTGTATTTTTAGCCATTGAAAAAGATCACTCTGCAAAGAACGTGCTAACATTCTAATCGTTGATCTACATATCTTGAGTATAAAAGGCGATCAAAACGACTGTTAAATTCAAATAGAATAATATATTTATGGTTGTCCAAAAATTGAATTTAAGCTCCACCGGCTGAAGACCAGCGAGCCTATGTCATAGTACGTGTGTCCGTCGTGCATGCGTGCCTGTACTAACGTTTTTAAATCTTCTCATCTGAATCACTGATTCAGTTATGACCAAACTCCACTGAAATTGCCCTGCCATAGTTCTCTGCAGAATTTCTTCCAAGAGTTTGATTCAATAAAAAAAAAAAAAAAAAAAAAAAAGAAAATACACATCGTTGTCGAGGCAACAAAACTGTAAAAAAAAACTGAAACAGTTCTCAAAAATTGGATGTTGGAATTCCCTACTAGTTGGCTGAAATGATCCTTTTGTATACAAATTTCAGGTTTCTTGTCGATATAATCATAACAAGTTATAGTTACTGTAAAAATTGTACCTGTTTTTCTGCCTGTTTTTGAAATTCCGATAGTTTACTGCCATTTATCTCCCTTGATAATCATACTACATGTACATTGTAAAATGACTGGAAGTTTATATTCTACTTTTCTGGATTAAAATGTTTAGTTTAAATTCATGATGATATGGCTTGAGGTTTAGGGTTATGTTCACATGCATTAGATATTTAGAACGGAGCTAAGCTTATAAATTTTATTTTGCGTTCGAAAACTCTGCCAGTCATACCACAAAAAGAAAAAAAAATGTTTTCTGCTGCCAAATTTTTAGAGATCTTCTTGTCAAAATACTGTTTGTGTTATAGTTCTTAATTTGACTTGCATGTACTCATCATCTTGGCATATGAAAAAGATATGTGTTGTTTTTTAGCCTATGCTTATTTTCTCTATAAAATTTTATTGCACCTTAGCCTTCTTAAGATATAATGTCTCCGTTGATGCCAACTACGTACATACATGCCATATTTACTTTTAAGACAGTGGAACGATAAACTGCCTTTATTCCCTCTTGTTTTTACTTGGCAGCATAAAGTTTACCCGTCTTTTTATTCACGAAAAACAAGTCTCTGTTTTATTTTACCCCCCCCCCCGTGAGAAGCAGTAAAAAAAGCAAAGAAAACCGCGTACGAAAACGACATTTTTTCGCACACAAAAACGCCGAAACATGCAACAATGTCTAAGAATAACAAATACTGAAAGATAAACAATTGTCTGGACTTGTTCTCAACATATTTTTGTAATTAGAACTGACAATTTCCAGAAAACATCAACATAAAATTTGTTTTAGTTTGTTTTCGAGTTATTTATGTAATAAGTATTGACGCTTTCATTGCATTATATATAATTAGGATGCGCTCCATTGTTATTCATAACAGTTTGTAAATATAAGGAAGTTACGTCCGGGTGAGTAAGGAAAAGCTATTTCTTGCTACTTGTGAACCATTAAGTTCCTAACAGCGACTTAATGTGTTTTTTCGTACTGTTTAGATCAAATCAGACTGCATAGGACGTGAAGTCTAATTTTGATTTTACACTATCAGACAAGACGAGATTTTTGCGCCGAAAAAAATTTGAAATCGCAATTTTTATGCTAAATCCATTTAGTATTCCGAAGGGAACGAGATGTACAGAATTTAAAAATGTTTACTCAGTTTTCAATAGTTTGGCTTATCAAGAATTTATACATAATGTTGGTATGAAAATTGTCACAAAAGTGTAAGAGGCATTAATTTCATGTTAAATTTCTTGATAAAGGCGTATACCGAAATATTGAAAACAGAGTGAATATTTTTAAAATGTGCGCAATAGTTTTAATTTTTCTATTGGCTGGAAATTTTCCATTTCATTTATTCACCAGTTTAAGGCTAAGCTTTAGAATACGTATTAGAAGGTTTTTACTCATTGTGTTTGTTTGAAAGTTAATTCTAGTCTATTTATTTATTTACTTATTTATTTGTTTATGTATTTAATCATTGTTTTTTTTTTTTTTTTTTTCATTTTTCTTTATTTGGTCAAACCTTTCAGAGCATTAACCATCAGAAATTAAAAAAGAAAAAGTAAAAAATCCTGTCAAAGGTTAAAACTCAAACATTATAATTCTAATGGTCTTTTTGCCGAAAAAATGTCACCGTATCTGACAGTGTAGATCCGAAATCAAGCTGAATATTCTATGCAGTCAGAACTTGAATCTACACTGTTTGCAAAAGCACCTGTAGTTTGGTTTTTGATACTGACTGAAAACACATGTACATGTACGTCATCTTGTTTAACGATGTATATCACATATTTTTCTAACGGACAGATTTTTCTAAAACTTTGCACATACAAAGCTCATCATGTCTCTAGGAGATTACAGTAAAAAATATGTGCGTCACCGTGCTCGTTTCTGAGAAATTTGCCTTTGATTTAAAGCGTCTTTCTTTAATAGTCAGTTAAACAGGAAAATAACAGGAAAAATATACAAATATACATCATTTTCATGAAATTCATATATTTCAGCACAAAAAAAAAAAGTATAAAAGACTGGTTTTGAGCATGGTTAATGTACAAATATGCATGTTATATATAGACAATTGAGTTAAAAAAGGAGATAATTTGACCGAATTAAGGGTTAATCTTAAATACATACTTTTTAACAGACAGAATTTTCTTAAAATTTCCACACTTACAGTACTTATAATTCTAAAAAAAAAAGAGAAAAAATGGTACCTATCCAAGTTTATTTCGTCAAAAAACAAGGTTGAAGGTCACTGTGGAAGTTATTTTTTCAAGGAAAGAAATAGGATAAAAGCTCAGCAGACATAGTGGGAAAAGGAGAAATTGCTCAATAGGAGCGACTTCTCCTTTTCCAACAATAATTTTTAAAAGTGGAAACAGCTATACTTCCACAGCTTTAAATTTCCTGCCTTTGTTTCCTTGTTTGGTGTGTAACACCCTGTCAACAGCATTTTCATTATTTCACAGTTCAAAGATTCATTTTTTTCTCTTCATCAATAGTACCCGAAGAAAGTGCTACTTGTTTCAGTGCACCAATAGAATAACCATTATGTGCAAAACATACATAGGTGCACTTTTGATTCAATATCCACGACAAAAATACATGCGCAGTAGGATGTGCGCGAACATTTGTCATATACGCCGTTAACTCATTACCAAACTACAAAATTGTGAACTTGTCCATACTGAAAGCAGTTGCAGGTAACAAATCGACATGCTACTTAATAAAATGGAACATATCGCTGAAATTGTAGAAAACATTGTGGAAAAAGGAAAAAATACTGGTTAGCAGCATTTTTTCCCCTTTTCCCACAATGTTTTCATATGCCTGCTTCTTCGGGGTCGTTTAACCAAGGGATTGTGTTGTGAGCGGATTTGATAATCATTGAATTATAGTCAGTCAGGTTGCAATACAAGAAAGTTTACTACTGTATGAGCGAGTGACAAACTTAATATTTGGTATATTCGGCACTAATTCCGTAGTCTAGACTACATCTGAATACTAGGTAAAATTTGGAAATTTTAAACGCATGCTTAAAACTTCACAAAACTAGATTTTGATATTTTGTGAGGAAAATCATTAGCTCAAGTTTCAATATAAGAACGTTATCGACTGTATGAGCGAGTGACAGATATTTGGTAAAGTCGACACAAATGTACTGGTCTAGACAACATCTAAATACATGCAAAATGTCGAAATGGTAAACGCATACTTGCTCTACCCAAAACTAGCTTTTGATATTTTGTGGGGAAAAATGTCATTAGGACGTGACAAAAAAATCCATTTGGTCTTACAACCGGTTGAATCTTGTGGTAGAATGGTCCTATGACATGCAGACAATTTACAAATAACAAAATGTTTCGACCTATGACAGCCTGCGCGGACTGTGCGGGCTGACACGGGATGACACTTTTTGCAGATACATTAAACCCCCTTTTCGCAGAGCATGATTCATATATCCTGTATAAACGAAATAGAATAGCAGGGTAAAAATATGATAGCAAAAATAACTCAGAAAAGTAGGGTAAACATATTAAACGCTAAAATGAAAACAATGTAGTTGTTTGATTCAGTATTTGGTTTATTCCTAGACATGTGATTTTTTTCTTCAAATGTCGAAAATTTTATAACAATATGACCATACTTCTAGATTGGTATTTGTATTTTCTCATGAGCGGCTTTGGATTAGTTATCGAATAAACTGTTTACCCTGTGTTTTGTTTTCTGTTAAGTATAGTTTAACATTTTGTCTAGGTCTCTCAAGTCACACGATTTGTAACAACAAACGACACAGAAACAAACATGGCGGGTTCCAAATCTAATCTTTATACATGCCTCTGGCTGATGTATTTGATGACGTCATGTAATTCAATGGAGCCTTACTGTTCTAAGTTTCCTTACGAGGAAGCGTTACTAGAAAAACTCGTTAGACTGGAATTTAAAGTTGAGCAAATGGACAGTGGAATTAGGGCCGTTCAGGACGACGTTCTAGAAGAGTTGGACAAACTGAAGAAAGAGCGAGAGGACAACGTGGCGTTCCGGAAACAATTGGAAGAAGAGATGAGGGAGAACTCTAGTAAGACACAGGCGCAGGTATTGAAACAAGCACAATCGGTGATAGACGAATTACAAACAAATATGCTTACGTTTAAGGAAGATTTCAAGCATTTGGCCATCGCACAAAACCGCTCACCCGATAAGCATCAAGGTAGAGCATCTTATTGTTGTTGTTGATTTCCGTATCTTATTATTTCAGAATTGAACAGAACTATTCTGTTTATGTTTCAGAGAAAGTATAGGCTTTTGTAAAGTTTTGATTATTGAACGAACACACACACACACACACACACACACACACACACACACACAAGGCTATGAATAAATTAAAGTATTTGCTGGAACAACCCTATTGAAGAAAGAAAAACATCAGCCCTTGTGTTAGCAGTTTGAACTTTTGTTGCACTGTTTTCAATGGAAATTTGCCATTCTTTTCTTCATGGCGCCTATTCAACAGGATATCGTTGTTCGTCTAAATCTTAGGAATTTTTTAAGTTTTATAATAACACAGTTTCTGATTGGCCAAACCAGTGATTACTTTCTTAAAATAGAAATAAACTAAGAATGCAAGTTAGAATATCAATTTCGTGAATACAGGCCAGGTGGGCTCATACGTGTATTTAGCATATGAAACTCTTCAAAATGACGTTCCTGAGAATGTTCTTAATAATAAGGTGACGCAATTTCTGATTAGCTAAAACAAATACGTTACTTTCTAAATATAGAGGTAAACTAAGAATGCAATTTAAAGCAATTTAGAAAGATCTGGTCGATGAACAGGCCTTGGTAGGCTCATCCATCTATTTGGTGTATGAAGCATTGTGAGCTCCTCCGTGTAAGCTTATGAAGTACTGCGAAATCCACAGTAACTTTTTAGCTCACTTAAGCACGAATTGCTGTTCGGGACCTATGGCGGTCGCTTATCGTTCGGCGACTTCTGTCTGTTCATAATAGATTGGTTTGATGGGCCCTCTGCAAAGTATTCTGGGTTCCAGTTTGATCGATTTTTTTTAAATATACGTATATTCTGACGTTTCTTTGTCAAAATTGACAATAACTGCGGAAAAGATTAACAGTTTTGTCACAGATCTATATAGACCCTGAAAGGATACGGCGATAAGGAATGATTAGAAAATATTACCGCCTGGATACTGGCTATCTGAAAAGTACAGATTTACTGTCTCGGGTTCGAGTTGAGATGTTACAATTCTCAATTATCATTAGGTCTCTAATTTAAACGTTGCCCTCAGAGTAATATTCTTTTCGTTTCAAGTATATATCTTGTTAAGCTCCTTTCACAATTGGAGTACGACCAATTTACAACCTCCTGTAACACTTTTCAACTAGTGTTGCACGAACACTGGCATGATGTCTTGAAAGCTGTCGCAGTCATTGCAGAATCTCAAGCATTCACAAACGATCGTGTTAGACTTGTTCAAAATTCTGACCCGAATGCATGAGATCGAAATACGCGCTCTTGGTCGCACTAACAGTCGTAAGAGTGTTGCACAACGTTGTAAACCATTGCACGACAAGACGCGCGATAGTTTATCGTTGCAACACTCGTACGTGTATTAGGGATCTCTAGCTATCAGTCGTGCGTTCGGTTGCGTTTTGAATGCGACTAGCTGCATTTGCAACTAAAATGCTCTCGAGCCCTTTTTCAAGAAAACTGAAAACTGCTGTCGCTGACTTCTGTTTTTGGCTCGGTGTTTCTTGCCTTTTTTTTTTTTTTTTTTACTTTTCGTTCGTCATTCGGAATTCAGTGTTGATCTGACGAGATTCATATTTAGGCGGGTATAAATCTCCGGTTTGTTGCAAGACCACTCGTATGACAAATTTCATGATCGTGCAACCGATCTCATCCAAACACCCAACCAATCGCACGGTGTTGAGATAAATCGTACGATAACACCTTCAGTTCCACCAGTTGTGTGCTTGACGTCACACCAATTACAGTTTCTTGTGTTACACTCACAGGTAAACGTACGATCGTTCGCTCGAGCATTAGCGCCTTTGTCTTGCAACGGTCGCTTCTACTCCCTTTTGTTGAACGACTTCTATTGTATTTGTGAAAGCTTTTAGCGATCCATTGCGAGAGCAGCTTTTTCAAGTCGATCAAACTGTCAAAATTAGTCGCACGACAATTGTGAAAGGGGCTTTACTGTAACACCTAACCATAATGATGAATTGTTCAACTCTCTACGGGACTTGTACAGACTGAAACCATTTGCAAACAACGTATTAACTCTTGACCTTCAACAAACAAAATCTTACGCAGCTACCACTGAATTAGGAAATTTTCTTCGAAAGGGTAAAAAACATTGTAGGAAAAGGCGAAGATGCTGGTTACCAGCATTCTCCATGTTCTCAATGTTTTCAAAAGTTCCTGGAGTGTTTAAAACTCAAGAATGTGTGGTAAAGGGTTAAATGCAAGTCTAATATTGGTATTATTTCTTGAACGGGTAGAAAACATAGTAGAAAAAAGATGAAATACTGATAGCCAGTATAGTCTCCTTTTTCCGCCATGTTTTCAAAAGCCTTCTTCTTTTAGGCTGTAAAAATACGGTATTTTTGGTTCAAAGTTGACCATGACTGTATCTCTCTTTCCTTTACAAATGAGTACCATTTCGTTGGACAAATTCTACAGCCGCAAGTAGCCAGCATTTTCTGGTTTTTTTTTTTTTTTCACCATGTTTTCAAAGCCTAAATATACGGGTTGTAAAAACAAATTATATGGCCGCTGATAAACAAAATCTAAATCATTTCTCCTTGTATATTTTCAGAATTTGCTGAAACGTCAAACATTTGGTTTCGAGCTCGCGGTGTTTCCAATTTAACACCATCGTCGCATGAAACCATGATCTTCACAAATGTCATGGCGAATCAAGGTTCGGGCTACAACTCAGCTAACGGAATTTTTACCGCGCCAATAGCTGGTTTGTATCTATTCAGTGCACAGTTCTGCATCCCAACTGGCAAAGTGTATTTTAACTTTGCCTTCTACGTTGATGGAAGCAAAGAACAAGCAACGACGATTGCTGCATCTAAATCTGATTGTATTACTAGCGTCATGCCCATTGAGCTTAGAAAATCATCAAAAGTGAGCGTCAGGTGTACCTCTGGAGGTTACAGCCTGTTTTCCAATGTAGCCCGCTGGAACATATTTTCAGGCGTGCTCATCAGACCCATCTATAATGACTAAATGACGATACAAATCCTTAGAGTGCGCCATTATCAAACTGTTACATGTACCGATTGTGCTGTGGCACACTCTTTGTCAGTTTCCGTACAGACTCGTTTTTGTGGTTATACTAGGGTCGTGTAAGAACTAGTTCGATATGAACAAACCATTCTATATTTATTCCATGACTGTGAACACACCAGTTACTGATCAATAGCACTGCAACAACGATAACTACTTTTGACCATACTCTACAAATTGATAATCAAAGTTTACTTTTAGGCACGTAAAAATCAAAACTCCAATTGGATAGGCTACTTTTAGAGTTTAAAAAAATATATTTACTACTGTAGGAATAAAGAATATTTAACTTCAATGATTGGTCTAAAGAATACTTTAAACCTTACTTTGGATATTCATAACTACACAAAACGCATGGAGTTGACAAATATAATATGACAACTGTAGACCATGTTCTTAAGGTCTCCTATGAGTCAGTTAAGAAATAATCTTCTTTCTATCGTGGTTTATCGTTCAATAAACCACGGTTGTGAGTTATGAGGCACAATGAATAATCCACGATGGCCATAGCCCGAGTGGGTTATTCATTTTGCCTCATAACTCACAACGTGGTTTATTAAACGAAAACCACGATAGAAAGAAGATAATTCCGATTCTAACATGACCAACTCCTAATCAAAGGAAAACAAGTTCGCACTTAGAGTAAAAACGCGGATGCAGATAATATTCCATTGAATAAACGACGGCTGTTCCACTTACTTACCAAAACAAAACCCCATTACTCAGTCGGTAAATATGAAAACAATCAAAATTTCATGAAAACCTTAGGCATCAAACACAACATGAAAAACCGTACCTTTTTACTGTTATATTTTCTCCCTTTCAAATGACAAAGAAGAATGAATGTATTGTCAAGCACAAGAGTCGTGGCTTCTTCGAATGCTCTGAATATTACTCCAGCCACTCCCAATCCCATTTCCAATGCAACACCGGTCAATTTTGAACTAACCTTCAACTTGAAAGACACTTGATGTACATATGTTTACTGGTAACATTTCATATAGCTCATCGTTGTCAGTTTTTATTTAAACAGTTAATATCGGTAAAGCCTTGAGGATTTTCCTTCCTCCTTGGTCAAGGAGCGGAAAATGACGGTTTGTTTACATCAAGTGACCTTCATTGATAAAATATCGGAGGGCGAAGACATGGAACAGCCGCAGGCGACTTACTTTATACAGACTGACGTCACTCTGTATAGAATGACGTAGATTTTACCACGCTTTCATCGCACTGTGTTTATAGAGCCGAATAGGGTCTGTAAGTCTTGTTTAGGTGAAATGCACTTCCGGGATCACTGGTCACCATATTGAGATTTTTTCCACTATTTTGCTTATGTATGTACCGACAGTCGTGACGCTACAGTGACGTGTATGTTATTTAAATTCTCAAAAAAGGGTATGGAGAGGAAAAACCGGAGATGAAAGATGTTGGTAAGGGTAAAACTATTGTTGAGAAAATAAAGCTGTGATTTAAAAACAGGCCGTGGAAATCAGCGAAAATCCGTAACCCAGTTTTCGTACTTCGTTGCAATGGACATGTGCTCGGTCGATTTCTGATCTTAAGAGGTCCAGCTAACCTAGTTATGGCAATCAAATAGTGTTTCTAAGCATTTCATTCTAGAAATGCACCCTAGTCCCGTCTTCAGGGGCGTTTAGAAACGTATTGCCGCTTTGGTATGTTTAGCACCAGTGTAGTTTCGCACTAAAGTCTCCTTTGCACCATAGTTAATGTTGCCGATATTGACAAATGCAATTACCCGGCCTCATTTTATTTATTTAATTGCCTTAGAGAGCTAGTTACATACATAGGACCAAAGAAAATTCTTAACTGGCTGTGAATTCATGGGTTCAAAACCTATTTTGGCATCTTTTGTTGAATTATTTTCAGGTAAATTCTTCAGTTCACTGGGAACTGGGTAAATAGACTTAACCCTTTCTAGAGCCCGAATAAACCTTAAGAAATAAGATCTCATAAGAATAATTATGAGGTTGCCCACGTCTGGAATGTCTTAGTTAAGCGATCAATGTAGATCAGAGATCAGACTGCACACTGTGCAGTCTGATCTTGATCTACATCGATCTCAAAAGCAACTAAAGTGGTGAAAGGCACGTTGATGGTTATAACAAAGAATTATAGACTATTTGAATACTCAAGATTAGTACTTGTGCTTGCCCATTTTAGTAGCCCTTATAAGTGTAATGTTTATAATGATGAAATATTCTGTAGAAAGAGTTTTTTTAAAATACACTGCTTTATCCTATTTTTTCCTGCAGGGGGGCAGATAGGCCATGAAACCCTAACTTCAGATTATGCAGTTGTAACTGTGCTGATGGTCTAAGAGGAAATGGGCCAAGCTTGTTATTTTACAGCAAAGTGAAATTTCCAGATATAGCTGCAGCAATGAGTTTACTATATTGCAGTATTTTAATTCTTTAATATTCTGAAATATTTAACAAAATGATCTATTAAGAGGATAAAAGTCAAAGTTTACTTACACTTTATAGTTTTTATGTTTTAATATTAGTAAAAGTGGTTAATGAGACACATATTACAATACTACTTTATTTGACAAATGAAATTGAACATAAACCTAAAATTGATTGTGCAATATGTTTTGAAAACATTTTCCACCTCTAATGCCTTCATAATGCATGATTGCCGTCACATGGAAAGTCATACATTGATGAAACATAGTACATGTACATGTGGCTTTAAATGTCATTCTCTATTTTTTTTTTTTTTTTTTTTCATGTTTAACAGACAATTAAATTTTAGACTTGACCAAATTTACAAATAGTATTTTCTGAGGGAAAATAGAATTTGGCTCTAAAGATGGGTCTTGGCAAAGAAAAGGGTAGAAAACATTGTTGTAGGACAAAATGCTGGTAACCAGGAATTTCTTATCATACCTTTTACCTCGGGGTTCTCCCCCAAAACACTGGATTGTTTGGTAAAGGATTCAAGCGGAAATGAAAAAACAAACTTTGCAAAAATTGACATGCTATGTTTCCCAATCAAATCAAATCTAATATAGTACATGAGTTAGCAAAGTGTGCAGGAAGACACTAAGGCTTTGATAGAATTCTGGTCTGATTATTAATGTTCAAAGAAATGGGTATCCTGAAGGATTGCACTCATATTTCAAGTTTATGATTTTCATAATTTCATTTCAGATGCTGTTGTTCATTTCTAATATGCTACACAGGATGTTGCCTTTAAACGTCTGGTAGGGTGGTCACTTGTTTGAAGATCAGAAACAGACCACTTTATTTAAGCCAATACATAATTTCATGGATGTTGGCTCTACAGCGAGATTCAACAGCTTCAGTACAATTATATTAACTGTCCAAAACGTTTATTCAATGCCGCATGAAATATTATGTATTCTAGATGCTGCGGATATGCCAAGCCAGTAAAGTACAAGACAAAGTTCATTAATTCATGACAGTCCAAATGACAGCAGATGCAACAGGATGTACCATAGGATATGACTGGCCAGTCATTTTCTTATAGTACTTAGAAGAATAGGCATCCTGTTAGCTCTTTTATCAAATGAGCTTGTGTTTAAACAGCCAGGGGGAAGGAAGCTGTAACAATTGTGAGAAAAAGAGAAAATGTTGGAAATCCTTTTCCCACAGTGTTTTCTATCCATTCAAAGACAAATTTCACCAGTTGAGCTACATGTCACCTGCTAATCCTCTCAATTTGAACAAGTCCAAATTTTGTTTTGTGAGTTAACCCTTTACCAAACAATTCTGTTTATAATTACCCTGATGCAGAGTGCTTTTGACAACATTGAAGGAAGAGGAGAAAAAGCTGGTAACAAGCTTTTTATACTTTTCCCACAATATTTCCTTTCAGAAATAAACCTCATCATTTGAGCTACAGTTGTTTCATCCTCCAACATTGCTTTCAAAATAGACATGTCGAAAATTTTGTTAAATGGTAAAAAGTTAAAATAGTTGCATGTGTTATCCTACTGGCACTTTAGTTTCTTCATTCTTGATTTATATACCAGGCCTACTTCTTATACAGCCCTTGTTTAATTCAACATTGCAAGCTGTTGGACCAGAGACAGCCCGGTGATATGATATCAGCAGATACAGGGGTCAACAAACTATCTCCTGTAGATAACTTTTTGTGTCTTGCAGCAGACTACTTTTGAAAACATTTTGACCAAAGGACAAATTAGTCAGAACAAGGCAATGTCTGACTTTGGCATGTTTTCATGAATACTAAAGGTTCACTCCTTGATTAACTTTTTTCACAATTTACAAAAATGCTTCTGAAGCTTTATGCTGCAAATTTGTTTCAGAAGCTATTTAGTTAATATATTTGATGACTTGTAACTCTTTACCGAACAATCCTGAGTTTTAAGAACACTGAGGAAAAATGCTGTAGGAAACATTGTGGGAAAAGAGAACTAACAATTTCTCCATTGAACACATTGTTTTCTACCCTTTAATAGGTAAATCGCACAATGTGAGCCAAAATCAATGTGTCGTCTGCAAATGCTTTGAATTTGAAGAAGTCCAGAATTTTATCAGTTGGTAAAGATTAAAAGAAATAAAGGTGAGAAGTCTTAAAATTTTTGTAGATATTTATTTTTATTAAATTTGCAGTAACAACACTTTTATATTATTTTCATGTTATTCAGGTCCCTTGATGGAGCAAATTTCTGCTTTAGATAAACATTGTTAAAAAGTCCAAAATTGTTTATTAATTTGCCATTTCTCTGAATGTTTTCAAAGCACTATTTGTGCAGCTAATAAGACTTGTATGTAACTGAATTTCTTTTTCCACACAAGCTCAAAATGACTGAATTTTACTACATGTATTTTGCTTTTACTCTTAAAGGGGCATCAAGGATTTTTGTTCTAAACACAAGCAAGAACATCGCTTTTCCTTTTAAATATTTAGTTAAGTCTTAAAACCTACCTTTACTTTTAACACTAGATACAATCTGAGGCAAATGGAGAAAAATAATTGAAAGACTGAGATGAAAACATTGTGGCAAATAGATATTGCTTACTGTGAGCAATATCATATTTGGTCACCATGTTTTCAAAAGCAGTCTGCTGCAATACTATTTTAATTTAGTGGCATTTCGTGGTTGGGATGTAAATACTCTTTTAACTGTTACTGATTTTGAAAAGTACCGGTAAATATTAGCATGCACTTCTTGGCAGTCCAAAGATGGTAAACATAGAACATTAATACCATAGCACTATCTATCTTTAACTAAATGTTCTTTTTAATCACTGCATGTCCAATGATATATGAGACCACCGTTGCACAAATTATAACATGTGGTCCCTGTGAGGTGTAGTTGTCATGCAGTCATGGTTCTTTTTTAGTGTCGTTCTTCTGGCAGGAGAAAGCTCTGAAAGTATATTAGTAACAGATGTTTGTAATATAGTATCTCAAGAATTACAAGTTTTTTGCTCAACAAAGCAAAAAGTGATTAACTCTTTACCACAGGACAAAATCCTAGACTTGTCCAATTGAGAACATTTGGAAACAACAATTTAAATGTGACTCAAAGGATGGAATTTATCTTTGAATGAGTAGAAAACACTGTGGGAAAAGGAGAAAATGTTGGTTACCAGCATTTTCTCCCTTTCCCACAAGCTTTTCAAAAGGCCTCTTCCTCAGGTTCGTAAAACTCGGTAAAGGGTTAAGGAAAGCTTTTTTGTCCAATTCATTTATCTATCCGTTTTGTGAATTTGTCTATTGTTGACAATTTCTTTGAAACCATCTTGAATTGAGTTTGAAGCTGCTTTCAACAGTATTTCTGCCAAGTCACAGCTGCCAAAATTTAATGTTGAAAGCGGCCAAAAACTTGATTCAATCAACAATTTGTTACGAGACAAGCGTAACGAGAAAGAAAACCAGCAACAAGCCTTTAACAATTAACAATATTTATTAATGAATAAAGACAAAATAGTACAACAAGAGTTAAGTTTGAATGAAATTTTGACAATTCTTAATCTTAGAACAAGAAATAGAATAAGTCCCTCAAAATTAAGAATTAAGTTTAGACTACAAAAAGTATGGAATTTCTGGTTCCTAAAACCTGAATTAACAATAGTTTTAACTTGCAAATAGATATGAGCAACCTGTTTAAAAATTAAGCAATTCTAACTTACAGTTCTATATCCCAAGTTAAATCCAACACTTTTCACTAATTCTGTATCCTCAAAGCCACAAGTCTAACTTCAAAATCCAAATCACCAGGTGAGTCTCTCCTATTTATATCAGATTGGAAAATTCTAGATTAGTCTTTTCTAGAAAGATAACAACAAGCTATTTATAGAAATGGATTGATAAACACTTGTTTACTAACAATCCTGTTTCTAAAAATAACAACAATGAAAAACCAATGAATGTTCTTTATGTATCTAGAATATTCTGTATTCAGAGTGATAATGAAAACAGGTTACATGTATATCCTATTACATAACAAATTAATCACACCTGTAAGTTTACCTTCCCAGGATAGTTCCTTAACTCTCCCTCAGCAACTGGCTGCTTTTCAGCCAACAGATTTCTGTACCAAACTGACTTAAATTGCATTGATCTTCATCAAATGGATGGATCACAGCCCAAAAATATTGTGTGGACAAGTGTATTGCTGGTGTGAGATGTTCAGAAACACAGGGATAAGTGAAGTGGCTGCAATGATAATACCGAATTACTCTTACAAATTTGTTGTTATACTCCACAAAAGGCACACTAACTGGTCTGACGGTTGGATTTTTGTTTATTTCTCTGTACTGAGACAATATTATGATAATAGAAAAATTATTATAATATTATACTGTGACAACACTGTGAATTTCATTAGTAATTTATGTAACTCTATCGAAATGGGTCATTTTTTTCCCCTTTGAAAAGGAGGTAATGCTTGAAATTCTCTTTGAAGTAAAGGTTTAGAATTGGTCACATAACAAGAGTTAAATGTGACAAATTATGCTTGTACATGTATAGAATACCTTGAAAGTCTTTGTATTGTGTCAATAGCTGTCATAAATCATTATCCTTTGGTGGATTACGCAGGGCATAATCTCTTTCCGATGAAGATTTACTGGTGAACTTCACTGATACCAAAGTTCTCTCCCACAGACCCATCCTGGGATACTCAAAGAATTTCTATACCTGTAATAAATGACAAGAAGGTCATTATTATAACCCAATATACTGACATAAGCCTTTCCATCTTGTGTCTGTTAGTCTGTATGTATAACGCACCAGTCAGCCCTTGCACTGAGACATTTTTTATGCAAATTGCACGTTAGATTTGAACGTGTATTGTCTCTATCAAAAAACCGGGTAAGCTGTAACCAAACAACAGGGTTAATGACTAGTATTTATAAATTGAAAGCACTCGTAGACGAAAAAGTAAGAGTGGCTAAACAATTGAAATTCATTTTTGGAAGGGTAGAAAATATCCTGGGAAAAGGAAAGAAATGCTGGTTTCCAGCATTTTCTCTTATTTCCATAATGTTTTCATTAACTGTTTTCTTTAGAGTTAAAGGTTAAAGGTAAAGGGCGAAACATTTCATTCATATGCCAGTCAGTGTATCTTTTCAAAGTACCATGCACAACACTAATATTCACTGTGCACACTGGAACAAGCATATTGCAATTTTCTTAAATGACCCTTAGCCTGCGAGGCACAATTAATCCTTTACCACACAGTCCTGAGTTTTAAAGACCCAGAGGAAGAAGCCTTTTGAAAACATTGCAGGAAAAGGAAAAATGTTTTCTACCCTATCAAAGAAATTTCCATCACTTGAGCCATATATGTTATTAATTGTCATCTGCAAATCCTTTCAGTTTGGACCAGTGATAGATTCTGTCGTGTGGTAAAAAGATAAATATGCTTTTCAGGAAAGTGTTGGTCGAGATCAGACTGCACTGAACATGCAGTCGGATCTTGAATCTGAGTCTTATACGGTTTGATCTTTGAAAACAAAACACTGGAGTGGCTTCAATGACTGAAAATTTCCATTTATGTCTAAACTGTCAACAGATTGAATGGGTTCACCAGTGCTAGGCTTGTGCTCTGCACTGCCTCACCAGGGGCACCAGAAGGTTTGTTGAAACATCCTGTTTTAGTGTATCAAGCAACCTGACCTGTGTCAGCATACGTAAGTTTCCCTTCTTTTAGAGTTACTCATTGGATTTTGGCTTTTAATCACTGTCATACTTTCTGAAATTTCCATCTGTGTTGAATATATTAGAGCCATGCTCTGGCAAAAGGGGGCTCAATGCATTTCTGTGATGCAATGTACCAAGCAAGTCTTTACACAATCATGGATCCAAAAATTCATTTTGTCTAACAAACGACTCAAGCTATTTGGTGGTCCTTGTTGACGGTTTTATGGCAATTTTTTTTTTTTCAGAGTGTATGCGATTGTATTTTTGCTTCACTGTAGATCTACTTTTATTTTTTTCAACAAAAAATAACTAGATCTTGATCTAAACATTGAAACTATATTCAAACAGCATGGAAATGATGCATATAATCACCCAAATAGTGAGTCTGCTGTTGGTGGTAAATGATGACATTGTAGCCGTCTCTGTCATGGGACGTTAACACCTCGTAGGTTTGGCATATCCTACTTTTGTTTACATCATCAAGCACAATCTGCAAAAAATGTTTGGATGATATGAAAATCATTCAAAATGTATTCATTGAGTTATCGAGTTTCTTTCCTAACAAGTAGTCGAGAAGAATATCTATTTATGACGCTGTCTTCAAAATACTGGAATTTTATCAGATGCTGAATTTAACAGTGGAAACGTAGATCTGTGCTATCGCCATCGGCAAATTAAGGATTACAAGTATAAATATCTGCTTTCAAACGTCTTGCCGAGTACTTATGCTTTCATTTTATGCCTTCACACAACTTTTTTTTTGTAAAAGAAACGTGATTCACCTATTTTGATTGAAGTCCGTCAAAAAAACGTTATTCTATTGAATACGAAACCGAAAGTAGGTTCAACCATCAACCTGTTTACCTGCGCTGAATACGATCTGTTCTTTATTGTGGCGTATGCATAGTCACATATCGTTCTCTGATCGATTACTGAAATTTTCAAATCGCTCGGACTTTTAAAGACGATCGCTACAGTTTCACCATTTTTTGAAAACATTCAGAATTCCATGAAACTTCGTTTGGTGATAGTATATTATCTGATCTACAAAAATAGGAGATAAAAAAGGGGGTCACCAGCTTTGCGAAAATTCTATGAATATTTCTTTTAGTACACCCTACATTGCGGCAGTTCAGGATGAAATTTCACCTTTGAAAACTAAGTCTATCTATATTTTTTTTTCAAATGACAATAATTATAAGGAAATTTTATGTCATTGTATTGGTGAAACATCAAATTGAATGAAAAAAATAATTCAGAGTATACTGAGTATCAACCTGTAAGAAAAAAACCCCGAACTTAGTGCTAAAACACCTTTATTTTGGGGAAAAAAAAAAAAGAGTATCTTTTAGTTATTTTTTCAATGTTCTTACATTCAGATTTTTTTTAAAATTTTTCTATAAATAATATTCAGGTACTAAACTAAAAGAATCAGGCTTAAAACAAACCGGTCACCAGCCTTATTTTTTAAGAAAATACATTTTTTGCGTTTGTGGGTGGGGCACTAACTAATAAGTAAATGTTGGGTTTGTCAAAGACAAAGACATT
The DNA here is from genome assembly GCA_946811185.2 of Hippopus hippopus. Classification (NCBI taxonomy): domain Eukaryota; kingdom Metazoa; phylum Mollusca; class Bivalvia; order Cardiida; family Cardiidae; genus Hippopus; species Hippopus hippopus. Next base: position 46,632,814 of record OX328100.1, read on the forward strand.
ATATGAAGTAAATTATCTCAATTTTTTCAATAATACAACATTATTTATAAGAATCAAGTTTGTTGGTCATAATAAACCAATCCATAGGATATAGATTTAACTCTGATGTTAGCATTTAACCCATTACCAAACGACTAATTTTAGACTAAGTTTGACGCGTTTGCAGACGCTAAACCAAAACCTGGTATTCATAGTAGACGCTAAACCAAAACCTGGTTTTCATGTATCACAGTTCTTTGATGGGTCAGAAATCATTGTGCAAAAAGTTAAATCAATCATTAGGAGCACTTTCTCCTTTTGACATCAGTGTTTTCTAATGTTGTCTGCTGCAGACTCATCAAGCTTAGGGATAACCTGCTAAAAGAGAGTTACAGCCCCTTGTTTTTTGGAAGTCTTTACCAAGTGACATAGTTTTGGACTAAACCAAACTGAAAGCATCTGCATCTGAAAAAATGTTTTAGCTCGACGATACGTCTGCCAGATAGAGCGCTAGTAGTAGCATCTGTGTCCATATTTCCGTTGTTAGGTGACTTAGAAAACTTCAGGTGATTCACTTTGACCTTCAGTCCGATCTTTTGAAAGCGAAATTTCGGATTCTTGCCTCGCACATAATTATTTGGCTTGATTCAAATACTTTTTTCTTCGTTTTGCTGACATGAAACGACCCGTTTTAGTTCTTGGTTTATCAATCCTGCAGACATTGACAAGTGTGGCAAGATCAACTGTGTTAGGTGCTCACCGTTTCGAGTAAAAGGTGAGCGTGATAGTGACACGAAGCGTTATAATGGAAACTGTCGCCAACGTCGTTAAGAGCCGACTTAATCCCCTGTAATTGCTTCGTGTGTCTCTCCACACACTGTGATGAAAAGGAGATAAATTTATGGTAGATCCCAGAAGTAATGAACTCTTGCGGTCACGTGACGAGACTTACAGACTCTATTCACGTGTCATGTTAGAAAATAGAATATAGATATAGTCTAGCACGACAAAACCAAATATAGACGTAATTTCATATCGTACAAACGTTAACAAATATTTATATCATTTTTAAACCAAGATTCCCTTTTCTTTATTACATATCCGCGCACCCACACACGTACACTTACATATACGTATTTTCCATTTCGATTTCTTTTTTTGATTTTCACTCTCTTTTACTCTCTCTCTCTAAATAAAGCCACATTTAAGTGATGGAACAGTTACATGTACGTGAAAAATACAATTTCTATTAGTCACATGAGACATTTCTTTTCGTATGTAAGTATTAAAACATTATTATTAAGTGACTATTATCTGTAATATCATGAACATCATTATCATTAATGAATCATTCTGACATGACCCGTGAATTCGGCTATATTTTCAAATAGTAAGGCACATAGTATTTTCTTGCAATTAAGAGTGAATAGAGACAGGCAGATAACTTACCGATATATCGAAAATGCTTTAAGTAACCTTTTATCAAGCATTTCTGAGTTAAGCTAATAAAAGGCTTTCGAAAGCATTGTGGAAAAAGAAAAAAATGCTGGTAACCAGCATTTTATCCTTTTCGCCACAATGCTTGCCATACTTTTTTTGGAAAATCAATTATATGAGCCACTTTATGAATTATCACCTGCAGGTGCTTTTAACTCTTTCACTGCCAATGCCGCCTTGGATATCTTTTGCGGACACCGCATACCCAGATCAGACAGCACAAAAGGTGCCGTCAGATCTTGAATCTACACTGTCCAGATATGACACCACAAGTTGACCAAAGTTGAATTCAGTTTTACTTAAAATATACTTTTATAACTCTGAGAAGAGTTGACGTTATCTATTTGGTAGTGAAAAAGGTTCACCTGTATCCTGCTAAATAGCTTACTGTAACTTTCGATAGAAAATAATAGTAATGCTATTTTCAAAATAATTCTAGGAGAAAAAAATGTCTTCTGATCGGACATGTGGATCTAAGATCATGCTACACATTGTGTGCAGTCTGATCTTGATCCACACTGTCCGCAAAAGGTCAGTGAGTCGCGCTTACATTGTAAATGGTATGAACTTCGACGGATAAATGTTTACCTTTTTCTGTATTTTTAATCAGCAGATGTTATGTTCTGCAAGAGAACTACGCATAACTTGTTTTCTGTTGTAGATTAAAATCAAATTTTTCAGAAAGTGCTGACTCAGATGAATATGTTGATTTCATATATCGATCCCAGCCTACACTATCTACTAGCCTCATAATTTAGTCATGATAGTCCTCTAAACGTTTTAATTGTATTTGTCACTCTCTGTATATACATATTTCATGTCATTGTACAATGGGCCGATGGCCTTAGTATTGAATAAAATATTGTACTGCATTGTATATAAACACAGTGCAACGAAAGCGTGGTAAAATCTACGTCATTCTATATAGAAGAACGTCATTCTGTATAAAATAAGTCGCCTGTATCTGTTCCATATCTTCGCCCCTGATATTTTATCAATGAAAGTCACTTGACGTAAACAATCCGTCATTTTCCGCTGCATGACCAATGAGGAAGGCAAACCCAAAAGGATTTACCGATATTACCGGTAACTGTTTTGATAAAAATTGAAAACGATGGAAGTACATGCATTTGAAACGTTACCAGTACTCGTAAACGTGTACAAATCAAGTGTCTTTTTAAGTTGAAGGTTAGTTCAAAATTTACCGGTGTTGCATTGGAAATGGGATTGGGAGTGGATGGAGTAATATTCAGATCATTCGAAGCAACTGCGACTCTAATGCTGGACAATACATTCATTCTGCTTTGTCATTTGTCAGGGAGAAAACATAACAGTAAAACGGCTCGGTTTTTCATGTTGTGTTTGATGCCTAGGGTTTTATTGAAATTTTGATTCTTTTCATACTTACCGACTGGGCAGTGGGGTTTTGTTTTGGTAAGTAAGTGGAACAGCCATCGTTTATTCAATGGAATATAATCCGCATCCGCGTTGTTACACTAAGTATGAACTTTTTTTTCCCTTTGATTAAGAGTAAGTCATGTTAGAATCGGGCTATCGACATCGTGGATTATTTATTGTGCCTCATAACTCATAACCGTGGTTTATTGAACGATAAACCACGATAGAAAGAAGATTATTTCTCAACTAACAAACCCTGAATACTAACATTGAATTAAAGTTGTAGTGGTGGATGGCCATGACTCCCATCATACTAATCGATGTGGCAAATGGTATAGTGGTGAATGGCCATGACTCCCATCATACTAGTCGACGAGGCAAATAAAGCTTAAAAAAAGGAAATAATTCGAGTAGTTACAGTAAACCATTTAGTTCGGAGGAGGAGCCTTACCGAAGTAGGTTCAAGGAATATGCAGATGGAATACGCAGATGTTTCATTTAAATATTTATATCCTAACTCTTAACCATTATTAAACTAAGACCAAATATAAATCGACACACTTTTCGACAGTCGACGCGAAGATCCGTTTTACGTGGTTTTTACCAGGGTCAGAAAGGATAATGTAACAATCGTTATAGTAAACTAGCATTACGGAGATGTCTCACTTAAATCTTTTTGATCCTTTACCACGTATTCCCGTATTTTAACGACCCATACGAAGAAGGTTTTTGAAAACACTGTTGGAAAAGGAGGAAATGCTGGTTACCAGTTACCAATGTTTCCTACCTGTCGGACACAAGGCCCATATATGCAGCCATCTATAACTTGTCTGCAAATTCTTTCAATACAGACGTGTCTCAAATTTTGTTGCCGGGTAGAAGACCAACCGACAGACTGCTAAAAGTTTGATAGCAGTGCTAAGTGTTGTTCACATATACGCATGTGCATGTATGTATTCAGATCGATGTATTTCGATGTATGTCACACGAAAATATAAATAAATTAAAATCCTGCAAAACATTGATTGTCTGTTGTTATGTTTTCATAATGATGACATGAAAATTTGGTAGATATCTACCGTTCAGTTAACCCTTCGTCGATACGGCCATGCGTCTTTATCATGCGATAACTGTTTAGCTAGTTTGTTTGCTTGTATGGTATTGAAGGCCGTTTTCATTATTCTTTGAGCGATATCGCAGTCACCATTACACCTTTTCATGCTTTCGTTGAGTTTCTTTTACTTGTACTTCGTACATTTTTCTTTCCAAGCCAATGGCTTCTTTTCGTATTTTACCTTAGGACAACATTTTAGACTTGTCCATATTGAAAACATTGGCGGACGACAAATTAAACGAGGCTTGAATGGTGAAATCTATCTCAATCGGGATAAAATAGGTTGTGGGAAGAGAAGAAAATGCTGGTTTCCAGTCTTTTCTACTTTTTTTCAACGATGATTTCTAAATATCAAGGGTCGTTAACACACGGGATCGTACGGATAAAAGGTTAATGCTGAAGACGACTTTGGGTAATTTTGCCACCACTTAGGTCTAGATCAGACTGCTAGGAATGTCCAGTCTCTGATATGAGATATCAAATGAGGCAGAAATGGTAAGCGGCGTTTTTGGTTATTTACTAGATCAGTAGGCTAGAAATTTTTATTTGATTAATTCCGCAGGGGCTTGATACACTACAGAACATAGATTACCCCAGTTGCAAACGTCAAGGGGGAAAATAAGGTCCACAGAGAAGTAAAGTCTTTCTTAGATCTTAGTAGATTCTAAATTTAGAGATGACAGGATAAAAATTGCGACAAACTGTTGCAAAAATTTCGCGTTTGTCACTGATTTTAACGTTTTTTACAAGATGACAGAACGTTTAAACTCCCCCATATAGAAAGCACTTGAAGAGGACAAATAAAATGTAACTTAGATAATAAAATTCGTCTTTGAAAGGACAGCAAACCTTGTAAGAAAAAAAGAAAATGCTGGTGTCCAGCATTTTCTCCTTTTCCCACAATGTTTTCAAAGGCCTTATTATCTTAAAGGTCCATAAAAATAGGATTGTGTGGTATATGATTAAACCTTAATCCTGCAGCCCCCCCCCCATCCGACTTAAGACTTGGAGTGCAAACCCTGAGACATGATTAACCATTATGACACTTTACCGTACGACCCCTAATTTTCTCTAACTGGAGGAAGAATATTTTTTAACATATTGTGAATAAAGGAGAAAGTGCTGATAATCAGCAGTTTCTCCTTTTACCCACAATTTTTTCATACCACTTTAGAAATGAATCCCTTCAACTGAGCCACATTGAATGTCATGTGCAATTGTTTTCAATTTGGACATGTCTAAAATTTTATCGTCTGCCGAAGAGATGTTATGTTGTCCAATTGCTGCTGGGTCTAAAAATAATCTTGGCTAATACATTCAAGTTAACCCTCTATCAGACAATACAATATTAGACCTGACCATATTTTGCACAAAATTTGCAGACGACAAACGAAATTTGGCTCAACTGATGAGAGTTGTCTTTGAAATGTTAGACAATATTGTGGTTAAATGATAACCAGTAATACTTTTTCTTTTTCCATGATGTTTTCGAAAGTCTTCCTCTCAAGGGTGATCATTGGTTTGTACTGTGTTTATCGCCGTAAGAAGCATTATTTGAGTTACATCGCGACGACCAGTGCACCTAACTGTACATTCCTGAGTTCCCTTCCCATTTACCAATCTTGACCGGATATTCTTCCCAGGCCATCGACTGCTTTCCCACATCACTATCGCGAATGATCGATCAGCGGTGTAAGAATAATGAATCATGTTGCATTGACTATCATCACACCTCGGAAAGAAATAGGCCGAGTTGAGGAGTCGAACCAGCGACCCCCTGGTTTTATGCGCTGTTCGTTACCGACCTAACTACTACACTTGGTCTCTAGGGTCATGGACACATGGGATTGTTTAGTAAAGGATTAAAAAAGACCTTGATAAGATACTTGGATCGGTTATGGATGTAACCTAAAAAATACTCAATTGCAAAGATCGAAAGGGAAACAGGTCTACATGGAGCGAAAACGCATAGCAAAATCCCCGTCTGTTTTATTTATGAAATAAGTAAATTATGAAGTATTTATCACAAAACGTTCGATATGAGCCATGCACTGTAAAAGCGGCGCTTAATGCATCTTCAAAAAGTGTCGACCTATGTCAGCCTGCGCAGTCTGCGCAGGCTGACATGGGTCGAAACTTTTTGCTTTTTGTATATTTTCTGTGTCGAAGGACTATTCTACCTCCAGATAGGTAAATCTATACCTCTACAGGTACATCTGAATTTGTTTCAAGCTAATAGATAAATAGATAATAGATAAACGTAATTTAAAGTAAATGCAAAAATATGAGCTCGACTCTGGGATAAAGGGGTTTAATACATCTTCGAAACGCATTGTACCGAGTAATCCATAGCATAAAATGGCTCCATTTTGTCTTAAAACGGCTGACACAGGCGATAAAGTGCTACTTTGACATGCAGAAAATTTGATTTGCTTTTTGTAAAAAGTTTCGATCCAAGTTAGCCAGCTCGGTTTGCACAGTTTGAAATGAGTCGACACTTTTTGCAGGTACATTAAACATGCAAAGTCTAATTTTGCATAAGTTATATAATTAAAATCTATAGGCTCATCAGAATTTGTTCAAAGCTAATAGAAGAACGTGATTTAAAGCACATGCATATATCTACAGTCACTTACAAAAAGTATTGGTGAAAAAAGGCCGCCATCTTTGATTTATCTAAAAACAGACAGACTTGTTTGAAAGCTTATACTAAGTTAACTTCTCAACTGAACTAACTGAAAACTGTTTTTTTCCCTACCTTAATACTTTGTGATGTGCCCTTTTAAGCGGATTATCGACATAATTCTCCTTGGAATTGACAAATAAAGTTTCTGAATAAAACATGGCGGAATGTCCACCCAAAGTCTTCTTATTTCATGAAACAAGTCTGCATAACTGTTGATGACATGGTGTCTATAAGCCAGTTTTCTCTTGATATAAAGCCAAACATTTTCTATCATGTTCAGATAAGGTGATTGTGCTGGCCAGGAAACTGCTTTAAGGTTGTTTGTGGCCTTGTATTCTTGAAGCATCCTTGATCTATGAACTGGTGCGTTATCATCCTGGAAAAGGTAGTGGTTATTAGGGAAATGTCTTGCAATTACAGGCCATAGATTATCTTCTAAGACGTCTTTATATTTTTCAGAATTGGTATTTCCAGTAACACTTGTTATTGTTCCAACACCATACCAACAAATGCACCCCCATATCATGACCTGATATTTTCTGTTTTGTTGCGATGGAACCAAGTCAGGTCTATACCCTTCACCTCGCTTACGCCAAATATACACGCTGTTGTTGGTGCCAATAACAACTTGACTTTCATCTGTAAATATTACTTTATCACAATTTCCATTTACGACCCACCTTCTCTTCTTTAAACACCTAAACAACCGTTTCCTCCTATTTTCATTCTTGACCACAACTTTCTTCTTCAGAACCCTTCTTTGGAACCCATGCTGACTTAAATGGTGTTGAACTGTCCTTCTAGATACCTGTATCTCCCTATTTTAATTGAATTTTGACGTTATATCACTTAAAGAATCCCTCCTATTCACCTTTACAAGACTCTCAAGTTGTCTATATAGTCTCTGTCTAACACAAGTTTTGGTCGACTACTTCGCCTCTTGTTCTCAACTGAACCGGTGTTTAAATATTTCTTTACAATATTTGAAACAGTCATGTAAGGTACACTCAACAGTTTACATATATCACTAAACTTGTGACCATCCTCATATAAATCCACAGCCAATTTTTTTTTTAACTCTAGTGATAATTCTCGACCTTTCGTACCCATTGTGTGTTTTCAATAAAAAAAACAACCAAAAGACAAAAAAAACTATGATGTCATCAATTACATCATCAATGATGATGTCACTGACCTGATGACATCACAATGACCCCAAATAAACGGAGCTATCAAAGGGAGACAAGGCCATATAAACTCTCATAAATTAAGTCAATCAAAGATGGTGGCCCTTCTCACCAATACTTTTTGCGTGTGACTGTACATGAGCGCGCCTCCAGGACAAAAGGGTTTAATGCATCTTCTTAGCGCAGTACCAAGCAAGTCATCCCATAAAATGGCTCCATTTTGTCTTAAAACCGGCTGAAACATGCACTAAAGTGCTACTTTGGCATGAAGGAATTTTAATTTACATGTACCTTTTGCAGAAGGTATCGACCCAGGTTAGCCTGTGCGGACTGCTCAGGCTGACATGAGTTGATATAAATGGATTAAACCAGCTTGTCACAGAACATGACTCTTATATAAAACATATGCCCATGTATATATTAAGATAACCAACACTGCGCTTTCCTTAGTTCCCACAGAAATCAGCAAAACAACACGAACAACTCATTTTAATCCTTCTATTTTATCAGGTCAGATATTTCGGCAGAAGAGCTTGCTATGAAATTTACGGTACTACTTTTGATACTACTATCCCGAAGAAAATCGCAGTGGTGCGACACCAGGTCAGGGTTTTCGAAGCGCACAAATGCTAAAGGGAGATAACTATTTCAATACTGGCTTTTAATTCGAACTATAGTAGTCTTTCGTAAGGGATTTGTAAGTTTTCTCAAAAAATAGAGCAAGTCTTTTCAGATGCCTCTTTTGTAATCTATATGAACATCTTCTATGGCAGTGATCTCTTGGAGATTTTTTTTGCTTATGACCAATAAAGCAACATGGTTTACCACCCGGAATGGGCAGAGGGGCGTTTGCGAGTTACAGAGGTCAAAGTTCATCAAGTGCACTCTTGCATACAAGGTATTAATGAATCGCCATTCAGGCGCTATTTTTATTTCTTTTTCTACATTTAATACACCAGGAACATTTTCAGATTGGCTAATACACTCACATCTGTTGTCACAACAAATGTTTTACAGAGACAGAAACAATTTTGAGTCAAAGTACTTAAGGTACTGTACTTGGTCATGATTGTGAGCCTAAAATGGCTGGAATTCAAAAACGAATCCATAGTATAAAACATCGTTTTATCAGGCTAGTAATACAGAATAGATGTTATGAGAAACATTGTGTCTTTTCATTGTAAAATTTACAATTTCTACTGGCTGTTTTAGCATAGCAAATCAGAGAATTAACAGCATCAAATGTTGTACTTTTGTGGAAATCTTATCACTATTGCGGGAATTAAAGATGTTTTTAGATTTTAGAATATATTTCACTATGTTAACTAAATCATTGCTATGAGTTGTACTCTATATTCTGTAAATTTACATTATTTTGCCTTTGTTTAATGAGTATATAAAATGTTTCTTTATAGACATGCATATGGTCATTCCCTATGTCACTACGGTCCTCTTAACTCGCCTGCCCAGGTAGCTCAGTGGTAAGCGTATCAAATTCTGACCTGGTGGTTGTGAGTTTGATACTCTGTTGAGGCAAACTTTCTTTCTGGCGATTTTTCGCCTCTCACCTCTGATGCATGTGAGAAAAGTAGTCAGTGACTTGGAAAGAAAGTTGTGTCAGTACTGGCGTGAAAAAGCCAGGAAAGACATGAGTAGGTGCACTGACCATCATGATATGACCTAAGCTGTTAAAACGGCGTTAAAACCCCATTTCAATCAATCAATCCTCTTAACTGAATACTAAGTATCAAATGTTCCATAACAGGTGCATCTGCCTTGTTAGAATATCAAATCCAAAGGAGGAATTCAGCTCAATATAGGTAACATACAAAGGTAGCCAATCACCGGATTACCTAAATGTGTGTAAAACGTTGAGCTTATCACAAGATTAACTAGGACTACTGCTTGTCTAATATCGGACAGTTACAGTCATGTATGTTCGTAAAATCTATTCTAATTCCGTGTTGACACTTCAATTGCATTCTCTTCTTGCTCCCGATGGCCCGGTCCTTCGTGGCTAAATGGTGAAAGTGTATGGTACGAGGGTCGTATAAAAAAGATAGAGGTCCCGGATTTAATGCTAAATCCAGGCACTTGGGATTTAGTTGCAGTGCCCTTGGCTTGGATGCTCAATATCCCTCTGCCAAGCACTGCTGATAACGAGCGAAGCTCGTTTTGCGGTAACACCGTTCTAGATTTCCAAAATAAAATTACGACTTCGTTCTGGGTTTTAGTCTAAATCTAGAAGGGGATGACTAAAAATTTAATATCTTCCGGTTGGTCGCACAGCGTCACACGAATCACAATCTTTCGCACAATTACCTGATTGGTCAAAAATGACAAAAATTATCTACCGATCGGATGACAACTTAAAAATCATCGTCAGTTTAATGAGTACAGGTTATCTAATTTCCTTCTACTTTCAGCGTAATATGAAAAAGGCAAAGCCTCAATACGAGCGACGTGAATGATTTCTGGTATAAATATCTATTAATTCGAATGACGAGCTATATTCTACATCTTGAAATCAAAGGGTTTTGAGTTCGAATTCCGGCTTTGCCAAAACTAATTTTGAGCGTTGTCAAAAGAAGAAAGCATTTTTCTTTCGTAGATTTATACATGTGAAATAGGGCGAACTGTCCCTGATTTCCTTAACAAAAGAAAAACAGTTCTTGGACAATTTCGTTAATTTATGTCCAGAAAAATAATTTAGAATGATTATTGGTTCACACACTTGTAAAGACCATTTTACGGGAACATTTCCTCACTGCATGTAGATCTAGATCTATATCAGACAGATTTTTACGAGGAATCGGTCAGTAGGTTGGGAAGAATTTTGAGTAGAGTACTGGTAAAAGGAACTTCAGGAACAAGTGGTAGGTGCACTTGCCGCCGCAATGAATATACACACAAAAGGAAAAAAACAAAACAAACAAAAACAGACTCTTTCTTTCATTTCTTCTTTAGTGAACAGGTCTACCCATATTTTACCTGGACTTTCTTTAAAATCAGTGTGTAGATCGCTGTTTAAAATAAGATTATATGTAGCTTTCCTTTTTCATCCCATCTGCTTTCCTACACGTCCATTATTGAAACAGTGATCAGTGCAGAGACAGGAATGAAATCTGTCGCAATGACTAGATCTAGATCTATCATCAGTCCTAGGAAAGAAATTTGCCGAGTTATCGGATAGACATCCAACTTATTGCAAAAAAAAAACCCGCCAAACTTTTAGATCTATCAACAAGCTTTCGTAACATTATACAAATTATATTTGAGCCATGTTGCGGTAAAAGAGGGTTTAATGCATGTCCGTGATGCATGATACCAAGCAAGTCATCACAATTATACATCCATATTGTATGATAACTGACTGAATCAAAAGGCATGCATACTGGTCCTTTGATATGCAGAACGTTGAAAATAGATCTAGCAAACAGTTTTGATCCAGGTTAGCTTGCGCCGATGGGTCGATAGTTTTTGCAGATGCATTAAGCTCCCTTTTTACAGATCATAAATCCGGCTTTCTCTGAAAATGGTATTTTGAAACAGTCAAAAAACTAGTTTAGTCATGATTTCTTCGACACAATGTTTTCCGCGAAAAAACGGTTCGTGCATGACGTAAGAATAGTATGATTAATGACGTCATTATTTGCTAGCATAGATCATTGCGTATGTTTATACACAAAAAAACGTTTAATACGCTGAAAGTAAGTAAGGAATTAGATAATCTCTACTCATTAAACTGATAATGATTTTTAAGTAATCATTCGATCCGTAGATATTTATTGTCATTTTTGACCAATCAGGTACTTGTGCGGAAGATTGTGATTCGTGTGACGCTGTGCGACTAACCGGAAAACACTCAATTTTTAGTGATCTCTATTTAGATTTAGACTAAAACCCAGAACGAAGTCGGAATTTTATCTTTAAAAATCTAGAACGGTGTTACCGCAAAACGAGCTTCGCTCGTTACGGGCTTTGCCCGTAACTTGCTGTCGCTCGTTATTAAACGTCTTTTTTTTTTTATAAATATACTCAATGATCTATGCTAGCAAATGAAGACGTCATTAATCATACTATTTTTACGTCATGCACAAACCGGTTTTTCGCGGAAAATATTGTGTCGAAGAAATCAAGACTAAACTAGTTTTTTGATTGATGATTGATTGATTGTATGGTGTTTAACGCCGTTTTTAACATTATTTCAGTTATATCACGGCGGCCAGTGCACCTATCCATGCTTTCCTGGAGTTTCTTTTACCAGTACTCTGCACAATTTTCTTTCAAAGCCACTGGTTGCTTTCCCACATAACCATCGTCGAAACAACAATCAGCGGTGTGAGATGAATGAATCATGTCGCAATAACTATCATCAGTCCTTGGAAAGAAATTGGCCGAGCCGGGGATCGAACGAGCGACCCCCTGTTCTTGAGTCCTATACGCTACCGACTGCGCTACCGGGGCTCGGCAACTAGTTTTTTGACTGTTTCAAAATACCGTGTACAGAGAAAGTCGGATTTATGATCCGTGAAAAGGGGACTAAATGCATCCGCAAAAACTATCGACCCAGGTCTGCTTGTGCAGTTCGCGCAAGCTGACCTGAATCAAACTCTATGCTAGATCTATCGATCAATTTTCTGCATGTCAAAGGACCAGTAGGCATGCCTCATGATTCAGTCAGTTATCATGCAAAATGGATTATATGGATCTATAATTATGTGATGACTTTCTTGGTATCATGCATCACGAAGATGCATTAAACCCTTTTTTATCGCAACATGGCTCAAATATATTATTTCAAATGTTATAACGTTAAAAGCTGTTGATAGATCTAAAAGTTTGGGGGGAGGGTTACCATGAGTTGGATATCTATCCGATAACCCAGTAAATTTCTATCTTAGGATTGATAACAGATCTAGTCATTGCGACAGAATTCATTCCTCTCTCTACACTGATCACTGTTTCAACGATGGACTTGTAGGAAAGCAGATGGGATGAAAAAGGAAAGCTACAAATAATCTTATTTTGGAGATCTACGCACTCTCATTTTAAAGAAACTCAAGGAAAAACATGTCGCCATTGACAGATCTACATGTGAAATAAAGTGTTAAAGTGTAAAAAATCATAGTTGAAAATAAAAAAAAAACATAATTCTCCGAAGATGGAGAGATCATGATGTGAATCGGGTCTGAGAATGATCAGATGTCGCTGCAGTAGCGCCCGGGCAGCGGTGGAAGCAATCCAGTCGTCCATAATCGCCAACTAAACCCTTGAAAATGTTACGGTCACATGATTCCCTGGCGATGAAAGCTACTGGTGGTATTTTAGAAAGACATCAGTGTTCCGCGGAATGATATAAATCTATAAAAAGTGAAGGTTTTTTTTTTTCCCTTCTCCTTTTTACATGCAAATGTGAAAATGTGACCGTGAATTTCTTCCTTTCTGTCTTTTCTTTTTTTTTTTTCTCTCTCTCTTATCGATCTAGATCTACATGCAGTGAGGAAATGTCCCTGTAAAATGTTCTTTAAAAGTACGTGAAGTAATAATCACTCCAAGTTATTTTTTTTTTTATATAAATTAACAAATCTGCAGAGGAAATGTCTTAATTTTGTTTAGGGAATCCGGGACCGTTCGATCTATTTGACACGTATACATCAACGAAAGAAGCATGCTTTCTACTTTTAACAACGCTCAAAATTAGTTTTGGCAAAGCCGGAATTCGAACTCAAAACCCTTTTATTTCAAGATTTAGAATCCAGGTCGTCATTCGAATTATTAGATATTTGTTCCACAAAGCATTCATGTCGCTCGTATTGAGGCTTTGCCTTTTTTTCATATTACCCTGAACAACCATTAGTATAATGTAAGCGGTCGCCGTGATCTGATTAGAATAATGTTGAAAACCCTTTAAATACTCCATTTGCTTTTTCAGCGCCGAAGTTGAAAACAGGGCTTTTACGGACGGCAAAGATTAAGATCAGACTGCACAGAAGGTGCAGTCTGATATTTGATCAATACAAGTCCGCTTGTTTAGTTAGGCCTATAGGAAAGAAAAACTGTCTGAGTTTCAATTAATTGTATTGTCAGCCGTCGAAAGAGGTGGAATATATGTATGAGCGGCACTGAGACAAAAAGGGATTCAATGTATCCCCGTGGTGCATTATACCAATCAAATCATTACGTAGAACGCCTACTGTCCACTTTGTTTGATAATCGACTGAACCATGAGGTAAAATAGTCCTTTGACATACAGAAAATTTGAGGTTAGCACAGTGTTTCGGTTCATGTCAGCCTGCACGGACTGCACAGGCTGACATGAATCGATATTAATTGCAGATGCATTAAACCTGCTTTTCATAGATTATGACTCAAATTTATCTTGGTGCTAAGGAGCTAAATCTATGCTTCAATTAGTACCATCAATATTCAAAATTCGTGGCGTTCTTGTAAATGTAAGAGAAACCAATAAAAGTAACTTTAAAACTATATCTTCATATGGTCACAGTGCCTTTAAAGTGTTAAACTGTGCTTCTTTAAGTAACAATATCTGCCAAAGTAAACAAATTTGATATTAAAATGCATTCAGATCTAAGTCATTTAAAAATACAGAAATGATTGTGAAGATGACAGTCTGTTATTGTACGGTCGGTCCAAGTGTTAGTCGCTGGCACAGAAATTAATTTCAAAACTAGTTTAAAAGTTGACAGGTCACTCTATATTGTGTGTAATTTTTGCCTGATTGTAAAATTCATTTTTCTGCTAGCTATTAACACTTGAAGCGACCACACAATAACAGATTTTCCATACTTTTAACTGGTATGATCTATTTTGAAATGCATTTCAACACCAACATTTTTATTCGGGCGCTACTGGGCCTTTAAGGTCTACGGCCCCTAACTCATCGGAAAACATCGACGTTTTCTTAAAGGCTATTCGGGAAATCTCGGTAGCTTCCGTCTTTTGATATGGGAGTTAGGGGCCGTAGACTTACTACCCCATCGGTAAATATCGTGTAACATCGACGTTTTCGTAAAGGCTATTCGGCCAATCTCGGCAGCTTCCGCCTTTAAATATGAGAGGTGAGGCCATAGACCTTAAACTTGCGATAACATTTTGCTTTTATCTTTTTACTAATCCTCTCATACAACATTTAAGAGGCGTTGCTATGAATCTACCAAACATGAAACCCAAAACGAAGGCCGGGACCGAACTTCCACCTATTCTGTCCGCTATTTGTATGCCTTCAATTTCTCGATAAGGCATAATCCTACTAGCAAAATAGATGTTGCAGCCAGGGCTTCAAATTTCCGCCCGGCTATGCGTATAATTTTTGACACACATGTCAGCCTCCAGGTATGAAAGAGAAATCCCTAGAATAGATTCAAAGATAATATCTTTAAGACAATGAAAGCAGCTGAAAAAAATACATCTGGCAAGTTGTTATAAGTGAATGTTATCTCTCAAAGTGTAAAAAAAGTTGTGAAAATTTTAAATATTTATTATTTTTTTCCTTTGAGAAAGAAAATCTCTTGCATTTTCATGAGACGAAACAAGGCCTGTTTCATCCCTTGACAAAGAGAGGAAAAAAGTTATCATTTGTTTTTCAATTCTTGACATTAGCCTGTTGCCTTCCAGTATAATTGTTATATTTGGGCGAAAGTTACAGATATTTATTGTTCTGTTCTGAAAGTAAGTAAGATACCACAACGGCGTTACAGGATTTCTTAACAACGTTTTTAACAATTCGGTAGCTTTGAAACCGTTAAATATCAAAACGATTCGACTTAAAAAAGAAAATCGATCAAACATCTATAAATTCTAGTTCTGCTTAGTCTTTTACGAGTTTTATCGACCCTGAGGATGTAAGTCTTTGAAAACATTGTTGATAAGGAGAAAATGCTGGCTACCATTATTATCTCTTTTTTCCACATTGTTTTCCATCCTTCTAAAGTCAAACCACACCATTTGAATATAGTTAGTTGGTCACATACAGGACTTGAAACCATAGGGTCGCTGGTTCGATTTCCTTTGCGAAGGGATTCATTCCTCTCTCGACACTTTATAGCCAAGCCCCGGTATCGCAGTCGGTAGCGTAGAGGACTCAAGAGCATGGGGTCGCTAGTTCGCTCCCCGGCTCGGTCGATTTCTTTCCGAGGATTGACGATAGTCACTGCCACAGGATTCATTCCTCTCA
The DNA here is from genome assembly GCA_946811185.2 of Hippopus hippopus. Taxonomy (NCBI): domain Eukaryota; kingdom Metazoa; phylum Mollusca; class Bivalvia; order Cardiida; family Cardiidae; genus Hippopus; species Hippopus hippopus. The sequence goes on from OX328100.1 coordinate 46,648,872, forward strand.
CGGCTGATCATTGTTTAGACGATGGTTATGTGGGAAAGCAACCAGTGGCTTGGAAAGAATATTGGGCGGAGTTCCGGTAAAAGAAACTTCGGGAAAGCATGGATAGGACAGTACAAGAAATCGTGGATGTATAACGTGCACTGGCTGCCGCAATATAGGTCAAGTAATACTGGAAGAGACGTCAAAGAACAAGCAAACAAAATCTAAAAAAAAAGTACTAGATTACTTTGTTTATAAACCAGATTTCTGTGCGGTAGGACCTTGCTTTTCATTATCTGTACACGAATTCAACTTTCCCAGAGAAAGATAAAATAGAAAAGTTTATCAGAGGGTTTGAAACTGAACCAGTGAGTGCATGTAATTATAAAGATAACAGTTCCAGAAACATTCTCATAGAGCTCTAAGCCAAAACAAAATCCCAAAATTCTGCGCAATGATTTAGTGTCTGACCGTGGGAAAATTGTATTGACATCTGTGAGAGACATAATTGTTTAAAGGGAGCATACTTACATTTTTCATAATTATTACATTAAGACTATGAGTAAAACTGAGACTGGTTGGTGAATACGTGCTCTGGTCTCATACAATACATGGAGTGCCTGGTTGCAAAACAATAATCCCGTTATCGTAATGCCAAAATTGTACCTTTTTACTGCATGTAACAGCTTAGTTTATCTACGCTTGCAAATAATACTCTATTTAGTAGTATTATGCTACAAGCACATGCACACATACGAATTCTGCGGATGTACGGATAGCCCGTTTGTGTCTATCCGTTCTAGTGGTAATGATCCGTCATACCATTCCGTTAAGTCCGTAACTGTCCGTATTGTATCCTAAGAGTCCGATGATCCGCGACAAAATTTAGAAAATTGTCAAAATTCAGGCCTGGATGATTGAGACCTTATAATCCGGCTTGTTTCAACATCTATCCATATCTTTTCTGTATCTAATTCGTATTTAATCCGTATCTCAATGTATTACACAGCAGTCGATTCTACATTGTGAGCTGTTACGGATTCATGTGTGTAACTGGTTTTGTTTGGCGTATTGTTACAGACTGTCACCATCAAAAATGCAGTTACTTGACGAATAGCTACTTTCACATACGAATTATATCTCCATGGTGCCCTCATCACTGCAATCCTGGAGACATGTTGGGGGCGGACGGGTTGCCATTCCTGGAGACTATCTCCTTTTCTGTTTTTAGCTGGCATGTTGCTGGTTTTTACACATGGCGACAAAAATGCCACTATTTAACTTCTGCATATGTCTAATCATCTTTATAGACGCTAGGTATGCGCAATAGTCCTGATATATCCGTATCTATCCGCATTTAACAGCGATAGAAGGTAACTGAGCATAAAGAATCCGTTTCTGTCCGTTTGTATCCGTATCTAACCACATACTGTTACATCAAAAGGAAGTTTCTAACTGCTACCGTATGAAGGATTTATCGTTACCTGTTTGTATCTGTCTGCATCCAGAGGTAAAAAACACATATGAACAGTTTGTATCGAATCGGCTATGGTCATTATTAGAAATAATGGTGACAGGTAGGTTTTGATGCAATTTTGATAAAAGAGTAGTTATTACACCCAACTAGAGTTGTTTTGGATTATGGAAAAAAGCATTTGATTTTGTCTTTAAAACAGGAGGTCATGACTTTTCCCTCTTTGTTCTATCTTTTTGACCCCAAATGCAAAACTTAGAGGTCTTGGAGCTAGTGGCTAATTTTTAACCGCAAAAATAAGGGTCGGGTGAAGCCATGAAAGATTGCAAAAAACGGCATGGTATCATTTTATTTTATTCCGAGATTGTCGATTGTTTCCAATTCAATTAAGCTTGGCATTTTCAGGCTAGAACCCTGCGTTTGGATTGTGTGAGTTTTGGAATATTGACAAAAAACAGCTATGTTGTCGTGTTTTTCGGACTATACCATTTATCGGATAAAGTCAGTGATTTCATTATTTCTACAAGTTGAACATGATTTATTTCTAAATGCTGAGATTTGTGGACTAAATGGTTGCATTTAATTGCTTTTTGTCATTTCAGACTTATTTTAGACTTTTGAAAACAGAATTTCTTTGTCATGTGTTGTTGCGTGGCGACACGAAAACAGTGGATAACTGTGTCACGCCGCCTTAAGAATACAGGCCTCGCTCATTACTTCTGCGGACGGCTGCGACCTTTATACGAAACTATCCGCCATATCTGTAATAGTAGTATGTATGTGTGGCTTCTATAGGAATGAGGCATTTGCAAGTGTTTTACAAGAAATTCTTTTTTTACGGCAAAAAGTCTATGAAAGGCCCCTTTTAAAGGAGAGCCTGGTTTTCTCCAAGTAAGTAAACAAAATGTTGATGTTAAACGATGTTTTCCCTTGAAGCAGGGTTTGCATAGGAGGGTCGACTGCAGAACGTGCAGTCTGACTTTGGATCTACACTGTCCATTACGTTGACATTTTTACCGGCAGACATAAGTTTAATATTGCAATATTTAGGGTTTTACTTTTAACAGACAGTCCTTTAGATGCTAGACTAGACTCAGTTGGCATTTGTGGACGTTCTAGATCAAGATCGGACTGTGCAGAAACAGAAGTCTGATCTTGGGTCTGTGCTGTATACACAAGTGAGAGTTTTTTTCCCCAACAAAAAGATGCGTATATTTCGGATTGTACAATCGGCTGAAAATAGTCAAAAACTGTTAACGGATAAAAAAGGTGAAAAATACTAGTTGTGTGTTTTTGATAACTGTTTTTTTTTTTTTAAATGAAAAATATTGGGAAAACAAAAAGGACCTGTGTTCTTTGAAATATTCAAATTATGTCTTTCACCGCCATAGGTGACGTAGGTAGTTTTTGCAGACAGCGGAAACAAGACCAGACTGCACAAAACCTACAGTCTGATCTTGACTTTACATCGTTCACATCCTAACCTGTAGGTCTGTTTGAATGTTTTAGAACTGTATTTCAAGCAACTGCGTCAGTTGGTCAAATTCATTTATTTGCAAAAAAAAAAAAAAATAGATTTTTCGGTTCCATAGGCAACACCAAAATCTTTTATTGGCTGCAAAGATTTATATCGGACTGCACAGAACGTGCAATCTGATCTAGATTTACACCGCCAACTACTGCAATCTAAACGACGATCAATAAGTGTTTTCTTTTTTAAAAAAAAAAGTATTTACAGTCGTCGAAGAAAGTCGATTAATTTTTTTTAGTGTATAAATGTTTGCATTCCTTTGACTACCCGTCAGAAAATGTAAAATGAGAAAAGATAACCGGGAGAGAAAACGACATTTTCCCACACATTAAAGTGCCAAAAAATTTTCAAATGTTTTTCAAAAGAACTTTAAATGAAAGATAAACATTTGTCTGGATTCTTTTTCAAGATATTTATGTAATTAGAACTGACATGTTTTCCAGAAAACATAAGATAGATTTTGTCTGAGCTTGTTTTCAAGACAGGACACGTGATTTGGCACTTTCAAAAATTATAAAATGATGGGATGCACTGTTATTCATTACGGTTTATAAATGTAAGGAAGTTACACCCGGGTAAGTAAGGCAGAAGCTATTTCCTGCTACTTTTGAACCATTACATTCTTTAGAGAGACTCATTGCGCTTTTATGGACAATGTAGATTAATTTAAGACTGCACAGTACGTGTATATCGTGATAGTTTGCTCATTCTCTTTTTTTAAATTGTTGACCCATGCTCTGTTAAAAGGGGAGGGGCTTAATTGATCTGCGCAAAGTATCGACCCAAGTCAGCTTGCGCAGTCTGTTCTGGGCCAAACTTTTTCGCTATCGGTCAATTTTCTGCTTGTCAACGGTCAGGTGTACCTCATGATTCTGTTGGTTGTTATATAAGATTGATTTTATTGAACCATAATTATATGATAACTCGCAAGTTATGATGTATTACGGAGATGCATCAAGCCCCCTTTTGCCATAGCATGGGGCACTTGTTTGTTTGGGAAAGAGTAAAGTCATCTGCAACAAAGTTGTGTCATAGAATAACGGGTTGCTTTTGTGAATGGTGATTTCTTTTCTCATGGATGTTTTAGGACCAGAAATTTTTATTTATTCTTTTTGTTTAAAATGATTTCTTGTCTTTCTTTCTTTCTTTTTTTTTTTTTTTTTTTTTTTTTTTCTTTTTTTTTTTTTTTTTTTTTATTATTCAATTATTTATTCAATTATTTATTCATTTTTTTATTCATTAATGCGCTTTCAAGTTCAATATACGTATTCAATCAAAACTGTTTGAGAAATTAAAATTAGAAACTTAATAAATAACTTAAACAAGAATTCCGAGCCATATGGAAAAGCTCAAATATTGCGACTCAAATGCCCTTTTACCGAAAATATATCACCATATCGTACAGTGTAGATCCAAGACTATGCTGAACGTTCTGTGTAGTCTAACCTTGGATCTACACTGTCTGCAAAAGCGTATGTATTCATGTCAGCAGTCTGGATCTTGATCACAGCATTTTCATCTTTTCCTACAACGTTTTTCAAATAATGCAATACCTTCCTCTTCAGGGTCCTTAAAAACACGGGATTGTGTAGCGAGGAGTTTTAATAAGCACTTTAATTATAGCCGATCAAGTTTCAAAAAGTTAACGACTGTATGAGCGAGTGACAAATACTTGGTACAATTCAGCACCAATTCCTTAGTGAAGACTACATCTAAATAGTCGGTAAAATTTGTAAATGGCAAACGCATACTTAAAACTTCACAAAACTAGATTTTGACATCTTGTGAGAAAAATCATTAGGTCAATTTTCATATAAGACCATTAACGACTGAATGAGAGAGTGACAAATATTTGGTAAAGTCGATACTAATGCCCTGGTCTAGCCTACATTTGAATATTTGGGAAACTTTGGAATTAGTAAACGCATATTTAAAACTTCACAAAGCTAGATTCTGCTGTTTTGTGAGGACAAAATCATTAGGACGTGAAAGTTTCTACTGTTTGTAGAAAAATATGTACATGTATATACATGAACCACGCTGTGACAAAAGGAGGTGTAATGTATCTCCGTGATACATTATACCAAGCAAGTCAAAATATTTTTATGAATCAATGAAATACATTTTGTCATACACCCGGCTGAATCTAGAGGTAGAATAGTCTTATGACACGCTGACGATTTACAAACAACAAAAAGTTTCGAACCATGACAGCCTGCGAGGACTGCGTGGGCTGACACGGGCTGATACATTTTTCAGATACAATAAACCCCTTTTACACAGACAACGACTCGTGTATCCTGTATAAACGAAAAAGGAAAGCAAAGTAAACATATGATAGCAAAAAAGACTCAGGAAAGAAGGGTAAACATACTCTACGCTAAAATGAAATGTATTTAGTTGTTTGATTCAGTATTTGGTTCATTCCTAGACATGAGAATTTTTTCTGCAAATGTCCAAAATTTCATTACGAAATTACTAGTACTTCTAGATTGGTATTACTCGAACAAATTGACATGAAATAAATGACCTCTATTACCATATAGATTTATTACAAGCTTGAATTATTGTCCGAACTTAGCTTCGGCTAATATCGTCTTTATGAGGAACTATGTGCACGTTTTTCAACTCTTTAGGCTGCTAATATATTTATGGTGTCTTCAAATAATACTAAAAATACCTGAAATAAACATTATTTTGTTGGTTTCAATTGGTAATACGTGGCAGGTGACATAGATCTAACATGCACTTTCTGTGCAGTCTGATCTTGACCTATGCCATTCGCAAAAGCTTCTTATTTTTGCTATGGCACAGTAAGGGTCAAACCCGACATTTACCGTTAACAGAATTTCCGTACCGTCCGATTATACCCGATGATATAAATATTCACTCTTTAATTATTCTTTGCATAAAGGTCAATTTCAGGTCAATTTATTCGAGTAATATCTGTATTTTCTAATGATCGGTTTTGTAGATTTAGTTATCACATAAAATGTTTACCCTGTGTTCTGTTTTTTGTTAAGTATAGTTTTACATTTTTCTAGGTTTCTCAAACTAGACGAGTTGCAACAACAAACGGTACATTAACAAACATGGAGGGCTCCAAATCTAATCTGTATACATGCCTCTGGCTGACGTATTTGATGACGTCATGTTATTCAGTGGAGCCACACTGTTCTAAGTTTCCTTACGAGGAAGCGTTACTAGAAAAACTAGTACGACTGGAATTTAAAGTTGAACAAATGGACAGTGGTATCAGGGCCATTCAGGACGACGTTCTAGAAGAGTTGAACAAACTGAAGAAAGAGAAAGAGGACAACATGGCGTTCCGGAAACAACTGGAAGAAGAGGTGAGGGAAAATTCTAACAAGACAATGGCGCAGGTTTTGGAAAAAGCAGAATCGGTAGTAGATGAAGTACAAACAAACATGCTTATGTTTGAGGAAGACTTCAAGGATTTGACCATCGCACAAAATCGCTCACTCGATAAGCTTCAAGGTCGAGTATCTTATTGTTGTTTTCCTTATCTTAATATTTCAGAACAACAGAACTTTTCTGTTTATATTTCAGAGAAAGTATAGGCTTCACAAAGTCATGATTATTGGAAAAAATATTAATATATAGAATAAATCAAAGTATTTGCTGGAACAAACATGTTGAAAAAAGAAAAATATCAGCTCTGATTTTGGCCGTTTGAACTTTTGTTGCAAATTTTTCAATGGAAATTTGCCATTTTTTTCTATAAAGCCCCTATTAAACACACAGCCATTACATCTTTGTTCGTCTAAAACTCAAGAATTGTCTAAATTTGATAATAACGCAATTCCTGATGGGCATAATCAGTCGTTACTTTCTAAATATAGAAGTAACTTTGGAATGCAATTTAGAATATTTTGGTTAATACTGGAAAGATAGGATCCTACGTATATATATACATGTTGCTTATGAAGCGTTTTCACGTCCCCGAGAGTTTTCTAAATATTAAAGCGACGAAATTTCTGATTATCTAAACCAAATGCGTTACTTTCTAAATAAAAAGTTAAACTAAGAATGCAATTTAAAGGAATTTAGAATGGTCTGAGTTCGTATTTACCAACCATTCATCAGAATATTCTTTGTCTTATTCTTCAGGATCATCAAAATTTGAAAACCAAATGGTTTAGCCAGTCAGAAGATGTTTTACTTTCAAATTTAGAATATTTGGAGAATAAGAACTTTCTTAATAATCGTAGGTGAATATGGACCAGGCTAGTCGATGAACGGGCCTAGGTAGGCTCATTCATGCGTGCTTATGAAGCATTGTGAGCTCATTGTGAAGTCTACAGTAACTTCTCATCTCACTTAAGCAGGAATTGCTGTTCGGGACCTTTAACAGTCGCTTATCGTTTGGTGTTCCTCTCTCTGTTCATAATAGGTTTGTTTGATGAGCCATTTGGGAGAAAGCCTGGATTCCAGTCTGATCATTTTTCATATAATTATACTGACGTTACTTTGTCGGCAATTGTGAAACAGATTAACAGTTTTGCCACTAGATCTGTGTAGACCGTGAAAGCATAAGGTGATAAAGAGTGTTTAAAATGATTACCGCCTGGACCAGGCTATCTGAAATACTGGTATAGAGATTTACTGTCTCAGGTTCGAGCAAACATTTTATCATTCTTAGGTTTCTAGATAAAAACTTACCTTCAGAATAATACATTCTTTTCGTTACAAGTACTTGTATATGTCTTGTTATGTAACTCCTAACCATAATGATTAATTGCTTCAATGTTTTACCAGACTTGTAAATACTTAAGTCATTTACATAGTACATAATATTAACTCTTAAGCAAACGACAAAATTTTAGACTTGTCCGTAGACTGGTCCAACTTGAAAGTAATTACAGCCAACAAACTAAATGTTGCACCAGTTTGGAAATTTGTTCTTTGAAAGGGCAAAAAAATAATGTGGGAATACGAGAAAATATTGGAGACTAACATTTTCTTCTTTCCCAGAATGTTTTCAAAAGTCTTTTTTCCTGGGGTCTTTAGAACTCGGAACGAGGTGGTAAAGGATTAAATGCAGGCCAAATAAATAAATGGTATTATTTTTTGAACGGGTAGAAAACATAGTGGAAAAAAGATGAAATGCTGGTAGCCAGTATTTTGACTTTATTCCACTATGTTTTCAAAAGTCTCCTTCTTTTTGGCCGTAAGAACACAGGATTATTTGGTTTAAAGTTGATGATGACTGAGTCCCTTTTTCTTTACAAATGAGTATCTATTTCGACAAGATAATTATATAGCTACTGGTAACTATTTTTTCCCTTTTCCTACAATGTTTTCAAAAGTCTTACTCTTCGGAGCTGTAAAAAAAAGACATTATTTGATTCAGAATTGATAATGACTGTGCACCCGTTTCTTTACGAATGAGTACCATTTTTCAAGGATAAATTATATAATCACTGGTAACCATTTTTTTCCTTTTTTCTACAATGTTTTCAAATGGCTATCTCTTTGGAGCTGTAAAAAAGACATTAGTTGATTCAGAGTTGATAATGACTGTGTCCCCTTTTCTTTTCAAATGAGTACCTATTTCGCCAAGATAAATTATATAGCCACTGGTAACCATTTTCCATTTTCCTACAATGTGTTCAAAAGCCTAACTCTTCGGGGCTGTAAAAAAGCGGAATAATTTGATTCAGAATTAATTATGACCGTTTCTCACTTTTTTTTACTCCTGAGTAACATTTTACTTAGAAAAACTATAAAGCCGCTGGTAACTAGCATTTTCTCCTTTTGCTGCTATGATTTCAAAAGCCTCTTTCTTTGAGGCTATTAAAACACGGGATTATTTGATTCAGAGTTAATAATGACTGTGTCTCCCATTTCTTTACACATAAATACCATTTTACATAGACATATTTTATAGCCGCTGATAAACAAAATCTGAATCATTGCTTCTTGTATATTTTCAGAGTTTGCTGACGCCTCAAACATTTTGTTTCGTGCTCGCGGTGTTTCCAATTTAACACCATCGAAGGATGAAACCATGGTCTTCACAAACATCATGACGAATCAAGGTTCGGGCTACAACTCAGCAAACGGAATTTTTACCGCTCCAATAGCTGGTCTGTATCTATTCAGTGCACAGTTCTGCAACTTCGGCAATAAATACTTCCGCTTTGCCTTCTACGTTGATGGAATCAAAGAACAAGCCACGGCGATTGGTTCCTCTAAATATAATTGTATAACCAGTGTTATGCCTATTGAGCTTAGAAAGTCATCCGAAGTAAGCATCAAATGCATCGCTGGAGGTAATAGACTGTATACCGATTCAGCCCATTGGAACATGTTTTCAGGCATGCTCATCAGACCCATCAATAATGACTAAATGGTAATGCAAATTCTTATAGTGTGGCATTATTAACCCTTTACCATATCATTTCATGTTTGAATGACAGGCTTTTGAAAACATTGTGGGTAAAGGAGAAAATACTGGTAGCCAGCATTTTCTCCTTTCACCACAACGTTTTCTACCCTTCCAAATGTAAATTTCAGCTTTTGAATCACATTTTATTTGTTGTCTTTAAATGCATTGAACTTGTACCAATTTAAGATCTGGTCGTTTGGTACAGTTACTAGTAAAACAAAAAATGGAAACATAAACAGATTCTACTTTAGCACACTCTTCGTCCGTTTTCTTTTAGACTGCTTTTATACGATTTAACAAGAGTCAGATAGGATATCGCTACAGCTCATTATGGCGTGGCATTTTTGAAATGAGACACAACACTTCGACACACTCTTCGTCCGTTTCCGTGAAGCCCCGTTTTATGTAGTTTAGATAGGGTCAGATAGACTATCGTTATGCCATGGCATTTTTGAAATGAGACATCATTATTCGTCGCCACACTCTTCGTCTGTTTCCGTGAAGATCCAGTTTAAACAGAGTTTACCAGGGTCAGATAGTGTTTTGAAACAATCATTACAGTAAACTAGTCAGTTCGGGAGATGAGCCTTACCGAAGTAGGGTTCACGGAATATGGAGAGGTCTCATTTAAATCTTGTTGATCCTTAACCATTATTAAACTAAGACCACGTATAAATCGGCACACTCTTCGAGTGCAATTTTTTCCCCATAAATAACTAGACATACTGCTAAAAGTTGGATAGCAGATCTAAGTGTAGAGCACATGTGTATGTCTGTATTCAAATCGATGTATTTCAACACGTAACACGAAAATGTAAATACACTGAAATTCTGCAAAACAAAGTTCTCCGTTGTGTTTTTAAACTGATGTGAGTTAATAAGATGTATATGTACAACTACTCCTTCCTTGATAATCAAAATCTTTACATCTTTACAAGGCGACAACTTTATTGTTTGCTTGCCTGATTGTGTGGTGTTCAACGCCGTTTTCAACATTATTTAAGCTATATCGCGGCTGCTTGTGCACCTTTCTATGGTGGCATATTTCTGCCGCGAGATACGAGATAGCTACTGCGATAACTTAAGAGAACTATCGTGATAGAACAAAGTTTCCTGGAAATATTATCTAGATAATAAAAAAATTCACGATGAAAATATCGCGATAATTCTAACTGCTATCATGATTTCTTTTGCTTTCGTGCCCATAACTGACATTCACGGTATCTATAAGTAGAATGTCCGAATGTCAGCTTCTTGCATGGTTGAAAAATTTTGCGTTAAAACATCAAGTTTATCGTGATATTTTTTTTTTCAGGAAACTTTTCACTATCTCGATAAAATTTCCGGGAAACTTTAATTTATCGCGATAGTTTTCAAAAATTATCATGATAGCTATCTCGTATCTCGTGGCAGAAATATGCAACCATACCTTTCCATGCCGAGTGTATTAGTGGGCCCTACTTCGGACAATTTTTTTTTTCAAGCCACTGACAGCATTTTCCACGTTACTGTTGGACTACATTTCAGAATTATCCATATTGAAAGCATTGACAGACGACAAGTTAAACGGGGTTTGAATAGTGAAGTTTCTCTTTGACAGGGTAGAAAAGATTTTGGGAAAAGGAGAAATGCCGGCTAGCAGGCTTTGTTACTTTTTGAACGATGATTTCTAAAGCCTTTTCCTCAAGGGTCGTTATAACAAGGTATTGTTTGGTTAAAAAGCTTACTGCTGAGGACGACTTTGAGTGATTTTGCAACAAATTAGGTCATGATCGGACATCTCAGAATGTCCACTCTCTATAAGTCAGACACATCAGATTTGGCAGAAATGGTAACTTGTATTATTCAGGTCTTAAAAAGACTGGAAAGTTTCATTCGATTCATTCAGCATTGGCCTAACATTCTATATTCGACCGCAGTTGCATGTTAACTCTTTACTACACAAGCTCAAGTGTTAACGACCCTGAGGAAGACAGTGTGGGAAAAGGACGTTCTCTATCGTATCAAAGACGACTTCTATCATTGAGTCACATATATTGAAGTCTACAAATGCTTTTAGTTTGGACCAGTTCACGATTTTGTCGTGTGGTGAAGAGTTAATGGGGAAAAATAAGGCCCACAGAAAAGTCTTTCTTAGATATCAGCAAATCCCAGATGTAGAGATGGCAGGATAAAAATTGCGACAAACTGTGACAAAAACTTCGTACTATTTGTCACTGATTTTAACTCTTTTACCAGATAACAAAATGTTGATAGAATCCCATATTGAAAGCACTTGCAGAAAACAATCGAAATGTGATTCAGATGATAAATTTTGTCTTTAAAAGAACACAAAACGTTGTGGGAAAAGGAGACAATCCTGGTGACTAACATTTTTGCCATTTCCACATTATTTTCAAAATGCCTTTCTCCATGGAGTCGTTAAATATCAAGATTGTGTGGTAAAGGGTTAAATTTTTATTTGTGCAATTTTAAGGCAATAAACGACTGTGGCATGTTTGTATGTGTTTACTTTCAGATTTTTCCTAGTGACCAACCATATTCCCAAAATAACGCGATGCAGAAAGTTACATAAATATCAAAACATCTGTACATTGTTCATAAAATACTGTCATTCTAAATGCCGTCCTAAATCTCAATCCTGCAGCCCCCTCCTACGTGACTGAAGCCTTTAAGCGCATACCCTGAGACTAGCAAAATCATAAGGACGCTTTACCACACAATCCTCAATTTCTCACCTGGAGAAAGAATATCTTTTAACATAATGTGAATAAAGGAGAAAGTGCTGATAATCAGCATTTTCTCCTTTTACCATATTTCTTCATACCATTTTAGAAATAAATCTTGTCACTTGAGCCACACTGACTGTCATCTGCAGTTGCTTTCAATTTGAAAAAGTCTAAAATTTTGTCGTCTGCCGAAGAGATCAAATTTGCATTGTGTTGAATTGCTGCTGGATCTAAAAAAAATATTGGCTAATACATTAATTTCAATTTTTATCAGACAATTAAATATTAGACCTGACCATATTTTGCACAAAATTTGCAGACGACAAACGAAATTTGGCTCAACTGATTAGAGTTGTCTTTGAAATGTTAGACAATATTAATGTTAAAAGATAGCCATTTTTTTTTTCCATGATGTTTTCGAAAGTCTTCCTCTCTAGGGTGATTATTAGCTTGTATTTTGTTTATCGCCGTTAGAAGCATCATTTCAGTTACATCGCGACGACCAGTGCACCCATTTGTACACTCTTAACTTCCAATTTACCACCGCTGACCAGACATTCTCCCTAAGCCATCGACTGCTTTCCCACATAACTATAGCAGAAAAACCATCAGCGGTGAGTGAGTAATGAAACCTGTTTCAATGACTATCGTAACATATCGAAAAGAAAATTGTCGAGCAGGGGAGTTGGACCAGCGACCCCTTGGTTTTATGCGTTGTATATTACCAACCGAACAACCGGATTCGGTCTCAAGGTCATGAACACATTGGATTGTTTGGTAAAAGGTTAAGAATAGATCTTGATTATAAACTTGGATTAGTTATGGATGTAAACTAAAAATAATTAAAAAAAAAAAAAAGGAAATTGGTCTATTGGTCTATATGGAGCAAAACGCACAGCAAAATCATTGTCTGTTTTATTTTGAAAAAAGTAAATTATTAAGTATTCATCACAAAACATTATATATAAGCCATATACTTCGAAAAGGGGACTTAGTGCACCTTCAAAAAGTATCGAGCAATGTCAGTCTGCGCAGTCTGCGCAGGCTGACATGGGTCGAAACTTTTTGCTATTAGTATATTTCCTGCGTGTCAAAGGACCATTCTACCTCCTGATCCATTCGATTGCTAGACTAAATGGATTCCTATGGATCCAGAATCACGTGATGAATTGCTTGGTATAATTGCTTTCTGGTCAACTCGTACCTAAGTCAATAGTCAACTCGTACCTATTTTGGTCAACTCGTAACTGTTTTTTTGGTCAACTCATACCTACCCAAGTCAACTCGTACCTATTTTGGTCAACTCGTACCTGTTTTGGTTAAGTCGTACCCTCAGTTCACATGAACATTGATAAACAATACAACAAAGATATATGACAATATTAGTTCTCTTTGCTGTGCAGGAACAGCAACATACGAAAATGCACGGAACACGCACATATACTTTCTCAGAGGAAAAGTTCTTGTTTGTAGATAGTGTAAATTTTTATATTGTTATGTTTTATATGCTGGTTTACGCTGAAGAAGAGTTTTTTTTTTTTTCAAGCAATTGTTGTTTGTGTAGAACAAACTGATGATTATTTGAGCAGCGTCGCAAGGAAACTTGCCGAGATTTCAGATTTACGATGAAGAGAGATTGTACTATGCACGGAGCGAAATCAGGCGCAGATCAGCTAGTCTGCTCTTATGTTTTTGCATATAACATGTTTTCTCATGATAGACGCGGCTCTTTGTTATTTGCATCTAATGGCTATTTTATATTTTACAAGACAAAGAAAATAAAAAAAAAATGTATTACATGTATGGCATTCGTTTCTTTCCTTTACCAGAATTTTCAGTCATTTAGGTGTTGACAGGGTTCCCCCTTTGACTCGGGACCCCGGGTTTTGACGCTTGGAAATCCGAAATGACCCATTTCTGACGCTCAAAAATAACTGCCTAAGCGTCAATCTGACGCATGATATTGTAGGATAAAGGGTCATATAAATAAGCTCGTATGCATCCGACAGAAATATAGACTGTAATTAATATGATCAGTATCTAATGTGAAAGACGCATGCAGCTCTGTTTATCACAATTCACAGCTAATCAAGCTGGCGAGTGGCGAGCCGTTTCAAAACATTATAAAGGTGTTAATCCAATTATCTAGAGTAAAAAGACAGGTTTAACAGTTACCTGCAACCCTAATTAACAAATTCCTATCAAATCATTCAACCATACTTCTAAAAAAATAATTTACTGACATGAAGAAAAGATCATTTAAAAAAAAACCCTGAAAACCCATGGCACAACAAATGTCAGTTTGAGATCGTCCGATCAGAGGCACTTCAAACATTTTTTTCATCTTTGAAAATGAATTTAAACGTGAATTTACACTAATTTCTGTATAAAACAATTTCTGAAAGCTAAAAATCTCTGTTTAATGATGAGAGAAAACTGGTTGATTTTGAAATGAAAATATACAATAATTTAACCTATAAATGTGGAGGGGGGGGGGAGAGATGAAGGTTACGCCTTCTTGTCTTACAGTTTTAGCACTGGAATAAGAGTTAAAGAAGAAGTTATTGGACAGAAAAAGGAAACTAAATTTTAAGAAATGCTTATGAAATAATACCTCAATGGATGTGACTTTTATTTTCTCCCTTTTCCACAATGTTCTTAGATATGAAAGACAAACCAAGCCGTTCAAGCCCCATTTGTATTGTATAAAACATGATCAAGTACATGTTTGAATTTTGTGGCTTGCTAAACAGTTAAAAGTTTGTGTCCGTTTATTCATGAAGATGAGTTGCATACTAGGACTGCAAGTTAAAATTCATCTATCCACTTCATTCCAAGCCTGTACATAAGACGATGTATTTTCTTGTCTAATTTTTCTCTAGAAGGAAAGGACATTAATGAAAATTGTCTTCATTTCACTCATTATCTCTCCATAATAAGTAAGTCATTTTGACCCTTGGATATTTCTCTTTGACTCTTGAAAATTCCGTTTTGACTCTTGAATATTTGGGCCCAACAGTCAATGACTCTTAGGATTCTGGACCTAGAGAGAACCCTGGTTGACATATGTCGGGTCTGAACACATGACGTCCATTCTATTGAAGCACCCAAAGTCCACCCAAAAAAAACATTTATATTTGGTTTTTGACTTGATTTTGTTTGCTATGAATGGAATTGGTCAGGTTTTAAAATAGGTGGTACATGGTACGGCATTGAGAATAAGGTTGTGATGATGTCAGATATATATAAGAAACAGATAAAAAGATAAACAATAACATAAAACTTAATTGTTTTAATATACTGATACTGATAAAAGTCACAAAATCAAAGATATAAAAATACTTAGGTACGAGTTGACTCGGGTACGAGTTGACCCGGGTACGAGTTGACCAAAATAGGTACGAGTTGACTGAGGTACGAGTTAACTTAGGTACGAGTTGACCAGTTACCGTATAATTCATCACAGAGATGCATTAACCCCCTTTTGTCAGACCCCAGCTCATATGTAAAAACTAATGTTGCATAGATACAATTAATAAATCTACAGGTTCGTCTGGTTTTGTCCTAAGGTAATAGTAAAACTTGATTTAAAGTACACACCTTGTGTGTGAATGCGCCTCTGGGATAAAGAGGGTTAAAGTATCTTCGTGACGTGTTGTACGCATTGTACCAAGCAATTCATCGCATTATATGGCTCCATTTTGTCTTAAAACAGCCTGGCACATGCAGTAGAGTGCTCTTTTTACATGCAGAAAATTTATTTTGCCTTTTGTAAAAAGTTTCCATCCAGCTAGCTAGTGCGGTTTGCTTACGTTAAGATGAGTCGACACTTTTTGCAGATACATTAAACCAGCGAAATCTAATGTTACATAAATAAAATGATTAAAATATATAGGCTCATCAGAATTTGTTCCAAGCTAAAAGAAAACCCTGATTTTAAGCACATGCATATAATACATGAGCATGTCTCTGGGACAAGGGGTTTAATGCATCTTCATAACGTAGTACCAAGCAAGTCATCTCATGAAATGGCTCCATTTTGTCTTAACCCTTTCGGCGCCATAGGCGAAAACAGGGACTTTTGCGGACGGCATAGATCAAGATCAGACTGCACAGAACGTGCAGTCTGATCTTAGATCTATTCCGTGTGCTTGTCTAGTCAATACTATTAGACAACAACCGTTCTGAGTCCCAGTGGATTCTATTTTCAGGCATCGAAAAGGATCGAGTGTATATACATGTATTTGGCGCTGAAAGAGTTACAATCGGCTGACACATGCGGTAGAGTGGAGTGCTTCTTTGACATGTAGAAATTTAATTTACATGTACCTACAGCAAAATGTATCTACCGAGGTTAGCCTAGCGGACTGCTCAGGCTGATATGGGTTGATATAGATGCATTATAAAACCAGCTTTTCACAGAACCTGACTCTTATATAAAACATATGCCTATGCATAAATTAAGATAACCAACACTGCACTTAGCTCATACCATACTTTAACTTTTAACCAAAAGGCAATAGTTTAAAATTTTCCAAATTGAAAGCACCTGCAGATTGAATGAGCGTTTGCAAAATGTATAAAAAACACTGACGACCGTCTTAGGCCTGACCGTGGTCGATTTTCTAAACCGAGAATAAGACTAAAGATACACTTTAGAATGGTTGGTAAATACGGGTCCAGATTGAAAAAAATGATCGCCCTGTTATGTTTTCTAGGAGCAGATGAAGGAAGATGTTGTTTTTGGACGACTTTCCCCTTTGTGGGGGGAAAAGGTAGAAACTGCTGTTTACTAGCATTTTCTCCGTTTTATCCACAATTCAGGATCGTTAAAAACTGGATTGTATGGTAGAGGGTTTACACTGCCATACAAGATGTTCATATAGATTACAAAAGAGGCATCAGAAAAGACTTGCTGTAGTTTTTGAGAAAAGTGACAAATGGCTTATGAAAGACAACTGTGGTTCGAATTAAAGCCAGAATTAAATACGTTATCTCTCTTTAGCATTTGTGCTCTTCGAAACCCTGACCAAAGGTATCACACCAATGCGAACTTCTTCCGGATAATAGTAACAAATGCAGTCCTGTTCGAAAATTTGAAAGCAAACACTTCTGCCGAAATGTCTTATCAAATAAAATAGAAGGATTAAAATGTGTTTCTGGTGTTGCTTTGCCGATTTCTGTGTAAACTAAGCGCAGGTTTGTGATCTCTTGGAAATTTTTTGCTTATGACCAATAAAGGAACATGGTCTACCACCCGGAAGGGACTATTTTCCAAAGATAGTAATGCTTTAGATGGAAAAGAAAAAAAAGAAATCGGTTGAGGTACCAATTTCATTTTAGCTTCATGAACAGGCCTGGTCATAAATCTGCCTACACCTATAGTGGGTATCAGTTGCAAATAAGTTAGACCTTGAACCGTATAGGCCCCCAGGGGACAGGGTCGTTTGCGAGTTATATAGGTCAAACTTCATCAAGTGCACTCTTGCATACAAGGTATTAATGAATCGCCATTCAAGCTACATACATGTATTTATTTCCTCTACATTTAAAATATTAGAATTATTTTCAGATTGGCTAATACATTCACATCTGTTGTCACAACAAATGTTTTACAGAAACAGAAACAATTTTGAGTCAAAGTACTGAAGGTACTGAATTTGGTCATGATTGTGAGACTAAAATGGCTGGAACTCAAAAACGAATCCATATTATAAAACATCGTTTTATGAGGCTAGTAATACAGAATAGATGTTATGAGAAACATTGTGTCTTTTGACTGTAAAATTTATAATTTCTACTGGCTGTTTTGCCATAGCAAATCGGAGAATTAACAGAACCAAATGTTGTACTTTTTTGGAAATCTTATCATTATTGCGGGAACTAAAGATTTTTTTAGATTTTAGAATATATTTCACTATGTTAATTAAATCAATGCTATGAGTTGTACTCTATATTCTGTAAATTTACATTATTTCGCCTATTGTTTAATGAGTACATGTATATAAAAGGTATCTTTATAGACATGCATATGGTCATTCCCTATGTCCCTATGTCACTATGGTCCTCCTAACTCGCCCTTCCGGGTAGCTCAGTGGTAAGCGTATCAAATTCGTGACCTGGTGGTTGTGAGTTGTAGTTGAGGCAAACTTTCTTTCTGGCGATTTCGCCTGTCACCTCTAATGCATGTGAGAAAAGTAGTCAGTGAAAAGAAAGTTGTGTCAGTACTGGTGTGAAAAGCAAAGAAACATGAGTAGGTGCACTGACTTCCGTGATATGACCTAAGCTCTTTAAACGGCGTTAAAACCCCAATTCAATCATTCAATCATCTTAACTCAGTACTAAGTATCAAATGTTTCGTAACAGGTGCATCTGCCTTGTTAGCATATCAAATCCAAAGAAGAAATTCAACTCATACTGGTAACATACAAAGGTAGCAAATCACCGACAACTATAAGTATGATGTGAGCTGTCGCCGTGATATGATTAGACTAATGTTGAAAACCTTCTAAATACTCCACTGCACAGGCTGATATGAATCGATATTAATTGCAGATGCATTAAACCTGCTTTTCATAGATTATGACTCAAATTTATCTTGGCGCTAAGGAACAAAATCTGTGCTTCAATTAGTACCATCAATATTTAAAATTCGTGGCGTTCTTGTAAATGTAAGAGAAACCAATAAAAGTAGGTTTAAAACTACATCTTCATATGGTCACAGTGCCTTTAAAGTATTAAACTGTGCCTCTTTAAGTAACAATATCTGCCAAAGTAAACAAATTTGATATTAAAATGCGTTCAAATCTAAATAATATCATATAAATAAAAAAATACGGAAATTATTGTGAAGATGACAGTCTGTTATTGTACTTCCGGTCCAAGTGTTAGTCGCTGGCACAGAAATTAATTTCAAAACTAGGTTAAGTTGACAGGTCACTCTATATTGTGTGTAATTTTTGCCTGATTGTAAAATTCATTTTTCTGCTAGCTATTAAAACTTGAAGCGACCACACAATAACAGATTTTCCATACTTTTAACTGGTGTGATCTATTTTGAAATGCATTTCAACACCAACATTTTTATTCGGGCGCTACTGGGCCTTTAAGGTCTACGGCCCCTAACTCATCGGAAAACATCGACGTTTTCTTAAAGGCTATTCGGCCAATCTCGGCAGCTTCCGTCTTTTGATATGGGAGTTAGGGGCCGTAGAATTACTACCTCCTCGGTAAATATCGTGTAACATCGACGTTTTCGTAAAGGCTATTCGGCCAATCTCGGCAGCTTCCGTCTTTTAATATGAGAGTTGCGGCCATAGACCTTAAACTTGCGATAACATTTTGCTTTTGTCTTTTTACTAATCCTCTCATACAACATTTAAGAGGCGTTGCTATGAATCTGCTAAACATGAAACCCTAAACGAAGGCAGGGACCGAACTTCCACCTATTCTGTCCGCTATTTGTATGCCTTCAATTTCTCGGTAAGGCATAGGCCTACTAGCAAAATAGGTGTTGCAGCCAGGGCTTCAAATTTTCGCCCGGCTATGCGCATAATTTTTGACACACATGTCAGTCTACAGGTATGAAAGACAAATCCCTAGAATAGATTCAAAGATAATATCTTTAAGACAATGAAAGCAGCTGAAAAAAATACATCTGGCAAGTTGTTATAAGTGAATGTTATCTCTCAAAGTGTAAAAAAGTTGTGAAAATTTTGAATATTTATTATTTTTCCTTTGAGAAAGAAAATCCCTTGCATTTTCATAAGACGAAACAAGGCCTGTTTCATCCCTTGACAAAGAGAGGAAAAAAGTTATCATTTGTTTTTCATTTCTTGACATTAGCCTGTTGCCTTCCAGTATAATTGTTATATTCGGGCGAAAGTTACAGATATTTATTGTTCTGTTCTGAAAGTAAGTAAGATCTCACAACGGCGTCACAGGATTTCTTAACAACGTTTTTAACAATTCGGTAGTTTTGAAACCGTTAAATATCAAAACGATTCGACTTAAAAAAAAAAAAAAAAATCGATCAAACATCTATAAATTCTAGTTCTGCTTAGTCCTTTACGGAGTTTTATCGGCCCTGAGGATGTAAGTCTTTGAAAACATTGTTGATAAGGAGAAAATGCTGGCTACCATTATTATCTCTTTTTTCCACATTGTTTTCCATCCTTCTAAAATCAAACCACACCATTTGAATATAGTTAGTTGGTCACATACAGGGCTTGAAACCATAGGGTCGCTGGTTCGATTTCCTATGCGAAGGGATTCATTCCTCTCTCGACACTTTATAGCCGGGCCCGGTAGCGCAGTCGGTAGCGTAGAGGACTCAAGAGCATGGGGTCGCTAGTTCGCTCCCCGGCTCGGTCGATTTCTTTCCGAGGATTGACGATTGTCATTGCGACAGGATTCATTCCTCTCACGGCTGATCATTGTTTAGACGATGGTTATGTGGGAAAGCAACCAGTGGCTTGGAAAGAATATTGGGCTGAGTTCCGGTAAAAGAAACTTCGGGAAAGCATGGATAGGACAGTACAAGAAATCGTGGATGTATAACGTGCACTGGCTGCCGCAATATAGGTCAAGTAATACTGGAAGAGACATCAAAGAACAAGCAAACAAAATCTGAAAAAATACTAGATTGCTTTGTTTATAAACCAGATTTCTGTGCGGTAGGACCTTGCTTTTCATTATCTGTACACGAATTCAACTTTCCCAAAGAAAAATAAAAAAGAAAAGTTTATCAGAGGGTTTGAAACTGAACCAGTGAGTGCATGTAATTGTAAAGATAACAGTTCCAGAAACATTCTCATAGAACTCAAAGCAAAAAAAAAAAATCCAAAATTCTGAGCAATGATTTAGGGTCTGACCGTGAGAAAATTGTGTTGACATCTGTGAGAGACATAATTGTTTTAAGGGAGCATACTTACATTTTTCATAATTATTACATTAAGACTATGAGTAAAACTGAGACTGGTTGGTGAATACGTGCTCTGGTCTCATACAATACATGGAGTGCCTGGTTGCAAAACAATAATTCCGTTATCGTAATGCCAAAATTGCACCTTTTTACTGCATGTAACAGCTTAGTTTATCTACGCTTGCAAATAATACTCTATTTTGTGGTATTATGCTACAAGCACATGCATAGATACGAATTCTGCGGATGTACGGATAGCCCGTTTGTGTCTATCGTTCTACTGGTAATTATCCGTCATACCATTCCGTTAAGTCCGTAACTGTCCGTATTGTATCCTAAGGGTCCGATGATCCGCGACAAAATTTAGAAAATTTTTAAAATTCAGGCCTGGATGATTGAGACCTTATAATCCGGCTTGTTTCAACATCTATCCATATCTTTTCTGTATCTAATTCGTATTTAATCCGTATCTCATTGTATCTCAATGTATTACCCAGCAGTCGATTCTACATTGTGAGCTGTTACGGATTCATGTGTATAACTGGTTTTGTTTGGCGTATTGTTACAGACTGTCACCATCAAAAATGCAGTTACTTGACGAATAGCTACTTTCACATACGAATTATATCTCCATGGTGCCCTCATCACTGCAATCCTGGAGACATGTTGGGGGCGAACGGGTTGCCGTTCCTGGAGACTATCTCCTTTTCTGTTTTTAGCTTGCATGTTGCTGGTTTTTACACATGGCGAAAAAAATGCCACTATTTAACTTCTGCATATATCTAATCAGCTAGGCATGCACAGTAGTCCTGATATATCCGTATCTATCCGCATTTAACAGCGATAGAAGGTAACTGAAGATAAAGAATCTGTTTCTGTCCGTTTGTATCCGTATCTAACCACATACTGTTACATCAAAAGGAAGTTACTAACTGCTACCGTACGAAGGATTTATCGTTACCTGTTTGTATCTGTCTGCATCCAGAGGTAAAAAGCACATATGAACAGTTTGAATCGAATCGGCTATGGTCATTATTAGAAATAATGGTGACAGGTAGGTTTTGATGCAATTTTGATAAAAGAGTAGTTATTACACCAAACTAGAGTCGTTTTGGATTATGGAAAAAAGCATTTAATTTTGTCTTTAAAACAAGAGGTCATAGCTTTTCCTTCTTTGTTCTATCTTTTTGACCCCAAATGCAAAACTTAGAGGTCTTGGAGCTAGTGGCTAATTTTTAACCGCAAAAATAAGGGTCGGGTGAAGCCATGAAAGATTGCAGAAAACGACATGGTATCATTTTATTTCATTCCGAGATTGTCGATTGTTTCCAATTCAATTAAGCTTGGCATTTTCAGGCTAGAACCCTGCGTTTAGATTGTGTGAGTTTTGGAATATTAACAAAAAAATAGCCTATCTTGTCGTGTTTTTCGGACTATACCATTTATCGGATAAAGTCAGTGATTTCATTATTTCTACAAGTTGAACATAATTTATTTCTAAATACTGAGAATTGTGGACTATATTGTTGCATTTAATTGCTTTTTGTCATTTCAGACTTATTTTAGACCTTTGAAAACAGAATTTCTTTGTCACGTGTTGTTGCGTGGCGAGACGAAAACAGTGGATAACTGTGCCACGCCGCCTTAAGAATACAGGCCTCGCTCATTACTTCTGCGGACGGCTGCCACCTTTATACGAAACAATTCGCCATATCTGTAATAATCGTATGTACAGGGTGTCCCAAAATATATGTCCCAGTAATGATGAAAAATTTTGTGATTTTAAGAAAAGAAATTTGCTAAGTCCTACATACCATTTTAAAGCTGACAAACTAAATTTTTATGTAGAGTACACAAAAACATTATAAAGCGTCGTGGTAACGTTGTATGACATCATTAATGACGTCATATGATACACTGTTTATTCAACGATGGCTGAAGATGCTGAATTGTTAGACTCTTCTATGAGTTTGGAAATTTAGCCTACTTAAGTGAAAAGGCACTTAAGAAAGCATTACATGGGTCAAACAGTGCACCAGAAAACAAATACGATGTTTAGTTTACAAATTTCATGCGTTTGGAACAGTAACAGATAGACAGAATGAAAATGAAGGACGTCCCAAGACATCCCGGTCTGATGAAAGTGTTGCTAAGGTCACCTCTGATCACTACATTAATTTTTTAGAAAAAAAAAGTTTGGACCTGAACTTTTGTAAAGATGTTTCTCATTAAATGGTTGTTGGTTTCAACAAGATGGAGCAGCACCCCGTACAAGTAGAGCTGCTTTTAATTTTCTGACCGATACTTGTGGAAGGAGGCTGATTTCGTTGAAGATCACAGTAGAATGGCCACCTCACTCGCCCAATTTAAACCTGTTAGATTTTTTTCTTTGAGGACTCATCAAAGACAAGATGTATGATTATAAACCAGCATATTTAACTCAACTCAGCACTGCTATATTCGTAGGAAAATACAGAAGATTACATAGGGTACCTGCCAAAACATCATCAACAATTTTTGACGTCGTGTCTGACGCGTACAGCAGAAAATGAGTAGACATGTAAAGCATGTGTTATGAGGGACTGAAGGCAGCCTAGTCCCTAAAACTTTTGTCTATACAAAATTTTAGATGTTTTTAGTATTACTACAAAGAGCTATCTAGTTATGCTGAATATTTACAAGCAAAATTGGGTTTTGAAACTGGGACATATATTTTGGGACACCCTGTATGTGTGACCTCTATGGGAATGAGGCGTTTGTCAGTGTTTTACAAGAAATTCTTTTTTTACGGCGAAAAGTCCATGTAAGGCCCCCTTTAAAGGCGAGTCTGGTTTTCTCCAAGTAAGTAAACAAAGTGTTGATGTTAAAAGATGTTTTCCCTTGAAGCAGGGTTTGCGTAGGAGGGTCGACTGCAGAACGTGCAGTCTGACTTTGAATCTACACTGTCCATCACGTTGACATTTTTACTGGCAGACATAAGTTTAATATTGCAATATTTAGGGTTTTACTTTTAATAAACAGTCCTTTAGATGCTAGACTAGACTCAGTTGGCATTTGTGGACGTTTTAGATCAAGGTCGGACAGTACAGAGCGAGAAGTCTGATCTTGGGTCTGCACTGTATACACTAGTGTGAGTTTTTCCCCAACAAAAAGATGCGTATATTTCGGATTGTACAATCGGCTGAAAATAGTCAAAAACTGTTAACGGGTAAAAAAAGGTGAAAACTACTAGTTGTGTGTTTTTAATAACGTTTTTTCTTTTAAATGAAAAAAAATTGGGAAAACAAAAAGGACCTGTGTTCTTTGAAATATTCAAATTATGTCTTTCACCGCCGTAGGTGACATAGGAAGTTTTTGCAGTCAGCGGAAACAAGACCAGACTGCACAAAACCTACAGTCTGATCTTGGCTGTGCATAGTCCACATTCTGACCTGTAGGTCTCTTTGTATGTTTTAGAACTGTATTTCAAACAACTGCGTCAGTTGGTCAAATTCATTTATTTGGCAGAAAAAATAGATTTTTCGGTTCCATAGGCAACACCAAAACTTTTTATTGGCTGCAAAGATTTATATCGGACTGCACAGAACGTGCAATCTGATCTAAATTTACACTGCCAACTACTGCAATCTAAACGACCATCAATGAGTGTTTTCTTTTTTTAAAAAAAGTGTTTACAGTCGTCGAAGAAAGTCGATTAATTTTTTTTTTGTGTGTGTATAAATCTTTGCATTCCTTTGACTACCCGTCAGAAAATGTAAAATGAGAAAAGATAACCGGGAAAGAAAACGACATTTTCCCACACATTAAAGTGCCAAAAAATTTTCAACTGTTTTTCAAAAGAACTTTAAATGAAAGATAAACATTTGTCTAGATTCTTTTTCAAGATATTTATGTAATAAGAACTGACATTTTTTTTCAGAAAACATGATAGATTTTGTCTGAGCTTGTTTTGAAGACAGGACACATGTTTTGGCACTTTCAAACATTATAAAATGATGGGATGCACTGTTATTTATTACGGTTTATAAATGTAAGGAAGTTACATCCAGGTAGGTAAGGCAGAAGCTATTTCCTGCTACTTTTGAACCATGAAATCCCTTAGAGAGACTCATTGCGCTTTTATGGAAAATGTACATTAATTTAAGACTGCACAGTACGTGCATATCGTGATAGTTTGCTGATTCTCTTTTTTTAAATTGTTGACCCATATTCTGTTAAAAGGGGGGGCTTAGTTCATCTGCGCAAAGTATCGACCCAAGTCAGCTTGCGCAGTCTGTTCTGGGCCAAAAATTTTCGCTATCGAACCATAGTTATATGATAACTCGCAAGTTTTGATGTATTACGGAGATGCATCAAGCCCCCTTTTGCCATAGCATGGCGCACTTGTTTGTTTGGGAAAGAGTAAAGTCATCTGCAACAAAGTTGTGTCATAAAATAACGGATTGCTTTTGTGAATGGTGATTATTTTCTCATGGATGTATTAGGACCAGAAATTTTGATCTATTCTTTTTGTTTAAAATGATTTCTTGTCTTTCTTTCTTTCTTTCTTTCTTTCTTTCTTTCTACCTTTCTATCTTATTTTTTTTTTTTTTTTTTTTTTTCAATTATTTATTCAATTATTTTTTCATTTTTTTATTCGTTAATGCGCTTTCAAGTTCAATTTACGTATTCAATCCAAACTATTAGACAAATTAAAATTAGAAATTTAATAATAACTTAAACAAGAATTCCGAGCCATATGGAAAAGCTCAAATATTGCGACTCAAATGCCCTTTTACCGAAAATATATCACCATATCGTACAATGTAGATCCAAGACCATGCTGAAAGTTCTCTGTAGTCTAACCTTGGATCTACACTGTCTTCAAAAGCGTATGTATTCATGCCAGCAGTCTGGATCTTGATCACAGCATTTTCATCTTTTCCTACAACGTTTTTAAATAATGCAATACCTTCCTCTTCAGGATCCTTAAAAACACAGTATTGTGTAGCGAGGAGTTTTAATAGGCACCTAAATTATAGCCGATCAAGTTTCAAAAAGTTAACGACTGTATGAGCGAGTGACAAATATTTGGTACAATTCGGCACCAATTCCTTAGTGAAGACTGCATCTAAATAGTTAGTAAAATTTGTAAATGGCAAACTCATACTTAAAAACTTACCAAAACTAGACTCTGACATCTTGTGAGAAAAATCATTAGGTCAATTTTCATATAAGAAGGTTAACGACTGTATAAGCGAGTGACAAATATTTGGTAAAGTAGACACTAAAGCCCTGGTCTAGACTACATTTGAATATTTAGTAAACATTGGAAATAGTAAACGCATATTTAAAACTTCACAAAACTAGATTTTGCTATTTTGTGAGGACAAAATCATTAGGACGTGAAAGTTTTCACTGTTTGTAGAAAAATATGTACATGTATATACATGAACCACGCTGTGACAAAAGGAGGTTTAATGTATCTCCGTGATACATTATACCAAGCAGATCAAAATATTGTTATGAATCAATGAAATCCATTTTGTCATACACCCGGCTGAATCTAGAGGTAGAATAGTCCTATGACATGCTGACGATTTACAAACAACAAAGTTTCGAACCATGACAGCCTGCGAGGACTGCGTGGGCTGACACGGGCTGATACATTTTGCAGATACAATAAACCCCTTTTACACAGACAACGACTCGTGTATCCTGTATAAACGAAAAAGGAAAGCAAAGTAAACATATGATAGCAAAAAAGACTCAGGAAAGAAGGGTAAACATACTCTACGCTAAAATGAAATGTATTTAGTTGTTTGATTCAGTATTTGGTTCATTCCTAGACATGAGAATTTTTTCTGCAATTGTCCAAAATTTCATTACGAAATTACTAGTACTTCTAGATTAGTATTACTCGAACAAATTGACATGAAATAAATGACCTCTATTACCATATAGATCTATTACACGCTTGAATTATTGTCCGAACTTAGCTTCGGCTAATATCGTCTTTATGAGGAACTATGTGCACGTTTTTCAACTCTTTAGGCTGCTAATATATTTATGGTGTCTTCAAATAATACTAAAAATACCTGAAATAAACATTATTTTGTTGGTTTCAATTGGTAATACGTGGCAGGTGACATAGATCTAAGATGCACTTTCTGTGCAGTCTGATCTTGACCTATGCCATCCGCAAAAGCTTCTTATTTTTGCTATGGCACAGTCAGGGTCAAACCCGACATTTACCGTTAACAGAATTTCCGTACCGTCCGATTATACCCGATGATATAAATATTCACTCTTTAATTATTCTTTGCATAAAGGTCAATTTCAGGTCAATTTATTCGAGTAATATCTGTATTTTCTAATGATCGGTTTTGTAGATTTAGTTATCACATAAAATGTTTACCCTGTGTTCTGTTTTTTGTTAAGTATAGTTTTACATTTTGTCTAGGTCTCTCAAACCAGACGAGTTGCAACAACAAACGGTACATTAACAAACATGGAGGGCTCCAAATCTAATCTGTATACATGCCTCTGGCTTACGTATTTGATGACGTCATGTTATTCAGTGGAGCCACACTGTTCTAAGTTTCCTTACGAGGAAGCGTTACTAGAAAAACTAGTACGACTGGAATTTAAAGTTGAGCAAATGGGCAGTGGTATCAGGGCCATTCAGGACGACGTTCTAGAAGAGTTGAACAAACTGAAGAAAGAGAGAGAGGACAACATGGCGTTCTGGAAACAACTGGAAGAAGAGGTGAGGGAAAATTCTAACAAGACAATGGCGCAGGTTTTGGAAAAAGCAGAATCGGTAGTAGATGAAGTACAAACAAACATGCTTATGTTTGAGGAAGACTTCAAGGATTTGACCATCGCACAAAATCGCTCACTCGATAAGCTTCAAGGTCGAGTATCTTATTGTTGTTTTCCTTATCTTAATATTTCAGAACAACAGAACTTTTCTGTTTATATTTCAGAGAAAGTATAGGCTTCACAAAGTCATGATTATTGGAAAAAATATGAATATATAGAATAAATCAAAGTATTTGCTGGAACAAACATGTTGAAAAAAGAAAAATATCAGCTCTGATTTTGGCCGTTTGAACTTTTGTTGCAAATTTTTCAATGGAAATTTGCCATTTTTTTCTATAAAGCCCCTATTAAACACACAGCCATTACATCTTTGTTCGTCTAAAACTCAAGAATTGTCTAAATTTGATAATAACGCAATTCCTGATGGGCATAATCAGTCGTTACTTTCTAAATATAGAAGTAATTTTGGAATGCAATTTAGAATATTTTGGTTAATACTGGCAAGTTAGGATCCTACGTATATATATACATGTTGCTTATGAAGCGTTTTCACGTCCCCGAGAGTTTTCTAAATATTAAAGCGACGAAATTTCTGATTATCTAAACCAAATGCGTTACTTTCTAAATAAAAAGTTAAACTAAGAATGCAATTTAAAGGAATTTAGAATGGTCTGAGTTCGTATTCACCAATAATTCATAAGAATATTCTTTGTCTTATTCTTCAGGATCATCAAAATTTGAAAACCAAATGGTTTAGCCAGTCAGAAGATGTTTTACTTTCAAATTTAGAATATTTGGAGAATAAGAACTTTCTTAATAATCGTAGGTGAATGTGGACCAGGCTAGTCGATGAACGGGCCTAGGTAGGCTCATTCATGTGTGCTTATGAAGCATTGTGAGCTCATTGTGAAGTCTACAGTAACTTCTCATCTCACTTAAGCACGAATTGCTGTTCGGGACCGTTAACAGTCGCTTATCGTTCGGTGTTCCTCTCTCTGTTCATAATAGGTTTGTTTGATGAGCCATTTGGGAGAAAGCCTGGATTCCAGTCTGATCATTTTTCATATAATTATACTAACGTTACTTTGTCGGCAATTGTGAAACAGATTAACAGTTTTGCCACTAGATCTATGTAGACCGTGAAAGCATAAGGTGATAAAGAGTGTTTAAAATGATTACCGCCTGGACCAGGCTATCTGAAATACTGGTATAGAGATTTACTGTCTCAGGTTCGAGCAAACATTTTATCATTCTTAGGTTTCTAGATAAAAACTTACCTTCAGAATAATACATTCTTTTCGTTACAAGTACTTGTATATGTCTTGTTATGTAACTCCTAACCATAATGATTAATTGCTTCAATGTTTTACCAAACTTGTAAATACTTAAGTCATTTACATAGTACATAATATTAACTCTTAAGCAAACGACAAAATTTTAGACTTGTCCGTAGACTGGTCCAACTTGAAAGTAATTACAGCCAACAAACTAAATGTTGCACCAGTTTGGAAATTTGTTCTTTGAAAGGGCAAAAAAATAATGTGGGAATACGAGAAAATATTGGAGACTAACATTTTCTTCTTTCCCAGAATGTTTTCGAAAGTCTTTTTTCCTGGGGTCTTTAGAACTCGGAACGAGGTGGTAAAGGATTAAATGCAGGCCAAATAAATAAATAGTATTATTTTTTGAACGGGTAGAAAACATAGTGAAAAAAAGATGAAATGCTGGTAGCCAGTATTTTGACCTTATTCCACTATGTTTTCAAAAGTCTCCTTCTTTTTGGCCGTAAGAACACAGGATTATTTGGTTTAAAGTTGATGATGACTGAGTCCCTTTTTCTTTACAAATGAGTATCTATTTCGACAAGATAATTATATAGCTACTGGTAACTATTTTTTTCCTTTTCCTACAATGTTTTCAAAAGTCTTACTCTTCGGAGCTGTAAAAAAAGACATTATTTGATTTAGAATTGATAATGACTGTGCACCCGTTTCTTTACGAATGAGTACCATTTTTCAAGGATAAATTATATAATCACTGGTAACCATTTTTTTCCTTTTTTCTACAATGTTTTCAAATGGCTATCTCTTTGGAGCTGTAAAAAAGACATTAGTTGATTCAGAGTTGATAATGACTGTGTCCCCTTTTCTTTTCAAATGAATACCTATTTCGCCAAGATAAATTATATAGCCACTGGTAACCATTTTCCATTTTCCTACAATGTGTTCAAAAGCCTAACTCTTCGGGGCTGTAAAAAAGCGGAATAATTTGATTCAGAATTAATTATGACCGTGTCTCACTTTTCTTTACTCATGAGTAACATTTTACTTAGAAAAACTATAAAGCCGCTGGTAACTAGCATTTTCTCCTTTTGCTGCTATGATTTCAAAAGCCTCTTTCTTTGAGGCTATTAAAACACGGGATTATTTGATTCAGAGTTAATAATGACTGTGTCTCCCATTTCTTTACACATAAATACCATTTTACATAGGCATATTTTATAGCCGCTGATAAACAAAATCTGAATCATTGCTTCTTATATATTTAAAGAGTTTGCTGACGCCTCAAACATTTTGTTTCGAGCTCGCGGTGTTTCCAATTTAACACCATCGAAGGATGAAACCATGGTCTTCACAAACATCATGACGAATCAAGATTCGGGCTACAACTCAGCAAACGGAATTTTTACCGCTCCAATAGCTGGTCTGTATCTATTCAGTGCACAGTTCTGCAGCTTCGGCAATATATACTTTCACTTTGCCTTCTACGTTGATGGAATCAAAGAACAAGCCACGGCGATTGGTTCCTCTAAATATAATTGTATAACCAGTGTTATGCCTATTGAGCTTAGAAAGTCATCCGAAGTAAGCATCAAATGCATCGCTGGAGGTAATAGACTGGTTACCGATACATACCGTTGGAACATGTTTTCAGGCGTGCTCATCAGACCCATCAATAATGACTAAATGGTAATGCAAATTCTTAAAGTGTGGCATTATTAACCCTTTACCATATCATTTCATGTTTGAATGACAGGCTTTTGAAAACATTGTGGGTAAAGGAGAAAATGCTGGTAGCCAGCATTTTCTCCTTTCATCACGTTTTCTACCCTTCCAAATGTAAATTTCAGCTTTTGAATCACATTTTATTTGTTGTCTTTAAATGCATTGAACTTGTACCAATTTAAGATCTGTTCGTTTGGTACAGTTACCAGTAAAACAAAAAATGGAAACATAAACAGATTCTACTTTAGCACACTCTTCGTCCGTTTTCTTTTAGACTGCTTTTATGCGATTTAACAAGAGTCAGATAGGATATCGCTACAGCTCATTATGGCGTGGCATTTTTGAAATGAGACACAACACTTCGACACACTCTTCGTCCGTTTCCGTGAAGCCCCGTTTTATGTAGTTTAGATAGGGTCAGATAGACTATCGTTATGCCATGGCATTTTTGAAATGAGACATCATTATTCGTCGCCACACTCTTCGTCTGTTTCCGTGAAGATCCAGTTTAAACAGAGTTTACCAGGGTCAGATAGTATTTTGAAACAATCATTACAGTAAACTAGTCAGTTCGGGAGATGAGCCTTACCGAAGTAGGGTTCACGGAATATGGAGAGGTCTCATTTAAATCTTGTTGATCCTTAACCATTATTAAACTAAGACCAAGTATAAATCGGCACACTCTTCGTCAGCTCGACGTGAAGATCTGTTTTATACTGTTTTTGCCAGGATCAGACAGGATATCGGAACAATCATTATTATAAACTAGTCAGTTAAAAATACGAGCCTTATCGAATTAAGTTTACAGAATATCGAGATGTCTCATTAAAAACTTGTTGACTCTTGACAATACATTTCCGTATTTTAACGACCCATACTATAAAAGCTTTTTGAAAACATTGTTGGAAAAGGGGGGAAATGCTGCTTACCAGCAATACCTCCTTTGCCTACAACGTTTTCTACCGTATCAGACATAATAAGTCCCATAACTACAGCAATATTTAATTTGTCATTTGCAAGTTCTTTCAATACAGACGAGTGCAATTTTTTCCCCATAAATAACTAGACATACTGCTAGAAGTTGGATAGCAGAGCTAAGTGTTGAGCACATGTGTATGTCTGTATTCAAATCGATGTATTTCAACACGTAACACGAAAATGTAAATACACTGAAATTCTGCAAAACAAAGTTCTCCGTTGTGTTTTTAAACTGATGTGAGTTAATAAGATGTATATGTACAACTACTCCTTCCTTGATAATCAAAATCTTTACATCTTTACAAGGCGACAACTTTATTGTTTGCTTGCCTGATTGTGTGGTGTTCAACGCCGTTTTCAACATTATTTAAGCTATATCGCGGCTGCTTGTGCACCTTTCTATGGTGGCATATTTCTGCCGCGAGATACGGGATAGCTACTGCGATAACTTAAGAGAACTATCGTGATAGAACAAAGTTTCCTGGAAATATTATCTAGATAATAAAAAAATTCACGATGAAAATATCGCGATAATTCTAACTGCTATCATGATTTCTTTTGCTTTCGTGCCCATAACTGACATTCACGGTATCTATAAGTAGAATGTCCGAATGTCAGCTTCTTGCATGGTTGAAAAATTTTGCGTTAAAACATCAAGTTTATCGTGATATTTTTTTTTTCAGGAAACTTTTCACTATCTCGATAAAATTTCCGGGAAACTTTAATTTATCGCGATAGTTTTCAAAAATTATCATGATAGCTATCTCGTATCTCGTGGCAGAAATATGCAACCATACCTTTCCATGCTGAGTGTATTAGTGGGCCCTACTTCGGACATTTTTTTTTTTCAAGCCACTGACAGCATTTTCCACGTTACTGTTGGACTACATTTCAGAATTATCCATATTGAAAGCATTGACAGACGACAAGTTAAACGGGGTTTGAATAGTGAAGTTTCTCTTTGACAGGGTAGAAAAGATTGTGGGAAAAGGAGAAATGCCGGCTAGCAGGCTTTGTTACTTTTTGAACGATGATTTCTAAAGCCTTTTCCTCAAGGGTCGTTATAACAAGGTATTGTTTGGTTAAAAAGCTTACTGCTGAGGACGACTTTGAGTGATTTTGCAACAAATTAGGTCATGATCGGACATCTCAGAATGTCCACTCTCTATAAGTAAGACACATCAGATTCGGCAGAAATGGTAACTTGTATTATTCAGGTCTTAAAAAGACTGGAAAGTTTTATTCGATTCATTCAGCATTGGCCTAACATTCTATATTCGACCGCAGTTGCATGTTAACTCTTTACTACACAAGCTCAAGTGTTAACGACCCTGAGGAAGACAGTGTGGGAAAAGGACGTTCTCTATCGTATCAAAGACGACTTCTATCATTGAGTCACATATATTGAAGTCTACAAATGCTTTTAGTTTGGACCAGTTCACGATTTTGTCGTGTGGTGAAGAGTTAATGGGGAAAAATAAGGCCCACAGAAAAGTCTTTCTTAGATATCAGCAAATCCCAGCTGTAGAGATGGCAGGATAAAAATTGCGACAAACTGTGACAAAAACTTCGTACTATTTGTCACTGAT
Organism: Hippopus hippopus; assembly: GCA_946811185.2. Lineage (NCBI taxonomy): Eukaryota > Metazoa > Mollusca > Bivalvia > Cardiida > Cardiidae > Hippopus > Hippopus hippopus. The sequence continues at coordinate 46,682,296 of OX328100.1, forward strand.
TTTAACTCTTTTACCAGATAACAAAATGTTGATAGAATCCCATATTGAAAGCACTTGCAGAAAACAATCGAAATGTGATTCAGATGATAAATTTTGTCTTTAAAAGAACACAAAACGTTGTGGGAAAAGGAGACAATCCTGGTGACTAACATTTTTGCCATTTCCACATTATTTTCAAAATGCCTTTCTCCATGGAGTCGTTAAATATCAAGATTGTGTGGTAAAGGGTTAAATTTTTATTTGTGCAATTTTAAGGCAATAAACGACTGTGGCATGTTTGTATGTGTTTACTTTCAGATTTTTCCTAGTGACCAACCATATTCCCAAAATAACGCGATGCAGAAAGTTACATAAATATCAAAACATCTGTACATTGTTCATAAAATACTGTCATTCTAAATGCCGTCCTAAATCTCAATCCTGCAGCCCCCTCCTACGTGACTGAAGCCTTTAAGCGCATACCCTGAGACTAGCAAAATCATAAGGACGCTTTACCACACAATCCTCAATTTCTCACCTGGAGAAAGAATATCTTTTAACATAATGTGAATAAAGGAGAAAGTGCTGATAATCAGCATTTTCTCCTTTTACCATATTTCTTCATACCATTTTAGAAATAAATCTTGTCACTTGAGCCACACTGACTGTCATCTGCAGTTGCTTTCAATTTGAAAAAGTCTAAAATTTTGTCGTCTGCCGAAGAGATCAAATTTGCATTGTGTTGAATTGCTGCTGGATCTAAAAAAAATATTGGCTAATACATTAATTTCAATTTTTATCAGACAATTAAATATTAGACCTGACCATATTTTGCACAAAATTTGCAGACGACAAACGAAATTTGGCTCAACTGATTAGAGTTGTCTTTGAAATGTTAGACAATATTAATGTTAAAAGATAGCCATTATTTTTTTTTTCTTTTTCCATGATGTTTTCGAAAGTCTTCCTCTCTAGGGTGATTATTAGCTTGTATTTTGTTTATCGCCGTTAGAAGCATCATTTCAGTTACATCGCGACGACCAGTGCACCCATTTGTACACTCTTAACTTCCAATTTACCACCGCTGACCAGACATTCTCCCTAAGCCATCGACTGCTTTCCCACATAACTATAGCAGAAAAACCATCAGCGGTGAGTGAGTAATGAAACCTGTTTCAATGACTATCGTAACATATCGAAAAGAAATTTGTCGAGCAGGGGAGTTGGACCAGCGACCCCTTGGTTTTATGCGTTGTATATTACCAACCGAACAACCGGATTCGGTCTCAAGGTCATGAACACATTGGATTGTTTGGTAAAAGGTTAAAAAAAGATCTTGATTATAAACTTGGATTAGTTATGGATGTAAACTAAAAATAATAAAAAAAAAAAAAAGGAAATTGGTCTATATGGAGCAAAACGCACAGCAAAATCATTGTCTGTTTTATTTTGAAAAAAGTAAATTATGAAGTATTCATCATAAAACATTATATATAAGCCATGTACTTCGAAAAGGGGACTTAGTGCACCTTCAAAAAGTATCGACCAATGTCAGTCTGCGCAGTCTGCGCAGGCTGACATAGGTCGAAACTTTTTGCTATTAGTATATTTCCTGCGTGTCAAAGGACCATTCTACCTCCTGATCCATTCGATTGCTAGACTAAATGGATTCCTATGGATCCAGAATCACGTGATGAATTGCTTGGTATAATTGCTTTCTGGTCAACTCGTACCTAAGTCAATACGTACCTTAGTCAACTCGTACCTATTTTGGTCAACTCGTAACTGTTTTTTTGGTCAACTCGTACCTACCCAAGTCAACTCGTACCTATTTTGGTCAACTCGTACCTGTTTTGGTTAAGTCGTACCCTCAGTTCACATGAACATTGATAAACAATACAACAAAGATATATGACAATATTAGTTCTCTTTGCTGTGCAGGAATAGCAACATACGAAAATGCACGGAACATGAACATATACTTTCTCAGTGGAAATGTTCTTGTTTGTAGATAGTGTAAATTTTTATATTGTTATGTTTTATATGCTGGTTTACGCTGAAGAAGGGGTTTTTTTTTTTCAAGCAATTGTTGTTTGTGTAGGACAAACTGATGATTATTTGAGCAGCGTCGCAAGGAAACTTGCCGAGATTTCAGATTTACGATGAAGAGAGATTGTACTATGCACGGAGCGAAATCAAAGGCGCAGATCAGCTAGTCTGCTCCTATGTTTTTGCATATAACATGTTTTCTCATGATAGACGCGGCTCTTTGTTATTTACATCTAATTGCTATTTTATATTTTACAAGACAAAGAAAATAAAAAAAAAAAGTATTACATGTATGGCATTCGTTTCTTTCCTTTACCAGAATTTTCAGTCATTTAGGTGTTGACAGGGTTCCCCCTTTGACTCGGGACCCCGGGTTTTGACGCTTGGAAATCCGAAATGACCCATTTCTGACGCTCAAAAATAACTGCCTAAGCGTCAATCTGACGCATGATATTGTAGGATAAAGGGTCATATAAATAAGCTCGTATGCATCCGACAGAAATATAGACTGTAATTAATATGATCAGTATCTAATGTGAAAGACGCATGCAGCTCTGTTTATCACAATTCACAGCTAATCAAGCTGGCGAGTGGCGAACCGTTTCAAAACATTATAAAGGTGTTAATCCAATTATCTAGAGTAAAAAGACAGGTTTAACAGTTACCTGCAACCCTAATTAACAAATTCCTATCAAATCATTCAGCCATACTTCTAAAAAAATAATTTACTGACATGAAGAAAAGATCATTTAAAAAAAAAACCTGAAAACCCATGACACAACAAATGTCAGTTTGAGATCGTCCGATCAGAGGCACTTCAAACATTTTTTTCATCTTTGAAAATGAATTTAAACGTGAATTTACACTAATTTCTGTATAAAACAATTTGTGAAAGCTAAAAATCTCTGTTTAATGATGAGAGAAAACTGGTTGATTTTGAAATGAAAATATACAATAATTTAACCTATAAATGTGGGGGGGGGGGGGGGGGGAGAGAGATGAAGGTTACGCTTTCTTGTCTTACAGTTTTAGCACTGGAATAAGTGTTAAAGAAGAAGTTATTGGATAGAAAAAGGAAACTAAATTTTAAGAAATACTTATGAAATAATACCTCAATGGATGTGACTTTTATTTTCTCCCTTTTCCACAATGTTCTTAGATATGAAAGACAAACCAAGCCGTTCAAGCCCCATTTGTATTGTATAAAACATGATCAAGTACATGTTTGAATTTTGTGGCTTGCTAAACAGTTAAAAGTTTGTGTCCGTTTATTCATGAAGATGAGTTGCATACTAGGACTGCAAGTTAAAATTCATCTATCCACTTCATTCCAAGCCTGTACATAAGACGATGTATTTTCTTGTCTAATTTTTCTCTAGAAGGAAAGGACATTAATGAAAATTGTCTTCATTTCACTCATTATCTCTCCATAATAAGTAAGTCATTTTGACCCTTGGATATTTCTCTTTGACTCTTGAAAATTCCGTTTTGACTCTTGAAAATTTGGGCCCAACAGTCAATGACTCTTAGGATTCTGGACCTAGAGAGAACCCTGGTTGACATATGTCGGGTCTGAACACATGACGTCCATTCTATTGAAGCACCCAAAGTCCACCCAAAAAAAAACATTTATATTTGGTTTTTGACTTGATTTTGTTTGCTATGAATGGAATTGGTCAGGTTTTAAAATAGGTGGTACATGGTACGGCATTGAGAATAAGGTTGTGATGATGTCAGATATATATAAGAAACAGACAAAAAAATAAACAATAACATAAAACTTAATTGTTTTAATATACTGATACTGATAAAAGTCACAAAATAAAAGATATAAAAATACTTAGGTACGAGTTGACTCGGGTACGAGTTGACCCGGGTACGAGTTGACCAAAATAGGTACGAGTTGACTGAGGTACGAGTTAACTTAGGTACGAGTTGACCAGTTACCGTATAATTCATCACAGAGATGCATTAACCCCCTTTTGTCAGACCCCAGCTCATATGTAAAAACTAATGTTGCATAGATACAATTAATAAATCTACAGGTTCATCTGGTTTTGTCCTAAGGTAATAGTAAAACTTGATTTAAAGTACACACCTTGTGTGTGAATGCGCCTCTGGGATAAAGAGGGTTAAAGTATCTTCGTGACGTGTTGTACGCATTGTACCAAGCAATTCATCGAATAATATGGCTCCATTTTGTCTTAAAACAGCCTGGCACATGCAGTAGAGTGCTCTTTTTACATGCAGAAAATTTATTTTGCCTTTTGTAAAAAGTTTCCATCCAGCTAGCTAGTGCGGTTTGCTTACGTTAAGATGAGTCGACACTTTTTGCAGATACATTAAACCAGCGAAATCTAATGTTACATAAATAAAATGATTAAAATATATAGGCTCATCAGAATTTGTTCCAAGCTAAAAGAAAACCCTGATTTTAAGCACATGCATATAATATATGAGCATGTCTCTGGGACAAGGGGTTTAATGCATCTTCATAACGTAATACCAAGCAAGTCATCCCATAAAATGGCTCCATTTTGTCTTAACCCTTTCGGCGCCATAGGCGAAAACAGGGACTTTTGCGGACGGCATAGATCAAGATCAGACTGCACGTTCTGTCCGCTTGTCTAGTCAAGACTATTAGACAACAACCGTTCTGAGTCCCAGTGGATTCTATTTTCAGGCATCGAAAAGGATCGAGTTTATATATTTGGCGCTAAAAGAGTTACAATCGGCTGACACATGCGGTAGAGTGGAGTGCTTCTTTGACATGTAGAACTTTTACTTTTACATGTACCTACAGTAAAATGTATCAACCCAGGTTAGCCTAGCGGACTGTTAAGGCTGTTATGGGTTGATATAGATACATCATAAAACCACTTTTTCACAGAACCTGACTCTTATATAAAACATATGTCCATGTATATATTAAGACAACCAATGCTGCACTTAGCTCATACCATACTTTAACTCTTTTTTAACCAAACGGCAAAAGTTTAGAATTTTCCAAATTGAAAGCATCTGCAGACGACAAAATAAATGTGAATTAAACATTGAAATTTATATTTGGAAAGTTGAACAACATTGAGGGAAAAAAGGAAATGCTGGTAACCAGCACCCCTCCGTTTTCAACAATGTTTTCCAAAATCTTGTTCTTGAGGGAGTGTAAAAGATAAGATTGTGTAGTAAATGGTAAAATGTCTTATAAAGACTTTGCAGCAACCAGCAGGCTGACATGAATCGATACTTTTTGCAGATGCATCAAAACCCTTTTTCACAGAGCATAGTTCATATAAACTAGACCTCTATCGACGGCTTAGAACACAGTTCACCGAAGCGCAGAAATGGTTATAAAATAAAATCTAACAGCCTGACTAAAATAGCGAAAGGTATAGATCCAAGATTATACTGTACGTTCTGTGCTTGTTACGGGCAATTTCCCTATTGCAAAGATGTTTTCAAAAATTAGTCTGCGGCAATAACAATATCCACCCTCTCTCTCTTTTACACCCTCTCCCCTTCTGAAAAAAAAATCGACGGCATAAAAACACTGCACAAAAAGAACCTTTGTCCAACGAAATCAACCTCGTAAGGCACCGGGCTCAATCGTTCCATCAATCAACGTTCATTAATCTTTTACAAATAATCCTACTTTAACGACCCTGACACTGTTTGGCTCAGCGGTGAAAGTGAAGGACTCGTAACCTGAAGGCCCAGGGTTGTACCTCACTGGGAAACTTGCTTTTACGAGGGGATGTTACTTGGCAAGGGGCTCCGGAGACCTAGCTCAACAATTGTGAAACCAAGGACTGGCATGAATATGCGAGTTGTCGCCGTGACATGACTGTTATAATGTTGAAAGCCACTTCACACACCAACCAGGCAGTTGACGACCCCGAGAAGTACAGCATTTTCTCTTTTCCACAATGTTTCCAATCCTGTCAACGATAGATCCCGTCGTCTGCTTAAGAGTTCAATCAGCGTCCTTCGGATTAAAATAATCGACGGAACTATACATTGCTTTGGATCTTTTCATTAATTCTAAATTGGCAGAGTTAAACTTAAACAATTCATTGAGCAAGGAAGGGTGTGGACAAAGATCAAACTGCACCGAACTGCAGACTGTTCTTGTTCTACACATTTTGATAAAGGTCGTCAGTGGTCGCCAAACTGATGGTAGGGACTAAAATTACCACAGATAATAACCTGTCAGTCAACTGACTGGCAGATCTGGATGATTTGTTGAAAAACAAATCGCTGAAATTTTTGTCACGTGGCTATAGGTAAATGTACGTATACAATATACCTGACAGATCTTTCCATAAATATCTTTAATAAGAATATTGACTGCTTTTATCGCAATATAGAGCTACTGTAATCAAGAATGGCTACGCCCCGTCTAGGTAAAGATCAATGGCATGAAGCTTTTCGGACTTGACCACACAGTGCCAAGTTTTAACGACCGTGAAGCAGATATATTTTGAAAACATTGTGGGAAAATGAGATAATGCTGGTAACCATTATTTTCTCCATTTCCCGTAATTTTTCTACCCCGTCAAATACAGAAATTATCATGTGAGCTACATTTAGCTTAGGTCTTCAAATGCTGTCAATTTGGTATGTTCTAAAAATTTTGACACATAGTTAGACGAGATTGATGTATACAGATTAAATCAGCGTTTGCAAAATCTATAAAAAAGCACTGCCGACCATCTCAGGCCTGACCATGGTCGATTTTCTGAAGCGAGAATAAAACTAAAGATGCACTTTAGAATGGTTGGTAAATACGGGTCCTGGTTGAAAATAATCGCCCTGTTATGTTTTCGGTAGGAGCAGATGAAGGAAGATGTTGTTCTTTGACGAGTTTCCCCTTTGTGGGGGAAAAAGTAGAAACTGCTGTTTACTAGCATTTTCTCCGTTTTATCCACAATGAGAGACAATAATCTCAGGATCGTTAAAAACTTGATTGTTTGGTAGGGGGTTTACACTGCCATACAAGATGTTCATATAGATTACAAAAGAGGCATTAAAAAAGACTTGCTGTAGTTTTTGAGAAAAGTGACACATCGCTTATGAAAGAGAACCATGGTTCGAATTAAGAGACATATTTTAATTAGTTATCTCCCTTTAGCATTTGTGCGCTTCAAACCGAGACCTAAGGTGTCGCACCACAGCGAACTTGTTCAGGATGGTAGTATCAAAAGTAGTCCCGTTTGAAAACTTGATAGCAAGCACCTCTGTCGAAATGTCTTATCAGGTAAAATAGCAGAACTAAAATCTGCTTCCGGTGTTGCTTTCCTCAGTTATGTGGAAACTAAGAGCAAGTTAGTTATCTCTTGGGGATTTTTTTTATGACCAATAGAGAAACATGGTCTACCACCGGGAAGGGCTTATTTTCCAAGGGTAGTTATGCTTTAGGTGGAAAAGAAGAAACAAAATCGGTCGCGGTACCAATTAATTTTTAGGTTCATGAGTAGGTCTGGTCATAAATCCGCTTACACCTTTCGCGGGCATCAGTTCCAAAGCAGTTAGACATTAAACCATAAATAGCCCCCCCCTTCCCCCCCACTTAGTGAATTTTGGGCACCATCATTTTCTGAAACCCGAATGTCTTCTTTGCTTCTTGTCAAAGTCTGCCACCTAGCGAGAGGGGCGTTTGCAAGTTATAGAGGTCAAAGTTCATTAAGTGCACTCGTGCATACAAGGTATTAATGAATCGCCATTCAGGCTACATCTTTATTTCTTTTCCTATATTTAATACACCAGAAACATTTTCAGATTGGCTAATACACTCACATCTGTTGTCAGAACATATGTTTAGCAGAAATAGAAACAATTTTGTTTGAGACAAAGTACTGAAGGTACTGGACTTGTCATGATTGTAAGCCTGAAATAGCTTGAATTTTAAAACGAATTCATAGTATAAAACATAGATTTTAGAATATATTTTATAATGTTAACTAAATCATTGCTAGGGGTCTTACTCTATATTCTGTAAATTTACATTATTTCGCCTATCGTTTAAAGTGTAGTTACGGGAGACCACTCCTTCATGCATGGCTTCATCCCGATTTAAATACAATACCTAACAACTGCGTTAGGGAGAATTCTCTTTAGCTCAATGGTTATGGTGTTGGTCTTTTAAACCTCGAAAAACGACGATGTATGTCCGCACGGGTTCGAATGCCGTCAGATGCGGTTTGTATTTGAGCTATGCATTTGTTGCGAACTTTCGTGTTCGTAAGATGGGGGCTCGTCCGGGATTGGCCACTGAGCCATTTGTTGTCTGATTAATAGACTTACTGCCTAATTAAGCTTTCTGTCATCAAAATGATGACATTTAAGAGGGGGTGTGTTACGGGAGATCACTCCTTCCTTACTGCATAGCTTTCCCGTTTAAATACAATACCTGATAACTGTGTTAGGGAGAATTCTCTTTAGCTCAGTGGTTATGGTATTGATTTTTTAAACTTCGAAAAACGACGCTATTTGTCCGCACGGGTTCGAATCTCGCCAGATGCGGTTTGTATTTCAGCTATGCATTTGTTGCGAACTTTCATGTTCGTAAGATGGGGGCTCGTCCGGGATTGGCCGTTGAGCCATTTGTTGTCTGATTAATAGACTTCCTGCCTAATTACGCTTCCTGTCATCAAAATGATGACATTTAAGAGGGGGTGTGTTACGGGAGATCACTCCTTCCTTACTGCATAGCTTTCCCGTTTAAAATCAATACCTGATAACTGCGTTAGGGAGAATTCTCTTTGGCTCAGTGGTTATGGTATTGATCTTTTAAAGCTCGAAAAACGAGGATATTTGTCCGCATGGGTTCGAATCCTGCCAGATGCGGTTTGTATTTGAGCTATGCATTTGTTGCGAACTTTCATATTCGTAATATGGGGGCTCGTTCGGGATTGGCCATTGAGCTATTTGTTGTATAATTTATAAACTTATTGCCTAATTAGGCTTTCTGCCATCAAAATGATGACATTTAAGAGGGGGTGTGTTACAGGAGATCACTCCTTCCTTACTGCATAACTTTCCTATATAAAATCAATACCTAACAACTGCGTTAGGGAGAATTCTCTTTAGCTCAGTGGTTATGGTGTTGGTCTTTTAAACCTCGAAAAACGACGATTTATGTCCGCACGGGTTCGAATCCTGCCAGGTGCGGTTTGTATTTGAGCTATGCATTTGTTGCGAACTTTCATGTTCGTAAGAGTGTATATTTAAAAAAAGGTTTCTTTATAGACATGCCTTAGTCATTCCCTATGTCACTATGGTCCTCTTAACTCAATTCAAAGTATCAAATGTTCCATAACAGGTGCATCAAATTTTTAATCCAAAGGAGGAATCCAACTCATCTAGGTAACTTACAAAGGTAGTAAATCACCGGATTACTTGAATGTGTGCAAAAAGTGGAGCTTATCACAAGATTAACTAGGAATACTGCATGTCTGATATCAGACAGTTACAGTCATGTATATGTATTATGCATTTAGCTTAAAATGTTTATATGGCTGTAGGCCATACCTTTCGTAATTCCTCATGCAGGTTAAGTTTTTAGTACTTAAAATTAAATAGACTAAAAAAGATGAATTAACAGGAGAAGGCACTGTAGCTATCATGCGCGAGGTCTTCTTCGTAAATAAGACCAAGTTGTATTTTATATCTAAGCAGTATTGTTCGTTTTCTAGATGCATGAGTTTAATGGTAGATAATAGATCAGTAATTTCAGTACCTTGATTTATAATAAAAAAGTTTCTCCTTACTACAACAAATATATCAAGATCATGAAAGTAGGCTTATCGATAAATCTTATATCATTTTTAATGTAAAGTTAAGAAATGAACCAAATGATAGTTAAATGTAAATCAAACATTCAAAAGTATACTTGATGAACCATGTTTATAAGTACTTTATCCACAAACTGATCTAAAATACATCTGAAAATGCACCGTGTGTTGCTTCTATGATGCATCCATAGCATCTGTGATCAGGAAAGTGTGTTTTATCTGAAAAATAATCCTAATTTTCTCAGATTATGCTTGAATAGTACAAAATCCGTGCTTTCAGTGCTATGATTTGCACTTAAATCTCTTGTACTTTGTAAGATATGCATAGAAATAAAATTACCAAAGAACCGTCAACTGCTAATTTATTAATAGGGTGCAGTAGGACATGCACTTGATGACCTTTGACCCCTATAACTTGCAACAGCCCTACTCGCCAGGTGGTAGACTTTGTAAATATGCTCATAGGGACATTGGCGTTTAAGAAGGTAATAGTCCCAAAAATCCTCCCGGGGATGGATGGTGGGGCCAAATAACCGATTCGCTTATAGTCTAAGTAATGGTGTTTATAAAATCTATTCCTATTCCATGTTGACGCTTCAATTGCATTCTCCTCCTGCTTCCGATAGCCCGGTCCTGTGTGACTAAATGGTGAAGGTGTAGGGTATAAAAAAGATAGAGGTCCCGGATTTAATCCTCAATTCAGGCAAAACCATAAGTATAATCTGAGCTGTCTCCGTGATATGATTAGAATAATGTTGAAAGCCTTACCAATACCCAATTTACCTTTTCAGCGCCATAGTCGAAAACATGGCTTTTGCGGACGCCAAAGATTAAGATTAGACTGCACAGAACGTGTAGTCTGATCTTTGATCAATGCAAGTCCGCTTGTTTAGTAAGGCCAATAAGATAAAAAAAAAAAAAGACTGTTTTGGTTTCAATAGATTGTATTGTCAGCCTTCGAAAAAGGTGAATGTTATGTATGAGCGGCACTCGGGCAAAAAGGGATTCAATGCATCCCCGTGATGTATTATACCAAGAAAATCATTTGATAGAACCCATACTGTCCACTTTGTTTGATAATCGACTGACCCATGAGGTAAAATGGTCCTTTGACATACAGAAAATTTGAAGTTAGCACAAGGTTTTGGTTCATGTCAGCCTGCACAGGCTGATATGAATCGATACTACTTGTAGATGCATTAAACCCCTTTTCACAGAGCATGATTTGAATTTACATTTGGCGCTAAGGAGCTAAAACTTTTCTTCCATTAGTACTATGAATATTTAAATTTCGCGGCGTTCTTGTAACTGTAAGTGCTAAGAAACCAATAAAATAACTTTAAAAATCATGATTATGTGGTCACAGTGCCTTTAATGAGCTAATCTGTGCCTCTTTAAGTAACATTATCTGACAAAAGTAGACAAATTTGATATTAAAATCCATTCAAATCTAAATCATATCATTCAAAAGTATGGAAATTATTGTGAAGATGACAGTCTGTCATTGTACGGTCGATCCAAGTGGTAGTCGCTGGCACAGAAATTAATTTCAAGACGAGGTTAAAAGTTGACAGGTCACTCTATATTTTGTGTACGTTTTGCCTGATTGTGAAATTCATTTTTCTGCTAGCTATTAAAACTTGGAGCGACCACACAATAACTGATTGTCATCTTCACATCATTTTCCATACTTTTAACTGGTATGATTTATATTTAAATGCATTTTAACACCAACATTTATATTCGGTCGCTATTGGGCCTTTAGACTTGCAATAACATTTTGCTTGTGTATTTACGAATCCTTTCATACAACATTTCAGAGGCCTTGCTAGGAATCTAGCAATCATGAAGCCCACAACGAAGGCCTGAACCGACCTTCCACCTATTCTGTCCGCTATTTTGTATACCTTCAATTTCTCGAAAAGGCCTACTAGCAAAATTGGTGTTGCAGCAAGGGCTTGAAATTTCCGTCCGGCTATGCGCATAACTTTTTATACAGGTTCTCAGTCTGCAGGGATGAAATAGAAATCCTTAGAATACATTCAAAGATAATGTCGTTAATACAATAAATGCAGCTGAAAAAAATAGATATGGCAAGTAGTTATATATGAATGTTACCTCTCAAAATGTAAAATAAGATGTAAAATGTGAAAAATTTGAATGTTTATTAACCTTTTTACCTTTGGGAAAGAAAATCCGTTGCATTTTTATAAGACGAAACAAGGCTTGTTTCATCACTTGACAAAGAGTGGAAAAAAAGATTTTTTTTTTTTCGTTTCTTGACATTAGCCTGTTGTCTTCAGGTATAATTGTTACATTTGGGCGAAAGTTACATATATGTATTGCTCTGTTCTGAAAGTAAATAAGATCTCATAACGGCGTCACATGATGCCTTAACAGCGCTTTTCGTCGCTCAACATTGTTTCGACGATGCTTGTTTGGGAACAGAAGCTATGGCTTGAAACCAAAGGGTCACTGGCTCGTTTCACTAACCTGACGAACATCTCTCCAATTATTAACAAGAGTAATTGCTCGAGGATTCCTTCCTTTCTCACCCTTAACGTTGTTTCGAAGATTCCACTGTGAGAAAGAAATCACTAGCATGTTAAGAATGGTGTGCCTTGCTGGTAAAAGACAGTACAAGAAATCGTGGATGTATTTGGTGCACTTGCTTCCGCAATATAGGAAGAGACGTCAAACAACAAGCAACAAAATCTAAAAAAAACACTAGATTGCTTTGTTTATAAACCAGACTTCTGTGTGGTAAGACCTTGCTTTTCATTGTCTGTACACGAATTTAACTCTCCCTGAGATAAATAAAAAGAAAGGTTATCAGGGGGTTTAAACTCAATCATTGAGTGCATGTAATTCTAAAGATAACAGTTCCAGAGATATTCCCATACGTCTCTAAGCCAAAAAACAACATCGTTCTGCACAATAATTTAGGGTCTGACCGTGGGAAAATTGTATTAATATCTATGAAAGACGTTTTAAAGGGAACTACTTACATATTTCATAAATTATTCCAACCTTCAAAAATAATTTATCGCTAAATTTTGTGAATTTTGCATTAGTTGACAGACCATCAATAGAATTAAGAGGGGAAAATCATTTGGTTTAGCCAATCAGAAGTTATGTTACTTTCTAAACCTAGAATTAGACTATGAATAAAACTGAGACTGGTTGGTGAATACGTGCTCTGGTCTCATAAAATGGATGGAGTGCCTGGCTGCAAAACAATCATTCCGTTATCTTAACGCCAAAATTGTGCCTTTGTACTAAATGTAACGGCTTAGTGTATTTACGCTTGCAAATAATACTCTATTTAGTACTATTATGCTACAAGCACATGCACACACACGAGTTCTGCAGATGTCCGGATAGCCCATCTGTGTCTATCCGTTCTAACCGTAATGGTCCGTCATACCATTCCGTGAAGTCCGTAACTGTCCGTATTGTATCCTAAGGGTCCGATGATCTGCGACAAAATTTAGAAAATTGTCAAAATTCAGGCCCGGATGATTGAGACCTTATTATCCTTACTATCCATATCTTGTCCGTATGTAATCTGTATTTAATCCGTATCTCAATGTATTACACAGCAGTCGATTCTACATTGTGAGCTGTTACGGATTGATGTGTGTTACCGGTTTTGTTTGGCGTATTGTTACAGTATGCCACCATCAAAAACATGTCAATACGGAGTTACATGCCAATATTGTGGTACATTTATATGTGTGGAACAATGCAGTTACTTGACGAATAGCTACTTTCAAATACGAATTGTATCTCCATGGTTTCCTCATCACTGCAATCCTGGGGAGATATTGGGGCGGACGGGTTGCCGTTCCTGGAGAGTAGCTACTTTTCTGTCTATAGCAGGCATGTTGCTGGTTTTTTCACATGGCGACAAAAAATGCCACTATTTCACTTCTACCTACATGTATATTTAACCACATTTATAGACGCTAGGCATATGCAATAGTCTGGAGATATCCGTATCTATCCGCATTTTACAGGAATAGAAGGTAAATAAAGATGAAGAATCCGTTTCTGTCCGTATGTATCCTTACCTAACCACATAATGTTACATCAAAAGAATACATCATTTCCTATAACGTATATGTCTGCATCCAGAGGTAAAAAATACATATGAACAGTTTGTTTCGAATTGGTCGTGCTCATAATTAGAAATAATGGAGAAAGGTAGGTTTTTAATGCAATTTTGATAAAAAGGGTAGTAATTACACCCATGACTTGTATTGAATTAAAACAGGAGGCCATGACTTTTCCTTCTTTGTTCTATCGTTTTGACCCCAAATGCAAAACTCAGAGGTCTTGGAGCTAGTGGCTGATTTTTAGCCGCAAAAATAAAAATTGGGTGAAGCCATAAAAGATTGCAAAAAACGGCATGGTATCATGTTATTATATCCCCAGTTTGTCGATTTTTTCGAGTTTCAATTAAGCTTGGCATTTTCGGGCTAGAACCCCGGGTTTGGATTGTGTGAGTTCTGGAATATTGACAAAAATAACTTATTTTGTTGTGTTTTTCGGACTATACCATTTATCGGATAAAGTCAGTGATTTCATTTTTTCTACAAGTTGATCATGATTTATTTCTAAATACTGAGAATTGTGGACTATATTGTTGCATTTAATTGCTTTTTGCCATTTCAGACTGAGTTTTAGACCATTGAAATAGAATTTCTTTGTCGCATGTTGTTGCATGGCGAGACGAAAACAGTAGCTAACTGTGTTACGCAGCCTTAAGAATGCAAACCTTGCTCATTACTTCTGCGGACGGCTGCGAATTTCATACGAAACTATCTGCCATATCTGTAATACTCGTATGTATGTATGACTTCTAAAGGAATGAGGCACTGATCAGTGTTTTACAAGAACTTCTATTTTACGACGAAAAATCTATGTAAGTACCCCTTTTAAAGGCGATGCTTGTTTTCTCCATATAAGTAAACAAAATGTTAACGTTAAATGATGTTTTCCCTTGAAGCAGTTGCGTGGGAGGGTCGACTGCAGAACGTGCAGTCTGACTTTGGATCTACAGTGTCCATTACCTTGACAATTTTACCGGCAGACTTAAGTTTAATTTTGCAATATTTAGGGTTTTACTTTCAACAGACAGTCATTTAGATGCTAGACTGGACTCAATTGGCATTTGTGCACGTTCTAGATCAAGATCAGACTGTACAGAAGGAGAAGTCTGATCTTGGGTCTGCGCTGTATACACAACGGTGGGTTTCACCCCCCCCCAAAAAAAATGCGTATATTTCGGATTGTAAAATCGGCTGAAAATTGTCAAAAGCTGTTAACGGATAAAAAAAGGTGAGAACTACAAGTTGTGTGTTTTTAATACCGTTTTTTAATAGAATTAATAACATGGGAAAACAAAAATGACCTGTCTTCTCTGCAATATTTCAAGTATGACTTTCACCGCCAAAGGCGACAAAGGAAGTTTTTGCAGTCAGCGTAAATCAAGACCAGGCTGCACAAAACATCCTAACCTGTAGGTCTCTTTGTATGTTGTATGTTTTAGAACTGTATTTCAAGCAATTGCAATGGTTGAATTCACTTATTTGGCAGGAAAAATAAATTTTTCGATACCATAGGCAACACCAAAACTTTTTTGGCTGCATAGATTTATATCGGACTGCACAGAACGTGCAATCTGATCTAGATTTACACTGCCAACTACTACAATTTAAACGACGATCATTAAGTATTTTCTTTAAAAAAAAAAATACGGCCGTGGAAAAAAGTCGATGTTCTTTTAGGTGTAGGGTATAAATCTTTGCACTCCTTTGACTACCCGTCAGAAAATGTAAAATGAGATAAGGTAACCGCGAAAGAAACCGACATTTTCTCATATATTAAAGCGCAAAAAAATTTCAACCTTTTTTTCAGAAGAACAGAAACCGAAAGATAAACATTTGTCTGGACTCTATTTCAAAATGTTCTTAATTAGAACTGACATTTTCCAGAAAACTTAAAGATAAAATTTGTCTGAACGTGTCCTCACGATAGGACACGTGATTTGGCACTTTCAGGACTTATAAAAGATGGGATGCACTGTTATTCATTACGGTTTATAAATGTCAGGAAGTTACATCCAGGTGAGTAAGGAAAAACTATTTCTTGTTACTTGTGAACCATTAAATTTCTTAGAAAGACTCAATACGCTTTTACAGACATTGCAGATTAACATAAGACTGCACAGTACGTGCATATAGTGACAGTCTGCTGATTCTCTTTTTTTTTTGTTAGATTGTTGACCCATCCTCTGTTAAAGGGGGGATTAATGCATCTGCGAAAAGTACCGACCGCAGTCGGCCTATGAGGTCCGCGCAGGCTGACCTAGGCCTAAATTTTCGCTATCGGTCAATTTTTTGCTTGTCAAAGGTCCAGTATACCTCATGATTCAGTTGATTGTTATGTAAGATTGATTTTATTGAACCGTGTTTATATAATAACTTGCAGGTTATGATGTATCACGGAGACGTATCAAGCCCCCTTTTGCCATAGCATGGCGCACTTGTTTGTTTGGGAAAGAGTTAAATCATCCGCAAAAAAATGTGTCATTAAATAACGGGTTGCTTTTGTGAATGGGTATTTCTTTTCTCATGGATGTATTAGAACCAGAGATTTGATTCTTTTTTTTTAAATGAATTCTTGTCTGTTTTCTTTCTTTCTTTTTTTCTTTCTTTCTTTAATTCATTCATTTATTAATGCAATTATTTATTTATTTATTTATTTATTCATAAAACAATTCGCTTTCAAGTTTAAATTACGTATTTGATCAAAAGTGTTAGAGAAATTAAATTTAGAAACTTGATAACTTATCCGAGCCATAGGGAAAAACTCAAATGACGTAATTCAAAGGCCTTTACCGGACGTATCTCACTATATCAGACAGTGTAGATACAAGATCAGGATGAATGTTCTGTGCAGTCTGATATTTGAAGTGGCCGACGACAAACAGAATTGCGACTCAACCAACATAATTTATCTCCGAAGCCGTAAAAAAAAATTATGAGAAAAAAAGGAGAAAATGCTGGTCACTAGCACGTTCTCTTTTCCTACAGGAAGGTTAAAAACGGGATTGTGTGGCGGTTAAGAGTTGTAATAACCATTGAGTTATAGCCGAACAAATTGCAATACTTGAAAGTTAACGACTGTATGAGCGAGTGACAAATACTTGGTAAAATTTGGAAATGGTAAACGCATACTTAAAAGTTGACAAAACTAGATTTTGATATTTTGTGAGGAAAATCATTAGGTCAAGTTTCAATGTAAGAAAGTTAACAACTGTATGAGCGAGTGACAAATATTTGGTAAAGTCGACACTATTACCCTGGTCTAGACTACATTAGAATAGTTAATGAAATTTGGAAACAGTAAATGCATACTTGCACTGCACAAAGCTAGATTTTGCTATTTTGTGAGGACAAAATCATTAGGACGTGAAAGTTTCCACTGTTTGTAGAAATACATGTATATACATGAACCACGCTATGACAAAAGGAGGTGTAATGTACCTCCGTGATACACTATACCAAACAAGTCAAAATATTGTTATTAATAAAAAAAAATCCATTTGGTCATAGAACCTACTGAATCTTGTGGTAGAATGCTCCTGTGACATACAGACAATTTATAAATAACAAAAAGTTTCGACCAATAACAGCCTGCGAGGACTTTGCGGTCTGACAGGTGTTGATAATTTTTGCAGAAACATTAAACTCTTTTTTCACAGAGCATGACTCATGGAACCTATATTAAAGAAAAAAAAAAAAGAAGGGTAAACATAGCGCACGCTAAAATGAAAAGTATTTAGTTGTTTGATTCAGTATTTGATTTATTCCTAGACATGTCATTTTTCTGCAAATGTCCAAAATTTCATAACAATATAACCAGTACTTCGAGATTTGTTTTCTGATAAGCGTTTTTGTAGATTTAGTTATGGCATAAAATGTTTACCCTGTGTTTTGTTTTCTATTAAGTATAGTTTGCATTTTGTCTAGGTCTCTTAAAGCAGATCATTTGCTACAACAAACGACACAGAAACAAACATGGCGGGATCCAAATCTAATCTTTATACATGCCTCTGGCTAATGTATTTGATGACGTCATGTTTGTCAATGGAGCCTCACTGTTCCAAGTTTCCTTACGAGGAAGCGTTACTAGAAAAACTGGTAAGGCTGGAATTTAAAGTTGAGCAAATGGACAGTGGTATCAGGTCCGTTCAGGAGAACGTTCTAGAAGAGTTGAACAAACTGAAGAAAGAGCGAGAGGACAACATGGCGTTCCGGAAACAACTGGAAGAAGAGATGAGGGAGAACTCTAAGGATCTGGCCATCGCACAAAACCGCTCTCTCGATAATCTTCAAGGTAGAGTACCTTATTGTTGTTCTTGATTTCCTTATCTCAATATTTCAGAGCAGAACAGAAATAAATGTATCCTGTCAATATTTCAGAGAATGGATAGGCTTAACAAATTCTTGATTTAAAAAAAAAGACTGTTTATATAGAATAAGTCAAAGTATTCGCCGAAAAAAAAACATACTGAAAAAAAGAAAAACATCAGCCTTAAATGGTGTGTGATATATATGTGTGTGTGTGTGTGTGTGTGTGTGTGTGTGTGTGCGCGCGCGCGCCCCACCTCCTATTAAAAACACAGCCATGACATCTTTGTTCGTCTCAATCTCAAGAATTTTCTAAATCTTATAATAACGCAATTTCTGATTGGCAAAACCAGTGATTACTTTCTAACTATAGCATTATCTTAAGAATGCAACCTAGCATATTTTGGGTAATACGAGCTAGCCAGGATCATACGTGTATATACATGTAGCTTATGAAGTGCTTTCACATCCGCAAGAATTTTCAAATATTACAGCGACGCAATTTCTGATGAGCTAAACCAAATGCGTTACTTTCTAAATTTAGAGCTAAACCAAGAATGCAGTTTAAAGCAATTTAGAATGGTCTTGGTCCGTATTCACCAACCATTCATAAGAATATTCTTTGTCTTTTTCTTCAAGAATATCGAAATTTAACTGTAACACAACTTTCAAATTTAGTGTTTTTTTTTTTTTGAGAATAAAACTGAGAACATTCTTAAGAATCGTTGGTTAATACGGACCCATGTCGATGAAGGGCCTAGGTAGGCTCATCAATATTTCCTCTTAAAGCATTATGAGCTCATCCGTGTGAGCTTATAGAGGATTGTTAAGTCTACAGTAACTTCTCATCTCACTAGAGTACGAATTGCTGTTCGGGACCTTTGGCGGTCTCTTATCGTTTCGTTTTCCTCTGTCTGTTCATAAAGGTTTATTTGATGGCCCTCCGTAGCTAACGTTATTTTGTCAAAATTGGCTATAATTGTGGAACAGATTAAAATTTTTGCCACAGATCTGCATAGACCGTGCAAGGATAAGGTGATAAGGAGTGATTAAAAGTATTACCGCCTGCACCAGGCTTTCTGAAATACCGGAGATTTACTGTCTCAGGTTAGAGCCAACATTTTATCATTCATAGGTTTCTAGATCAAAACTTACCCTCAGAGTAACACTTTCTTTTCGTTACTAGTATATGTCTTGTTATTTAACAGCGAACCATAATGATTAATTGTTTCAACGTTTGAATTCATTTGCAAACAATATAATATTAACTCTTTAGCAAACGATAAAATTTAAGACTTGTCAAATTGAAAGTAATTGTAGCCAGCAAACTAAATGTTGCACCGATTTGGAAAACTTCCTTGAAAGCATGAAAAACGATGTGGGAAAAGGAGAAAATGTTGGAAACCAGCATTCTTTTTCTTTTCCCACAATGTTTTCAAAGGTCTTTTTTCCTGGGGTCTTCAAAACTCGGAACGAGGTGGTAAAGGATTTAATGCAGGCCAAATAATTAAATGGTATTATTTTTTGAACGGGTAGAAAACATAGTGGAAAAAAGATGAAATGCTGGTAGCCAGTATTTTGACTTTATTCCACTATGTTTTCAAAAGTCTCCTTCTTTTTGGCCGTAAGAACACAGGATTTTTTGGTTTAAAGTTAATAATGACTGTGTCCCCTTTTCTTTACAAATGAGTACCTATTTCGCCAAACTAAATTATATAATTACTGGTAACCATTTTCCCCTTTTCCTACAATGTTTTCAAAAGGCTTACTCTTCGGAGCTGTAAAAAAAAGACATTATTTGATTCAGAGTTGATAATGACTGTGCACCCGTTTCTTTACGAATGAGTACCATTTTTCAAGGATAAATTATATAACCACTGGTAACCATTTTTTCCTTTTTTCTACAATGTTTTCAAATGGCTATCTCTTCGGAGCTGTAAAAAAGACATTAGTTGATTCAGAGTTCATAATGACTGTGTCCCCTTTTCTTTTCAAATGAGTACCTATTTCGCCAAGATAAATTATATAGCCACTGGTAACCATTTTCCCTTTTCCTACAATGTTTTCAAAAGCCTAACTCTTCCGGGCTGTAAAAAACGAGATTATTTGACTGTGTCTCTCTTTTCTTTACTCATTAGCAACATTTTACTTAGACAAACTATAATGCCGCTGGTAACCAGCATTTTCTCCTTTTGCAGCTATGATTTTAAAAGCCCGCTTTCTTTGAGGCTATTAAAACACGGGATTATTTGATTCAGAGTTTATAATGACTGTATCCCCTTCTCTTTACACATGAATACCATTTTACATAGACATATTATATAGCCACTAATAAACAAAATCTAAATCATTTCTCCTTGTATATTTTCAGAACTAGCTGACGCCTCAAACATTTTGTTTCGAGCTCGCGGTGTTTCCAATTTAACACCATCGAAGGATGAAACCATGGTCTACACAAATGTCATGACGAATCAAGGTTCGGGCTACAACTCAGCAAACGGAATTTTCACCGCTCCAATAGCTGGTCTGTATCTATTCAGTGTACAGTTCTGCAACTACTACAATAAATATTTCCACTTTGCCTTCTACGTTGATGGAACCAAAGTACAAGCCACGATGATCGGTTCATCTAGAAATGATTGTATTACCAGCGTGATGCCTATTGAGCTTAGAAAGTCATCCGAAGTGAGCGTCAAATGTATCGGTGGAGGTGATAGACTGTATACCGATTCACTGCGTTGGAACATATTTTCAGGCGTGCTCATCCGACCCATCAAAAATGGCTAAAATGCAATACAAATTCTTATAGTGTGATATTATTAACCCTTTACCACATAATTTCAAGTTTGAACGACATTGTTGAAAAAGGCTTTTGAAAACATTATGGGAAAAGGAGAAAATGCTGGTAACTAGCATTTTCCTATTTCACCTCAACGTTTTCTATCATTCCAAATGCAAATTTCAGCTTTTGAATCACGTTTAATTTGTCGCCTTCAAATGAATTAAACTTGTACTAATTTCAGATTTTGTCGTTTGGCAGAGTTTAAAAAAAACTGAAATATGTAGATTCTACTGTAGCCCACTCTACGTCCGTTTCCTTACAGACTGGTTGTATGCCGTTTAACTAGAGTCAGATAGGATATTTTAACAGCTCATTATAGCGTGGCATATTTGAAATGAGACATACACTTCGTCACAATCTTCGTCCGTTTCCGTGAAGCCGCGTTTTATGTGGTCTTGATAGGGTCAGATAGGCTATCGTAACAGTTCGTTATGCCATTGCATTTTTGAAATGAGAAATACTACACTTCGTCACACTCTTCGTCCGTTTCCGTGAAGCCCCGTTTTTTTTTGATAAGGGTCAGATAGATTATCGTAACAGTCCGTTATGCCATGACACTTTTGAAATGAGACATATTACACTTCGACACACTCTTTGTCCGTTTCCGTTAAGCCCCGTCTTATGTGGTTTTGATAGGGTCAGATAGGCTATTGTAACAGTTCGTTATACCAGCAGCTTTATAGTTTGTCTAAGTAAAATGGTATTCGTGTGTAAAGAAATAAGAGTTGATTGATTGTATGGTGTTTAAGGCCGTTCATGAAAAGGGTTAGATAGACTATCGTAACAGTTCCTTATGCCATGGCATTTCTGAAATGAGACAAATTATTGGTCGCCACACTGTTAGACTGCTTCCGTGAAGATCCGGTTTATACAGAGTTTACCAGAGTCAGATAGAATTCTGTAACAATCATTACAGTGAACTAGTCAGGTCGGAAGACGAGTTTTACCGAAGTGGGAATCTCAGAAATTGGAGATATCTCATTTACATCTTGTTAATCCTTAAACATTTTTAAACTAAGACCAACTATAATTCGGTACACTCTTCATCAGATCGACGTGAAGATCTGTTTTATGCTGTTTTTGCCAGGATCAGACAGGATATCGGAAAAATCATTATTGTAAACCATTCAGTTCGGAATACAATTCTTACACGGAATATGCAGATGTCTCAGTAACATCTTGTTAACCCTTTACCACATTTCCGTGTTTTAACGACCGATATGAGAAGGCTATTGAAAACATTGTTACCAGCATTTCCTCCTTTTCCAACATTTTTTTCTGATACATTTTTTCTACCGTATCAGACATAATAAGTCCCGTAATTACGGCAACATTTAATTTATCGCCTGCAAGTTCTTTCTTTACAGACGAATCTAATTACCCTTATTTCCATGGTAGAGGGTTAAGCGACAAACTGCTAAAAGTTTGATTGCAATGCTAAGTATTGTACACATGTGTATGTATGTACGTAATCAAATCGATGTATTTCATCATGTCACACTAAAATGTAAAATACATGGAAATTCTGCAAAACAAAGTGGACTGTTGTTGTGTTTTCAAAATGTAAGTTTGGTAGATGTATACGTTCAATTACTCCTTCCTTAATAATCAAAATCTTTGATTTGATTTATACATCTTTACAAGGCGACAACTTTATAGCTTGTCTCCCTGATTGTTTGATGTTGAACGCCGTTTTCAACATTATTTAAGCTATATCGCGGCTGCTTGTAAACCTTTCCATGCTTTCCTGAAGTGTATTAGTAGGCCCTACTTCAGACATTTTTTTTTCCAAGCCTCTGACTGCATTTCCCACGTTACCATTGGACTACATTTCAGAGTTATCCATATTGAAAGCATTGGCAGACGACAAGTAAAACTAGGCTTGAATATTGAAATTTCACTTTGACAGAGTAGAAAAGATTGTGGGAAAAGGAGAAATGCTGGCTACCAGGCTTTTTTACTTTTTGAACGATGATTTCTAATGCCTTTTCCTCAAGGGCCGTTAAAACACGGTATTGTTTGGTTAAAAAGCTTACTGCTGAGGACGACTTTGGATGATTTTGCGACCAATTAGGTTAATATCAGACTGCTCGGAATGTCCACTCTCTTGGATGAGACGTAAAATGTGGCAGAAATGGTAACTTGTATTAGTCAGATCTTTATTAGACTGGAAAGTTTCATTCGATTCATTCAGTAGCGGCCTGGCATTCTACAATATTCCAGTTGCTGACGTTATGACTTTACTACCCAACTTCGGGTTTTAACGACCCTAAGGAAAAAAAAAAAAGTTTTCGAAAACCTTGTGGGAAAAGGGCGTTTTCTATCGTATCAAAGATGACTTCTATCATTCAGTCTCATATATTGAAATCTGCAAATGCTTTCAGTTTGGACCAGTTCACAATGTTTGGCGTGTGGTGAAGAGTTAATGAGGAAAAATAAGGTCCATAGAAAAGTCTTTCTTAGATATCAGTAAATCCCAGAAGTAGAGATGACAGGATAAAAATTGCGACAAACTGTGGCTATTTGTCGCTGATTTTAACTGTTTTACCAGATGACAAAGTGTTGGAAAATACCCCATACTGAAAGCACTTGCAGAAAACAAACAAAATGTGATTCAGATGATAAACTTTGTCTTTAAAAGAACACAAAACGTTGAAGTAAAAGCAGACAATCCTGGTGACCAACACTTTTGCCATTTCCACATTATTTTCAAAGGCCTTTCTCCACGGAGTCGTCAAATCTCAAGATTGTGTGGTAAAGGGTTAAATTTTTATTTGTGCAATTTTGAGGCAAAAAGCAACTGTGGCATGTTGGTACGTGTTTACTTTCAGATTTTTCCTGGGCACCAACCATATTCCCAAAATAACGCGATGCAGAAAGTTACACAAATGTCAGAACACCTGTACACATTGTACATAAAATACTGTCATTCTTAATGTCGTCCTAAATCTCAATCCTGCAGCCCTCTCCTTCGTGAATAAAGCCTTGGAGCGCATACCCTGAGACATGTAAAACCATAAGGACACTTTACGACACAATCCTCAATTTCTCACCTGGAGGAAGAATATTTTTTAACATAATGTGAATAAAGGAGATAGTGCTGATAATCAACATTTTCTCCTTTTACTGTATTTCTTCATACCATTTTAAAAATAAATCCCGTCACTTGAGCCGCACTGACTTTTATCTACAATTGCTTTCAATTTGGAAAAGTCTAAACTTTTGTCGTCTGCCGAATAGATCAAGTTTGCATTGTGTTGAATTGCTGCTGGGTCTAAAAAAATCTTGGCTAATACATTCATTTCAATTTTTTATCAGGCAATGAAATATTAGACCTGACCATATTTTGCACAAAATTTGCAGACGACAAACGAAATTTGGCTCAACTGATTGGAGTTGTCTTTGAAATGTTAGACAATATTGTGGTTAAAGGATAACCATTATTTTCTTATTCTGTGATTTTTCGAAAGTCTTCCTCTCAAGTGTGATCATTAGTTTGTATTTTGTTTGTCATCGTTAGAAGCATCATTTCAGTTACATCGCGACAACCAATGCAGCCATTTGTACACTCAATTTACCAGCGTGCACCAGACATTCTCCCTAAGCCATCGACTGATTTCCCACATAACTATCGGAAAAAAAAAACGATCAGCGGTGAGAGAGTAATGAAACTCGTTTCAATGACTATCATCACATTTCGGAAAGAAATTGGTCGAGCAGGGGAGTCGGACCAGCGACCCCTGGTTTTATTCGTTGTTTTTTATTACCAACCGAACTACCGGACTCGGCCTCAAGGGTCATGAACACTTGGGATTGTTTGGTAAAAGGTTAAGAAAAGATCTTGATGATAAACTTGGATAAGTTATGGATGTAAATTACAAAAATAAATTAAAAAGGGAAATTGGTCTGCATGGAGCAAAAACGCATAGCAAAATCACTGTCTGTTTTATTTTTTAAAAAAGTAAATTATTAAGTATTCATCACAAAACATTGTATAATATGAAAAAGGCAAAGCCTCAATACGAGCGGCATGAATGATTTGTGGAACAAATATCTAATAATTCGAATGACGACCTAGATTCTAAATCTTGAAATCAAAGGACTTCCGGTGTCATGGCGACGTAAACACTACATTCATTTCGAGCCGTGGTTTTTCTTAGATTTTGCGCTTGCAACAAGACGCGGATGAGTGGTTGAATCTGCAGTGAGTAAATATATCACCCTACGTGGATTTGACGTGCATTCAAGACTTGAGTAGATAATAGTTGGGCTTCATACTTTGTTTTTTCCAAATTACATCAAGGCAAAACTGTCCAAGTCGAAAAAAATAAAAGTATACTAATCAAAAAAGCTAAAGTGACATGAATAAATCCAAGAAAACTACTAAAACGCCCGCAACGCCCGCAACGACTGAAGGTAGTAAACGAGAACTCTCGTCACCATTTGATCCTAACGATCCAAAGAAAGCAAGAGCACTCTCACTTTCATCGGATATGTCTGATACAGAGGGTTCAGCAGGAGCCATCATGAATGTTAGTTTACAGGAAGAGGATATTGTAAAGATAAGCAATCTTCTCAAAAGTACTTTTGAATCCCAGCTTTCAACTATTGTTTCAAATATTATCGATGGAGTAGTGCATGGTCTTCAGCAGAAAATGGATGCCTTAGAATCCGAAAACGCTTTCTTGAAAAAACAAGGTAAATGAGCTTGAAAATAAACTCATCCAGGCACAAGATCGCCAAGACAAAGCAGACCAATATAGTCGTCGCAATTGCCTTAGGCTTTCTGGAATTCGTGAGGCTGAAGGTGAGTCAACTGACCAGATAGTGCTAGATATGGCCAAGGCCATTGGTGCCGATCTTAAACTAGAGGAAATAGATAGATCTCACAGATTAGGGAAGCCAAGAGGTAACTCGATAGCTGGATCTCAACCACAGAAATCACGACAAATTATAGTGAAGTTTACGAGCTACCGTGCAAGAAACAAAGTACTGAAGCTAAAGGCACAGCTCAAACATAACGGGTACCCTAGTGCTTTTCTTAATGAGGACCTCACCACAACTCGATCTTCTATTTTCTTCCAAGCACGCAAACTGCTAAAGGATGGTCACATACAGGGCACATGGACCTCGGATGGTGTTATCATCGTGAAGGGAAAGGACGATCGTAAAAGGCGCATTGAAACGCAGAGTGATTTAGACGCTCTCAAATTAAACCTAGGAATCAATACCTAAGCTTAAGGCAGCTGCTTACTATTTTGAACAGTATAGTTGATTGTAATACTATTCAATGACCTATTGATCACAAGCGATTTAAAGTAGGACTTGTGTACACAAACTCAAAACCTCAGTCTTTGTTTGTGAGATGAATGTACCTTAACCCTCTTACAATAGACGCAATTTTAGACTGGAGTAAATTGAAAGCATTTGCAGACGACACATCCTGCTAGATTGATAATTTCTCTCTCTGGTAAGGAAAAAAAACGTTGCGGAAAAATAAGATAATGCTGATTACCAGCATTGTCACTTTTTCCTTCAATGTTTTGAAAGGCTTTCCTCTTGGAGCCATTGGGGGTCGAGATTCTCAGGTTATGATTGAAATGTATTTGTTTGACATTTAAACATATCCCTTATCAACCATGCTTCTATGATTGCCTAATTTTTTTTGTCCCTTGAAAGCATTTCGAAAAAAACGGATTGTTAGCAATGAAGCATATTTTTCGTTTTCACGTCTACATTCTGCGTAAGTCGTAGACCGCATTATAAACAAAATCAGACTATTCCATTTAGAGAAAATATAAAGAATTATTTTTATTTCAGTGCAGTTTATGTTATTTCTTCTTATCATAGCTTTGCTAAGCTGTCTTAGCATAGCGGATAGCGTAGATCCAAGATCGGACTGCACATTCTGTGCGGCCTGATCTGGACCTGCTCTGGCCGCTATTACAACAAAAGTTATGTTTGGCGCAGTAGAGGTTGAGAGAGTCTGTCATTCCTACCTTTTGAGAAGTTTTTCTTTACAGCTTATTACTTTACTGCTTAATACCAGTACAAATAATGGAACTTCTGTTGTAAATTGTACTCCATACTTACCATCTTCCAAAAGTTTTTTAAGGTTCATTAGATTTTCATTAAGAAAGTGTGATTGATTTGAGAGCCTATTCCTGCTCCTCCCCCCCTCCCCCACACACACACAAAAAGCTGTCAGTTATAGCGTTTCGCTATTTAAGGTAAAAACGTAATGGGGTTTACCTTTTTCCCATAGTATATTTCAATAGTGGAAAAAGAAATTTTAGACGTGTATTACACAGTTATGTTATAGTTCCTAGGCTGACCCTCGGGCTGCTAGGCGCGACTTAACGACCTTCTGCGGACGGTGTAGGTCGGGATCAGACTGCAGAGAATGTGCGGTCTGATCTCGAATCTGCCCTGTCCGATAAGGAGTTAACTTTCTCCAAAAAAAAAAGCAACCCTGGTTTTGCAATATTTGGATTTATGCTATCTCCCCGAAAGTGTTGTTAAACGTATTCAGTAGGAAAGGAGTTAGCACAAGATATCATTAACATTAGAACTTAAATCCATTTTTTTTTTTTTTTGGAAAAATCACACCTCCCACCTATCTCTTTTTTTTTTGTGTGTGTGTGTACACTTTCGTACTGAAGGCCAAGCGCAGACTCATGTCGTGGAGACCCAGTATGATTTGTATATACATGTATGTATAAGTCTATTTTTATACTTGTATTTGTAAATATGTCCATGTATCAGTTTGGATGTGCATGCAAGTGCAGGACATGTAATTGCAGAAAATTAATACTGTATATGTATGTGTATGTCTGTCTTTAAGTGTATATATGTGTATGAGTGTCCATATTACTCGTCTATACATATGTGTATGTGTGTGTGGGTATATATATATATATGTATGTGTGTGTACGTGTGTGTATGTATGTGTATGTGTATGTATGTGTGTGTGTGTGTGTGTGTGTGTGTGTGTGTGTGTATATATATATATATATATATATATATGTGTGTGTGTGTGTGTGTGTGTGTGTGTGTGTGTGTGTGTGTGTGTGTGTGTGTGTGTGTGTATATATATATATATATATATATATATATATATATATATATATATGTGTGTGTGTGTGTGTGTGTGTGTGTGTGTGTGTGTGTGTGTGTGTGTGTGGGGGGGGGGGGGTGTCTGGGTGTGTGTGCGTGTGTGTGTGTGGGTGTGTGTGTGAATGTGTGAAAAAGAGAGTCCCACGTCATACTATTTGTTAAATGCATTTTGAACCCACCATTTCCTGTTCCATGTTAAACCTCTAAGTCTTGATGTACTCACCTTTGAAAGTTATATTTTGTCCTCACGTAAAGATATGAGATCTCCACTTTTGTTCTTGACCTGAAAAGGCATACTGAAAACCCACAAAACCAAGGCTCGTTCATAAAGTACAAGTCTATGATTAGTACTATTACGATTTCTTTTAACTTGCTTCTTGTTTCTATTTACTGCTTTTACTGCAACGGTAGATTGATGGCGACTTCGGCTCCCGCACTCCTTCCTAAATGTTTTCCAGCACATCTAATCCTGGCCATAGTGGCCCTATGCACAACTGTATGCAGATACCACCCTCCTTGATGATTTGCTTACTACGTAATCCCCAGCCACATCGCCAGGAAATACAAATCTCGCTATTTTATACATATATCACAATTACCGACACCAGTATTTACCTTCAGTTCCTTACATTTATCTACTTACCCTTTTTATATATACTTACCTCTGGAGATGTGCATCCTAACCCAGGTATGGATTCTGGAGCCTCTGATACTTCTACTTCTTCAACTACCTCGTATTGTGAATTACTTAAATCGGGCATCAGTGTTATGCACCTAAACATACAGAGCCTGAGACCAAAACTAGATATTTTGCAAGTCGAAACCCAACCTTACGATATTGTTGTCTTAACAGAAACATGGCTAAATTCTTCCGTATCAAATGCCGATCTGTTTATTAGAAATTTTCAGTGTCCTTTCCGCTGTGATCGAAAGGTTCGAAATGGCGGCGGCGTATCTATTTACGTTCGTGACGGCATTTACGCCGAACAAAAACACGATTTGTCCATTGAAGGAGTAGAAGCACTCTGGGTTGAACTGAAGCTGGGTAAAAATAAAATCTTACTAGGTGGATTCTACCGTCCTCCTGACTCAAACAATGACCAATGGCTCTTGATGGAACAGAGTCTAGACCAAGCATTCGACAAATCGTATGACAATATAATCGTCACTGGAGACTTTAACATGCACTTTCTCTCTCAGGCTTCAGATAAGATAAAAAATCTCATCGCATCACACAGTGCACACCAACTGATTGACACACCGACTCACTTTACAGAAACATCAAGCTCGCTTATCGATCTTATTTTTGTTAAAAATAAGAATCACGTCATTTCAAGCTTCGTTGCCGACCCATTTATTCCTGAACTTACCCGTTTCCATTGCCCAGTCGTTGCTGTCCTCAAGTTTGACAAACCTAAATTTAAGTCGTTCAAACGTCACATCTGGCTTTATGACAAAGGTAACTACGATGAATATAGAAATAAACTACGAAACGTAGACTGGAACTTGCTTACAGATGACAATGACCCCGATAAAACCATACAAAATATTACTGACAAGATCATTTCAGTCGCCTCTAAAGCCATTCCTAACAAAACAATCACTGTCAGACCAAACGATATTCCATGGATGAACACTGAAATACGCAAACTTATTAGAACACGCAAAAGATTACATAAAGAAGCCAAACGGCTAAACAATGTTGAAACATGGTCAAAGTTTAGAGAAGCGCGAAATACTGTAACAAAACATATACGCAAAGCCAAATTAAACTACCAAAATAAATTAGTTGAAATAATCAATTCATCCAGTACTTCACCAAAGACATGGTTCAAAGTCGCTAAACGACTAACACAAAAGCAAACAACATGCACCATTCCAACTCTTTATGATAACAATATGGAAGCATCTACAAACATATCCAAAGCGGAACTTTTGAATTCGTATTTTTCTAGACAATCGACACTGGACGATCACGATCAACAACTACCACACAACATAACATTTATCGAATCTACCTTGTCGCATCTCACTATTACTCCATGCGACGTAAAAGACGCAATTTCTCTCATTGATTCCTCTAAGGCTAGTGGTCCTGACTTTGTTAGCCCAAAACTTCTGTGTGAAGGGTCTACAGAATTATGTACTGTCTTATCTCACCTATTTAATTCACTTCTTGCCTTATCTTACTTCCCCAGTGCTTGGAAACTAGCAAATGTTACACCTATATTTAAAAAGGGTGATCCATCCAAGCCATCTAACTATCGACCAATTTCTCTGCTTAGTTGTCTTGGTAAATTATTTGAAAGATGTGTCCACAAATATTTATACAACTACCTGAATGATAACAGACTTTTGACGAAGTATCAGTCCGGATTTATCAAAGGTGACTCGACTACCAACCAATTAATTTTTATCTATGATGACATAAACCGAGCTTTGGACGAAGGACTTGAGGTCCGTACCGTGTTCTGTGACATCTCCAAAGCGTTTGATCGAGTGTGGCACAGAGGTCTCCTCCACAAACTGTCTTCGCTTGGTATCTGTGGACCTCTCCTCAAATGGTTTTCTTCTTACTTAACATTACGGAAACAACGTGTTGTTTGCTCTAACGTTTCGTCAGACTGGTCTATTATCAATGCTGGTGTCCCCCAGGGCTCCATTTTAGGGCCTTTATTATTCCTAATTTATATAAACGACATAGTGTCCCAAATCAACACCAACGTTCGTCTTTTTGCCGACGATACCAGTTTGTATGTAATTGTGGAAACACCAGACCAGGCAGCGACAGCTCTTAACACAGACCTTGAAGCTGTTCATTGTTGGTCTAAAACCTGGCTAGTTTCTTTCAATCCTTCAAAAACAGAGTCTATTATATTTTCAAGGAAACGAAAGAAACCTGAACATCCTTCCCTTTACATGAATAATGTGGCCATAAAAAATGTATCCTCACATATGCATCTTGGTGTTACTTTTTCTGAAGACCTGAAATGGTCATCCCATATATCTTTTATACTTAAGAAAGCTTGGCAGAGAATTGGAATGATGAAAACTGTCAAAAATTTCTTAAATAGGTCTAGCCTCGAACGAATGTACTTTTCTTTTATTCGACCTCTCTTAGAATATTCAGATGTCGTCTGGGATAATTGCACAGAAACCTTGAAACATGAAATCGAGGCAGTACACAACGAAGCAGCTAGAATTGTTACTGGTGCTACTAAATATTGTAACATCCAGAAACTCCTATGCGATCTTAAGTGGGAAACACTAGCAGCAAGAAGACGTAAACATAGACTCATTTTACTTTATAAAATGTTAAACGGTCTATCACCCACGTACCTGTCAAATCTTATCCCTGGGCGTGATCAAACCGATCCTGGAAGATACAATTTAAGGAGTATCAGGTGTGTAAACGCAAGGACCCAATCCTACAGCTCTTCTTTTTTACCTCGCACAATTCGGGAATGGAATACCTTGCCACAAAGTACAAGAAACGCCGCGTCCTTATCACAGTTTAAATCAGTATTAAACCGCACCTTACAAAAATCATCTCCATTGCTTAATTTTGGGACACGAAAGGGACAGATCTTACATGCACGCTTACGCTTAGGATGTAGTTCGCTTAACCATGATCTACACAGACGATCTCTAATCGACTCACCATTATGTTCCTGTGGCCAAATCGAAACTGTAGATCACTACCTTCTTTATTGTCCTAAGTATCATCAGCTACGTAATCAAAATTTTTATGATATTCCATGTCCGCTTATCACCTCCAATTTATTAAATGGAAACGAACACCTTACCTTTGAACAAAACAAGTACATATTTGCTTGTGTCCATCACTTTATTTTAGCGTCAAAAAGATTTTCTTCATAGGCTGGGTGTCTGGAGCCAGTCGTCATCTCAATCTCCGTTGCTATGATTCAATAACCTAAATCCACCTGTATATTACGCTTTGTGAACTCCCAAGTGAAGGGAGAAGAAAACAGGAAGTGGTTATCATTTCTATATTTTTTGTCTTTATTTTCGGTATCATATCTACTTTCTTTACTTTAAAGCTATGGCATCTCAATATGTGGTATTTTTTAATAAGTATGAAAACATCTTTAGGAGAGGAATTAATATAAGTTATTCTTAGCTTGTTTTCCAATCCTACCTATCAACCTTTGAAACTTGTTATACCATGTATCATTTCTTTTATTTTACATGTGTATTTGTATCAACATAATAAATAAAGTTTAAACTAAAGGGTTTTGAGTTCTAATTCCGGCTTTGCCAAAACTAATTTTGAGCGTTGCTAAAAGTAGAAAGCATGCTTCTTTCGTTGATGTATACGTGTGAAATAGATCGAACGGTCCCGGATTCCCTAAACAAAATTAAGACAGTTCCTCTGCAGTTTTGTTAATTTATATCAAAAAAAAAAAAAAAAACCTTAGAGTGATTATTAGTTCACGTACTTTTAAAGAACATTTTACAGGGACATTTCCTCACTGCATGTAGATCTAGATCTATAAGAGAGAAAAAAAAGAAAAGACAGGAAGAAATTCACGGTCACATTTTCACATTTGCATGTAAGAAGGAGAAGGGGGAAAAAAAAACCTTCACTTTTTAGCGGATTTGCAATAGCAAATCCGCTTACTGTGATCGTTTTAACCGGAACCAAATACATCATCCGTAACGACGCATGTGCGCTTACTTTCAGTTTTGCATGGCTGGTTTGGACGAACAACGCAGATCTACAAATTAAATCAACTCTGACCCTGAACAAACCATACAAATTAAGTTTGATTTCTTTATCGAAATTTCGCCAAAACTAAAAGAATTGTCAATCTAAAATACTTTAAATACTGAAACAAAGTTTGTTCTTTTTTTTTTTTCAAAATGTAGCGTATGAATATTGTTTACACTGCCTTCGTTTTCATTCAAGAACTTTCATTCACAACTTGTATCGTCCGCTGCCAAATAAACAAGGAGATTAAGCAGTTTTTCTTCGATATAATTACATTTTCAACTATATTTTACATCAAATATCTTTAACTGTTCAGAAAGCCAGCTAGAATTTGGCCATAAATAATTTAAAGCCCTGTCGATAAGGAATATACAGAACCCATAAAGTCGACCTAGTTACCGCCACTCGTGATAATGCTATCGATGAATTTCCGAATTGTTTGAAACATTTTTGCAGAACGTTTGATAGAATGGAGATCGTGCAGTCTATCAAAAAAAATGTATGTTTGATTTATGCAAGACTGCATTGGAAAAGCTTGGAACCAATATTTCTCTCTTGTTATCGAAGGTAAGAAATATTTTATTTACAAACGGCCCCGATCAAGTACGAACCCGGGACACGAATTTATACTGAATGTTTTTGATGGAAAATCGTGTCCTTCTCAGTGAACTAGACATCCATTAACTTGAAGCCTCAGAGACTCAGACAGGCTTACAATTTGTCTTCGATATGTAAAACTCCATTTATAGTCCTTCTGATATCTCCTTGAATTTTATTTTGTGACATTTCAGCAAAAAAAAAAAAAAAAAAAAGAATGCTGAATTTGCAGATAAATTCACGATAAAGGATCCACAGGAGTGCCTCTATACGTCTTTCTATTTAGACATATAGATTTGAAATCTTTGATATATTTTTTATCCTGTCAATTAGAAGTGCATGTACAGAGCAAGTTAAATAACTATTTTTACTTATAAATTCTTATTATGAACTGCTGCTCAACCCATATTTAACCCATTACCACACAATCCCTACTTTTGACGACCATGAGAAAGAAGCCTTTAGAAAACATTGTGGGAAATGGAGAAAATGCTGGTAACCAGCATTTTCTCCTTTTCCCACAATGTTTTCTACCCTTCACAAAACAACTTTCAAATTTTGAGTCACTTTTATTTTGTCGTCTGCAAATGCTTTCAATTTGGACAAACTTAAAATATTGTCGTTTGGTGATGAGTTAAGACGGTGACTGTGTTTTATGTAATTCAAACCTTAGCATGAAAGTATGCCTACAGTTTTTAAACTTTTATAGAGTGACCCAATGCTATTAACCCTAAGTGCTACTCAAGGACCTTTTGCAGACAGTGTTGATTAAGATCAGATTGCACAGAAAGCGCAGTCTGATCTTTGATCCATACTGCCTGGTAAGAAATTATTTTTCCCCAAAGAATAACTTCAAAATAGCAATAATTGGATTTGTACATTCGACTTGAAAGTTTCATTTTAGTTATGTTAAGGTCATTTTTTACTCTGCATGGCAACTTGTCACACTGAGTGTGATTTTGATCCATTCTGGCTGCTAAAGTACCTTCAGCTGTACCAAGGGCTTAGATTCACACATATTAAAAAAGGACTATGTTCTGCCAGGTGATGAGTGATGATTTTAATTCTTTTCTTTAGACCATGAAAATGGATTCACTCAAAAATGCATTGGATGTAATGAATAACCCTTATACCAGTGTAAATATTAATTTCAAGTATCTCATAATGCTACATCAGGTATTTTTTTGCACATATCCCTGCAATGATTTAGTTATATAGTATGCAAGGTTGGCAAAGAGGAGGTCAATATGAGTATTGACCAGAAAGTATTTTTCCCCAAAGAATAACTTCAAAATAGCAATAATTGGATTTGTACATTCGACTTGAAAGTTTCATTTTAGTTATGTTAAGGTCAATTTTTACTCTGCATGGCAACTTGTCACACTG
Organism: Hippopus hippopus; assembly: GCA_946811185.2. Lineage (NCBI taxonomy): Eukaryota > Metazoa > Mollusca > Bivalvia > Cardiida > Cardiidae > Hippopus > Hippopus hippopus. The sequence goes on from OX328100.1 coordinate 46,717,210, forward strand.
AGTGTGATCTTGATTCATTATGGCTGCTAAAGTACCTTCAGCTGTACCAAGGGCTTGGATTCACACATATAAAAAAAGGACTATGTTCTGCCAGGTGATGAGTGATAATTTTAATTCTTTTCTTTAGACCATGAAAATGGATTCACTCAAAAATGCATTGGATGTAATGAATAACCCTTATACCAGTGTAAATATTAATTTCAAGTATCTCATAATGCTACACCAGGTATTTTTTGCACATATCCCTGCAATGATTTAGTTATATAGTATGCAAAGTTGGCAAAGAGGAGGTCAATATGAGTATTGACCAGGCTGGCAGTCTTAAACGGTCAATACTGGTCACAAGTGGTCGATTGGTGGTCGATTGGAGTGGTTGATTTCGTTGATTAAATCACTGGCTTACATACCTGTCTGGTTTCTAAATTAATGTTAAAAGCTGTCCTCTTACATCCTGTACATGAAGGTTTATTATATTTTATCATCAGTATCATAGTTTTTATTAATAAGGTCCTTTTTTATTTGATCATAATTCAAAAGACAGTATTGCTGGTCAACTGAAGAGGTTGTCGGAATGAATTTCCTTATTGAACCTGCATAGAGGTCGGTTCTTTTCAAGCAAAAAATTTTTGTCTATCATCATTCCTTACAGGTTAGATAATGTTTATAGTTCTACACACACTCTCTCTCTCTCTCCCTCTCTCTCTCTCCCTCCACCTCTCTCTCTCTCTTTCTCTCTCTCACCACAAACACACCTAGGTTTTAAAAATATAGATAATTTAACATAGTCTTTGGTCATAAAAGTTCAAAGATAGCATAAACAAAGCAGCTAATATATAATTTTCATGTTAAATTGCAGAAAAAAAAGAGTCTTTCATAGGCAAACATGTGAAATATACAGGTTTGTCATTAATCTATAGGAATATTGAGGTACACATGGAGAATGCACTAACTGATTAAATAAACAATAGTTAAGGAAATATCAATGTCGTTGAAGTACATTTAAGTGTCTACCTACACCTTTAAATTGCTGTCAAAACAGTTAAAGGTTTAAAAGTTGTCCCTTTCTACTTCCATTAGGTGTGGCTTAACTCTTTACCACACAATCCCGACTTTTAATGACCCTGAGTAAGAAGCCTTTTGAAAACATTGTGGGAAAGGAGAAAATGCATTTTCTCCTTTTCCCACAATGTTTTCTACCCTTCCCAAACCAAATTTCAATTTTTCAGTCACATTTATTTTGTCGTCTGCAAATGCTTTCAATTTGGACCAGTGTACAATTTTGTCGTTTGGTAAAGAGTTAAATTAAATTACCAAAGGGACAAATCATGTGTCCCTATTTGGGGTATTATCCTTGACACCAGGCTTTATTCCCAAAGCATGAAATAATGATTTATATGCAGACACGATGATATCTTATCATCAAGCAATTACTTAAGGTGTCAAACATGAAACCTAAAGACCTTATTAGGAACTTCTACACAGTTTGGAAAAGTGGCAAAGGCCAGCTGGTGAGTACCCTTGGCAGGGACAAAACAGTTTTTCCACTCCTCTCTTTCACATTGATGAAATCAACTTATCCGAGGAAACGAAAAATCCACACAACAAATCATCCACAAAGTAGCATAACTTTCGTTTTAAAACTCATCTGACTATTAAAATTTCCAAATGACCTCTACAAGTCGACCAGTATTGACCACTTATGGATTATCACAGGTTCTATCCTCTTCTAGATGCTAGGATTTTGTAGAATGCCCATAGCCAAGACACTGCAGAGAACCAGCCTAGCGCTAGTAAAACCCAAAAGGTACACAAATAGATGAATTGTTGTCACTGTAAGACTGAAACAGTCTTGACACTAATGTAAACACCAGAAATCAGTCAACCATCAAATTATTCTTGAAGGTAGTTACAACCAATTCCATATTTTGTGGCACTGCATGAGTTGACTTTACTTTCTTTTGTAAAATCATTATTTTCTTGACTTGTTTCTTTATGAAGATACAAGGTAAATTTTCATTTATCTTATAGAAGAAAGGTACATTCAATATTCATGAATTACACATGGTCTAAATCTTAGAAATTACCGAACACATCACTTAGTTTTCACCTTTCAGACTATTACAAAACATTTTTGAGTTCAGGAATGAAACCAAGAACATTCTTATGAAAGGAAAGAAGAAATCATTGTACCTGAACAATCAAATTATTGTTTCTAGTTTGATTTTGTATTTCATTTTGAAATTAATAGTTTGAAGTTATGTAGTAATTAGGAGGAACCTTTGAAAGGATTCCTATGTGTTAGACTTATGGAAAGGACAATGTGCTTTCAGTAAGAACTTACATACAAAATACCACTGTTTCTTTTGCCCTGAGAGGACTCCTGTTTTTTTTTTAACTAAACCATACTAGTTTCAAAACAATGCATGCTTTATACCTCAGAATGAGGACAGTTTGTATAGTATGTAACAAGTGTACCGGTAGAGTAAGATCGGACTGCCTAACATAGTAAAATTCCATTCTTATAGGGACACAATTTAAGATTTGAATTGTTCACAGTCAATATGATTATACCAACCAAATAAAAGTTTAGAAATTGTTGTGTTTAGGCTAGAATTGTAAATGCTACTGTAAAAATCAAAACCTTTATGTCTGAGTACAGAAGTTTCAATCTTTTAAAAGAGTCTTGCATAATGATGAAAAATGATGAATTTAGAAATGCTTAAAAGAAAGATATAGTCATCATGTCTAGTGTATCTATGTAAGCTCACATGTTTACAAATCCTAGGCTGAGCTGTTAATATTTTCAATCTGATTTAAAGCAAAGTCTCAGACAAAAACACCTCAGCCAATTGGATAAGTTGTTTCAAAAGTTTTTTTTTTTTTTTTTTCTGTACATCCTTCAAAATTGGATAATATAGCCACACTTACCTTGTATCCTTAATGGTGTTATAGGATGGGGAAAAATGACTTAAGTAAGAATGAAAACTGAAAATCTGTTGGTCTACCAATGTTTTCAAAAATTAACAGCTACATTTTGTGAGGCTGACAGAAATGTTAGATGAAGGTTAACCTTGCAGGCCAATGTTAGATCCACATTTGATTAATTGAATGATGTTTATTGTCACTTTCAACATTATTTCAGTCATATGACTGCTACAGCTAGCTTATTTCTGTATGTCTGGGTTTTAGTAGTACTAGGCTAGGGCTCTGCACTGTCTTGCTTAAGGACACTCTTGCAGAAAAACATTGTGCATCCAATGAGGCTGGGCCATCAGGTAACAAGTCCTACACTTTACTGGTGAGCCATGCAGGACCCCAGATCCACATTTAGATGGGAGTTAATTTTTGTAAGATTGTTCAGCTTAGTCTACGTCGACCATTTATGCATAAGTTACTTCTTGTTTTTAAATCAAATATGGTAATCAAATTGATGCCATTTCATTGTTCGTTCCTTTCCCATATGACAAGTTTTAGGCACTTTAACTCTTTCACTACTAAACAAATTAATTGCATTGTCTCAAAGGCTAAAAATATATTTCTTCTGCAAGATCAAGAAACAATATAACAGTGAATAGTGGAGATCAGAGATCAGACTGCATGTTCCGTGCAGTCTGATCTTGATCCACACTTTCCACAAAAGCTTCTGGTGTTGCCTATAGTATGGAAAGAGTTAAATGCATCTGCAGACAACAGAAAATGATACCTGTAAATGAACTGAAGTTCACTCATATAATTGAAAACACTATTGGAACAGGAGAAAATACATGTACTTAAAAAAAAATATTGCTTACCAGAATTTTGTCTTTGTCCTATAATGCTTTAAATTGCCTATTTCCTTAAAATTCTGCTTACCAGAAATTTGTCTTTGTCTCATAATGCTTCCAATTGCCTATTTCCTTCAGGATTATCAACACAGAGTGTTTGGTATTTACACTTTTAAGTGTTAAAATAAACCCTAATCAAAATTTTCTCAAGATTCAGTTGTCGGATGCCATGACCAGACATGGATACGTTGTATACTGGTCTATCCCACAGATTGATGTAAATTGTGTTTGTATAAGGGGATATTTATACTGTCTTGCTATAGAGCTAGCTTTTGTAGCAATGTGGTCGACTGTTCGACTTGGGACCTGAAAATTCTGGGTTCAATCCCAGCCTTGTAGGGTGCTATTTAGCAGAAGTGTTACAGATACATATAATCAGTATTTGGAATGCCTTATGGTTTGTCCAAACATGACCTGTATTTGACCCTTGAATTTTGTGTCATACAAAGTTAAATTGGGAGAATTTTTGAGGATTTTTCTTTTTTTAGCCCTTTAACACGCAATAATTCCTGTGTTTTATGAGCCCTGTGTAAAAGGGCTCATGAAAACATTGTTGGAAAACAAGACATCAGTATTTCTTTTCTTTTTTTGTTCCAGAATTTTTTCTAACCTTTACAAATACAAACCACATAATCTGAGCCATATTTATTGAATAGTTTGTTAATGCTCTTAATATGGAGTTATTTAGTTTTTATATCACAAATCAAAATTTTTTGTAAAAGGCAAATAAATACTATCAGAAAAATATTCCATTTTCATAAAGTGTACGCTTAAATTCAGTAAAATGATGCAATTTTGGGCGTTTGATAATGAAATTTTACTTTAACAATAGGTCACTCTGTTCATTTTATTACACCAGATATAACGTCTGGATACTTATTTGAATATGAATCCTTGTCAACCGTGCATGCTGTTGACATGAAATCTAATAATACCCATAGAGGCTATGTAGCTCATTGAGGAAATACCAATTAAGATATTTTTTTCTAAATCTTATCTTAGTTCTTTAACAACAATTTTCCAGCTATAATTCAGTGATAAGTCATTTTTTAGTTTGGTGAAAGTATGAAAATATGAATAGTTGGTTTTAATTTGGGACAGGCAAAAATTTTGTCCTCTTGTCAAGAGTTCAACAATAAGGTGCAAAATTTTCATATTGCACACATGTGTAAGTAGCAATTTATTGCACTCTTTGATCAAATTTGTTTATGTTTGCTAAAACTGATTGACAGTTGTAGACCTTAACACTTTGTTTTTACAGAATTATCATGATCATTTGTCCTTGAGGCAAAAACTGTCTTATTTTGTACAATTTTTTTTTTTTTTTTTTTTTTTTTTTTATATATATATATATATATTTCTCAAATAATTTTTACTTATATAAATCCATCTTGGTTTATTTCAACATGTTTGTACTTTCGGGTATGTTTACATGTAGCTACACTACACCATTTTGCTACAAAAAATGTTAAATGTTTGAATGATTTTGAAAGCTTTAGAAGGATCTTAGATTTCTGAAGAAATAAACAAGTGCAAATTAGACAGACCTTTTATATAGAACCACAATTATCTCTAAAACTTCTTCAGTTTATGCTGATGTTAGCCTTGAAAAATATTCTTTTTTCAAGATCGTACAATGTTATCGGTTTAATCTAAACCACATACTGTCATATATGCATGCTTGCACACTAACCATCCTACTTCAAGTTTTAGCTAGTACACCACAAATTCACTTTTTCTTAGACACTGTATACTTCGGATCAAATTACTACTCTAAAACAGTAGTAAAATAACAGTTACTGTACAACACACTTGGTAGAACAACTTCCATTGTCCTTGCTCTATCTATTTATTGTTTACATTTTATAGATCTACATGTATTACATGTGATAAAATATTTTAATTTTCTTACATCAAATCATAGCTTGAAACTGTTCAACAAATCCGCTTTTCAGGACTTTCAGTCCTTTGATTATAGATCTATATCATTCTGCGGAACACTGCTGTCTTTTTAAAATACCACCAGTGGCTTTGATCGCAAGGGAATCATGTGACCGCAACATTTTCAAGGGTTTAGTTGGCGATTAAGGACGACTGGATTGCTTCCACTGCTACCCGGGCGCTACTGCAGCGACATCTAATCATTCTCAGACCCGATTCACAACATGATCTCTCCATCTTCGGAGAATTATGATGTTTTTTTCAACTATGATTTTTAACACTTTAACACTTTATTTCACATGTAGATCTGTCAATGGCGACATCTTTTTCCTTGAGTTTGTTTAAAATGAAAGTGCGTAGATCGCCAAAATAAGATTATTTGTAGCTTTCCTTTTTCATCCCATCTGCTTTCCTACAAGTCCATCATTGAAACAGTGATCAGTGTAGAGAGGGGAATGAATTCTGTCGCAATGACTAGATCTATTATCAATCCTAAAATAGAAATTTACTAAGTTATCGGATAGATATCCAACTTATGGTAAACCCCCCCCCCCAAAAAAAAAAAAATTAGATCTATCAACAACGTCTAACGTTATAACATTTGAAATAATATATTTGAGCCATGTTGCGATAAAAGAGGGTTTAATGCATCTTCGTGATGCATGATACCAAGAAAGTCATCACATAATTATAGATCCATATAATCCATTTTGCATGATAACTGACTGAATCACGAGGCATGCCTACTGGTCCTTTGACATGCAGAAAATTGATCAATAGATCTAGCATAGAGTTTGATCCAGATCAGCTTGCGCGGACTGCACAAGCAGACCTGGGTCGATAGTTTTTGCGGATGCATTGAACCCCCTTTTCACGGATCATAAATCCGACTTTCTCTGTACACGGTATTTTGAAACAGTCAAAAAACTAGTTGCCGAACCCCAGTAGCGCAGTCGGTAGCGTATAGGACTCAAGAACAGGGGGTCGCTCATTCGATCCCCTGCTCGGCCAATTTCTTTCCGAGGACTGATGATAGTTATTGCGACATGATTCATTCATCTCACACCGCTGATTATTGTTTCGACGATGGTTATGTGGGAAAGCAGCCAGTGGCTTTGAAAGAAAATTGTGCAGAGTACTGGTAAAAGAAACTCCAGGAAAGCATGGATAGGTGCACTGGTCGCCGTGATATAACTGAAATAATGTTAAAAACGGCGTTTAACACCATGCAATCAATCAATCATCAATCAAAAAACTAGTTTAGTCATGATTTCTTCGACACAATATTTTCCGCGAAAAAACGGTTTGTACATGACGTAAAAATAGTATGATTTATGACGTCATCATTTGCTATCATAGATCATTGCGTATATTTATAAAAAAAAAAATAGACGTTTAATACGCTGAAAGTAGGAGGAAATTAGATAAGCTGTACTCATTAAACTGACGATGATTTTTAAGTTGTCATCCAATCGGTAGATAATTTTTGTCATTTTTGACCAATCAGGTAATTGTGCGAAAGACTGTGATACGTGTGACGTTGTGCGACCAACCGGAAGACACTCAATTTTTAGTCATCCCCTCCTAGATTTAGACTAAAACCCAGGACGAAATCGTAATTTTATTTTTAAAAATCTAGAACGGTGTTACCGCAAAACGAGCTTCGCTCGTTATGGTCTTCGCCCGTAACTCGCTGTCGCTCGTTATGAGCCATACACTGTGAAAAGGAGGCTTAATGCATCTTCTAAAAGTATCGACCCATGTCAGCCTGCGCAGGCTGACATGGGTCGAAACTTTTTGATATTTGTATATTTTCTGTGTGTCAAAGATCCAGAATAACGTGATGAATTGCTTGGTATAATTTATAACAGAGATGCATTAAGCCCCTTTAAGCCAGAGCTGGCTCATATGTAAATTCTAATGTTGCATAGATACAATTATTAAAATCTATAGGTACATCTGAATTTGTCCCAAGGTAATAGAAAACGTGATTTAAAGTACACACTGTGTGTTAGCGCTCCTCTCGGACAAAAGGGCTTAATGTATCTTCGTAACACATTGTACACATTGTAACGCATTGTACCAAGCAAATCATAACATAATATGGCTCCATTTTGTCTTAAAACCGGCTGACATATGCGGTAGAGTGCTCCTTTGGCATGCGGAAAATTTGTTTTGCCTTTTGCAAAAGATTTCCATCCAGCTAGCCAGTTCGGTTTGCATACGTATGTGTCGATACTTTTCGCAGATACATTAAACAAACGAAATCTAATGTTACATAAATAAAATGATTAAAAGGTATAGGCTCATCAGAATTTGTTCCAAACTAAAAGAAAACCCTGATTTTAAGCACGTGCATATAATACATGACCATGTCTCTGGCACAAGGGGTTTAATGCATCTTCATAACGTAATACCAAGCAAGTCATCGCATGAAATGGCTCCATTTTGTCTTAACCCTTTCGGCGCCATAGGCGAAAACAAGGACTTTTGCGAACGGCATAGATCAAGATCAGACTGCACGTTCTGTCCGCTTGTCTAGTCAAGACTATTAGACAACAATCGTTCTGAGTCCCAGTGGATTCTATTTTCAGGCATCGAAAAAGATCGAGTTTATATATTTGGCGCTAAAAGAGTTACAATCGGCTGACACATGCGGTAGAGTGGAGTGCTTCTTTGACATGTAGAACTTTTACTTTTACATGTACCTACAGCAAAATGTATCAACCCAGGTTAGCCTAGCGGACTGTTAAGGCTGATATGGGTTGATATAGATACATTATAAAACCACCTTTTCACAGAACCTGACTCTTATATAAAACATATGTCCATGTATATATTAAGACAACCAATACTGCACTTAGCTCATACCATACTTTAACTCTTTTTTAACCAAACGGCAAAAGTTTAGAATTTTCCAAATTGAAAGCATCTGCAGACGACAAAATAAATCTGAATTAAACATTGAAATTTATATTTGGAAAGTTGAACAACATTGAGGGAAAAAAGGAAATGCTGGTAACCAGCACCCCTCCGTTTTCAACAATGTTTTCCAAAATCTTGTTCTTGAGGGAGTGTAAAAGATAAGATTGTGTAGTAAATGGTAAAATGTCTTATAAAGACATTGTAGCAACCAGCAGACTGACATGAATCGATACTTTTTGCAGATGCGTCAAAACCCTTTTTCACAGAGCATAGTTCATATAAACTAGACCTCTATCGACGACTTAGAACACAGTTCACCGAAGCGCAGAAATGGTTATAAAATAAAATCTAACAGCCTGACTGAAATAGCGGAAGGTATCGATCCAAGATTATACTGTACGTTCTGTGCTTGTTTCGGGCAATTTCCCTATTGCAAAGATGTTTTCAAAAATTAGTCTGCGGCAATAACAATATCCGCCCCCCCTCTTTTTTACACCCCCTCCCCTTCTGAAAAAAAATCGACGGCATAAAAACACTGCACAAAAAGAACCTTTGTCCCACGAAATCAACCTCGTAAGGCACCGGGCTCAATCGTTCCATCAATCACCTTTTATTAACCTTTTACAAATAATCCTGCCTTAACGACCCTGACACTGTTTGGCTCAGCGGTGAAAGTGAAGGACTCGTAACCTGAAGGCCCTGGGTTGTACCTCACTGTACGAGGGGATGTTACTTAGCAAGGGGCTTCGGAGACCTAGCTAAGCAATTGTGAAACCAAGGACTGGCGTCGTCTGCTTAAGAGTTCAATCAGCGTCCTTCGGATTAAAATAATCGACGGAACTATCCATTGCTTTGGATCTTTTCATTAATTCTTTTCATTGAGCAAGGAAGGGTGTGGACAAAGATCAAACTGCACTGAACTGCAGACTGTGTTTGTTCTACACATTTTGATAAAGGTCGTCAGAGGTCGCCAAACTGAGGGTAGGGAAATTACCACGGATAATAACATGTCAGTCAACTGACTGGCAGATCTGGATGATTTGTTGAAAAACAAACCGCTGAAATTTTTATCACGTGACTATGGGTAAATGTACGTATACAATATAAATGACAGATCTTTCCATAAATATCTTTAACTAGAACATTGACTGCTTTTATCGCAATATAGAATTACTGTAATCAAGAATGGCTACGCCCCGTCTAGGTAAAGATCAATGGGATGAAGCTTTTCGGACTTGACCAAACAATCCCAAGTTTAACGACCGTGAAGCAGATATCTTTTGAAAACATTGTGGGAAAATGAGATAATGCTGGTAACCATTATTTTCTCCATTTCCCGCAATTTTTCTACCCCGTCAAATACAGAAATTATCATGTGAGCTACATTTAGCTTATGGTCTTCAAATGCTGTCAATTAGGTATGGTATAAAATGTTTGACATATGGTTAGACGAGTTAGATCTATACAGATTGAATCAGCGTTTGCAAAATGTATAAAAAAGCACTGCCGACCATCTCAGGCCTGATCATGGTCGATTTTCTGAAGCGAGAATAAAACTTAGGATGCACTGTAGAATGGTTGGTAAATACGGGTCCAGGTTGGAAATGATCGCCCTGTTATGTTTTCGGTAGGAGCAGATGAAGGAAGATGTTGTTTTTGGACGAGTTTCCCCTTTGAGGGGGGAAAAGTAGAAACTGCTGTTTACTAGCATTTTCTCCGTTTTATCCACAATGAGAGACAATAATCTCAGGATCGTTAAAAACTTGATTGTTTGGTAGAGGGTTTACACTGCCATACAAGATGTTCATATAGATTACAAAAGAGGCATTAAAAAAGACTTGCTGTAGTTTTTGAGAAAAGTGACGCATCGCTTATGAAAGAGAACCATGGTTCAAATTAAGAGACAGATTTTAATTAGTTATCTCCCTTTAGCATTTGTGAGCTTCGAAACCTAGACCTAAGGTGTCGCACCACTGCGAACTTGTTCAGGATGGTAGTATCAAAAGTAGTCCCGTTTGAAAATTTGATAGCAAGCACTTCTGTCGAAATGTCTTCTCAGACAAAATGGCAGAACTAAAATCTGTTTCTGGTGTTGCTTTGCTGGTTTCTGTGGAAACTAAGAGCCAGTTAGTTATCTTTTGGGGATTTTTTTTTTTTATGACCAATAAAGGAACATGGTCAAGCACCGGGAAGGGCCTATTTTCCATGGGCAGTTATGCTTTCGGTGGAAAAGAAGAAACGAAATCGGTCGAGGTGCCAATTAATTTTTAGCTTCATGTGTAGGCCTAGTAATAAATCCGCTTACATCTTTAGCGGGCATCAGTTCCAAAGCAGTTAGACATTAAACCATAAATAGCCCCCCCCCCCCCGTTTCCCAACTTGGTGAATTTTGGGCACCATTATTTTCTGAAACCTGAATGTCTCCATTTCTTCTCGTCAAAGTCTGCCACCTAACGAGAGGGGCGTTTGCAAGTTATAGGGGTCAAAGTTCATTAAGTGCACTCGTGCATACAAGGTATTAATGAATCGCCATTCAGGCTACATCTTTATTTCTTTTCCTACATTTAATACACCAGAAACATTTTCAGATTGGTTAATACACTCACATCTGTTGTCACAACAATTGTTTAACAGAAACAGAAACAATTTTGTTTGAGTCAAGGTACTGAAGGTACTGAACTTGTCATGATTGTAAGCCTAAAATGGCTTGAACTTTAAAACTAATCCATAGTATAAAACATAGATTTTAGAATATATTTTACAGTTTTAACTAAATCATTGCTATGAGTCTTACTATATATTTTATAAATTTACATTATTTCGCCTATCGTTCAAGGTGTATATATAAAAAAAGTTTCTTTATAGACATGCCTTAGTCATTCCCTATGTCACTATGGTCCTCTTAACTCAATTCAAAGTATCAAATGTTCCATAACAGGTGCATCAATTTTTTAATCCAAAGGAAGAATTCAACTTACCTAGGTAACTTACAATGGTAGTAAATCACCGGACTTACTTGAATGTGTGCAAAAAAGGGAGCTTATTACAAGATTAACTAGGAATATGAATGTCTGATATCGGACAGTTACAGTCATGTATATGTATCATGCATTTAGCTTAAAATGTTTATATGGCTGTAGGCCATACCTTTCGTAATTCGTCATGCACGTTAAGTTTTTAGTACTTTAAATTCATTGACCGATATACTAAAAAAGAAGAAATAACATGAGAAGGCGCTGTAGCTATCATACGCGAAGTCTTCTTCGTAAATAAGACCAAGTTGTATTTTATATCTAAACAATATTGTTCGTTTTCTAGATGCATGAGTTTAATGGTAGATAATATATCAGTAATTTCAGTACCTTGATTTATAATAAAAAAGTTTCTCCTTACTACAACAAATATATTAAGACCATGAAAGTAGGCCTATCAATAAATCTTATATCATTTTTAATCTAAAGTTAAGAAATGAACCAGATGATAGTTAAAGTAAATCAAACATTCAAAAGTATACTTGATGAACCACGTTTTTAAGTACTTCCGATTTATCCACAAGCTGATCTAAAATACATCTGAAAATGCACCGTGTGTTGCAACCATAGCATCTGTGATCAAGAAAGTGTGTTTTATCTAAAAAATGATCCTATAGTTTCTCAGATTATGCTTGAATAGTACAAAATCCGTGCTTTCAGTGCTATGATTTGCACTTAAATCTCTTGTACTTTGTAAGATATGCACAGAAATAAAATTACCAAAGAACCGTCAATTGCTAATTTACCAATAAAGTGCAGTAGGACATGCTCTTGATGACCTTTGACCCCTATAACTTGCAACAGTCCCACTCGCCAGGTGGTAGACTTTGTAGATATGATCATAGGGACATTGGCGTTTAAAAAAATAATAGTCCCGAAAATCCTTTCGGGGATGGGTGGTGGGGCCAAATACCCCATTGGCTCATAGTCTAAGTAATGGTGTTCATAAAATCTATTCCTATTCCATGTTGACACTTCAATTGCATTCTCACCCTGCTTCGATAGCCCGGTCCTGTGTGACTAAATGGTGAAGGTGTAGGGTATAAAAAAGATAGAGGTCCCGGATTTAATCCTCATTTCAGGGAAAACCATAAGTATAATCTGAGCTGTCGCCGTGATATGATTAAAATAATGTTGAAAGCTTTACCAATACCCAATTTACCTTTTCAGCGCCATAGTCGAAAACATGGCTTTTTCGGACGCCAAAGATTAAGATTAGACTGCACAGAACGTGCAGTCTGATCTTTGATCAGTGCAAGTCCGCTTGTTTAGTAAGGCCTATAAGAAAAAAAAAAGACTGTTTGGGTTTCAATAGATTGTATTGTCAGCCTTCGAAAAAGGTGAATGTTATGTGTGAGCGGCACTCTAGCAAAAAGGGATTCAATGCATCCCCGTGATGTATTATACCAAGAAAATCATTTGATAGAACCCCTACTGTCCACTTTGTTTGATAATCGACTGACCCATGAGGTAAAATGGTCATTTGAAGTTAGCACAAGGTTTTGGTTCATGTCAGCCTGCACAGGCTGACATGAATCGATACTACTTGTAGATGCATTAAACCCCTTTTCACAGAGCATGATTTGAATTTACATTTGGCGCTAGTACTATGAATATTTAAATTTCGCTGCGTTCTTGTAACTGTAAGTGCTAAGAAACCAAAAAAAATAACTTTAAAAATCATGATTATGTGGTCACAGTGCCTTTAATGTGCTAATCTGTGCCTCTTTAAGTAACATTATCTGACAAAAGTAGACAAATTTGATGTTAAAATTCATTCAAATCTAAATCATATCATTCAAAAGTATGGAAATTATTGTGAAGATGACAGTCTGTTATTGTACGGTCGATCCAAATGGTAGTCGCTGGCACAGAAATTAATTTTAAGACTAGTTAAAAGTTGACAGGTCACTCTATATTTTGTGTACGTTTAGCCTGATTGTAAAATTAATTTTTCTGCTAGCTATTAAACCTTGGAGCGACCACACAATAACAGATTGTCATCTTCACATCATTTTCCGTACTTTAAACTGGTATGATTTATATTTAAATGCATTTTAACACCAACATTTATATTCGGTCGCCATTGGGCCTTTAAACTTGCAATATCATTTTGCTTGTGTATTTACAAATCCTTTCATACAACATTTCAGAGGTCTTGCTAGGAATCTAGCAAACATGAAGCCCACGACGAAGGCCTGAACCGACCTTACACCCATTCTGTCCGCTATTTTTTATGCCTTCAATTTCTCGAAAAGGCGTACTGACAAAACTGGAGTTGCAGCCAGGGCTTGAAATTTCCGCCCGGCTATGCGCGTAACTTTTTACACAGGTTTTCAGTCAGCAGGGATGAAATACATGTAGAAATCCCTAGAATACATTCAAAGATAATATCGTTAAGACAATAATTGCAGCTGAAAAAAATACATATGGCAAGTTGTTATATGTGAATGTTACCTCTCAAAATGTAAAGAAAAAAAAGATGTAAAATGTGAAAATTTTGAATGTTTATTATCATTTTTTCCTTTGAGAAAGAAAATCCGTTGCATTTTTATAAGACGAAAGAAGGCCTGTTTCATCACTTGACAAAGAGTAGAAAAAAGTTATCATTTGTTTTTTGTTTCTTGACATTAGCCTGTTGCCTTTAGGTATAATTGTTATATTTGGGCGAAAGTTACAGATATTTATTGCTCTGTTCTGAAAGTAATTAAGATCTCATAACGGCGTCACATGATGTCTTAACAGCGCTTTTCGTCGCTCAACATTGTTTCGACGATGCTTGTTTGGGAACAGAAGCAATGGCTTGAAACCAAAGGGTCACTGGCTCGATTCACCAACCTGAAGAACATCTCTCCAATTATTAACAAGAGTAATTGCACGAAGATTCCTTCCTTTCTCACCCTTAACATCGTTTCGAAGATTCCATTGTGAGAAAGCCTTCACTAGCATGGAACGAATGGGTGTGCCTTGCTGGTAACAGACAGTACAAGAAATCGTGGATGTATGTGGTGCACTGGCTGCCGCAATATAGGTCAAATGATACTGGAAGAGACGTCAAAGAACAAGCAACAAAATCTAAAAGAACAAAACACTAAATTGCTTTGTTTATAAACCAGTTTTTTGTGTGGTAAGACCTTGCTTTTCATTGTCTGTACACGTATTTAACTCTCCCTGAGATAAATAAAAAGAAAGGTTTATCAGAGTGTTTTAAACTCAATCATTGACTGCATGTAATTGTAAAGATAACAGTTCCAGAGACATTCCAATACGTCTCTAAGCCAAAAAACAACATTCTGCGCAATAATTTAGGGTCTGACCGTGGGAAAATTGTATTAATATCTATGAAAGACATTTTAAAGGGAGCTACTTACATTTTTCATAAATTATTCCAACCTTCAAAAAAAATTTATCGCTGAATTTTGTTATGCATTAGTTGACAGACCATCAATAGAATTAAGATGAACATTGCCGGGGAAAATCCTTTTTTTTAATGATACGTAGCCTCTACAGGTATATGTATGTCATAGAATTTCGCCGTAGCTTTTTGGAAATGTCACGCATTCAATATCAAGCCTCCCTTATGTGGGATAGCAGTCACAAAATAAGTATTCACCCACTATTGTTAAGAACGCTCTTCGTCTTATTTTCAAGAACTTTCTAAATCTGAAAGTAACACAACAGCAGAATAATTTGTTTTACCAAATCAGAAGTTATGTTACTTTCTAAACCTAGAATTAGACTACGAATAAAACTGCGACTGGTTGGTGAATGCGTGCTCTGGTCTCATAAAATGGATGGACAGCCTGGCTGCAAAACAATCATTCCGTTATCTTAATGCCAAAATTGTATCTTTTTACTAAATGTAACGGCTTAGTTTATTTACGCTTGCAAGTAATACTCTATTTAGTACTATTATGCTACAAGCACATGCACACACATGAATTCTGCAGATGTCCGGATAGCCCGTCTGTGTCTATCCGTTCTACCCGCAATGGTCCTTCATACCATTCCGTGAAGTCCGTAACTGTCCGTATTGTATCCTAAGGGTCAGATGATCTGCGACAAAATTTAGAAAATTGTCAAAATTCAGGCCCGGATGATTGAGACCTTATTAGCCTTACTATCCATATCTTGTCCGTATGTAATCTGTATTTAATCCGTATCTCAATGTATTACACAGCAGTCGATTCTACATTGTGAGCTGTTACGGATTGATGTGTGTTACCGGTTTTGTTTGGCGTATTGTTACAGACTGTCACCATCAAAAACATGTCAATACGGAGTTACATGCCAATATTGTGGTATATTTATATGTGTGGAGCAATGCAGTTACTTGACGAATAGCTACTTTCAGACACGAATTGTATCTCCATGGTTTCCTCATGCAATCCTGGGAAGATGTTGGGGGCGGACGGGTTGCCGTTCCTGGAGAGTATCTACTTTTCTGTCTATAGTAGGCATGTTGCTGGTTTTTTCACATGGCGACAAAAAATGCCACTATTTCACTTCTGCCTATATTTAACCACATTTATAGACGCTAGGCATGCGCAATAGTCTGGAGATATTCGTATCTATCCGCATTTTACAGTAATAGAAGGCAAATAAAGATGAAGAATCCGTTTCTATCCGTATGTATCCTTACCTAACCACATAGTGTTACATCAAAAGATACATCGTTTCCTATAACGTATATGTCTGCATCCAGAGGTAAAAAATACATATGAACAGTTTGTTTCGAATTGGTCGTGCTCATAATTAGAAATAATGGAGAAAGGTAGGTTTTTAATGCAATTTTGATAAAAAGGGTAGTAATAACAACCATGACATGTATTGGATTAAAACAGGAGGCCATGACTTTTCCTTCTTTGTTCTATCGTTTTGACCCCAAATGCAAAACTCAGAGGTCTTGGAGCTAGTGGCTGATTTTTAGCCGCAAAAATAAGAATTGGGTGAAGGCATGAAAGATTGCAAAAAACGGCATGGTATCATTTTATTATATCCCAAGTTTGTCGAGTTTCAATTAAGCTTGGCATTTTCGGGCTAGAACCCCGTGTTTGGATTGTGTGAGTTTTGGAATATTGACAAAAATAACCTATTTTGTTGTGTTTTTCGGACTATATCATTTATCGGATAAAGTCAGTGATTTCATTTTTTTTACAAGTTGATCATGATTTATTTCTAAATACTGAGAACTGTGGACTATATTGTTGCATTTAATTGCTTTTTGTCATTTCAGACTGAGTTTTAGACCTTTGAAAATAGAATTTCTTTGTCGCATGTTGTTGCATGGCGAGACGAAAACAGTAGCTAATTGTGTTACGCAGCCTTAAGAATGCAAACCTTGCTCATTACTTCTGCGGACGGCTGCGAATTGCATACGAAACTATCTGCCATATCTGTAATACTCGTATGTATGTATGACTTCTAAAGGAATGAGGCATTGATCAGTGTTTTACAAGAACTTCTATTTTACGACGAAAAATCTATGTAAGTGCCCCTTTAAAAGGAGATGCTTTTTTTCTCCATATAAGTAAACAAAATGTTAACGTTAAATGATGTTTTTCCTTGAAGCAGTTGCATGGGAGGGTCGACTGCAGAACGTGCAGTCTGACTTTGGATCTGCACTGTCCATTACGTTGACATTTTTACCGGCAGACACAAGTTTAATTTTGCAATATTAAGGGTTTTACTTTCAACAGACAGTCCTTGAGATGCTAGACTAGACTCAATCGGCATTTGTGCACGTTAAAGATCAAGATCAGACTGTACAGAACGAGAAGTCTGATCTTGGGTCTGCGCTGTATACACAAGTGTGAGTTTTTTTCCCCAACAAAAAGATGCGTATATTTCGGATTGTACAATCGGCTGAAAATAGTCAAAAACTGTTAACGGATAAAAAAAAGTGAAAAGTAATAGTTGCGTTTTTTTAATAAAGTTTTTTTTTTAATGAAAAATATTGGGAAAACGAAAAGGACCTGTGTTCTTTGAAATATTCAAATTATGTCTTTCACCGCCATAGGTGACATAGGAAGTTTTTGCAGACAGCGGAAACAAGACCAGACTGCACAAAACCTACAGTCTGATCTTGGCTTTACATCATTCACATCCTGACCTGTAGGTCTGTTTGTATGTTTTAGAACTGTATTTCAAGCAACTGCGTCAGTTGGTCAAAATCATTTATTTGGCAGAAAAAATAGATTTTTCGGTTCCATAGGCAACACCAAAATCTTTTATTGGCTGCAAAGATTTATATCGGACTGCACAGAACGTGCAATCTGATCTAGATTTACACTGCCAACTATTGCAATCTAAACGACGATCAATAAGTGTTTTCTTTTTTAAAAAAAGCGTTTACAGTCGTCGAAGAAAGTCGATTATTTTTTTTTTTAGTGTATAAATCTTTGCATTCCTTTGACTACCCGTCAGAAACTGTAAAATGAGAAAAGATAACCGGGAAAGAAAACGACATTTTCCCACACATTAATGTGCCAAAAAATTTTCAACTGTTTTTCAAAAGAACTTTAACTGAAAAGATTAAAATTTGTCTGGATTCTTGTTCAAGATATTTATGTAATAAGAACTGATATGTTTTCCAGAAAACATAAGATAGATTTCGTCTGAGCTTGTTTTCAAGACAGGAAACGTGATTTGGCACTTTCAAAAATTATAAAATATGGGATGCACTGTTATTCAATACGGTTTATAAATGTAAGGAAGTTACATCCGGGTAAGTAAGGCAGAAGCTATTTCTTGCTACTTTTGAACCATTAAATTCCTTAGAGAGACTCATTGCGCTTTTATGGACAATGTAGATTAATTTAAGACTGCACAGTACGTGCATATCGAGATAGTTTGCTGATTCTCTTTTTTAAATTGTTGACCCATGCTCTGTTAAAAGGGGGGGCTTAATTCATCTGCGCAAAGTATCGACCCAAGTCAGCTTGCGCAGTCTGTTCTGGGCTAAAAGTTTTCGCTATCGGTCAATTTTCTGCTTGTCAAAGGTCAGGTGTACCTCATGATTCAATTGGTTGTTATATAAGATTGATTTTATTGAACCATAATTATATGATAACTCGCACTTGTTTGTTTGGGAAAGAGTAAAGTCATCTGCAACAAAGTTGTGTCATAAAATAACGGGTTGCTTTTATGAATGGTGATTTCTTTTCTCATGGATATTTTAGGACCAGAAATTTTGATTTATCCTTTTTGTTTAAAATGAGTTCTTGTCTTTTTTTTTTTTTTTTTTTTTTTTTTTTTTTTTTAATTCAATTATTTATTCAATTATTTATTCATTTGTTCATTGATTAATGCGCTTTCAAGTTCAATTTGCGTATTCAATCAAAACTGTTTGAGAAATTAAAATTAGAAACTTAATAATAACTTAAACAAGAATTCCGAGCCATATGGAAAAGCTCAAATATTGCGACTCAAATGCCCTTTTACCGAAAATATATCACCATATCGTACAGTGTAGATCCAAGACCATGCTGAAAGTTCTGTGTAGTCTAACCTTGGTTCTACACTGTCTGCAAAAGCGTATGTATTCACGCCAGCAGTCTGGATCTTGATCACAGCATTTTCATCTTTTCCTACAACGTTTTTAAATAATGCAATACCTTCCTCTTCAGGGTCCTTGAAAACACAGGATTGTGTATCGAGGAGTTTTAATAAGCACTTAAATTATAGCCGATCAAGTTTCAAAAAGTTAATGACTGTGTGAGCGAGTGACAAATATTTGGTACAATTCGGCATCAATTCCTCAGTGAAGACTACATCTAAATAGTCGGTAAAATTTGTAAATGGCAAACGCATACTTAAAACTTCACAAAACTAGATTCTGACATCTTGTGAGAAAAATCATTAGGTCAACTTTCATATAAGAACGTTAACGACTATATAAGCGAGTGACAAATATTTGGTAAAGTCGATACTAATGCCCTGGTCTAGACTACATTTGAATATTTAGTAAACATTGGAAATAGTAAACGCATATTTAAAACTTCACAAAACTATATTTTGCTATTTTGTGAGGACAAAATCATTAGGACGTGAAAGTTTCCGCTTCTGTAGAAATATATACATGTATATACATGAACCATGCTGTGACAAAAGGAGGTTTAATGTATCTCCGTGATACATTATACCAAACAAGTCAAAATATTGTTATGAATCAATGAAATCCATTTTGTCATACACCCGGCTGAATCTAGAGGTAGAATAGTCCTATGACATGCTGACGATTTACAAACAACAAAAAGTTTCGAACCATGACAGCCTGCGAGGACTGCACAGGCTGTCACGAGCTAATACTTTTTGCAGATACAATAAACCCCTTTTACACAGACAACGACTCGTGTATCCTGTATAAACGAAAAAGGAAAGCAAAGTAAACATATGATAGCAAAAAAGACTCAGGAAAGAAGGGTAAATATACGCTACGCTAAAATGAAAAGTATTTAGTTGTTTGATTCAGTATTTGGTTCATTCCTAGACATGAGAACTTATCTGCATATGTCCAGTATTTCATTACGAAATTACTAGTACTTCTAGATAGGTATCTGTATTTTCTAATGAGCAGTTTTGTAGATTTAGTTATCGCATAAAATGTTTACCCTGTGTTTTGTTTTTTGTTAAGTATAGTTTTGCATTTTGTCTAGGTCTCTTTAAACCAGACGATTTGCTACAACAAACGACACAGAAACAAACATGGCGGGCTCCAAATCTAATCTGTATACATGCTTATGGTTGATGTATTTGATGACGTCATGTTATTCAATGGAGCCACACTGTTCTAAGTTCCCTTACGAGGAAGCGTTACTAGAAAAACTCGTTAGACTGGAATTTAAAGTTGAACAAATGGACAGTGGTATCAGGGCCATTCAGGACGACGTTCTAGAAGAGTTGAACAAACTGAAGAAAGAGAGAGAGGACAACATGGCGTCCAGGAAACAACTGGAAGAAGAGGTGAGGGAAAATTCTAACAAGACAATGGCGCTGGTTTTGAAAAAAGCAGAATCGGTAGTAGATGAAGTACAAACAAAAATGCTTATGTTTAAGAAAGACTTCAAGGATTTGACCATCGCACAAAACCGTTCACTCGATAAGCTTCAAGGTAAAGTATCTTATTGTTGTTTTCCTTATCTCAATATTTCAGAACAAAACAGAATTGTTCTGTTTATATTTCAGAGAAAGTATAGGCTTCACAAAGTCATGATTATTGAAAAATAAGACAAAAAAACCTACGAATATATACAATAAATAAAAAAATTGCTAGAACAAACATACTGAAAAAAGAGAAACATCAGCTCTAATTATACCCCCAAAAACAAAGATTGGGGGGGGTGGTATACTGGAGTCACCTTGTCCGTCCGTCCGTCTGTCCATCCGTCCGTCCTTGCGTCACGAAAAGCTTGTCTGGGGCATAACTTCCCAAGTATGAAAGCTAGTAACTTCAAACTTCATATACGGATAGGTCACATTAAGGAGAAGTGCAGTAGACAAGAACCATTACTCTGTCTTCAGTATATTCAGAGTTATTGCCCCTTGTAAATTTTTAACTTTGGATTTTTGTCCGGGGCATAACTTCAAAAGAATAGAAGCTAGTAACTTCAAGCTTCACACACAGATAGGTCACATTAAGGAGAAGTGCAGTGTACGAGAACCATAACTCTATTCCAACGTTTTTTGGAGTTATTACCCTTTATAAATTTTAACTTTGGATTTTTATCTGGGACATAACTTGCAAAGAACAAAACCTAGTAACTTCAAACAATTAGATCACAATTAAGCAAAGCGCAATGTGCAAGAACCATAACTCTATTCTAACTATTTTTAGAGTTATTTCTCTTTGTAAATTTTAACTTTGGATTTTTGTCTGGGGCATAACTTCAAAAGTATAGAAGCTAGTAATTTCAAACTTCACAAACAGATAGATCAGATTTAGGAGAAGTGCAGTGTACAAAAACCATAACTCTATACTAACTATTTTTGAGGTTATTGCCCTTTGTAAATATGAACTTTGGATTTTTTGTCCGGGGCATTACTTCCAAAGTAAAAAAGCTAGTAACCTCAAACTTCATATACAGATATTCCACATTAACGAGAAGTACAGTGTACAAGAACCATAACTCTATTACCACAATTCTTAGAGTTATTGCCCTTTGTAAATTTTAACTTTGGATTTCTATCTTGGGCATAACTTGCAAAGTACAAAAGCTAGTAACTTCAAACTTCATATACAATTAGTTCACCATAAAACAAAGTGCACTTCAAGAACTATAACTCTATACACACTATTTTCAGAGTTTTTGCCCTTTGTAAATCTTAACTTTGGATTTTTGTCTGGGGCATAACTTCGGAAGTATAGAAGCTAGTAACTTCAAACTTCACACACAGATAGATCACATTAAGGAGAAGTGCAGTGTACAAGAACCATAACTCTATACCAACTACTTTTGGAGTTATTGCCCTTTGTAAATATCAACTTTGGATTTTTTTTTCCGGGGCATAACTTCCAAAGTAAAAAAGCTAGTAACTTCAAACTTCATATACAGATAGGCCAAATTAACGAGAAGTGCAGTGTACAAAAACCATAACTCTATTCCCACTATTTTCAGAGTTATTGTCCTTTGTAAAATTTAACTTTGGATTTTTATCTTGGGCATAACTTGCAAAGTACAAAAGCTAGTAACTTCAAACTTCATTTACATTTAGATCACATTAAAGCAAAGTGCACTGTGCAAGAACTATAACTCTTATCCCACTATTTTCAGAGTTATTGCCCTTGTAAATTTTAACTTTGGATTTTTGTCTGGGGCATAACTTCCAAAGTATGAAAGCTGGTGAATTCAAACTTCATATATTTTTTCACCCAGTTAAGGCACTTTGATGATATTTTTTTCTATAAAATGACACCTGTTCTGTGACAAGGCGCTGTGTGGGGGTATGCGGTACTTTTGTGACAGTTCTAGTTTTAGCTGTTTGAACTTTTGTTCCACTGTTTTTAATGGAAATTTGCCATTCTTTTCAGCATGGCGCCTATTTAACAGACAGACGTGATACCGTTGTTCATCCAAATCTCAAGAATTTTACAAGTTTTATATTAACGCAATTTCTGATCGGCTAAAACAGTGATTACTTTGTAAATATAGAATTAACGTAAGAATGCAATTTAGAATAATTTAGTGAATATGGGCCAGATGGGCTCTTCCTGCATTTAGCTTATGAAGCACTTCAAATGAAGCCCTCAAGAACTTTCTAAATATTAAAGTGACTCAATTTCTGGTTAGCCTAACCAAATGCATTACTTTCTAAATATAGAGTTAAATTAAGAATGCAATTTAAAGCAATTTTGAATGATCTATGTCCGTTTTCACCAACCATTCTTAAGAATATACTTTGTCTTATTCTTCAAGTTTATCAAATGTTCCAATAACACAACTTCTGATTGGCAAAACCAAATGGTTAAGCCAATTAGAAGTTGTATTACTTTCAAATTAAGAATATATAGGAGAATAAGGCTGAGACCGTTCTTAAGAATCATTCGTGATTACGGACCCTGGTCTATGAACGGGCCGAGGCAGACTAATCCATGTGAACTTATGAAGCATTTTGAGCTCATTCGTGTGAGCTTATGAAGCACTGCAAAAGTCTACAGTAAATTTTTAGTTCACTTGAGCACGAATTGTTCGGGACCTATGGTGGTAGCTAATCATTTGGTGTCCTTCTGTCTTTTCACAACAGGTCTGTTTGATGAGCCCTCTGAAAAGTAGCAAGGGTTCCAGTCTGATATTTTGGTTTATTCTTTTAAATATGCTGAAGTTTCGATGTCAAAATTGACAAGAACATGCGGAACAGATTAACAGTTTTGCCAGAGATCTGTGTAGACTGTGAAAGGATACGGTGATACGGAGTGATTTGAAATTACTCCCACCTTTTACCAGGCAATCTGAAAAATAGAGATCTACTGTCTCAGGCTTGAGTTAAAATTTTACAATTCTTAGGTCTCTAAATGAAAAGTTATCCTTAGAGTATCATTCTTTTCGGTACAAGTATGTCTTGTTATAGTTAACAACGAACCATAATGATTATTTGCTTCAACTCTTTTACCAGACTTGTACATGTACATACTGAAGTCGTTTGCAAGCGACGTATTAACTTTCTTTTTGTAATTACCAAACGAAAAAAGCATAGACTTGTTCCAATTGAAATCATTTGCAGCCGACAAAGCAGATGTAACCTTTTTTTAGGAAAATTTATTTTAAATGATAAAACCTTTGTAGAAAGAAAAGAAAATGCTGGTTACCTGAATTTTCTTCTTTTCCCCCATTTTTTTCAAATGCCCTTTTCCTTGGGGTCGTTATAAATCGAGACTGTGTGGTAAAGGGTTAAATTCAAGTGAAATAATGGTATTACTTTAGAACGGATAGAAAACTTAGAGGAAAAATGATAAAATGTTTGTACCCAGCACCTTCTCCTTTTCCTACTATTGTTTTCAAAAGCCTCCGACTTTGGGGCTGTAAAAACTACAGATTGTTTGATTTAGAGTTGATAATGACTATATCTCTCTTTTCTTTTTACACATGGATACTCTTTTACATGGACAAATTATATAGCCGCTGATAAACGATATCTGAATCACTTGTCCTTGTATATTTTCAGAGTTTGCTGAAGCCTCAAACAGTTTGTTTCGAGCTCGCGATGTTTCCGATTTATCACCATCGAAGGGTCAAACCATGGTCTTCACAAATGTCATGACGAATCAAGGTTCGGGCTACAACTCAGCGAACGGAATTTTTACCGCGCCGGTCGCTGGTCTGTATCTATTCAGTGCACAGTTCTACAACAAATACAACGAATATTTCTGCTTTGACTTCTACGTTGATGGAGCCAAAGAACAAGCCACGACGATTGGTTCATCTAAAGATGATTGTATTACCAGCGTGATGCCCATTGAGCTTAGAAAATCATCAGAAGTAAGCGTCAAATGTATCTATGGAGGTGATAGACTGTATACTAATTCAAACCGTTGGAACATATTTTCAGGCGTGCTCATTAGACCTTTGACTAATGACTAAGTGGTGATATAATTTCTTAACGTGTTGCATTATCAACCTCTTACAACACAATACCGAGTTTTAACGACAATTTGGAAGACTATTTATAACATTGTGGGAAAAGAAAGAAAAAGTTAGTAATCAGTATTTTCTCCATTTCCCACAGTGTTTTCAACCCTTCCAAAGGGAAATTTCTGTTTAAAGTTTTCTTGCCCCGTAAAGGGTTAACTGACAAACTGCTAAAAGTTGGATAGCAGTGCTTAGTGTTGTTCACACGTGTATGTAACTATGTAGCCCATTCAAATAGATGCTTTTCAACATGTCACACTGAAATGCAAATGAGCCATGCTCTGTGAAAAGGAGGTTTAATGTATTTGTGAAAAGTATCGACCAAGGTCAGCCTGCGCAGTCCGCACAGGCTGACCATGGCCGAAACTTTTCGCTATTGGTGAATTTTCTGTATGTCAAAGGAGCAGTGTGTCTCATAATTCAGTAGGTTGTTATATAAAACGGATTTTAGGGATGTATGATACTGCGATGACGTGCTTGGTATCATGTATCAGGGAGATGCATGAAGCCCCCTTTGCCAGAGCATGGCTCAAATAAATTGAAAATTTTGCAAAACAAAGTTGTCATTTGTTGCGTTTTGAAAATATTGCTATGTAATTCTGGTATATATGTATGTATAACTTTCAATTAATCCTTGGTTTATAATCAAAATCTTCAGCTTAACTCGTACATTTTTACCAGGCGACAACTTTTTAGCTATTTTGTTTGATTGCATTGTGTTGAACGACGTTTTCTACATTTAAGTGGCTGAGTTTTTCATCCCATTCAATCAGCAGCGTCTTGACAGTTTACAAAACATGAAAATGGATTACCCTACTTGCAGGCGTCAATTGAGGAAGATAACGTCTACGGAAAAGTCTTCCTTAGATATCAGTTAATACCAGTTGAAGAGATGACAGGGTAAAGAATTGCGACAAAAGGGTGAAGATTTCACAATTTTTCAATTAATTTTAGCTCTTTTACCAGATGACAAAATCTTAAACTAGCCCAATGTGAAAGCATTTGCAGACAACAAATGAAAGGTGATTCAAATGATGGAATTTTTTTTTTTTTTTTTTTTTTTTTTTGATATGACAGAAAGCATTGTGAGAAAAGGAAACAATTCTGCTGACCAAAATGTTCTCCGTTTTCCATAATATTTTCAAAAGCCTTTTTCTTTAGGGCAGTTAAAATTCGAGATTGAGTGTTAATGGGTTATTTTTTTATGTTTGAAATTTCGAGGCAATGAGTGGCCGTGGAGTTATGGTAAGTGTTTGCCTTCAGGTTTTTTCCTTGTCACCAACCAGTTTCTCACAATAACGCAATGCAGAAAGTTACATAAATGTCAAAAAATCTGTTGATTGTTTATAAAATCATGACTGTCATTCTTAATATCGGCATAAACCTCAAGCATGCAACCCCCACATGATTGAGGCCTTTGAACCCCTGGAGCAGATTCCCTGAGACATGCAAAACCATATTGACCCTTTACCACACAATCCGCAGTTTTAACGACCTGGAGGAAGAAAGTTTTCTAAAATATCATTGATAAACGAAAAAAAAGTTGGTAACGAACATTTTCTCCTTTTACCACTGTTTTTCTTACATTTTTTTTTAAATGAAACCCGTTACTTGAACCATCTAGACTTTGTCATCTGCAGTTGCTTTCAATTTGACAAGTCAAAAATTTTGTCGTTTACTAGAGAGATCAAGTTTACGTCATTTTGAACTGCTGTTGGGTCTAAATATAGCCTTGGCTAATACATTCATTTCAACTTTCTATCAGACGAAAAAGTATTAGACCTGACCATATTTTGCACAAAATTTTCAGACGTCAAACGAAACTTGGCTCATATGATGGGAGATGTCTTTGAAATGTTGACAATATTGTTGTTAAAAGATAACCATTATTGTTTTTCTTTTTCCACGATGTTTTCGAAAGTCTTCCTCTCAAGGGTAATAATTGGTTTGTATTGTGTTTATCGCCTTTTGAAGCATTATTTCAGTTACATCACGACGACCAATGCGCCTATCTGTACACTCCTGAGGTCCAATTTACCAGTGTTGACCAGGTATTCCTCCCTAGCCATCGGCTCCTCTCCCACATAATTATCGCGAAACAACGATCAGCAGCGAGAGAGTAATGAATCCTGTTGGAACAACTATGGTTAAAGCTAGTACATTCAGAGAATATTATATTGAAAACTGTGTACGAAAATTACTTAATTAAATGTTCCCTTGGCGAGAGAAACTGGACATACAATGTTAAAACAATATTGAATAACTTTGGTTTTTCAGAATATTAGAACTTCCAAAATAATATCAATGAAAAGCAATTTATTCCAGTTTTTAAGAATCTATTATGGGATTGTTTCAAACAATCTTGGATGTCCGATAAAGAAAATAATTCTGTTCTTAATAACTTGTATTTTCACCTGAAAGCGACTTTTGGTTTGGAGGATTATATTCAGAAGGTACAAACTCGATATTTTAGAAGCATGTCGACTTGTCTTCGAGTTTCGTCCCATAATTTAAGAATTGAGACGGGCAGGTATGGGAGAAACCGCATTGCGCGAAACGAAAGAAGTTGCCTGATTTGTAATAAGTCGGGTATAGGAGACGGATATCATTCTGTCTCGCACAAAGCAAAATCCCGGTCTGTTTTATTTTTTAAATAAGTAAATTTTAAAGTATTTATCACAAAACATAATATACGTATAAGCCATGCACTGTGAAAGGGGGTGGGGGGGTTAATGTATCTACAAAAAGTATCGACCCATGTCAGCCTGCACAGTCCGCGCAGGCCGACATGGGTCGAAACTGTTTGATATTTGAATAGTTTGTGCGTGTCAAAGGACCATTCTACCTCCTGATCCAGTCGATTGCTAGACTAAATGGATTCTTGTGGATCCAGAATTACGTGATGACTTGTTTGGTATAATTCATCACGGAGATGCATCAAGTTCCCATTTGCCTGAGCCCAGCTGATATGTAAAATCTAATGTTGCATAGAGGCAATTATTAAAATCTATAGGTACATATGAATTTGTCCTAAGCTTATAGATAAACGTGATCTAAAGTACGCACTGTGCGTATGAACGTGCCTCTGGGATAAAGAGCGTTAATGTATCTTCAGCGTTGAATGTGAAGGACTCATAACCTGAAGGCCCTGGGTTGTACCTCACTGGGAAACTTGCTGTTACGAGCGGATGTTACTTGGCAAGGGGCTTCGGAGACCTAGCTAAGCAATTGTGAAACCAAGGACTGGCATGAATATGCGAGTTGTCGCCGTGACATGACTGTTATAATGTTGAAAGCCACGTCACACACCAATCAGGCAGTTGACGACCCCGAGAAGTACAGCATTTTCTCTTTTCCACAATGTTTCCAATCCTGTCAACGATAGATCCCGTCGTCTGCTTAAGAGTTCAATCAGCATCCTTCGGATTAAAATAATCGACGGAACTATACATTGCTTTGGATCTTTTCATTAATTCTAAATTGGCAGAGTTAAGCTTAAACAATTCATTGAGCAAGGAAAGGTGTGGACAAAGATCAGACTGCACTGAACTGCAGACTGTTCTTGTTCTACACATTTTGATAAAGGTCGTCACTGGTCGCCAAACTGAGGGTAGGGACTAAAATTACCACGGATAATAACATGTCAGTCAACTGACTGGCAGATCTGGATGATTTGTTGAAAAATAAACCGCTGAAATTTTTGTCACGTGACTATGGGTAAATGTACCTATACAATACACCTGACAGATCTTTCCATAAATATCTTTAATAAGAATATTGACTGCTTTTATCGCAATATAGAGCTACTGTAATCAAGAATGGCTACGCCCCGTCTAGGTAAAGATCAACGGCATGGAGCTTTTCGGACTTGACCACACAATTCCAAGTTTTAACGACCGTGAAGCAGATATCTTTTGAAAACATTATGGGAAAATGAGATAATGGTGGTAACCATTATTTTCTCCATTTCCCGCACTTTTTCTACCCCGTCAAAAACAGAAATTATCATATTAGCTACATAGCTACATAACGTCTTCAAATGCTATCAATTAGCTATGGTCTAAAAATTTTGACATATAGTAACGAGTAAGATATATATATACAGATTGAATCAGCGTTTGCAAAATGTATAAAAAAGCACTGCCGACCGTCTAAGGCCTGATCGTGGTCGATTTTCTTAACCGAGAATAAGACTTATCCGGGGTCCGTATTCACCAACCATTCTCAAGAACATTCTTAGTCTTATTCTCCATATTTTTCCAAATATGAGAGTAACACACCTTCTGATTGGCTAAACCATTTGGTTTAGCCAATCAGAAGTTGTGTTACTTTCAAACTTGGAAAGTCTTGCAGAATAAGGCAAAGAACGTTCTTAAGAATGGTTGGTGAATAAACGATCGCACTGTTATGTTTTCGCGGAGCAGATGAAGGAAGTTGTTGTTGTTGGACGAGTTTCCCCTTTGTGGGGGAAAAAGTAGAAACTGCTGTTTACTAGCATTTTCTCCGTTTTATCGACTATGAGAGACAGCCACCTCAGGATGGTTTACAACACTGAATTGTTTGGTAGAGGGTTTACACTGCCATAGA
Source organism: Hippopus hippopus (assembly GCA_946811185.2). Classification (NCBI taxonomy): domain Eukaryota; kingdom Metazoa; phylum Mollusca; class Bivalvia; order Cardiida; family Cardiidae; genus Hippopus; species Hippopus hippopus. Next base: position 46,746,643 of record OX328100.1, read on the forward strand.
AGATGTTCATATAGTTTACAAAAGAGGCATCAGGAAAGACTTGATGTAGTTTTTGAGAAAAGTGACACATCACTTACGAAAGACAACTATGGTTCGATTAAAAGCCCGTATTGAATTAGTTATCTCCCTTTATCATTTGTGCGCTTCGAAATTCTGCATAGTGTCGCACCAGTGCGAACTTCTTCCGGATAGTAGTATCAAAAATAGTGCCTTTTGGAAATTTGACAGCAAGCACTTCTGTCGAAATGTCTTATCAGATAAAATGGTAGACCCAAAATGTGTTTCTGGTGTTGCTTTGCTGATTTCTGTGGAAACTAAGCACTAAGCACAAGTTTGTTAGCTCTGTTTTTTTTTTTCCTACGACCAATAAAGGAACACGGTCTACCACCCGGAGGGGCTTTTTTTCCCACGGTAGTTATGCTTTAAGTGGAAAAGAAGAAACGAAATCGGTTGAGGTGCCAATTTGTTATTACCTACATGAGTAAGCTAAGTCATAAATCCGCTACACCTTTAGTAGGCATGAGTTGCAAAGCAGTTAGACCTTAAACCATAAGTAGGCCTTATTTCCCCCCCCCCCCTCTCATTTGGTGAATTTTGGGCACTATCATTTTCTGAAACCCGAATGTCTCCTTTGCTTCTTGTCAAAGTCTGCCACGTGGCGAGAGGGGCGTTCGCGAGTTATAGAGTTATTGAGGTCAAAGTTCACCAAGTGCACACTTGCATGCAAGGTATTAATGAATAGCCATTCAGGCTCTATTTTTATTTCTTTTTCTACATTTAATACATCAACACACTTGAGATTGTCTAATACACTCACATCTGTTGTCACGACAAATGTTATACAAAAAACAGAAACAACTTTGTTTGAGTCAAAGTACTGAAGGTACTGTACTTGGTCATGATTGTGAGCCTAAAATGGCTGGAACTCAAAAACGAATCCATGGTATAAAACACCGTTTTATCAGGCTAGTGATACAGAATAGATGTTATAAGAAACATTGTGCCTTTTGATTGTACAATTTACAATCTTCTTGCTGTTTTAGCATAGCAAATCAGAGCATTAGCCGTACCAAATGATGAGCTTTTTTGGAAAACTTATCATCATTGCGGGAATTAAAAATATTTTTTAAACTTTAGAATATATTTTACTGTGCTAACTAAATCATTGCTCTGAGCTTTACTCTATATTTTACATTATTTCGCCTATTGTTAAGTGAGTATATATAAAAGAAAAAAAATCTTTGTATACATGCATATGATCATTCCCTGTCTCACTATGGTCCTTTTGACTCAATTCTAAGTGCCAAATGTTCCATAACAGGTGCATCAAATATCTAATCTAAATAGGCATTCAACTCATTTTGGTCATTTACAAAGCTAGTAAATCACCAGATTACTTAAATGTGTGTAAAAAGGGGATCTTATCACAAGATTAACTAGGAATACCGCATGTCTAATATCGGACAGTTACGGCCATGTGTATGTATCGTGCATTTACTTTAAAAGGTGTATATAGCTTTAGGTCATACCTTTCGTAATTCGTCATGCAGGTTAAGTTTTTAGTATTTGAAATCAATTGACTAAAACACTGAAAAAGATGAATTAACATGAGAAGGCACTGTAGCTATCATACGCCAGGTCTTCTAAGTAAATAAGACCCAGATGTATTTCATTTCTAAACCATATTGTCCGTTTTCTACATGCACGAGTTTACTGTTTCATAATGTAACAGAAATTTTAGTACTTTGATTTACAATAAAAGTTTCTCTTTACTATAACGAATACTCGTATATTCAGATCATGAAAGTAGGCATATCAATGAATCTTACATCATTTTTAATCGAAAATTAAGAAATGAACCAGATGATAGTTGAATCTAACTAAAACATTCAAAGGTATGACTAATGAACTATGTTTATAGGTACTTCCGATTTATCCATTAATTGATCTAAAATACATCTGCAAATGCCCCGTTTATTCAATCTAGGATGGATTCATAGCATCTGTGATCAAGAAAAAGTGTTTAATCGAAAAAATAATCCTGTAGTTTCTAAGATTATGCTTGAATAGTAAAAAAAAATAAAAAAGTAGCCAAAATTATTGCAGAGTAAGCTCAGTCAGAGCCGTGTGGAGCCAAAAGGCCGAGCCAGGTTGTCAGACGGTCACGCACAGCCTTGAAACAATAGGGTCACTTGTTCGATTTCCTTTACTACATAATAGAACAACTTAAACCTTTGAGTTTACAGCATCTGCCAGAAATATCGTAGAGTCAGCTGAGTCAGAGCCGCGTGGGCTAAAATGCCGAGCCCAGTTACTCGGTCGGTTAAGCACAGGGCTTGAAACTAAAGGGTCTCCGGTTCGATTTCGCTTGCGGAAGGATTAACAAACATTATGCAATACTGCTTTGTTTAAAAACCCGACTTCATTGTGGTGGGTTCTTGCTTTTCATTGTCTCTAAACGCATTCAGTTTCCCAGAGAAAGTTAACAAAAGAAATCCCAGTTTATTAAAGGTTTTTAAATTGAAACGGTGAGTGCAAGTTAAGAAATGTATTAAGAGAACACTTCTAGAGGCACCGTACCAATAGGTCTCTAAGCTAAAAATATCCAAAATTCTGCGCAATAATTTAGGGTATGACCGTGGGAAAAATTGCATTGACATCTGCGAGAGGCACGAGTGTTTAAAGGGAGCTACTTACATTTTCTATAATCATTGCAAACTTCAAAAATGTTTAAACACTGAATTAAGTAAAGCATTAGTTTACAGACCACCAAAAAAATAAAGAAAATAATTTATACGGGGGGGGGGAGAAATCGTCTTTTTTTGAAAGGATGCGTAGCCTTTAACGATACATGCATATGTATTTTATATTTCACATCAGATTTTTACATTTTTTGTTAATGCCATCAATCAATAACAGGCCTGCCTTATGTGGGACAGTAGTTTAAAAAAAGAAAAAAGTATTCACGAACGATTCTCAAGAATTTTCTCCTTATTATTTTCAAGAATATTCTAAATTTGAAAGTAACAAGACTTCAGATTGGCTAAACCATTTCATTCAGCCAATCAGAAGTTATATCACTTTCTAAATCTAGAATAAGACTGGGAACGAAAATATAGAATGGTTGGTAAATACAGGCCCTATGGATAGAGTTCCCGGTTGCAAAACAATCATCCAGTTATCTAAACCTCAACATTTCACACTATAACTGAATGACACGATGCAGTTTCATTTTGTTTGCAGTATATAATTTATAGTATATATTTAACCCTTTACCACACAACCACGGCTTTTAACTACCCTTTTGAAAACATTGTTGGAAAAGGAGAAAATGCTGGTGACCAGCATTTTCTCCTTTTCCAACAATGTTTTCTACCCTTCCCAAAACGAAGTTCAATTATTGAGTAAGATTTATTTTGTCGTTCTGAAATACTTCAATTTGGACTAGTCTAAAATTTTGTCATTTGGCAAAGAGTTAACAGTTTTTTGCTATAATCACACGCAGACATAGGGATTCTGTGGATGCTACGTGTAGCAAGTCCCTTTCTTTCCGTTTTATCCTTAATAGTCCGTCATTCCATTCCGTAAAAACCATTACAATACAATACAAAACTCATCCAAGGCGCCACTTTATAAACCTTTTAAATCTTTACAAAATGGAGAAAGATATTTGTCAATTGAAATATCCATTTTTTTCCTCGTATTTTATTGATATCTAGATGCTCCAATAATTGTTTAAATGTTGAAGTTTGCAGATATCAAAACGTCGATTACCATCTGAGATTTTGTCAATTTTGTATTGATATTAATGTCTACCTTGTGGAAGATGAATTTCATTTTTGTTAGTATGTCCAGTGTATGAAGAACTCCGTAAACTGTACTTTCAAGAAAGATGGAAAAAAAACATATCAATGCAAAAGATTATTGTACGAGATTATGCAAGACAACAGACCCTTACATGTAAAGTCACTGGCAAAGTTTCTCACTGAAGCATTTGAATTTCGAAAGTTATTACTGAACGATGATATGTGAATTCGAAAAACATTTGGAAAAAGTTACTAGTTTCTCGATTTGGCACGTAAACTTATTTAATATGACGTAGCTCTTGTTTTTCACTACTTAATATACATTTATTATATATACTGGGACTGAGGCCGTTATTGCAAGTAAAGAATTGTCATTGTTACTATCCTTATCGTATCCTTAGGGGGCGCATGATCCACGCCAAAATTTTCAAAATGTGAAAATTCAGGCGCAGAGGATTTAAACCTTATAATCCGTAATTGGAGGGACTTATCTGCATTTATCAATATCTGATCTGTATTCAGTCCGTATTTGATCTGTATCTGAATTATATCACTTCGCAACTGATTCCAAGTTGTGGACGGTTACGGATTCATGTGGATGGTTAAATTCAGTTATGCTTAGTTACGGGTTTTATATGATATTGTATACGGATTGTTACCGTCAGAAACATATTACTACGGATAGACCTATTGTCTGCTTCATTTTACCTGATCCTGTTCTTTATGCTGAATATATAAGTAGGCACAAAAATAGAATTCCGACTATTATTCGGAAAGTTACATAAACACGGGAAGGTACGAGTATATACACAATTAAGCAATTTAACCATTAGCCTTCAAAGCGCGACTCAAGGCGCTTTTGCGGACACTGTATATCCAAGATCAGACTGCACAAAATGTGCAGTCTGATCTTGGATATACACTGTCCGATGAGGAGATATTCCCCCCCCCCCCCAAAAAAAAAAATAACTTTGAAGTCGCAGTATTTGCTTTTATTACGATTGACCGGAAAGTTTCAATTAACCTATCCAGTTCGTTAAAGATTGATGGGCGTAAACAGCACGAAATAATTCCAAGACCATTCGGGACATATGCCGAGTGATGCCGAGGGTAAAAATAGAATGTTAATTTATGTAAATGATTTTGACCTGGGTCTGGTTAAATGATGCAGATAATAACACTACTTTGACATACTATAAATATGTGAGGATCAATGCGGTTACTTAGGGATAGCTACTTCCAGATATGAGTTGCATCTCCATGACGTCCTCAACAATGCAATCTTGGGGAGATATTTGTAGCGGACAGCATGCCTTTAGTTGATACCGTCTCCTTTTTCTGTCTGTTTTTAACAGGCATGTTGCTGGCTTTTACAGATGGAGACCAAAATTTCGCTATCTCGCTTAGAACTTTCATATGCGAAAATAGACCCCGCCCATAAATTAAGGATGGGGCATCCTGATGGGATTCCTGTAGCATCGCCTTTTATCGCCAAAATCGTACGGATTCGGCTAAGACTCGGGTAATCCGTAATCGATGCGAGAAACCAGGGTCGATCGGCCTATCGATTACAGATTACCCGAGTCTTAGCCTAATCCGTGCGTTTTTTCGGCGATGAGATCTGGGTGCCCTAACCTTAATATTCGAAAAAGGACCTAGCCCATAAATTTTGTGGACGTCAATTCATTTCATATGAAACTGTCCGCCATGTCCGTAATATGCGTGTGTGACTTAGGTAATCACATTCATCAAGAAATAAGGCCTTGCCCACAAAATCTGCGGGCTCTAATTCGCCGCGAAAAATCTATGTAAAAGCCCCTTTAAAAAGCCATCATTTAAAAAGCTGGTTTTCTCCATCACAGTAAACAAAATGTTGAAGTTGCACGATATTTCTCCTTGAAGCAGGTTTTACGTTGTAGGGTAAATTGCAGAACGTGCAGTCTGATCTTGGCACTACCCTATCTGTTACAGTGAGATTATATTGGCGGACTAACATTGAAACACGTGGGGTTAATTTTCTGACTGGTAATCGTCCTTAAGATGCCAGGCTCGACTCATTCAGGTTTTGTAGACGTTCTAGGTCAGACTGTACAGAACGAATAGTCTAATCTTGATCTTGATCTTCTCTGTGCGCAACGGTAAGTTTTTTCCCTGTGAAAAATAGAAATATTTAGGATTCTACATTCAGCTGAAAATTGTCAAAATCTGTTTACCGAATAAAGAGGAAGATTATAACAATGTAGTTGTAGGTTTGTTTTCGACGCTCTTGAAGAAGCATACGGGGTAAAAAGGGAAATACGCAAACAAAAATTGTCAGAGCTCCAGATAGAAGGAGTGATTTTGATTTCAAAATTGAAAATATTATTGGTTCTCCACTAAACCCTATGTTATGGGTACTCATTAGAATCGTCTCATCGAGACGATTCTAATGAGTACCCACAACATAGGGTTTGGAAGAGAAATGATGGATTTAGAATACCATCACTCCTTCTTATCTGGAGCTCTTATTGTGTTCTTAGTCGGCGTAAGTTGCATAGACAGCTTTTGCGGACATCGTAGATAAAGATCGGGCAAAACAGATGCACAGTCTGATCTTGGATTTACACAGTCTCCACCATAACCTAGTTTGTTTAGGGTTGTATTTCAAGAAGTTGCATTAGCTGCGTTTATTTGTTTGGCAGCAGAACAAAGTTAAAAGCACAAACCTTTCGATACCATTGGCAACATCAAAAGCCTTTGCAGGCGGCCCAGATCTACATGTAGATCACACTGTTCGGAACGTGTAGTCTGATCTTTGGTTGACATCGCCTGCTATTGCAATATAACGACCATAAAAATAAAGCCGTCGAAAAGAATTTGAGGTTTCTTTTATTATTATTATTATTATTATTATTATTATTATTATTATTATTTTAAAAAAGTATATATCTTTGCATTTTCTCACCATCCGTCAGAAACTGTAATAAAAGAAAAGATTACCACGTTTAAAATCGACATTTTCCCACACATGAATTCGCTGAAAAAAAAATGCAACCATGTTTCAGAATAAACAAAGACAGAAAGCTAAACATTTGTTTTAACACGTTTTCAAAATACTTATGTAATAAAAACTTGCGGTTTCATAACATTATGAATAAATGGGACGGACTTCACTGTTTGCATAAGTAAATCATTTCACTTCATAACTGCAAGGGAGTTACATCCCGGTGAGTATGGACATCAAACTACTTGCTACTTGTGAGCAATTAAGTTGCTAGGCGCGATTCAATGCGCTTTTGCATACAGTGTAGAATCAAATCAGATTGCGAAGTACGTGCAATTTGATTTTGGATCTACACAGTCAGATACAATGAGATTTTTCCGTGGGAAAAAAAGTTTGAAATTGGAATATTTTCAGTTTTTGAATTAGTTGGAAATGTCCATGTCATTTCTTGACCAGTTTAAGGCTGATAAATATTAGAATAACTATTAGGAGATTTTTTAATGTTTATCTTAGTCTGTGCACGTTATTCATTTATTTAATTATTCATTTATTTATTCATTTATTTATTTTCCAGTTTTGTTTGTTTGATCAACGGTTTTAGAGCATTAACTACTTAAAACTTAATTAGTGAAACAAAAATTTACACCAAAAGGTAATCAACTGCTGTCAGCACTGTTATCGGTCGACACTGAATAACCACAATGGTTTGAAATCACAAATCAAATGGTAGTTGTTTGAACTACATGTATGTATGGGATAGAAATCCTACATAATATGACTGAGTCACGTAAGAACTCCCTTTTTTAACTATCCTTGACCAATTAGTAGTTTAACGGATTGCTAACGATATATGTTAGCTAGTCGACAGCAATAGAGCGTAAAATATATGTGACATTTCTGATCATGTAATTTTTGCAACTTTGGAAACTGTACTGTAACATATTGTCAGATATTATCAATAATAATCATACTGGCCTTAAAATAGCATGAACAAGTCGTATAGAATATGCCTGTGTTATGACTATATGACTATCAAATTGTTTACTTTTGGCTGCTAGTGAGCCTTTTAATTCTTTTTTCCATTTTTAACAAGCCACCGTGTTTATCTGGATAAATTGTCCTTCCTAATGTTTTTTGGCTGTCTAAATTGTCCTGGGCCAAATCGTTCTGTCCAACACATCCGCTGGCCAATTTCTATCACGTTACTTTCAAAGAATGTAGTATCTACCCAACCCTCAACCCTTTACCAAATGATGTAATTTTAGACTTGTCCAAATCGAAAGCATTTACACATGACGAGTAAACTGTAGACCAAACGATGATATGAATCGTTGAAAGGGTAAAATAAATTGTGGGAAAAGGAGAAAACTATGGTTATCTGCATTTTTCCTTTTTCCACAATGTTTTGAACAGCCGTCTTCCTCGGGGTAAACCGGATAGTTTAGTCCAGAGTTAAAACACTCAGTTATTGCCTTTTACAGTCAGAAAAACAATATCCAAACATTACAATTTCATGTTCGAGTTTTTTTTTTCATATATATCCTACGTAAACAGACAATTAAGATCTTCGATATGTACGTCTGTGATATTGATCTGCATTGCATTCAAAGGACGGTCTGATCTTGATCTTTTATTGTATTCAAAAGCGACATTACTTGTCCTTGGACAACACAGATCATTGTATTATAGTCACTCTAATGAGTAAGGATGGAAAGGATGAGAATCAACCAATATCGAATAGCTGATGAGACAGACATGTTACTTAAGAGTTTTACACTTAAAGCGCTGAACTAATGAATTAGAAAATTATGTTAAGCGTGGAAAAGCAGCCTAAATATTGCTGGGCTATGGTTGTCTTGACTTGAATATCTCAGAAAACTGGCATGACAGATCCAAAATCTGATAGCATGTTCTGTGCAGTCTGGACTGAATCTGCTCTTCCAGAAGAGGCTATTGTTCTGGTCAGTTTATTCAGACATGGAGAATATGACGTTAAGTGAGCTTATTTGTGTTGTAGTTTCAGGTTTTTCTATTCTCCTCTATGGAAATGCTCTATTTAACTCTACTAAATGACAAAATGTTGAAAATCGTTCAATTGATGAAAAAATGCTGTGAGGAAAAAGAGAACATGCTACATACTGTTTTTCCCACTACATTTTTAAAGCCCCACAGGATTGTATGGTCAACGGTTAACAGACTGATTCCAATCTTTAGTATCTCATCAAAAAGAAACATGTTAGTGAGCGTGTAAAATGGTAGTGCCGTGGTTGGAAGGAGAGAAAATGGTCAATGAAAATAATTTAACCCAGAATCTGCTAAATAAGTGAAATGAAACTTTCAAGCGGACAGTAAAAACCTAATTTTCTACTATTTGAAAGGTATTTTTTAGAATAAATATCTCCTTATTGGACAGTGTAGATCCAAAATCAGACTGCAAGTAGTGCCCAGTCTGATCTTGGTCTTCACTCACCGCAAAAATCATAAAGTCGCGCTTAGCAGCCCAAGGGTTGATACATACTATGAAGCTGAAAGATGAGTAATAAGATCTATGCTGGTCAGTATTATGAATGGACACTGTGGTTACTAAGGTTCCAAGCGTGGGATAACCAGTCCATTCTGAAAATGTTTATGTAATGGTCTCCCCGCTGGGGTCATAACCCTTAAACAATTCTACATCCTTTGTCCCTCGCTGGTTCACACGCTTCACCTCGCTAACGACAAACGACAAACGGTCAATTACTGTTTTAAACTTACGGCTGTTACCAGTTGCATGTACGTCAGTTTGCTATAAGACAAAACAATATAAAATTTCATATTTTTTTAAAGCAATATTTCCTTACAAACTCCGTTCCATTGCAAATTTATCCTTGGTCAAGGTCAAATGACCTATCATCTTTTCAACACCTGCTACATATATGGGCAGCATTCGTCACAACTCGGCCGATCCCGTAAATACGTATAACTTGATCAACGGATTACTCGAAGTTTACCGAATAGTATGGACAGCAGACGGCTACAAGATGACTACTACCACATGAGATCCCTGAGACCGGGCTAAATTTAGTAGCCCTGGGTTTTATAGTCAGTAACAAGAAGATTTATAAAGTTTTCACGATATAATACCATGTAAAACTTATGACCCCCTGTGGTGGGGCCCCACTTGACTCCAGTGCTACAACTTGGGTCCTCCTGGTAGAGGCCCACTAGATAAAGCTGCATGCAAAATTTAGTAGCGCTAGGCCTTATTGCTAGGTACAGAGAGATTTTTACAGTTTTCCCTATATACATGCAAGCCCATGTAAGACTTGTGATCCCCGGGGCGGGACCAAGTTTGACCCCTGGGCTATAATTTAGTCACTCTTGATAGTTGCCCGATAGATATAGCTACATTTATATGCCAAATTTCGTAGCCCTAGGCCTTACGGCTAGGTATGAGAAGATTTTGAAGTTTTCCCTATGTAAGAGCATGTAAAACTTGTGATCCCCGGGGCTGGGCCAAATTTGACCCCAGGGCTATAATCTAAAAAACTTGGTAGAGAACTACTAGGTAAAGCTACACGCCAAATTTGGTAGCCTTAGACCTTATGGTTTCAGACAAGAAGATTTTCAAAGATTTTCAATATTTTTCAGTTTTGTTGTCATGGCAACATGAGTTTTTGAATTAATCGAATTCTTTCAAAGAAGTCTGAAGAGGACCATGACAGGATCATTTCTGTGAAGTTTCATCAAAATTGGATGGGTAGTTTCAGAGAAAAAGATGTTTGAAATAAAAGTTAACGCAGTTTTGCCTAGATAGCTCGTTTCCTGTCTCTAAGCCCATCGTTTAAAAAGATGCGAAGTATTGTATCACTCAAAGTATCTGCTTAGAGTTCTTAGTTTTTAGCTCACCAGTATGTTTTTTTCCATGACAACTGACCAGTCTTACTTTACTTTACTCCAACAGTTAACCACAAAACGTTTAGCCAAACAGAGTTTTGTTCATGCTTAAATGTTTGTTGAAATGATGCATCAGAAAAGAATATTGTTACGAGCCAAGCGTAACGAGAAAGAAAACCAGCAACATGCCTTTAACAATTAACAGTATTTATGAATGAATAAAGACACAAGAGTACAAAAAGAGTTAAGTTTGAATGAAAGTTTGACAATTTTTAATCTTAGAACAAGAAATGGAACAAGTCCCTCAAAATTAAGAATTAGGTTTAGACTACAAAAGTATGAAATTTCTGATTCCTAAAACCTAAATTAACAATAGTTTAACTTGCAAATAGATATGAGCAACCTGTATAAAAAATGTGAACAATTCCAACTTATAGATCTATGTTCCAGTTTAAATCCAACACTTTTCACTAATTCTGTATCCTCCAAGCCACAAGTCTAAGTTCAAGTCCAAAATCACCAAGTGAGTCACTCCTATTTATATCAGCTTGGAAAATTCTAGATTAGTCTTTTCTAGAAAGATAACAACATTGATTGGTCTACAGCTTGTCTACTAACAACCTGTTTCTAAAAATAACCACAATGGAAAAACCAATAAATGTTCTTTATGTTTCTAGAATATTCTGAAAACAGGTCACTGTATATCCTATTTACATAACAATATTCTTAAATAGAATTTGAACTACGTTACAATTGATCGTAACAATACAAATTAACATGCATATTGCTTTCAAAGATCAAGCTTAAAAAATAGCTGTAAGAATCTGCAGCAGTTGTAATACTGTTTTTAATTACCTCATTCGAATAAAACCCATAAGACTAATATGGAAAAATATCTGCAATAAGACTAATCAACATAGATTAATGCTGATTTTTTAAGGCGTGTAAAGACATTATGGCTAAAGGAGAAAACAACTCGCCGCAAATTTTCAAAGGCAGTATGCGGCAAAATAAAAAAAAAAAATTGTAAGAACAAACAAATGGTATCCCAAAAACTAAGACAGTGTTTTTTGCATAAATATAAACAGACGTATTCAGCGGCTTTACAAAGTGTTCATATTTGTTAAGAAATATACCGGCTCGACCTTTTCTTATTATTATAACTATGTATATTGAAAGTAAAACAAAACACATAATCAGATTATAAACATTCAACCTGTTTTTGGTAATTACATCTACAAAGCGAGACCAGTTTTCCCGGCTTGAAAGCAGCATCGAAGTCCGCTCCTCTGTTTTATTTTACCTTCAACATATACTGAACCAAAAAAGAAACTTCCCCTGTGTTTAAGTGCAAATGCAATGTTATTAAAAAAAATCAAAATGTCAGATGACCTACATATATTCGGGCGAACGATTATGTGTCCGATAAAACAAATTTTAACTCGATTGAAAGCATTTTGCAGAAGAAACCCGCTGAAAGCGATTTTCACGTGCATGCACGGACCAGTATTATTCGTGTATATTTTTTGAAACCTTTCAGTCTAATTTTATAGACTTTCATGTCAATAAGAAAAAGACGTTAAAAAAAATTAAATTCTTTTTAGTTTTCTTTATTTTTGATATGCCTAGAATTCCGCAAAATTTACGCAAACGTGCCATTGGCATGCTTAATGCTGGTATGACGATGAATGCTGTTGCTATGAATATTGGATGTTCTACTCGTGCTATTCGACACCTTAGGCAACGTTTTCAAGCAACAGGGCGTACGGAAGATCGACCACGTAGTGGACGTCCTTGCGTCACGACGCGCGACCAAGACCGCTATATTCGGAACACCCACCTGCGCAATCGCTTCCAAACTGCCACAGCCACTGCTGCTAACAACCCTGGTACACATAACAACCGTATATCTGCCCAAACTGTGCGCAATCGCTTGCGCGAGGGTGGGCTACGTGCACGTCGTCCATACGTTGGTTGTGTTTTGACGCGACGTCACCTCGTAAATCGTGTTAATTGGGCACGTACACACCAACGCTGGCTTAGACAACAATGGAATAGCGTTCTTTTCTCTGACGAGTCAAGGTTTTCCATTCATCGAGGTGATGGCAGGGTTCGAGTATACCGTAGGAGAAATGAACGTTATGCAGACTGTTGCGTACTTGAACGAGATCGTTTTGGGGGTGGGGGTTCTGTCTTGGTCTGGGCGGGCATTGCACATGGCTTTCGCACTAATCTCGTCGTTATCGAAGGGAATTTGAATGCCCAACGCTACCGAGATGAAATTCTTGCGAGGCATGTTATCCCACTGTTTCAAAATAATGCCAATATCACTCTTTTTCAGCATGATAATGCCACAAGCCATACAGCTAGGGACAATGTGAATTTCCTCAGGGCGAATAACATTGCATTTATTAATGACTGGCCTGCAAAAAGCCCTGATCTGAATCCCATTGAACACCTTTGGGATAATTTGGACCAGCGTGTTAAACGTCGCCCTATTCCACCATCAAACGTCATTCAGCTAAGACAAGCCTTAATTCAGGAATGGAACAACATTCCTCAAGCCGAAATCAATACACTTATCCGTTCTATGCGCCAACGATGCCAGGCAGTCCTTCATGCTGAAGGTGGTCATACCCGGTATTAATTTGTGATTTTGGTGAGCGACCCCTTCCGCATTTTAACTACCATTTCACTCCTTTTGGATAAACCCTCAGCAATAATTTTTTTCACACAAAGTTGCAATAAAATACTCTTTCAATGCATATAAATCTAGTTTAATCCTGATTTTCATATTTGTGTATATCTGCACTTAAACACAGGGGAAGTTTCTTTTTTGGTTCAGTATATATATGGTGTTGGTGTGGGTGTGTAATGGGGGCGGGGGGGGGGGGGGTGGCGTGTGTGTGCAAAAGTAATTTTATTGCATCCGTGTCATATAATAGACTTTCAAGCCATTACGTCACTATGCGGATCCATAAAATACCTTTTTTTTTTATTTCATATAACCGACTGAATCAAGAGGTAAAACGATCCTTTGAAATACTGAAAGTTAACAAATCGTAAAAACGTTTTTGTAGGCGCATTCAAAGAGCACGGCTCATGTATACGATATTGTATAAAAAAAAATCAGGGTGAACATATCTTAATCTGAAATGAAAAGAGTATAGAGTCTAGGTGTTTGATTCAGTATTGGCCTTATTTTTAGACGGACCATTTTTCTACAAATTACTAAAATTTCATTACAGTATAACCATCATTAAATTTGTAAATTTGAATTTTTATTTTGTCGTGAAAGGTTTAGTAGTTACCACATGAAACGTTTACTCTGTTTTCCCTATTTAGTATATATCTAGTTTTACATTTTATCTAGGTCTCTCGAAGCAGACGTATTGCAGCAACAAACGACAAACAAAAATGGCGGGCTCCAAATCTAATCTTTATACATGCCTATGGCTGATGTATTTGTTGACGTCATGCAATTCAAGGGAGTCACACTGTTCTAAGTTTCCTTGCGAGGAAGCGTTACTAGAAAAGCTTGTACGACTGGAATTTAAAGTTGGGCAAATGGACAATGATACCAAGGCCGTTCAGGACGATTTTCAAGAAAACCTGAACAAACTGAAGAAACAGATAGAGGACAAAGTGGCGTCCAAGAAACAACTGGAAGCACAGATGGGGGAAAACGCTGATAAGATGCTTCCAGGTAAATTACCCTTTTGTTTTTCTTGATTTCTATATCTTAATAATTCTAGACTGTTTTATGTATTTTTCAGAAAAACTATAGGCATAACTAACTCACAGTTATTGAAACAAGCACGACTAAATCAAAATGTCTCCTAGGACAAATAATGATAAAAAGTCAGCAGCAATTACAGCAGTTTGAACTATTGTAGCACTAGTTTCAATGAAAATACGTCATTCTTATTTGTGAAGACCATACTTATTATCATTCTCAGTCTAAATCTAAAGATTTTCAGGCTAAATTCAAACTAACACAGTTTCTGGTTAGTTAAACCTGTATTTATTTTTTAAAATATTGAATTAAACTAAGAATTCAGTTAAGAAGGATCTGGTAAATATGGCGTCCGTGTAGGTTCATCTCTTTGTTAGGTTGTGAAGCAGTCTGACGTTCTCAAGAGTTTTTTTTTTTTATATTTCAAAGTGGTTGAATTTCTGATTACTAAACCATTCAGAAATTGCATTGCTACCTAGATAATATGGCTTGCAACACGCGAAAAGGGGCATTCGGACATTTGCGTAAAGTGTCGTATCGGATCAGCCTGCGCAGTCCGCGCAGGCTAATCCGAAACGACACTTTCCGCTTTCATGTAATTTTCTGTTTTGAGCAAGTCTACTTAAGAATTAAAATCTAATGTGGTCGTAAAGTGCCGTCTCGGATTAGGCTGCGCGGACTGCGCAGGCTGATCCGATACGACACTTTACGCAAATGTCCGAATGTCCCTTTTCGTGTGTTGCAAGCCAATTATAGAATTGAACAAAGAATGTAATTAAGAATGAGTTAGTAAATAAAGAGGCCAAGTATGCTTATCCAGGTGAGCTTACATGAAGCATTATGAACCTATCCATGTAAGCTTATGCAGCATTATGAGCTCACCTATGTTAACTTACAAAGCATTAGGAGCTTACCCATGTGAACTTACGAAACACTATGAACTACACTGACTTTTTAGCTCACGTTAAAAACACAAATTGCTCAACAGGAACGATAATAGCGGCCATTCGTTAGGTGTCCCTCTGTCCGTTCATAATATGTAATGATGGAGAGGTCGAGGGTGCATTTCATTTCGTCTGAAGGTGCGTCAGTTTTCAAAATTTACGACATCAGTTTATTAAAAAAACACTCTATGTTAAAATTTTTATCCCTGTTAAAAATAAATAAAAAGAAGGAAACTATAACCTTGGACAAATTTTGGTTTATGAGATAGATCTACCCTTTCAATATACGTCTGGATTTATAAGAAAGGGAGGAGAAAGCCAGACGAATAGAGGGAAGGAACTGAGAGAGAGAGAGAGAGAGAGAGAGCGAACTTTTACATGTATTTTGTTACATATCTATTAATCAAGTATATTTGTCATCAGAGAGAGAGAGAGAGAGAGAGAGAGAGAGGTCTCGGTTCCAGTCTAATCATTTTCTTTTTGTTTTATACATTCTGACGTTACTTTGTCAAATTTACAATAATTGAGATACAGATTAACAATTTTGCCATAGATCTGTATCGACCGTGAAAAGATATGGCGCTATGGAGTGATAAGAAAATATTACTGCCTGAGCCTGGCTATCTGAAAAGTAAAGATTTACTGTCTCAAGTTCGAGTCAGAATTTACGATTCTTAGGTCTCTAAGTAAAAAATAAACCTTAAAATGACAGTTTTTTTTTTTTCGTTACAAGTATATGTCTTGGCAAACCATAATGATCGATTGCTTTAACTCTTTTACCAGACTTATGCACACTGATGTTATTTGCAAGCAACATATCAACTCTTTACTGCTTACCAACATGTGCTCCTTTTCCAACTTGTTTTTTTTTTTTTTTTCTTTTTTTTTCAAAAATCTTTTTCCTTGGGTTCTTTAAACTCAAAATTGTGCGGTGAAGGGTTCAATACAGATCACATAGTAGCATTATTTCTTGGACAAGCAGAAAACATAGTAGGAAAAGGGTGAAATGCTGGTAACCTCTTTTCCACTATGTTTTCAAAAGCATTCTTCTTTTAGGCGGTAAAAACACGGGACTGTTCGGTTCAGGATTGATAATGACTGTATTTCTCTTTTCTTTGCTAATGTGTACCATTTTACAAAGATGAATTATGTAACCACTGGTAACCAATATTTTTTTCCTTGCCTACAACGTTTTCAAAAGCCTTACTCTTCGGGACTGTAAAAACACGGGATTATTTGATTCGGAGTTGACAATTAGTGTGTCCCCTTTTCATTACACATGAATGAGTAGCATTTTACATAGACAAACCATATAGCCGCTGATAAACAATATCTAAATCATTTCTCCTTGTATACTTCCAGGGTTTCCTGACGCCTGGAACATTTGGTTTCGAGCTCGCGATGTCTCTAATCTAGAACCGTCGAAGGATGAAACCATGGTCTACACAAATGTCATGGCGAATCGAGGTTCGGCCTACATCTCGTCTAACGGAATTTTTACCGTGCCAATAGCTGGTCTGTATTTATTCAGCGCACAGTTCTGCATCGAAACCGATCGATATTTCAGCTTTGCCTTCTACGTTGATGGAATCAAAGAACAAGCCTCGTCGATTGCTTCACCTAGAAATGATTGTATTACCAACATGATGCTCATTGAACTCAGAAAATCATCCGAAGTGAGTGTCAAGAGTATCTCTGGGGGTAATAGACTGATTACTTTTTCAAACCGTTGGAACATATTTTCAGGCGCGCTCATCAAACGTGCGTAATGACTAAATGACAATACAGGGTCCTATAGTGTGACATTATTAACCCTTCACCAATCAATCCTAAATTTTAAAGACTCTGAGAAAGAATGCTTTTGAAAACGTTGTGGGAAAAGGTAAAAATGCTGGTAATCTTTTCTTTCCTTCCTTAGGCAAATATCAGTTTTTGGATCACATTTGATTTGTTGTCTGGAAATACTTGAAATTGAGACCAGTTTTTTGCGTATGGTGAAGAGTTATATTAATTCATGTACTGATTCCACTGTAGAATACTCTTCGTCCCTTTCCTTTTCAGACTTGCTTTATAAATGCGGTTTTATCAGGGTCGGATAGAACATCGTAAAAGTTCCTTATGGCATGGCATTTATAATAACTAAATGACATTACAAATTCATAAACCATGGCATCATTAAACTGATACATATACCAATTCTACTGTGGCACACACTTCGTTCTTTTCCATGTGGACAGGTTTTATATTTTTTTATACAAGGGCCAGATAGGATTTAGCTACAATCCGTTAAAAATATTGAAATATGATATCAAAAGTTCTCCAAGCCAGAAAAAAAATCATTGCCTCGGCACAAACAGCACTTACCGTGCAGTCTCATCAATATCCAGCTGTCCGTAACGGACTGTTCCTCGGATTGTCATTTAATCTTTCAACATTTAAGGGTCGATCTTTTTCATTTTGTCATAGTCTCGAGCATTTGCTCTATTTTTGAAAGTCTCTGTAGAGTTTATGTCAAATTTGCTTTAGAAATTTAGAAGTCAGTCTTTATCAATTATTTGTATTTTTATTTCTTTATATTATGTGCCGGTGGCCTAGATACTGTATAGAAAAATGTTAAAATATTTTTACGTGGCATTTTTGAAATGAGACAAATTATACTGGCGTCGCCTATATTCATGTTGCCCTGTTTTGATTGGTTTTTCTAGAGTTAGATGGGATATCCGAACATTCATTATTGTAGTTAATCAGTTCGGAAAACGAGCCTTACCGGAGAAAGTTCACGGAATATGCAGATGTCTCATTTCAGTCTTGTTATCCCTTAACCGTTATTTGAGTCGAACCAAATATAAGTAGGCACAACTTTCGTCCAATTCCGTAAAAACCCGTTTATGTGGTTTTACTCTAGTCAGATAGGATATCGTACCAATCATGCTGGTTAGTCAGTTCGGAAAACGAGCCTTACTGAAGTAGGGTTCACGGAACATGCAGATGTCTCATTTACATCTTGTTATTTCTTAACCGTTATCAAACTAAGGCTAAGTTGAACTAAGCTTACTAAACCAAACTAAGCTAACTAAACGAAGTCGGCACACCCTTTGTCTGTCCACGTGAACATCTGTTTTATGCGGAGTCAGATAGGATAATGTAACAGTCAGTTCGGTAGACGAGAATTATCCAAGTAAGTTCAAGGAGTAAATCTTACGGGCTCTTTACAGTTCTAACGACCCATAAGGAGAAGGCTTTTGAAAACAATGTTGGAAAAAGAGAAAACGATGCTTTCCATCATTTCCTCCTTTTCCGACAATGTTTTCTATCCTGACTGACACTAGTTCCGTAATTGCAGCCATATTTAATTCA
The DNA here is from genome assembly GCA_946811185.2 of Hippopus hippopus. NCBI lineage: Eukaryota > Metazoa > Mollusca > Bivalvia > Cardiida > Cardiidae > Hippopus > Hippopus hippopus. Next base: position 46,765,345 of record OX328100.1, read on the forward strand.
AAGTGCAAAGTGCACTGCAAGGTTCTGTGCACACTCGTATGTGTGGAAGGTAACCAGCATTTTCTCCTTTTCCCTCAATTTTTTCTACACTGTCAGACACAAGTCCTGCAATTGCAGTTATTTATTTTATCGTCTGCAAGTTCTTTCAAAACAGAAGATTCTAAATTTTGTTGTCTAGTAGGGGTTTATCGACGAACTGCTAAAAGTTTAATAGCAGTGCAAAGTGCTGTGCACAAACGTGTATGTATGGTAACCTATATTTTTTCCTTTTTCGACAATGTTATCTGCTCTGTCAGACACAAGTCCCATGATTGCAGCCATATTTATTTTGTCGTCTTCAAGTTCTTTCAGCACAGACGAGTCTAAAATTTTGTTGCTGGAAGATGATCAACAGTCAATACGCTAAAAGTTTGATAGCATTGCTAAGTGCTATAAGCAGGAAGGATTTACGGAATATGCAGACGCAACATGGTTTGCAACACGCGAAAAGGGGCATTCGGACATTTGCGTAAAGTGTCGTCTCAGATCAGCCTGCGCAGTCCGCGCAGGTTAATCCGAGACGGCACTTTACGTCTACATTAGATTTTGTTCTTTAGTACACTTGCGCAAAACAGAAAATTACATAAAGACGGAAAGTGACGTTTCGGATCAGCCTGCGCGGACTGCGCAGGCTGATCCGAAACGACACTTTACGCAGATGTCCGAATGCCCCATTTCGTGTGTTGCATGTCAATTATGGAGATACCATAGTTAAATCGTGTTACTCTTAAATAGCACGTTCTCTTGTTTAATAATCTGGAAGTAAAGGGCTTTTGGAAACATTGTTGGAAAAGGAGGAAATGCTTGTAACCACCATTTCCTCCTTTCTCCAACAATGTTTTCTACCCTTTCAGACACAAATTCTACAGTTGCAGCGACTGTAATTTGTCGTCTGCAGGTTCTTTTAATACAGCGAGTCTAAACTTGTAATGTCTCGTAGAGGGTTAATCGACAAACTGCTAAAAAGATTGATAGCAGCGCTAAGTTTTGAACACATGTGTATGTTTGTATCGAAATCAATGTATTTCAATGTATGTCACACTAAAATGTAAATAGATTGGAATTCTGCAAAACAAAGTTGTGTGTTGTTGTGTGTGTGTAGTTCCCCCCCCCCCCCCCAAATGATGACATATTAGTGTGGTAGGTGTCTACCGTTCAATTAATCCTTATTTGATAATAAGAATCTTTAGCTTAACCCGCACATCTTTATCACACGACAAATATTTAGCTATTTTGTTTGACTGTATGGTGTCGGATAGCTTGGGTCCAGCGGTAATAGTTCTAGTTATTTTGTATCATGCTCTTTTTAGAATCTCGGTCTGCTACTGATCTTTGACGGCTTTTGATTTGTTTATCGCTCTCGTTATAATTACTGTCATTTTTGACAAAGTAACGTCCAAATGATAGAAAAAATGGACGGACTAGAATCCAGGCTAGGTGTTAGAGGCCGTTACAACATTGTATTAGTTATGATACCGTGAGCAGTGCACCTATCCATGCTTTCCTGGAGTTTGTTTTACCAGTACTTCACACGAAATTCTTTCCAAGCTACTGGTCGCTTTCCTATACAATTACTGGATAATATTTTAGACGTGCCAGCATTGAAGGCATTTTTCGAGAACATATTAAACGGGGCTTAAACGGGGAAATTTGTCATTATCCGTGTGAAAAGATAGTGGGAAAAGAAGAAATGCTGGTTACCGGTCTTTTCTACGTCTTCTAAAACCTTTTCCTCAAGGGTCGTTAAAATCCAGGACTGTATGATTAACAGGATGAAGGACGAATTTGTGTGATTTTTATGACCAATCAGGGAAAGATCAGACTGCTCGGAATGTGCAATCTTTGATACGAGATACAAAAAAAATGGCAGAAATGGTAACTCACTATGTTTCATTCAGCACCAGCCTGCCATTCTTCATTACCTCAGTTGCTGGTATTAGCTCTTGACCACACAATTCCAAGTTTTAACGACCCTGAGGAAAACTGCATTTTAAAACATCGAGGAAAAAACGTGAAAATGCTGGCAGCTTGTATTTCTCCTTTTTCCACGTTTTCTATCCCATCAAAGACGATTTACATCATTTGAGCCACATCTAAAAAGACGTGTGCAAATATTTTTAATTTCGACCAGTCTACATTTTTGTCGAGTGGTGAATAGGTAATGGGGGAAAAAAGGTCCACAGAAAACTTTTTCTTAGATATCAGGAAATTCCAGACGGACAACTGAATAAAAATTGCGACAAACTGTTGCAAAACTTTTGCCATTCGTCAAAATGTGGCATATATTTCACAACTTTTAATTGCTTTTAACTCGTTATCCGGAAGACAATTTTTTTACTAGTCCAATTTGAAAGCAATTGCAAACGACAGATGAAATGTGATTCAAATGGTAGAATTTGTCTTTGAAAGGACAGAAAACATTGTGGGAAAAAAGGAGAAAATTCTGTTGACCAAAATTTTCTCCATTTTTTTTACACAATATTTTGAAAAGCCTTTTTCTTCACGATCGTTAACCGTAATCCTGCTAAATAACTAAAGTTTTCAATTCCATATTAATAATCAAAATAGATCTATTGCTACTTCAAAGTTATGTTTCGTGGAATAAAATCTCCTTATCGGACAGTGTAGATCAAAGATCAGACTGCACGTTTTGTGCAGTCTGATATTGATCTACACTGTCCGCAAAAGGTCAGTGAGTCGCCCTTAGCAGCCTAAGGGTCAAAACTGGAGATTAAGTGGTGCAGTTATAGCGAATGTTTACTTTCATTTTTTTTTTCTTGTCACCAACTTTATTCTCAAAATAACGCAATGCAGAAAGTTACATTAATGTCAAAACATCTGTTAATTGTTTATTAAATACTGTCATTCTAAAAAACGGCTAAACCTCAAGCCTGCACCCCCTACCCAGGAATCTTATATACATGTGTATATACGATCCCTGCCCTACCTGACTGAAGCCTTTGAATCCTTTGAGCACATTACCTGAGACATGCAAGACCCTAATGACCCTTTACCACACAATTCGCTTACAGTTTTAAAGATCTGTGTAAAGAATGCTTTAAAGATATCGTGGAAAAAGGAGAAAAATGATGATAAACAGTGTTTTCTCCTTTTCCACTACATTTTTAGCCATTTTAAAAATAAATCTCATCATTTGAGCTGCAATGGCTTTGTTACTGCTGGTGACAAGCATTTGCTCCTTTTCCCACAATGTTTTCTGCCATATCAAAGACAAATCTTTAAATTTGAACACCATGTGATATGTCTAATTCAAATGCATTGAAAAAGGCCTTTATCCTGGGTAAAGGGTTAAATGTCTGTTATATTCCTATGAAAATCAAGTTATAAAATGTAACTAAATACTGACATTATTTAAACATTGCTTAAGTTTCCTTTTTTATCGTGGTCGAAACTTATCAGAAGCTTTAAGAAAAAGTGAAACGCTGGAAAAATACAATGTTTTTGACAAAAAGTATGAATATCTCGATCCCTAACCCTGTACCAAACAATGCCATACTTTAACGACCCTGGGAAAAGTCCTCTAAAACGTTGTGTGAGAATGATAATTTGCTGACAACCAGCATTTTCTTCTTTTTACACCTTGTTTTCAACCCTCTCAAAGCCGATTGCCATCGTTAGTGACTCATTTCATTGGTCGTCTTTTTAACTGATTTCCATTTGGACATTTCTTTTTTTGTAATTTTGTCGATTGGGGAAGGTTATTGAAAGAAATGGGGTGAAGGGAAACGCAAAAATATCTACAGAGATGTTCCAGCTTTGCCTATCTCTGATAGCCAGACCTACTCAAGGACCATAATGTACGAGAAAAATACATGACAAGGGAAAATTACTTTTGGATGAGCTTTGTAAGTAATAATCATGAAATCATCGAGATATAAAATGATTTGAGTAACAGCTATTTCTTCCCTGAAAAATCCACGGTAAAGATTATGCAATCAAATTATCATGCCTACTACGTATACGGAAAACACAAGACTGCTTTATTTGAACATCAGAATTCTGTGTGGAAGGGTATTGATCTACAGTGTCTGGTAAAGCATTCAAAGCTCCCAGAAAAATCCTAAAACTTTTATTAAAGCTAATTAAACTAAGCCAGTGAGTGCATACATATAAAGCCACGCAGCATGTATGCCTTTCAATTCCAATTCCATATTCGAAATAAGCTTTTTTTCGGACGGCGTAAATAAAGACCAGGCTGAACAGAAATAGCTGTCTGATCTTGGATTTACATCGTCTACATCATGGCCGAAAGGTACCTTAGAATGATTTAGAATCATATTTCTAGCAAATGAATTTGTAGAATAGATAACTTGGAAGACAAACGCTTAAATTTTTCACTATTAATGGCAACTTTAAAACAAATTGCGGCAACATAAATCGAGCTCAGTCTGTATAGACCGGACAGTCTGATCTTTGATCTACACTGTCAGCTACTGTAATATAAACGACGCTCCAAATGTCTTTAAGTTTCTAAATGAAAGAAAGTATTTACAGCCGTCGAAAAAGTCGATGTTTTATTATTTTTGTTTTATCTTATTAGTGTATAAACTTTTGCATTCCTTTTACTATCCGCCAGGTACTGTTAAATGAGAAAAGCTAAGTTCTGCGAAATAAAATGACATTTTCCCACACGTTTAAATGACGAAAAAATGCAACAATATTCCAGAATAACAAAAACTGAAAGATAAACATTTGTCTAGACTCTATTTCAATATACTTATGTAATAAGAACAGACATTTTCCAGAAAACATAAAGATAAAATTTGTCTTAAAACTCGAATTCAAAATAATACCCGTGATAAGAATTGGCACTTTTATAACTTATAAAACGATAGATTGCGCTTTGCTGCTATTCATTACGGTTTATAATTACAAGGGAGTTACATTCGGGTGAGTAAGAAAAGCTATACTTGCCTCTCGTGAACCATAAAGTTGGTATGGTGAGCGGGACTCAAAGTGCTTTTGCGGACAGTGTAGATCAAAATCAGACTGCACAGAACGTGCAGTCTGATTTTGGATCTACTCTGTCCGATACGGTGTGATTTTTCCGTCGGAAAGAACAGTTTGAAATTAGAATAATTTTGGTTTTACTCTTACCTGGAAATTTCCATTTCATTTATTTACCAGTCTAGGGCTAAAACTTAGAATAGCTACATAGCATAGTTTAAGAAGATAACAGCGCATTTTCCATAATTCTACATATGTATTAACATACTTTGCGGAGGCTATAAAAATTGTTACGGAAGGTGAGGTCATTTTTGGCGACAACATAAATTTGCGCAGGAACGAAAAAAAAAGTCATCGCTTTTACTTAAGAAATATTGTCAATCGGCCGACAGAAACCATATCTTTATCTGAATAAAATAGCTGGGATCATTCGGCGTTCCATATGGAAAATTTCAGTGCTACATAATGTCAATAACTTCAATAACTTGTGGAGACATGTGAAAATACAAAACAAATGATACTTTGACCCTCTAATATCACTGTGAATTTTGGAAAAAAAGATTATCTTCTCTTCCATGGATTTGATAAATAGTGTACTAAAACTCACAATTGCACATATATTTAAAAAAAAAAAAGTATTCCTAGCAGTTTAAAAGTAATCAGAAATCCAGGAGACACTGATTTTTCAAAAATGAGTCAAATCTTTGGTTTTGACTGTATAGGGCCATTACAAGTTTAGTAATTTTCTTGAAGACTTTAAATTAATTGATCAAGATCAGAAAGCACAGTACTTGCAGTCTGATTTTGATTCTATACTCTCCGTTACTGTGAGATTTTTCCGTCAAAAATAAGTTTGAAATCGCGATATGCTGTATTTTACTATGGGCTGAAAATTTCCGTTTTAATCATTTAGCAGGTGATGGGTTAAGTTTAAGAGTACCTAATGCAAATAAGACTCGCTCTGGCAAAAGGCTGTTCAATGTATAGCCTATCCATGATGCATTTTAACAAGCAAGTCGTCACATAACTATGGATCCACAGAGTCCATTTTGTCGAACAACCGACTGAACCTGGAGATAGAATAATCCTCTGACACGCAGCCAGTTTACTAATAGCAAAACGTTTCGACGCATGTCAGCCTTCGCAGTCCGCTCAGGCTGAAAGTGGTCGATACTTTTTGAAATTGGTCGATACTTTTTGAGGATGCATTAAGCTCCTCTTTTCACAGAGCATGACACATCAGTTATTGTTCACTTTTTAATTTTTTTTTTTTTTTTTTTGGGGGGGGGGGGGGGGGGCTTCGATCAATTTATCAGAATCAAAAGGCATAGACCGTGCAGTCTTAACTTTGAGCTACATTTTCGACTTAATTTTCCAGATATTCCAGGCTCGATAAAAATCGCCTTTTTTTTTAACCGGTAAACCCACTAAAGCATTTGAAACATTGATGGAAAAGGAGGAAAGAATATTTGGTAACCAGCATTTTCTCTTTTTCCCACAACGTTTTTTACCCTATCAATGACAAATCCCATCGTTCAATCCCCATTTAACTCCTAGTCTGCGAATGCTCTCAAGTAGTAAAGAGAAGTCTGGAACTGTGTCGTTCGGTAAACAGCAGGAGTCGTCTACAACAAATTTGTTCTAGGGGATATATAGGATCTGACATGACCTGGTGTTTGTGATAAAATTTTATTAAACGAGTCTAAACAAAATGTTATCAAGTGAGCCTTTGGCGAATATTTGTTCTTGACGAGTTCAATAAAATTTTATTTCAAACGCCAACGAATATAAGATTCTATTTATCACATAACGATATTTTACAAATTATAGATCAGAAGATGCAACACCATCTGTATAAGGACCCGCGGTAATATCCATAAAAATCCCATTTACTTCTATGAAATACGTACAAAATGACGTCAAAAATTACGTCATTGAATTGTGATATGAAACGTGAATAAGATAAGAAAATTCGTAATGGGTAGTACAATGAAAACAAAAGAGGTTATGTGATAAATAGAGTTTATTTCATCAGCTTGTGGTTAATATGGAGAAATATTTGCCTCAAAAGGGAAAGGTCCGCGAAAATAACGAGTGCCTTACGGCACTCGTTATTTTCGCGGACCTTTCCCTTTTGAGGCAAATATTTCCCCATATTAACCACAAGCTGATGAAATAAATTATATATTATATTTCCTCTGATTATTTTGTCGACGAATGCCACTTTTAGAACTAGTGATCTCAAGTCAATTAACCGGATAACCGATATTTTCAAAAAAAGTAGTTCCAGATTTTCGGCAGGAGGAAAATATTCACTGTGACGGGGAAATAATTCCCCCAGCTTAAATTACGACATTTCTTTACCCATAACATTTCTAAAAATAGATACATGAAATATAATATAACAAATTACTATTTTTTGAATGAGATGGTTGAAAATTTAATCCGTTCTATTCTATTCATATATTTATTTGATCAATACTTTTGAAGCATTAACAATTATAAGCTTAACCAAAACTGTTGGATAAAGTCAATGAAAAATTAAACATACATTTTCTACATTTGCTTCTAGATCTAGTCAATGTGTTTCAAACCAGAAGAATTATAAGAGCAAGTAGACACATAAACAAACATGGCGGGTTCCAAATCTTATCTTTATACAGGCCTATGGCTGATGTATTTGATGACGTCATGTAATTCAATGGAGCCACACTGTTCTAAGTTTCCTTACGAGGAAGCGTTACTAGAAAAACTGGTAAGATTGGAATTTAAAGTTGAGCAAATGGACAGTGGTATCAGGGCCGTTCAGGACGAGGTGCTAGAAGAGCTGAACAAACTGAAGAAAGAGAGAGAGGACAACGTGGCTTTCCGGAAACAACTGGAAGAAGAGATGAGAGAGAACTCCAATAAAACAGTGGCGCAGGTGTTGAAACAAGCAGAATCGGTGATAGAAGAAATACAAGGACATATGCTTGTTACGTTAGACAAGGCTGTAAAGGATTTGGCCATCGCACAAAACCTTTCACTTCAAGGTTAAGTGTCTTACTTCTATTCTTCATATCCCAATCTCAATATTTTAGAACAGAACTGTTCTATGATTTTTTAGAGAAACTATAGGCATAACAAACTCGTGATTATTGAAAAAAAAAATAATAAAATAAAAAACCTTGATTATATCGAATAATTCAAAGTATTTGGTGGAAACATATGTTTAAAAAAGAATCAGCAGCAACTTTAACAGTGTGAACTGCTTTAGCAATGTTTTCAATGAAAATTCATCTTTCTTATTTGTTTGGCCCCTATGCAACAGCTTTTCGTAGCCTCAATCTCAAGAATTTTCTAAATTTCAAGTTAACGCAATTTCTGATTGGATAAACCAATGGTTACTTTCTAAATATAGAATCAAACCAAGAGTGCAATTTAGAATGATTTGGTTAGAACTGGCCCAGATAGGATCATACATGTATAAAGCTTATGAAGCACTTCGACGTCCTCAAGAATTTTCTTAATTTCAAAGTGAAGCATTTCCTGATTGGCTTAACCAGATTGTTCAGTCAGTCAGAGATCGAGTTACTTTCTGATTATACAATTAAGTAAAGAATGCAATTTAAAATGATTTTGGTGAATAAATAGGCCCAGGTAGGCTTATCTATGTGTGCTTTTGAAGCACTAGGAGCTTGTCCATGTGTGCTTATGAAGCATTATGAGGTTATCCATGTGTACTTATGAAGCATTAGGAGCTTGTCCATGTGAGCTTATGAAGTATTAGTGGCTCATTCATGTACACATATGAAGCACTGTGAAGTCTACAGCGACTTTTAAGCTTCCTTTAGCAAGATTTGCTTCACGGGACTTATACTCGTATGGATGGCTCACTGTTCGGTGTGGTGACCGGTCCGTTCATAATATGTTTGTTTGATTAGCCCTCAGAAAGGAAGCCTGTGTTCCAGTCTGATAATTTTTCTTACATATGTTATGACATTACGGTATCAAAATTGACAATTATTGCGGAGTAAATTTAAGAAATAATCTTCTTTCTATCGTGGTTTATCGTTCAATAAACCACAGTTGTGAGTTATGAGGCACAATAAATAATCCACAAGGGCGATAGCCCGAGTGGTTTATTCATTGCGCCTCATAACTCACAACGTGGTTTATTGAACCATAAACTACGATAGAAAGAAGATTATTTCGATTCTAACATGACCAACTCTTAATGAAAGGAAAACAAGTTCATGCTTAGAGTAAAAACGCGGATGCAGATTATATTCCATTGAATAACTTATTTACTTACTTTATACAGAATGACGTCACTCTATATAGAATGACGCAGATTTTACCACGCTTTCATTGCACTGTATTTATAGAGTTGAATTCACGTGTCATGTTAGAATAACAGTTTTGCCACAGATCTGTAAAGACCGTGAAATAATACGTCGATATAGAGGGATTAAAAATATTACCAGCTGTACCAGGCTGTCTGAAAAAGAAATGATTTACTGTTTCAGATTCCAGTCGAAATTTTATGATTTTTAGATCTCTAAATCAAAATTTACCCATAGAGTAAAATTCTTTTCGTTATAAGTATATGCCTTGTTATTACATTCTGTTACTAATAATAGTAACATTTTCTACTGAAAATGGTGTAATATCAGTGTCACGCGAGGGCAGATATGGCGGGGCAACGGGCTGATATCTGATATCCTGCCCTTTGACAAGATATTTGTTCTAAATCTATAAAGGATTAAATATCTACAACAACACACGTATAAAATTTTAATGTTTATGTACTGTACGACGTTTCGGCATTTCTTTTAATTCTTTTTAAATGACTAATTTTTTAAATGACTAATTTTTTTTTCTAAATCTATAGTAACAGAACACTCGCTCGTTAACTAACGTTCTCAAAACATCCAGTTTGAAAAAAAAAAAAATGGCTGAATCAGTCCACCACTCGCTAGCGGACAAATCTTCAGAACTACAATGATTGAATCGTAAAACCAGCAACGACATGATAAGTAGAGAATAAATTGTTGTTGTCTTGGATTGGGAAAGTTTATCGGGCAAGGCGTGGTGTCTTATATGCTAGTAGTTCTACGAATTTTATCCGCTGAGCCGGGGGAACCGAGCCTGATTAAATTTCCAAGTCCAAAGCATCAACCATCTTCTCTATTTATCCTGTTTCTCATTTACAATTCATTACATACCAAATTGAATATTTGGTTCGGAAAAAAAAAACATATCGATATATTTTTAACTATGAATAAAGATAGAGAACTGTTTATTTAAACTGTCCTTATACTGTATAGGCCTATGCAACTGCGATAGTGAAGATGAATGATGCATGATTACGTCATGAACGTGACGTTTACCCGCGGAAAAAAGTTTTGTCGAATGAAGACGAGAATTTCTCTGTTTTAAGTGTTTAAACATGTTAGAAAACGAAAATATCGAGCAAATGATCCATGAATGTAATAAACAGGTTATTACACGGCTGATGAGGGCCGGAGAGTGATATCGGCCCGCCACCTCGAAATCTGTCCTCGGGCTAAAGCCCTCGGGACAGATATCAAGGTGGCGGGCCAGTATCACTCTCCGGCCCTCATCAGCCGTGTAATAACCTCTATTTATTGTAACAGCGAACCATAATGATTAATTGCTTCAACTCTTTACGAGACTTGTATATACTGAAGTTATTTGCGAACAACCTTTTAACTCTTGACCAAACGACAAACGACCAAATTTTAGACTGGTCGAAACTAAAAGCATTTGGCACCGACAACGTAAATGTTGCACCAAATATTAATTGGTTTCTTAGAAAGGGTAAAATTCATTGTGTAACAAAGGGAAAAAGGATAGTAACAATGTTTTCAAAAGTCCTTTTCCTTGGGTTCTAAAGCAATCAAGAATCGCGCAGTGAAGGTTTAAATGCAGTAAATGTAATGGTATTAGTTCTTGAACAGGCATAAAACATAGTAAAAAAAAAGATAAAATGCTGGTAACCAGCATTTTCTCCTTGTTCTACCATTTTTTCAAAAGGCTCCTACTTTTGGGCTTTAAAAATACGGGATTATTTGGTTCAGAAATGATAATGACTGTGTCTCTCTTTTCTTTACAAATGTGTATAGTGCATTTGGTTTCTATCTAAACTAACGTTTTTATCAAATGCATTTAACCCTTTACCACACAATGACGACTTTTGACACCCCTGATAGAGAAGGCTTTTGAAAACATTGTGGGAAAAGGAGAAAATGCTGGTAACCAGCATTTTCTCCTTTTCCCATAATGTTTTCTACCCTATCAAAGAAAAATCATTTAATATGATCCACATTGAAACTGTCCTCTGCAAATGCTTTCAATTCGGACAGGTCTAAAATTGGTCGTGTGGTAAAGGGTTAAATTGAACAGCTTCTTCAATATTTCTTTGTTGCAAGGTTAGTTACCAGTATTTATAAAAACCATGCAGAAATGTAATTTGTCAAACCTTTTTATTTTTGATTTCATGATTTTTATTATTTAGCTCTATCGTAATATTTTAGACTCTTTTGGACTTAGCCACAAGGGAGTGAGGGACAGTTGGAGAACAGTCATAAACAATAACCAATCATAGTAAAACCATGTGTTTTGTAGTAATTTTATTCATATTTAGATTCAGTAGTCACTTATGAACACAACTATAGGCTGTAAGAATTGACCTGGCAGTTCACTGTATTCTGGATTGAGGTAGAATCGGTAAATCGGAAATCACCCTGAGTAGCCGTATAATGCAATTTAAAGATAAAGAACGCCAGAATTGAAAAACATGGATAAGAAGCACCTTTTTTTTTTCTATTTCAAAATGTTTTCTAACGGTGAGGTCTATGCACTTCACGAGTCCATAAAACAAAGAATGAATAAAAACTGCTATTATACGTGTTTACGTACATTGGAGACGAACAATTACGAACTGGCTCGAGACCACTAAAATGAAAATAATACTGATCTACCTACTAGTGTCAAAGGTTAATCACGCCCTTCCAGGTCAATTCTTACAGCCTATACCATAACACTAGAAACAAACATATAAATCTCATGTTTCACAATGATCACCCTTAATTCTATAGAAATTGAATTTTTTGAGTATGTATATTCCGTTATAAATTCTTTTACCATTAAACAGATAGCACTTTTTTTTTCAATCTTCCTAACCGAAAAGATGTGATACAAAATATCCATAATTTAGAGAATTGATAAAACCATTTCCAAAAGAAAACAAAGATGGTATACCTCTTCAGGTCAATTTCTGCCTTTCCAGGAATGTTTCTTGAAAGTGGCTGTATGGGAAAAAAAAAGTTATTAAAAAAAAATATGTCTGTGTAAGGGTAAGTTATCGTGAACCTAGATTTTCAATATGCTTGGCCTCATATGTAAATGCTTTCAAGTTTACTATGGGATAGTATGCTGTTCTATTTGTTGCACTCTCTCCACTTTTTTTTGAAGTCAAAATTAAAAATGGGTTTAATGGACAAAATAAGGTTATAAATTCTTCAAGTATTTTTTCTGTAGTGGTTTTTGTAAAATAATCAGAAATTTCCTTAAGAAAAATTAAAATAGATGATTTTGAGCCAAACTTTAGTTTTTATACCAACCAAATGGACTATAAAATTTTACTTATACAAATTATATAGCCGCTGGTAAACAAAATCTAAGTCACTATTTGTATATTTTCAGAATTTGCTGAGTCCTCAAACATTTTGTTTCGAGCTAGGGATGTTTCCAATTTAACTCCATCATCGGGTGAATCCATGATCTACACAAATGTAATGACGAATCAAGGTTCGGGCTACAACTCAAAAAACGGAATTTTTACCGCACCTATAGCTGGTCTGTATCTATTCAGAGCACAATTCTGCACCCAAAGCGATTACTATTTTAACTTTGCCTTCTACGTTGATGGCACCAAAAAACAAGCAACGTCGATGGGTTCATCTAAACAAGATTGTATCACTGGCGTGATGCCCATTGAGCTTAGAAAGTCATCCGAAGTGAGCGTCAAATGTATCTCTGGCGGCTATAAACTGTTTTCCAGTTCAGTGCGTTGGAATATCTTTTCAGGCGTGCTTATCAGACCCATCAATAATGACTAAACGGCTCTAGAAAGTCTTATAATGTAGTATATTAACCCTTTTCCACATAATTTCAAGGTTTTACGACATTGATGAAGAATGCTTTTGAAAACATCATGGGAAAAGGAGAAAATGCTGGTAACCAGCATTTTTTTCCTTTTCCCACAACGTTTTCATCCCTTCCAAAGACATATTTAAGTTTTGGAGTCATATCTAATTTGTTGTCTGCAAATGCTTTGAATATGGACCAGTCTAAAATATTCTCGTTTGGTAGAGTTAAACTGATACATGTACCAATTTTACTATAGCACAGTCTTCGTCCTTTTTCTTGTAAACTCGTTTTATGTGGTTTTTACTACGATCAAAAAGGATATAGTAACTGTTCATTATGGCTTGGCATTTTAAAAATGAGACGTAATACACTTAGGCTTAGGTACGCTCTTCGTCCGTTTCCGTGAAGCCCCGTTTTACGTGGATTTAATAGAGTCAAATAGGATATCGTAACATTTCTAAAAGGAGTGGCATTGTTGAAATTAGACACTTTTTATACCTCGTCACACTCCTCGTCCGTTTCCGTGAAGTCCCGTTTTATGTGATTGTTCTGAAGATAGATGGGATATCGGAACAATCGTTGTAGTGAGCTTGTCAGTTCGGAGGACAGGCCATACCAGAGTAAGTTCACGGAATATGCAGACGTGTCAGCTAAACTTTGTTGACTCTTTACCTTTTCAGATACAAATCCCATAACTGCAGCCATACTTAATTTGTCGTCTGTAAGGTCTTTCATTACAGACGAGTCCGATTTTGTTGCCTGGTTGAGAGTTAACCGACATAATGCTAAAAGTTCGATAAAAGTGCAAAGTGTTGTACAAATGCAAATCGATGTATTTCTCTGTAAAAACGAAGTTTTCTGCTGTTGCGTTTTCAAAATGATGACATATCAATCTGGTGACCATATATAAAATACTGATAAATACCACAACCACATATAAAATGCCGATAACCAGCATTTTCTCTTTTTTCCAACTTATTTTCTAACCTTTTAGAAATACAATGTAAATGGATTTGCAACGACATTAACAACCCCGATGAAGTTATTCACCTCTATCCATCTGTAGGTGAAAACTGTCATCGGAATCGATAGACCACGTTAAAAATTAATTGTACAAACTGTTTGTAAACTGAAATGTACTTAAAAAGATTTTGATACAAAATAGTTGCTCGTGATTTTCTTTTTAAGTGGATGCCTACCATTTTAAGAACGGCAAAGCGGTGTATTTCCGGCAAAGAAATGTACCGTGTAGGTGCGTATCACCCATCGTAACGAATGACGAAATTTGACAAAAAACGGGACTTGTCTCTGAAATGTTAAGAAATATTGTGGTTAAAAGATTACCATCATTTTCTTCTTTTGCCACAAGGTTTTCGAACGTTTTCTTCTCAAGGGTGATCACTTGTTTGTATTGTGTTTAACCCCTTTTTAAACACTATTCAGTCACATCGAGACGACCAATGCACGTATCCGTACATTTATGAATTCCCTTTTACCAGTGTTCGCCAAATATTCATCCCCTGCCACCGCCTGCTTTCCATCGAAATAACGATCAGTAGAAATGGATAAAAATGTTTCTTGTTTGAATGACTATCGTTAATCCTCGGAAAGCAATTGGCCGAGCTGGGCAATCGACCCAAGGATTCCCTGGTTCCAAGCCCTGTACATTACCGACCGTGCTATCGGGGACGGTCTCAAGGGTCATGAATGCACGGTATTGTTTGGTACAGGGTTATGGAAAGACCTTGATGAGATACTTGGATGATTTATGGGTGTAAATTTAAAAGAATAAATAAATTTCGAAGATCAATAGGGAAATAGGTCTACATGGAACAATAACACATAGCAAATTCCCACTCTTTTTTATTTTCGTATTTAAGTAAGTAAATTAAGAAGTATTTATCACAAAAAATATTTATATAAATGTTGCATAAATAAAATGATTAAAATCTATAGGCACATCTGAATTTGTTCTAGGCACAAGGAAAAAACGTCATTCAAAAGTACATCCACTAATGAGACATGCTCTGTGAAAAGGGGGCTTAATGAATGCATCTGCGAAAAGTATCGACTCAGGTCAGCCTGCGCAGTCCGCGCAGGCTGACCTGGGCCGAAACTTTTCGCTATAAGTCAATTTTCTGTATGTCAAAGGACCAGTCTACCTCATGATTAAGTCGGTTGTTTAAAAAAGTGGCTATTATGGATCCATAATGATGTGATGACTTGGGTTGGTATCAATTTTCAAGGAGATGCATTAAGTCCCCTTTTGCCAGAGCATGCCTCAAGTCTTATATGAGCGCAGCACTGGGACAAGGGAGTTTAATGTATCTTCGCTATGCTTTGTATCAAGCAAGTCATGGCAAAAAAAATCGATCTAGATCCATTTTTGCCTTGATATCGGCTGAATCATGTGGTAGCATGGTTCCTCTACATGCAGAAAATTTACCTTTAGCAAAAAGTTTCGACCCAGGTCAGCCTATGCGGAATGTGCAGGCAAACATGGGTCGATAAATTTTGCAGATGCATTAAACCAGCTTTTTTTATCAGAACACGACTCCTATGAACATGTATATATTAAAACAACTAGCACTTCACTTAATTCATTCCTCACTTTGAATGTCGTATAAAGTCTTTGCAGAGGTAAGCTTTACAAGAGGGCCATAATGATGCTATATCGCTCCACTGACTTATAGATAAACCGGCCATAAATGGCCAAGAGAGGAAAATGTATCAGTTAGAAAGAAGCCTGTATTGCCACTGAATTTCATAGAGAAAAAAATCCAAGCAAAGCGAACATTTTTTCTTCTTTTTGACATGCCGATAAGATGTCAAAAGAAGCTCGATTGAACGTTTATTCATACTAAATTTAAGTAACTTTCAACAAACCAAGTTTACATGATAAGGTTTCCAAAAATTTTGTAGCAGTGAAAAGTTTTTCTTTGCAATTAATGTTAAAGTTTGGCCAAACAGAACGAGACAAATATCACTACATGTTAATTATAAACACATCTCAGCATAAACTTTGAACATTAAAATAAATCATTTGACTTAAAATTGAACATTTTGTAACCAGAAAACTTGAATATACAGTAAGAGCCATGTGGGTACCGTTGTACCATGATTGAGATAAATAACTTTTAACAAATATATGCAATAAAAACGTGTTCGATTCTTTGATTTGAATTATGCTTAACAAAATCTTATTATAACTGAAAAATCCAAGCCAACAGAAGCTATATTTTAGATAGACAAAAATTCTATCTAAGCAATTTGATAGAGGTCCACTAAAGCATCATTTATGCCAAATTTGTAGCAAATTCCATTTTTGTTTTTAGTGGAGTAGATTCATGTTATGAAAACAGATATATACTGAATTTATGCCAGCAGAAGCTAGAACTCGTAAACCGCTCATAAAAGTGGCCAGATTGTAACAATCCGTGTACTTTTACGGATATGTGATATCCGTAAGGACTCGTAAGAAAAATCTGTAAGTGTGAAGGGGGCATTATTGAGCAGTTTAAGGGTCAATCCATATCCAGTTGCAATGATTCCATTTGGCTCAGGTTGTGGGGTTCTTATTTGAAAAGATAAAAGGCATTGCTGGTTAAAAAAAAAAGAATATGCTGGTTATCATCAATTTCTTCCTTCAGCTGTGTTCTCAAAGGCCTTTTTCCTCAGGGTGATAAAGAAAATTTGGTTTGGTTAAAGGTTAAAAACATGCATTTGAAAAGATTTGTGTCATATCAAGAAGTGTCAAACAAAACAAAACAAAAAAAAAAACAATAAAAACATTCAACAAAACTAATTTAAAACAGGTCGATTCAATAACCTATACAATAATAAACTAGACCACAAATTTTTGTCTAATCCAAAAGGAAAATATTTTTGCAGACTTTGAGGTAAATAATTATAACTGCAAAACTGAGAGTTGTCTCTTGAACAGAAGAAAACATTGTGAAAAAGGGAGAAAATGCTTGTTACAAGCATTTTCTCCTTTTTCCATTGTGTTTCCAAAGATAATTTTCCCAAGACCACTAAAACTCTGGATTTATGTGGTAAAGGCTCAATTTAATTTCCACCAGATGGTTACTTGTATTTTCTCTTTTTCTTACAATTCTTAAAAAAAAAATATTGGATCATTTGGTGAACCAGGCCAACACTTCATTCACCTAGATACAAAATTGAGATCCCATTAAATTTGAAATCATTTACAAGAAAAGGAACACTGCATGAAAAAATATTTTGTTCACAGTATATTGTGCCACTTAGACAAAGAGTTCATTGCGAGTTAAGTCCCTTTTCTTTTACACTGTTTAATACGTTACCCATCGTCAAAATTTTGGACTTGGCCAAATTCATAGCATTTGCAGACGACAAATCAAATGTTGCTAAAATGAATTTTTCTTTTTTCATTGGATAGAAAACATCATGGGAAAAGAAGAAAATGCTGGTTACCAGCATTTTCTCCTTTTCTCACAATGTTTTCATAAGGCTTCTTCCTCAAGGTCGTTAAAATTTGGGACTGAGTGGTAAAGGTCATCTGCAACAGCTTGGTAAATGTGAAAGTCAGATAATAGCAAGGGTTACACAAATTTTGTTAATAAACAGACATCTTGGTCTGTATTCAGCAACCCTTCTTCAGCCTATTACAAGTCTTCTTCTCAGGTATCTTCGAAATTTTATAGTCATGCAACTTCTGACTGGCTAAACCAAATGATATGATTTTGCCTATCAGAAGCTGATTACTTTCTAAACCAAGAATTAGAGTAAGGATGTTCTTAAGAATGGTTGGTGAATGAAGGCCCTGAAATCACTAAAAGATACCATAACAAGAGGGCAATAATGACCCTGTATTGCTCCACTGGCTTTTATAGAAATGTCTTTTGTACCTAATTGGCACTGACAGAGACACAGTCTACCCAAATGATCATAACAAATAACATCAAAATAAATCACTCTCACTGAAAACTGAACATTTTCTATCCAAAAAACTGAAATACCCTGCACCAATCATCTAAAAATGCCTAATGGTTTTGCACTAGAAGTTTTTTTTAAAAGATTTGCTATTTTTTTTTAGATTTGTTGCCATGGCATCCAGGGATTTTAATAGAATAAAATTCTTTGACGACATTCTGAAGAGGGCCATGGCAGGATCATTACTGTGAAGTTTAATCAAAATTAGATGAGTAGTTTAGAGAAAAAGACGTTTTTAGTAAATGTTAACACATGCATACATGGATGGTGCACAGACGGGCGGATGCACGACAGATACAGGGCCATGACATAAGCTCATTGGCCTTTGGCCAGTGGAGCTAAAAACATTGTTCATTACGACTATTTTCTAAACTGATCTTCACCAACTGTTTGTTCCTTTCTTTTACTGCACTGATGATTGGAAAAGAATTACACATACAGTCGTACAATTGAAAATTAAGCGACACAGGAAAATATTGTGAAAGATACCATAAAAAGCATTGTTCCGTTCGACTAATTTCTAAACTCATCTACAAGATATAAAAAAATAAATTCAAAACCATCATGTTCCATGAGTTATTGAAAAAGGTTTTGATGAAAAGTGACATGTTGCCCTAAACCAACTGGTTTTTTTTTTATTTCTTTTGGTGCATCAATGATCGTTAAAGAATTATACATGATATGATATAATTTTCAGCAATTTATAACAATTTTTAAACAATGTATACATATTATAAATATTATCGCTGTTTGAGAAGAAGATCCGTTAAAACCACACCTGCTGAATAATCTCTCATGTCAATGGTTGCAGTGCCATGGAAAGCGATGTTGGAGAAAATTGTCACATACTCAAACAAAGCAAAGAATGAATATACTGAAACAGAGGAAATGTAAAATGATATAGTGATACAATAACTATGTTCTGTTTTAGCAAAATTTGACAAAAAATCTTTCTAAAACGGTCATCAAACAATCCCATTTTTCTAATCCGAGACAGGGGCTTTTAAAAACATTTTGGGAAATAGCATTTGCTACTTTTTGCGACAGTGTTTTCTACCCTGTCAAAGACAAATCTGCAAATCTGAATGTCATAACATATGTTGTCTGCAAATGTACAAGTCTAAAATTTTGTCGTATGGTAAAGAGTTTACAGAAGACAAAATTTTACACCTGGTGATATTGAAAGTTTTGGCAGAAGACAAAGTCAATTTGCCTAAATGATATATTCTATCTTTGAAAAGGTAGAACATATTATGGAAAAAAGGACAGAATATTGGTTGCCAGAACTGTCCCTTTCTCAATTGTTGTACTAAGAAGCCTTCTATATCAGGGTTGTCAAAACATGGATTTGCATCGGATAAAAAACCCTAGTAGGTCTTTATATCAGCCTAAGAAAGAAAGGTTTTCAAAATATTGTGAGAAAAGGACACTCTACCCTTTCATGGACCAGTCCCATCATTTGTGTCCAATTTGTACTCTGCAAACACAATCCTGAGTTTTTAACCACCCTAAGGAAAAGGCCTTTTGAAAACATGTTGGGCAAAGGAGAAAATACTGGTAACCAGCATTTTCTCCTTTTCCCACAATGTTTTCTACCCTTCAAATGATGAATAACACTTATCCTGTCATTGCAAAAGCTTTCAATTGGGCAAGTCTAAAGTCTGGTTGTTTAATAAAGAGTTTTGACCTCTATAAATACATGCACAACCTTTCAAATACCTCCAGCCCAATATTTATCTAGCAGAGAGTTGCTACATTGCCAAAGGTTAACTACATGCACTAACCTCTGCCCAAAATATGGCAGTTGGACATATGTTTGTGCAATTTAACCCTTCGCTAAGCGTGATTCAACAACCTTTTGGGGACAGTGTAGATCAAGATCAGACTGCACAGAATGTCGATCTACTCTGTCCGATAAGGAGATATTCTCCAAAACATGAGTTTGAAATATAATTTCTCTGGTTTTTACAGTTGGCTCGAAAGTTTCATGTAACGAATGTAGCAGGTTAAGGGTAAAGCATTCTTTGACATAAATGAAATGCCCAATCAATTCAATCTAGGTGATTAACTGAGCACCCTATCTTCATGTGGTACACCAATGTTTAGATGCACTATTTTTCAAAGTTTATATACAAGATCTCACATGAGTGTTTATGTACTGTCATTTTTATTCACCAAGATGACAAAAATTATTTGATGGGAGCTTTAATTTTGCAGAGAACTTTAAAATTTATTCAACCGAAATAATGGAACTTGTCTTTGAAATAGTAGAAAACATTTTGAGAAAAGAAGAAACGGCCGATTTCCAGTATTTTCTTCTTTTTCAACAATGTTTTCAAACGCATTCTTCTTCAGGGTAGTTAAAGCATACAATCTTTCTGTAAACAGCTTAGTATACATACCGTATGGTTCACAATGGCTGTTGTGTCTAAAGTAAAGATATATGGCAAAAATAAACCCTGAGATGTTTATTCCAGCTAAGATCTTCTTGTATAGATATGACTTTGAGTCCTGAAAAGTAAATCACAGAAATATGTTTAACCCTTAACAAGACAGTCCCAAGTTTAAATGACACTGAATAGATGAATAGATGAATAGCGTTTTAAGGCCCGTCGACAACTTAGGTCATATTGGGCGCACTTACTTAGTAAACAATAATGCGAGGTGAAAATAACATACATGTGCAACAACATAAGACAAACATGATAAATGAGGAATGGACAAAACACAAAATGATGCCCCTTTTGTCGCCTTTTACGACATGCATGCTGTCACTTTTGTTCCGCCAGATGAAATGGCAGATGTGACGATCGCGGGACTGCAGTGGTTTATTCTTATACCCCCGATTAAACCACACGGGGTCCCACAGGCCAATTGATTCCCATTCCAAACCCTATTTACATCGAGAAAAAAATACAGGATTTGGAATAAGAACTACCCAGCCTGCTGCAATCCTACGAATTACGAGGAAAGCAGCCGTTTGTCTCTAATTTTAGTCGCCTTCTACGACATGCCATAGAGAAAGGCCGAGGTCCTATTCTATAAATTAAAAAAACCCGGGACCCCACGGGGAAAATGACACTGAAGAAAAACCCTTTTTGAAAACAATGAGGAAAAGAAAATGCTGCTAGCCAGCATTTTCTCTTTTTCCAACAATGTTTTCCGGCCGTTCAAAGACATATCATGATATTTGAGTTATGTTTGATTTCTCATCTGCAGAAATTTTAATGCTCTCAATTTGGACAAGCCTAAAATTTTCTAATTTAGTTAAGAATTGAAATAAATGCACTTTAATCATCTCCTAATTAACACATATCAATATCTAAAGGAAACAGCTGTCTGACGGACAGAATTTTAACACATAACTACCCTTGTTTTCCATGTAATACAGCGATTATGTTTGAGAAAGGCAAATAAAGCAATCTCTGGGCAAAGCTATCCAAACATATGCCTTACTTCTAAAAGCTTGCTTACCTGAATTTCCATGTTAATTCAACTTCCAAAAATGATAATTATGACAAAGCTACAATTGTTTCTTTTAATCTTTAGGTCTAGATTTTTTGTAAGATGTTATGCATGAATGTAAGCTTCTTTGGAACTATTTTTTGACTCGGACTTACACCTTTCAATGTAGTGAAAAGGTCTCATATATGAAAACTATGAAACATTTGCACAACTGGGCCTATGTTTTCTACTATTATGAACTATAATTCTGGAGATAGAGTTATGTAATAAAAAGACTGATATTCCTTGGCTTTAAATGTTATCGAACTTTTCCAGAAAAAATTGTCTAGAATTAACACCTCACCACACAACAAAACTTCAGACTGGTCCAAAATGAAATAATTTGCAGATGAAAAATCTAATGTGGCAAGAATGAAGGCATTCATATGAGAAAGTGTAGAAAATATTATGAGGAAAAGGAAAAAATGCTGGTCACCAGCATTTTATTCTTGTCCCACACTGTTTTATATAGCCTTTTTTCCCTCAAGGTCACTAAAACACTTGATTGTGTGGGAAAAGGGTTAAGTTTGCCAAAGTCTTGCTCAATGATATTTTTCTCAGACTTGTTCAATTAAATTTTATGTCAAATACCAAGGTTTGTTGATTCCTATAATAACCTCCAATACAAGAATCTTGAACAGCCATGCATATGTATTCTGCATCTTCTTTTGCCAAGTTTTATATGTTATCAGGGTAAAATCAATATCCTCTCTGGGCTTGAGTTAAAAAATCCAAAATCTCAACTATTTTGGGCTTTATGTTTTGTATGTATGTGTGTGTGTGTGTGTGTGTGTGTGGGGGGGGGGGGGGGGGGCTTTATGCTTTGTTTTGGATATTATGCTTTGTAAGGTGTGATTCAAATAAATTCATGGCAACAGTTCACCCAAGCTTCTTTGTTTCTTTATCATTTGCTCACCATTCATCAAACAATCCTTTGATTTAATGACCCCTGAGAAATAAAGCTTTTGAAATATCATGGGAAAAGGAAAAACGAGCAGGTGCCAAACCTTGGCTGCATTTGCTTGATTTTCAGTAAAAATTGTAAGTCAAAAAAAGGGAATAACTGTGTCAAAAATACTTTGATGGTAACCTGCCCCTGGGAAAATGGGGGTTTATATATCTCTGTAATGCATGATACCAAGGAGGTAGTCACATTATTGTGGATCCATAAAATCCATTTTTTTCCAACAAACCAATGAATCATGAGGTAAACTGGTCCCTTAAGCTGCAAGAAAATGAACCAATAGCAAAAAGTTTTGACCCAGGTCAGCCTGTGCTGACCTGGGTGGATACTTTTTGCAGATCCAATAAACCCCCTTTTAACAGAGCATGGCTCATCTGATTTGTCTCTGAAAATTAAAACCATCACTAAAAAAGGAGTGAAAAAGCTACAACAAATCTTAAAATGTCAAGGCTAATAAATTTCGTTTGACCAACTATCTCAAAACAAATAAGAAATCTGACCTTGGAACAAAATGTATGTTACATCTTAACCTGGGTTCCAGTCCAGTCATTTTATCCTTTTATACATGTATATTCTGACATTACTTGTCAAAAATGATGATAATAACTACAGAACCGATTAACAGATTTGCCACATATCTGTGGCAGACTATAATAGGAGACCACCATTAAGAGTGATTAGGTAGTTATTACTGCCTGATCCCAGGCCAGTTAACTCTTTTACCAAACGACAATATTTTGCACTCGACCAAATTGAAAGCATTTGCAAACTACATTTCAAATGTGGCTAAAATGATGAAATATGTCTTTGATTGGGTAGAAAACATTGTGGGAAAAAGGAGAAAATGCTGGTTACCAGCATTTTCTCCTTTTCCAAGAATGTTTTCAAAATCTTCTTTCTCAATGTTGTTAAAACTCAGGACTATGTGGTAATGGTAAACCTCTACAAATATTTAAAAAAAAGAAGACATTTCCTCTGACCTGATAATCTGATCTTGTTGTTACAGCAGTATTTGCCCAGTGTATAATGTAAATTGTAAGAAGCATGTACATCCAGGATGTGATGATAAACAGTATAAAACACCATTCATGAATATCTGAAAGAGAAAAAAAAATCACAAAAATATGTATTGGTCTTTCGCATGCTAAGCTCATGACGTGGTAAATTTGTAATTTTGAGACTGCTACAGTATAAATCCTTAACGTTGGACTTGTCCAAACTCAAAGGAGTGAGAGCAGTTGCAGACAAATTAACATTTTACCACACAGTCCCGAGTTTTAAACACCCTGTGTGGAAAAAGGAAAAAAATGCTGGTTTCCAGCATTTTGTTCTTTTCCCACTTTGTTTTTCAAAGCTTTCTTTCTTAGGGTGGTTAAAACTTATGATTCTGTTGCAAGAGGTAAAAATAGCATGTGATCAACTAGTCTGATACCAGCTTTTGGATTTCTTTGCAGAAAAGCAAATGCATAAATTGAGGTAAAACCACACTAAAAAAAAAAGCATCGTGAAATATTAAATATGCTGCTCCTTTTCGACAATGTGTTTTCCATTAGTCACAATGATCTTGACTGCCTCTCTGTTGGGAAGCATCAAAAAGTATATTCATGAGGTAAAAATTAATACTTTTTGCTTGCTGACAGTGATAACAAAGATCAAATGACAAAGGAAATGCAGTCTGATCTTGAATCTTGCAGTATCTTGACCCCTTTTTGGCTGCCTCTTTACTGACTTAACATTATTAGTTTAAGGCTCGGGGCGACATGATTCACCACAGCCGTGAACAAGTTTTCAAGTCCCCTGCCACCTGACCGTACAACGAATTTATTATACTGAAAAGTGTTACCATTCCAACATTTGTTAAGCAAATTTTACCTGTTTTTTGGTTTAAAAAAATGATGACGCTGACGAAGTAGAATTTCCCTTCTGAGTGCCCCAATTCAATGAAAACTGACATCACTGGGAACTGACGTCATTAAAACCTTGGTAATACGTGCTAAAACGTGCAGCTTGGCGCATAATCTTGATGTTCATCTTGATCGATGCCGCCATTTTGGATGTTGTGTTGATAGTGTAGTCATGTATACAGGGCTCCCGAAAGGGAAACTGCTTTTACGTTGGTTTTGCCAGTGTACATGATATATATGTTCGGGGCATATTATCCAATCAGATCACGAGAAATTTCTTTGCAGTATAATAATATAATCTTTTACAGTATTTGGTGCCAAATGAGCAAGTAACACTTACCTTTATTTTCATTGGATGATATACTGGTCAACATTACCAGCATGAGATTTTCTATTACATGCAGCATCACAGCTAATTTTACTAGAAACATATACACTGATTGACTTTTACCTGTGAAATGAACAAAAAGGCAAGAATTAGACATGAAATTTAAGTACAGCGATTTTGTAGACAATGTAATCTTCTTATAGAGTTGTGTAGTGAGGTTATCTATTTAAAAGACAGATTTTAAAGTAACAGCAGGGTAAACATGGCCCAATAGCTCAAACAGTAGAGCACTTATATGTACAGCAAGGGATCCAGGGTTTGAGTCCCAATCAGACATGTTTTCCTTGACCTCATTTCTTTGAATTTGGACCCCCAAAATTTTCTAAGTGTCCCCCAAAAGTGTTTGCCTTCCTGTACTCATTCAACAGGGGCCAAATGACCCCTCACGTAAGGTTCTGGGAAAATACTGTGGTCCGGCCAATACATTCTTCTTTGGTTACTTTAGTTTGTAAGATTAAGAAGTATTGGAGTACAAATATGGAGACATGGGGGAGAATGTGGTAGAGTTTTCTATTCCTCAAATAGTCTTTAAACTGACGGAAGGGCCTGACATTGCCCTATAGCTAAATTGGTAGAGCACTTGCACACTGATCTGTGTTTGTTGACTGTATGGTGTTCAACGATATTTAAAGTTACATGGCTGCAGCCAGTGCACCCTTTTATCCTCATCTACCAGTGCTCTACATAATACCTTTCCCCAGCAACTGGCTACTTTTCCACATAGCCATCATTGAAACAATGATCAGCAGTGAGAGAGGAATGAATCCTGTCACAATTATTTTCCTCAATTTTGGATAAAACTGGCAATCCCCACTTTCAAACCCTTTATGCCGCCAGACTCAGCACTCACACAGGAAGCCAAGGGTCCAGGATTGAGTTTTGGTAAGGAAAATTTTCATCTTCAGTTACAGCGTGTATTTCTGACTTTACTTAATATTGTAAAGGTGACAGGCCATGGAGGACTTCCAGCATTTATCATAAATTCATTATAACTTTATCAAAATACATATATCAAAAGACATATATCAAATTGACTACATTATCAGGCCCTGCAGGGTTTATGTTTATGAAAGTTTAACAACACTTAGTAACATACAATAAGATTTTGGTTTTATCTCTACCAGGCCTCGTCCACATTGAAAACATTTGCAGCTGACAAGTTAAGTTTCACTCGGATTTGTCTTTGAACGGGTAGAAAACATTGTGGGTAAAGCATAAGATACTGGTAAACAGCATTCTCAGCTTCCTATGACATTTTCGAACACCATCCTCCTCTGTGTAAAACAAACACATACATAGGACTGGTCTAGGATTCAAATTAATTTCTTGGTTTCTTCAGTATCTGAATGGTGCAGATTTCGCTATAACTTTGGTATACTTGACTTACCTACATGGACCTGTTTGTGCCAGTTATAATAAGCCATTGCATACATAAATCTAGGGGCAGCATGTAGGGCTATGCTGATTCTCCACAGGTAACACTGTGGTCTGTTACCTATAGCTGCACTGATTGATGGAAGGAAATTGTACACCTAAAATGTCAAACAGAAATACAAACAATTGTAAATAGTAAACATTGCATTTTATCACTTCAACTGTTTACTTTTGGCTGCTACTGGACCTTCAAGATAAGTTATTTTAGAAAGCTAGATAACAACAGTTACCATTTATGTAAATCAACGTACATGTATTCTTAACAAATCAATAGTGTCCAAAGAATTTTCTTTAGTTAGCTTGATTAAAACTGTTTTTAGTAAATATATTTTGAATGTTATGATTTCAAAGATTGTTTTCATTTTTTTTCAGCCACTGTAGATCTATGATCAGATTGCAAAGAATGTGCAGTATGATCTTAGTCTGATCTTGATTTCAAGTGCTTCCAATTCAATCTAGTTATGATCATCATTGCACACACAAACAACTTCAAATCTATAGATAACTATTTGTAAAAAAGTTCATAATATGGCTTCAAAACTTTCCATTTGGCTAGAGTTAACTTTAACATTACTGTAGTAGCTTTTATAGCCCATGATGATTCAATATCAGACTGCACAGGACATGCAATCTGATCCTGTATCAATATTGTGCACTTTTTCTTCAATATTCTGACAATGTCCGTCTTGAATTGAAACTTTTTAAGTCTTTTTACCTGATTGAACTTTTCCTTTCACTCATTTTGTTCTCTACTGACTACCAAAAAAAGGTAGTTTTTTGTCTAAAATTAACAGCTACCTCTCCCCCCCCCTTTCCCGAAAAAAAAAAAAGCACTGACTAAGACTGTATTTCATTCACATGTATAATGACACATTACTAAATGACAAATTTCAGACTTGCCCAAAATAAAAGCTTTTGCAGACAAAAAAATAAATATTATGCTTTGAAAAGTGAAATTTGTTTTTGGAAGGGCAGAAAACATTGTAAGAAAAGGAGAATAGGCTGATTACTAGTTTCTCATTTTCTCACGATGTTTTCAAAAGCTTTCTTTGACCCTTAATGCATAGAAATCATCCTTTTAAATACAGGGTGTTTTTAAAGCCTACTGCAAAATTGTTTCATGAGGCACTGACCCCTGGGGTTGTTTTTATTCAACCCCAGCAAAGAAGACTTTTAAAAACAAGGTAAGAAATGGACAAAATGCTAGTGGCCACTACGCTTTCTACCCAAATTCCATTGTTTGAGTCATATTCATGTTGTTATCTGTGAATCATTTCAATTAGGATTTAAATGAGACGCCGACTTTGTCATCTAGTGATGATTTGTCCCTTTACCAAACAATCCCAAGTTTTTAATGACCCTGAGGCAGAACATTTTTGAAAACATTGTGGGAAAAGGGGAAAATGCTGGTAACCAGCATTTTCTCTTTTTCCCATGATGCTTCCTACCTCTTTGAAAAAGAAAATGCCACTTCACCCACATTCAATTTGTTGTCTGCAAATGCATTCAATTTGGACAAGTCTACAAATTGTTTGTGTGGTTAAGAGTTAACTCTTTTCCAGGCAAGAATAATCTTAGACTTATTTAGGTTGAAAGCATTTTAGATGAAAACTTAAATGTAGCTGAAATGATAACATTTGCCTTTAACAGGGTAGAAAAAATTGTGGGAAAAGGAGAAAATACTGGTTAACAGCATTTTCTCCTTTTCTCACAATGTTTTCTCAAAGGCTTTCTCCTTCTGGGCTGTTTAAACTCGAAATGTGTGGTAAGGGGTTGAATGACTTAAATGACAGAGGATAGTCAGCTCTTTCATACATAAACAATGACAAATTCATAACACATGTGCCACTAGGGTTTTATTTATCCTTTGAGGAAGCAATGCCAATTTTTACAGCCATATTATCCAATCTTCTCTCAGTCTGTCCAAAATCTGTAACATTCTGAAAGGTTCAATAGGTACTACAGTTATATGCATCAGAATCATGTGTTGTTTCATGACTCATAATGCAAACTTTGTGCATTTTCAACCCTTTTTTTCTTGTTCCAACACCATTAACACAATATCAGTGCTAATCATTAACATTTTGATGCATTTGATCATTCAGAAAAGTAGCAGTAGTAGACCATTGTGCCTCCTTTAATTTTCGCTTTTCCTTTTATAGGAACATGTTTTCAAGTTTCTTATGGCATATATGCTTTCATGAATGTGTAAATTCAGGAAAATTGAAATTCAGGTCCAAATTCCAGGAATTTTAATAAGATTTTAGGAAGCTATAGATTTCCATGAAACATGTAAAATCGTTACCCTCCATTTTTATGCTGATAATTTTAATCTCATAACACTATCCAAGTTTTTCCTTGTCATTAAATAGAAACTTTGGCTCCCTCTTTGTTTTTTATGAAGTGTGTAAGTATTTTAGCTTTTTCAAGTCATTACAAAGGCTTACAAAGGCAGTGTGAAGGAACTTTAATCCAAGCGTATCAAACTAACACTTAATTTTTCATGGTTTTCCCCATGATGTCAACGAATTCTTAAAAAGAATATTTCTGTGTGTTTAGACAAACACTACAGGAAAGAAAATCTTCATAACGATAGTCTGATCTTGATCTAAACTGGCCTTAAAGGCAACAAAAGTTGAGAATGGCACTTTAACTCTTTACCGAACGACAAATTTTTGGGCTGGACCAAATTCAAAACATCTGAAGACAACAAATTAAATCTTGGTAATATGATGATTTCTGACTTTGATATGGTAGAAAATATTGTGGGAAAAGGAGAAAATACTGGTTACCGCAATGTTTTCTACAGGCTTCTTTCTCAAGGTCGTTAAAAGTCTGGATTGTGTGGTAAAGAGTTAAGGATTAAGTGCCCAATTACGAAGTATGAATTGATAACTGGGCAAACATTTCTAACGATGACCGAGTACAAAAGCTGATACAGACATGGTTGACAATTTTTACTAACTTAGTCATTCCATATTGGTGGTAATGACATTATACGAGTGAAATCATATCAGGGGTGGAGTCAGTTTCACATTTAAACAAATAGATATGGGTGGAGCTGAATTTTTGGTAGCAGCCATCATTGTTGTGAAATACAGTACAAAACAAGTTGCTACAATCCAGCCCACAAACTGGCATTCATTTTTTTGTCAGTGGATTTTTGTCTTCTAATAATCAATCTGAGAATTCCACTTGTTCCATTGGACAACCAGATATGGTATATCTGGATCAGACATATTGTAGAAAGAGATTTTGAATGACAAGCTCTATGTCAAACATTTAACCCTTAAAATGCCTTTCACAACTATGGTAGGCTGTTGTGGCCAGTGTAGATCAAGATCAGCCTGCACAAAATGTGACCGCTGTGCTGAAACACTTTAGACAACAGGGATCTTGAAAGTGTGACAATTTGGGTCATATTAATAGACTGAAAATATCCTTTGAGTACTCTACGGTTTGATATCTCACAGTTCTACTACCAAGCAAACATGTAAACTTAAAAAGTAATAAACCCATAGCATATGCGAAAACCAACATTTAAGATTACAGTAATGTATAAGTGGAAATTTTTGCGACATGGAAATTTTTGCGATTTCACGAATTTGAAAAATTTGCAAACGTTTCTGTACGCGTAATTTACTACAAGTATACCAACAAATAACAAAAGTCTTGAAGTCGCAAATATTTCCATACGCAAAATGTCCATAATGGGTAATTCACAAATTTTTCGACACACGTATATATCCACATATACAATACTTTTGCTGATAATGAACATCAAGAGTAGACAGCACAGAATATCAAATCTCCTAAATGATCATGACAGAATGATCTCTTGATCCTATATTTTAACCCTTTACCGCACAATGCCACCTTTAAACGACCCTGGGAAAGAAGCCTTTAGAAAATGCTGGAAACCAGCATTTTCTCCATTTCCCACGATTTTTTCTACCCTTTCAAAGAAAAATTGCACCATTTGAGCCACACTGAAATTGTTGTCTGCAAATGCTTTCGATTTTGTCATCTGGTAAGGGGTTAAAGATACTCTGGTCAGAGCTGCTCTGAAATTGCTACATACGAGCTTCATCACTGGCTGAAAATGAATGAGCCATGCTCTGTGATAAAGGGGCTTAATGCATCTGCAAAAAGTATCGATCCAGGTCAGCCTGCGTGGACTGCACAGGCTGAACTGGGTGAAAACTTTTTTCCTTTTGGTCATATTTTCTGCATGTCCAACAACCATAGTAACTCAGGTTTCAGCTCGTTGTTTAATGCTTTACCAAACGACAAAATCTTAGTCTGGTCCAAATTAAAAGCAATTGCAGACGACAAAATAAACATGACTCAAAAATGGAAACTTGACTTTGGAAGAGTAGAAAACATTGTGGGAAAAGGAGAAAATGCTGGTTACAGCATTTTCTCATTTTCCCACAGTGTTTTCAGAAGGCTTCTTTTTCAGGGTTGTAAAAACCAGGGATTGTTTGGTAAAGGGTTAACAAAATGGATTTTATAGATCCATAAACATGTGATGATCTGCTTGCTATAATGCCTGAAAGAGATGCACTATGCCTCCTTTTGCCAGAGCATGGCTCAAATGTTTTCTGTAAATGTTATGCTAAACCAAGATTTAATCTGTAAAGTTTACCAGACCATTAAATTTTAGGACTTATCTGCAATGAAAGTACCTGCAGCTGACAAACATGGCTAAAATTTTGAGATAAATCTGTGACTGGGCAGAAAACACTGAAGGAAAAGGAGAACATGCTACTGACCAGCATTCTCTCCATTTCCCCTAATATTTACAAAAGCCATATCTGTTGGG
The DNA here is from genome assembly GCA_946811185.2 of Hippopus hippopus. NCBI lineage: Eukaryota > Metazoa > Mollusca > Bivalvia > Cardiida > Cardiidae > Hippopus > Hippopus hippopus. The sequence goes on from OX328100.1 coordinate 46,796,502, forward strand.
TCATTAAAACTCTGGATTGCATGCTAAAGGGTTAACTCAGTGTAATTCAAGATCATGTTGAACAGATGTGCAGTCTGATCTTCGCTCTACACTGTCCAATTTCTTATGCTAGACAGATTAGAAAGACTCATTCAATGTGGACGGGATAGGAGGGGGAATAACTAATAAAAGACATAATTGATTCGAAATGATGACCATGTAAACATGGAAGCAAACGTCAAATTACCCCGCAATGAGTTTTGGTTGTTGCCTTGAAATCGTACATCAAAGAGTATGCCACAGTTAAAAAGACGCCAAAAGCTGGGAGCGACATAGTTAGATAACCTAGTCGTGCTGCAGTTGTATGTAAGAGTGTGTTTTTAGATGTCTCTTCCATTTCATTAAACTTGTTACAAAGTTTTGTAAACTGTCGTCTTCTATATGCGTTAGGCTTTCCGCCCAGGCAAGGCGGTGACAGAAAATTTGCAATAAAGCTGGATACCAGCTACTTCGACTCTATATCCTGTTGTTTTTGTAATTTTAGTTTTTGTTGTTGTTTTTAATTGTTTTCTTCGCCCCAAGCAGTTTCGTAGGTGAAATCGATTTCAGTTCGTTATCAATCTCCATTTTTAAAAATGTTATAAAATGAGAAAATCAAGATCAACGTAAATCATTGAATATTGGTTAAGATATAATTTTACACTAAATAAATAAGTAAATGAATAGATAAATAAACCTTAAAATCGTTTACCAAACGACCTTGTGGTTTTTCTTGCTCCTTAGGAAGGAAGGCTTCTTTAGAAACATTAAGAGAAATGGAGAAAATGCGGTGAACATGTCTTTTTTTTCTCATGGTGTTTTTATGTCCCTTTAGCACATAATTCCGAGTTTTAACAGCCCTGAAGGAGAAGGCTTTTGGAGACATTGTAGGGAAAAGGAGAAAATGCTGGTAACCAGCATTTTCACCGTTTTGCAAAATGTTTTCTACCTTTCCAAAAAAAAAAAAAAAAAAAAATCATCTTCTGAACTACATGTAATTTGCCTTTCCAATAGCTTCCAATAACGTCAAGTCTAAAATTTTGTTCAAAGATTTAAGCCACAATACCTTGTTGTAGGCCTATGCACATGCTTTCAAGACGGACTCTTTTATCATTTTCAGACCTTGCATATTTCAGATCTTGCTGTTAACCAGCATTTTCTCCTTTTCAAACAATATTTCTACCCTATAAAAGACCAATTTCATAATTTGTGCTTGTTATTTGTCATCTGCAAATGTTTTCAATTGGACCAGTCTAAAATTATGTATTATTGATACTGAGTTTAATGTTATTTCAGTTACTTTCGTGTTCTAGCTATTAGAGAGGATAAAGTTTTGCCTGGACAAGATAGATACGTTCCAGAATAAACAAGCATCCCGGGGCTCTTCAGTGTACAAAAGTCGTAGGTAAAACTGTGTCACTTCAGATAAATGAGAGGTATCAGACGAAAACGAAACGTGTTGGAGGAATTGTATGCAGAAATTATTGTTGTATAAAGAGCAATTGTTTGTTACGGGTTATAGCCACTTTTCCTTGGATCCCCCCTTCCTTTTTCTGTTACTTCTCTAGGGGCCTGAAAAAAATGTTCAGTTCATTCCGCAGGCGAGTACTCTAGATAGATCTTCAAAATAGACATAATTGATTGATAAACTGATTGATAGATTGATTGATTGATTGAATGATTGATAGATCTAACAACCGACCGATCAGTTTATTGATGTTTTACGCCGCTTAAACATGGCTTACGGATCATCCCGATGACAACTCGCAAAATCATGGGTTTTCTTAGATTTGCCTTTAATAATAATAACAATAATCATCATCATCATCATCATCATCATCATTTTTGTTACTTCGAATAAGGTACTGTTTCATGTACGAAACAATACCTTATTTTACGTAATGAGGTAACTGTCAAACCTTGACCATTAAAATTCCTGTCAGCTTTAGCTTCTAGTGTTTTAAAACCCTTATCTATACATTTCTGTGTTCTTGTTTCCTTAAGAAATAATTCCTTTGAAAATATAATGGGAAAAGGTCACCAGCGTTTCTCCTTTGCCTTAAATATTTTAAGCTTTTTTGGGAAATTAATCTGGAGAATTAAATGAGATGTATTCTGTCGTCTGCAATCTTTCAATATGGTCAAGTCTAAATTTTTGTCGTCTGGTAAAGAGTTAAGTGTTATGTTAAGAACCTCCCATTTAACTGAGTAAATAATTACATTTCGGATTTTACATTTTTGAATGAAAAAAACCATCAGACAGATGTTCATTTGCTTTTATTGGCAGCAATTGTCTGTTTCTCGACCTGTCCGTGTTACTTGCTTTCCACATAATTCTTTTAAAAGCTGCTAAGCGTGGTTTTTGGACCTTTTTACGGACTGTACAGATTTTATATCAGACTGAACGTGCAGTCTGTTATTAAATATACACTGTCCGATACAGGATTTCCGACGCAAAGGTCTTTGAAATCACAATACTCGGATTATACAGCTGATGTTGGCTTAAATATCTTTCGCAGATGGCATAGATCAAAATCAGACTGCACAGAACATGCTGTCTGGCCTTGATATTTACGCTGTTTGCGACGCGATATTCAACTATAATCAAAGCTTTCTTCAAGTACAGAGAAAATCTACTTGTAGGCCTAGTTGAAAGAGAAAGGGCTAAACTTGAGCGTACCTTGGGCAAATTAGGTCCTCTGCGTAGATAGTTGGTCTCAGATCAGACTTGTCTGAAGCTGGATCTATACTACCGTCTATCTTTCAACATAACCTTGTTCACACTCTCTGAGAACCGATGTACTTTTTTTTTTTTTTTAATCTAAATTTGATTTTAATAAAACAGTCATTTCTGTATACGTTTATTGTTATATCTATCCATTATCTCCCGCTAGATGGCATTCTACAAATACACATCTATCTAATTTGGGCATTCTGGTTACAGAACCGAACTACTATTCAAAACAACCGTTACTTTGAATTTCAAAATGAAATAAACTTTTACTCGATAAAACGCTACCTGGTGCGATTCATACAGCTATGATCGGCTAGCATGAAACCTATGCGCCGGCCATTTATAAAAACAGCCCCTACATGCTTGGGTAATAGGCTAATGGCTTCGGTATAAGCCCTACTTTTCCCAGGTATACGGGGATGGGTGATGCGTCATAGCAGACAGGTCGAATCTTCGAAGAATATGACATGCGTAGACAACGTATATCTATCAAGGTTATTTTTTTCAAGCATTGATTCGCAATCTTCCAATTTTGTTCTGTCCTTTCTGCAAGAAGTAACAAATGCTTCTGTCCACTTACTTTCCCCTATAAAAGTTATAGGCATTCATCGCCATAAAGATTGTATAAAGAAACTTTAAAATGATACGTAGGCTTTTAATGATTTCCTGCGAAAAACAAAATTTAACACATGCTTCGCTACATACTGACTTAAAATACTGTAAAGCAATTTTTCATTGTTGTTTATACTGATCAGAAGCCGATAAATAAATAAATAAATAAATGACAGAGAATTTACATCTTTATATATTAACCCTTACTAACTAACTAACACCTGCTAACGGCGTGACTCACTGACCTTTTGCGGGCAGTGTAGATCAAGATCAGACTGCACAGAACGTGCAGTCTGATCTTGGATCGACACTGTCCGGTAAGGACATATTCATATCCAAGAAATAAGTTAGACATACAGGTAGCATTATTTGGACTTTTTTCTATCGGCTTGAAAGTTTCATTCAACTCATCTAGCTGGATAAGGGTTACAAAAAATCTAAATGTGATCCGTCACGCAAAAAGGGACCATCTGGGAATTCTGTACATCAATTAGATGAAAACAGATCAACGATAGTGCAGGTCAGTTTGAGTTGATAATTCAAAAATGATTGTATAACAAGGTACAATGACCACTTTTCATACAGGAAATGCCATTAAAGCGAAAAGTGTCAACCCTGGTCAGCCTGCGCAATTCGCGCAGTCTGACCAGGGTTGACACTTTTCGCAGTTCCCAGAAGGTCCCTTTTTGCGTGATGGATCACAAATATCTTTAATATTTGAATTAACTCGAAGTACACGTTTTCTACATAGATATACATGTACAGGTTAATCAATCAATTAACATTTGACAATCAATAATCGCGTGACGTCATCGATTTGCACCTGTTCTTCCGATGAATAATTACAGTGGAAGTGCAGTGATAGTCAATATCTTTTCGATAATCTAAGGATATTCCTATCAAACTGTGTCGAAACATTTCAACTATGCGATTATCGTAACAATATCGATATCCGTATTGATTATCCTGTTTAAGTGATATAGAAACCATTTTTCTCTTTTGTCGGCAATAAAATTCCTTTGATTCTTAAGCAGAATGCATTATTTTTTCGCTGTTTATGCGGATAGTGTAAATCAACGATCAAACTACACAGAACGTGCAGCCCGATCTTGGATCAACACTGTCTGATACTTTATATTGTGAGATATTTTACTCCATCCCCACCCACCAAGAAAAGAAATATCCATATTGGCCATTTAGGAATGCAGGCGCATAGCCAGGGGAGAGCCCGGGCTTAACAATTAACCATCAAAGCATCAAATTCTAGTAAACAAAATGCGCTTTCTAAACCAGGAAAAGAGACCAAATCATCTAAAATCAAAATTGATTTTGCCTTGAAATAATAACTAAATGGCGGACAAGGTAGATTAAAGATCAGACTGCACATTCTATGCAGTCTGATTACGATCTGCATTGTCCGCAAAATGCAGTCAGATCTTGTTTTTACCTTGTCTAAAAATTGATATGGTTGCGCTAACATCTATTTTGCTAGCGGTAGATCTAAAACGACGGAAGAAAGAAAAAATAATGAATAAATTGGGCTTCATCTTTACCACATTCCTGGCTACGCATCTTAACTAAATAGTTTCAATTCCCATCTATGGGGGGAGGGTATCCATTTGATGTTCAATGATTTAGACGGATACCATAAAACTTACAGAAAAAGATACAGAGGGCAGCAGACGAGATCAGATCGTACGATCTGCTAGCTGATCTTCAACTTTCTTAGCACAAGACAGTGGTTTAATCCTGTGCCACACAATTCTGAGTTCTAACGACCTTGAGCAGGAAGGCTTTTGAAAACTGTAGGGAATGGAGAAAATACTGGTCACCAGCATATTCTCCTTTTTCCTAAATGATTTCATAAACCTTTACTTCACGGTCGTCAAAAGTCGGATCTGTGTAGTCAAGGGAAAAAGAAGCGCAATATCTGAAAAAGACAGCAATGTTTGATGTGATCGTTTTTTTTTTTCCCAATTTTATAAACTAGCTGGAATCAAGGGGCAGTTAAAATTCTACTGGGTGTGGCCAAGCCCTACCCTTTAATCTCGAGTAGAAATCTGACACAAGTTAGCTTTTTACCTCATAACTAGTTTTTCTGCTATTCGTATAGGGAACACGCACGGGGAAAGAAATAATGTATAGAAACGAATATTTAAATTTTACAGGACAGAAAACCTTTCCACGAATATGGCAATTGCGAAATTTATCCGAATTTGTCACCAGATTTCCGTAATATTGGGTTTCTTTGCTAACTTTTCACCAAAAGACAGAGTTCCGGACTCACAACTATTAAAAGCCTTCGCAGAGGACAAATGGGTTTGGCTCAGATGAATGGATTTGTTTTCTAAACGGTAAAAAACATTGTTGGAAAAGAAGCAAAATGCTGGTTACCAGCATTTTCTTCTTTTCCTACAATCATTTTAAACATCGTCCTCTCACAGTCTTAATGACACGTTGATTTAAAGGTAACGGGTCAAGGCGAAACATGAATAGAGGATCAAGATGGGGATAAGGGTAACTGATTATCAAACAAAGTTAGAAAATAACTGATCAAGAAACATAATACCGAATACAGTAGACCCGATAGAAACGAAATGAGCAATACAAGTCACGAGAAAAAGGGGGAAGTTGACGACATAAATTCTTTGCTTCGTAGGGGACGGGGCGAGACCCACTACATGAAGTTCATGTGGGTAAAACTTTTAGGTCATCGTTCCCCTTTCAATGATAGGTTCAACCCTCTATCACACAATCCCGACTTTAATCGACCCCAAAATAAATACCTTTGAAAACATTGTGGGAAATGAAGAAAATAACAACATTCTCTCTTTTTCACACAATATTTTCTACCTTTCTCAAAGCAAAATTCAGGTTTGGTGTCGCAATTATTTTGTTGTCTGCAAATGCTTTCAATTTGGACAAGTCTAGAAATTTGTTGTTTGGTAAAGAGTTAAAATTATCTTTTACTGGCAGAGTAATATGGGTTTTTTCTGGATTAATCGTCCAAATCACTTCAGAGAAATCGATAATCACGATTGATTCGAAATGTATCGATCGAAATGAGCACACAATGAGTTGTGTTTTTGATCTACGCAGGCCGAAAATATTACCAAAAGCATTATCATTTTTTTTTTACCGTTTCAAAAAGATTTTGGATTGAATTTCGCGGAAAGATTATACATTAAATGAGTACTCTTTGAAAAGGGGGCTTAATGCGTTTGCAAAAAAAATAATGACCCAGATCAGCCTGTGAGGACTGCGTAGTCTGATCTAGGTCGAAACATTTTGCTATTTGTTTATTTTTCTGCATTTCGTAGGACCTTTCTACCTCATGGTTTGGTCAGTTCTTAAACCAAATAGATCTTATCGATCTATAACTATGTGATAACTTGCTTGGTATGATGCATCAGACAGATACATAAACCCTATTTTGCTAGCGCATGGCTCAATTAATTAATTCATATTTGGCCTGCAACACACAAAAAGGGGCATTCGGACATTTGCGTAAAGTGTCGTCTCGAATCAGCCTGCGCAGTCCGCCCAGGCTAATCCGAGACGGCACTTTCCGTTTTTATGTAATGTTCTGTTTTGCGCAAGTCTACTGTAGCACAAAATCTAATGTAGTCGTAAGGTGCCGTCTCGGATTAGCCTGCGCGGACTGCACAGGCTGATCCGAGACGACACTTTACGCAAATATCCGAATGCCCCTTTTCGCGTGTTGCAAGCCATTTCATTCATTACCATGGCGAACCAGCTAGTGTAACGTGTACGACTAGGTATATATTACGTTTTTTTTTTTTCTTTTCCCAAGCTTTGTAATGATGGAATGATGTAATGTGAGTAAATTAGGCAGTAAATTAAATGGCTGCCAGTATTTTCTCCTTTTTAGTCAATGTTTACAAATGCTTTTTTCGTTATGGTGGTTTAAAACACGAAACGGAAAAGAGTTAACCATCAGACTGACAAGAAATTAAAAACGGATAAATTATGATGATACAAAAAAAAATTCAGATGTAGCATTTTCATGCCTTTCTGGCTCTTTTGACCAGAATGTCTTTCAACATTTCGGACAGTGTAGATCCAAAACCAGACTGCACATTTTCAATAGTCTAATCTTGATCTACTCTGTCCGCAAAAGCGCTTACGTCTTTTCTTCAGCTCACTTAAATGCAGACTTATTACCAAACAATCCTGTTTTAACGACCGTGGGAAAAAAAGACTTTTGAAAACATGATGGAAATGGCAGAAAATGCTGGTAACCAGCATTTTCTCCTATTTCCACCATGTTTTCTACCTATTCATAGACCAGAAAAAAACGTCAATTGAGCCACAATTGATTAGTAGCCTGCAAACATTTTCAATCTTTTTATGGTCTGGTGAAGAGTTGTTCCGTAATAAGAAGCCTCGTATAGGGAGTTATTTCAGGATTAAATTATGCAGATATGAAACGCTTGTGTACACTTAGAGCGATTGGAATCTGAGACGACCAGATTAAACAACGAACAATGGACGGAGCACGCGACTCGCCAGTTAAAAAAAATTCTTTCTTACTCGAGATAATGCATCTAAGTCATACTGTGAGAAAAGGGGGTTTAATGCATCTACGTAGTACATCATTCTAAACAGTTAATCACTTAATCCATATCCTGCTAAATAACCAAAAATAAAACTTTCAAGCCGATGGTAAAATTCACAAATGTTGCTATTTCGAATGTATATTTTGGAAGAAACTATCCCCTTATCGGGCAGTGTAGATCCAAGATCAGACTGCACGTTCTGTGCAGTCTGATCTTGATCTACACTGCCCGCAAAAGTCAGCGAGTCGCGCTTAGCAGTCTAAGGGATAATTATGGATCCATGCAGAAAAAATTACAAAAAAGCAAAAAATGTTCGACCCAAGTCAACCTGACCCGATAAGGTAGTGTCCGGGGAAGGTATTTCAGACCGAACAACTTGCTGAATCCTGAGACAGAATTATCCTTAGAACATGCCGAAAATTTACCGGAAACAAAAAGTTTCGTCACAGGTCAGCCAGTACGGGTGGTGCAGGCTGACTTGGGTCGATACGTTTTGCAAATGCATTAACCATTAAACTGCTAAATAGATAGAATAAAGATTTCCAGCCAACAGTATGTACCGAAACACTGAGATTACAAAGTTCTTGTTGCTGGACAACACCTCAGTGTATCGGACAGTGCAGATCCAAGATCAGACTGCACGTTTTGTGCAGTCTGATCTTGATCTACACTGTTCGCAAAAGAGCCCCGAGTCGCGCTTAGCAGCCTAGGGGTTAAACACCCCATCCCTTTCCAAAGAACATGACTCATTTACTTGTTTTGGGTGTCTGTAAGGTAAGTAGGCCTATAATAACTTTTATGTTACGGCAAGGTTTCCCTCGCTATCGTTTGCTTGGCAATTTCAAGTTAGCTAATGGTATAGTTAAACCGATCTTAGTGGCCAACTGTATGAAACAAGTAACCTGAATAAAGTAGACATACATTAACCTTTTAAAAGACAATCCCGGGTTTTAGCGACCCTGAAGAGTAAAAATTTTGAAAACATCGATGGAAAAGAGGGAGAAAAAAAAGCTGGTAACCAGCATTTTCTCTTTTTCCCACACAATGTTTTCTACCCGCCCAACAATTCGAAGTACATTCAATTTGTCTTCTGCAAACGCTTTGTATTTGGACACGTCCATAATGTTGTTGTTTGAATAAGTGTTCAGTACTAGAAGAGGCACACATGTTGGTGTTCATCTGCACAAAGCAAGGGAAATGTCCTAAACGTACACATTTACATTGTCCGCTGGTTGAGATACATGTATTAAACTCAACTTTCATTGACGACTGAAAGCAAAATCCAGTGAAACTCTGAAATATCTGAGCCCTGCTCTGCGAAAAGTGGGTCTCATTCATCTGCAAAAAGTACCGACCCAGGTCAGCCTGCGTAGTCCGCCCTGGGTTTTTTTTTTTTTAACTTTACGGCATGTCCATTCTAATTCAGAATTCAGCCAGTTGTTAGACCATAGGCCACTAAGTTCCGTTTGTCTGTTACGGAACTCCAAAATTTTCATTGTTCGATCATCGGGCACCGATAATAAAAATAGAACTCAGGCGCTTCGCTTCTGTATCGCATGTAAAAAGGCTACATTTATATAAAGGCGATGGGCAAATGAGTTATTTTCAGTAATGATGTCCGATGATTGATCAATGAAACTTTTGGTGATTCATTTAAGGAATGAAGAGAATTTTTATTTTTTCATGCAGGTATGAAAAGAAAAAACCTAATCACACTGTATGAAACCGCGAAGCGGTTTCATACAAAGTGTGATTAGGTTTTTTTTTTCATACCTCCATGAAAAAATAAAAATTCTCTTCATTCCTTATAATTTAATATTACAGACAAAATACACCCACGGAAATAATTCAAACTGCATTCATTTTCTTTATTTTTAAATCTAACGTTGGAGTTTCTAAAGACCCTTCCACTCATAATTTTATGGCGCAAGAATACAATAGGGAAGCAGTTTTCAGATTCCCAATACTGAAAATTAACCAATAAAACGAAAGTAAGTGAACACGGCAGTGTGTAGGACCCGCACTGAGTAACCTTCCGCGAAAGTAGTTCCCGCATTTTTTTTTTTTTTTTTTTCATGGAGCTATGAAAAAATTTTTCAGCCAATCAGAACTCGCCAATATTCATGAAAACAACTGATATTAAATTATTAAGGATTAATAGAGCTTCAAAGACCAGTTATTAGACAAAATGGATCGTATGGATCCATACTCATGTGATGACTTGCTTTGGACAGGGCCCAATGGATCATGGAGATGCGTTATACGCCATGTTCCAAGTGCTTGAAAGGCTCACTTTTGTATGACTGGCACGTCTAAACAAGCTACAACCCCTATTTTTCTCTTAGGCTGTATAAAATGCTGTTACAGATTGCACTGTATAAATGGCCACATAAGGCCAAAAAATATAGCCGTGTTGCTGCTTATCTCTAACCGACCCTGTCTCTATCATTTTTTAAAGACGAAAAAAAATTAAGACGATAAAAAAAATACGTTTCCCGATCCTTTCGAATACTTCGCTCGACACACCTAGTTTTTATTCTGACCCTTTAATTTTCCATGGCAATAATGAAGTAAAACAAAGTTTCTCCTACCTACGACCTACCATACTGATTTCAGAGTGTTGGTGGGAAAACATTTTTGGCCTTATCGCGACACCAGCGAGTCTCTGTTATTCTACTTGACGTCAGCATTTTCTCCTTTTCCCACGATATTTTCTACCCTGTGAAATTAAGATTCAATTATTTAGCCTTCTCTAATTTTTCGTCTGCAAATGCTTTCGAATTGAACAACTCTAAGAATTTGTCGTCCGGTAGGGTTAATATCAAAGGAGGATTTCATAGGGAAAGGGCAGGTAGCCTCCAAATGTTTTTTAACCCTTTTCGACTTTAAAGCCCAATAGTGACCAAAAGTAAAAAATGGTTTGCTAGATGCATTTAAGCCTAAATTATACCATTATTAGTAAGGAATTGTGAAGATGGCGATCTGTTATTGTTCGGTCGGTCCAATTGTTAGTCGCTGAAAACAAAAAAAAGTTTCAAATCAGGTAAAAAGTAAACCGGCATAATGTAAAGTGACCTTGTTCCGTATTCACTAACCATCCTTCAGAATATTCTCAGATGTATTTTCAAGAATTTTCTAAATTTGAAAGCATCACGATTTCTGATTGGCTAAATCATTTGGTTTAGTCAATCAGAATATGTGTTACTTTCTAAATCTTTAATTAGATAAAAAATGTACTTAAGATTGGTCGGGAAATACGGACCCTGGTAACTTTTAACCTACTTTTATTTATTTATTTATCTATTTATTTATTTATTTATTTATTCATTTTGTGCCAGCGACTTACACATGTGGACCGACCGTACAATAATGGATTGTCATCTTCACAATAATTCATATACATTTTCATGGTATGGTTTAAATTTAATGCATTTTTACACCCTCATTGTTTACTTTTGGTAGCTTTTGGGTCTGTAAGGTCTGCACTAAAAATGCATCTGAAATAGAACTTTGGTACTCACCTGTGGTACTATTGTTTTCAAAACAGCAATGACAGCATTTTAAATGAAACTGAAAGCTTTGACTTTTTCTGAACATTGCGTCTGTTTGACATTTAGAATGAGTAAGGGGTTATAGTTTTGACTTTAGCATCGGCAAGTTCCCAGGCTTTTATTGCAGGTGGCTGTACTTCATACAAGTACGTCTGCCGCATGCAAATGAATAATACTAGAATTACGAACTTATTTGATCCAAATTCAACGGTAGCGGTACCAAAAGTTGGAATGTGAAAGAAATGTACCACTCGTCTTAGAGATTATCTTTGAAAAAATTAATTTCTTTATAAGAAAAAGAAAGTTTAAGGCTTAAATGGCATCAATAGGTGGTGTTATTGTTCTTCAGTTCACCCTAGTACCAAAGGAACCCGCGATTGACGTATCCCTGACCTAGAAGTCTTCTGAAAAGAGAAAAAGAAAAATCCTGCGAAAAGGTGAAAATAATGGAAACCAGTATTTTCTCCCCTTTTCACGATGTGTTGTGCTCTTTCAAAGACAGGTTCCATCAAGTGGGCCACATTTTGATTTGAGATCTTTAATGCTTTCATATGTTGGAACAATCTAATACTTTTGCCGTCCGGCAAGAGAGTAAACCCTTTATCCCACAATCCAAAGTTTTAACGACCCTAGCCGAAAAGGTTTTGGAAAACATTATGGGAAAAGGAGAAAATGCTGGTTTCCAGCATTTTCTCCTTTTCCCATAATGTTTTCTGCATCATCAAAAACAAATACCACCATTTGTGCCACATTTATGTTGTCGTCTGCAAGTGCTTTGGGTTTGGACAAGTCTAAAATTTTGTCGCATGGTAAAAGGGCATACCAGGCTCAAAGAGCATGGAGAGTGGTAGGTACATATAAGGATATTTTGCGCTGAATTACTCTCATTTTTCACATGGGCTTCAGGAAGTTTCGGAAAAACCCGCCCACTTTGATTGTGAAAATTGATAAGACAGGAGGAAGAATTTTGAAAGGTATCTTTATCTAGACATTTTTAACAAAAGATTCTTTTTTTTTTTACCTTTAACGAAACGACAAAATTTCCGACTCGTCCAGACTGAAACAATTTTAAAAGTGGCAACTTATATAATGGTGAATTGATGAGATTCACTTTCGAACTAACAGAAAACATTACATGGGGCTGCCGTAAAGCTACATGGAACAAGTTTTAGTCCTTTCAATTTCTGAGCAGAAACATGGGCTTTTACGGACAGTATATGTCAAGATCAGACAAGCACAGACAGTTTAGTCTGATCTTGGATATACACTGCCCGCTTATTTGTCCAAGCCTAAAAGATAAAGATCTTTTTGAATTTTAGTGGATTACATTTTCAACCGTCGAAGATGTTAGAGTTTTTTAGTCATACCCTGTGAATAGGGGGTCTAATGCATCTGTTAAAAGTATCGACTCGGGTGAGCCTGCGCAGTCCGCGCAGGCTGACGTGTGTCGAAACTTTTTGCTTTTGGCATATTTTCTGCATGTCCACGGAACATACTACCCGATAATTCGGATGGTTGTTAGAAAAGAAAAATGGATTGCATGGATGAATAATTTATGAGTTGATTTTCACGATATGTAAAACATCACGGAGATGCATTGAATCCCCTTTTGCCAGAGCATGGCTCCGTATTTTTAAATATTATATGGCTTGCAACACACGAAAAGGGGCATTCGGACATTTGCGTAAAGTGTCGTCTCGGATCAGCCTGCGCATGCCGCGCAGGCTAATCCGAGACGGCACTTTACGACTACATTAGATTTTGTTCTTCAGTAGACTTGCGCAAAACAGAAAATTACATAAAAACGGAAAGTGTCGTTTCGGATTAGCCTGTGTGGACTGCGCAGGCTGATCCGGAACGACACTTTATGTAAATGTCCGAATGCCCCTTTTCGCGTGTTGCAGGCCATATTATATTTAGCGCTGAGTTAGATTGAAAGGATTTTTTAGAAATTACGAGAAAACGTTATCTCATATGATAACCATATTGTATTTTAGACCGAAATCTAATTTATCTGCGTAGCTTTTATCTGATATCTTCAGAACAATATGATAGAATAACTTTGATAGTGTAACTCAATCTGTCCCACCTTGAAATCATCGAACAAATGACAGTTAATACTGATCAAATATTGATTTTTAATCAGTTATATTTACCTGTCCTCGGCTTTTTAATTAAGATCGTCCGGTTTTTTTTTTGTTTCTTTGTTGTGAGCTTTCATTCCTGCACCCATTCAACACAAGTGTCACTTTCAGAATGCGTAGATTGAGATTAGGCTGCATAGATTTGGCAAACTGATTTTAACTTTTTACGACACAATTCTGAGTTTTTCACGAACCTAAGAAAGAATGCTTCTGAAAACATTGTGGAAAAAGGAGAAAATGCTGGTAAGCAACATTTTCTCATTTCCCCTAACTGTTTTCTACCCTATCAGAGGCCAGATCCATCATTTGAGTCACATTTCATTTGTCGTCTGCAATGCTTTCAATTTAGACAAGTCTACATTTTTGTCGTTTGGTAAAGTGTTAAATCTTTACCGCCCATCACTCGTTTCTAGACTATGACATTGTTTCGTTTTCAGAAACACGGTGATTTCACGACATATTTCAAAATCATCCATAATGAAATTATTTGCAGATGAAAAAGTAACTTTAACTCAAATGTTAAGATTTCATCTTTTAAACGGTAGAAATCATTGTGGAAAATGGAGAAAATATGTTTGTAACCAGTATGTAAAAATGATCTGGAGAGGAAGAGTTAGTGTTAAACATCGACCGTTTTTCACATTTTCATTGCATTTTTAAAAGCGTTTAATGTTCATGACGCGTTTGGTAATTTTGAATTTGATTTTCTCTCAGATAATTATTATCTATATTAATTTTGAAATGATTTTACCGGCAATCTGTGTCAGTAAAAATTGATTTATCGAGTGATTTTATTACATAAAAAATTGGATTGTATCAGAAGTAATGATTTGTGAAGTATTTTTCAATAATTAACTCGTATACCAAACGAATTTGACTTTCAATGAACCTTCGGAAGATGGATCTTAAAAACATTATATGAAAAGGAGAAAATATTGGTAACCAGCATTTTCTCCTTTATAAATAATGCTTGTTACCCTTTCGAAAACATTTTTAGGCGTATAAGCCACCTTTAAGTTGTCGTCTGCTAATTCTTTCAATATCGGGACGAAACTGAAATTTTGTCGTCTGGGAAAGGGTTAAAAGAAAACTTAGTGTCATTCTCTGTGTAAAGGTGTTTTGTAGACATTGATTTATTTCTGCTCGACCTTGTCATCGGGAAGAAAATGGCCAATTATAATTGACGAAATATTAAGTTGATTGCTGTGACCAAATTTTGTATTTATGAGGCCATTAAATGTATTTCGGTACATCTTAAGTTTGTGAACCTACTGGCTATTGAAGTTCCATTGGTCTAACACGGAAACACCGAAATTTTCATTGCTCGATTATCGGACACCGTAGATAGTTTCATGGAGATCGAGAGAGGAGGTCAGTTATCTGACGCATCGCCTCTACATCGTATATAATGTTACTATATACGGTATAGTAGCTATACACAAATATATTGTTTTTAATGACGGTGTCCGATGATTGGGCAATCAAAGTTTTGGTGTTTCGTTACAGACGATTGGAGTTTCAAAGACCTGTGGTATTTCTAAAAAGAGACCTTTTTAGTTTCAATCCATTTTTTGGCGGGATAAATTTACTTAAACACCGTTGCATACAACCAGGGATATTTTTCTTTGCCACTATGAAGAATCTTTACGGTTACAGTAAATAGGCGTTGATTTGGAAGTTTAAATAACAGATGACTGTTTTGCGGTTCAAATCCGTTTATCTTAATTAGATCATACATGGCGTCATTTTACTGATTTGAATTCGAATCTACGTAACAGACGCGTGTTATGGATCATCTAACATTCCCACAAGTCTCTGCGGCTAAGTAGCTCATTAAGGAAATACAATTGATACAACTTTTTTTTTTGCGTCTGTTTTTAAGGATTACATGCCTCCTTACTTAAATCGGTATGTTAAAAGCAAAATCCGCGCCCCAGGAAAGTCACTACAAGATGATACTTATATAGTTTCCTTAGTGTATTTTCGAAATATTTTCCTTGTATTTTCGAACAACTATATAATCATACTGTTGGCGTCACACTGTCCTGTGACTGATACTAGATGGCATAACGATTGTGGAATTTCTAATTGGACCAGAACAGTAGCTAAAGGTTTGGTCACACCGAGCTAAAGGAAGAGTAACGGATAAAAAATCATTTTATCCGTTCGTGTCCGTTCGTATCCGTTTTACGTCCGTTTCTTATCCGGTGAATCCGTTACTTGTGCGGCGACGTCCGGTGATGTCCGTTCCGTCCGGAGGGAAGTTTTGAGCATGTTCAAAAATTCCCGACGGACAAAACGGACAGAGACGTGCAAATGACAGACTTTGGGTGCATTTGACTATTGATGTTACGTGACCAGTACGTTCCTCGTACGTTGGTGTTCGGTACATTTCCGTTCGTCGTACGTTGGAAGTACGTTTTGTCCGGTTCTCATGCGTTGCATTTCCGTTTTATCCGGTACTCGCACGGTGATATCCGTTAATAGACCGTTTATTATCCGGTACATATCCGGTAAACGTGCTTTTTTTCCGTTACATGTGCGGTACTTCTGCAGTCATTGTGTGGCTTCTTCGCTCTACACACCGATCGTGTGAGCCTCGAGCGGCAGAGGAGATGAATTTTGTAACCGGATAACCAAATTCTGCATGTTTTTGTCCGTTTTCCCATCCGTTACATATCCGTTAGCCGGTCTGACCAAGCCTTAATAGTCACTCAAAAGCCCCTGCTAGTACGATGCCTACAGAAGGTAATGCAATGGCTAAAATGTGTCTTTAACCCTTAGGAAGCTGATCACGACTCAAGGACCTTTTGCGGACAGTGCAGGTCAAGATCAGACTGCACGTTCTGCGCAGTCTGATCTTGATCTACACTGTCCGAAAAGGAGAAATTTTTTCCCGAATAAAGCTTTGAAAAAAACCAACATTTTGGTTTTTACTGTCGACTTGAAAGTTTCATTTCACTTATTTAGCAGGTTGGGGTTTAAGATTTGTCTGATATTTTGACGATCAGGGCCGAATTTGAACACGTTCTTTATCCATCCATATTTGTGTGTCGCCGGTTCATGAAAGAAACTGCTTGTTATCAAAGGAATAAAGGTCTTAATTATGACGACATGACACTGACAAGTACATGTATCTGGTCATTTATAATTGACAAAATATTGCTGATTGATACAAAACATTTGAACTGGGCTCTTGGAAAGGAGGTTTTATAGCGCTATCGTTCTTTTGCATTATACCTAGCCAGTCGTTAAATATACAGAAATGGATCCATTACTGTATAAAATCTGGCCGATAAAATGAATCATGAGATAGTATGGTCCTTTGACATACAGAAAATGTACAAATAGCAAAAAGTTGCGACTCCGGTCAGCCTGCGGTTGACAGCTGTCGTGTACCAAGGCATCACTGGCTAAAACAGACAGTGAATGAACCGACTTACTATTTCCTCATAAAATGTCGAAAATTCTTTTCTATATGATAAAGATAAAAGGTAAGTTTGTTCGCGGATGAGTTCCATGTGCCCATGAACATTAAATAGGAAATGCATGCATTGTCCAAAGAATGATAAGAGTCGAACCCTTGTCCTAAGTGTCTAGGTTAATTTTCTGGCTGACTTAAGCAGAGTGGATCACATCTCTCTCAAATTATACATATAATTGTATTTCACCGAACCTAGCTTAAAAACAGACCTTCGAGTGTCTGTCTGTCTGTCTGGTGTCTGTATGTCTGCCTGCCTGCCTGTCGGCCCGCCCGCCCGTCCGTCCGTCCGTCCGTCGGTCTTTCCGTCTGTCTGCCCGTCCGTCTCTCTCTCTCGTTCTGTCTTTCTCTCTCGTAATTCGAAAACTTATTTCGAATACTCTTTTAATTTGAGACTATTCCTTTTAACATTTTAACGACTAAATCATTACACGTACAAACGGTGCATTGTGATCGTCTGAATATTTAAACCAATCGCACGAAATCTATCTATAATGTCTAAACCTGAGCGCAAAATAACTCGGATGGATATATCGAATCTAGAGAATCGAACCTAAGTTCTGCATTTGCTACGCTGCTTTTTCAAGAATATGCCTCAAAAAAGAGGACAGTGTAGATAGAAGATCAGACTGCACATTCTGTGCAGTCTGATCTTCGATCTACACTGTCTACCAAAGTAACTGAAAGTCTATAATAGCGCTGTAAGGGTAGGTACACACCCCCTCTTTGCAGTTTAAATAAAGAATTCTAATAGAGTCCTGTAACAGCGCGTGCTATGTTCATTTAACGTTTAACAATACAGATACTGAAATAAGGAGAATTATAAAGTGACTGTTTTTTTTCTTTTCTTTTCTTTTTTTCAAAAGTGCTTTGTCGAAATAAACATCGTACTTGCAGTTGTTTTCTTTTCACAAAGGATGTGTCTTTTTTAGGAATGATAAATGATATTTGTGATAGAAGGAATGACGAATTAAAAGGAGAAAAAATAAGCGCATATGATGTTGTCATACATCAATTTTTATTTATAAATGCAATTTAATGTACAAGTACTTGTTGATGACTAATGAAGTGATTCGGGTATTTAGTTTTCACCAGACGACAGCATTTCAGACGCGTCCAAATTGGAAGCATTTGCAGACGTCAAATGGAACATAGCTTATGGGACAAAGCTTACATATAAATTAATTCTCCTTAAATTGGTAACAAACATTGTGGGAAAAAGAGAATGCTGATGACCAGCATTTTCTCTTTTCCGTCAATGTTTTCGGAAGTTTTCTTATCCCTAGGAGCTTTTAAACAAGGTCTTATTTGGTTAACTTATAAACTCTTTACCAGACGACAAAATTTTAGACTCGTCTAAACTGAAAGCATTTGCAGACGACAAATCACACGTGGCTAAAATTATAACTAATTTGTCACTGAATGAGTAAAAAAGCATCGTGGGAAAAAGAAAACAACATTTATACACCAGCATTTTCTCCTTTTCCCACAATGTTTTCAAACGCTGTATTCTTCAGGAGCGTCAATACACGGGATTTTTTTGTAAAGGTTTTATAGTTTGTTTGTGTGAAATTTGTGGTGATTTTAACGACAAAGGATGGAATGAAGGATACATTATGTATACAAAATGGTGTGATGTTTTATGGCGCCTGTTGGAAGCTTTTTTTTTTAGTTTAGAGGGTCCGATTTAGTTTTTATGCTGTAAATCAATCTTTCTTTTAGAACACTGACAGTACACGTTGATATATTTTTCTTTGCAATCTAATAAGGTGTATGGTTATATTTAGAGAAAATGTGCGATTTCGTGCAATTAAAAAGCGGGATTGTCGTCTTGCAATCGGCAACTCTGTCTATTTTTATTTCGTCATATGACGTCATCGAAATGTTTGGAACACAAATATTCGTAATCGACTAGTGTTACTGATAATGTGACATACCTACCAGTCTTTGCGACACTCTGGCTTGAAATATAAAATATGAAATATTGCATCAGCTTCAATAAATAAAGTTTAAACTAAATATAAAAGTACCTTAATAGGCTACGTAACCTGTTAGGAAAATATGGTTGATTTTATTTTTACTCTTGTCTTTCGTGTCACTAATGATTTGCAGCTATCTCCTCACTTAAGCCAGTGATAAACCATTTTTTCTTCTGTTTTTTTTTTTTTTTCTTTTAATATTTGATGAGATTATAAAAATCTGAACAGCTCTCTTTAACTTCCGTCCTCAAACGAAGCAAATGCTTTAAATTAACTCTTTATCAACATTCTCGTGTTGTAAGAATCCTGGGGGGAAAAATTACTATAAGATCCACAACAATGTCAGAAAAGGAGAAAAAACTGGTAGCTTTTGTTTTCTCCTTTTCCCGTGATGATTTGTAGTATAAAATCAAATCGCATCATTTAAGCCACACAGACCTTACCGTCTGCTATTATGCTTACAAAAATGACAGGCCTTAAATTTTGTAGCCTGGTAAAGAATTACCATGAAGAGGAAGAAAATAAATTTGAGTCATGCTACGTGAAAAGGGGGCTGAATGCATCTGCAAAAAGTATCGACCCATGTCAGCCTGCGCAGTCCGCGCAGGCTGACATGGGTCGAAACTTTTTGCCATTTGTAAATTTTTTCCATGTCCAAGGACCATTCTACCCAGGGATTCAGCCTCTGGTTATACAGAATGAATATTATGGATCCATGATTTTATGGCGACTTGCTTGGTATAATGCACCACGGAGATGCATTTAGTCGCCTTTTGTCAGACCATGGCTCATTTAAATTTGTATGCATATACCGTAATTAACTTTTCTATTGAAATTTCATAACGAAAAGGAAAAAAAAAAACATACAGTGCTCAACTAACAATTTTAATGATGTTTAAAATGAAGAATCAATTTGACGTTACACGGATGATGTGTTAACATTGTGAAATTTACAGTAGCAGACGCTTTCGTTCTTTTCTTCCTTTTTATATATACAGTATGTACATATGTGATATATTATAACCACGGACTGTTAGCATCGACTAGAAGCATGAAAGCTCAAAGAAAAGACAATTCAACGAGAAATAGAAGGTAACACCATGGTTTTATTTCTCATTTTAATTCATTTCATACCCTATAATGAGAGAAATTTCGAGCCACGCTCTGGCAAATGGAGGGTTAATGCATCTCTGTGGATATATTATATTATATTAAACAAAGCATCACATAATTATGGATTCATAAAATATAGTTTGTCTAACAACCGACTGAATATTGAGTCAGAATATTACTTGGGCATGAAGAAAATTTGGAAATAGCAAAAAAGTTTCGACCTATGTCAGCCTGCGCTGACTGCATAGGCTGATACGGACCGATACTTTTTGACTGATGCTTTAAATCCTCTTTTCACAGAGAATGATTTATATGTTGACAAATTACGTATCCCTTAATAGTGGTCGGGAAAACACTGTGAAATATTGCTAGTTACAAATTATTACTCCTCTTTTCCATAATATGTTTAAAAGCTTCTTACAACAGGGGCATAAATTGCTTTACTTATTTGTGCGGTAAGAAATTACTAATTTGCAAAATACAGTGAGAAATTGTCAAAAACCAGAAGAAAACTCCTTTTACAGATATGTTTTTGAAAGCTGCTTGCCACAAGGGCATCAAAATCGTACATGAATTCATTTCATGATTCCAAAACTGATTTCTACAGGGGGATGAAACGCATATATATTTAAACAGGTTGTTTCCTTGAAATGATATCCGACGCCGACAAAGACTTTTTTTGATAGAAACATATAAGAGGTATTGTGTTTTGCATGTAAACGTGGCCTTTTGATATTGGTCCATAAAATTTAAATTCCCTTTTTCCATGCCGTGGCATTTCATTAAGTAAAAACAAATAATAATTGTTTTTTGCTTATGACATAATATATAAATATGAGTTTCATAAAATTTTGTCCAGTAGTTCAAGAGATATTGGTCCATAATGGAAATATACATCAAGCCCCCTTTTTCCATGACACAGCATTAAATACAAAGAACAAAAAAGGTGTATCAGCGGACATTCATAAGGAACACATGTATGAAATTTCATCAATTTTCGTCAAGGATAATAGAAAATATCTATCCGGAGGGACTAACGGACGGACAGACGTACGTACAAATGGACGGAGGAACGAATGAAGTAAGCACTATATCCTTGGCCTTGGGCAGGGGATAATCAATACGTAACGAGTCAAATAAGAGAAGAAAATGCGGTAAGCAGAGTATGCACCATGTATCATACAGTCTCCAAAACATCAGCAGTAGGGGGCGTTCATACTTGGTGACCCACGAACAGTTATTGGTGCAGTTTAATAAAACCCTCATACCGCCTTTCACGTCTATGATTTCTTTTGTGATCGTTGTAGATCAAGATCAGACAGCACAGAACCTGCTGTCTGAACTTAGATCTACACACTGCCCGCTAAGCTAAGATACATGTCAAAAAAAAGCCCAGAAAATGCCATTATATGCGCTTTTCCAAACTGAATACATTATTTTCTGCTTATTTGGAGCTTTAAGAGTTTAACTCTTTTCCAAACGATAAAATTTTTGACTCAACCAAATTGAAAGCATGTGCAGACGACAAATCAAATGTGGTCCAAAAGATTTCTATCTATGAAATGGTAGAAAACAGTGTGGGAAAAGGAGAAAATGCTGGTTATCAGCATTTTCTCTTTTTCCCACAATGTTGTCCAAAGGCCCCTTTTTTAAGGTCGTTCTTACTCGAGATTTTGTGCGAAAGGGTTAAATGACAAAACTGATTAAATCACAGATGCTGATTCCGTAAGATATTTTCAGAGAGAAAAAGAATTGTTGCATTTTCAAGGCAGCTTTAACCAGGAAGCCACTCGATTTATCAGACAGTGTGGATCCGAGATCAGACAACATGTTCGTGTAGTCTGATCTTGATCTTCACCGTGTGAAAAGGCAAGCTGATGGCGACAAAATTGTGGCTGTATATTTTCTATAAAATCGGCGGTTTTCTGGACCTTGTCACCGCATTCTCGGAAATTGGAAATAAAAAAGATGTGATGACAATAAATTGTCTAAAGATTCTCGTCTGTTCTATGAGAGAAAGAAGTATACAAATATTTCCTGGTTGATCTAGCGTGTATTCAATTTTTTTTTAATAATAGATTGAAAAAAATGACAAAACTGTAAAAAAAGCAACCACGCTTCAATCGAAAAATAATTATATACGATTTAACCCCTGACTACACATGCCTGAGTTTCAGCGACCTTGAATATTTTGAAAATATTGTGGGAAAAGGAGAAAATGCTGGCAACCAGCATTTTGTTCTTTTTCCACAATGATTTTTACCCTACCAAAGACAAAAAATTTCAACTATTTTAGCTACATTAAATTCGTCATCTGCAAATGCTTTCAAAATAAACAAATTCAAAATGTTGTGGTTTGGTAAAGACACTCGTACAAGTCTTTTTTTTTTACGATGGTAAATGAAACGGAGACTATAGAGCGTTACAAAGTTGGATGGGCAAAAATAGAAGAGATATGCTCTGTGAAAAGGGGTTTAATACATCAGCAAAAAGTATCGTTTCAGGTTAGCATGCACACTTTGTCGAAACTTTTTCATTTGATAAATTTTCTGCATGTCCAAGGACATTCTACCCCATAATTTTGATGGTTGTTAGACAAAATAGACTTTTTTTGTGGCATCCATAATTATGTGATGACTTGCATGGTATGGCATGCAACACGCGAAAAGGGGCAATCGGACATTTGCGTAAAGTGTAGTCTCGGATCAGCCTGCGCAGTCCGCGTAAGCTAATCCGAAACGACACTTTCCGTTTTTATGTAATTTTCTGTTTTGCGCAAGTCTACTGTAGCACAAAATCTAATTTAGTCGTAAAGTGTCGTCTCGAATTAGCCTGCGCGGACTGCGCAGGCTGATCCGAGACGACACTTTACGCAAATGTCCGAATGCCCCTTATCGCGTGTTGCAGGCCGTATAATACATCTCCGTGTTGCATTAAACCCCCCTGTTGCAAGAGCGCGGCTCAGACGATTTGCATTGGATCAGAATTTCTTGTAAAAATCTGACATATACATCAACCTCTTCGTATGAATTTCCTCGCAAACGTAAAGAATCTAGACGCATATGATCAGTACTTAATGTACGACATTTGATCCTGATTAACAGAATAGATCTATGTATAGTCTTTGTGCGAAAGGGAGATCCAGCTATTTCTATGGGACAGCTATGAAGTCATCATACGTATTTGAATATCCAACATAATCAACCAGTGTTACTGGCCATGTTACATTCCAAGAAGCAAGTGCGAAATTCTGGTGTTAAATCAAACAATACTTCAGAGCTATGTATGACTTTGAAGAAATTCCAATGGAAATTATGTTTTTCTTACTTTTCCCTCTTTTTAATTAATGGGCGGTTTGCACGCTGTTGATATTTTAAAATCTTTTTTTTTTTTAGATTTGGTACGATTACAAAAATTGTTATTGCCTCCTTTAATGAGCAACATCATAAATCTTTGGCTCCCCTAAACCTCCCCTCTCCCCTCTTGACAGCACACACACGTATCCACACATAGCGGTATTGTTCGGTTTTTATCGATCATTTATAATTGCAACGCAATAATCTGACTGCTGTGGCAATAATCTGACAGTTTTATTTTCATTTTATTTCCTATAAATGAGGAATAATTTCAGCTGATTCATTTTAACTGCCATAACAGTATAGGCAGCAATGCGAGTGGCCTTTTTTTTTTTTATAGAAGTCGCCATTAACTCTTAACCAGCCGACAAAACTTTAGACTCGTCTAAGATCAAACCATTTGCAGACGACAAATAATAAATGGACATATGGATGAACTCTACCTTTGAAAAGATAGAAAACACTGTGGGGAAAAAAGAGAAAATGCTGGTGTCCAGCATTTTCTCTTTTTCCCACAGTGTTTTCCAAAGGCATCTTTTTCGGGCTCGTTAAAGGGGGGGGATCGTTAGAGTTTTTATTCTCCCTTTTAATCCGAGCTCCGGTAGTCGTCAGGTACAGGACTTGAGGACAGGGGTTCGCTGATTCGAATCCTTAGCTCGGCTAATTTCTCTCTGAGGATTTATGATTGCAATTGTGACAGGATTCATTCCTCTCTCGCCGCTGATCATTGTTTTGACCATGGTTATGTGGGAAAGCAGGCAGTGGCTTATGAAGAATATTGTGGGAAGTTCTTGTAACATGAACCCCAGGAAAGCATGGAGAGGTGTACTGACCGCCGCATTAAATATCTAATAATATTGAAAATGGCGTTAAACACCATACATTCAATCATTCAAATTTCCTTTTAACTGCCTGTTTATGCGTGTTAATTGACACTGTGAATTGATATTCTGATATTGTTAATTGTTCTGCCAAGGTAGGGATTTTGTCTTATTGTCCCACTGAATTAGGAAATTCCACTACCATAATGCTCAGAAGTGGGACTTTTTTTAGCGTTTATCTCCGAGTTATTTTGAAAATATCCATAATTTCTGCAAGTTTTGGGGTCAGATGTCAATAAGAAATTGATGGCTTTGAAACAAAGTAAATCTCTAAAATTAAGTATTTTTAGTTATTGTCCTAGATCATGTATAGAACAAATAGCAAAACGTAGCGAATGGTTGTCTCAGAGACATGTACAACATGAGAGATGACGGTGGTCTAAGGGCGTCTAATACTGGAGATTCCGGGTTCGAACCTCGTGATGAGCACAGTTATAACCTTTTGAATTGCCCACATCACGGCGCGAGTACTGGTTAGACGTTTAGAAGACAATCATCAAGAGGAATGAAAATAAGTTGTAAAACATTGTTTCAGAATTGGCTTGCAACACGCGAAAAGGGGCATTCGGACATTTGCGTAAAGTGTCGTCTCGGATCAGCCTGCGCAGTCCGCGCAGGCTAATCCGAGACGGCACTCTACGTCAATATTATATTTTGTCCTACAGTACACTTGCATGAAACAGAAAATCACACACGATCCGAAAGTGTCGTCTCGGATCAGCCTGCGCGGACTGCGCAGGCTGATCCGGGACGACACTTTACGCAAATGTCCGAATGCCCCTTTTCGCATGTTGCAGGCCAATTGATGTTAACTACATGAGCAATACTTTATAAAACGGTGGTATAATGCATCTGCGCAAAGTCTCGACTGATAATGTCAGCCTGCGAGGTGCGTGCAGGGCTGATCCGGGTCAAAACTTTTTGCAATTTGGAAATTTTCTCTATGTTAAAAGACCTTTCTATCCCGCGATATAGCCGGTTTTACGATAGAATGGATTCATATCATGCTATGACTAGCTAGGTATGATGCATTACGAAGATGGATTTAACCTCTTTTTACTTATCGCACCGCTTAAATACCGTTATTTTAAGCGGTGTCAACTTTTGGAACTCCCTACACAACTGCGCAAGTACCGGTTCAGGTTTCCATGAAGCGATCATAGTGGGTCCTTGATGTAATTTTCAGGTCTTGTTTCCCCAACGAAGAAGAATAAATTGGTAAGCTTTCCTAAAATGGAAGTAAAATTTAAATTTCACACTAATAAACACCCTCCCCCGCCCCCACCCTTAGTTCATGAGAAGATCGGTGTACAGTGTTCTCATGATATATTACAACGACAAATTTTTGCAAGTGTCCTTGTTTACAAACTGCCGATTTTTTCCTATTGTGCATACAACTATTGTTTGACAGATTCTTCATAAAAATTCTTCAGTGATTTGCCAACTGCGTTAATGTCAAAACGTGGGAAGACATTGGGTCAACTTCGAGGGTGGGAATTTCAATTTCGCGCTGACCTGTACCAATCAGTAAACGATTTTTTGCGCGCCTGTCCGAAAAGAGGAGTGTTCTTCAACTCTTTACCGCACGGAAAAATTCTAGATCGGTCAAAATTCCACGCATTTTCGGATGACTGATTAAATGTGATTCAGATGGTGGGATCTGTTTTTGGTTAGGTAGAAAACGTTGTGGGAAAAGCAGAAAATGCTGGTTACCAGCATTTTCTCCTTTTTCTCACAATATTTTCAAAAGCCTTCTTCTTAAGCGTCGTTAATACCCAATATTTTCTGTGTTAAACAATTCTGGATTTTAAAGGAACCTGCGGAAGAAGGCTTTTGAAAAAAATGTGGGTAAAGGAGAAATGAAATAAACAGCATTTCCTTCTTTTACACTATGATTTTCACACTTTTCAATTCCTTTAGCAATCTAAACGGCATTCTAAGTAGAATTCTGAGTTCAGAAAGGGTCCCAATTTATCCAGTCAAATTCAAGAGAATGATTCTAAGAGTGTTACGTGGAAACGGTCCTGCTCTTCCACCGGCGTCTAAAATAAAGCCTTTGTTATACAACCGAATTGTGGAGTTTCCCAAACTGAAAGCATTTGCAGACGGCAGATACTTTGTGGCTATTGTGGAAAATAAAGAAAAGGTTTTCACCTTTTTCCGTAATGTTTCTGAAGCCTTTTTCCCTTTCTACCGGACCAATGAAACGCGAATTTTTTTCGTAGACTTCTAGTTTTGCAGTAATAATAGACCTACAACGGCATGGCGAATGTCTGATTCCTGCATAAAAATATCATATTACCAACAAATTAACCCTCCAGCCACCGCATCCCCTATCCAGCCATCCCAATCCCCCTACAGCCATCCTTCTCCCCTGCCCCCCCCCCCCCCAAAAAAAAATAGTTATCCATCAGAGAAGTCGCTGAAACTTTGAATAGTTCGTTTCGAAAAGGCGGGGATTACGGGGTATTGATATAGACGAGCATTTAGCGCCTCTTTCTCCCCCCCCCCCCCTCTCTCTCTCTCTCTCTCTCTCTCTCTCTCTCTCTCTCTCTCTCTCTCTCTCTCTCTCACCAGATCTTTGATCTACACTGTCTGATAAGGAAATATATATTTCCCTCAAAATAACTTTGAAATAGCAACATTTGGGTTTTTGCTATCGGCTTGAAAGTTTCATTTAACTTACTTAGCAGGTATATTTAAACCTTAGCCCTAGGATGACCTTAAAAGAATGATGACTTCAAGGTTGGTATTCGAAATTCACGGCTTTATATTTTATTTAATTTTTAACATACGCCAGAATTTTAACCTCACCTATACTGAAAGGTTTTGCAGACGACAAATTGAACCCAACTCAAATGATAACATTTGTCTCCGGAAGGACAGAAAATTTTGTGGAAAAAGGAGAAATTGCTGGATACTAGTTTTTTTCTCCTTTTTCCCACAATGTTTTCAAAAGCGTTTTTTTTTTCTCAGACAAGACGGCGATATATTTGACTTTTCTATATTCAAAGCTCTCTGCGGACGACACACTGAACTCTCGGGAAGGGCAGAAAACATTACTAGCATTTTCTCCTTTACCCAAAATGCTTTCAAAGTACTTTTATCTCAATGTCATTAGAAATCGGGATTGTTTGGTTGAGGGTTAAAACCATAAGTGATATTGTGTTTAATGCATGCTTCAGAAAATGGAAAAAAATAATGCATGAGTGTCGAGTCGCATATATCATTATATTATATTTCATGTGTCTATTTTTAGAAATGTTATGGGTAAAGAAATGTTGTAATTTAAGCTGAGTGGAATTATTTCCCCGTCACAGTGAATATTTTCCTCCTGCCGAAAATCTGGAACTACTTTTTTAAGTTTTTTAAGTTTTTAAGTTTTAAAAGTGGCATTCGTTGACAAAATAATCAGAGGAAATATAATATGTAATTTATTTCATCAGCTTGTGGTTAATATGGGGAAATATTTGCCTCAAAAGGGAAAGGTCCGCGAAAATAACTCGTGCCTTACGGCACTCGTTATTTTCGCATACCTTTCCCTTTTTCGGCAAATATTTCCCCATATTAACCACAAGCTGATGAAATAAACTCTATTTTGTTATGCTGTTCAGCGCGGATAGAAGTCAACAGTCATTGTCTTTATATCTAGTTTACATCAGTACTTTCTGGGCCTAGATACATGTATCTAGAAGATACTGGGACAGCCGGAGAAACATTCGGCAGGCCTCGGGTGAGCCGTTGATCAAATCCCTCAGCTGAAGATCTTTTACGATGGCACCTACATGGTACATTTCTTTGCCGGAAATTGTACGATTTCAAGATCTTTTCTACATGCACAAAGTTTTCTGTCATTTGCTTCATTCTAAAGACATCTTTTGCGGGGAAGAAAAATTATCAGTTTTTGTTAATAGTTGATCTAAAACTTGCTGAAAAGAAAGTTTATAATAACTGCTAGCCTAGCCGAGAAAGTCCGTTTGTCTTGCATGCGATTCCCTCATTTCTACACCAATGGTTTAAAATTCTTTCAAAAGTCTAGACCCTTATCTCTTTACCAAAGGACAAAATTTTAGACTTGTTCAAACTGAAAGCAATTCCAAAAGACGCATTCAATGTAGCTAAAATTATGGTTTCTGTTACTTTTAGGGTAGAAAACATTGTGAGGGAAGGAGAAAATGATGATTACCAACATTTTCTCCTTATTTCTTCAGGTTCAGGTAAAGGGTTATATATTGTCAACAATTTACAGACAACGTTTCATTCTTTAGCAAATATGTGTAATTTTGTTTGATTTCTTACTGGACAATGAGTTTTTGTAAATCTGTCCGTACTGGAAGCAATTTGTGAGAGATACTAGTATAAAGTATCAGTTTTTGCTAAGATTTTCTAAAACTTGCTGAGATGAAAGTTTATATAAATGATAGCCTAACCGACGAAGCCCGTTTGTCCTGCAAGTGATCCAAGCATTTCGACCCTAACGGTCCAACATTACTACACTAGCGATTCCTGCATTTCTACACTAACAATTCTTGCAGTTTTTACACAAACGATTCTTGCATTTGTACACTAACGGTTTCCTCATTTCTACACTAACGGTTTTCTTTCAAAATTCTAGATGCTTATACGCTGTAAATAATTTGCAGCCAAAAAATTCCTTCTTTAACAACTACAAGTATGACTCAAACGATGGGGCGTGTACTTTAAAGGAGAGAAACATTGTGAGAAAAGAGAACATATAGTTTCCAGCCTACTCGCCTTTTCCCAAATTTTTTCAATCGTCTTCTTCCTCGGGGTTGGATTTTTCCAACCCCGAGGAAGAAGGTGATTGAAAAAATCACGAGAAAAATTTTCTAATGAATTAAATCAATCAAAATATATCAAAAAAGATGTTAATATTTTTTTTTTATTTTGTCCTTTTCAGAGATTCGAGTGAATGAAATGGCTGGCCTATTTATCTTCTTTACAGTGTTCATAGTTTACATAATAAAACAAGGTAAGTAGGAATAAGATAATTGAGCCATGATTTGGCCAAAGGGGGCTTAATGCATTACCGAAATGCATAATAATAACTAAGCCATCATACAGCCATTGATCTATAAAATCCATTTCGTCTGACAAAGGACTGGAATTACAGGTAGTATGATCCTGGACATACAGAAAACTCACTAATAGCAAAAGGTTTCGACACATGTCAGCCGGCGCGGACAGCGCAGGCTGACATAGATCGATCCTTTGTTCAAATTTATTAAGCCCCCTTTTCACAAAGCATGGCTCAATTTTTCCGAACTCAGTAGCAGTCGGAAAGGTACAGTGCTTGAAACCCACAGGGTCGCTGGTTCAATTCCTTCTGAGGATCTGAGAATACTTCCCGAGGATTGGAGATAGTCATTGCGAAAGGATTCATTCTTTCGTCACTAGATATTGTTTTGACGGTTTTATGTTTGAAAGCAGCCGGTGGTTTCAAAATAATGCTGTGCAAGGGAACGGTGAAAAAAGCTGTAGCACAGAATGTATAGTTGCACCAGCAAGCGCAATATAGCTGAAAAAAATGCTGAAATAATGTTGAAATTGTCGTTAACTCGTTACGTAACGAACCAATGTTTTAATGACCTCGAAGAAGAAGGTCTTTGAAAACTTTGTGAGAAAAGGAGAAAATGCCGAAAACCAACATTTTCCCCTCTTTCAATTATGAAAGAAGAATAAATTGCTTTGTGGTAATAATGATGGAAAATCCACGAAAACCAATGAAAAACCCGAATAAATGAGCTATCCCCAGGATATGACAGAAATTACTATTGACAACGGTGTAAAGAACCATTTAACTCTTAACAAAACAACAAAATTTTAGACCCCTCAAAATCGGAAGCATCTGCAGACGACAAGTCATAGGTGACTCAAATCATGGGATATGTATGTAAAAAAGTCGAAAACATTGTAGAAAAAGGAGAAAATGCTGGTTACCAGCACTTTCTCCTTTTTCAACAATGTTTACAAAAGCCTTTTTCCCCAGAGTCTTAAAACTCGGGATTGTGCGGTAAGTGGTTAATTAAACGAACTCGTCAAAAGTTTACAAAATTGAACACAGTTGTCGTCACAGATTGGCAGCTGCCCTATACAACTGAATACTCTATTTTACAAAACAGACGTCACGCAACCAAAACAAAAAAATATCTCAACAAAAGGTCACGGAAATTAAGCATAAATATTTGAAAACTTGTAGACATTACAGTCAAACAAAGAACAGTCTGTCATCTCCTGTACTTGTAAATATCAATACATATCTCCAAATATAGACAAAAAACTACTATTTAACTCTTGAGTAGACAAAAAAAAAACTTGTCCAAACTGAGAGTATTTTGCAGACGACAAATTAAATGTGGCTCGAATAATAGAATTTGTCTTTGAAAGGGTAGAAAATATTGCAGGAATAGCAAAAAAATGCTGGTTACCAGCATTTTCTGCTATTCCCTAAATGTCCTCCACGTCAAGGTCGATAAAACTCAGATATATATGGTAAAGGGTTCACTTTGTACTGTTCCAAGACCAAATAAGAGGCTTTACTCAAGACGTAAATAAAGATCAGACTGCTCAAAACATGTAGTCTGATCATGATCTACACCGTCCGCTTGGAAAACTTCGGAACGAAGACCATCACGACCAATGTGCCCTCTTTCGCAGTTTAATGGTTTATTCTTGCTTTTCTTGTATAAATTGCCAATTTAAGTCTTTCACTGCCGATGGCCGCTCTGTCTGTCTGTCTGTCTGTCTGTCTGTCTCTCTCTCTCTCTCTCTCTCTCTCTATCATAAGCACAATCTATGTCTCTGTCTCATTACTACAGACTTTATTTCCTCTCCTTTATTAACTCTTAAACAAAATGTATCATCTTAAATGAGACATTGAAAAATCAATTCTTAACCATTTTTAACCTTTCATAATCCTAAAGATTCAGCCATTGTTTACCTTGTTAAAATTTTTAGTGACTTTCCATATTTATATAAATTGTTAGATTGATTTCAAATCGGTTATTCAATATTTTGATTTGACTTCAAAATGACAAGGTATAATACTTCGTCTTTAATATACAAATATAGTAAAGTACTTAGTCCATTCACACAGCTGGTCAAGGAGATACGGTAAAAAACCTTTCACTGACTTACCCTGTACCAAAACAAACCCCTGTTATAACGCCCCCGAGAAAGAAGCCGTCTGAAAACACTGTGGGAAAAGGAGAACATTCTGGTAACCAGCATTTTATCCTTTTCCCACAATGTTTTATACCTCTTTAAAGACAAATCCCCTTGTGTGAGTCATTTTTTATTTGTCTTCTGTAAACGCTCTCAATTTGGTCCAGTCTGAAGTTTTGTCGATCTGTTAGGGGTTAATTCTATGCCAGACGAAAAAAAAAATCTTCCGTATTGAAAGCATTAGCAGACGACAAATCAAATATTGCTAAAATAATGTAATATGTCTCTGATAGGAGAGAAGACACTGTGAGAAAAGGAGAAAAATATTGGTTGTTAGTAGTTCCTCCTTTTCCAACATTGTTTTGAAAAACCTCCCCAAAGTAGTTGTAAATTCGCAATATTTTGTTAAAGGGTTGGGACAGTTTAACTGTAGGAGTGCTGCATGAATACAATCTACGTATTCAGTCTGAAAAAAAAAACTTTTTCTCGTATTGTTATTTCGAGGATCCTTTGGTAAAACCGTTTTATAGTGTAAATCGGATAGCGTAGAGCCAAGATCAGACTGTGAGTTCTGTACCGTATGATCTTAACCCTTAAAGCCCTGTTTATAACTACAGTTGTTTTTGTGGCCAGTACAGATCAAAATAAGACTGCACAAAACGCACAGTCTGATCTTTGATCTACACTGACCACTTTTGGACACTCCGGAAAAGAGTAACCCTTCAAGTGCATGTTTAGTTCTTATAAATTTCTGACATAAAGTGTCCATTAAATTTATTCGGCCCACTAAGGATTAAACATGCTACTTGCAAAAGCATAACTCGGCCATTCACGATAGGATAGCCAATCATGGTAGTGCAGTCGGCAGTGTACTGGATTTGAGATCAGGGAATGCTAGTTTGCACTATCCCAAGCTCGGCCAATTTTTTTCCCGGAATTGATGAAAATCATTGTGACAGGATTCTATACCCTCTCTCCTTTGATCATTGTCTCGACGTCAGTTTCGTGGGAAAGCAGCCAGTGGCTTGGTAAAAATATTGTACGAAGTAATGTTAAAAGAAACGCCAGAAAAAGCATTAATAGATGCACTGGCCGCCGCGATATAACTGAAATAATGTTAAAAAAAAGCGTTCAACATCGTCTAAACCATACACTTCCTATTAGTGGAGCAGATTACCGTAAAAGCATTTATTTTGTGATACAAGCACCAAATTTGGCATAATTAAAGTTTATTCTACAATTTTAATGTAAAGTACGTTATCCATCTAAAAATCCAAGATGGCCGCCAGTTTTCAAGATGGCCGCCAGTCTTAGCTCAGACCGTCCTATGGTATATTATAAAAGTGGATAACCTATTTTTCATAAAATTTAGATAATAGACTTTAACTGTGCCAAATTTGGTGCTTGTATCATAAAATGAAAGATTTTCATGAAATTTGGACTTAATCTGCCGCATTATATCGGATAGTCATAGAGACATTCTGAACAAAACAATAATAAAGGAAAAATGACAGTTTTCATGAAGATAACTCTTTACCAGGCGACAAAACTTATAGACTTTTCAATTTTGAAAGCATTTATAAGTATAAGTATATAATAAGTTTAATGTGGACCCCGAGTGATCGGATTTGACTCTGACAGAGAAGAAAACAATATGGGAAAAAGGAGAAGATGCTGGTTACCAGCATTTCCTCTTTTCCCCAAACTGTTTTTAAATACTTACTTCCTCAGGGTTGTAAAGGCACGTGGCCGTTTGGTATAGAGGGTCATCAGACATAAAGCAGAATGCTTTATCACTGTTTTTGTTTTCTTAAAATATAAAAACCCGATTGCAAACATTGTATTACGAAATTAAATGCAGACTTACCTAACCCTTAGGCTCTGGAGCGTCACTCAAGGACCTTTTGCGGACAGTGTAGATCAAGATCAGACTGCACGGACCGTGCAGTCTGATCTTTGATATACACTGTCTGATTAGGAGATATTTTCCCTCTAAAAGTAACATTGAAATATCACTATTTGGGTTTTTACTATCGGCTTGAAAGTTTCATTGAACTTATTTAGTAGGTTAAGGGTAAACTCCATATTCTCTCATACATATGGCTTGCAACACGCGATAAGGAGCATTTGCGTAAAGTGTCGTCTCGGATCAGCCTGCGCAGTCCGCGCAGGCTAATCCGAGACGGCACTTTACGACTACACTAGATTTTGTGCTACAGTAGACTTGGGAAAAACAGAAAATTACATAAATACGGAAAGTGTCGTTTCGGATTAGCCTGCGCGGACTGCGCAGGCTGATCCGAGACGACACTTTACGCAAATATCCGAATGCCCCTTTTCGTGTGTTGCAGGCCAATATTATTGAAAGTATTATCAATAAATTCAGTGTGTCTAAAATGAGGGGATTTGTCTTTGAAAAGACAAGTAAGATTATGGGAAAAGGGGGAAATACTGGCTACCAATAACATAATATGATATTCGCATGAAACATCTTCTGTGTGCCTATATCTAAATAGACATGTTAAG
Organism: Hippopus hippopus; assembly: GCA_946811185.2. Classification (NCBI taxonomy): domain Eukaryota; kingdom Metazoa; phylum Mollusca; class Bivalvia; order Cardiida; family Cardiidae; genus Hippopus; species Hippopus hippopus. The sequence goes on from OX328100.1 coordinate 46,830,662, forward strand.
TTTTAAATATTAGAATCACATGACGAAAATTGTCGCGTCACTCGCAGAGTTTCATTTCGCCTGTTTGATCACGATGTCCCCATCATAAGAGAAAACAATGCTGATTATTTCGATGAGCCCCAAAACAGAGAGTCTGCATTTACTAAAGGGGCATGGCCAGGCTAGTACGAAAGGATAATAACTTGATTTAGAAAACGTATTTTTATACACCAGTCAGCACCTTTCAGGACCAAGGTAGCGAGCTTGCCACACTCCAGGATCCGTATTCACCAATCATTCTTACGAACATTCTGGTCTAATTTTAGATTAAAAAGTAACGCAACTTCTGATTGGATAAACCATTTGGTTTAGTCAATCAGAAGGTGTTTTACTTTCAAATTTAGAAAATTTGGCTATATAACACTAAGAATGTGCTTAAGAAACGTTGGTGAAAACGGACCCAGGTGCCTGTGCACGTCCCTTTCTATCTCTGTCTGTCTGTTTAAATCTCACTTTCTTTATCTTGTAGAAAATTGTTTTGATCAATGACTAGATGTATTGGCTGATTATTATACCGCAAATACACTCGAATAAACTTACTATAAAAATTTTAAACTTGACATAATTTGTGTCAACAGAGTCAAGTGTTTAAATCAGATAGAGAGAGAAAGGGAGAGAGAGAGAGAGAGAGACAGACAGACAGACAGACAGAGTCACGGATCAAAGAAAAACAGTAGAAAGATAAATATTTATCCATTTTTTTATTTCAAATTAACTATTATAACATTTTGTATACTCTTCGTTTTATATTTCAGTGGCTGGACAATGTTCCGGGACACCAAGTCTTATCCAAGCCACCGTCACCCCGTCTGCGTTCCACCAGCCGGGATACCCTGTCTCTTACGCCAGGTTAGTGACTAGTTATTCATCTCCTTTACCTTTTTTCAGTGCCAATGACGGCCAAGATAGCCGTAGATTTAAGATCAGCCTGGACATAACGTGCAGTCTGATCTTAGATCTACACTGTCCGCTGCCTGATGCTAAAGTACAGAGTGATTCATAATGTCTGATACAGATTCAATCCGTAATATCTTTTTTTTTTTGCTGCCATATACCTTGTTATAATTTTTATCACACTACTCGATAATAACTACAGTTTTGTTTGATATACAATGACTTGCATGCTAAATAAAACAGGTCACACTATTTCTCAGCAATTAAATGATATGCTCTAAATGACGTCCATTCTGGGCTATTGTGACGTCAAGCCTCTTTTGAAAGTTTGCTTTCACCGAAGAACACATTTCCGGTATCATTTTTTTCATCTCTCGACGAATATCTTGTTTCATCTCTCCAGTAGTATTTGGTTTAGGCGAAAATACATTTTCTGTTAAGTGTCCCCAACAGAAAAAGTTAAAAGGACTAAAGTCCGAGGAATGAGCGGGCCAAACATTGTCAGTCATGAAGGAGAGGAAATTTTCCCGAAAGTTCTATGAAGCCACGACAATACTGAATGTGCTGTATGGGGTGCTGCACCATGCTGTTGGAGCCAAATGTCTTTAACCCTTATCCTGCTAAATAACTAAATTGAAATTTCCCATTCGATCGTAGAATCCCAAATATTGCTACTTCAAAGTTATGTTTTGGGGAATAGTGTCTCCTTATCGGACAGTGTAGATCCAAGATCAGACTGCACGTTCTGTGCAGTCTGATCTTGATCTACACTGTCCGCAAAAGGTCAGTGAGTCGCGCTAAGCAGCCTAAGGGCAAATCTAATGCACCTCCGTGATGCATTATACCAAACGAGTCAGCACGTAATTATGGATCTATAAAACTCATTTTGCATAACAACCGACTGATTCATGGGGCAGAGTAGCCATTTTGCATGCAGACAATTGATCAATAGCAAAAAGTTTCGGTCCAGATCAGCCTGCGCGGACTGCACACTGCGCAAGCTAATCTGGCTAATCAAGCTAATTTGGATCGATACTTTTGGATATGCATGAAGTCCCCTTTTCACAGAGCATGGCAGATATATGTCGGTTATCTTGATATCTTTCCGTTACCCGATCTAAATCTGTATTTGAAGCGACCTGAACTGTACATGGCTTATAGACTCGGGGGTTGCTGGCCAGCCCGTCTTACTTTATTCAAACGACTTCTACATCACGTGCTCTTCGGGGGATTACCTGCATATCTACGATGGTAGGTACAAACTTTTTAACCCTTTATCACACAATCCCGAGTTTTAACGACTCTGAGGAAGAAACCTTTTGAAAACATTGGTAACCAGTCTTTTCTCCTTTTCCCACAATGTTTTACCCCATTAAAGACAAGTTCGATTATTTGAGTCACACTTAGATTGTCGTCTGCAAATGCTTTCAATTTGGACAAGTATACATTCTTGTCGTTCGGTAACGAATTAAACTTAATCCTGTGATACGCTTGTAAGATGAGTGCAGTGTCATAACTTTTAACATAATGTCAGGCAACAGCTCGCTGACTCATGTATGTAATGGGTTTCACTTTTTCTAGGCTAGGGCTTTGAAATATCTTGCTCAAGTACAATCTCAAGAAAAACCATTCTCCCAAAGTGAAGATCGAACCCGGGGCTTCAATATTTAAAATTAACTCATTTTCCACTGAATCATGGGGGTCCAATAAAACAAATCAATATTTGTACAACCCAAAGGAAGAAAGCTTTTATATAACTTTGTAGGAAAAGTAAAAAGTTCCCATCATTTTTCTCCTTTTTCCATATTGTTTTCTACGTATTCCTTGTTAAATACCATTATTTCGGCGACATTTGATTGAATGTCTGCAAACACCTATAATATTGGGGAGTCTGAAGTCTGTACATATAATATGTACAATAATTCACCTATGCCCTTAAAGCAATTTACAACTAAATTTTGACTCCAAAATTGTATAAGAAATTTTATACTTGACAGGTATGGAAATCATTAGACCAAATTGAAAGCATTTGCAGACGACAAAATAAACGCATCTGAAATGATGATTCCTGTCTTTAATATCCCCAAACTGAATAAGATATGGTTGCAAGTTGCTTTGATGATAAACAGAATTCTCAAATGTCTAGCTAGACTGGTCCAAATTAAAGGTATATGCGGACGACCAATTTAATATTGCTGAAATTATGTAATTTGTCTTTGAAAAAGTAGGAACATGGTTGGGAAAAGGAGAAAATGCTGGTTACCAGCATTTTGTTCTTTTCCCACCCATGTAGTCATAATCCGTTTCTCTCAGGGTCGTTAAAATTCCAACAAAAATTGTTAAAAGTTTTACCCATTTCCAGATGGAAAATGAAAATAAATAACGTCTTGTCTACTCCGGCAACACTTGCCGACATGTACATCTTTATCACGGGTTTTTTTTTTTTTATCCAGGTTCAACTGTTTCCGACACGCCCTTGATAACCAACCTATGTCTAAATTCAGCACACACAGCAGACTACGTATCCTCGGACCGATATGTGCTCGTACAGTTTGTATCGGACAGTACCTCTGGCGCTGGCGGGTTCGAGATGACACATGTCAGCGCTGCTGATACTTGTGAGTGTCTATGGTCTGTATTCACCTACCATTCTTAAGAACATTCTTGGTATCATTCTCCAAGGTATTCAAAATCTGAATTTAAAACAACTTCTGATTGGCTAAACCAAATGGTGTAGCTAATCAAATGTCGTGTTTCTTTCGAAATCCAAAGTTAGATTAAGAATGTTCTAAAGAATGGTTGTTAAATACAGACCAGAGATCCGTATTCACCAACCATTCCTAAGAGCATTCTCAGTCTTATTCTTCCAAATTTCTAAATTTGAAGGTAACACAACTTCTGATAGGCTAAACCAAATCAAAAGTTGTGTTACTTTTTTAATTCTAATGTAAGACTAAGAATGTTCTTCAGAATAACCCGTATTCACCAACCTTTCTAAGTTGCATTCTTAGTCTCAGTCTGGATAAAGAAAGTAATGCGATTTCTGATTGGCTAAACCATTTGGGGTAAGCCAATCAGAAAAAAGTTAAGCCACTTGAAATTGAGTCATTCCGAAATGTAGTTACTTCATGAGAAATAGACTGAGACAGTGAATAAGAATGGTTTGTGAATACACAGCCTAATTCAGTGATAAGTTATCGACTTCCCTGGATTGGTTACCTCCCCTAACAATAGCCATCGCATGGACTGATAAACAGCAGGGGAACTAAGCAATCTCATGTGTTTGAAAACATCGTGGTAACAACAGAAAATACTGGTAACTAGCGGAAAACCCAGCGTCTATCTATATCATACTGCAAACAAATTCTTGCGTTCTAATTGGATAATATGCTCCGAGTTTATATTGCTGCACACTAGCAGCTCACAGGGAACAGCACAGTTTCCCTGTCAGGAGCCCCTTAGCCACTTAAAACCTCAAATCGGAGCTAGTCGCACACAAGACAAATATACCTTATTATTACAAATCGAAGACAGTTGTGTATAATACAAATACACTTTACTTTACGAATCGAAGCCAGTCGTACACAAGACAAATACACCTTAATATTACAAATCGAAGCCAGTCGTACGCAAGACAAGTACACCTTAACATTACGGATTGAAGCCAGTCGTACACAAGACAAATAAATCTTAACATGACGAATCAAAGCAAGTCTTATAAAAGACAAATACACTTTATTTTACGAATCGAAGCCAGTCGTACACAAGACAAATACACCTTAACATTACAAATCGAAGCCAGTCGTACACAGGACAAGTACACCTTATTATTACGAAGCCAGTTGCACACAAGACAAATACACAAAATCATTACGATTTGAAGCCAGATGTACACAAGACAAATACACCTAAACACTACGAATCAAAGCCAGTCGTACACAAGACAGATACACCTTAACATTACAAATCGAAGCCAGTTGTACACAAGACAAATACACCTTAACATAACGAATTGAAGCCAGTCTTGAAGCCAGTCGTAAACAAGATAAATACACCTTAACATTACGAATTGGAGCCAGTCGTACACAAAACAAATACAATTTAACATTACGATTCGAAGCCAGTTGTACACAAGACAAATACTCCTTAACATTACTATTTGAAGCCAGTCGCACACAAGACAAATACACAGTAACATTACGATTCAAATCCAGTTGTACATAAGACAAATACACATAACCATTACGATTCGAAGCTAGTTGTACACAAGACATTGCACAGTAACATTACGATCGAAGCCAGTTGTACACAAAACAAATACAACTTATACTGAACCAGAGCCAATCGCACCTTCGACAAATACACCCTAACATTACGATTCGAAGCCAGTCATACACAAAACAAATACACCTTAACATTACGATTCGAAACCAGTTGTACACAAGACAAATACACAGTAACATTACGAATCGAAACCAGTTGTTCACAAGACAAATACACAGTAACATTACGAATCGAAGCCAGTTGTACACAAGGCAAATACACCTTAACATTACGGAATGAAGCCAGTCGTACACAAGACAAATACACCTTAACAGTACTTGTTTCCCATTTTAGTTGTCATTTAAGCGGAATGAATGGAATTGTTTAGAAAATAAATGAAAATAGTTAAATAGTTTGTCGTTTGTTGTCATTCTAAAACAAATACATGGAGTTAAACGAGCCATCCCTTCGTCAAATAAACAAGTAGTGAAGTGCTAAAGGTCACATATTGCATCGTTAAAAAAATGATAGACAAATAGTGGTTTGAAGCAACTAACTGTCGTTTAGTTCTTCCAACAAATCATAAAATGAATGGTTACATGAAGTTGTTTAAATTCATGTTTAAATGAGAGTAGGTCGAATCACAGTGACTTCATGTACTGTAGGTTTTACACAGTTTTTAGTGACATTAGTTTGCAGTAACGTCAGTTTTCAGTGTGTTGGGCACTCAAAAAGGTAATTCGATTTCATAGGCGTACTCGATTTGTGAGACCATAAAACAGGGAAATTTCCCTTGAATACACGTTGGAATGGTAAAAGTTTGCAGTAGAAGAAATTCGTGGTTTGGTCAGCTGTCAATACACTTAGAAACTTGTGCACGGCTTTGGAAAACCATGTTGCAACCTTGCCTTCGGCTCAGGGCAACATGATTCCCAACAGCCGCGAACAAGTTTCTAGGTGCCCTGCCATCTGACCGGACAATTAACAATAGACGCTGGATACCATTGTAGTAAGCGCTTTATAACTAGAATGGACCTTGTTTTGTTTTAGAAAAAAAAAGTTTAATTGATCGATTGCATGGTCTTTAAAGCTGTTTTCAACAGTATTTTATATATTGTTTCATTTTGCAGCGAACAGTGCCACTCTCTATGTTTTTCTATATGATTTCCCCCCCCTTTTTTTTTTTCTTTTCTTTTTCTATCTCTCTCTCTTTTTTTCCCAGTACTTTGCACAATATTTTTCCCAAGTCACTGGCTGCTTTCCCACATAAGTGTTCTAAACATTGATCAGCAGTGAGAGATGAATGAATTCTATCGCAATGTTATCATCAATCCCCAGAAAGACATTCGCCGAGTTTGGGATTCTAACCAGCGACTCCCTTGTTTTAAGTCCTATTTGCCACCGACTGTGCTACCCAGCCACAGATATGTGTTATACCATTTAAGCTGAAACTGTGAGTCAGTCTAATTATGTTCTATTTTTAGCTGGTACTGGCTGTTCAACGCCGACAAATATCACAGCATCTTCAACGCCGGGTTACCTTACGTCAGCGGGATTCCCACATAAATACCAAAGGTAACAGATGTTTCAGAGAAGAATATTGCAATTTATTATATACCAGTAAATTTTCCGGCTCCAATACATGCGTTGCAATCGGATGAAACAACACACACGACAGAAAAAAAAAAAAATCCGTATCCACACACTGTGAAATACGTTTCTAAATATGGTACGATGACGCATCTCGTTCGGGGACTAAGCATGCATTGATTTGCGATTTGATTAGTCAAAATGTTACCCTGTAATATTAATCCGCCATTGATCAAAACGAGTTACTACCATCCACACAATATTAATTGTCTCATTTTGTTTGCCGTTTTCGACTAAAATGTCAATAATTGCAAAATGTTGTCATTGAAAGTTGTAGGTATATAATAAAAGGAATATTATGTTGTAGTAACTTTCCTGGTGCTTTTTTTATTACTTCTCGCTGCATAAGAAAATTTGATATCGGGCGAGACCTTGGGTCTCGCGCGATATCAAATTTTCTCACGCTGCTCGAATTAAATACAAGCACCAGGAAAGTTATTACAACATAATATTCCGTATATATCAAATTGCTACCTTTTGCGTTGAGGAATTACCACACAAAGACTAAGTTTAAAATCTATAATTAATCACCTTTGGACACTTTATCAAGTATGGACTGTAAAATCATAAAAGATGTATGAGTCGTGCTCTAACAAAAGGTCGTTAATGCACCTGCGAAAAGTATTGACCAATGTCAGCCTATGCAGGCTGACAATGGGTCGAAACTTTTTGCTGTTGGTCAGTATTCTCTGTGTCATAGTACCAGTCTGCTTCATAATTTAGTCGGTTGTTAGGCAAAATCGATTCTGTGCATCCATAATTATGTGATGAATTCCGTGATATAATGCTTCACGGAGATGCATTAAGCCCCCTTTTACCAAAGCATATTTTCATATTTAGTGTGATTATGAAAACCTTGCCGTTCCTTAGCAGCGTTGCTCTAACGTTGCCTTTAATTGAGTGGCTTATTTCTTCCTCTCTTTTTTCAGTTCTTCATCGTGTCGATGGCTTATCACGGCACCGGGGGAACTGTCTAGAATTCATGTGCAATTGGAATTTGTTCAAATAGAATATGACTCCGAGTGTAGTTATGACGTACTGTATGTTTATGATGGTAAGTTATAACCTATGTTGAGAAAATATTTTGTTTATCAAAGATGACCTGTTCCAAGTACTGAGAGAACCTCCCTAAATATTCCAGTCAGATATGCAAACATAGGCCACCACACACACATTGATTGAATGGTGTCTTACACCGCTTTCAACATTATTTCAGTCTGAGACAGCTCACACATTCATGTATTTCCTTGGTTTTACCAGTACTAGGCAAGGGCTCTGAAGTGTCTTGCCCACCATATACGAAATAATTCTTGTATAGATGTTCTGCTAAGATGACAATCTGTTATTGTGTGGTCGTCCAAGTGTTAGTCACTGTCAGAAAAATGAATTTTGAAACCAGGTAAAATATTAACAAAAGATAGGACAACCTGGCAACTTTTGACCTTGTTTTAAAATTCATTTTTTCTGCCAGCGATTAACACTCTGACCGACCGTAAAACAACAGTGTCATTTTCACAATAATTTCCATACTTTTAAATGGTATGATTTGGCTTGCAACACGCGAAAAGGGGCATTCGGACATTTGCGTAAAGTGTCGTCTCGGATCAGCCTGCGCAGTCCATGCAGGCTAATCCGAGACGGCACTTTACGACTACATTAGATTTTGTGCTACAGTAGAGTTGGGCAAAAACAAAAAATTACATAAAAACGGAAAGTGTTGTCTCGGATTAGCCTGCGCGGACTGCGCAGGCTGACCCGAAACGACACTTTACGCAAATGTCCGAATGCCCGTTTTCGCGTGTTGCAGGCCGTTTAAATTTAAATGAGCAATGCTCTGTGAAAAAACAGGGGATTAATGCATCTGCGAAAAGTATCGACCCGGGTCAGCCTACGCAGTCCACGCAGGCTGACCTTGTTTCGACAGCTTTCGCTAATGGTCAATTTTCTGTATGTCCAAGGACAAGTCTACCTCATGATTAAGTCTATTGTTTAAAAAAGTGGATATTATGGATCCATAAGTATGGCTTGCTTGGTACCATAGATCACGGATATGTATTAAGCCCCCTTTTTGCCGGAGCATGGCTCAAATACATTTTGACACCCACATTATGTACTTTCAGCCGCTATATGAGGCTGCTTTAAGGCAGGTTATTCTGTTTATTGCAGAAATGCCATGTTTACATTTTGTTTACTGTACTCAGATTTGTTTAGTTTGTTGTTCAATGCTTTACCAAACAATCCCGTATTGTAAAATACCTTAAGAACGGGATTTTTGAAAACAGTATGGAAAGAAAAGAAAATGCTGATAAACAGTATTTCCTACTTTTATCCACATTTTTTCCCTTCTTCGACCCTTTCAAAAAATAAGTTATTCACCTGAGCAATACATACGTTGTTGTATGCTAATGTTTTCAGTGTTGAAAGGCTAAAATTTTGTTGTTTGGTGAAGAGTTCATGCCTTGTTGAACATTGTACGCATACTTTTCCAAATGAAATGGCAACATTTTGGTTTTTACTACCGGCTTGAATGTTTCATTTCATTCATGTAGCAGGCTAAGGGCTATCATTGATTGTATGGTGTTTAACGCCGTTTTCAACATTATTTCAGTTATATCGCGGCGGCCAGTGCGCCTATCCATGCTTTCCTGGAATTTCTTGTACCAGTACTCCGCACAATATTCTTTCCAAGCCACTGGCTACTTTCCCACATAACTATGGTCGAAAGAATGGTCAGCGGTGAGTGAGGAATGAATCCTGTCACAGTGACTATTATCAATCCTCGGAAAGAAATTGGCCGAGCCGGGAATCGAACCATCGACCCGCTGTTCTCAAGTCCTGTACGCTACCGACTGAGCTACCAGGGCACAGCTAAGGACTATGAACCCCGCTCGTTATTTATCCTTTACGTATACAAGCTTTTCCATGTTTCAGGCAACTATATCTGCGAACACAAGGTGATGTTCCAGGCCTGCCCGTCAAGGACGGATGTCATTACAGTTTCCCGTACACAGCCATCTTACAGTTCAACCTCCAACTCACTTCTAGTCATTTTTACGTCGGACACGCACGATAATTACCATGGGTTTGTGCTCCGTTATAACGCCACTATAGAGTACACAACCACTACACCCTCCACAACAACAGCTACTGAACAAACGGACTCCACCCATGGTTCTGCGGGTATTTCCTCGCAACAGAGGAGCGGTATGCTTTAGTCATTACATTGGGTAGTTAACCATTTACCTAACAATTCCGTGTTTTCACGACCTTGAAGAAAAAGATATTTGAAAACATCGTTGGAAAAAGAGAAAATGCTGATAATCAGCATTTCCTTCTTTTCCAACAATGTTTTCTGCTGTTTCAATGACCAATTTAATCATCTGGGCCATATTTGATTTTTCATCTTCAAAAGCTTTCGAAGTTTTTTTTTTTTTTTGGGGGGGGGGGGGGGGAAAGAGGGGATGGGTGCATCTGTTGCGCCACTCGTGAAAATATCGCCGATGATGTTCACTAGATGAAGTAAATTTCGACGATCTTTCACCGAAAAATAAACTATATTAATTAAAATAATATTCTATTTATTTCATGCTTCTAACCTTTTTTTTTTTATAGCTGGCTTACATCAAAATATCAAAATCAAGCACATATTTTTTTCGGCGATTCCCCGTGGCGTATCCCCTCCGCATAACAACACATTACAATATTGCGTAATGCGCGAGAAATGTAGGATAAATTAGGTCATGTTTCCATCTGGTTAAGTGGCACGCGCATTTTACCATGGGGATGCATTAAGCTTTTTGTTTCCAAAGCACTGCTCAAATACAAAGTTGTCAACGGGTAAAAAGTCTACTGGATTCAAGAACGTGTATTGCAGCTGTTTTGCAACACTTTGGTCTTAAATTAAATCATCTTAATATTGTTAAGGGAACGTAATACACAATTTAAGACTGTTTACTCTGTTTCAATATTTTGGCTTTTGCCTTTATCAAGAAGTTTGACGTGAAATTGATGCCTTCTACATTTTGTAACTAGTTTCACACCACCATTTTTACATGAAGAAAATGGTTTTAATGATTTTAAACGATTTTTTTTTTTTTTACTTATTTAAAAAAAATGGTGGTGTTAAAGTAGTTACAAATTGTAGAAGGCATTAATTTCATGTCAATTTTCTTGATATGGGCAAAAGCCGAAATATTGATACAGAGTAAACATTTTTAAATTGCGTTTTGGTCTTATATTTATGTATGAGCCATGTTCTGTGCAAAGGGATCTCAATGCATCTTCAAAAAGTTTCGACTCATGTCAGCCTGCGCAAACTGCGCAGGCTGACATGAGTCGAAACTTTTTGCAATCGGTCAACGTTTTCTACATGTCAAATGACAAGTTTACCTTATGAATCAATCTGCTGTATGACAAAATGGAAATTTGAGATGAATTGCTCGGTATAGTGCATCACGGACATGGATTTAGCCCCGTTTTGCCACATCATGGTTCATATCTCTTTTCTCACTTTCAGGAAACGAGACAAACATATATCTCATGATTGCAAGCGGTGTGTCGGGAGCAATCTTGGTTATCATGGTAATGCTGACATACCATTTCGTAAAGTACCTCATTCAGAGAAAACAGCACAAAAAGGGTGTGGTCCGAGTGCAATCGATTGCTCCTATTCCAGCTCGGACACAGCTCAGAACACCTCGGCCGAATGCAAACGCACTTTCGTTCGTTTAGAAAATCGAAAATTAGTAGACACTTGGGGTGTTACATAAGTCGGAGTTTGAAATTCGCAGACTGCGCAGGCTTACATGACTCGAAACTTTCGCAGATGCATTAAACCCCCTTTTCACAAAGTGTGACTCATAAACATGTATATGCTGTTTATGAATCTGCCAATCATAATTGTCTAATCTGGACTCTAGTGGCTTATAAGAAGGTATAAGGTACTGTAGACTATATGTGCACATTTTATTCAACCAAATTGTTTTCAGTTGTATATCATGTTTTCCTGTATCATTACTGGTAACCAGGTTACACATGTACGAGTGAATGAAATAGGTTGGGTGTATCTATGCAGAACAAACGACTAAGTACATGTACCATTTTGTTTTTTGTCATTATTATGATGATTTTCTTAATTGTACTATATAGTGTTTTCTCTATTGTCTATACATAGTTGCATTGTATCTACTTATGACGCAACTTGTATTATTATCATTCGTATTTGCCGGCTAAGCTTCTCGTGAAACTACTGCTATTGTTGTTGTCAATAACATTTGTCGGAAGTATTTACTTATCTTTTTTTGATTGATGCATGCTTTATGATATCACACACACACACACATCATTATTATTATCATTATCATTATTATACCCCTGCAAAACGAATGTTTTCGGAGGTATACTGGAATCAGCCTGTCTGTCCGTCCGTCCGTGTGTCCGTCCGTGTGTCCGTCTGTGTACAAAATACTAGTAATTTTGTGTCGCGAACTCCTCCTACAGTTTTGCTGATATTGTATTGAAAGTTTGTTGATACATTGATCGTATACTGAAGTTGTGCAAGACGCAGTTTTCAATCATCTACTCCCTATGATTCAAGGGTAATCTCCCCTTGAACTTAGAAATTTTTTTGTTAAATTGCCTGTTTCTGTCAAAGTGCTGGTGGGGGTATTAAGTCACATTCAGTGACAGCTCTAGTTATTATTATTATACGAAGATTTAAACATTCCTATAGATCTTTAGAATGGTTCATATTTGTTTAAGTTTTGTTACTTCTGAAATCTCTTGCAATCAAAAAATAAATAAAATGTCAAGAAATGTGTTAGTTGTTGACTCAATCGATCAATATATTAAAAATCAGCATGTCGAATCTTTAGCAAACAATCCGGTATTTTTACTACCCTGATAACAAAAATTTGGAAATATTGTGGTAAAAGCAGAAAATGCTAGTAACGCGTATTTTTTTTTTTTTTTTTTATCTTTTCAGAATGTCTCTACCCTGTAAGTCGTAGACTAATCATATTCATATGAGCCGTGCTCTGTGAAAAGGGAGCTTAATGCATCTGCGAAAAGTGTCGACCCAGGTCAGCCTGCGCCGTCTGCGCAGGCTGACCTGGACCGAAACTTTTCGATATTGTTTCATGTTCTGTATGGCCAAAGCCCGGTCTTTCTCATGATTAAGTTGATTGCTAAAAAATGTAGCTATTATGGATCCATAAGCATGTGGTCGCTTGCTTTGGTATCATGCATCGTGGACACGCATCAAGTCCCCTTTTGCCAGATCGCGGCTCATATCTATAAATCATTTTTCTATTATAAATGAGTCAGCGCAAAAGGTGTTAAAGACACCTCAGTGATGCATTGTACCAAGCGAGTCAATGATCGATAAAAATGCATTTTGTCTAACAATTGACTCATTTATGAGATTGAATGGTCGTGTGACATGCAGAAAATTTACCTGTAGCAAAACTTTTCGAAAAAAGTCAGCTTTTCCGTACTGCATAGGCTGACATGGGTTGAAACTTTTTTGCAGATGTACGACTCGATTCATATCCCTATATATAATGACAGCTTTCAGTATGGCCAATTCTTTACGTGTGTCGTCTGACAGATAGTCCATGTTATGGAAGCAATCTACTCAAACATTGATTAGCAAACAGGTCGTGCAATAGAAAGAATTTTTTTTTTCCGTAATGGGTAAAGATCGGCTTCTTATTAGAACTTTCTTTGCATGGGAGACACTCGTTGAGCATGTAGCTTTTGATGTCTTTATATTTTTGTCTTAGAGAGAGAGAGAGAGAGAGAGAGGGAGGGAGGGGAGGGGATCCATCTCTGAATATCCAAGCTATAACGCTTTAACCCTTATGCTGCTAAATAAATAAAAAGAAAATTTCAAGCCGATAGTAATAACCCAAATTTTCCTATTTCAAAGGCGTTTTTGAGGGAAAAAAATCTCCTTCCCGTACAGTGTAGATCTAAGATCAGACTGCACGTTCTATGCAGTCTGATCTTAATCTACACTGTCCGCAAAAGGTGATAGAGTCGCGCTTAGCAGCCTAATGGTTAACAAAGCCCATCTTTACCATGAGTATGCTGTTCTAATCTGCCATATCTATGGAACGATGGGAATTGTAATGGAAGTCACATGTCTACGTACGAGGAACATTTCGTTTCGTTGAACTAAACGCTGTCTTTCTTAACTGGTTTACTGTTCATCCACGGGCCACTAGCAAATTTCACTACCGATTTCTCTGTATTTCGATTCCTAAACGTTTTCTTCATATTATTTTAAGTCGAAAATCCGGAATCACCCGATAATAACCGATGTAACGCCGTGACGCCACACTTCAATTACACGTCAAACTGACGTTAGCAACTGCTTTTCGCGTTAGCAACCGCTCGCTGTTATCTATTACAGTAAATGTAAGCTCGAATACATTTATTTGTATATGACCAGGTTTAAGGCTGAATAATTTTAATCCAAAACAAAAATTATGAGTAATCTGAAACTTACATTACTTCCGTGGAATTCTAATAGAGATGAGGGTAAGGAAGCCAACATACACACAGTTATCCATAAGGTGAGTGGACACTTTAGAAGCTTACTTCTTAAATAAAGACTTTTTGCGTGATTGAAAGCAGCTGTACAACCTGTTAATAATTGGAGAGGTCATCAGACCTCTCCAACAGTTGTGAGTTCAAAAGGCAGACTGCCACAGAATTTACTGTCTAAATCCATTTTTCTTGCGAAATTGTTCTGATACACGGTCTGTTTTGTCAAGTTTTGTAAATAAAGCGAAATCAAAAAACCGAAACAGGAAAAAGACGTGGTTTATTTTTATATGACGAATTTCAAAAAAGATTTGTTATATTAATTTGCCATGGCTGCAAATGACCTTTCAAATAATAGTAATTTTTCATTAAGCAAATAAATATAAGCAAAAAAAAAAATAAGAAGAATTTCGTTAAAAAAGAGAAAGAAGACCGCTGGACAAGATCATGCGACTTGAAAAGGAGGCAAGAAAGTCAAATGACCGTCATGTAAAGCATATGAGGTTTCTACGCGGTGCCTTTTTTACTTGTTTCTTTACATGTACCAAAATATATTGAAATTAAAAGCCAATAAACTATTTGAAAACATTGATGCTGACCTCTCCTGGCTTCTTTTGTAAAGAAGCCAACTTGTTTAGAATACTGTTATGTAGTTGCGCAGTAATTATAGTCTGGTTATGAAAAAACAACTTATCAGCGACAAATGTAGAATAAAAAGGAAGACGGTATACGAGATACCAGAATAAGAATATCGAAATCATTTTGTGGTTTAATATGAAACGAAGAGATGAACAGATACCAAGCAGGTTATAGCCTCTTTTTCTCATTGTGTTTCATGTTGTTGAAAAGTGTAATTTTCAATTAAATTAAACGAATTTTTCAAGATTAGATGTCAATCCAATCCATTGTTGGAAAAGGAGCAGTTGCTGTTCGAAACGGTCTGTCTAAAAAGTAGACTTCACAGTAACGGCTTAAATGGTAATGCATGAAAATATCAACATACAAAATAGTACAAGAAAATAATTATCCAAATTAGAACTATATCCATCTGCTAACGTTATGCTTTCGGGTAA
This sequence comes from Hippopus hippopus, assembly GCA_946811185.2. NCBI lineage: Eukaryota > Metazoa > Mollusca > Bivalvia > Cardiida > Cardiidae > Hippopus > Hippopus hippopus. Next base: position 46,846,129 of record OX328100.1, read on the forward strand.
TAGTAGGTGCCCTTGTATATTGGTGTTATGAAAGGCCCACATGGAGCCCACAGAATATTGAAAAAGCACTCATAGCTCAGGTAGTAGACTATAAGGTTTGTAAACGTCAAACCTCGAGCCATTTGAAGGTGTGAGTTCGATTTCCACCGTTGACCACCTAAATAGACTAATAGTCATTTGGGTGAGCCGTTAAAGGGATGTCCTTTGTGACGGAGCTAGATACTTAGATTGTTTAAGAAACAGGCGTATCGTCCTGTATCCTATGCTGTCCCCCGTAACAAAACAAAGTTTTCTCGGGGCATCGCCCATATTGGCATCTTGTGGCGACGATAAAACAAAAGAAAACACAAAAATCAACCGGAGAATAAACATGTTCGCATTCTTGACCAATTGCTAGTCACTATTTATTCCTTCGAGACTAATACCAAAAAGGTCAAAAGCCACCTAACACAGTTATGGTGAAAACACTTACCACTTAATGTTGCGGACGAACTACCTTTGCTATCGGCGTGGGTCTGTTTTCAAAATTGTAAGTAATAAATGATGTTAAAAGTTGGGGTAAAATCAAAGTAAACATGTACATGTGGCTGACTTGTGCATTCAGAACATGCTTGTTGTATTTCGTATCTTGAGATTTGTGAAGTGTGGTGTCTTAGTTATGCTATGTTTACACCATTTTCCCGACAGCCACGGTACCTGCGCTTCTGACAACCATGGACAAAACGGGATCGACGTAATGCAACGAAAAGGAACAAACTAAGCAAATGTGTCAAACCGTGGTTGCCGTGCTTGCCGAGCCAGATTTTTAAATTGTCAGAGAAATTTGCCAGGGCAGTCCCGGTGCAGTTGAGAAACCTAACAGACCGTAGTTGAACGGGTTGATAGCAACAGAAGTTGCCAGCACGTGTTAAGCAATAACAAGACTCGGAGACATTCCGTTTTGGGACGTGAGAGCACTTTTTTCACCTGTATCTCACGGTTTTTTCAAGTTTTCAGATTTTTTTCACCACGTTTCTTCGCAGTTCTCCCGGCAACCGGAGCTATATCACAGTTGTTTTGTTGCGTTCTATCAAGGCACGTCCTGGAATGTGCGGGTTTATGGATGCGACGTGTTGTGACGCGTTCCGCTCTACCGGACGTACGCGGACTCGCAGCATATAAAAGCTACAATAGAGAAATGAGCCAAAAAAGTCAAAGTTGGCATTTGGTAAGCCACATGGGAAAGGCAAGATCCACCATCAATGCACCATCAAAAATCCCACTGGTAAAGGACGAGAAAAGAAAGATCCATGTGAGTGCAAGAATGGATATAGAAAAAAGGAAGTAACTCCTCGGCATGTGCTCATACATTCTGACCAGAGAGTTTTAAATGAAGATATCAACACACATTCAAGAACTATCTAAAGATGCCTCCTCAGCTCCTTTGACAAAATCCTGTAATAGAGAGATAGGACACGAGGTACAATTTTGCCTTACAACCATGTTGGAAGTTATTCCTTCAACCTGATGATCCACAAGGGCCTAATGTCACTCATATTCCGAAGTCGGTGCTCTCCATTCATCGGGCACCATAAGAACAGCAAAGACTTCATCATTGTATGATTCTGCAATCAACTGCGAGGTTCCCCCGCTACATTACAGATCTGATTGCTTCACTATACCCAAGCCCGCAGGAATTGTGATAAGTAAATGTCTCTTATGGTCACTTGTCTGAGAGTCAGGAATAACTTCCAACATGGCTGTAAGGTAAAGATGTACCTTGTGTCCTATCTCTCAATGACTGGCCTTACCCTTCATTTAAAACTCTCTGGTCAGAATTTTTGAGCACAGGCCGAGGAGTTACTTCCTTTTTTCTATATCCATTCTTGCACTCACATGGATCTTCCTTTTCTTGTCCCCCTTCTCTTTCCTCTTGCGTACTGCAATATGGCGTTTTGTCCCTGTTGTATTCTCGATCTTTCTGAGACAAAGATTGTATGTGTGCACCAAGCAAATATACAAAACAAAATCTTCATCTTTGCATGTCATATTGACAAGTCGATGTCTTAGACTTAATTGATTATTACTGCTTGGGAGGACCTTCCTTTTCTACCGTGGATACAAAGGTGCTCTAAACCTGCCCGACAACCACGTTCTATCATTCGAAGACAATGATAGAACTTGAAGAACGAGTAAGACCTTGATAGAAACATTAGAAACCTGAGAGGGCTGACCTGAACTTAACGCACCGGGATGGAGCGTATTCGGGTCTGTGATTCACCCAGGTTGAACAGTAATAGATCTTTAGGCATCCCCTGCTTGTCACGGATACCACGAGGTACAGTACCGCAGCTAGACCTAACTGAACTTGGTAAATGGAGAAAAAACTCCAAAATCACACGACACATTACGTTTCGGAAAAACGGGGGTGCCGTTGTCGCCGGGAACATGGTGTAAACGTAGCATTTAGGCATTTACCATGAAAACAGCGGCTGGACCAGCCAACGCGGATGTTCGTTATGACCGGAAAATACCGATTATCCCGAAACCAAGTTTAAGGCAAGCATGCCGGAGGTTTCTTTCTAATCCATAAAGCTACATCCTATATGGTTTTTAAATTGATTCTACAGAGAAAACTACATGTATATAATATTTATTTGAGCAAATATCCTTACTTCTATCGGGGAGGGGGTGAGAGTTGGGAGTCGAGCGGAAAGGAGGGGCGTTTCTCATCGTGGTATTTTAAATAAGGTAGTGTACTACGTTCATTCCAAAGTGTGTCATGGGAGGATTCTGTAGAATCGTATTCACTGACTAATCTAAGTTTTTCTCTATTTCTAAATTTCAAGATTAACCTTATTATTGACTAACTGAGAACTTCTTGAGCCAGTTATATGGCTAGTCTTGGATCTTTGTCTTTGATTATATTTAGTATGCAAAAACACCTTCAGAGATTAAAACTCATGAACACCAGTTCTCTCTTGCGTCTCAGTTCCTCAGATGCACGACAAAAAGCAATAGTTAATGACTTGTTTCAACAATTTGGAAAACATTGCAGGAAATGAATCGAACACTTTTTATCCCCACAATGTTTTACTAGGCTACATTTGTAGCAAAATGGTTATAAATGTAACAAAATGACCATGGAAGGATCATATGAGCACAGTAATGGTTTTGACTCTTGTGCGATTAGTGAAAGTTTGTCATTGTTTGTACAGAACGATCCTGACTGTACCTGGTATCGTCCCAGAAGGGTGTTCGTTTTGGATACTAACATGTGGTCCCTGGAAAGATACCTTAGTGATCAAGAGCGTTTCAGACAGTATACTCAAGGTATGTGAGCGGAATATACTATACATCGTCCTTTCTGTAGTTTGTCGTTGTCAACCATTCCACTTTATCTTCCTTCGGCGCTTTGTTGTTTAATTAAACTCTTGTTTCCAGTGCCGTTTTAGACTTGTTTTGACTTAACGTACCATTTTAGTGTTAAGTGCAAGTTCAAGTTATCGGGGCGCTTTTTGGGGGCGACGTAGATCAATATCAGACTGCACAAAACATTCAGTCTGATCTTGATCTACGCTGTCCGATAGGTATTTTTTCCCTGTTGAAATCAACATTTATATCGCAATACTTGGATTTTTACTACGTAGTGGAAAATTTCTTTTGATTTATCTAGCAGCTTACGGTTTCGGGATCAAGATGATAGGACACAATTCAGTCAACCTTATACCTGCAGCCACTTTTATGAAGCAGCCATCTTATATCAAGCAACCATCTTTATCAGTCCTAATATCCTACATTTCAAAATAAAAGACTGGTGCTCAACAACTCCTGGTCTGCATGTATAATTTGTCTTGGTTCGGCGTTTGCTGCAATGCAAAATATTAGTTGTCCTATCAAGTGGCAGGGTGCTTGAATACTTGTTTACGTCTCGTCGCCCCGAGCCGAAGGCCTACACTTTCATTTTTTGTGAAAATATCTGGAAATAGCAATCATGATATTGAAATAATTAGGGGTTGTATTCTCCGTTCTAGAGGAAAAAAGAATTTGAAAATTAAATGCTTCGTTGGTCAATTATAATGTGATTAAATATATTCTTTCAGAAGACATGATGGTGAGACTTGGCTACCATGCTGCAGACTGGCTACCAATTTTCAAGAGTAGTAAATTATTGAACCTGAATACATGTACCAGTCCAGCGAGGGGACAAAATAATGAAAATAATGGACAAAACATGTTATCACCGCTTTCTTTTCACCAGGATGTCACTGACGTTTTATGGGCCAATTTACACCTATGTTACAACTACAAAGACATCACATACATTCCTGACGAACTCAGTGGTGATGATATGAACCCATACATACTTTTAATGAGATCAGGCGACTGTAATGAGAAACCAATGAGCACACTGGCCAAGGCCTACGATGAGCTTCGTAAAATGAGAGAACAGGATATACAAAGGCAGATTTTGTATCGTGAAGTTGAATTACGGGACCAAGCTCGAAAACGGTTTGTCAAACTTCGATCTGCAGGACAAAGTGCAGCAGATACAGAGGCAAAGACAGGCGATGTAGATATAATTTTAAATCCTGATTCTGAGCATCTGACTCCTACACCAACACCGAAAAAGACGAAGAGAAATCATATATTCCGCGTTATTACAGCCCCATTTCGATGGCTCCGAAAACACCTTTAGATCTTTTAAATATAGATTTTTCTGACATTTTTATGAATGTTCCTAGCTGTTTTTGATGCTTCGTAAAAGGAAAAATACTGGGACGGTGTTCGCAATACACAAACGTAGGAACGCTCTCAAACATTATTATTATCATTGTTATTAACAGTATCGTCTTTATTCTTAGAAACTAATATCTTTGTGAACTTGTACTTTTCCCGTTTAGAGACACTCACTGGCCCATTGTATTGTTAGTTACACGAGCAATTCAATTTCAGATTATAATGACAGAACTGCATTTGTATCAAGACTGTACGCTGTGCATGTAAACTGATTAAAGAAAAAGGAGGTGGAAACGTTGACAAGGAATGTTGTATCAAACATCAACATGGATACAGCTTTGAAATATCTAAATCGAGATCGATTTCAATGAATAGATCTGATGTCATACGAGAATATGTTAAAGACATGGACATTTCTATGGCCAAAATTTTCCAGACCAGACCAAACAGAGTACAGCCAACATGTGACTTCAAGGAACCCTAGTCCATATCCACCAACCATTCCAAATTGCATTCAAAATTAGTGCTTTCTAGAATTACAAAATTAAACAATTTCGAATTTGTTTTACTTTGAAATCCAGATAACTCTTCAGAACAAGACGAAGTTTGCTATTAAGAATGTTCTACACATTGTACAATGATATATAACAGCGCATGAAATATCCTTGCATTTATCTTTATAAATACCACTGTTGTTGTTGTTGTTTCCTCTCTCTCTCTCTCTCTCTCTCTCTCTCTCTCTCTTACTGATTCAGTAACAGATTAGAATTTACATCTAGTTGTGATACTTCTTACATGATATAATGACCGTATATAACTCTTTCGGCACCAAATATATTATCTCGACCACAATCCACAGAAAATTAGAGATTTTCATCTGAATGCCTTGACTGAACAAGGGGACAGTATAGATCTTAGATCATGTGCAGTCTGACCTTGATCTATTCCGTCCCCAAAAGTCCCTGTTTTCGCCTAAGGTCCTGAAGAATATTGACCGGATGTCTTTTTTATTTCTATGGGTTCAATTGACTTCGCTCCACAGGGTTGGTAAACCATGCAACGCCACGGGCAAAAATAAAGCTCTTTCGAAAAGCATGGGTGAAGAGCAGACTGCAAAAATCTTGCAGTCTAATTTGGATCTACACTATCCACTTTTTAGACCTTTAAGTACAAAATTAATATTCATTTAGATGACGAGATTTCAATTCAAAGAAGAAAACTTCAGGAGCTTTTTAGAGTCCGTATTCATTAGTCATTCTATAATTTGCCTGCAACACGCAAAAAGAGGACATTTGCGTAAAGTGTCGTCTCGGATCAGCCTGCGCACTCCGCTTTCCGTTTTTATGTAGTTTTCTGTTTTGCGCAAGTCTATTATAACATCCGTAGTCTGATTTCCAATTTAAAAAGTAACGAGTTACTTTGTCAACTCCGTCATCCATTATACCAAGAAAGTCATCACATTATTATTGATCCATAAATTCCATTTTTGTTTGAGAACCAGCTGAATTTTGAGGTAGAATAGTCCTTGGACATGCAAAAATGCAGAAAATTACCTCAAAGAAAAAACAAAAACAAAAAAAAAAAACGACCCATGACACCCTGCGGGGACTGCACCGGCTGACCTGGGTCGATACTTTTAGCAGATGCATTAAAACCCTCTTTTCACAGATCATTTTTCAATTTCAGATTGTCAGATATATTAGAACGAATACTTTACATGCGAGTCCTTAGACCCAACACACAAAGTTGAAAGTACACATGAATAGCGTGTTGGAAGAGTTTCAAATAAAAACGTCTTATTGACCTTCTCGTAACTGTTTTATAGGTATAATTTTTCATAAATATTTCGTCAAAGATACCTTGAAATGTCATGCACATAATACATAGAGAGGCTTAGCATACATGTATATAAACCAATGCAAATTACTTAGTCCCTTTAACAACGTGAGGTATTATCGACCACTCAGGATAGGTGCATGCAGCATCTTGCGTTTCTTTCAATATATTCTTGTTTACAATTTATGCACAACTTCCAAAGTCACGTGTAAAAACATAATGTAAAATCATTCCGTGCAAATAAGCAGATCATTTGCTTGACAAAATGAATAACTAATCGACGTCAACAGTCTCTCACACGCAACTTTGTGTTCATATTCAACAATTATTCTTTAGAATATTCTTAGTCTTATGCTGAAAAATTGTCTAAACCAGCAAAACAGAAGATGTCTTACTTTTAAATCTAGAAAATTCCTGAGAATAAGACAAAGAATATTCTTAAAAATGGTTGATGAATACAGACCCTGACTCTAATTTTAGAAAAACCCGAAAGGGGTCAGAGCACTAGGACTGGACCTTTAATGGTAAGATTCTGCAGCGGTATGTTCCTTTTGTGAGTGCCCTTACCCCGCTCAAAGCTACTTTAAGTTTGCGATAGTGACTTAGAAATTAGCAGCGTACCGAGGTGCCTAAGCTAAGTTTAAATTAAATGCCGCATATTGTTAGAGAATTTAACCTTTTACCAAAATATTCTGGGTTCTACAGACTCTAGTCTTTTGGAAATACAGTTAGAAAAGGAGAAAATGTTGGTAACGAGTATCCTACTTTCCGAAAATAGTTCATACCCTTCAAAAAACAGATTCTATCATTTGAGCGTTATTTGACTTCTGCATATGCTTTCAATTCGGACGAGTCTAAAATTTTCTCGTCTAGTACAGAATTAACATAGTAAATTAATCACATCCCTGGGCCACACCCTTGCTCAAGATAGGCCCGCCTTCATGTAGATACATTATAGGCCATACAATGAAATCAACAAAGTCCCCTTTCTTCGTAAACTCTTTGAATAAACATCTATCAAAAACCATTCTCTTTTCTTTGCTCAACTCAGTGGCTTTTTCCTCTTTATCCTTCCTGTTATCTCGTATTTCTTGAGAAACTGATGATTCAGTAGCTTGCAAAGATATCCATACAATTCCACTTTCATCCTCTGCCTTATCAGGCATTTTAGACTCTTCAGACGTTCTTTCATAATTACCCACTATGTCCACTGCATTTTCAGGTCTTGGGTAATTTTGATTCTCTTTCTGCCCTTCACCAAGCCCAATTAGGGGCTGCAACTTATGATTCTGAGAAAACGATACAGGACTGACAGCTGACAGAATATGGCTACTTTTCCATCCAGGACAAACAAAAACAACTGGGGGGTCTTGGAACTGCATAAACCAGCACAGCTTCACACAACCTTTCATATAGTTTAAAATTGATATGTCTTTAAAGCAGATGTTGTGACTTTGGAAGCATAGTTCAAGCTGACCGAGACATTTCTGAAAAAGTAGAAATAAATATCAATCATTCAGTCACGAGTTTGTATAATTATCCTCGCATTCATTTTTTTGACAAAGAAGATAACGATGATGAGTCCGACATTCGTGGCTGCTGCAGTATGATTTGTTTTGACTATCTTTCTTTATTTAATAGCTCGATATCTCAATATTGTTAGCGTAATGATAATATCTTAATAACCCTATCTTGTTGGCCGATTGATATTGTCCAGATCTTTTAAACTCGTTTGGCGTAATCAGAATATCTAATATATCAATTCTGTTAGTCGTAATGAAATTATTCTGATATCTCAACGATGTTTGTTGTTATGAGAATATCCCGGAAATATGCATATGCATGAACAGAAATAAAGGGCTTGCAAACTTTGAAGATCAATGCAGATGTCAAAAATACATTGAAATCCAAATCATACAATTTAAAATTAAAGAAAATACATGTATTGTGAAGATGACAATCTGGTATTGCTATTAGGCAAAAAGTAAACGAACGATAGAAAGACCTGGCAACTTTTAATCTGGCTTTGAAATCAATATCTTTGCCAGCGACTAAAACTTAGACTGACCGTACAATAACAGATTGCAGCTTCACAATAAGTTCCATACTTTTCATTGATATGATTTAAATGTAAATCCATTTAAAAACCCACATTGTTTACTTTTGGCCGCTATTATTACTTTAATGGTGAATAAAAGCTTTCGATGTGTAAATTTTACTTGCAGTGCTGTGTATGATTTTTGTCATTCGGGATATGAAAAAAAAAAAGTTTCCAATTTGTTAATTGTAAGTTATGTGGTTATGTAGTGAATTTATTCATTAAAACTGTGAACGCTTAAAGCAGATTATACAATGAAGTTGTAGATATCCGCTATGCATACAATTCATATCGAAATTTACTTGAGAGAAAATACTGTTTGGGAGGTATATACCTTCTCTATGTCCGGAAGTCTCTCTTTGGCCTTTTTCTTTCGAACGTCTTTGAGCATCTTCTGTTCTTCTGTTTTGATCATCGCATTCTACAGTAAATTTAATAAACTCATAATCAAGACCAACAACAGCAATAATGTTGTAAATGTTTAGGAGACCAGCACGGCCCGGCATTAAATCTATAATCTCGTTGTCCTTGATTCGATCCTGAATTGCGCGACTGGTTTTTCATGAGATCGACCTAAAGCAGGGCACTACAGAGTACAGCCCTATCACAAGCGAAACTAAGATACCACATGAAAAAGTGAGCTATCGTAATGATAAAGCTTTTGGGGTCGTCAAACACCATTTCATATATATACCGAGCAAAGCAGCTAACCGAACACTTTTTGAACTAACATATAAATCACAAAACAGACATGTTTTTATATTTTGTTTTGCATGCCACAATCATTTGAATGGTCCCTATGCAGTACACACAGTGTAATTCACTAGTAATCATTCATTCATGGGATTGGAGGTTCAAATAAAAGATTTGCTTAAGATTCACGAAGCCAAGTTGCATATGCAGTAGTTTTAATTATTTTCGTAGCTACTGAAATACTAGAAAAACAATTAAGAACAATGTAAACATATATATGTAAACAAATACTGAGGAAAATGTGTGATTCAACTCATAAAAGGGAGGTAGTTTCGAATATGTTACAGGACCCGAATCCGTTTTTTTTTTTTGCAAGTCTAAGCAAGTGAAGGTGTTTTTTTTTTTAATGATAAGTTTTTTTATTAACAGACATAAGATGTCTTTTTGAAAGCTGGCACACAGTTTTTAATTGTTTTTCTGGTACTTCAATTGACTCTCCACAAGAAATCATTCAAAATATCCATATGCAACTCGGCTTCTTGAATCTTAAACAAATCTTTGGCTTGAACCTCCAACCGCATGAATTAATGACTACAAGTGGATTATGCTGGAGAATGTGTGTACTGCATATGGACTCTTCACAAGATTGTGGTATGCAAAACAAAACAGAAAGAATATTTCTATTTTGTGATTAATCTCTTATAACAAAAATTGTTCGTTTACCTGTTTCACTCAGTACAGTTAGTGTCGCTTTTCTGTAGCAACATCAACAAAGGCTCCCAATGAATCCGGGAAAAATTTTAATACCTAAACTTTCTACATGTGGTATTAAGCGTTAAGAAGGCATCCTTGTCTCATCCTTCGGTATAACAATTAGATGAGCTCTATTAAAGTACCCGCTGTGTTGATTTTTCTCACTTAACCCTTATCCTGCCGTTTGCGACCATGGATGACTTTTGCGGAGAGTGTAAAGCAAGATCAGCCTGCACATACGTGTAGTCTGATCTTGCTCTACACCCTCCGCTGATTAATCGGTAGTGTGGGTCATATGTGCCCAGCCAAATGACCGTACATTCAGAAAAATATTTTCATGTTATCGTCGACAATTTTTATTCGACAGGATAACGGTTAAGAAGGGAAACAAAAAGGGCATAAGTGATACAAATACAATGCCATATAAGGTAACGAAGTGAGGAATGTAGCTACGCATGTTGAGGACATTGCAAATGGCTCTTTACAAACTTTTTTGAAGGTGTTGTACATGAATGAAATAACAAACTTACGCCTTCCCATTTTCCAGAAACTAATTGTTCCCATTCTTGCTTACAAACCGTCTGACAGAACTCAAATGTCTCCTGAAAATCAACAATTTATCTCAAAATTTTGATAGTGATACATGACAAGTCCGAAGAATACTTCACTACTTTTTACGTTTTTTTTTATTCAAGATCTGACAAAGCAGGATAAGAATGGCGTTTTTTAATCAGATTATACGTACTTTATAACTTCTTAACGTTTCACACCAACCCACAGAAAAAATCCTGTCTTTTTTTACATTACAGAAACAGAAAGGTACATCCATACCAAGAAAATAAGAAAGCCTTTTAAATAGTCAACAAAAAAATCCACACTCCATAAATACAAATTCTTGAAACGAGATGCTGTTTTTACACGGTCTCTGATGTATGAAACAATTTAGATGAATCCTAAGTTTATCGTCCAAATTCTGGACAGCCGTTCACTATTTCCGTTGCATATTCGAATGACCTTGTAAACCCATCTTTTTCCTTAATTTCTGTTATGTCACTGCCACTAAGCACAATATTTCCACCAAGCTAGAAACTGCCTTCTCATAATGAATTCCACACAATTTTCGGACATGATTTTTGTATACTGGTTTACATCAATCTATGTGAAGAAACTTGATCAATTAGTCATTCATGCACTCGACTTTACTGTAAGGCTTCCAACTGAAAAAATAAAACATGTTATTATGAAACACTAATTCAAAGTGCCAATAACAGGAAACTCACAAGTAGAACGTCCAATAGAAACTGAATGCGTTGCTTCTCACTGGTTTCACTTAGTTCTTTGTTTGTTTCTAGCGACTCATATGCATTTGTCCATTCGTTGTCGTACAGTTCACCACTCAATTCTGCAAGTTTTGATGGCCTGTATTCATCACTTAGATCCACAATGTTCGGGTTTCCATCCCGGAGCTTTAAAGACATCAATTCGCTGAGTCTGAAGAAGGAATGTGTCCAGTTTGAACAACGTTTTATTCTATTATAAATATCGTATGTTAAGCTGTGAAGATTTAGTATTGCAGCAAAGATCTACAACTATGAAAATCTCTCTCTCTCTCTCTCTCTCTCTCTCTCATCACTATGATGTAATTTGCCGGGAATTGTAAGGGTTTTAGGGATCTTATTTGGCGGTATGGTGCTTGCTCATTACTATCGATGCAATGTAGTCTTTCAATCTTTTGAAAAGTTTATCTTTCATTTTTTTTTAAGAACATGAAATTAGAAGTTCTTATTACTTGTATGGATCACATGATTCTTTCATCAAGTTATTTCTCTTCCAGTATATGATTAGAATGAACGTTTTTAGAGTGACGCTCTGGTATCATTATACTAGCAAGTCATCACATAATTATCGATCCATTTATCTATAAACCGAAAGATCTAAGAAGATAAATGGTCCTTGAACATGTAGAAAATTTACCAACAACAGGGAGTTTCAACCTAGGTCAGCCTGCGCTTACTGCACAGTCTGACCTACGTCGATACTTTTTACAGTTGCACCAAATACCCTTTTCAAAGAGAATGGCCATATCTAAGTGGATTCTTGATCATATTCGTAATTAAGATTGCACTTAAGCCATAGAGCACAATATAAACCAAAGAGAAATTCATAGAAACTTTGAAAATATTTTAAAACTAAGAAAAAATAAAGTTGTTTTTATTTTATAGGATGTTTTACCAAGGTGGGACAGCATGTTTTTAAGCAGCATGATGATCATGTTTAAATTTGGCCGTAAAGAAAGCTTTAAATGTGAAAAGTGAATTATGAATTAACTTTACCTGTACAGAGCACTATCTTTTTCCTGTTTTAATCTCAGATTTTGTTCGGACAGTTTACTGTTTTCTGATTCTAAGTAAACAATTCTCTCCTGGTAATTTGCCTCCGCCCTTTCTTCATCGTGATCGGCTTGGTTTACGGCAGTATAACAGTGCGTGCATCTTGCACATAATCTTAAAGAAAACAAAATAAAGACTTAATTATTTTAAATTATTTGTGTTTAATGCTTTTGTCATATTCAAACAGAGCAAAACAACTAACCGAAATATTTTTTTACTAAGATATTACCCATAAAATGTGCTTATTTTCATCTTTTATTTTGCATGCTACAAATTTGTGGAAAGTCTCTATGTAAAACACAAGATCCCTAGCAAAATCCACGTGTAATCATTAAGTCATTGCGTTGGAGGCTTAAACCAAATATTTGCTTAAAATGCACGATAAAGAGTTCTAATATTATTTTCATCATTTCTGGTAACGAGTCGATAGAAATACCTGAAAAACAGTTAAAAACGCTGTAAACATGTAATACTCCTGTAGACCGAGGACGACAGGTAGGTTTGCTGATTGGCAACCTTTCGCAAAACCATTTTTGTTATATTTTGTTTAAATTATTGTCTTTGTGGCCTAAATTTTGTTTTAACCTATATGACTGTTAACCCGAAAATTTATAATTTTTGAAAAATAAAACGTTCAGTGGCATAAAATAATTGGAAAAAAGAATCGGATTCAGGTCATATAACATATCGGTATTTTTAGTTACCTCCCTTTTATTACTTGAAATAAATATTTTCTTATTATTTATTCTCTTTGAAAGTAACAGTAACACTTTGGCATCTACCATATATCTGTGACCCTTGATTTTAGAGTCACATGACATGTGACACATAGAATCCAGTATGTCACTGGTATTCGGTGCATATTTCAGTATTATTGCAATTCAACATCGTTCATCATTTCAAACATTGAATGGCATTTCTTTAAACGTCGTTGTCAGGCTGTTATTGATGAAGTGTGTCAAAGATCTTGCTAATTGTGAAAATCACTTTAGAGAGTAGCACCAATGAAATTTGCTTTTACCCTTGATGAAAAAAATAAATAATTTTGACAAATCTGTTGTCGCATCCTATCATTTATTGAGTAAAAAAATAAAGAAATTCCGTTCTGTATCAATTAAGATATGAATCGAAAACAAGAGTGTTAAGTTTAGTTTCATCTGTTGCTTTACGGTGATACTTCTCTATAAAATCTTTGTCAAACGATGCCGAGTTTGTTTAGTAGGGCGCTAATTGATGATTCACAGTCTCTACAAGAACCATTGAGTATTCTAGTCATGTTTTACATGCAGCAGTCAAACACTATTCCGTCCAGCATGAGTCCAAGATTTGGATTTGGATTTGGACGACCGGATTCTTAAAGACTGACAGACAGGTAAACAGTAGATGACCTCTCTACAAACTGTCTCCGACCTTCATTTAACGTTGGCAAACTTTAATAGGACTTAATCCATATAGTCAGTTATATAAAATGTATATCAAGTACCTTACATGTAGGTATGCCCTTTGTCATTGTGGACTGTTTATAACAAATGGGGGAAAAAAGAGCTCTTTGCACTTACCTTGCAACTTGCTGAATTTTATTTTGGCAAGAAAGCTTTACAGTCTTCCAGGAATCTCTGAAACATCTTTGAATGGAGCAAATAACTGAAATACCAGTATTGACAAACTACGTGAAGACTATGTGGTCAGAATGGAGATATGTATGCAGCTTTCCCGAAAATAAAATTCCCTTCATAAAGTACCATTTTTGTGTTCAAATCAGTTAATTAAGGTCCCGATCTGACGTCAGACAACTATATCGTTTTAACTACCCTAATTTTCGGTGTAATATTTGTTAGCATGTTGTGATTTTTATTTCAATCTAACACGTGTTTGAGACAAAGATATTGGTACGTAATATGGCGTAAGCTCTTTCTACGCTGTACTTCCAAAACATCCTATATCCACATTTCTTTTTCTTTTGGATTATCAGAATGGTAAAATGGGGAACTTTAGTTTTGTTAATTTGTCCTTCGGTGAAACAAAGCCACTACGAATTTCGTTATTGTATACGTCCTTGAGATAAACATAATGTGACTTCATAGGTATATGCAACGTACTCTTACGTTGCCCTTCAAAGCATGGTTTACCTACATTCCCGTATCAAATACATGTCAAAATTGATAGTCATAGTGTAGCCGAAGTATATGTTGTATAAACCAATTTAAAGTTCTTGGAAATAATCTTTGATTTAAGACGAAAACTGCTGTAAAAGCAATGAGTCGGTCTCTTTCATGTAAATTTCAACGTGTACAAATACAAAGTAAAAGGGGCTTAATGCACGCTCCCCGTGATGCATTTAAGAAATAATCTTCTTTCTATCGTGGTTTATGGTTCAATAAACCACGGTTGTGAGTTATGAGACACAATGAATAAAGCACTAGGATTATTTATAGTGCCTCATGACTCACAACTAGAAATTTAATGGTAAACGAACTTACCCGGTATAATGAGTATTCTGCAGGGCCAAGATATAAAATTACATACATCTTTCCGTGTAGGTTTCCGAACACACATATTCGTGCGACTTGCTCTATTCAGAAAAAAAAAAGCAGTCAAAAACAAGATGAGAATTTTTCTCGATTTGCAACGGTTACTAGGTTCATTTATCCGTTTTCGTTTAAATATTATCTCTGAAAGGGAACGGGGGTCAAGTTTTTTTTCGATTTCGTTGCACGCCTTGTCTTACCATATACGATATAGAGGGAGTCACCAATGTGCTATTTATAGAAACGGTGTTAATGAAAATTTGAGTATATATTCTGTGATACACAGGTGATACAACAATGTGCTATAAATGTTCGATGATCGACCAAAGACAAATTTAGTGTTCCGTGATAGACCAATAGAGCTTCAAAGGCCTGTGGATTTTTTCTGTTGCAAGACATGCAGTATGAAAATTACCTCACACCTCATTGCCATATTTCAGGTATTGCCATTAAAGACGCGTTAAGATTTTTTTTCCCCTGAATTTGCATGTAAATCAAAGCTTTAGAGAAATAAAACAACGTTCTCTTTTCTGACACTATTGACTACCTATTTAACGGCTTACTTTATTATTATTATTATCAAAGGGGGCATGGATATTTAAAGGAATTTCAGGAACGTATGATAAAGTGCATTTTGATGCCGCAATGTTTTATACCCTTTAAGCGACGAATCCTATCATTTGCTCCATGTTTGACGTGACGTCGGGGAGAAATTTTCTTAATATGGAAGGGTCTGGTAAAGATTTACTCTTGAATTCCTGTTGATAACCTGTATTGTACAATGATGTGTTGAATGTCGCCTGCAACTAAGTAATACGTTTGAACAGATCTGTAGATCAATCAGGTTCTATATTAACCTATCATTCTTGAGACTACTCTTTATCTTTTTCTCAAGATTTTCCTCAACTTGAAAGTAGCACACTGAGAGTAACTAATCCAAATGGGTAAGTAAATTTGCTTTAGCCTGTCATCTAAAAATAGAATACGACTAAAAATGAAATTATGAACGGTTGGTGTAAACGGGCCCTACTGGACATGATCAGCTTTGGCTGTGATATAAAAATTCGCATTATTATTATTTGCAAATATTATTGAAAAAGCGAACAAAATCGCGGTTAAAATGCTATACCTGTTAATGTGAACACCCACCGTTGTTGAATTCACTGAAAACGAAAGAGGAAGTAAATTGTAGATAAGAGAAAACGGTCCAATCTTCAGCTAAAGGCTCTGTGGCAGTGAAAAATGTACAATACAGGTGTCCAAATCCATTTGAATTTAAATCATGCCATTCAAAAGTATGGAAACTATTTTAAAGATGACAATCAGTCATTGTACGGTAGAAACATGTGCAAGTTGCTGGCAGAAAAAAAATTAACTTTAAACTAGGTAAAAAGTAAATGAAAGATAATTATACTAACTTGGTATTTTTTTTTCTGTTTTTCAGATCTTTTTTTTCTGCCAACCGCAGGGACCGACCGTTAAATAACAGACTTTTCACTTTACAATAATTCACATACTTTACAACTGTAGGAAATAAATTCTAATGCATTCTAGTTACACCCGCGTTGTTCATTTTGGCCGCCGCTTGGCCTTTAATGCGGATCGGTTCTTATCCCTTTATACTGAGTTATGCCACTTTTCTTTCGCTTTGAAAGCATTTAAGCTTATAATACGTAGATAAATATATAATTTGCAGCTCAAATCACTTTTGAGCGAGGATAATAAATAACTACAGAAAAAAGAACCAATAGTTATTTATCTGTATTTACCTATATTGATTGATTTAATTGCTTGGTTCGTTTGTTTTCTTTTCCTGAAACAAGGTTAACCCTTTACCACACAATACTGACTTTTAACGACCCTGGGAAAGGAGCTTTTTGAAAACGTTGTAGGAAAAGGAGAAAATGCTGGTAACCAGCATTTTCCCTCCTTTCCCACAATGTTTTCTACCCTATGAAAGAAAAATTGCACAATTTGAGCCACACTGAAATTGTCTGCAAATGCTTTCAGTTTAGACAAGGCTGACATTTTGTTGTCTGGTAAAGAGTCAAACATTTTTCGAGCCATTACAACTCAGATACGAGCTCCTTTATCTGAGAACTTTTGAAACCTTGTGAGAGAAGGAGCAATAACTTATGAAAAGCAATTTTTTTTTTTTTTTTCTTTTATGGTTTCAGATAATTCAAATCATACATTTTTCTATAAGTTAAAAAATTCTCGTTTTTGTCATTTCTTGTACATTTCTTAACCAGACCACACTGTTTAGACTTTCCAAAATTGGCAGCATTTGCAGGTGACAAATCGAAAATGGCTGAAATGATGGGATATACCTGTGACAGAGATGTAATTATTGCGGGAAAAGAAGAAAAAGCTGATGCAAGAATTTTCTCTTTTTCCCACAATTTTTAAAAGCCTTCTTCATTACGGTCATTAAAACACGTGTAAAATGGTTTATCAGAAAAAGTTCGACTGATATCATGCTACAATGGAGTTCAGATCACTGTCTCGTATCAATACATACGGAAAATTATGCTGTACATAGTGACTTTCCTGATACTTGTATTTACTTTGAGCAGCGTGAGAAAATTTGGTATCGCACGAGACCGAAGGTCGAGCGAGATGCCAAAATTTTATTACGCAGCGAGAAGTGAATACAAGCACCAGGAAAGTCACTACAGCATAATATTCCTTTTATTATATACCTACACATGTTCAACTACAAAAAATTGCAGATCATTGTTATTTTATTTGAAAAAGGTAAGCAAAATAAAAACAAATAATGGTGTAGTAGCCAGTAACTTCGTTTTTATGCCGAATGGCGAATAAATATTACAACGTAAAATTTTGACCAATGAACTTGCAAATGAATACATACGTATAACGCGCGTGAGTTACTTCATTATGACGTCATCATTACATACTTGGAACCGTATTTTCCCCGGAAAACTTTTTGTATAATAAATAGTAATATAGATTATGGGTCCAATTTTCGCCTCGACATACATGTACATAGTTATACAAGTTTTGAAGACAGTATTTGCCACAAATACTATTCGTCTTCACAAATGAATATGGAATAGAGCATGGAACAAAAAAAAATCCTCCGAATGTACATGTAGGTAAAGTAGGACAAAATCATATGATATAGAATTTGGTTTTTTTCTTTAGGTATTTTATATTCGCATATATTTCGCCATTGTGCCCTTTTAAAAGCTCAGCTAGCAAAATTTATATGTCACTTCACTTCAAAATGTTTCTCGAAAGTAACAGGAAAAACCACCACCACTTTTATAAAACCTGTCTGCAATGACTTACTTCCACTTCAATATTCCTTTCAGTTTTGTTTTTAAATTGGAATTAGTTTACCCCCACCCACCAATGCAAAGGGAAGATTCGATTTTACATACAGTATACAATGGTCGGTTGATTAAAACGGAATACTAAATTTTTTTTGGCGAATCAAAACTTCTTGTTAAGATACTAAGAAATTGTTCAATATATATATATAGATCTACTTATCTCTGCAAGCATAAAGAAACGTAAGAGTTACATTCAGTTAAATGGTGCAATTTTGGTGTGAAATAACGGGATGGTATTTTTGCATTAGGAATAGGACATCATCGTGCCTTGAACACCACTGCACATAATTGAAGCACCTTTTTGATTATGTGATATTCTCAGACCTTTGCAAATGATAGGCACAAAAATTTAATTCAAAATAAATAAACAGGCTATGTATCCCATTAAGGAAATACCACCAAAAGACTACTTTCCACACACTGCTCACAAATGGATAGTGAAGTAAGTATTTACTAAATCCACAGTAGTATGTAGTAGTAGATGGGTAGTACCTTGATCCACAAAGATGACGAGTACACTGGAGATAGGTTCCATTTATTGTTACTGTATTTATGAAAATATTGTCTAATTGTATAGGTGTCAATAAATATTCTATCGTTATATAATAAGCAACTTGCAGAAGTATGGTACATTGACTGATTGTCCTTTGTTCACTAGTTACATGCGATCAATAGAAATCAATGAAAATAACAAACATGTCTCTTTCGCAAGACTTGCGAACTCTAGCTGTCTTCAGAGGCTTAGAATTAAGTAAATTTCACACGTACAAGCTGTGTTTAGAGACAAAATTTACAGTCTGATTTTTTTATCTACACCTTCCGCTACTTGATGTTAACGACGTATATTACAAATTTTCTAACGGACAGATTTTTGTAAAACTTAACACATACAAAGCTCATCATGCCTCTTGGAGATTACAGTAAAAAAAGATATGTATCACCGTGCTCGTTTCTTAGAAATTTGCCTTTGAAAAAGGTATATACAGGTCCAAAATTCAGGTTAAATTGAATTTAACACGCTTTTCTTTAACAGTCGGTTAAACAGGAAAAATTATCGGAAGAATACACAAATATACATCATTTTAATAAAAATTCATTTAGTTTTGCACAAAATATATATAAAAGCCTAGTTTTGAGCATGGTAAATGTACAACAATGCATGTTATATATAGATCATTGAATTAAAAAAGGAGATAATTTGATCGAATTAAGGGTTAATCGTACATTAATTCATACTTTCTAATGGAGAGATTTTTCTTAAAAATTCCACACTTATAGTGTTTATAATTCTAAACACTAAGAAAAAATAAAATGGCACCTATCCGTGCTTATTTTGTCAGAAAACAGGAATGAAGATCACCGTGGAAGTTAATTTTTTCAAGGAAAAAAAGGATTAAATCCTTGTAGACATAGTGGAAAAGGGAGAAATTGTGCATTCGGAGCCTTTTCTCCTTTTCAAACAATAATTTTCAAAGTGGAAACAGTTATACTTCCATAGCTTTAAATTTCTTGCTTTTGTTTGGTGTGTAACACCGTGTCAACAGTATTTTAATTATTTCACTATGACACTTCACAGATGCAATTTTTCTCTCTTTGCTAATACTGCCAAAAGAAAGCGCTACTGTTTCAGTTCACCAATAGTATTACCATAGGTGCGAAATATACATAGGTGCACTTTTGATTCACCTTTCATGACAAAACCACATTCGCAGTATGGATGCGCGCAAACATTTGTGATATACTTCGTTAATTTTTTACCATAGTCGGCTTCAATCGCAACGACAGTGTACTTTTCGACCTTGAGGAAAGTCGAATATATTTAGTTGGCAGCGAAAGAGATAACCATTCACTGAGTGATCTTGTTTTTAGCTCTTTCAGCGCAAAATACTCTCACTGGTATATAACCTCGAGCAAATTCTATGCAGTGTTATCTTAGATTTTGCTATCCGGACATGCTTCTGTTGTCAACTATGACGTCAAAACGATTGAAGACTGACAAAGAAGAGTTTTAACAAACCATTTTTAGTAAGGAGAAAATGTTGGCAACCAACATTTTTCACCGATTCGTATCTAAACACTTACGTAATATTTCATTTGTCGCCTGCAAATGTCCTTTATATTGATTAGTCTGACAGTTTTGCTGTTGTTACAAAAAGGGTTATCAGAAATATCAGAAAGAACATATTACCATTGAGTCCTAACATTATACAACTTTGAAAGCATATAAGAGGTGTGTTAGAAAAGGAAAAGGAAAAAGGTGTTATAACTGCTTTATAACCGTATAATATATAATTTACCATACAAGATACTTTGGAATTCGATTTACATACTTTTAATACATGTACATAGAGAGACTTAGCATATATTTCCGATGCAAATTACATAGACCCTTTAACAACACGAGGTGTATTCGACAACTCATGAAAGGTTCGAGGTGCATGCAGAGTCTTTCTATACTGATAAGTCTCGCCTTACTTCCAATGAATTCTTCTTTAAATTTCATGTACATCTTCCACTGTCAGAATCACATGTAAAAAAAATGATGTGAAATAATCCCGAGCAATTTAGCAGATTATTTGCTTGACAACAATAAACAGGACATCGACGTCATTAGTCTCCTGACAATTCTGACTATAATTTTCGAAGAAGCAAACAGGGGCAAAGCACTTGGAGTGGACTTTTATGGGTATGATTCTGCAGCGGTATGTTCCAGTTTTGAGTGCGATTCCCTCGGCTCAATGCTACTTAAAATTTGTGATAGTGACTAAGGAATAAGCAACGTACCTATGCCTCGTCGAAACAAATGCGGCATACTGTTAGATTGTTTAACTTTTTGCCAAAGAAATTCTGCGTTTGAGCAACCCTGAGGTATGAGCTTTTTGAAAACACAGTGAGAAAGGCAGAAAATGCTAGCAACCAGTGTTTCCTACTTTTCTGACAATATTTCAGACCCTTTGAAAAACAAATCTTTCTTCTAAGCATTATTTGATTTGTCAGTTTCATATTTCAATTCGGGCGAGTCTAAAGTTCTGTCGTCTGGTATAGAAGTAACACAGTAGATTAATCATATCCCTGGGCCACACCCTTGCTTAAAATAGGCCCACCTTCATGCAGATACATTGTAGGCCATACAATAAAATCAATGAATTTCCCTTTCTCTGTAAACTCTTTGAATAAACATCTATCAAAAACCAATCTCTTCTCCTTGCTACACTCAATGGCTTTTTCCTCTTCATCGTTCCCGTTAACTTGTGTTTCTTGAGGAAACGATGATCCCGTTGGTTGTCCGGATGTAAATACAGTTTCTTTTTCGTCCTTTGTCGTACCAGACCTGTTAGACTTTTCGGACATAATTTCGTAATTACACACGTTGCCGGCTGTAATTCCAGGTAAAGGGTTATTTTCGTTCTCTTCCTCCCCTTCGTCTAGCTTAGTTGGTGGCTGCAAGTTATAACTCTGAGAACACGATTCAAGACTGACCGTTGACAGAATATGGCTGCTTTTCCATCCAGGGCAAACAAAAACAACTGGGGGATCTTGGAACTGCATCAACCAGCACAGCTTCACACAACCTTTCATGTAGTCCAAAACTGATTCGGCTTTAAAGCAGCTGTTTTGACTTTCGAAGAGTAGTACAAGCTTTTCTAGACATTTCTGAAAAGTTAGAAATCATTCAGTCAAGAGTTTGCACAGCGTCGCATTCATTTATTTCACAAAGATGATAGGGATGAAGATTCTGACATTTGTGCCTACTAAAAGTACGTTTTTTTATTTTAAATATCTCTCACCATTTAACCCTTAACCACACAGTCCCTTGTTGTAAACCGCCCCTCTTGGAAAAGGCGTTTGAAAACGTCGTGGGAAGAGAAGAAAATGCTGGTAACAACACTGTTTTCTTCCCTTTCAAAAACATCATCTTAGTTGCATATTATTTGTCGTCTGCAAGTTATGTAAATTTGGACACGTGTAAAATCTTCAGACTTATAAAAATTTAACCTTTGCATGCGATAAATAAAAATGTAGCTTAAATAATGGACTTTGTCCTAGAAAGGATTGAAAACACAGTGCTAAAAGGAGAAAATTTTGGCTACTTGCATTTTCTCCATTTCCCGCAATGTTTTTTACGAGACTTTTTCATTAAGGTCGATAAAACTCGGTAAGGTAGAGTGTTGATAGACATGTACACCGCCAGTCGAAAACGACAGCTGAAAGCGGAGAAACGGGAGGGATCGTTACCAACAACAATTATGCGCTCCACAGAATGGAGTACATGTATGTAAAACCAATTCAATACCATAAGCGGCAGTCGAAAGAGTCGAAACTCGTGGGATAATTTCAATAATTATGAAGGCCAAACAAAGACACTAAATATCTTTCAAAAAGATAAACAACGTAATAGGTGCTGGAATAAGAATATTTTAAGCTCAAAAGTGGCCAAAAGTAAATAATGCGGGTGTTGCAATACATTTTAATATAAATCATAGTATTATAAAGTATGGAAATTATTGTAAGTGTGACAATCTGTTATCGTAAAGTCGTTCCAAGTATTATTCGCTACTTAAAAAAAAATAAAAGAAGGTGAACAGTTGCAAGGTCGCTCTATACTTTGTTTACTTTTTACCTGATTTTAAAATCCATTTTTCTGCAATCGACTAACATTTGGACCGACCGAACAATAGAAGATTGTCATCCTCACAATAATTTCCATACTTTAAAAAGGTACTCTTGAAATTCAAATGAACTTTAACACCCATTTTGTCTACATTTGACCTTTATTGGGGCTTGAAACTATTGTTTTGTTACATTTGTATAGGCGCTGTTTCAAAACACCTAGAATGGCGTTCGGAGTAGTACAATCGAGCACCCCATGTGTCAACTAAACCTGTTTCCTGTTTCAAGCTTCAACAGTTACTTCGGCGTCAAAGTCGACAAAGAACCAGTTTATAAGTTAAAATAAAATAACACAACATAACATAACATTATTTATTTGGCATCAAATAGCTAAACACATTTAGAGCCAGTACAAGAAAGAAGCAATCTACAATAAAAAAAAGTGTCAAATTTATATACTTGAAATTCCCATTAGATTGCATAATGACTTTGACATTCAAGTGAGTTCTGGGAGAATTTTTTTTGCATGACATGTTGTCAACGATACGAGGTTTTTGAAGCAAGGAATAAGAGCCTAGAAACGTTTCTTCAATTAGTCGATATAGTAGAGATACCTCAGTTACCAAATATTTTGCGGAAATGCAACAGAGTTCCTTTATATGTATGATGAGGTTACGCACATGCACGACAAATAGACTGCGTTCAACATTTTTCTATCTGATTTTATCATCTGTTGAAAATGAGATACAAACGGAGATTCCGTCATTTTATGCATGTTTAGCAGGTTATCTTCGCTGCCTGACATTAGATGAGTGGCAAAATATGCAGGGCACATGGCCTGAAATCGAAGAAAGCTGTAGGCGCCTTGATGTGACTACTCACGAAATTTATCGCACAACCCACAATCAATGACATTACAGTTTAAACATATTCAATTTACATCGATTGAGAAACAAGTTCAAACAAATTATACTAATCTCTCTCGATTCTGCTTCCTGGGAACTACACCAGTACTCGCTCCGAATGTGTCGGCCTATGAAAAACCCAAAGTTGACACCCGCTCCCGGGTCTCGAACTCGGGACCTTTTGGTTACGAAGCCGACGTTCTACCTCACAACCCACAGACCACAAGGGCATAACTACCTTGGCCATTGTCATTTACACACTCAGATCATGCTTGATTGTTCGAGTACTATTTGCTATAGTGAGTCTGGCTTTCTCGGCCGCAAGAATGACGAACAGCAGTTCCGTTTAATCCGCTAAATTGCAGAATTTGCATTTTTGACCTTTTTCAAATGAATGCACGCTGTTCGGAGATAAAATCTATCCTAATAGTCATCCAGTGATAACTCCGTTCACTGCAGCACAATTACACACAGTTTGAGATGCATGCCGTTACAGGAAGTTCAGCTGCTATCATAGACTAAACTGTGCTGTTGTTTAGCATACCATTGCAAACATCTATGTTTACAAGACCATCAGCAAAGTTTTGAGAAAGCTAAGAGGTATTTATTCGAAACAATTTACGTGTATATCTGTGGTGAAAAGGAAACTAAAATAACGCAAGGAAAAAGCTAGTGCTATTTGAACCAGTTTTACATACTCCATTCAGTGGAGCGAATAATCGTCGTTGGTAATGTTGAAACGACCCTTAGCGTTTCTCCGCTTTCTGCTTTCGTTCTAAATGTTGTTTTTCGTCATGAGAATAGGGTCCGTAAGTCTAGTCAAGTGACTGTGAAACGGTTCGTCACTTCCGATGTCTTAATCCCGTTTTTCGTCCTAAGAATATTCCGAAAAACTCTATGTGCCTTGCCAGTCATAAAGGATTTACAAACTTAGAAGTACACGTGTCCCTTTATTACTGACGAACCAGATCTTTCTGATGTGCATGTTTTATGATCAGAGAAATGTATTTTTTTTTTTTTTTTTTGTCATTCCGACTATGAAAATGAAAGTTTACCATTTGTTCATTATTTCTAATGTGGTGAATTTGATACATTTATCAAAAGTGCGGGCGTTTATAGCAGACGATCCAATTAAGTTTTAATCATCCATTAATACATATAACTCACATTGATAGTTTCTTGATATAAAAAATAAAAAACTGTTTGCAAGGTGTGTACCTTCTCTATGTCTGAAAGTCTTTCTTCGGCATTTTTCTTCTGCATGTCTTTGAGCATCTTTTGCTGCTCTGTCTTGATGTTCGCTTTCTACAAGAAATTTTAGTATTAGTAAACTCATAGCCAAGATAACTGTCAGCAACAACGTTGTAAATGTATAGGGAACCAGTATGGCTCGCTGACGTTGATATAATCCTGTGGTTCTAGATTCGATCTTAAATTGCGCGGCTGGTTTTCCATGAGATCGTTCTTGAAAGTCAGGGGACTACTGAGTCCAGGGTCTGTATTCACCAACATTCTTAATTCAATTCTAAGTCTTTCTCTAGATTTAGAGAGTAAAACAACTTCTAATTGGGTAAACCATTTGGTTTAGCCAATCAGCAGTTGTATTAATTATAAATGTAGAAAATTCTTGAAAATATAGCTAAGAAAGCTCTGATGTTGAATACTGGACCTGGAAACTTACTATTGAAAGTGAGATACCACATGATACAGTAGGCTATCGTAATGATTATGTTGTTGAGGGTTCTAAAGTGAAAGCAACATGGGACACCACTGCAAATAAGATAGTGTCCATGTAGGTGCTTTTCTGTAGCAATGCCAACACAGACTTTCAAAAAATAAGAGAAACAAAAAGTATTAAACTTTTGGCTGTTGCAAGTATTTATTCTGAAAAACGAGTTTGTCAAATACAAATTTCTTTAGAATTGTTCCGTGTACTTCTTTGATGCTCTAGACACGTCAAAAACGGTTGCTATCTCTAAGTTTCCTATCTGTCGTATCTTAGTTTTCTACATGTCCTATCCATCAGTAAAACAAATAAGCGAGCTCGATTATGGATCTGCCCTGTTGTTTTCCTACGTTTCAAAAGGGAATCTACAAAGGCAAAGGTAAAACAAAAACAGGCAGGTAGCGAGGTGTCGAGTGTAATATCAAAAGTAGCTAAACAATTGATAAAAATTGGAAGCAGCTATTCGACAAACTGTTCAGACGGTGTTTCACAATTATTAGAATAAAGCGATAAACTTACCCCTCCCAATATTCCAGTAACCAAGTTTTCCCATTCTGTCCTACAAACCGTCTTACAGAACTCAAATGTCTCCTGAAAATCAACAATTCCCTTTTTATCTCAATATTTGTATATAAATTTTAAAAGTCACTATTGAACTGACCTCAAGTTCAACTGAACTCAAATATTTCATTTTGGTATTCAGCGAATACGATTTTGCCTTTTACCATCTACAAAAACACCAACATGAAACATTGCTTTTACATCTAGAAAGATCAGAAAAATATGATTAATCGCAGATTATAGGTGTATTGATAAAGTGACAGCTTATTTAGAAAACTGTCTTTGAAATCTAGTGCCCTTTCGATTAATTTTGCAGTATTTGATTTTTCTTAGACTTTTCTGTTTGTAGATAACATTAAAAGTTTTCTGTTAAATTTAGCAACTGTAAACCCATTAATCTGTTAGTAGTTTGATCTCAATTCGCAATATTTTGGACAAATACATTAAAATGGTATTCTGATCCAATTGCTTTTGTCATAGCATATTCTACAAAGTCGATACTTTCTGTCAATATTTTGGACTCTTCCATTTTACAATACAAGCTCATGCGAGGCATGCTTAAAGCGTGTCAACGTTTTTCCTCATGTTTCATCTCCTGTGTTTGATAAATAGTTTTCAAATTCCAAAATCATTTATGAAATTAGAATAATGCTCTCATTTAAAACACTTCAAGCTTTATCTGCGCCTTCCTTAATTTTTGAAGACCACTTAAAATTAACGTTACTTAGAAACTGAATACTGCAATTTTCAATGAATATTTTATGAGTAAGTGACGTTCTGTAACTTTTAATCTTTAAACAATACTTTACTGATTTTTCGAGCGCAAAGAGTGACATGCCATGGGCCCGTTTTACTAAGGTAGTTACGTACAAAATTTTCGTAAGTTTAACGTAATTATAGTAAAGTGGCATATTTCTGCCACGAGATACGAGATAACTAACTATCATGATTACTTTAGAAAACTATTGCGATAAATCATAGTATCCTGAATTTTTATCTAGATAAAATGAAACTGAGGTTATTGGAATTTCTGTATCTATTTTTAGTCATTCAAGTTCGAAATCCTATTGCGGCTCCACCTACTATACTCACACTGTGAGACGGAGTAAAGTAGATGTCACTGCGATCGGTTTTCGAATGTCCCAAGGCCGTCTTTTTTGATAATGTACTGTCCGAATGATAGAAAAGGAAAAAAATGAACGGACTGGAACCCAGGCTACTACAACCCTGCACACCCATCTTTATCATTAGTGTCACACTGATTTTTTCCAAGGCATACCTACCTTCCCACTTCAATGAATTCCCTATAATTTTTATGAATGAGAAAGGATAATGATTCTTGTACAATGGTTTACATCAAAACGTATAAAGAAATCTGATCGAGAGAGAGTCCTTTACGCATTCGACTTCGCGGTAAAGGCTTCCAATGCTAAACGAAAAAAATCTTACAGTGAAACACAAACTAAAAGAGCTATAAACAGAGAACTCACAAGTAAAACGTCCAATAGAAACTGAATGCGTTGCTTCTCACTGGTTTCACCTACTTCAATGTTTGTTTGCAGGGACTCATATGCATTTGTCCATTCGTTATCATAAAGTTCACTACTTAATTCTGCCAGTTTGGTTGGCCTGTATATATCACTCAGATCCACAATGTTCGGGTTGCCATCCCGCAGATTGAGAGACATCAGTTCGCTTAGTCTGAAGAAGAAATGTGTCCGATGCAACCTTTTATTCTTATTACAAATATCATGTGTTAAGCTTTTAAGCTTAACTAGTGCGGACATATATGTAAACCCCCCCTCTCTCTCCTCTCTCTCCTTCTCTCGTCGCTCTGTTGTAATTTGTGTAGAGAATGGAGGAGGGGACAAAGTGGCGAGAAAGAAAGCGGCTGGCTTTTGTTAGGATGTTAGCGATCTTCTTTGATATGTTTTGTTGCAATGTTTTGCTCATTCCTATTGACCAAAAAAGTATTATTTCATTTTATTTTTTTTTTTTATTATTATTTTTTACTTTGGAAACTGAAAGTTCTTAATATATTGCTTGTATGAGTCACTTGATTCTTTAATCAAGTCATTTCTGCTCCAATATAAAATTCTGATAAGAGTGGCGCTCGGATAAAGACGGTTTAGTGAACCTCCATGATGCATGTACCAAGCAAAGCATCACATAATTATGGATCCATAATATTCATATTGACTCATAATAGACTTAATTTTGAATTAGAATAGAAAATTTATCCACAGCAGAAAATTTCGACCCAGGTCAGCCTTACTGCGCAAGTTGGCCTGGATTTATATTTTTCGCAGATGTATTAAATCCCCTTTTCACAGAGCATGGCTAATGTGCAAGTGGGTTATTGAATGTCTACATAATTAAGTTTGCAATAACCAGTAGAGCGCCAATTAAACCACACAAAAAGTTTCAGTCTGAAAAAAGACACTCCAAAAAATAGCAATTAAATGTTGCCATTGACCAGAATGTTTTACCAAAAAGGACAGTGTAAATCAAGGATCAGGCTACACAATTTTCATCCACACCTTCCGTAAAGAAAGAAAAATATAATTATGAAAGGCATTTTATGGGTTAACTTTACCTGGACAATGCATCGTCTCTTTCATGCTGTAATCGCCGAATATGTCCGGACAGACTGGTGTTTTCTGATTCCAAGTGAGCAATCTTCTCCTGGTATTCTCCTATTTTGGATTTTGTCTCCGCCCTTTCCTTATCGAGATCGGCTTGGTTTATGGGAGTAAAACCAGGCTTGGCTTTTGTACATGACCTTGAAGAAAACGAAAGAATTATTTTGATCCGTTTGTGTTCAATAATATTGTCATATATATATTCAACTGTTTTTTCACGATGACAGCTCTCTATTGACTACTTACTAAACAGTCCCAAGTTGTAACGACTATGAAAAAGCAGACTTTTGAAAACATTGTGGAGAAATAAGAAAATCTTATTGTTTATCCTTCCTTGGAAAATATGCTCTCAATTCAGACAGGGCTAAGTTTTTGTCGTTGGTGATGTCGAGATTCATGTTTCAGTCTCCGTAAATACCAGTAAATATTCTGGTAATGTTGTGCTTTCAGCAGTCAAACACTTATAAATCTCCCAGATATAAGGTTTGGATCTCTTGATACCATTGTATCGTTAGTAACGCACCCGGACAAACCCCCCCTCTCTCTCTCTCTCTCTCTCTCTCTCTCTCTCTCTCTCTCTCTCTCTCTCTCTCTCTCTCTCTCTCTCTGTCTCTCTCTCTCTCTCTCTCTCTCTCTCTCTCTCTCTCTCTCTCTCTCTCTCTCTTTTCCAAGCGTCACTTTATTGCCTTGATTAGCAAGTTTTCTTCTGATGGTAAATATACGTTCAGTACTTTGAAATGCTGTATATCGATATGTTTGTATCATTTTTTTCCCAGAAGGGCAAATGAATAGATAACATGATCTGGTTGGTGCTGAGATGGATAAATTTTATCCGGTGAGGCTTCAGTTTTCGGTCCGAGCCCGATAAACTTTTTCCTTCTCGGCACCAACATTACATTTGAATTTACCCGTTTTCAAAAGCAAATCACATGTTTACTCATTTTTATTCTAATTATTCAAATTGTTTTACAATGGCCAATCGTAAGTCCCCTGTGTTCAAGTAACTTGAACAGCCTAGAAGTGCACACTTATTCTAGTGTTTTGAGGAAAGGAATAGTTCCTATTACATCCGACTGGAGTACCCAGTTATCATAAAAAATGACTCATTTTCACAAATTCTAGCGGGATATTATTGTTTTTATTTTTAAACATGTCAAGCTTTGCTACGTATGCCGACCGTCAACGCAACGTTATACGTTACATGCATACAGTACGTTACTGTGTCGTAAGTCAATGTCCAAACGTCTCCAGTTATGGCGACAGTAAAAGGGCAGCAAATAATAACGTCCTACTAGAGGAAAAATTAAGGGGTTATAACCCTTTTTGAATTCAATATTTTTTCCATCATATGGCATTATCTCCCGCTAGATGGCAATTCTACAAATACACATATATCTAATTTGGGCATTTTGGGTACAGAAGCGGACTAATTTTTCATAACAACAACCGTTACTCTGAATTTCAGAATGATATAAAAGTTTACTCAAAAAAACGCTACTTGGTGCGATTCATTCAGCTATGATCGCTTAGCATGTAACCTATGCATCGGTCATTTATTAAATCAGCCCCTACATGCTTGGGTAATAGGCTAACAGCTTCGGTGTAAGCCCTACTTTTCCCAGGTATTCGGGGAATGGGTGATGCGTCATAGCAGACAGGTCGAATCTTCTATAGACGGTTTTGCATCTTCTGATCTATAATTTGTGAAATATTGTTATGTAATAAAAGGAATCTGACATTTGTTGGCGTTAGAGATAAAAATTTTATTCATTTCGTCAAGAAAAAATGTAATCAAGCTTGCCAAGGGCTCGCTAAATAACATTTTCCCTAGACTCGTTTAGAAAAATTTTACCCCAAAAGCCAATTCTTGTCAGATCCTATATTTATGCCTTGTCTTTGGTGATTTTAGTAGACCACAAACAAAATCTTGCCCAGAATCTCAGTCTAATCGAGATCTTAACAAAAATCATTCGTAACATGTACTTTGCACCAGCTATGTCCCACCTATTTTTTTAAACGTGGTCGGCAATTCCTTCGCTTAATAAATCCCTTTGACTTCTTTCGGTTACAGAGATTCATATCCATTCATTCATCTTAGTTGTAATCGAGCCAAACCTGTGCAAGTTAACCCCACAAAAGCCCGCTTAATATTAAATATCACTGGAATTCACACTGCCAGACGAAAAAAGTGGCATAGGACTAATGGCCCTTCGATACTCGTAACTATCGGTAAAGGTTCCATTTCAAGTTCGCTCATTTGCAATTATTTAGAAGTATTTTATGTTTTCTCTGCAAATCATTGCTAGAATACGTTTGCTTTAAGCAATAACAGCATTTATTCACATTTTTAGGTCATTAACATTCGCAGAGGCTCTCAAAATAATTTGACACCCTCGTGCGTCGCACTCGGCCTTTAAACCATTTTTCGGGCCTCTGCGAATGTTAACGACCTCAAAAACGTGAATCAACTGAATAGAATGAACATATTACGGACTACAACTTATGGGATTATCACTTTCGTTTATGAAATAGATCTAGTTTTTAGAAATTAGGCTACGAAGAAGTGGCGGCCAGGCAAAAATAAGTGAACTGGATAGTCGGACATTTTCATGAATATTAAAACAAAACAGAAAACAAGCATTATCGGACACAACGGGAATTCTTTATCAGCCCAGGAACTCTCTGCAGTTTCTAAATGGCTGTTCAAAGAAAACTGTATACCGAAGAATATCATAGGCGAGTTAATCGTGAAAGGAATTCACGTGTGAAGACAGGGTCCGGGGAAAAAAGTGTAAACTCGCGTGAACAGAACAAACAGGAGTACTGGAGAAGAGTGATTTTTAGTGATGAGTGCAAGGATCCGTGTCCGGACTTGAAATTATTGAGAACTTACGCCATAGACTTAAAAGACAGCTGAAAAAATGATCTGAAATCATTGACATGCGAGATAAGCTTGAGAAACCCATCTGGGACGCTTGAACAAACATTCTTATATACATGTAGCACACCAGGAATTTATATTCCAGTATACTAAGCAGGATATAGAATGTAAAGTCAAGAGCGTGCTTCAGATACTAACGTACGTAAAATTGGTTTTGAATATCTTAAATTGTTTTGTCTTTCAATGCTCATCGTTGACGGCGGCTATTTTGTTTTTGGAGGTTCATTTATTGCAAAAGGTTTTATATTAAAGTTACATCGCGCAGTAATAGGTCTACACAACTACCGGATAAAGCTAAGCTTATTAGGTCACCAATCTAAATAACGAAAACGGGGTGAAAATGCCTAATTTTTTGTACGAGTCATTTCATTCTTTTATCAAGTCCACTCTGTTTCAACATAAGATTCGAATGAACAGATACATTGTTCATCTCCATAATTAATATTGCACTTAACCCGTAAAGCGCTTGAATAAACCAAACAGAACTTTTCAGTCTAATAATAAGACCCACCTATAACGACAGTTTAGCGTAGCTTTTGACCAGAATGCTTCACGGAAGCCGACAGGGCAAATCAAAATTCAGACTGCACATTTAGTGCAGTCTGATATTTATCTGCACTTCCCATGAAGAAAACTATAATGGTAAAAGGCGTTTTGTGGGTTAACTTTACCTTGATAAGGCATCATCATCATCTTTTTCCTGTGTTAATCGCCGATTTCGTTCGGGCAGACTACTGGTTTCTGATTCTAAGTGAGCAGTTGTCTCCTGGTATCCTCCGAACTGGAAGTTTGTCTCCGCCCTTTCCTCATCGAGACCGGCTCCGTGTATGTGACTATAACAAGGCCTTCTTTTGAAACATCGTCTGAAACATCTTTGAATGCAGCAAATAACTGAAAAATTAGTTTAGGCAAGCTCATTCTTACACAGATATTGTCTAGTTCTTTTAATGCAACGACTTTCCAGAAACATTTCCGATATTGCAGAAGTTGATCTTAACAGGTATACTTTTCCTTCTGCGTTTCTTTCAGGAATATTATCAAGTTTCTAAATTATCGATAATTTGTAAATTACATTTCACGTTTAGGAAGATTGATAAAATTGCTACCTGTTGAGGAGAAAATTAATTTATAGACGTATATACATACATAATTTTATAGTCTTTAAGGTGAGCATTGTAAAACATGTAGTTAACATGTTTGTTTGTATTATTATGCTATGGACAAGAAGAGCAGATATATATTCGTTAAATGACCGGTGTATGCATAGAACTAAATTCTTTGATTTAAAATGTTTTGGTGAGCCATTCGGGCTAATTGAGTGAAGAAGAGTGTTGTATAGACCATTTTGTTGATATAACAAAACCAACGTTTCGATCTTATGCGTTCTAATGAATAAACATCATCGATATATATTTCTTGAATGTTATTCATCTACGTAAAACACGCAGAATATTTTATTTACAACTGTACATCCAATTTCGTGTTTTGAACATAAAACTCTATAGCAGTGTTTCAGCCTTTTATAACCTTATCCAAAGAGGAGTGACAGACAGTAGGAACAGCAACAAACTATTACAATTCATTTAAAAGAGCGCCTTTTTTTACGGGAAGTTTTGTGCTTAAATACTATTTCATTACTATTTATGAAATATTTTAACACTGGTCTCGTATAATTCTTCGGTAGAATGGTCGTAAACTTCTTACTGGAATGGTTCTTGTATGTGTTTTAACTCTGCTCGGTATACAAATGATACCATGATAAAGATAATAATAGTAAAACCGTGGGGTGTTGTTCTAATTTCTACTATATTTAGATCTAATAGTAGATTAAAGTATACACAATTTGCATAGAATACAATCTCATCAATTTATGTTTCACAAAGTGCACCCTTATGGCCATAGAAATGTTGTTGGTTTTGTTTTTTTTGTATGTATAGACTTTTATAAATGAATTTTTCCCTTTACCGATTAGTTTATCAATCTTCCTAACCGGTACAAATTCTGAGTTATTTAGTGAACGGATAAAATCATTCTTGAAAGAAAACACTGTGAGAAAAGGAGGTATTCCCGTTCAGGCCATGTTTTTTTCTTCAGGGAATTTTTCATGAAAGTGGCTGCATAATAATAATTTTATATAAACTTTGGCCTTTCATGTCCTTGGCTTCACAAGTAAATAATATCAAAATGACCGTGGGATAGTGTGCTGTTTCATTTGTTGCACTCTTTCCACCATTCAAAATTATCATTGATTGCAATGGAAAAAATCATTACAATAAAAATTTAAATACTTAAAATATTTTTTTTTTTTTTCTTTTTTTTTTTTTTTTTTTTTGTGCTTTTTGTAAAATGATGAAATTGGTACAAAGATGAACGATTTAAAGCCAAACATTAGTTTTCATACATATCAAACAATCTACAGACAACACGCATGTGCTTTAGATTGAAAATCTGGAATGTTCCGACCCATCGTATGCTTTACACTCCTTCACTGTGAACGACTTAATTATTAACCCTTAACCAAACAGTCCCTGGTTTTTACAACCCCGAGGAAGAAGCCTTCTTAAAACATTGTGGGAAAAGGAGAAAATGCTAGTAACCAGCATTTTCTCCTTTTCCCACAATGTTTTCTACTCTTCTAAAGTCAAGTTTCAATTTTTTAGTCACTTTTGTCGTCTGCAAATGCTTTCAATTTTGACAAGTCTAAAATTTTGTTGTTTGGTAAAGAATTAAAAAACATTGGTGTCTTAGTGTTTGTTTTATACATGTAGTTATGAACGAGTTGAAGTTATTGCTTAATCTAAATGTAGATAATTTCTAAGAGAATATCATGCTTTTCCTAGGGTTTGTTATTCTTTATGGTTGTTGTCCAACTATCCGTCACTCCTCTGTGGCTAGGACCAAGATGTCCTAATATTATGAAAGAGTCTGACGGCAAAAAGCAAGAAACTGAAAATGAAAAGTTGTGCAAAACTTTGGTCTTTGCATGGCTTTTGTAAATGAATAGCATTGTAACGGAGATAGATATAAAAAAATGTTTCATTTGAGTGTTTTTGATCAAAACGGTCATATAAACCAAATGGTCTTTACGAATTTTGATATCGTACACACGTTTGAGGAAACATGACGTGACCTCAAAGGTTCAAGCAATGTATTCCTACGCTGTCTTGAGAAACACGTTCTACCTACATTTCCTTGTCCACTACATTACAAAATTGATAGTCGCAGTTGAGCTGAGATTTAATTACTTTTAGCTTTTAAACGAACATTTAAGTTTTTTTTTTTTCCAATTTTCTTTGATCCAAGACGAGCATTCCTGTCAATGCAGTGGTTCTGTCTCTTTCATGTAAATCTCAACATGTAGCCTTTTTTTTTTTTTTTTTAATGTTATCATTTAATTACGTAATACTTTTACATGAAGAAGAGACTTTGACATTCGGTTAATTTAAATATGAGTATTGATTTTTATACATATACGTAGTCGTTCAAAAAATGTATTAAATGCTCCCAAAATAGCATATCCTGTACATCTTCCATATTCTACAATAACTCTGATCTTGATCTAACTGTTCGGGAAAAAATTCAAATGTTACAGATAATTAGAAATTAAGGCTCACGTTACAACGAACTTACCTGGTAAAATGAGTATTTTACAGGCCCAAGAAGTAAAAGTATATATACCTGGACATGTAGGTTCCTGGTTACACATGTTCGAATGACTTCATCTAATTATAAAAATATACGAGATGTTAGGTAACAGATATGAAATTCTTCGATGTGCCGACAGTAGATAAATGAAACGCTTGAATATTTTTCTGATGTTTTATGCATGGATGGCGTACCTACGGTCAGTCTGGGGGCCATGTCAAAATCCTTAGGAAAAAATATTGCTTCTATTTGCCTAATATTCCTTTAAAACTGTTCATTAAAAAGCCCAAAACTCACCCCCCCCCCGCCCCGCTTCCCCTACGCAAGAAGTTCGGCCTTTTCCAGGGCATTTCATCTCTGGCGCTCCTTTTGCACTAAAACAGAACCAAGAAACTTAAAATATCGCGCTAAGAATAGGGAATAGATCGAAAAAGAAAACAAACAACGTATCGTCCACATATTTCTATTTTATCGCTTAAGCTTTGACTGTGCTTTGTTGGAAAAAAAAAAAGCAGGTTGTTGCCACATACAAAGTGTTCTGCTGTTCGATGCGTAAAATGTTTGTATTTCTTTCCGTAAAATTGAACTTAAGTTTTGACATAGACCCGATCAAACGTGAAAATTGAGGTGCATCCGTAGATATAAAGTTATGCGGTTTATCCCACTGATACAGGAGTGATGAAAATGGAATACTATTTGTTTGAAAGATACAAGTTTGATTTCAATACATGAGAAAACATCGTCTATCCGTTTCTTCGAATATTTCGATTGAGACGGTGTTATGGATATGGAGATGGCGCTAAATAGCAAAGTTGGAGACAAAAAATATACCAGACAGAAAATTCTATTCAAATGCATACGCGCCATACTCTTTGGAAAGTGGGCTCAATGCATCTGGAAAAAGTTTTGGCCAGTGCCGTTTCCACAACTGTGACCGAGTTCGTAACATACAGAGCTTGAAAGCAAATGGCCAATGCTTCGATCCAGAGCTTAGCCAAATTCCTTTTTGGGGATCTGCTTAACATTGCGACGCGATTTATTCCTTTATCATCGTTGAACATCGTTTCAAAGATGTTTATGTGTGAAGCAGGCAAAGAAGTGTATGCAAAATACTGGATAAAGCCCCGTGCCGCTTCATACTTTTCTTTTATCTTCCATTTTGTTATAGACGGTTAAGTTCATCAAGATTATATGTAAAAAAAATGGAAGAAATAGGCGCTAGCAAATTGATAACGCGCGTTTTTGTTGACGGAGAATCCGTCTTAAAAATAGCCCACGCCAAACAAAAAAGAAGAGGTGGAGAGTTGCGCGCGCATAATAAGAAGTAAACAAAGTTTCGTTGTGGTGAATATACGCTCTGTGTGTTATTTTCTAATTAAGTAACATTCCTGCAGTATGCAAATTACCTCACACTTCATTGCTAAATTGAGGGTCTTGCCTCGATATATGCATACAGTGGTTTTCCCTAATCATCCTTTAAATCGAATGTTTTGTGAAGTAAAACAGAAAAGTTCTGGTATCTTGTCTGGAACTATTGTCTACCTATTTAACGGTTTACTTTAACGTCTTTGTATATGTTTATCATTCAATAAAGCACGGGTCTTAAGAGGAATTTCAGAAAAGTATGAGAAAGTGTAATTGCTGCCGCAACTTTTTTTACCCTTTAAGTGACAAATCCTATCCTTTGAGTCACGTTTACATGTGATGTAGGGAAATATTCTCATTTCGGAAAAGTCTAGTAAAGAGTTAATGTTGAATTCCTGTTGATAACCTTTACTCTACAATGATGTGCTAGTAGTATAATAAATGGGCATCCTGGGATATTTCTTAATTTTTTATAAAATGTCCTAGGATTCCCATATGATTTTTGTATAAATTTATTTTCCTCATAATTCTAAAGAAAATAAATTTCGTTATCCACTAACCAACGCATCCACTAACCAACGCATCAACTAATGACCCCCCATGTGTCAACGCAAGATAAGTCTATGCATGAGGGACTATATAATTACTATAATCATTTTACTATAAATTCAAAAATAAAGAAAAAATTTTTTTGAATTTCTTAAATTTTAAGCTATAAAATAATTCAAAATGGAGGTGCAAGATAGAGTTTTACATGAATTAGAAAAACCTGATTATATTATTGATGATGGAAATGATTACACTATCACTAAATGGTTAACTAATGAAGAGTGTAATAAAGAAATGCAAAGGCTTTCTCAGAAATATAAAGGAAAAGTATTAGAAAATAAACACATGGTAAGTTTTTGTTCTTCTCTTAATTTTTTAAAATTACATATTATTAAAAAACATATTACCCATAAACCTGTTTATGATGATATATACGATAAAGTATATTTTCCTAGTGTAGTTAATTGCACATATGCTATCTCTTTAGTTAAAGTAAAAGCAGCAATTTATTATCATTTTAGTAAAAAATTATATGAAGGAGAAAATTTTGTTTTTCCCCCTAAAATGTTAATTGGTATTATGGATAATAGAACTGCACCGTTTTATTATAGGAAAGGGGCTTATTGGCTTAGTATTTCTTTAGGAAATTTTGGTTATTTAGGTCATTATGAACATGATATTAATAATTTATACCGCTATAATATAACTTATGACCGAGATAGTTTAGGTATAGATATATATAATAATAACTTTACAGATTACTCACCATTTATAGAATTTACTCATATACCTATTGAAATAATTATGCAAGTTAAACCTGTGATGCCACCAAAAAAAATTAAACTAAAAATATTTCTAGAGGATGAATGTTGTATATGTAAAAATGCTAAACCTAATATAGCATTTAATTGCGGTCATCTATGTATATGTGAAAAATGTGAAGAAGTGGCATTAGATAAATGCCCTATATGTAGAACATAATCTTTTGTTAAAAGAAAAAATTTTTTTGAATTTTTTAAATTTTAAGTCATAAAATAATTCAAAAAAAATGGAACCGTTAAAAGAGTTTTTAAAAGAGTTAAACTTAGATAAAAATAAAAGTTTAATGAAGTCTATAGATAACATGGAAGAAAATTTGTTAAATATGGATATAGTTAAAGATAAATTTAAAAATTTAATTTCGGATAAAAAATTATTAGCGAAATTTGCTATACTTCTAGCTAACTATGTGAATAGTATTTTAGATTCTATAAACCCCAAAATCAATCAATATGGTGATATAAAAGCTTTTTTTTTTACTCAAATTTATGAAATAAAAAATATATCTAAAAAAAATCTAAGAAATAAAATTTATATATTGTCGGGAATTAAATCAGATAAGAAATTAACTAGAAACCAACTAATATACAACTATGTGGTGCATGTTTTTGATAAGTTCGAAAAACAAGAATCAATAAGATGTCCTCGCGTTAGTGAAATAAGAAAAAATGAAAACATTCTTATTGAAGATATACATAATCTAAAAAATAAGGTAATTGAAGATATTATGTTCTTAGGTTAAGGAAGTTTTTTTATAAATATAATTTAATCAGTAAAATTAAATTATATTTTATGATGCCCCCAAGCTAAAGTATCAATCTTGTCTTCCAAAACAAACCTTTTATCATCACTTGACCCTAACGCTTTTTTGTTTAACTCTTCAGTATACATATTATGCTCCCTACTTCTTAAAACAGTCATCTTTCTATACTGGTCCTTTTCTGTAAGCAAACACTCTTTGTAATTATTAAAGTTTATCTCTTTCTTAACAACTGATTGTTTAACACCTTTACATCTTTTATCTTCCTCACCATCTAAAGTTTTATAAGCATACATTTTTGCTCCTAGACCAACAAACTCAGTCATAATTTTACCACCTAACTCATCTTTAAACATTCCAACTACTCTAGCATTACAATCATTTTTTAAGAAATGGTCTTTAGGATAATTGCTTGTATCAAACATTTCAACCACATCTTTCTCCATATCCTTATATAAATCCTCAGTTTCTATTTCGAGAATAAAACTATCTGTATCAGTATAACACATTCTAACCTTTTCACCATATTTAGGTTTAAAGTAATTATAAAAAGTTTTTTGCATATGTGTTTTACTAATATCTAAGATGCTTAATCCTGAGTAAATAGGTTTATTATATTTCAACTTAGTGTTTTTCATGTGTACCGCTGTTAGGTTTTTATCGAATATTGTTGAGTGGTCATAGTTTGGTTTTGCTACTAATTTGTTACAACGCTCTTCACTAGAAACCAGTTCTATCGTTACTCTGTTTCTCAGGTTTTCCATAGTTTTGCCAAAAACTGAATTATTCATTAATTTAAAAAAATCTTTTTCGAAATTATTTTTTGCTGCTTTTCTTAGTTCAATGTTTGTATCAATATATGATTTAAGCCATGAGCTTTCCTCAAACTTAATTCCTCGATGTATTTTAGTAATTTTTAAATCTAAATCAATACATGTTTTTAAAGTTTCATGATGAATAATGTAATTTTCTTTATTATTTAAGTTTGGAATAAGTTTTTCTACTTTTTCTATTTTTAAACGTTCAGGTGCTAAAGGGAAATCATTATGTAAATCGTGTAATTCTTTAGGATATTCTAAATCTACTTCTAATATACAAGGGATTTTTTGCCAAATTTCTAATTCTTTATTTGTCATCCATTTAAAACCATGTGTAGGAAGAGGGCGGCTCA
Source organism: Hippopus hippopus (assembly GCA_946811185.2). NCBI lineage: Eukaryota > Metazoa > Mollusca > Bivalvia > Cardiida > Cardiidae > Hippopus > Hippopus hippopus. The sequence continues at coordinate 46,886,200 of OX328100.1, forward strand.
TTGCCCAAGGATAAAGACTGTTTGCATCTATATATAATAAATATTTCGATGGTTTACTAGAATCATATAATTCATCCATATACTTATTATTTGCTTTTGCATATCTTTTACTACACATACTAACACCACCTCTGATACCCTTTTCAACCATTAAAAGCATATCAGGATCAGATAAAAGCTCTAGGTTTACTTTCGTTATTTTTAATGCTGCATCCCAAGCTAAACCAGGAGCTGTATAATACCAACTAGGGTCTAAATTATAGTTTTCACGACAAACATCTCTAAAGTTCTCAAAAACATCTGCTAAAAGCAATACATCTATTTTATTGTAAAGTTCTAAGTAATCCTTCAACGTTTTCATGTTAAAAGTTTTCCAAACCTTTTGTGCATGAGCATAATCTTCATCACTAATTCCTTCTTTGTTTAAGCTTGAGTAAAATGCTTCTTTAGGTGGTAATTTCTCTTCTTTAAGTTTATCAAATGAATCTAGGTACTCATAAGGAAAAACTCCTTTTCTCCTAACCAATGGTAGGAGATTCTTAGTGAAATATCTCGATAAAATTTTTAATTGATTTTCTTCTAAGTTACTCGAAAGCTTATCTAAACTAGAACTCATAAACTTAAAACTATCAAGAAATCTAATTTTATGTTTTATATATGTTCCAACACAAATATCTTTACTAAAACTAATATATTTCTCTTCATTATTTGGAATACAATCAATCTTCCCTTCAGATTTGCCAAGATATTTAATAAAAAGATGAGCGTCATATCCACTAAGATTATGAAGGTATACAGGCGTGAAGTTAGGATTTTTACCCTTTAGATTGCATTCATTGTGTGCGGCACCTCTATATTTACCCGTAAAATGACAATGGTCTCTTACTCTATAATTAGCATGATTAAACTTCCCACCACAAATCCAACAGTGTGTTTGTTTTTTATATTCCATTTCTTCCTCTTCTGTAATTTTAATAGGTTTTGGTTTTTGGTGATATTGTTGATGAATTTCCCGTATATCATCGTTCAACCAGTTTATAAAAACTTCCTCAGCATTTTCTCCAACATAACTTCTTTCTATAGGCGACCTAACATTATTATCAAAACATTTTATAATATAGTAAAAACTACAAGGTACATGCTTTTGACGTTTCATAGTATAACTTTTTTCTGGGTTTGGTTGGCATGTGTGCATTGGTTCCAAAACACTTTCAAAATCAGCGTATACAACAAAGGGAACCTCAAGTTTTCTAGAATGGTTTTCAAAAGCTAACCAGGTATCTGGTTTTGGCATTTCTAAAGTAATAGGTTCGTGTTCGTTACAGTATTTTTCATGTTTTTCCAAAAGTTCTTTACTACCAAAATGATTTAAACAACGTTTACAAATTTCCATATTTTTAGAGTTATGACTATTAGTTATTTGACTTCTTACTAATTTAATTAAGTTTTTTATGAGAGCGTAGTGCATGTTTTCCTCATTTTTAATTAAAAGAAGGTTAACATGTTTACTTTTTTCACATTTTGTAAGCCTAAGCGGATAAATATATTCCTGGTACCCATATACGTTTACACTAATTTCAGGATTTTGTTTTTCAAACTTGTTGATATCCTTAAACGAAACAGGATACTTTATTCCCTTCATATTTAAACTACCTTCTTTTTCTTTCAAAGCTTTATCAACTATTTCTGGATGATTGTCTATAGGGTTTAACGCTCTTAAAACACACCATAAAAAGCATTTATTATCTTTATTTTTCATATTGATAACTGCTTTTTTGTTAGCAATCCATTTTGGTAAAGGTAGCCAACCATTAGCTCTTAAAGGAACATAAGTAGCTGTGTGTATTTCTAGTTTTACGATACTCCCAAAAGTCCAACCACTACCTTCTCTTTGGAACTTAGCTAAATTTTCCAAAACTTCATCTATCATTGTATTCAATAAATCCTCTATTTCTCCCCTGTTTAAATTTAAATGTTGGCTACTATGAAAAGCACGTTCCACAGGGCCTTGGTCAATATCTGTCATTAACCACATTTTACACTTAAGTACAAGTTTAACCTTTGTTTGTAAATTATTTCGAAGAGTATTTATAAGAGGCGTCCACGTTTCTGCGAAAAATCTTTGCGGGTTATAATTTCTTCTACCCTCTATAACATATTGATTAACAAACTCTCTAAATGCTGAGCGCTCTCTTCTAACCTCAAACGGTTGTCTTGGTGGATAATTTTCTCTAACATTCTGAACAATTTCATCAAAAACTTGTGGTAATTGGTTTTCTTCCACATTACCAGTTAACCAATTAGTAAAATTATTAATTCTTTGTTGGACTGATTGTGGTATAATACGACTTACAGCTCTTCCAACATTTGACGCAGCTCTTTGAGTAATATTTGAAATGCGTTGAAACCATGACATTTTATAAAGTAAATATAATTTTCTTATCTTATCATCAAAAAATTTTTTGAAATTATATATATATTAAATTCTATTAATATATAAAATGAACGATAAAATAGAACTTATACATAGATATACCACTAATAAATGTGAAATAAATGATAAAATAGAATTTATGAAAAGATATACTAGAGCTGAATTAATAAAATTATCTAAAAACAAGGTAACCAGAATACATGGTGAAAAAACTGGAGACAATATGGTTAAATATGAGATAGTTGAAAAACTTGTTAATAATGGTATCAAACCAGATTTAAATAGAAAGCTTATACAAAAACATTCTTGGCATAATTGTAAAATAAAAGGGCATTGGTAATTGAAATCTTTTACAAAAATTTTATTATATCTGCATATAAATATAATAAAATTAATAGACGTTAATCTTATATTTATCTTTCCAAACCCTTCCATTCCAATTCTCAATCGTTTGTGGACTGCGATCTATAAATTGACCTGCTTTATAAATGGATGGAAAGGTTTTTATTTCTCCAGTTTCAACATCCTCTAAACTAACTTTCTTAGGATTTTTCATAATAGTTTTTAATCTATCAAACTTAGGGTCTGTGCTTTTTTCTTCTTTAGGTGATTCACTCGGAAACAATCCATGTTCTTTCACCAACTCAACTAAACGCTTTTTGTCCCAGTATGAGTAGAAATTTATATTATTTTCTTTAAGAATTTGTTTTAAATCTGTAGTCTTTATCATTTTTATATAAAAAGAAAAAAATCTTAATACACTACACTCATTTTACTTCCATCAGACTGAAAGTTAATTAACCTATCACTAATAATAACAGCATATGCCTCTGTATTTGCAAGCACATTTTCAGTAAAATGTGTTTTGATTTGGATATCAGTGACAGAGTATTTCAATCTCTCACTCTGTTTGGAAACATCAAACAAAAACAAAGGATAAAGGGTTTTATAATCTGAGGGAGTAATGTTAGGGTTTGACACCATTTCATTCATGTTATAAAACTTAGACCTAAATAGAGAAGCGTCCCCATACACTCTACTAAATTGGTTTGCGGTAAAACTGAGATTATAATCAACAGCGGGATATCTAGTAGCATTTAACGTAACATAAATGTTTTTAACGTTTCTATGGTCAAATATAGCTGGATTTTGTTGTTGGTCACCGCTTTTACCAGTCTGAAAACCAACAATGATAAAACGTGGCACTTCAGGTGATGATTTGACAGCAAGTCTCCAGGTAAATGATGTTGACTCGGGAACCGCAATAGAGTCACACTGCCTCATTCTATATCCAACCGGTATTTTTTCTTTTTTCTCAATAATTTTATAAAGTTGCATTTTCTCTTCATCTGCAGGTAGCACGTGTGGCATAAACCAAGATACTCTAAGTAAATTAATTCTACCATCAGCAGGAGCAGCACCATCTCGAAAGACTGCGTCATTATCATTATTTCTCGTTAATGTGAGAGTTTGCTTCATTCCATACAATATCTTATCATAATCATCACAAAAACCAAATATATGTTTTAATGGAACTCTGAAGCTAAAGGTACCTCTTGGAAGAGGATCATTAATAATATAATTTCTTCTTACAATAAAACCAGTGTTTCCGGCACCCGCGTTAGCTGCGGTATCTTTATACCACAATTGATTTAACCCTTGTGATTTAGAGAAATCATCCGGATATTTTAACAATCCAAGCATTGTAGTAGCCTGACCAGGATTCAATACAGATTCAATCTCCATACCTGAAAGTTGATACTTAATATTTTTAAAAAGATACATGAGACCATTGTTTGTTAAAGAAATATTAGTGTTAGCATCATAAACTGCTCCATTATCACTTCTTACTAATTCACCTATAATAAGTAAATAACTTTCACTAGGATGAGTAAAAATATCTTGAGTCTCAATGTTAATCCTAATTTCTCCTCCTGCGTTGTTGAGATTGGTACCAGTGATTGGTTCATACTCATGGTGTTCATACTCATCAATACTATCATCTTTTAAAATTGGTTCGGTTATTTTTAGAATATCCATTTTATAATAGTGATTATAATTTTTAAATGAAATAAAAATTCTAATTGTGTTACTTAAATTTCAAACCAAAGCTGGGGAAAAGACTTAATTTTAGCATCAACAAACACACCTCGAAGTTTAATGCTTTTTGCAGTATCCAGTATAGCTTTAGGATAAACTCTATTACCGTATACAAGTTTTATTTCAGGTATACCCCAATTTTTTAAATATTTATTCACCTTTTCCTCAATCTCTTTCATCTTGGTTACCTTTTCAGGAGATAACTTCACAACAGCTTTTTTATAATTATATTTCGTTTTATTAATTTCAAGGATATCACAATCTTTTATGTTTAAAGAAGCACCTACTATTTCAATAGTAGCAGTATTGTATTTTCCATGATCTACACGATTAAAATTTAATATAGACATTCTTTTTTATAATGAATATAATTTTCTTAACTTATTCATACTGTTTTAATACCCGCTCCACTGTTTAATCTTTTAACTAAGTCTTGAATAGCAATGGCACTTCCATCTATTAATGTGTTAATGTTTTGTGTTTTAGGTGTTGTGTTATATTTTTGTAAAATTTGCTTCGATTTTGGTGTTAAAGCTTTCGTAACTAATTTTTTTCCTGCTTCTACTGCTGCACTTTTTCCAACCTCTAAAGCTTTCTTTGCTCCTTCCTTAGCTACACTCTTTCCTACATCAAGGGCAGAAGACGCAATTTGTTTAGCTGCACTACTAGTAAAAAGCCTCGCTAAAAAGTTAGCAATACTATCAAAGATTCCGGAACCACCGTATGAATACCTTTTTTTAAATCCGTGTTTCTTAGTGATTATCATTTTTTATAGTATAGACATTAAATTTTTATAAGCGTGTGAATTTAAAACACCTTGTCTTTTTAATTCATCACAAATGCTTACTAACTCGTTTCTTACACCTGTATTACCTGCTTCTTTACTTGCCATCAACAGGTCTAGTCTTTCTATTAATGCATTAGGGTCAGATGGGATAACAATTCCGTTTCCTTCATACTTTTTCCTATTAACCCAAATAGGTCTAAGAATTTCAGCCCATTTTTTCCCTTTAGAACTTTTAGGACGTGGATTATCCGGGTCGTTATTTCGATGAAGAGCGTTGGTTCGTCTCATTATTTCTGAATAATTTACATAATCCTCATCTGTAAAAATATTTTCATTTGGTTCTCTAGCGACAATTAACTCCCATAAACCAGGTGTTCCTATATATGTCCTTGTACCAAGAAGAATATCATCACGGTCAATCATGACAGCTTTGCTACCAATATAAAATTTTTCATCTTTATCATATAATCCCCATGTTTTATCAGCATCACCTTCAGTAAGAGCTTTTGTTAGATACTCCTCTGCAATTGGCCCAATTTCAAATGTACCTTTATATTCCTCAATATTTGGTTTTTCCCTAGAAGGATAAGCTGTGATAGATGGATAAGCTGGTAGTTTAATAGCTTGTGGTAACTGTTCGATACCTTCTTTAATAGGTTTAAGTCCTTCTGTAATCTCCTTTGTTGTAGCTTTTTGCGTTTCTGTAATAGGTCTAAAAAACTTTGACAAATCAGTTTGAAGTTGTTGTTCACCTGTTCTCTCTGCTAGTAGATTATCCCGAATCTTCTTTTTCGTTTCGAGATACTCTTTTACAATTAAGTCTCTTTTTGCAGGGTCAGTTATTTTTAGAAATGACATTTTTAATTAGCAACATATTTTTTTAACATAGATTTTATCATAGTTTTTAACATAGATTTTATCATAGTTTTTAACATAGTTTTTATTATAGATTTTATCATAGATTTTAATATATAAGAGCATATATAATGCTTTTATATATTTATTCATCTCCTATTTCACATTGACATTTACATCTAAAACTAGGTAACTTAAAAGGTATACTAGACAGTATGTTTGTTTTCGACAAGCCTCCGAAAGGACTCCCTCGCTTCTTGCCTCCCTTTCTCAATCAAACTTTCCTTTTCTTCTGTTGTTACCTTCTTCTTAAATTTACTTCTTATTTCACTCTTCATGTCTTCATATTTATTCATTTCATCCATTATCAACTTAAACTCATCATCAGATATGTGGTTATCCATTAAAGCTTTTGATACATGATTATCTATAGTATTAAGCTTAGCAGCAGCAAGCATTTGAATCTTCAAATGTTTTTCAGCTTTAGCAGTAGTTTTCCTAACAAATATTTTACTAACCAATGAAGAAAGACCAATTACGCCAGCGGCACTCTCTAATCCAACAGCAACAGGTGCCGCGGCAACCGTAGAAAGCAAAACAACACCTGCACCACCTAACGCTAATGAAACAACAACCAATGCACCTTCAACATTATCAACTACTTTAGCCATTCTAGCATACTTCTTATTCAATCTCTCTCTTTCATTTATTTCCTTCTTTAGAAAATTTAATATCTCAGATATTTTTTTAAGTCTATAAGAATGACCATTATCCATTGTTTCCATTTCAATAGGTGGAGCGCTTGCGGTACCTGGTTCTTTGGGTAATATAGGATATATTTTATTAGGGTGTTCCTGATTTGTATCTGTCATTTTATTAATATAGTAATTTTTTTTATGACAAATATTTTAGATAGCAGAATAACTCTCCCTCAGGTATTTCGATTGGTTTTTGTGAGAAATTATAAATGTAGACTAAGATATCATTAGCATCATTATCAAGATGTATACCATTAGAAATGGTTAAACTATCTTTCCATTTATTACTAATAGATATCACTACAACTCCTCGTGTAGCTATATAACCAAATCCTAATGAAACTCTCATACCACCATTAGGAGGAATCTTGATAGTTAGTTGTGAGTATATTTTCCATTTTAGAGAATCTTGCTTTAAGGGAGGATATCTTACTCCATGTAAATGAGGTTTCCAAAATATAGTTTTATGTTGGGTAGTAATATTAGGTTTTATACCAAATTTATGTATATCCATTTTTTATTTATTGTAAATAATATTTATAATATAGCTCCTAGGATAGGGATATTAGCAAATGGACTATTAGGTCCAAGTAAAAGTCCTTTTCCATCATACATTTTTCCTCCTTGCTTTAAATACAACCCATCACCAACAGACTCTAATCCTTTACCTTTGTATGGTTTTAAGTATAATCCACTTCCATCAGTTTCAACTTGACAAACACATCCTCCTTTTTTAAGGTAAAGACCTGACCCCAATGCTTTCGAAACACCTGTTTGGGCTAATCCAGAAAGAGCACCAACACCTAAAGCTGGTAAAACGGTTTTTGCAAGCATCGGTAAAGCTCTAGCAGCTAACCCAGCTAACATTCCGAGGAAACCTCCCTCTGTTTTCATGTTATGTTTAAGTTGTTTTGTAGTCATTCTAATAGTTATACCCACACCATCCTCATAGGCTTTAGCCATTTTCTTTGCTTGTGAATTGGTAATTGCTAAAACATCATTACCTTGTAAATCTTCATGACCTAAACGAATACTTACTGGGCAACTAGCTTTAACAGCATGTTGAAGTTTTTGCTTTTGCCCTTCAGATATATTTACTTTAACATTAGTGTAACTTGTCATTTTATATACGAGTATTTTTTTATTTAGCTCATCTCGCTTCTCTAATATGAAACCTAATCGTTAAATTTTCACCTCTAAGATTTAGTAAATTACCATCTTGGTCAGTAATATCTACATTTATGTTATGTATTTCATCTAACGTTATTGGTAAGTATACTAAATTAACTGGTGACTCAATTATTTTATATCCAGGTGCAACATTTGGGAAAAAGGAGTAAATAGTATTTTTTGTTGAGCCATTAACGTAACTTCCTGAAATAATATCTATGTTAACAAGCAAACTATTTATGCTAAGAATGTTTACTACATCCTCTGACTCGTGAAATCCTTGCGTATATTTAGCTCGAGTAAATCCTAATACTTTAGCGATGGAACCTGGTTGATTAAAATCTACTTGATAACCATCATCAATAATAAGAACAGACTTTAGGGTATTAGTGTTCGCAGAAAAGTTAATAGGATACTCTTCATTAACTCTATCATAATGACCATTTTTTCTCATTTCCTGACGAATCGTATCATTAATGTCAACGAGGTCATAACTTCCTATAGGTATTTTTATTTTAATCCATGTGGTGCCATTGTCTGGAGAATAAACGAATGTGTTGTTCGTTTCATCAATGTTTGGAAAAGAGTAGTAAGTTTCGAGGTTTACCATAGCTATTTCATATACTTTATCCTTTTCCAGTTGAATTGGAGGATTAAACCTTGTTCTAAAACGTGTTTTGTTGCCGCTTACTATGATTTGAGATGATGTTTTATGGTTTGTGTTTTTTACAATTTCTTCTAAAAGTTCTTCCATTTTATAATATTTAAATATTTTTTATACTGACTTAGGTATGTAGAAGTTATCAAGACCGTTTCTATACTTTCCATCATGTTTTTTACTGGTTAAGTCAATAATAGCGAAACCGTGTGGTCTTTCCCATGCCGTTTTACAAAACTTTCTAAACTCATCCTTAGGCATATCTTCACCTACATGATCGCTATAAATATGATTAAGGTTTTTTAGGTCTTGTGGGAAAAGGCAAATAAAATTAGCGTTTTCTCTAATAGTTTGTCTCGGTAGTCTAAAATAATTCTGGGAGAGGTAAAAACAGTCAACATTACTATGCCTTCCTCGAATGTAGTAACACTCACATTTATTTTGCTTTTCTAAAAGTAAATCATCGAAAATTATTAAATTTTTATTTTCTGAGTTTAACTCTCTCGGATCAGGCACATCACTCGTATTTTCAAAGAAGTTGCAATTTATATCTGATTTGTTTTTAATCGTTTTAGCCCATTCTTCAACTAAAGCTATTGGTGGAATGTTTACTTCTTGTATGTCATCACGCATGTTAAACAATCTTAAGATACATTCTTTTGGTAGTTTTTCTTCAAAAGCCTTTTTTAGTATTCGGTATTCCGGTTGAAAAAGACTTTTTCCAAAAACATTTAAATCGTTGTAGTCAAGCCAATCTGGCCTGAGTAAAAGGTTTAACAATAAAGTAGTTTTACCACATGATGATTTACCTATAATTAAACCCCTAATACTTTTTGGTAAAAGGGAGTGATTAAATCTCTTTGATACTACTTCATTCCATGATAAGTTCATAATATCCATTTTTATTTAAATATTTTTATTTTTTTATATAAAATAAAATGTACTGCGTTAAATGTAAAAAACATACTGATACGAGTGATATAAAATATTCTGTTTCTAAAAATGGAAGAAATATGATGCAGGGGAAATGCGTTATTTGTGGAATAACTAAATCACAATTTATAAAAAAAAAACCACCGGGAGTAGTATATTAAACAAATTTATAAATAATTTACCTGTTGAAATGCATCTACCAGGGCACAACTTTACAGGGCCAGGTACCAAACTAAATAAAAGACTCAATCCAGATTTAACACCAAAAGAGTGGAGTAAACCTATAAACCGTGTTGATAAAGCCGCTTATAATCATGATGTTTGCTATCTTCAACACAATGATACTGCTACAAGAAACGCAGTGTGTGATAAGAATATGTTAACAGAGTTAGAAGGGATTTACAATCCTAGTATTAGAGAAAAAATGGAAAGAGGTTTGGTAAGTAGACTCATTGGAACAAAAATGAAATTTGGAATGGGAGTAAAAAAAAAAAATTAGCGGAAGAATTACATAAACCCGTAAAAAGAAAATTTAAGAAAAGGAGAGTTAGAGTAAACGGTATAGATAGGATATGGGCTGCGGATTTAGTAGACATGCAAGCATTTTCTAAGTTTAATCGTGGTGTTAAATACCTTCTCGCTGTCATTGATATCTTTTCTAAATATGGATATCTGGTGCCATTAAAAGATAAAACAGGAAAATCTGTTGCTATAGCATTAAAAAGTATTTTTAAGGAGAGAAAACCTGAAAAAATGTGGGTGGATAAGGGTAAAGAGTTTTATAACAAAGATGTAAAAGATTTGGTTGAATTATATTCTACTGAAAATGAGGAAAAATCTAGTGTGGTTGAGAGATGGATTAGGACAATGAAAGAAAAAATGTGGAAGTATTTTTCCGCTAACTCTACAAACGTTTACATTAATGTGCTACCGGATTTGGTTAAAAAATATAATAACACAAAGCATTCATCTATTAAGATGACTCCGGTAGACGCTAGTAAAAAAGAAAATGAAACGAGAGTTTGGAGAAATCTTTACCCCGATCATTTAGAAATAAAAGACTTTAATCCTAAGTTTTCCGTTGGAGATAAAGTAAGGATAACTAAAAAGAAAAAGACTTTTGAAAAAGGTTATACAACAAGATGGACTGAGGAGGTTTTTACAGTTTCTGAAGTAAAACTTACATCACCTATAACATATAAAATTAAAGATTTTAATGGAGAAGAAATACAAGGTACCTTTTATGAACCTGAACTGCAGAAAACCAGTCAAGAGCTGTATAGGATAGAAAAGGTTATTAAAAAAGGAAAAAAGAAATCTCTTGTAAAGTGGAAAGGTTATCCTGATGAATTTAATTCGTGGGTTGACAATAAAGATATTAGAAATATTTAACTATAAAAAAAATGTTAAATATTTCGATTGAAAACGTAATTTTACCGAATAAACCGTTGAACAATTTCGAATTAGAGGGTGCCGTAAAAAGATTAAAGATTCCTTATTTTAGAGGAGTTTTTTTACTAGATACGTTACCGAGAAAACCAAGTAAAAAAGAATGTGGTATAGTAAACTTTGATAAAAGTGATGGGCCTGGTACACATTGGGTCGCTTGGTATAAAAATGGTAAAACTAAAATTTATTTTGATAGTTATGGCATACAACCACCTATTGAAATTCGAGATTATTTAAAAAGCCCAATACAGTACAATACTGACCAATTACAACAAGCTGGACAAGTATTTTGTGGTCATTTATGTTTGTACATTCTAAAAGAGTTATCTAGAGGTAATCAGTTTCAAAATGTTTTAAATAAACTTTTTTAGTACTATATAAAAAAATGCCTGTTGACAAATTCGGAAGAATGAAAGATGATGGTAAAACAAGCGGTGATGGTGTGTCACTCACTTACATAAATAATAATTTTTTACGTAAAGATGGAACAACTGTTGTTAGTGGGTCTATAGACATGAATGGTAATACATTAACAAGGGTTAGTAATCCAGTAAATCCTCAAGATGCAGCAACTAAGGCTTATGTTGACGCTAACTCAGGGTTGTTGGATGAAAACGGAGGATACCATGTTACTGGATATTTAAATATGGGTTTTAATCCAATAAGAAATGTTAAGGATCCAAAAGAACCGGGTGAAGCTGCTACTAAAAATTATGTGGATAATGTTGATAGAGCCTTTGTTTATAAAGACGGAAGGTGGTATGAGGCAGATGATGCAATCTCAATGGGAGGACGAGTAATTAACAATCTTGGAATCCCTACAAGACACGACCAAGCCTCTAATAAGTTTTATGTGGATACCGCTATTGAAACGGCTACCGCGGGTGAAAAAGCTTTAACAAAAAACCAAGATGGTTCCTATTCAATAGATGGTGGAATAGATATGGTTGGTAACTCAATTACTGGTTTACCTAACCCGGTATCCCGTGACTCTGCTGTCAATAAAAATTATGTTGATAATGGTGGAGCCATTATAAAAAATCCGGATGGGAGTTTCATGGCAGTGGCTGACATAAATCTCCAAGGTTTTTCTATAAAAAACGCGGCAACCCCAGTAGAAGAGAGAGATTTAGTGACAAAATCCTATGTGGATAAAAAAGTATCTCTTCCTTCTCTCATAGGTCCTAAACCTATTATAACTGTGTGGGCTGAAGAAAATGGACCATTAGGGGTTGGTAATTATGAGTTTTCATTCGGTAATGGTAATTCAGGTAGAAAGCATGGATTAGGGGGTTATTGTATGGCTGCTCCAGGTAGAATCATAAGAGGAAGTTTAACGGTTGTTAAAGATAATGCTAATGTACGAGGAGAAGAGATAAAAGTTAATATATCGATAAACGGAAATGAGCAGGTTGATTACTCTATTATTAAAAAAGCGGATGAAACTTGTAGTTGTGTAGTTTTTCCGAGGGTGTTGGAGGTAAAACAATGTGACATCGTAAACTTTATTTCGAGAACAGATAGTCGTAATGTAACACACGCTTATATATCTATTTTGATAGAATTAGACTTGTAAATATATATAATATATTATAAAAAAATATATTATATATTTATTTTACAAAAATTACTGGCGGCACATGGGACATTTATCTAAAGAATATAGTTCATTACATTCTTCGCATATACACAAATGACCGCATTTACTAAAGGATATTTCAGAAGGATAAGTAGCGCAGATACAGCAAGTTTTTTCCTGAAATATTTTTATTCTCGTTTGGTCTGGTACTGTCTTTGGTTTTAAAAAAACCTTCGATATTTTCATATTAACTAATTCAGAATTTCGGAAATCAGATGCGTTAATATAACGTGAAGTTTTATTTATACAATGAAATTTAACTATTGTTGCTTCATGTTCGTAACATTTCTCATAGTTAGGTAATTTTAAAAAACGCGTCAATTGTTTTACTTTTAATGTTGCTTCAGGAATAACAGGAGGTCCATACATGCATGAAAATCTATTAGTGAATTCAATACAAGGTGAAAGATAATTAAAAAAACTTGATCCTTTAAATTTTTTATATTCATGCCCCTTTTCTTCGTAATAAATTTTTAATTCCTTATTAAAGGGTGAAATGTAGTTTTCTGGATAATCTGTTATATCAAACCAATAAGTTCTTATTCTTTCTTTTGTAGGAAGTTTATTATTAAAAAGACCAATCCACATTGATGAATCTATATCTTCGTCTTTTTTATATTGGAAATAGTTTTTGCACTTTGAAAAATTTAAGCTATAAAAATAATAAGTGACGGGGATAGATTTCTTTAACGCTACGTAAAAGAAATTATGGTGAAGTTTCGGAAAGTATATTTTATTTCTCGTATCATCAAAAACGGGGATGGCATTGGATTTATTTCTGATATGTATTTTTAATTTAGTGATTTCTTCACTCGTCAATCGCCGTAAACAACTCATTTTTTATTAGTGAGAAAATAAAAAATAAGTTTAATTCAATTATTGTCTACATAAAGGGCATTTATTTAAGGGATGCATTTCATCACATATATCACATACACATAGATGCCCGCAACCAAATGTTATATTAGGTTTATTAATGGTACATATACAACATTTTTTCTCTAAAAATATTTTTTGTTTTTTCATTGGTAAAGGTTTTAAAAAATCTATACTATAATAATCTCTTTCTCTTATAACATAAAAAGAATTATCAAAGTCACTTCTATTAATAAATTTTACTTCACGCAATGGATGACTAATTTTAACAAGTGATTCATCATAACCAGATAGTGTTACATTTTTTGTTAATTTATCTATTTTTTTTAATGCTTTATTTACATCAGGGTCTCCATATAAATTATCAAATTCACCACTAAATTCTATACAAGGTGATAAAGAATTAAAAGGTTGTTTGAATGCACTAAATTCATTAGGCATAAATTCTCCATCATAACAAAATAAAAAAACTATTTTAGAACAATAAGATAATAAATATCTTTCATTTTCTGGTCTAATATTAAACCAGTAAGAACCAACTCTTTTTCTTTCTTCAGTTTTATTATTATAAAGACCAACCCACATAGATAAATCATGTTTACCACATCGTTCTATTTCTTTACTAAAACAATAATATATAACAGCTGCTGCTTTGTTTAAAGTCTTGTTATACATATCATAATAAATATTTGGAAAAAATACTTTTCTTCCTGGGATTTTATAAATAGGTAGTTCATTATATTTATTTCTAATATGTTTTTCTAATTTTTCTAATTCATTAGAGGTAAGCCAATTTAGTACTTTTGCTTTAGGTGGCATTGTATCAAGTACATCATAAAAAACTTCATTTGTATGTAAGTTTAACTCCTTTAACGACTCCATCTTGAATTATTTTATGACTTAAAATTTAAAAAATTCAAAAAAATTTTTTCTTTATTTTTGAATTTATAGTAAAATGATTATAGTAATTATATAGTCCCTCATGCATAGACTTATCTTGCGTTGACACATGGGGGGTCATTAGTTGATGCGTTGGTTAGTGGATGCGTTGGTTAGTGGATAACGAAATTTATTTTCTTTAGAATTATGAGGAAAATAAATTTATACAAAAATCATATGGGAATCCTAGGACATTTTATAAAAAATTAAGAAATATCCCAGGATGCCCATTTATTATACTACTTGTGCTAAAAGTCACCTGCAACAAGGTAATACATGTAGTTACTTTCAAAACCGTTCAGTGGATCAATCAGGTTCTGTATTCACGAACCATTCTTGAGAATGTTTTTGCCCTGTTCTTAAGAATTTTCTTAATTTGAAAGTAATGTAAATTCTGACTGGTTAAATCAAATTGTTCAGTCAATCAATCAGAAGTTGTGTTACTCTCTAAAACTAGAATAAGACTATGAATGAAATGAGGAATGATTGTGAAAACGGACCCACAAGATCAGTTTTGGGTATGATAGAAAACTTCACATTTTAAATGAGCCGCGCTCTGGCAAAAGGAGGCTTAATGCATCTCCATTATACACGGTACTAGCCCAAGTCATCACATAATTACGAGTCCATATGAGCCACTTTTTTCAATAACCGACTTAATCATGAGGTAGATTGGTTCTTTGACAAACAGAAAATTGACCGATAGCGAAAAGCTTCGGCCCAGGTCAGCCTGCGCGGACTGCGCAAGCTGACCTGGGTCGATACTTTTCGCAGATGCACGGCTCAAATTATTGTTAACAAATATTAAGAAAAAGGTAAACAAATATGTGTTGAAAAAGCCATACCTGAAAACGTTTACATCCACTTTTGATGCCTACACTAAAAACGAAAGAAGAAGTAAATTACACATATATATATATATATATAATTATAGGACTGAAAGTCCTGAAAAGCGGATTTGTTGAACAGTTTTAAGCTATGTTTTGATGTAATGAAAATTGAAATCTTTTATCACATGTAATACATGTAGATCTATAACATGGCCTGCAACACGCTAATAGGGGCATTCGGACATTTTTCAAGAAATTCTGAAGAGGACCATGGCAGGATCATTTCTATGAATTTTCATCAAAATTGGATGGGTAGTTTCAGAGAAGAAGATGTTTAAAACAAAAGTTAACGCACGGACCGACGGACGGACGCACGACGGACACCGGGCCATGACATAAGCCCGCTGGTCTTCGGCCAGTGGAGCTAACAAGCTATACATTTACATTAATCTGTGGGATAGACCAGTATACAACATATCCATGTCAGGTCATGACATCTGACAACTGGATCTGGAGAAAATTTTGATTTTTTGGTTTATTTTAACACTTTAAAGAGTAAATACCAAACACTTCGTGTTAATAATCCTGAAGGAAATCGGCTATTGAAAGCATTATGGGACAAAGACAAAATTCTGGTAAGTAGTATTTTCTCCTGTTCCAACAGTGTTTTCAATCCTATGAGTTCATTTGTATCAATTTCTGAACTGTCTGCAGATGCATTTAAAGTGCCTAAAACTTGTCATATGGGGAAGGAATGAATAATGAAATGGCATCCATTTGATTACCAGTTTTGATTTAAAAAACAAAAAGTAACTTATGCATAGATGGTGGACATAGACTAATCTGTACAATCTTACAAGAATGAACTCCCCTCTAAATATGGATGTGGGGTCCTGCATGGCTCACCAGTAAAGTGTAGGACTTGTTACCTGATGGCCTAGGTTCTAGCCTCACTGGAAGCACCATGGATTTCTGTGAGAGTGTCCTTAGGCAAGACACTTCAAAGCCCTAGCCTAGTACTGCTAAAACCCCTTTAAAACATACCTAAATAAGCTACCTGTAGCAGTTACATGACTGCAATAATATTGAAAGTGACATTAAACACCATTCAATTAATCAAATGATCTAAAATTGGCCTGCAAGGTTAACCTTAATCTAACTTTTCTGTCAGCCACACAAAATGTGGCTCTTAAGTTTTTGAAAACATTGGTAGACCAACAGGATTTTCAATTTTCATTCTTACTAAAGTAGTTTTTCCCCATCCCATAACACCATAAAGGATACAATGTGTTTTAACTTAGTTAAGCTATATTATCCCATTTTGAAGGATGTTCAGAAAAAAAATTGAAATAGCTTATCCAATTGGCTGAGCTTTATTTAGCAATTTTAGCTAAACTAAAAATCAAGGGTTTTCAGAAGAACTGGTGAAGGTGGTTTTTGTCTGAGACTTTGCTTTAAACAAGATTGAAAATATTAACAGCTCACCCTAGGGTTTGTAAACATGTGAGCTTACATAGCTACACTAAACATGATGGCTATATTTTTCTTTTTTTATAGCATTTTAAGCATTTCTAAAATCATCATTATGCAAGACTCTTTTGAAATATTGAAACTTCTGTACTCAGACTTTTTACAACAGCATTTTCCAAATCCAGTCAAGCTATGAACACAACACTTTCTAAACTTTTATATAGTTGGTATAATCATATAGACTGTAAACAATTCAAATTTAAAATAGTGTGCCTATAAGAATGTAATTTTACTATGTTAGGCAGTCTGATCTTAATCTACTCTTGTTACATAGCATACAAACTGTCCTCATTCTGAGGTATAAAGCATGCATTGTTTTGAAACGGTTTAGTTTAGAAAAAACAACACAGGAGTCCTCTCAGAGAAATAGAAACAGTGGTATTTTGTATGTCAGTTCTTACTGAAACCACATTGTCCTTTCCATAACTCTAACACCTAGGAATCCCTTTAGGGGTTCTTCCTAATTACTACACAACTTCAAACTATTGATTTCAAAATGAAATACAAAATCAAACAAGAAACAATAATTTGATTGTTCAGGTACAATGATTTCTTCTTTCCTTTCAAAAGAATGTTCTTGGTTTCATTCCTGAACTCAAAATTGTTAAGTAATAGTCTGAAAGGTGAAAACTAAGTGGTGTGTTTAGTATTTTCTAAGATTTAGGCCATGTGTAATTCATGAATATTGAATGTACCTTCCTTCTGTTACATAAATGAAAATTTACCAGTATCTTCATAAAGAAACAAGTCAAGAAAATAATGATTTTACAAAAGAAAAGTAAGGTCAACTCATACAGTTCTACAAAACATGAAATTGATTGAAACTACTTCAAAAATAATTTGATGGATGACTGATTTCTGGTGGTTACATTAGTTTCAACACTGTTTCAGTCTTGCATTGACAACAACTTATTTATTTGTGTACCTCTCTGGTTTTACTAGGGCTTGGCTGGTTCTCTGCAGTGGCTATATAGATCAAGTTTTCTTTTTGAAGTTTTGAGCCTTGTCTTTTTGAATTTTATTCATACTACCAAGGTTGAGCAGTCGAAACCAGGGGCAGTTTTAAGCGGCAGTTTTAACCGGTTCAAACCGCCCCGGTCAATACTCCAAAAGTGGTCAATAATGGTTGCTTGAATATTTCTAGTGGTCATTTTGAAACTTTAATGGTCAGATGAGGTTTAACAGGACAGTTATGCTATTTAGTGGATGATTTGTGTTGAATTCATCAATATGCAAGAGTTGACTTGAGTGGAAAAACTGTTTTGTCCCTGCAAAGGGTTCTCATCAGCTGGCCTATGCAACTTTTCCAAAACTGTGTAGAAGTTCCAAATAAGGTCCCCAGGTTTCATGTTTGACACCTTAGGTAATTTCTTGATGTTAAGATAGTATCATGATTGCATAAAAGTCAGTATTTCACACAAGTTTTAGGAATAAAGCCTGGTGTCAAGTATAATACCCCAAATAGGGACACATGATTTGTCCCTCTGGTATTTGATTTAAGCCACAACCACTGGGTTAGAAAGAGGCAACTTCTACACCATTCAATGTATTTTGATAGCAATTTAAAGGTGTTAGTAGACACTTAAATATACTTCAAATAGATTAATGTATCCTTAACCATTGTTTATTTAATCATTTATAGTCTTCTTCATGTGTACCTCAATATGTCTATAGATTAATGACAGATATATTTCACATGTTTGCCTATGTGTGACAGTTTTTTCTGCAATTTTACTTGAAAATTATATATTGGCTGCTTTATGATGCTACCTTTGAACTTTTATGACCATAGACTATGTTAAATTATCTATATTTTTAAAATCTAAGTGTGTTTGTGGTGAGAGAGAGAGAGAGAGTAGAACTATAAACATTATCTACATTCTCTGTAAGGAATGATGATAGATAAAAATTATTTGGTTGAAAAGAACCGACATCTATGTAAGTTCAATATGGAAAGTCAATCCAACAACCTCTTCAGTTGACCAGCAGTAGTGTCTTTTGAATTATGATCAAATAAAAAAGGACCTTATTGATAAAAACTATGATACTGATGATAATATGTAATAAACTTTCATGTACAGGATGTAAGAGGAGAGCTTTTAATATTAATTTAGAAACCAGACGGGTATGTAAGCCAGTGATTAAATCATCCCAATCAACCACTTCAATCGACCACCAATCGACCACTTGTGACCAGTATTGACCGCTTGTAAAACAGCCAGCCTGGTCAGTACTCATATTAACCTGCTTTTTGCCAACCTTGCATTCTACATAACTGAACAATTGCAGGGACATGTGCAAAAAATACCTGATGTAGCATTATGAGATACTTGAAATTCAATATTTACACTGGTAAAAAGGTTATCCAATGCAGCTTTGAGTGAATCCATTTTCATGGTCTAAAGAAAAGAATTGAAATCATCACTCATCACCTGGCAGAACATAGTCCTTTTTTTCATATGTGTAAATCCCTGCCTTTGGTACAGATGAAGGTACTTTAGTAGCCGAAATGGATCAAGATCACACTCAGTGTAACAAGTTGCCATGCAAAGTAAAAAATAACCTTTACATAAACAAAATGAGACTTTCAAGTCGAATGTACATTTTCAATTATTGCTATTTTAAAGTTATTTTTGGGGAAAAATACCGGGCAGTATAGATTGAAGATCAGACTGCATTTTCTGTGCAATCTGATCTTAATCATCACTGTCTGCAAAAGGTCCTTGAGTAGCACTTAGTAGCCTAATGGTTAAAAGAATTGGGTCCCTCTATAAAGCTTTAAAAACTATAGGCATACTTTCATTCTAAGGTTTGAATTACTTGCTGTTTTCATAAAACACAGTCACCTCTTAAATATGGGTTGAGCAGCAGCAGCAGTTCATCATAAAAATTTACTCTATAAGTAAAGTACAAATATGTTCAACTTGCTCTGTACATGCACTTCTATTTCAAAGCATCAAAAATATATCAAAGAATTTAAATGTACACGTCTAAATAGAAAGACGTATAGATGCATTCCTGTGGATCCTTTATCTATCTGCAAATTCTGCATTCTTTTTTGTTGCATGAAACGTTACAAAATAAAATTCAATGTATCAGAAGAAGTATAAATGGACTTCTACACCTTGAAGACAAATAGTGAGCTTGTTTGAGTCTCTGAGGCTTCAAGTTAGTGGATGTCTAGTTCACTGAGAAGGACACGATTTCCGATCAAAAATCTTCAGTATAAATTCATGTCCCGGGTTCGTACTTGATCGAGGCCGTTTGTAAACGAAGGATTTCTTAATGACCCTTCGATAACTAGAGAGAAATCTTGGAAGCTTTACCAACGCAGTCTTGCATAAATCAAACATAAATAATTTTTTGGACAGACTGCACGATCTCCATTCCTTCAAACGTTTCGCACGAATGTTTCAAACAATTCAGAAATTCATCGATAGCGTTATACGAAGGGCAGTAACAAGGTGCCGAGTCGAAGGCTTTATGGGTACTGTGTATTCGTTCTCGAAATGGCTTTAAATTATTTACGGCTAAATTCTATCTAGCTGTCTGAACAGTTAAAGGTATCTGATATGATACTATAGTTGAAAATGTAATTTTATTGAGAAAAAACTGCTTAATCTCATTGTTTATTATGGCAGCGAACGATACAAGTTATGAATGAACATTTCTTGAATGAAAACGAGGGCAGTCTGTGTAAACAATTTTCATACGCATATGGCCATATTTAAAAAAAAAACAAGAACAAACTTTGTTTAGGTCTTTATAGTATTTCAAACTGACAAATGTTTTAGTTTTGTCGAAATTTCGATAACGAAATGAAACCTTATTTGTATGATTTGTTCAGGGTCACAGCTGAATATCATTTGTAGATCTGCGTCGTCGTCCCATGCCAGCCATGCAAAACTGAAAGTGAGCGCGCATGCGTCGTTACGCATGATGTATTTGGTTCCGGTCAAAACGATCACAGTAAGCGGATTTGCTGTATAGCAAATCCGCTAAAAAAGAAAATCGACAGTTAAAGGCCCAGCGGCGGCTACTAGTAAACTGTGCAAGTGATTAAATGCATTTAAATTTATATCATACGATTGAAAAGTATGGGAATTATTGTGAAAATTACAATTTGTCTTTCTACGGCCGGTCAAAGTGTTAGTTGCTGGCAAAAAAAAAAATGAATTTCAAATCCAAGCAGAAAGTAAGCATTTTTACGAAGAGCATGGCAGCTTTTTAATTGGTTATAAAATCCATTTTATTCAGTCAGCGACAACCACTGGGACCAACCGTAAAAAGAAAGAGATTGTCACTTCACAATAATTTCCATACTTTTAAACGGTATGAATTAAGGTATAGATTAAATTGCATTTTTACATCCGCTTCATGTACTTTTGGCCGTCGCTGGGTCTTCAACTGCTATTTTTTGTCTTTCTTTTGTTTTCAATTTACTTCCTCTTTCGTTTTCATTTTGTACTTGCCGTTCTTATTTAGACTTTTTTACCGTTTTAAAATATTTCAGTCTATAATGCGTCGATAAACACTTATTAATTTTTGCTCATACCATTTCGTAGTGGGGTTATACAAAAGGTATTTTCTATTAGTAACCACAGAAAGAGAACCAGCTGTACTGTGAAACCGATTAAACTTGTCACGACTTCCTTTCTGTAATCGGCCTGACGTCTGTGGTGCAAGCCCGAGGCAACAAGTGACAGCTTCGAGGTCTGTGGTATTTGTCCGAGGCCATAAGTTACAGGTCAGAGGACTGTGGTATAAGTCCAAGGCCACGAGTAACAGGTCCGAGGACAGTGGTGTAAGTTCGAGTCAACGAGTTACATGTCCGAGGACGGTAGTGTAAGTCCGAGTCCACGTGTTACAGGTTTGAGGACTTTGGCATAAGTCCAAGTCCGCGAGTTACATGTCCAAGGATGGTAGTGTAAGTCCGAGTCCACGAGTTACAGGTCCGAGGACGGTGGAGTAAGTCCGAGTCCACGATTTACAGGTCCGACGACGGTATTGTAAGTCTGAGTCCATGAGTTACAGGTTCGAAGACTGTGGTATAAGTCTGAGTCCGCGAGTTACATGTCCGAGGTCGGTGGTGTAAGTTCGAGTCAACAAGTTACAGGTTCGAGGACGGTGATGCAAGTCCGAGTCCACGAGTATCAGGTTTGAGGACTGTGGTATAAGTCCGTGTCCACGAGTTACGGGTTTGAGGACCGTGGTACAAGTCCGAGTCCGCGAGTTATATAACCGAGGACTGTGTTGTTAGTCCGAGGCCACGAGTGACAGGTTTGAGGACAGTGGTGTACGTCCGAGGCCACAAATTACAGGACAGAGGACTCTGGTATAAGTCCGAGTCCACGAGTTACATGTCCGAGGTCGGTGGTGTTAGTTCGAGTCAACGAGTTACAGGTTCGATGACTGTGGTACATGTCCAAATCAACAAGTTACAGGTTCGAAGACTCCGGCGTTAGTCCTAGGCCACGAGGTACAGGTCCTGGGTATGTGGTGTTAGTTGGAGGCCACGATTAACAGGTTCGAAGTCTGTGGTATTAGCCCGAGGCTACGAATTACAGACCCGGGGTCCGTTGTATTGGCCCATAGCAACGAGTTACAGGTCCGTGGTCTGTGGTATTAGCCCGAGTCTAAGAGTTACTGGTCCTAGGTCTGTGGTGTTAGTTGAGTAGCCCGAAACCACGAGTTACAGGTCCTAGATCTGTTGTGTGGGGCCGAGGCGACGAGTAACAGGACCGAGGTCTGTGGTGTTAGTCCGAGGAGACGAGTTACCGCAGACTCAGACCCGTAACTCGGCCGATACGTAATTAGATACTAGTCAATAGTAGTGTTGTAAAAGAAACTGCTGAGACGTTTATAACATTGTATATTCTTACGAACATGAAAGTTCGCAACAAATGCATAGCTGAAATACAAACCGCATCAGGCGGTATTCGAACCCATGGCGGACAAATATCCTCTTTTTTCGAGGTTTAAAAGACCAATATCAAAACCACTGAGCTAAAGAGATATCTCCCTAACGCAGTTGTTAGGTATTGTATTTAAATCGGGACGAAGCCATGCATGGAGGAGTGGTCTGCCGTAACAATATCCTCGCAGTCTATGGAACTGACATCATCCAGTTCATCCACCAAACTGCACGTTTTACCAAGGTTTCAGTGACGTCAGATCCCAGTCAGGTCAGTTTTCATTGAACAGGGCACTAAGAAGGAAAAATCTTTTTCGTCAGCGTACTCAATTCGTAATACCAAAAATTCGGGAAAGTTCGCTGAAAACACGTCCCCTGCCACCTGACCGTACAACTAAACATTAGATCTACCGAGTATTTAACACCATGTTCATTTTACATTCTAGCCCTTGTTGACTCCTGATACCCAAACCATGATTTAGCTTCTTATGCAGACTTTGTAGATTAAGATAGATCTGACTTAGATCTTCAGTCTCCGCACAGACGATAAATCACATAATGGGTTTTTCATTTTAATAACAAGTTTTCAGCTAACAGGGCTTTTGTTTTGAATATTCATGAGATGTTATACCACAAGTGGAATTTAACAAATGCTATCCAACCGTTGATATTTACTCTTGTGCTTCTGTGTATGGTGTAAAATAGATATCTGAGACAGCAACATATTTTTTCCTGTATAAGATTTATCAGGTTTGACTGATAATTAACGTCATTATTTCTATTAGTGTGGTTATCATCAGGCTGAATAGGTTTAGATAGATATTATATGACTAAAGTAGAAGTTCTACATATTCATATTTACATTGTAATTATCTCCTCATTCTTTCGGACACGATGTCCAAACATGAGCCATACTCCGGCAAAAGGGAGTCTAATGCGTCTCTGTGATGCATTATCAAGCAAGTCATCACATCATTTGGATCCATAAAATCTATTAGATCTAACAAATTACTGAATCTGGAGGTAGAATGGCCCTTTGACATGTAGAAAAAACAGTGGCAGAAAGGATCGACGCATGTCAGCCTGCGCGGAGTGCGCAGGCTTACATGTGTCGATACTTTTTGTAGATGCATTAAACCCTCTTTTCACAGAGCATTATCTCATATAGTTCTGACAGCTACAACTAATTTATCAAACAACATGAACCACAAATCATATGCTCATATTCTCTTGGACAATTATAAATCTGTAAGACGGTATAATTCACCCTTCCTAAATTACATCCCTGGCCCACACCCTTGCATAAAATAGGCCCACCTTTATGGAGATACATTATAGGCCAAACAAGAAAATCGATAAATTTCCCTTTCATCGTAAAATCTTTGAATAAACTTCTATCAAAAATTAATTTACTTTCTCTAATTCCAACAAGCCTTTCAGTCTTTTTAGTAAAAAATAAATTTCAATTCTTCTGTGTGTGCTACGTCCGGGCCATTTTGGCGGTCTTGCTCATTTTCATCCAACCCATTTTGAGGCTGCCGCAGAGAATTCGATCTGTCGTCGATGGATTCAGGACCGTTATTTAAGAGAGGGAGACTGCTTTTCCATTCAGGACACGCAAAGACTACGGGGGAGGGGGGGGGGGTGTCTTGGAAATGCATTAACCCAGCAAAGTTTTACACAGCCTTGGAGGAACTGCAAAATTGGTTCGTTCTTGAAGCAGTTGTTGTACCCTTGGTAACGTAGTTCAAGCTGGTCGAGACATTTCTAAAATACATGTTACGGAAATAGATATTCGTTATTCGTTCAGGATATTGTAGCTAGCCAAGAAACTGAATCATTCCCTCTAATACTCTAATAATTTTATTAAAATACGATCAACGGTAATTATGTCCTTGCTTTCTCCTTCTTTCTTGAGTTAACTGTTAAAAACCTACCATATTGTACAACCAGATGACAGGGCTTTTTATGTAAATTTGCAAATGGTGTACATCAGCATTACATATTATAGGATGTGTAGTCAGATGTTCGATCTACATTGTCGAGGTAATCGACACATTTAAGTTTAAATATATACGTATTTGCGGAAATGAATAACGCACGTATCATAAATTGTTTTACTAAGGGACGACATGTTTTCAAATTTCACAAGTTAACTGTCTCAGGGACCGGGGAGTAAAATTCGGTCGAACGTGACCTTGTGCGGCATAATATCGGTTGTAACGGAGGTCCCAAAAAAATAGCGCCTTTCGGGTCGTTCTTTGCAGTACAGATATGAAGCTTTACCAAATTAAACATTTAAACGATTAGTATCGACTGCACAAAAAGCCAGGTAGAGACAATTCGATACTAAAATGGTGCATGCTTCAGATTTCAAATATAGCGTTGGCAGACTGCGATAAAACGCCACAGTGGACAAGCTATCAGGTTAAAGATTAAATATATACTCAGTCAAAAAAGAAACTTCACACTCATAAATTTCTAAATATTGTCCTGAAACTACTATAACAAGAGTTACTATTATTGTCAAGGATAAATGTGTTGTCAAAGACATCATGAAACACAGCAAGTCCGACGCGCACAGGCATGCAGCACGTGCGAGTGTGGATGATGGTAAAAGCATGTTTTTTCGTGTTCCTAGTCACGTGACCTTATGAGGCACGTGCAATTGAGCCCACGTTAGCTCGGTAGAGTGACATTTCAGAAAAGCAAGTTCTTAGAGTCAATTTATCTGTTGATTTCCAATGCCACGACTGTCAAACCTTCAACGTGAACGTGCCATTGGCATGCTGAATACGGGAGCGTCGGTCACTGAAGTTGCTAGGGTTATGGGATGCATTCGACAGACTATCCATGATCTTCGGACATGTCTCCAACAAACTGGCACCACAGCAGACCGACCTCGTTCGGGTAGACCACGTGTGACGACACAAGCGGAAGACCGACAAATCGTCTTACGTCATTTGCGTAATTGATTTCTCACTGCAACGTCCACTAGGAATGAATTGTTTAGAGGCTGTGTGACTGCCCAAACCATACGTAATCGCCTGCGCACTGCTCGTCTTCATGCACGTCGGCCATATCGTGGACCAATTTTAACCCAGTTACACCGACGTCAACGGCTTCTCTGGGCACAACGACATCCGAAATGGACTCAGAGTGATTGGAATAGGGTCGTTTTTAGTGACGAATCCAGATTCAAATTGCACTTCGCTGATCGGAGAGTTAGAGTTTGGAGGAGACGCGGTGAGCGCAACGGACAGTGTTGTGTGCAGGAAGTAGACCCTTTTTTGGGGCGGTTGTGTTATGGTTTGGGGTGCCTTTAATGGTCATGTCCGTTCCCGACTGATTGTCATTCAAAGAAACCTAAATGCTGCGGGATACAGAGATCAAGTGCTCATTCCAGAGATTTTGCCATTCATGGCAGCTCATGGCCCAGGTCTGACAATCCAACACGATAATGCCAGACCACATACGGCCAATTTAACGCGGAATATTCTTCGGAATGCTGGCATCAATGTCATGGAGTGGCCTTCAAGGTCTCCCGACCTTAATCCCATTGAACACGTATGGGATGTGTTGGGCAGAAAACTACGCCAAGTTAGGAACCCTCCACAGACTTTGCCGGAACTTGGTGTTGGTACAAATATGGCAACGCATCCCCCAAGCTGTGTTCAGACGCATCATTCAATCCATGAGGAGACGTTGCGTAGCAGTTGTGAACGCTCATGGTGGCCAGACGCGCTATTGACATGCTTTCATCAAGTTATGACTTGCCTTTTTCACCCCCTTACATTTCCGTAACATTTCCAGTGAAACTTTTTTACATTATGAACATGATTTTTATGGTACTACGACCTTAATGAGTACAGAATAGAATTAAATCATTATTTCAAACCTCTTTTCCTGTATGTTCAACTTATCGACCTCCCAACGAGTGTGAAGTTTCTTTTTTGACTTAGTATGTCAAAAATGTACCAAGCACACATACGTCAGAACATTTGATCAGAATCATTCAAATATTTCGATTAATTTACTTTATGGTAAACTTGCGCTTCTTATTTCTATTTGAAAAAGTAACTTACAAACTAAAATTATCATTGACCACATGTTAAGTGCTCATATCGTCAAATCAAACGAAGCACCAGAGTGCAAAGAAAGATTATATCCAGAATAAAAGCTTATAATTGTCCTCAGTACCTGTGATAGATGTAAATCTGTATGGCCTGTGCAGTTCTTCAATATGTAACGTTTTTTTTTTTTTTAATACTTTTACGCTGTTATACCACCAACTTTCGTGAATCGACTTCTGAGCTCGTCAACGAAAGGTGTTGGTTTGTGCTGAAAATAGCAAATGTAAAATGGGCTCAAAATGGCAAATGTAAAACTAGTCAGTTTATTTTCAAACTAGTACATTAAACTCGGCTATTTGTTCGCCAGTCTCATCCTTTACGCAAACAAACTGTAGCTTGATGTTAACGCATATATTTTACATTGCTATTCAATACAGATATTTATAAAAATGTTTGAGGGCTGCTTACATTCTTCATATCTTGAAGTCTTTCAATTGCATAATTCTTTCTAAGATCTTTTAGCAGTTTCTTATCTTCCGTTTTGACCACCACGTTCTGAAAGGAATAGATGTAATTCATTACTTATAACCAGAATCCTCGTGATTAACACACGCTAATTTATAAACAAATATGATGTAGCTGGTATTATTGCGTAGTTCTTGTTTCTTTTGTTTCTGTTTTGCTGTGTATACGATAGCCTGGAGGTGTCTTATCAATGTTCAATCTATTGACGGTCTTGTTACATGTAGCACTGTTTACAGAAAAAGAAATGACTGGATTCCAAACTGAATAGAAAAAGAGATACAGGGAGAGTGCACAAACGATCGAAATGCCCTGTACTGTAAAAGCAATTCTCTGACTGATAAAGAGCAACTTCTCACTTTATCACAACATTTAGAACGAAACAAATAAAGCCGAATATTTACAACCACAGGTGAAACAGAAGGGCATGCATCGTTCAACAGACTAAAAGAAACTACCAAAAACAAACGTATTGAAAAACAAATCTTACATCACCCCCTGTCATTGACTCTAAAATTTTCACTCGTCCCTGCAAATGTTTCCACAATAGCTCGAATGTTTCCTGAAAATCACCGTACTGATACTGTTAACACATGCACGTCTATAGGATTTAAACACTTTCTTCAGTATTTTTGCAAAGTTGATGCCAGAGTTTTGTGCATATTATACTGATATTGCTTTCACTGGTTTTGTCTATCTATTCTGTAATTTAGTGATAGAATTACAATTATTGTAATTTATTTTCTCATGTTATTGTTTGTAGTTTTTTTTTTCTTACGAAATTTTATACTTCTAAATACAACAAAAACTTGACTGTAAACCTATCGTCCCGTGTGCATTTTGTATTTCAAATTATAGTCACATTGCATGGAAACTTTACAAGATTTGGAATATAAACGGAATACTCGATATTGATAATAGTAAAAGGAAATTACTGATAATGCAAAATCCATAAATCATAAATGTCAAAATATTTTTGCAGTGGACATGAAATCTAATCTTGGTATTTCATACACTGTCTGAAACGAAAAAAAAATTAAAGAACTAGAGAAAATAAACAAGATGAGAACTGACTTGTAAAAATGTAGCACTGGAGATCAGTAGCAAAAACAAAAACTGACTAGAAGAATGTCCAATAGAAACTGGATGTATTGCCGCTCACAGGTCTCACCTGCGTCTGTGTTTGTTTCTAGAGACTCATATGCATTTGTCCATTCGTTATCGTAAAGTTTACTACGTAATTCTGCCAGTTTTGTTGGCCTGTATTCATCACTTAGATCCACAACGTTCAGGTTGCCATCCCGGAGCTTGAGAGACATCAGTTCGCTGGGTCTGAAGAAGGAACACATTTGCCGCGAAGCCGTTATTTCTTTTGTATATATTTCAAATTATACATATACATCTAAAATGTTACAAAATTCGGGGGCATATTCACCAATCATTCTTTTTTTTTTTCAATTTTAAAGGAACGTAGTTTTTCATTAGATAAACGACTAGCTAAACCGTTAGAATTGTGACTCTTTCTAGGTAAGGATCTCTGAGAGTGCTATGTGACCGGGGCGGAAACTTTTGACTATTTGTCAATTTTCTGCTAGTTAAAGGACCATTTTAATTTATGATTAAGTCATTTGTAGAACAAAATGGATTTTATGGATCCATAATAATTTGATGACTTACTTTGCATAATGTATAATGCAGATGCATTAATTCCCCTTTTGCAAGAGCAACGCTCAATCCAGTTAATTTCTGAATACGGACCCTGCCTGGCCTGTTTTCTTTACATGTATATTACCTTTACTGGACATCTCACCTGGATAAAGCGTCATTTCTTTCCTGTCGTAATCTCCAAAGGTTTTTGGTAAAGTCCGTTTCTTGCAATTGAGCTTGTGCAATTGGCTTTCTATACAAGCATTTCTCTATTGCAACTATTTTCTCCTGTAATTTCTCCTTTATCCACTTCAACACATCGTCACCTACTTTTAGCATTGACCAGTCGTGTGAATGTACTCGTTACAGCATTAACCATTCGTGAAAGTGTTCTTGAAGAAAGAAATTATAGATACAGTTGTTCTGCGCTTTCTGTTCATATGATTGTTTTAGCGTGTTACGTTGTTTTCAATATTTCACAGAGTAAAAATATTTTCGATACATGTTTTTACATTAGTTTCTCTTGCCCTGATATTTAGCCCCATTAGAATGCAAGGAGAAGGTCAAAGACAGTCACGTGACAAGCATCATGCGATACCTTCGATTATATAAGAAGAGTAAAGCGCGGTTCAGATTTGCATATTCTATCAATAGTAATAGCCGCATAATTATGGTTGAATGAAAAAAACAAGACTTATTGAAGGTCAGTAAATGAAATGTGATCAAATGAAAATGAATAATTTTGCCACTTTTACAGAATACATGAGATTAGTCTGCACAAAAACAATGTACTTTGCAGTCAGATCTAAAGTTCACAAGAGCAAGCAAAGCTATGATTCAGTTGAACCCACATGTTTTTCACTTTTTTACTGCATGATTTGTTTGATAGCGATTAACATCTTTGAAGTATATTTATACCTGTTTTTCTGAAGTTATTTAATATCCTCGATAAAGTATTATTATACTGCAAAGAAATTTCTCGTGATCTGATTGGATAACATGCCCAGAACATATATATCATGTACGCTTGCAAAACCAACGTAAAAGCAAGTAGCCTGCACCATATTATTACTAGTTTTCCTTGATGGTTGTCATTAAAACGGAAAGAATGGATTATTTTTTTAAATAAATGAATAATTATAAAACTTTACATGTATTATCGTTTGATGTCATTCTGAAACAAATACACGAGGGGTTAAAACGAGCAATCCATGCGTCAGGTAAGCAAATTGTGAAGTACTCAATTTTTAAGACTATAAAACAGGGAAAATTCGCTTAACACACGCTGGAATGGTAAAACTTTGCAGTATAATAAATTCGTTGCACGGTCAGGTGGCAGGGGACTTGGAAACTTGTTCACGGCTGCGGCGAATAATTCGGCTCGGGGCGACATGATTCGCCACAGACGTGAACAAGTGACCGTACCCGACCGTACAACTAATAATGTATCCGATGACATATATGACCGTACACAATGGAATTATTACGTCCGTGTAAATTACTGCTTTGAAAATATTATAAATAGGTAATGTTCAGATTACTGAAAAAAGCAACAGCTAATGGAAACAAATGACATTTAGCCCTATTTCAAAAATATGTTCCGTCTCAAAAAATAAGTTGGTGTCTTTCACACGTGGCTTGTCGCTGATGCTAGGCCGAAAGCAAACGAGACAGACTGCTATACAGTCAATCTCATATGTCTTCAAGGCCGTATGTTAAAGTTACTCGAAAATACAAATAGAATTTGACCCCTTTTTCAAAGGATATCTCACATTGGTGAGGCAACATTTTTTTTAAGTGTCTGTTTACGCTGAGTGGGGGTAAAACCATCCATGCAAAAAAAATGAGGGTCCAACTCTTGACAATCCTATCTTGTTCCCAATATAACAGCTTCCCTGTTACAGATGTGATAAGATAATTTCTCAGAAAAACAATTAGGAAATGGAACATCCACTGTGTTTTCTACTTGTTTTTTCTTTTTTTTCCCACTGTCTTAAATATAAATCAGTCTTTAAAGTGAATAAGGATTCTAATTTTGTGTAAGTACACTTGTCGAAACGAAAAGTGGTTTAGTGACGCTCTAAATTTTTGATAAATCTATCCACAAGTATAAACATAAGCTGTATGTTTTCATTGGGAAATCCTATTTATTTTGCCCAGTTCAAAATGTACATGTAACATTGAATTATGAACAAAACAAGTGAGCAGCGTTATGGGAAAAAAAGGGTTTAAACATACATCTTCACTCGTTTTCATCCAGGTTTTTAACCGTATTTTTCTTTATTTTATGAAACTATAATCACTCTTGTATCTTCATGCCAAATATTGCACCTGATGGTTGCAAGGTTGCACAGATTACGGCAGATAGAAAACGCTTTTAATTTTATTGTGGCTAGCCATACACATAGCAACCACAGTTTCCAGTTTAAATCCAAGACAAATGCCTACAGTTTCTTTACTCCATATACCGTATGTTGATTTTTTATCTACGTTTACACAGCTGACAAGATTATAACACTGTCAAGTTTTAACAGCGTTTGTTCACTCTCTGGCTGTAAAGATGTCTCTTTAATACATCACTGTCATCCATTATACAAAGCAAGTCACAACATTAATTCAATGTGGAACACTCTAGTATTCGTGAACCTGCCAGTTGATACATGTACCATATTAATATCCAGTTTGTCAACCATGCCTAGCTAGCTGGCATGGTTGGCGCATTGATAAAACATATAAGCCATGCTCTGTGAAAGCGGGTTAATGCATCTTAAACAAGTATCAACCCTGGTCAGCCTTTGCTGTCCGCGCAGGTTTACCATTGTCGAAACGTTTTCTTTTATTCAATTTTCTGTATGTCCATAGACCATTTACATCATAATTCAGTCGATTGTCAGACAAAAAAATATTTTGATCCAGGTTTACGTGAAGACATGCTTGGTATAATGCATCCAGGCGATGCATTAAAGACCCTTTACAAGAGCATTGTGCATACCTTTGAACATAGTTCTCAGGAAAGTTTGTCCTTTCCTGAAGGATTTCTGAGTCTGGTAAGGGCTTGTCGGACGCTTCTTCTTCCAAAATGATAACGTTTCCCAAAGATATGCTAAATTAGAACAAGGGCTGGTGGTATGGTTGTATCTGAAATAATACTATTGTTCGGATTCTGGCTGCGTGGGCTATTCACCATCCCGTTATAAACGTAAGCGTACCCTGTTTCTTTCTTTCTCATCGGAAGTACTGTCTTTAGGTGAGGTTTCACTGCAGTAGAGCCTTAGGTAATGTGGCATCAACGTTGACCACTTGGCGGGTTTCCTCCCGTTGAATGAAGAAATGTACCAATAAGTGTGTTTGGAATATGCGGATAATTCTACATTGCAAACTGATCATGTACAATGTCGTTTAATTAAAATTTACAATTTTGTGTTTTTCGTCAGTTAGTGGTCGAACTTGCAGTACTATCTATCGCACTCAAAAAAAATGAAAACAACTAGATGATTATCATTTTCCGATTCGCGCGTGAAAAAGATTCTGTGCAGCAAGGTCACAAAATAAACAAGATTTCTTTCTCTTTTAAAAAAGATAGACGGTGTAAAATGTACAAGAATATGAACATTGAAACTCTTTTGTGGTTCAAAATAACGTGAAATAATGGGGGGGGGGGAACCCACGCCAGTAATTGCCTCTTTTTTCCTGGCTAATTTTGCATACTGTTGAAAGATTAGGTTTCAGTCAGGTATGTTTTCAAGATTTCAGTCAGTTTTGTTTTCAAGTTATTGCAACTTATCTTTGGAAACAGAGTAGTTACTACTAAGTCTTAAATAGTGTATCTGAAAATACATGTAGACTCTAACGCATAAAAAATATCAACCCATTTATGCCTGTTGTCTACTTTTGTAGACATTCTCTTTCTCCAACCACATGCTGATAACTACCTGTGTGTGTTCATGATATGTGATGTCCATTCTTATGATATCTTTTTTAAGAGAGAAAGAAATCTTGTTTATTTTGTGACCTTGCTGCACAGAATCTTTTTCACGCGCGAACCGGAAGATGATAATCATCTAGTTGTTTTCATTTTTTTTTTTTTTTTTTGAGTGCGAAAGTACTGCAAGTTTGACCACAAACTGACGAAAAACACAAAATTGTAAATTTTAATTAAACGACATTGTACATGATCAGTTTGCAATGTAGAATTATCCGCATATTCCAAACACACTTATTGGTACATTTCTTCATTCAACGGGAGGAAACCCGCCAAATGGTCAACGTTGATGCCACATTTGCTAAGGCTCTACTGCAGTGAAACCTCACCTAAAGACAGTACTTCCGATGAGAAAGAAAGAAACAGGGTACGCTTACGTTTATAACGGGATGGTGAATAGCCCACGCAGCCAGAATCCGAACAATAGTATTATTTCAGATACACCCATACCACCAGCCCTTGCTCTAATTTAGTATATCGTTGGAAAACGTTATCATTTTGGAAGAAGAAGCGTCCTACAAGCCCTTACCAGACTCAGAAATCCTTCAGGAAAGGACAAACTTTCCTGAGAACTATGTTCAAAGGTATGCACAATGCTCTTGTAAAGGGTCTTTAATGCATCGCCTGGATGCATTATACCAAGCATGTCATCACGTAATCCTGGATCCATATAGTTCTTTTTGTCTGACAATCGACTGAATCATCATGTAAAATGGTCTATGGACATACAGAAAATTGAATAAAAGAAAACGTTTCGACAATGGTCAGCCTGCGCGGACAGCAAAGGCTGACCAGGGTTGATACTTGTTTAAGATGCATTAACCCGCTTTCACAGAGCATGGCTTATATGTTTTATCAGTGCGCCAACCATACCAGCTAGCTAGGCATGGTTGACAAACTGGATATTGTATGGTACATGTATCAACTGGCAGGTTCACGAAACCAAAGTGTTCCACATTGAATTCTTAAAGATTGTTGAATTTGCCAAAGTAGTTTGTTATTTCTTCAATACTTCCTGATTACAATTAATGAAATTCCGCCTCTTGTATTTTAGCTATGGAGACGTCCATTAAAAACGCTTCACCTATCTTTGTACTGATATATTCAATAAACAAAGACAGGCACGCGCCGGTTTTGCCTGGAAAATCACAATGGGAATATCCATACTCTCTATATCGATGACCTTAGTTTCATTTGTTATTTTTCGGCAAAAACTGGCATCTTAAAACGCCCATCCCAACAACTCTGTCGGTATTGCGTATGGCCACCATGACATGCAATCACTGCTTGTAGTCGTCGTCGTTCCACAGATTCACACAGATTACATAGAAGATTGCGTGGGATACAAGCCATCTCCTGGTGATCGGCAACTGTCAGTTCTTAAACGGTTTGTGGCTGTGGGGTGCGGTGACGCATACTGCGTCCAAGGACGTCGTACATGTGCTCTATCGGGTTTCTTTCGGGAGGTTTGGCAAGCAATGGCATTACAACGATATTGTTCGCTCTGAGAAAATCCCTGGTAAATCTGGCCATGTAGGGATGCGCATTTACATGCTGAAATCTGAGGCCACGACGTTGCTGAAACAGTGGGACAATGATAGGACGAATGACTTGATTCAAATAGCCTCTGGCGTTTAAATTACAGTTTATCACAACTAGGTCCGTCCTAAAGGTTAATTTACACGGTATGTGTTTTTTTTTTTCCAAATGATAAGGTTGGTCTAATTACGAGCAATTAGGTTTTTCACGTTTACACGGTATGTTCACTAGATCTGCCTCGTATCTTCTAATTTACTCCTTCAGTGGGGTTAATAACCACATGTATTTTGATGTGTAACCTTTCACAAGATGACAATTCTCTACACATGCCCAGATTGAAAGCATTATTGCTGACGAAATAATAAATGTGGCTATAACTATGTAATTTGTCTATGAAAATAAAAATTAAAAACTAAGAAATGGGAAAATAAGAAATGCTTGTCACCAACATTTTCTCCTCTCCCTATAATGTTTTTTTTCCAGGGTCGTATAAAACTCGAGATTTTTTATTTTTGATGGGAGGACAACACTTTACCAGACGACAAACAGACCCCTACAAGTATAATTACAATCAAGACAAAGGGCTGGTATATAGCGTACTGAGCGCTGATCGGTCCATTCCATCTAAAAAACAAGAAAATAGAGCATGTTCTATTTGCCCTGTTTACAGATTTGCAAGCAATCCCCCCCTCCCCATTAAAACCGGGTTTACACTGTGTGATCTTGCACTTCTGTTGTAGTTCATATGAAAAAGCCGGACGAGTAAATTAGCCTTAATGGTGTGGTTTATGGCTGCCAACACCACAATACTACCTCCCCCCCATTATGCTCTAGCACATAATTACGGGCGTAACGTTCATGACATCGTCGGTAGACGCCCACACGCTCGTCGGCGTAAGAAACATTGAATCGACGCTCGTTGCTGGAGACATCATTGCATCGACGTCTTCTTAAGTTGTCTCGAGTTATTTATCGACGTGTACTACGATGACGCTCCGTCAACACCACTTCACGGTGCGTGCATATACATGTAGTGGAGATTTTTAATCTCTCTATACATGTTTAACACTTGCCCGAGTGGCGCTGAATCAAGTTATTCAGGCTGATTAATAGATTACAAATGCCGCTCGTATTTCTATTTCTTACCGTGCTTCTCGATATTGATGCAAAAAGTCTTACACCCTCAGTCACAGAGACATGAAAATTTACTAGTTTAGTTTAAACATATTTTATTGCCATATTTTTGTTTACATAAGTGAAACATAGAACAAAAATTCTAGTACATGGACTGACACATGTACATTGGCAAAAGGCTCTGGCCACAGGTTCTCACAACTTAGGTTCGGCCATTTCCCTTTAAAAATTTACTACTGATGCCCTTGCATTAAAGTCATTTTGCAAACTGCTACAAAACCTCCACTTGGATGAGAGTCAACCTATAATGTTTACGGAATTTCGTCTCGCAGTTAAACATAATGTTGCTCAGTTCGGGGACGTCTATTTGGTCCGTATCTATCGGATTTAGTATATCAGGTTTCCGGCCCATAAAACAATATAAACGCATAATTTAACACTGTGATAGGGAAAGTGACAAGTGTACATTTATCACTGTCATAAGGAAAGTGACAAGTGTACGTAACTAATTTGAAACAAGTTATAAGCATAATACATGTATTAAGTTTGGTAAATTTAGATATGTATATGAAATGCACATATTTAACATCAGCAGGTTTCTAACGTTATAGTTTCAATCAAAAAGAACATCCCTTAACCCTCTACCAACCAAACTGAGAGCATTGGCAGACGACAAATTGAATGTAGCATATACGACGATCTCTGCCCTTGATAGGTTTGAAAACATTATGGGGAAAGGAGCATTGGCTGACGACAAATTAAATGTAACTCAAATGACGATCTCTGTTCTTAATAGAATCTATGTTAGAAAGCATTACTGGAAAAGGAGAAAATGCTGGTTGGCCGCGTTTTCTCCCTGTCCTGCAATGCCCCCAAAAGCTTTCGTCTTCAGAGTCGCCGAAACCCGGGCCAGTGTGGTAAAGGGTTAATCCATCGCCTTTAAAACACCACTATAATATTATCCTACGAAATTTTCTACGATTATTCCATGTTGAACTAGGAGCGTTAGGGGTCGAAGACCTTAATACAGGACTTAACCGAAGCATACATGGCGCAAAATACATGTATTTGAAGCATTTTACCGTCAAGACCAACGTTTCATCATTCAAACAATTATGCGTTTCTTTATACAAAATCGAACAGAACGCTTTCTCTAAGTCGATGAACGCACAGTAGAGTCGAAGCTTCCGAGACAGAAATTTTTCAGTAAGAGATAGTAAAACAAAATTAGCGTCTGTTGCACTAGCACCTTTATGAAATCCGAACTGTGTGTCAGAAATAATATTGTTGTTATTTTCCCACTTTTCGACTCTTTTTACCAGAATGCTTGTAATTATCTTTTCCAAAATTGCCAAGAAGAGTTATACCCCTATAATTTCGGGGATGATCCTTACATATGTTTGTCACCTAGATTCAAGTAAACATGGCGGCATTTTTTTTTTTTTCATTTAATATTAGATAACGCTATTGTGGGATCTCGTGCGCGCCGTGTTACGTAAAGGGCGGGGTACAGGCTGTATATCTCTCTTCCTTCTTCGTTTCAACACTGTGTATTTTGGAAGCTACTTTCAATCGGACGTTAGAAATATATCACTTAAACGAGTCACTGGTTGGTCGAAAAAGTATTAGAATATCGAATTTCAAGCAGCTTACAACGCTCATTCTCGTAACACAATGTCAAAACAACAAGAATGCAGCTGATTTATCCTCTATGAATATTATTTGCCCAAACAACAAGAAAAGTCTAACTTAAATTCTCTCTTCGAACTTTATAAACTTGATATATTATGAATTAGTCTTGTAGTGGCGTGTACATGTTACCAAGTTTCAATATCCACTAAGAAGATTAACTGCTTGATTACTGATGAAGAATTATATTACACGATGAAATACAGTACTTCAGTCACATCCCTGGGCCTCGTCCCTGTTTAAAGTAGGTCCGTCTTCATGTTAAGACATTGAAGGCTTTGAAAAAAGGAAAAAAAATCAACAAATTTACCTTTCTATGTAAAATCTTCGAGTAAACCTCTTTCATTTTTTGGTCCTTTGCTCCTTTGGTCCCCTCAGTGGCTTTCAGAGACAAAATTCTTATATATTTCGCACAGCTACAATTTATTTCTATATAAACACGAACGCATATTCTCTAGGAGAGTTATTAATTTGATGAACAATTCGTAAGATGGTATATTTTACCGTATTTTAGTCACATCCCTGTGCCACACCTTTGCCTAAAATAGGTCCGCCCTCATGTAAATAGATTATAGGCCATACAATAAAATCAATAAATTTCCCTGTCTTGGTGAAATCTTTATATAAACTTCTATCAAAAAGTATTCTCTTTCCTCTACTTGCGACAGCCTGTCCCCCTTGACTACGGGATCCGGAGACTAGCGATGGTTCCGCAAATTGTCTGGGTGGTGTTTGACGTACATGACTACCTCCAGTCTCTGGTTCAGTCTTTTCAAATATAATTTCACCCTTCATCAGGTCATTCTGGTGGTTTTGCTCACTTTCATCTAATTCATTTTGGGGCTGCAAGTCATAATTGAGAGAATACGATCTGTTGTCCATTGATACAGGACTGACCATTGATTTAGGGAAGGGGCTATTCCTCTCGGGACAAGCAAAGACTACGGGAGGATCTTGGAACTGCATCAACCAGCAAAGTTTCACACAGCCCTGAACGAACTGTAAAATTGGTTTGCTTTTGAAGCAGCTGGGACCTTGGTGACGCCGTTCAAGCTGATCGAGACATTTCTGAAATGAATTGGACGAGATATCTGTTGTTCCTTCCTAGTTTTGTATATATACCGTCGTAACTGACTGGAGTGCTGTCATATATCAGAAATACA
Source organism: Hippopus hippopus (assembly GCA_946811185.2). Classification (NCBI taxonomy): domain Eukaryota; kingdom Metazoa; phylum Mollusca; class Bivalvia; order Cardiida; family Cardiidae; genus Hippopus; species Hippopus hippopus. The sequence goes on from OX328100.1 coordinate 46,924,821, forward strand.
GACAATGATGTTAATATCAACTGATATAACAGTTATGCTATTGCTCTAGCCTTCTTTCCTCAAGTTACTTTAATGTCGGCATCGCACAATCTCACTTTATAGCAAAACCAAACGGCAAAATTGGGAGTTATATGCGAACAGTGTGGATCAGTATCAGACTGTTCAAAAAGTGCTGTCAGATACTCTGCACTGTCGAAGTAATCAGATTAAAAACAGAATTGAATCTCGGATAACGTTCTTTTGCTAAGTAAGGGTATCCAGTAAACCTACTTGTGAGTATTGCCCTTTTAAAAGGGTGTCGAATGTGAATACGTGATTCATTATACTTAGCAAGTCGTTATAAAACTACAAATCCAAGGAACCCATTTTGTCTTGCAACTAACATTCATAATGTAGACTGGTCCTTTGACACGAAGAAAACTGATCAAGAGCAATAAATTGCGACCCAGGTCAGCCTGCGAGTACTGCATGAGTATTTGGTGATTAGGAAGTTCATAAATACAAATCACCGAAGCACTCAATACAGACAATTATGGCAATGTTTTAGAGTTAATCGATTACCTCCTCAATATCTTGAAGTCTTTCAGTTTTATGGTTCCTTCTAAGATTTTTTAGCAATTGTTCATCTTCTTCATCTATTATCGCGTTCTGAAAGTAATAGATGTATATCGTTATCACCAGGACCCCTATATCAACACACTAAGTTTCAATTACATATGATGTAGTTGGCATTATCGTATAGTTTTCTGCCCCCGCCGTGAAATGGGGGGCATATAGTGTTACCCTTGTCCATGTGTGTGGATGTGTGTGTGTGGGTGTGTGTGTGTTTTCGGTAAATAGTGATGTTCATCGCCGGCCAGTAACTTCCAGGTGCATGGTCCGGTTTGGAAAAAAATTAGCACAAATATCACCGTGTTGTGTTTACGATGACATGATGGTGTCTTATCAATATTCAAACTGTTTACAGTCTTAATACATAAAGCACTCCACTCTATGCTTAAGAGAAACTGTCCTGTATGATCTAGTCGTGATAACCTTAATCCATAAAAGCCTGTTTTGGAACGTTTTACCTTAGAATCTAGTCATACGTCAAAGATCTTTGATCCTTGTAAGATGCCCACATTTCGAAGTTTACCAATGACTCGTTTGTCATAGTCTTCTTACATGCAGCACTTTTGCTTTTAAATTGAAAAGAATAGTAAAACACTGAGAGAAAAATTTTAAAATATCAGACTACCCTTTACTGGGAAAGAAAGCAACTTTCGGGTAAACAGCAACTTCTCATTTAATCAAAACATATAGAATAAAAGTGAAGTGAGCCAAAAATTCAAAAATACAACCAATCAGACACGCGTTTGCCTTGAAAGAGGCTATGTCGAGATGCTATCAAAAGAACTTCATGAACAAACAAACTTTTTGAAAAAAAAAAACAATCTTACATTGCCCCCAATCATTGACACCAAAATTTCCCATTCGTCCTTGCAAATCTTCGTACAACAATCGAATGTTTCCTGAAAATCACCAGATTTTTTTATTTTCACGCCTACGTCACTTTCTTTTTTTCACACAGTAAATACGACATTTTTGTTTATACTTATAAACTTAAGGTCTATGGCCCCTTACTCATCGGTAAACATCAGCGTTTTCGTAAAGGCTATTCGGCCATTCTCGGCAGCTCCCATCTCTTAATATGAGTTGGGGGCCTTAGACTTTAATACTAATACTACTAAATTTATATCTTTCTTAATTTAGTGATAGAAATAGAATCATTGTAACACATAAATATATATATATATTTTTTTATTTTAATGAATTCATAGGAAGTTCTAACTTCTAAATACAATAAAAATTAATGACCGTACATCTATCACCTCGTTTGCACTTTGTAATTTAAATTTTAGTCACAGTGCCTGAAAAATGTACAAATTTTGAGATGAGAAACGGAATAATCAGCATTATTTGCAAAGAACGTGGTGTTATCTCAATACACAGTACACTATCAAAAAAAACAAAGAAGACCTAGAGTTATTAGATTATCAGAGGTAAAGAAAGAATTGGAGTAGAGCAACAAAGCGAAAACTGACTAGAAGAACGTCCAACAGGAACTGGATGTGTTGCCGCTCACTGGTATCACCTAGTTCTATGTTTGTTTCTAAGAACTCATATGCATCTTTCCATTCGTTGTCATAAAGTTCACCACTCCATTCTGCTAGTTTACTTGGCCTGTATTTATCACTGAGCTCCACAACGTCCGGATTGCCATCCCGGAGCTTGAGAGACATCAGTTCACTGAGTCTGAAGAACGGACATTTCCCGTGCTGTAACCTTTTAACTTTTAAATACATGTATATGTTAGGTCGAATTGATGTATGTACATGTAATAATGCAGCGCGCGCTCACACACACACACCCCCACACACTCACAAAACAACTGGCTTACGTATAGTCAACACCGCCGTGCTTCAAGTGTAGGTCAGGCAAAGCGCCACAATGGCGGCCCACACTGGTAGTATTCAGAGGTAACGGGATATTGTTATTTAACTTGATCAAATCAGACTGTAAGCTAAATTGAAAACAGCCCGGTTGCAATAAAGTAAAGACAGTGGTTTTTAATTGTAATTCATATTTAGCAAGAAAAACTACACATCAGGAACACTTTCAGTATCCGAAAGGTCATGGACCTATATCATCCGAAAATAGGGCTTCATTCAAAAATGATTCATAGTCCAATTTTTACTTAATCTCTACCTTGTCAGCACATTTTAGATTTGGTAATGTAAATTTTTGTACAAAATTGATCTCATTTATTCACTAATCAAACTAGATCACATGAAATGGGGGGGGGGGGGGAAAGAACGCATGAACGGCAATGCTTGAGGCAGCCATTATTACGCTCTGCTTGACCCGACAGCGTACTGTTAGGGGCAGGTAATCCAGACTAGCCCCCGAACTAGTATAAAGATAGCAAAAAGGGTGAAATGGCGTAGATTTTAAGCAACTTCAACAAAAATCAACTGGAATATGATATTGTGGATATAGTCTGACTACTTTTAATTCTTCGGAGTAAGAGATGACTTACACGTGTAACATATAGGTGGTCTTTCGCTCGTAATAATTAATTAACAGGAATACGTTTAAAGATACATACATGTAGATACTTGTTTTCAAGAAGTTTTCAGCCAGAATATAATCCATTTCATCTTTATTTTGTGAAACCAAAATCATTTTTGTATCTTCATACCAAATGTTGATCCCGACGGTTGCAAGGTTGCATAAATTACGACAAAGAGAATATGCACTTCATGTTTAGGAGCCCTTCAGATTAATCGCTGTTGTCATTTCCGGTTTTAAATGAGGTCAAATCGTTTTTCTATCCCTTACACCATATGTATTGGTAATTTATCTCTGTTTACACAGCTGAGCCATTCTACACACATTCAAGTTTTAACAACGTTTATGCTTTCCAGCTGTAAGGATGAATCTTGGAACAATTTGTTAATCTATCGTTTTGTCTAAAAATAGGTTAGACGGCCATTATCTCCCGCTAGATGGCATTCTACAAATACACATCTACCTAATTTGGGCATCCTTGGTACAGAACCGGACTACTTTTCAAAACAACCGTTACTTTGAATTTCAAAATGAAATAAACGTTTACTCAATAAAACGGTACCTGGTGCTATTCATTCAGCTATGATCGGCTAGCATGTAACCTATACATCGGCCATTTATTAAAACAGCCCCTACATGCTTCGGAAATAGGCTAATAGCTTCGGTATAAGCCCTACTTTTCCCAGGTATACGGGGGATGGTGATGCGTCATAGCAGACAGGTCGAATCTTCGAAGAATATGACATGTACAGGCAACGGTTAGATGGCAGATTTCTAGAATCCGGAAGCTTTTCTTTTTAAGAGATCTAGCGTATGATCTAAAAATACTTCAGAAAGCGAATTTTTTTTAACTAGGATATGGATCAAAGAACTGAAATCAATGCAATTTTAATAGACAAATCTATATCATTGAGATATGGTTGGCTGCGCAGTTAGGTGACTTTTTGTTGATTCCAGGGGGCTTTACTGTGCAGAGCCTCCTTATCCAGTAGTTTTCACGATCTGAACGTTGTGAATCTGACCATGGCCTTAATTATGTATACACGTAGTTCTTTGTCTTCAAAGAGTGTCCTGAGATGTTGAAGTGTTTTGCCTCAGGAGATCTGTTAAATTTGCGGGTTTTCTAGTCTGCGCGGTGCACTTATATACAATTAAATGAGGAAGTATACCGGAACAAGAAAAAAAGAGAAATAACACTACAATTTGTCTTGTAACGGGCCAACCAGTTTCGCTTAAAAAAAAAACTCATCAGGGGAACGCTTTAGTGAAACGTCTCAACGGAAGTCAATTTAATTTTGAACGAAAACTGTTTATGAAATATTTTTCCTATATCAATCTAGCTGAAACATCATTTGATTTGAACTTGAAAAATAGAAAAATAGAAAATTTTAGATTCGTTTTACAGCAGCTGTCTAAATGAGAACTTCTATATCAGAGATGTAAATCTTTCCCCCCCCCCACCTCTCTCTTTCTCTCAAGAAATCCATCATACAATTTAGCAGTTGCACTGAAAACGACAATGGCTACCTTTTGAAATTGCTCCCGTAATTTCAATTTAAACAATTAAAACCCGTTCATGATTTATTTTCAGAATAAAATAAAGGTCCAATCAAACTGATCATGAGATGAGCAGTCAGTTGCTTGAAAAGAAAGTTGTGTTGTACTGGTGTGGGAAAGCAAGAAAACACATGCGTAGGTAAAGCGAGCGCCATATGACCTAAGCTGTTAAAATGGCGACAAACTGCAACACACACACACTCACACACACACACACAAAATCAAACTGATCTGTGATTATCTGACCGACAAATCTCGACAAATTGTACAGCAATGGCTGAATAATATTCTCTCATACGAATGTCAGTCTTAAAGTTCGAAGGAGTTGGCCGGTTAAATCTTGTACTAGAATTATCACTCGTGATAAGGTTCTTTTTTTTTATTTCATTTTTTGGATACTTTTATACTATAAGAAAAATCTTATACTATTACTCACAATTTTACTAATATTGGATGTGCTTTATAAACGAGGCGCTGGGTACAAAGATAGGACGACAGAAGCATGATTTAATATAAGGTAACACCAGCGCAGCAAAGAAATAAACAGACTGTGTGTATTTATATGTATTTATATGTATATACTCTCATTACATTTGCAGTATTCGAGTCACGTGAGCTGATTTAAAATATTTAACATTTATAGGGTATTCTTTAAGACAAATACCCAAATATTTATCGCAGCCAACCAGAACCTAATACTAGTACTGGGAGCAATCATTAGTTCACGCCTCAGTTTTTTTTTTTTTTTTTTCGTTGTAATTTAAATACATCTACAGCCTTGAAATATGGTAGGCTCTAGAGATAGAATCATAAGTAATATGTTCGGCTCTAAGAGATATAACCATGAAACAACTTTGGTTAAGTTTATGCCCATTCTTGTCCAAAACAACCTCATGAATATGTCGTTATGTAAAATACCACAGGGACAGACTGCGAGGAAAAACATTTCGCTGTACAGTTAACGAATATGCCTGCAAAGACTACGTACATAAGAATATGTCAAAAACAGCGCAGCAACAATGCATTTTTATCTTTACAATCTATTCAAGTAAATTCTACAATATTGCTAAGTATGTGCATTAAATGCTAAAACAGCCGTTTCTTTCTCTCTCCATCTATATTACCTTGTTACGGCATAATCTGTTTGTTGTTGTAATTCCCGAAGTTGCTCGTACAGATCATTGTTCTTTAATTCTGCTTGTCTCAATGCTTCTCTATATCTCTCATTTATATTTTGTTGCTTCTTCAACTTCTCCCTAGTTCTCTTCAAGGCCAGCAAAGCACAGATCTGTTGTGCGAGTGTTCTTGAAGTAAAGAAAACTTATAAATGCATTTTCTACACTCAATTCGTTTATTTATTTGCTGCTAGCACTGTTTGAAACAACGATCTGTCAATTCACGCGTTAATAATTCAATATTAGTTTTTTTTCAGGAACGTTGGCGAGTTCTGATTGGCTGAAAAAGTTTTTTCATAGCTCCATGAAAAAAACAAAATATCAGCAGTACCGGAACTACTTTTGCAGTCAAACTAATGTAAACAAACATGTATACGAGATTTCATAATGTTTTTCGTTCTGATCTTATATCGAGTCCGAACTTCAAATTGCTAGCTGAATTTATTTTTTCTGAAAAAATGACCAACAGTAAATTCAAACAGAGAGCTGAAAACTCATTGTTACTCTGCTGGGTTTTAAACAATCTTACTTTCAACTGAATTCTAGCATATTGAACTTCTAATAATAAATTCACTCAATCTGCCAATGTTCAATACTATAATGATGTCATGAATTACGTCATTTTTACGTCATGAAGGAGCAGTTTTACCGCGCTATGAAGTATCAATGAAAAGGACAGTAAATAAATACCCAATGTTGGATTTATAAAGAAAGAGCAGTTAGTATTATTTAGGTGCTTATTTGTTGTCTGTGATATTGAATTATAAGGAATGAAGAGAATTTTTTTTTTTTTTTTTTTTTTCATGGAGGTATGAAAAAAAACCTAACCACACTTTTGTATGAAACCGCTCTGAACAGTGTGATAAGGTTTTTTTTTTTTTTTTTTTTTTTTCATACCTCCATGAAAACAAAGAAAACTCTCTTCATTCCTTAAATAATTCAAAATTAGTTATTTTCATGAACATTGGCGAGTTCTGACTGGCTGAAAAAAAAATTTCATAGCTCTATGAAAAAAAAAAGCAGTGCCGGAACTACTACTTTTGCAGTCAAGGTAATGTAAACAAACATGTATACGAGATTCCATAATGTTTTTCTGTCTGATTTTATATCCAGTCCGAATTTCAAATTCCTAGTTAAATTTATTTTCTCTGAATATTGGAAAAACTAGAGCTATCACTAAACGTGATCATACCCCCCACCAGCTCCTTGTCACAAAACAGCTCTTTGTCACAGAATGCAGAATGGTTTAGTACAAAAGTAAAGTAAGAGTTGGAAAAAAAATGAAACTTCCGACAAAGGGTTTGCACTCATTAAAGGGTTAGGTTAATTTGTCACCGTTAAAACACAGAGACTAAAGGTATATGATAAATCTTTAGCAATATACATAGGCAGTAATTTGAACTATTGAATTGATATAGAGTAACATTACCATTAATATTTACAGAACATGTTTTTCCATGGAATTGCAACTGTAATCAAACTGGTCACTGTAGTAATTCGGGGAGTGAGTGTTGTTATTCACACATATTAAATTAAACACAGAATTCACGTTGTGAAACACATTATTAAATGGTTTTGTACATTTAAAATTGTAGGAGTGTTACACTGCACAAAATGTGAATTAAAGCGATATAATTTAGCAAAAATTGCAAAGTTCACGGGAGATAATTCTGCAAACACATCTCAGCAGAGTCATGAAAATTGAACATGCACAACTTCATTTATATAGGAACATTGTGTGTAAATTTGAGTTCAGTACCTGAAAAACTGTAGGAGTATTTCAACGAACAAATTTGTGTCTATGGACAGACAGACGGACGGATTATATTTAAAAACAGAATTCACAATGAGAAACACATTATTAAATAATTTTGTACATTAAAAAGTGTAGGAGTATTACACTGGACAAATTTTGAATTAAAGCAATATAATATAGCGAAAATTGCAAAGTTCAAGGGGAGATAATTCTGTAACGCATCGCAGCAGGGTCATAAAAATTGCACATGCACAACTTCATATATATATATAGGAACACTGTGTGTAAATTTGAGTTCAGTACCTGAAAAACTGTAGGAGTATTTCGCCGGACAAATTTGTGTCTACGGACAGACGGACGGACGGACGGACGGACGGACAGACAGCCATGGCGATTCCAGTATACCTCCCTCCACTTCGTTGTGGGGGGTATAAAAAATCCAACGGTAAATTCAAAAATAGCTTAAACTCATTTTCACTTTGCTGGGTCCTATTAAACTTATTTTCAACTTACTTCTAGCGTATTGAACTTCTTATAATAAATCTACTAAATCTGCCAATGTTCAATACTATAATGACGTCATGAATTGACGTCATTATTACGTCATGAACGTGCAGATTTACCGCGCTATGGAACATCAATGAAATGGACATTAAATAAATACGCAATGTTCGATTTACAAAAACAAAGCAGTTAGAGTAAATTTAAGTGCATATTTGTTGTCTGTGACATTGAAGTATAAGGAATGAAGAGAACTTTTTTTGTTTTCATGGAGGTATGAAAACAAAACCTAATCACACTTTTGAAGTGGTTTCATACAGTGTGATTAGGTTTTTTTTTTTCCATACCTCCATGAAAACAAAAAAAGTTCTCTTCATTCCTTAAATGTAAATTACTTATGGGTGTTGCAACACGTGTTGTACTAACTTGGACCGTATTAAAACCATATGTATTATATACGAGGGGTGATCAGAAAGAACGCGGACCAGTGCTTTTATCGGAATATTGTTATAAAAATCAACTTGGAATGTTTACTGTTTTTCAAAGTAACCTCCTTTGTGTTCTATGCACTTATTCATTCTTGATTCCCATGCACGAAACACGTGCGCGAGCCCGTCACGTGACATCACTCTCAACGACCCGGTCATGGCATGGGTTAGCTCCTCTCCGCTCTCGTAGCGCGTGCCACGTAGAGAATCTTTCAAAACAGGAAATAGCCAAAAGTCACATGGGGCCAGGTCTGGACTATAGGCAGGATGGTCTAATGTTTCTGTTTAGTTTTTTCAAAACTTCCTGTACAAGTTTGGCTTTGTGAGCGGGAGCATTATCTTGATGTAAAATGACGCCTCTCCATAGAAGTTCCGGCTGTTTTTTTCGGATGGCCTGTATTAAATTCATTCGAATAATGCTGGCATAATACTCAGCATTGACTGTAGTATGTATAGGTACAACATGATTTAGAAGAAAACGTTGAGAAGAGAAAAACATGATGCACATAACTTTACAAACAGACTTAGAAAGTTTGGCTTTAACAGGGGACGGCGATGTTGGATGTTTCCATACACTGCTTTGTTGTTTAGATTCGGGCTCGTAAAAGTGCACCCATGTTTCATCGCATGTCACAATACGATCAGTAAAGTTTGATCCTTCTTTCCTAATGCGTTCTAAAATTTCAGAACAAATTTCGACCCTAACCCCCATTTGCTCGGGCGTCAGTAGCCGAGGCACCCACCTTGCACAAACACGCGACATTCCAAGTTTGTCAGTTAAAATCTCCTGTGCACTTCCATAGGAAATGCTAAATGTGTCAGCTATTTCCCTGACAGTAACTCGACGATCTTGCTTTACATGCTGCTGCACATCCGCGATAGTTTTGTCCGTTACTGATGTTGATGGACGGCCAGATTTAGGGTCATTTTCAACGGTTTCGCGTCCTTCTCTAAATCGTCCAATCCATTTACAAATACTGGTTTTCTTAAGTGCTGAGTCCCCATAAACTTTATCTAAATCGGCCTTAATTTCCGATGAAGACTTTCCGAGTTTAACGTAAAACTTTATAATTACTCTCTGCTCAAATAAAACGTCATCCGACATTGTGAACCGCTAACGCAGTATGTGATGTCATTGAAATGACGTCACTCTTTTCTTATTTGCCTATGACGTCATTTAAACGCTTGAGTAAGTAACCAGGTAATTAATGTTCATCTGTGCAAATTTTTGTTATCTTAAGTAAAGTAGTTTTTGAAATAATCGGGTGGTTCGCGTTCTTTCTGATCACCCCACGTAAAAGGTTGTTTTGTGTATTTCTTTCAGTCGGAAGTGTACATTTAAGTCTTAACTAGCGAAGTTCTATTTTCAGGAATGTCTGCAATCAGCAATTTTTACAAACAATAACATATGTATCCAAAATGATCATCAAAATAATGTAACTAAAGAAATGAGCGCCGCACTAGCAAAAAGGGTGTCATGTAGTCTGTAAAGTATTAATACACGAAGGAAGACATCAAACAATTATTGATCCATAAAATACATTTGTCTAACAACCAAATGAATCTTGAGGCGGATTGGTCCTTTGACATGCAGAAAACTTAGTAATAGCAAAAAGATTTCGACCCAGTTCAGTCAGCGCGGACTGCGCAGGATGAAACGATCGGTACCTTTGCAGATATATCATAGTATGACTAAAATATAGACGTCATTTTTACGTGTACATTATTAGTTGTACGGTCAGGTGGCAGGGGACTTGGAAACTTGTTCACGGCTGTGAAGGCGAGGTGGCGACATGATTTGCAACAGCCGTAAACAAGTTTCCAAGTCCCCTGCCACCTGACCGTACAACGAATTTATTATACTGCAAAGTTTTACCATTCCAACGTGTGTTAAGCGAAATTTACCTTGATTCAAAAATTGAGTACGCTGTCGATGTAGAATTTCCTTTCTGAGTGCCCCAATTCAATGAAAACTGAGTCACTGGGAACTGACGTCATTGAAACCTTGGTAAAACGTGCAGTTTGGTGCACAATCTTGATGTTAATCTTGATCAACGCCGCCATTTTGGATGTTGTGTTGAAAGTGTAGTCATGTATACGGGGCTCCCGAAAGGGAAACTACTCTTACGTGGGTTTTGCCAGTGTACATGATATATATGTTCGGGGCATATTATCCAATCAGATCACCAGAAATTTCTTTGCAGTATAATAAAAATGTACATATATTAAACTTCATACTACACAAGATAATCGTTAAGGCGCGTCCTTGTTGAACGCACTTGCATAGAACACATTGCATTGTATAGCGTTTTCTCCTCTCCCATTCTAATCATTATCGTAAATTGAAACCTTCGAGTTTACGATGGCCATTTTGAAAGTTATGAAAATGGGTGCGGGTTAGTAAACTGCTCTTACCTACCCAAAATTGCCCATTCCAGTCCTTCGAAGTACTCGCCCTTGACCTGTACACATTTTTCTAAACATTTGATCCAAACCGAAAGTGCGACCCGGGTGGAGCACTAGTGCGCGTCCAACAGGTGCGGGTCTCGAAACTCTGTCCTCTCAGATACTGTTTAATGTATGTGTTCAGCCAGAAATCACAAGGCGTCAGCTCTGGACTGTATGGTGGATGTCAAAAAGTATGAAGTCCGTCGGCTTTTAAATAATCTGTAACGAGGTCTGACTAGTGTGTAGGGACGTTATCATGGAGCAGTTTAAGTCCTCGCACTGCGGTTCGTAAGCGGGCCTCTGTGTAATGGGTAACAACATAAGGTAAGATTTTTTTCAGCATAAACCTTTCCGGTAACAGTGGTGTATTTTTGGACTGGAAACTGAAGAACAATACTAAGAGTATCTAAAATTAATGCGTACTGTTACGGAATGTTCTTGACTATTCTAGTACTTTCGATGTTTTGTTTACAAACAAGATGTACGCAGAATAGTCTAGAAAGAATATTAATTCTTTGCTAATTACTTTGTAATTAGCAAATGATTTTAATCGATAGTAATGTTGGTACTTAACTATTTGTATGACAGGTCCATATCCTGGTCTCAAAGAAAAATTAATGTTATTATTGCCTTAATCCAGCGTATACCTTTATTTGAAAATCCCCTGTATTTTCTCGAAATTATTCCTGATAGCTTCCGGGTGTACACGATTCTTCTGTTATGATATATAAAGGACCATACACCGGAGGGAAAAAGGTTGTGAGTCTGATGTTTTCGACTTAAGTTTGAAAAGGATTTTAAGATTAAATATTCTAATCGGCATCACTGTTTACTCTTATGCTGTCATTATCATCGTTGGATTCTCAGCTTTTTGGAATTCCATTGAGACCAAGAATTTTATGTGTTCTTCGTGACTTTCTCGGATTCTGGATTAACGAAATCGTATTATTTTAAGACGGTTTGAATTGTTCAGACTCTGTGAAGTATAAACAGGAACTTATATTATAATTTGTATTGTACATTACTGTGTTTTGAATTATTAAATTTTAGAACAAAGTGGAACTCTTCTGTTCTTTTTTAATCTGTTTCGGCGTCATTTAAGACACCGTAATAGTACCAAACCCGCTTGACACTTCTAGAACGCTTGGAAGTTTTGGCCTTTCTCCATTTTGTCTGGCGCAAACTTTGTTATTCTCCTGTCTGTCTGGCTCGAAAAACGATACTCATGTTTCATTACCCATCACAATGTCAAATAATCGTCTTTCATCACTGGTTTTATAAACTGTTAATAATTCCATCGCAATTCTGATGCACTCCTGTTTTTGGTGATCAGTCGAAGGGGGGGTGCAACCTGCGCAGATCTTCCTGACTTTTTGTTTCATTACAGTGAAAACTGTCCCAACTTTATCACACATATGTCAGCTAGTTCCTCAACAATGTAACACGCATCTTCATCTTCTTCACGCGAATGACATCATTTTCACAAAATGTCGTTAACGGACGTCCTGTACGTGGGCCGTCTTTGACCGTTTCTCTGCCAGTGGGATATGACAGTGTTAGTTGTACGGTCAGGTGGCAGGGGACTTGGAAACTTGTTCACGGCTGTGGCAAATAATGTGCCCCGAGCCGAAGGCGAGTTGGCGACATGTATCGCCACAGCCGTGAGTAAGTTTCCAAGTCACCGGCCACCTGACCGTACAACGAATTTATCATACTGCAAAGTTTTACGATTCCAATGTGTATTCAGCGAAATTTCCCCGTTTTATATACTCACGAACTGAGTACACTGACGACATAGAATTTCCCTTCTGAATGCCCCAATTTAATGAAAACTGACGTCACTGGGAACTGACGTAACTGAAATCTTTGTAAAACGTGCAGTTTGGTGCTGATGATGTCACTGCGATAGGCATTCGTAATATTTTTATTTAAACGTGGATTTAAACAGCCTCAAGGTAAGTAACTATGCGCTTTAATGATTTGTTGTCAAAGAGTAAAAGACCATTAATTAGCACAAACGACAATTTGGATATCCTTTAACGTTACAATGAATTAGTTTTTCGACGCTTCACAATTTGCTTACCTGACGAAAGGATGGCTCATTTTAACCCCTTTTATTGTTTTAGAATGACAACAAACGATAATCTATGTAACTATATTCATTTATTTTTTAAATAATCCATTCTTTCGGCTTTAATGACAACCATCAAGGGAAACTAGAAATAAAATGGTGCAGGCTACTCAGTATGTTTGTCTTGTGGGCGGATCGTATCGGTCGAGGCCGCCATTTTGGATGTTGTGTTGAAAGTGTAGTCATGTATACGGGGCTCTCAAAAGGGAAACTGCTTCCATGTGGATTTTGCCAGTGTACATAACTTGTATATACGGGGCATATTATCCAATCAGATTGCGAGAAATTTCTTTGCAGTATAACAAAGAGTCATATATTTTGTCCAAATCCGCCTTTATTTCCTGTGCTGAACAATTAAGTAACGACCTTATTCTACATAGACCCTCTGCTCTTCGTCAGCCATATTTGTAATCAAAACGCAACAATCACAGTGCATAAAACCGTGCCCTTTTTAAAGTGTAGCAGTAACAAACCAGGACGCTTAGCACAAGAAAAAAAATGGTACAGTAGAATCCACCATTCCTTAAGCATTATGTACTTGTATATTTCATAAAAATCGATAAAGTACATGCAGAGTATTATGCAGAGTTATACCCCCCATTATCAGAACTCCCAAAATGACCCTCGTAGGTGAACATGTACATTTCAAGATACACCTATACATGTCTGTCAAAGGCCCTACATCCCATTATCTCTACATGGCTGAAATTAATGTGCATTTATCTTTTAGTGTTGCGTTTTACAAAGAGTCGTGCTCTGTGAAAAGGTTTGGTGCATCTGCAAAAAGGATCGATCCATGTCATCCTGCACAGTCAGTTGCTTTTTTATTAATTTTCTGCATGTCCATGGACCATTATACATCATCATTCAGTTGGTTGTTGGACAAAATTGATTTAATGAATCCATAACTATGTGATGGCTTGCTTGGTGTAAAGCATCACTGAGATGCATAAAATCCCTATGTACAGAGCTTGGTATAACGTATCACCGAGATGCCCAAAGAGCCTCTTATATATTTGTGTGATGTGGTACTACACTAGCCTGTAAAATAAGAATGTCATGCATACTCTTTAGGTTATATGTGACATTTACATTTGTTTTTCGTATATAAGAATTACCTTAGAATCCATAGCACAACGCAACCCAACAACCAGAAATATCTTAGCAGTAACATCAAAGCGTCCTCTGCAAACTTGAAACATCTTGATCTGTATAGATGAAATGTAAAGAAACATACAGCTCTATTCACTGATTGAAAGATTGAAATCTTAACCCTGAAATGACAATTTTTTTTAAAGTTTTCTTTTAAACCGTGTTTGATTCCGTTTACTTGGTCGTATATATGCTTCGCTCCCGTTGCGGAAGAGTAGATAAATAATGTATTATCAAACTGCTGATTGATTAAGTTGCCCAATCATTTGATAAATATAGCAGCTAATATGCTGACAATCAATGGAAATATTCTATTGCAGTATCCATAAAGTGAAAGATGAAACATTGCCAATACAAAGGGAAGTACAATGAAACGGCAAATCCATGGAAATATGTTGAAAAAAAAAATACTGTTTCAATGTCACAGATCAGATATAGAAAATCTCGTAACTCTTGTTCACAGGAAAAATGAAGAAGCTGGTAACATTGGTGCAGAATTGCAGATCATGTAAAAAATTGAGGAATTCGAATGAACATTATAATATAAGAGGAAAGATAGAAGAGAGGTGTGAACCTTTGCAGTCAAGCAATTATTGTAGTTAGGGAAAAGTGTTAATTAAATTAATAACTTGGTTTAAGAAACAATCTACAAGGACATTTGCCAAAAAGTGGCCGGCACCACATGTTTTTAATCAAAATTTCGTATTGTGTATTTGTATTTGTGTATTTTCCAACAAACGCCCATGAAATAAATTTGTTACAAATTGGAATGACTTCCAAAGGTTTTTTTTTAAACTTTATTTTCCACGTCTATATGGTACTTAATGGTCGTGGCCATCCCCCAATGCACCTTACAGTTCGTTGTTAGTATTCTGTGTTAGTAAGTGAAGTAAAACTTTATAGCAGAGAAGAATTGAAAGAGGAGAAAGTGCTCATGAGAAACGATTTCTTCTTTTCCCACAATGTTTACAAAAGTCATCATCTGCTGTGGGGTGAACTCTTCACCAAACGACAAATTTTTGCACTTGTCCGAATAGAAACTTTTGCAGATAACAATATAAAAGTGATTGAAAAATTTTAATTTGTTAGTGGAAGGATATAAAACATTATTGGAAAAGGAGAAAATGCTGTTTACATGCATTTTCTCCATTTCCCACCATGTTTTCAAAAGCTTTCATCTTTAGCGTTGTTAAAAGTCGGCATTGTGTGGTAAAAGATTAATATGAAAATAGGCAAAGCCTAGAAACGGGCGAAAGAGACTTTTTTTTCTCAGACATATTCAATCATAATCAGTACAACAACGAATCTGAGCAGATATGTTTATTTGACACTGCCCAGCAAGTTTTTGATGTCACTAGATATCTTCTGCCTTAACTCTACCAAACGGCAAATTCTACACTCTTCTAAATTGAAAACTTCTGCAGAAAACATTCAAGTTCCTCCTAAAATTACTGGTGTAAATGAAACAATGTTGAAAACGGCGTTAAACACCACACAATCAATCTTCTTCTCTCAAATTAAAATCATACATCCACTCCTCAATCCATTAATCCAACTAGAGGCCCTTGAGGGCCTGAAATCGCTCTACTGTCAGTAATTTTGCTTTTTTGCTAGCATACATAATGAATTCATGATGCAAAAAGAAAAAAGACAAAAAATGGGGGGGTGTTCTTGCAACTGGGCTTGAACCCGCTAAGACAGCATAAGGTGTAGTGCAATTTTTCCAAATTAATTGTTTGGAATCCAGCCAAATTTGATAGGGTTTCAGTATGTCTTGTATTAAACAATCGTAGCAAATTTCAAAGAAATGTGACTAATAATGTGGTTTTGTTGAGTAAACAATACTAAGTCATCAAGTGGCTGCTTTTCCTGAATGGATTATTAGATTTGCTTCACTTTTAATACAGCTCAATCCCTTGATGAACCAAACAATATTTGCAAGTTCCAAGAGAATTGGATCAAAACTGTGAACTTCGTTGCCTAAACAAGAAGTGGAAATGTTTAACTTTTCATGGCTACTTTTCCCATACTGATGGTCGGATCTTTTTCAAAATTAATAGGGTTCAAGCTGTTTCATGAGAATCTGACCCAAAATGCAGACTTCATCGCATAAAGAAGTAATGGAAATTTTCAACTTGAAATGGCTACTTATCTCATACTGATTGTCATATTTTTTTTCAAAGTCAATAGAGTTCAAGCTATTGATGATACAAAGCAACTGTGCAAGTTTCATAAGAATCTGACAACAAATGCAGACTTCATCGCGTAAACAAGAAATGGAAATTTTCAACTTGAAATGGCTACTTTTCCAATACTGATTGTCAGATTTTTTTCAAAATCATTAGGGTTCAAGCTATTGATGAGATAAACAAACTGTGCAAGTTTCACAAAAATCTGATGACAATGTAGACTTTATCATGTAAACAAGAAATGACAATTTTCAAGTTGAAATGGCTACTTTTCCCATACTGTTTGTTATTTATTTATTTTTATTTTATTTTATTTATTTTTTTTTTTTTTTTTTCAAAATCATTAGGGTTCAAGCTATTGTTAAGATAAATAAACTGTGCAAGTTTCACGAAACTCTGACCACAAATGCAGACTTTATCGCGTAAACAAGAAATGGATATTTTCAACTTGAAATGGCTACTTTTCCCATACTGTTTGTTGCATATTTTTTTTCGTAATCATTCGGGTTTAAGCTATTGATAAGATCAACAAACTTTGCAAGTTTCACGAGAATCTGACAACAAATGCAGACTTCATTGCGTAAACAAGAAATGGAAATTTTCAATTTGAAATGGCTACTTTTCCCATACTGTTTGTTGGTGTTGGTTTTTTTTTTTTTTTTTTTCAAAATCATTAGGGTTCAAGCTATTGATAAGATAAACAAACTGTGCAAGTTTCACAAAAATCTGATGACAAATGCAGACTTTATCATGTAAACAAGAAATTGAAATTTTCAACTTGAAATGGCAACTCTTACCATACTGTCTTTTGGGGGTTTTTTTTTTTTTTTTCAAAATCATTCGGGTTCAAGCTCTTAATAAGATAAACAACCTGTGCAAGTTTCACGAAAATCTGACCACAAATGCAGACTTAATCGCTTTAACAAGAAAAGACTAACGGACGGACTGACAGACGGAGAGACGGACGGACGGACGGACGGACGACCGAAACCATACCATGACATAAGCCCTGCTGGCTTTCAGCCAGTAGAGCTAATAAACGACTTGTGTCAACCGAAAACAATGCATCAAGCACTCCGTCTCTTTCTGTCGTCCAAAATCTCTGAAATGTCTTTAATCCAATCCTCTACATGTATGTATTTCCCAACTATCTATCCCTCGTCTTCATGTCAGCATCCTAAAAATCAACAATATTTACAATACTCTTTTTTTTCTGCATTGAATAACCACTAGAGAAGTAACCTTTTAATGAGCTTTGTGAACAAAGTGTGAAAATAACACAAAACGTTGGTGAGGGTGTTGCAGAAATCAAACCGAACATGAAATAGGGCGAACTGCAAAAGGACGAACGTGATCAAAGCCGAACATCAGAAAAATCAAAGGACTGAAAGCTCTGAAAAGCGGATTTGTTGAACAGTTTCAAGCTATGATTTGATGTAAGAAAATTAAAATCTTTTATCACACGTAATACATGTAGATCTATAAAATGTGAACAATAAATGGATTGAGCATGGACAATGGAAGTCGAAGTTGTTCTACCAAGTGTGCTGTACAGCAACTGCTATTTTACTGTATTAGAGTAGTAATTTGATCCAAGTATACAGTGTTTAAAAAAAAGTGAAGTTGTGGTGTACTAGCTAAAACTTGAAGTAGGACGGTTAGTGTGCAAACATGCAAACACGGTTTAGATCAAACCGATAACATTGTACGATCTTTAAAAAAGAATATTTTTCAAGGCTAACATTAGCATAAACAGAAGAAGTTTTAGAGATAATTATGGTTCTATATAAAAGGTCTGTCTAATTTACACTTGTTTATTTCTTCAGATATCTAAGATCCTTCTAAAGCTTTCAAAATCATTCAAACATTTAACATTTTTTGTAGCAGAATGGTGTAGTGTAGCTACATGTAAACATACCAGAAAGTACAAACATGTTGAAATAAACCAAGATGGATTTATATAAGTAAAAATTATTTGACAAACATATAAAACACTTCAGTTATTGATGAGTAAGATTTTTAAAAAAAATGTACAAAATAAGACAGATTTTGCCTCAAGGACAAATGACCATGATAATTCTGTAAAAACAAAGTGTTAAGGTCTACAATTGTCAATAAGTTTTAGCATACATTTGATTAAAGAGTGCAAAATATTGCTACTTACAAATGTGTGCAATATGAAATTTTTGCACCGTCTTGTTGAACTCTTGACAAGAGGACAAAATTTTTGCCTGTCCCAAATTAAAACCAACTATTCAGATTTTCATACTCTCACCAAACTCAAAAATGACTTATCACTGAATTATAGCTGGAAAATTGTTGCTAAAGAACTAAGATAAGATTTAGAAAAAAATATCTTAATTGGTATTTCTTCAATGAGCTACATAGCCTCTATGGGTATCATTAGATTTCATGTCAACAACATGCACGGTTGACAAGGATTTATATTCAAATAAGTATCAAGACGTTATATCTGGTGTAATAAAAATGAACAGAGTAACCTATTGTTAAAGTACAATTTCATTATAAAACACCCCAAAGTGCATCATTTTATTGAATTTAACCGTACACTTTATGAAAATGGAATATTTTTCTGGTAGTATTTATTTGCCTTTTACAAAAAATTTTGATTTGTGATATAAAAACTAAATAAATCCATATTAAGAGCATTAACAAACAATTCAAAAAATATGGTTCGGATGATGTGGTTTGTATTTGTAAAGGTTAGAAAAAATTCTAGAAGAAAAAAAGAAAAGAAATACTGATGTCTTGTTTTCCAACAATGTTTTCATGAGCCCTTTTAAACAGGACCCGTAAAACACAGGATTTATTGTGTTAAAGGGCTAAAAAAAGAAAAATCCCCAAAAATTCTCCCAATTTTACTTTGTATGACACAAAATTCTAGGGTCAAATATAGGTCATGTTTGGACAAACCATAAGGTATTCCAAATACTGATTATATGTATCTGTAACAGTTCTGCTAAATACCCCCCCCCCCCCCAAGGCTGGGATTGAACCCAGAATCTTCGGGTCCCAAGTCGAACGGTCTACCACATTGCTACAAAAGCTAGCTCTATAGCAAGACAGTATAAGTATCCCCTTTTACAAACACAATTTACATCAATCTGTGGGATAGACCAGTATACAACATATCCATGTCTGGTCATGGCATCCGACAACTGGATCTTGAGAAAATTTTGATTAGGGTTTATTTTAACACCTAAAAGTGTAAATACCAAAGACTCTGTATTAATAATCCTGAAGGAAAAAGGCAATTGAAGGCATTATGAGACAAAGACAAAATTCTGGTAAGCAGTATTTTAAGGAAATAGGCAATTGAAAGCATTATGGGACAAAGACAAAATTCTGGTAAGCAATATTTTTTTTAAGTATTTTCTCCTATTCCAATAGTGTTTTCAATTATATGAGTGAACTTCAGTTCATTTACAGATATCATTTTCTGTTGTCTGTAGATGCATTTAACTCTTTCTATACTATAGACAACACCAGAAGCTTTTGTGGACAGTGTAGATCAAGATAAGACTGCACAGAATATGCAGTCTGATCTCTGATCTCAACTGTTCACTGCTATATTGTAGATTATGACTGAACTGTTTCTTGATCTCGCATAAGAAATGTATTTTTAGCCTTTGAGACAATGCAATTAGTTTGTTTAGTAGTGAAAGAATTAAAGTGTCTAAAACTTGTCATATGGGAAAGGAATGAATAATAAAATGGCATCCATTTGATTACCATATTTGATTAAAAAACAAAAAGTAACTTATGCATAGATGGTCGACGTAGACTAACCTGAACAATCTTACAAAAATTAACTCCCATCTAAATGTGGATCTGGAGCCCTGCATGGCTCACCAGTAAAGTGTAGGACTTGTTACCTGATGGCCTAGGTCCCAGCCTCATTGGATGAACCATGTTTTTCTGCGATAGTGTCCTTAGGCAAGACAATTCAGAGCCCTAGCCTAGTACTACTAAAACCCAGACATAAAGAAATAAGCTACCTGTAGCAGTTATATGACTGAAATAATGTTGAAAGTGACAGTAAACATCATTCAATTAATCAAATCTTGATCTAACATTGGCCTGCAAGGTTAACCTTCATCTAACATTTCTGTCAGCCTCACAAAATGTAGCTGTTAAGTTTTTGAAAACATTGGTTGACCAACAGATTTTCAGTTTTCATTCTTACTTAAGTCATTTTCCCCCATCCCATAACACCATTAAGGATACAAGGTAAGTGTGGCTATATTATTCCATTTTGAAGGATGTTCAGAAAAAACTTTTGAAACAACTTATCCAATTGGCTGAAATTCATTCAGCAATTTTAGCCAGCTAAAAATCAAAGGTTTTCAGAAGAACTAGTGAAGGTGTTTTTTGTCTGAGACTTTGCTTTAAATCAGATTGAAAATATTAACAGCTCACCCTAGGGTTTGTAAACATGTGAGTTTACATAGATACACTAAACATGATGACTATATTTTTCTTTTCTATAGCATTTTAAGCATTTCTAAAATCATCATTATTCATCATTATGCAAGACTCTTTTAAAAGATTGAAACTTCTGTACTCAGACATCAAGTTTTTTTTATTTTTACAGCAGCATTTTACAATTCTAGCCTAAACACAACAATTTCTAAACTTTTATATGGTTGGTATAATCATATAGACTGTGAACAATTCAAATCTAAAATAGTGTGCCTATAAGAATGGAATTTTACTGTGTTAGGCAGTCCGATCTTAATCTACCGGTACACTTGTTACATACCATACAGACTGTCCTCATTCTGAGGTATAAAGCATGAATTGTTTTGAAACTAGTACGGTTTAGTTTAAAAAAACACACACACACAAGAGTCCTCTCAGGGAAAAAGAAACAGTGGTATTTTGTATGTTAGTTCTTACTGAAAGTACATTGTCTTTTCCATAACTCTAACACATAGGAATCCCTTCAAGGGTTCCTCCTAATTACTACACAACTTCAAACTATCAATTTCAAAATGAAATACAAAATCAAACTAGAAACAATAATTTGATTGTTCAGGTACAATGATTTCTTCTTTCCTTTCACAAGAATGTTCTTGGTTTCATTCCTGAACTCAAAAATGTTTTGTAATAGTCTGAAAGGTGAAAACTAAGTGATGTGTTTAGTAATTTCTAAGATTTAGACCATGTGTAATTCATGAATATTGAATGTACCTTTCTTCTATAAGATAAATGAAAATTTACCTTGTATCTTCATAAAGAAACAAGTCAAGAAAATAATGATTTTACAAAAGAAAGTAAGGTCAACTCATGCAGTGCCACAAAACATGAAATTGGTTGTAACTACCTTCAAGAATAATTTGATGGTTGACTGATTTCTGATGTTTACATTAGTATCAACACTGTTTCAGTCTTACAGTGACAACAATTCATCTATTTGTGAATCTCTTGGGTTTTACTAGGGCTAGGCCGGTTCTCTGCAGTGTCTTGTCTAAGGGCATTCTACAAAATCCTAGCATGTAGAAGAGGATAGAACCTGTGATAATCTATAAGTGGTCAATACTGGTCAATAGTGGTCGACTTGTAGAGGTCATTTGGAAATTTTAATGGTCAGATGAGTTTTAAAAGGGCAGTTATGCTAATTAGTGGATGATTTGTTGCGTGGATTTTTTTTCCTCAGATAAGTTGATTTCGTCAATATGAAAGAGAGGAGTGGAAAAACTGTTTTGTCCCTGCCAAGGGTACTCACCAGCTGGCCTTTGCCACTTTTCCAAAACTGTGTAGAAGTTCCTAATAAGGTCTTTAGGGTTCATTTTTGACACCTTAAGTAATGCTTGATGATAAGATATTATCATGATTGCATATAAGTCATTATTTCACGCTTTGGGAATAAAGCCTGGTGTCAAGGATAATACCCCAAATAGGGACACATGATTTGTCCCTTTGGTAATTTAAGCCACACCAACTGGGGGTAGACAGGGGCAACCTTTAAACCTTTTAATGTGTTTTGACAGTAGTTTAAAGGTGTAGGTAGACACTTAAATGCACTTCAACGACATTGATGTATCCTTAACTATTGTTTATTTAATCAGTTAGTGCCTTCTTCATGTGTACCTCAATATTCCTATAGATTAATGACAGACCTGTATATTTCGCATGTTTGCCTATGTATGACTGTTTTTTTCTGCAATTTAACATGAAAATTATATATTAGCTGCTTTTTTATGCTACCTTTGAACTTTTATGACCAAAGACTATGTTAAAGCATCTATATTTTTAAAACCTAAGTGTGTTTGTGGTGAGAGAGAGAGAGAGAGAGAGTGTGTGTGTGTGTGTGTGTAGAACTATAAACATTATCTAACCTGTAAGGAATGATGATAGACAAAAATGTTTTGCTTGAAAAAAAACCGACCTCTATGCAAGTTCAATAAGGAAAGTCATTCCAACAACCTCTTCAGTTGACCAGCAATACTGTTTTTGAATTATGATCAAATAAAAAAGGACCTTATTAATAAAAACTATGATACTGATGATGATATGTAATAAACCTTCATGTACAGGATGTAAGAGGACAGCTTTTAATATTAATTTACAAACCAGACAGGTATGTAAGCCAGTGATTTAATCAACGAAACCAACCACTCCAATCGACCACCAATCGACCACTTGTGACCAGTATTGACCGTTTATAACCGGTTAAAACTGCAAGCCTGGTCAATACTCATATTTACCTGCTCTTTGCCAACCTTGCATACTACATAACTAAATCATTGCATGGATATGTGCAAAAAATACCTGATGTAGCATTATGAGATACTTGAAATTCAATATTTACACTGGTATAAGGGTTATTCATTACATCCAATGCATTTTTGAGTGAATCCATTTTCATGGTCTAAAGAAAAGAATTAAAATCATCACTCATCACCTGGCAGAACATAGTCCTATTTTAATATGTGTGAATCCAAGCCCTTGGTACAGCTGAAGGTACTTTAGCAGCCAGAATGGATCAAGATCACACTCAGTGTGACAAGTTGCCATGCAGAGTAAAAAATGACCTTTACATAACTAAAATGAAACTTTCAAGTCAAATGTACAAATCCAATTATTACTATTTTAAAGTTATTCTTTGGGGAAAAATACTTTCTTACCAGGCAGTATGGATCAAAGATCAGACTGCACTTTCTGTGCAATCTAATCTTAATCAACAATGTCTGCAAAAGGTCCTTGAGTAGCACTAAGCAGCCTAAGGGTTAAAAGAATTGGGTCACTCTATAAAAAAATGACCTTAACATAACTAAATGAAACTTTCAAGTCGAATGTACAAATCCAATTATTGCTATTTTAAAGTTATTCTTTGGGGAAAAATACTTTCTTACCAGGCAGTATGGTCTTTCATGCCAAGGTCTGAATTACATAAAACACAGTCACCGTCTTTTAAAATATGGGTTGAGCAGCAGTTCATGATAAAAATTTATAAGTAAAGTAAAAATATTTTCAACTTGCTCTGTACATGCACTTCTAATTCACAGGATCAAAAATATATCAAAGATTTTAAATCTATATGTCTAAATAGAAAGACGTATAGATGCATTCCTGTGGATCCTTTATCATAAATTTATCTGCAAATTCAGCATTTTTTTGCTGAAACGTCACAAAATAAAATTCAAGGTATCAGAAGGACTACATGTATACATGGAGTTTTACATCTTGAAGACAAATTGTAAGCCTGTCTGAGTCTCTGAGGCTTCAAGTCAGTGGATGTCAAGTTCACTGAGAAGGACACGATTTCCCATCAAAAACCTTCGGTATAAATTCATGTCCCGGGTTCGTACTTGATCGGGGCCGTTTGTAAATAAAGGATTTCTTAATGTCCCTTCGATAACTAGAGAGAAATCTTGGAAGCTTTTCCAGTGCAGTCTTGCATATATCAAACATTAATTTTTTTTTTTTTTTTTTTTTTTTTTTTTTTTTTTATAGACTGCTCGATCTCCATTCCTTCAAACGTTCAGCAAAAATGTTTCAAACAATTCGGAAATTCATCGATAGCGTTATACGAATGGCGGTAACATGGTGCCGAGTCGACTTTATGGGTTCTGTGTATTCGTTATCGAAAGGGGTTTAAATTATTTATGGCCAAATTCTAGCTGGCTATCTGAACAGTTAAAGATATTTGATATAATACAGTTGAAAATATAATTTTATCGAGGAAAAAGTGCTTAATCTCCTTGTTTATTTTAGCGGTGGACGACAAAAGTTGTGAATGAAAGTTCTTGAATGAAAACGAGGGCAGTGGAAACAATGATCATACGCATATTGCTATATTTTGAAAAGAAAAAGAACAAACTTTGTTTCAGTATTAAAAGTATTTTAGGCTGACAATTCTTTAAGTTTTGGCGAAATTTCGATAAAGAAATCAAACTTAATTTGTGTGACTTGTTCAGGGTCAGAGTTGAATATTATTTGTAGATCTGCGTTGTTCGTTCCAATCACCAGCCATGCAAAACTGAAAGTAAGCGCGCATGCGTCGTTATGCATGATGTATTTGGTTCCGGTCAAAACGATCACGGTAAGCGAATTTGCTATATAGCAAATCCGCTAAAAATGACGTCAAAGCAAGAATGTCGAACTGCGTAGTTCATACATCATTGAAATTAACAATATTGATAATTTTTCCAATATTTTTATCATGATACGCGAACAAGTTGGAAATGTTGTAGATCTTCATCTACATTCTAAGAAATTTTAACAAAAAATTAATTAATTTCAATCTTGTGGATTTAGTCTGACTGTGTTGAATTCTTCTTGAATTAAATCAACTTTCTTGGTAGTCAAGGAAGTTGAAGTACGGATACAGTCCAACTTTTTCTCCATGTGGAGCAATTCAAAATGGCAGAAAAATTGTTCTTCAGGGTTGAGAATGACGTAATACGTGTAACCTATAGGCGGTCTTTCGCCCGTATAAGTAGTGATGTTAATATTGTTAATTATTTAGCATACAATCCCTGAACAAGAAAATTTTTAATAACATTGTGGAAAAAAGACAAAATCCTGGTGACCAGCATTTTTCCCACATTGTTTTCAAAAGTCATTATCTGCAGTGGGGTAAAAGGTGGTTTTGCTAATTATGTATAACATTTACATGTACCACACAATCCCAAGTTTTAACGACCCTGAGAAAGAAACTATTTAAAAACATTGTAGAAATAGGAGAAAATGCA
This sequence comes from Hippopus hippopus, assembly GCA_946811185.2. Classification (NCBI taxonomy): domain Eukaryota; kingdom Metazoa; phylum Mollusca; class Bivalvia; order Cardiida; family Cardiidae; genus Hippopus; species Hippopus hippopus. The sequence continues at coordinate 46,950,550 of OX328100.1, forward strand.
GTTAAGCAGCATATTCTCATTTTCCATCAATGTTTTCTACCCTATCAAAGCCGAATTCCATTATTTTAGCCATATTTGAATTATTATCTCCAAATACCTTCTTTCAGTCAAGTTTATCGAAGTTTAATGCCATTTTTAATAGCTAAGGCCATATCATGGTGGCCAGTGCTCCTCTGCATTAGTTTCTTGGATTTCTCACACCAGTACTGACACATCTTTCTTTCCAAGCTAGGCTACTTTCTCCAATACATCTGAGTAGAGTGGCGGTAAGTCACTGGAAAGAAAGTTTGCCCAAGCCCGGTATCGAACCCACAACCACCAGATTACAAGTCAGATACGCTAACCCCTGAGCTACCTAGCCGGGGCAAATGCCTTCAATTTGGACAATTTTACATTTTTGTCTTGTGGTAAAGAGTTAATTGATGATGTATGATAAGAAAAAAAAACCTGTCCTTAGGGTTTTCATGAATGGAATTTTAATTGCTTTAACCAGTCCTTAGCCAAATTCCTGATTCCTACTGCTTGCATTTCTGAAGAGCATGCCCATGAATTGACTTATTCCAGAACATGCCTTTTTGAGATGAACCCAAATGATAAGAATCTGCAGATAACAAAGAAAAAATGGCACTACAACTGTAAATCAAACAGTCTATGGTAAAAAACACTGTGAAAAAAAGGTGAACTTGCTTGTGACAGGCAATTTCCCCACTTCTCAAAAAGTTTTCTTTTGACTTCTTCTGCAGGCTGGTAAAAAAATTTATAAAAATGCAGGTTGGGTATGGGACAAAACATTAATTATTTTCTGTATTTTCATCCAGCTATGATTGATGGTATTTGTGGGTGAAGATAAGTAAATAGTCAGCTGTCAGTAGTCCTGTTAACTCTCAATGTGCTGCCTATCCCAGAGAAAAAAGAAAAAAAAGATTGCCATACATTCCAAACAAAGCAGATGTTGCAGATTAGTCAGAGAAAAGGCTGCTGTTGATGGTTCTGAGAGAGAAATAAAGTACATCAATGATTCTCCTCTAATCACTTTATGCCTTACCAGACAACAAAATTATAGACACTTCCAGATTGAAAGAATTCGCAGACAGCAAATTGACTGTGGCTGAAAAAAAAAACAGATATATCTTTGAAAAGATAGAAAATGTGGGAAAAGGAGAGAACGCTGGTACCCAGCATTTTCTATTCTTTCCACAATGTTTTCAAAAGCCTTCTTCTTTGGGATTATTGAGTAAAGGGTTAAATTCATTGAAAAAGATTGTAGATCAAAGATATAAATTTGAAAAGTTTGCCAGAAAATGCTCTCATTGGATGAAAACATTGCATGACAAGAAATGTCTTTTGAAAAGATAGACGACGTAATTTTGCGAGGAAATAGGCATGGGCCCGTAAAATAAACATGTCTACATTTTTATCAATCACAATTTTCTATTTATTCAATTGTTATTAGTACCAAAAAGGAGGTCAAAAGCCAGCACATTCAGCTACACCAAAAAAGGTCTAATTACTTCTCTGCTATCTTCAGTTTTATTGAGAGGCTACAACTCACACAATTTTGACATTCTTCTCAGAGGAAAATTACATGCCATTAAGGGTATCTTACTTTTATCCCTTTTCCCCATAATACAGAAAGCACCCTACTCCTTATATGGATAAGTTTGATGGCTTTGCCTCATGAAAATTTTTTATACCTCTTTAATGGATTGCTTTTGATTGATTGTATTGTGTTTAATGCCGTTTGCAACATTATTTCAATTATATCGCGGCGGCCAGTGTACCTATCCATGCTTTCCTGGAGTTTCTGTTACCAGTACTCTGCACAATATTATTTTCGAGCCACTGGCTGCTTTCCCACAAAACCATCGTTGAAACAATGGTCAGCAGTGAGAGAGGAATGAATCCTGTTGCAATGACAATCATCAGTCCTCGGAAAGAAATTGGCCAAGCCGGGGATTGAACCAGCAACCTCCTGTTCTCAAGTCATGTATGCAACTGACTTACCTAGCAGGGTTCGGCGGATTGCTTTTGAACAGGTTGGGGGAAAAGGAGAAAGTGTTACTAACAAGCAATTTTCCCTTTTTCCCATTCTATTTCCTACTCTATTAGAAAATTTATATCATCTTTGAGTGTGAATATATACTCAGTTCCATAAATAAGTGTGCACTTAATTTTCTTTTATTTCTCGTCGCATGTTTTACTGAAGACCAACAAATTTGGTATCATACTTTAGTTCCGAGTCTGTAGAAAATGCCAGGCTAATCAGATTTTGACTAACAGAAAGTTTTAGTTAGGTTTTTGCAGTTTAAATGAAGGTGGTACTAAAATCAAAATTGCAAAAGTACTCAAAGACTAAGGTAACATTAAAGTTAGGTTTTGGCCACCGCTCTCGTTCAGGAATGGAATAACATTCCTGATGCAATGATTTTAGGTTATGTAAGGTCTATGCGACGTCGAATAATTGCCTGTATCGACAGCAGAGGTGGCAATACAAGATATTGATTGAAAAATTACAAGAACTTTAAGAAAAACCTAACTTTAATGTTACTTTAGTCTTTGAGTACTTTTGCAACTTTGGTTTTAGTACCACCTTCATTTAAACTGCAAAAACCTAACTTAAACTTTCTGTCAGTCAAAATCTAATTAGCCTGACATTTTCTACAGACTCGGAACTAAAGTATGATACCAAATTTGTTGGTCTTCAGTAAAACATGTGACGAGAAATAAAAGAAAATTAAGTGCACACTTATTTATGGAACTGAGTATAGATTTCTGTTTGACAAAAATAAGCATTCTCTTTATTCCTACAACCCCTTTTGCTCAAAAGATAATGTTACTGTTTCATGACATTTATATTCTTTTCTTTTTTGTAGTGGCATCGTTAGTGTAGAGGCAAAAGAAGTGCAGTAGAGGATGATCTCAAAGCTACAAGTATGTTTACTAAAAAATTCTTAGGAACCACAATATGTTACAAACCGTAAAATACTATCATACTAAAACTTGTGCAATATTTAAACTAGACCAATATTCAGGATGACTGATATAATTCAAGTTTGAATAGTCTAAATAACACAATGGTGACATGTTCTTTCCTCAATCATGCAGTAACTGTAATGGTATATTGCATATGTAAACTAGAATTACAATCACTGCACTCAAATCCCTGAACATCTTTTGCCTTTGTCAAAAAATTGGGACTCGCCCTCATACAAGAACCAAAACTCTTCTAGTGAAGCTTAAACTTGATAAAGAAAAACAGAAAAGACATGGTTAAACATTCATGTAGATATTATACTTTGAATCTTGTGTGGTACAAGATAAAGATGAAATACTTTAAAAGCAAGGGGCTATAACCCTGTCAATGACACCATAATGAAGATAAAATAGCATTGTACACACATTCATACAATGGTTCAAAAATGGGTGAAATTTCAAGACTGTTAGCCTAAATGATTTTCTGAATTCATATAATGTGTAACACAAGATTTAAGAAACTGTGCATGAAGGGAAATACAGTATGTAGGCAAAATTGCTAGCCATATGGTTATCAAAAAGACAGCGTCATCTTTATACCATTTATTTCTAAGAAAAAATTCAGTTTGTTTGTCATATCATATGTATGGCATGAGAAACTGTCATTTTAATTGCCAAATTGCATACATATGTAAAACTCCTAGTGACCAGTGACATTGGGATAACGTTGTTGTTGTTGCTGCTGTTGCTATTCATGATGTTGGACAAGTTTCCTTTAAGTCATGCACTGAATAACAGTATGGCACAAATAACAAGTTTCAGTAGCATTTGTTCTCATTTTTTATTCAGTATAGAAAAGGACCAGATTTCAATTGCTTTTGACAGAGAAAAGTTCTGTATTGCTTTTTGACACATGCTTGTAGTTGACAGAACTTTGATCAAAATGTTAACTGTGAAAGTTGTTAAATTTTATACATTTGGTTTATAAAATCCTCAAAACACTTTTGATACGCATTTCATTGGGCTACCTCATCTGGAAAGCATAAATTTTTTGCTTCGAAATTTAAGCTGCTATGCTGCAGAAGCACAAAAATGAATTTTTTGGAAGAGGGTACTCTTGATTATAACATTAATGTATTTGGAATAAGTATTTTTCCCAGCATTTTTATTGTTTATTCTTGGTCTACATGGTATAAATTATGATTAAACCAGAAATTATGTGCTAATCATTTTTCCATAATTCTGATAGTAAATATTTGGCTCCATACAGGACAAAGGGGTTATGGTGGAAAACTAAATGTAACTATATAACAAAACGGTAAATCTTCAAGATATTTCAGGTTTATGTGTGTAAGTAAGTATAGAATAGAGAAAAACATTCATTTTGAGATTCAAAATTTTATTCATTAGGGTGCCCTGTCCTTAAAAAGAATTTTTAGACGGTTATGATCATGTCCAGCCTGTAACTTATTTTAATTATGAATGAATTTTAATACAACTGGGTAGAATTGTCATCCAAATAAAGAAGGTGTGTCGCGCGCAAGAACCATGTCCGTAGGTCAAAGGTCAAGGTCGAGGCATGGCCAAATGTCCAATTTGTGTCTGGACCATAATTATTTTTTCTATCACTTAATTTCAAAATAACATAGCACAAATATTAATCAAATCAAGATGTGTCATGCACAGGAGTCTTGTCTGTAGGTTAAAGGTCAAGGTGACAGTAAGATAAAATGTGCTTTAGGGGGTAGTGTTCCTGTCCGTCCTGTTGCTTTTTTATCTAAAAATGAAATTCAGTGTCACCTTGTAGAATTGTCAACCACATGATTATACAGAATGTGAAACACCTACAAGCCATTTCAGGTCAAGATCACAGCAAGTGCAAAAATCATTGAAAAGGGAAATGACGGGTTATAATCGAAAATCTGCCTGTTGCTTTTTTTTAATAATGGTTTAATTTCAGTGCCGACTGTACAATCATTTAAAGATGATGTGTTGCGCGCAAAAAAAAAAAAAAAACATGTTCATAAGTCAAAGGTCAGGGTCTTGGCAAGGTGAAATGTCTGGTTTTGTGTTCCGGCCGTAAGTCTTTCCCCTGTGAATTATATCAAAATAACTTTGCTCAGATGTTAACCTTATCAAGAGTGTGTGTCATGTCCATAGGTTAAAGACCAAGATCATAGTAAGGTCAAATATGTTTTTCGGTGGTAGTTTTTGTTTCCAGTCTGTTACTCTTTTCAGTGGGTGAATTTCAGTCTTAACTTTGCAGGATTGTCAACCACATATAAACGACGTATCGTGCAAAAGAACCTTATCCGTAGGTCAAAAGTCAAGGTCAATGCAAGGTCAGATCGGTTGGTAAAAGTTCTGTCTATAGTCCATGTTCATTTGCACAGCTCACAGGAAAAGGTTACTTTTTGTGGGCATCAGTCACTTCTCGGTGACACATCTAATTGAACAATCACTTTTATCTAATTGGCCGCAATGTCGAAAATATCAGCAATATCAATAAGTTTTCCTTTACAAAGTACCTGTTCAATTAATGTGGCGACAATACGCCTTGTTGAGGTTGAACATGTTTGGATCTCCATTTCTGCTTAAAAATGGCGATTTTTTTGTCGCGGGATGAGAGGTGCTAGATAAAATGGATTTTATGCTTCCATTATTATCTGGTGGCTTGTTCGAAATGATGCATCACGGAGATGCATTAAACCCCAGCTGCTAGCGCACCGTTCATATACAATGTACTTCATGCAGATTGTAGCTAAACGTGTCCGGATGTTTAAGTATTTAGAATCTCGCTGTTTGAAATGCATCATAACTCTACACGTATATTGAGCAGCTAGCATCAAATTAATTTTTGTTGTCGAAATTCCGCAGATGTATTAATATTCATTTTGTACATATGAAATAAGAAAATGTAATGTAAATAAGAAATTGTAATGTAAACTTGACATATTCCTTCTCATGAAGAGTTTAAGCTGAGATGCAAACTTGCGACCCATGTATTTGTATGTGATACAACGATATTATCTTTACATATGTCATGTCGTTTGTTAACCTAGGGAAAGTTATACAACTTAACCGTAATTAGCCAGTATACGTAAAATTGACTATTGACAGTTAGCTGTAAATACTCAAAACCATAAAAAAAGACATTTTACAGAGAACTGTATATAGCTAATTCTTCGTATTTTTGGCTATTGATCGTTAACAGTAAATAACAATACCTTTAGGTAGTCACTCCGTAAGGTTTAAAAATGCCTTGCTATTTTTAATCTATTTTTAATGCAGGTTGCTCGGAAAATGTTAATGTAAAAATTCAAAATGAACATGCCTATAAGGAAGAAGCATGGTTATATACTGTTTCCAGAGATTCCTTACAAAATGACATCAGGGCAATTCCCTAATGTCTTAGCTTGGCCCATATTCAAATCTAACCCTTTATGTTATGTTAGAATGACACATTTATCCTTGTGTGATGAGTTACTGAATTACCTTCCAATCAGAAGCCATATTGCAGGTAAAGATAGAGTAACCGCTACCAGTTGGAGATAACCGTCAAAGAACTCTATAGCTGAAAGTAAAATGAAAAATCCGCTTAGACACGCACGATTTTATCAACAAGCGTGAACGGCAAATTACTTGAGACAAAAGAGTTGCTCAGGTTTGATAAGTGAAAATTTCTATATACTAGTATTGTTTTCTGTCTTAAACATCAGTGTCCAATCCTTAACGCTTTACGAACATTTCATTTTTGATATGGGTTTAAAAACAGTAGCTAGACGGAAAAATACATATACAAGAAGAAGGGATTGAAATATGTTAACGCTGAAAGCCAATGTGACAGCAAACGAAATGACGATTTCACCGATGGAAAGATGTAACACAAAAGTTGCAGATCATTTCTAAAAGCATTTTATTCGAGAAAAGATGCAGCGGCTTACATTACTGGTACAGATCAGTAAAAAGATCAAGGAAATGACTTAAAAATGATACATCAAGACATGATTTTGCCTTTGCACTAAGTACATTCAACTCAAATAAAGTTGTTCTAGGAAACGAGTCGTTTGATCAAAGGACTGAATAAGCTATCACCAGCGACAACGGAAAATTTCAAACGTGCTTACCTTATGGTTTAACTATATGTCAGGTAAGGCCCGGCCGGGTAGCTCAGTGGTTAGTGACCTGACGATTGTGGGTTCGGTACCCGGTTAAGATAACTTAAGTTCTTTCTGGCGACTTTTCGCTTTTCACCTCCGATACATGTGAGAAAAGCAGTCAGTGACTTGCAAAGAAAGTCGTTTCAGTGCTGGTATGAGAAAGCCAGGAAACAGATGCATACGTGCACTGAGCGCCATGATAAGACCTTGAAACGTTGTTAAACTCAAATAAAAACAAACAAATGTATGTCATACCCATGTTAAAAACGTTCTTATCGCCGTTCGTATGTCACCAAAATCCCTTGTCGGATGACACAATCTAGAATAAATCGAACAAAGCACGATACATGTACCACGACTTCGCATAAAGGAAAGGCAACAAAACCAATTTAAAGGATAAGTATCGCAAAAGTTAAAGAAAACTGTAGATCCATGATAACACATGCTTTGCATCTTGATCTTGCACAGTGTTGTCCGACAAACAACTACCTTAAATGTGCTTTACGGCCAAGTGCATTCTATAAACATTCATTTGATTGTATAGCTGCAAGAAGTGCACGGTGCAAGAAGTGAAGCTTTAATCGAACATTTTCTAGAAAGCATTTTGCATTGTTTGTGTGACTGGTGTGTGTGTTCTAACTTAATGACAGTAACAGTAGTTTAGCGGGATTCTTGGGTTCGACTTCTTCAAGTCTTTCGAGGGTTGTAAAAGTCATTGAAAAGGTAACTGCTTCACATTTAATAATCAGTACTATTTACATCTCGTTAAAAATCTGGTATGAGACGTCAAAACACCTTTAATATTATTACTAAACATCTAAATATCTGAATAGAGGAGTATGGAATATCGGAATATCAGAATATCTGCATCTGGAAAAGAATGAATTGTACAACAGCATAAATACATGTAAATAGATGTTGAACACTTTTATGCAGATGACTTAAAATAGAAAAATCAATACAAATAGGTCAAGGTTAAAATAACAGATAGCAGACCATAGTTCTTCGCTTATACCAATATAAGAACAATGGATTGTCATCATTTCAAAATAGTGTATGACAAAAGAACCGTGAAATTTCAAATCAACATAACAGACACCGAAATACAATACAGTACAGCACAGTATAGTACAAAACTGATTGCACGACGGTCTCACCAGCTTGTCACAGACTCAGCCATACCAAGATGCTGTTAAATGCTGTAATTAGAACCATGCACAAAGTTAAAACATGTGAACCAAAAATGAAAGATAAAACATATTAACGATAACAAAAGCTCAAACGCTTCCATTTCATTACTCGTGGAAACCAATTGAAATGCTGAAGAAAGCGTCGTAATTTGCAATATTTCATAATTCCAGCATATGACAAAAAATTTCTAATATTGCAAAAAGTTACCGAAAAACAAAGACAATTTCAACACAAGGTAAATTCTATACAGGCCATGTTCTGTTTGACGTCTCGCTCTAAACTGAATTAAGCTCTGTTCAGTCGCGTGGCACAGACTGGATTACAAATTGACTTGTTTACAGACTATGTATATTAATGTAATTTAAAATGGCGAAATGGAAAGAAAGGATTTTGTCTAACAAATCCCGAGCTAGCTACATCTGATCATCGCTTTTATTGTTGTTGATGATATTGTTATAACTATAGTCATTTCCGTTTAGGACTCATTCTCACGAAACATGACCTTTAGGAACATAAAAATCCGAAATTTTTTCTGTCGTATTTTATCACTTTGGTTCATTTCGCCACGTAGTTCCATGTTTAAAGGTACTGAATTTTGAATTTCACCAGCCTTGAACCCATTTTTACGAAGTTCCACCTATGTTTATGTATATACATGCATCATCAACTCTGCATGATTTTAAGAACTACCATTGCACAGAATAGAAGCCGCTCTCCAAGCTTAATCAGCTGTAGTGAAAGTTATTTTAAATGCTTTTGTCATAGTTTCGATAATATTTTACGTCGATTGGTATATAATGTGTGTATGTTACCGAGAAAAATACGCACAATGCTGGGCTTGAAAATGATGCTGTATATGCTTGAAAACTATTCTATGCTCTTCCATAAAATATGTCAAAGATGAAATAATATTTAAAAATCCTATGCTTTCAAACAGTAAATATGATTACTGATTATAACTTAAACTGTTTTGTCCTCGACTTAATAATTAAAATCAAATTACAACTTCCACCATTGTCCCGTTTATTACCAGTGATTGTCCTGTCTATTACAGTGTCTATAGAAACCTAAATGAACGCTACTTTAACGCCATTAACCCGAATTTATGAGGAAAGCCAAACATCAACAAAGTTCTGATAAATGATCGTTATATCTTAAAATTACGACTAATATCAAGCAAAAATTGAATAAATACATGCTTGGTATCAATTTAAATGAGCCGGGCTTTGGCAAAGTGTGGTTTAGTGCACATCCGTAATGTGTTAAACCAAGCAAGTCACTACATAGTAATGGATCCGTAAAATCCATTCTGTCAAATCACGAGGTACTTGGACCTGTAGAAAGTTTGCAAATAGCAAATTGTTTCCACACTGGTCAGCCTGTGCCAACTGCGCAGACTGACATGAATCGATACTTTTTGCAGATGCATCAAACCCCTTTTCACAGGGCATGGCTCAAATATAAATTACATCAAAAAAAAATGTGATATGCAGTCAGCGATACCCGTTTATGAATACATCATAGTTTCCGAAACGTAACCTCAGAATCATGATGTTTACGTCATAACCAGACACAACATTCACTGAAATCAAACGAATTTCAACAACCGAAATAGAACCGAAGGTAAATAATGCTGAATTACATGACTTTGATATCATGGTTTTGACATGATTGATATCAAGGGCTCGTTTATTACGACTCGTTTATTTCCGTTTATAAGTATGGACCAGCTTTTTCATTATATTTTGAAAAGATCGAGTGCACTAGCGAACAGAATCACTTTGCACATATCCCATACGTCATGGAATCTGCATTCATTTGCATTGCAGAGTTGGATGCACTTATTTTATTCGAAATCTTTGACAGGCTTCATCTATACATAATTATAACAGTTCGACTTTAATGAATTTTACGTCTTTTTCCCATCTTACCAGGTGCAGTGTGTTGAAATAATGTTAATAATTTTAAAAAAGTCTCTAAGAGCGCTATCTGCTATATCAAACGGAACAAAATCGGATTCATCTACCGATTCTGGGGGAACTATTGAGCCTGTCCCGTTTTTACAGAGAATTGGCGTCACAACTGAGTCTTGTTATTATTTGAGCGTTCCTTATGTCCTATTAGGTTTTTTTTCTTTTTTTTTTTTTTTTTTTTGAAAAGAAGCAAGGCTTCCATCAGAAAACGTTGTTTACCTCGAAATACTTGTTATAATTGGTGGCATTAGTCTACATCAATAATGATTACTTCTTGGCGACATGACGATTTCAGTGACTAAGCTACACATAATACGTATGGGTGTTCATTGGACGGCCTCAGGAAGGGCAATATACATCTGAATTTTGTCTTTGCATGTAACAGTTGGTAATTTCGCTTACCATCGCTCCCCGGAAATAAAGATTGGCGACAATGATCGGTCAAACAAATTGAGAATGAGTCTTAGGTCGTTCAGGACAGCTTAATTTGCTTCGATGTAAAGTGTCGATCAGTATAAGACTCGGCCTGTTCGGTATATCGCTAATTAAGCTTGTCAAACCAGACAAGACATGTACGACGATTTGGCTTTCATCTGACTAAGCTATATTGAAAAACGTGCATTTAGCAGGCTAACTCTAATATCTAATTTTGGTACAAACCATTTTGTACATTTTGACGGCTCTGCTGCTAAAAGATTCAATGCTAGTTTATGCATTTTCTCCTTTGCCCACAATGTTTTCAAAACCCTTCTTCATCAGGTTCGTTAAAATACGGGATTGTTTGGTAAAGGGTTCGATTTCTTCCCGTTTTATTATTGTAATGGCGACGCTACGCGTAATTTTAGTGGCCTTTTTCACCGAGATCCAGTATGACTTGCACGAAAGTTGAATGTTATCGTGTTAGGCCTACTGTGATTTTCGACATTTTTGACATTCTTTTCGTCACCGAAAAGACTAATGAAATTGAAACATCACTGTAAACGTCAATTGCAGCTTTTCAAGTATACCGTAAACATGCAGTTTGCTGATGGTTATTTATTTGGTTCAAAGTTGACCGTAACACCCTCATCATAAAATATATTATTAACTTCTTCCATGACAAGGGCTTCTCCATGTATGTTTTGTTGATAACTTAGTTAAAGGCAACTTTTGAAGGCGAATATACATTGCTTTTTTTTGATACATATATTTAAAAGAAAACTTACCGAAAACGAAAGGTGGTTTCGTGTAGCTTTTAGATGAAGATAACACCACTCCAGCATGAATAATATCAAAGCTCCAAACTGTTTGGAACACGATATAAAAGCGTGCTTATTTGATTCATAAAGACGATACGTGAGTGCAAACACGCACCACGCAAATATTTGAAAACGAAAGTGAAAGTAAGTTTATCGGTGCATGGAAATACCGGAATAGACCGGAATGGACTTAAGAATACGATGTAAACTCATGTAGCGATACTTTGTTTATTTGATATTGAAATAGAGAATATTCAAAACGTACTCGTATAAGCGGAAGAGGAACATGCCCGTCCTAAGGCTACAGAGAATGGACCTTTATCTCGAAGCAAAAATATTTAGTATCCGACTTTGGAAAGATCAGATAAGACGCTAACCTTACAGAGAAAAATCAAAGTTAAAGTGATGAAAAACCGGAAAGGACCTGTACGGACGATGGTAAGTAAACTTAGGGACTTTCAAAACAAAACGGAAACCAGGACCGAACCTAAACATTATCAGAAACATCCAATATCAGACGTAGAAGTCATTAAAATTAACCAGAACTGAATTGAAAAGATCAGATCATTGGAGTATGGAAAAACTAAAGGTACCCTGAAAAGCCTACCCATGGACTTTCAAAACAAAGGGAAAACCGGATACAGACATAAATATTATCAGAAACATCCAGTATCGGACTTAGGATTCATCAAAATGAACATAAACTAAATTGAAATGATTCGACATTGGAGTATATAAATACCGGGACGGTCCTGAAAGGACCCTGAAAAGCCTACCTACGGTCTTTCAAAACAAAGGGAAACCGGGAACAAACTTGATCAAAAGCATTAAATATCGCAAGTACAAATCATCAGAATTAACATGAACTGCATTGATATGTTCAGAAGTCGGAGTAAGGGAAAACCAGAACGGACCCTGAAAAGCATACCTACGGACTTTCAAAACATATGAAAAATCGCTCATGGACCCAAATCTATCAGAAACATCAAATATCGGATGTTCGAATCATCAAAATGAACATGAACTAATTTAAAAGATCAAATACCGGAAATGATCCAAAAAGCAAATACCGGAAGGGACCTTCAGGAACGGACCTAAAAAGCCTACACGTATGGACTGTGAAAACAACGGAAAAAATCGGGAACGGACCTAAACCGCATCAGAAAAATCCAATATCGGACTTAAAAATCATCAGAATGTACATGAACTAAATTAAAAGATCAAATATTGGAGTATGAAAAAAACCGGAACGGACCGGAACGCACCCTAAAAACGTTCCTTTTGACTTAGAAAAAAACAATCGGGGACCCGACATAAACCTTGCCAGAAACAACTAGAACTTGTCACAGGATGTGACTTAATACCCCCGCAAGACACAGACGGACACACGGACGGACACACGGACGAACAGACAGGCTGATTGCAGTATACCCCCATCCTCGGAACCCAGGATGGAAGCATTACGTTACTCTCCATGCATCTACCCCTGGGATAATTGACTAGCAATTCGTCGTTTCTTATGAATATTCATATGGTCGGGAAGTACCCTAATAGCCAATCGAAAGGTCGATAACATTATGATACTCTCTTGCAGAGAGGGTAATTTCATTTCTTCCGTTATAAAAAATAACCCCACTATGAAAAAACCCGAGGTTGTCAACAAATATGGCCCGTCGGCGTGCTTGTATCCTGTGAGATATGCCATTCTGCAATACAGGAAAGACACTATCGATCTTCGTGTACGCCGAAAATCTCTTTTAAAAACGCTTCTCGAATGTGGTGTTGATGGGCGACGCCAGATTTAAAGTATCGCTAAGCTTGATTTGCAACGAATGATGTCATTAGATATCGACAGGTTAAAAATAGAAATGACGACGTATTTGTGATAAAAATAGTTTAAATTTTCTCAAGGAAAAACTGAGATCACCAATCAAAATGCTTAATGAATAATTCATGAGAACGAGGAAACGCCAGCGAAATAACCCAGGGTCGATTACAGAATGAATCGAAACTGGGTCAACGAGGATGGTATACCCCCGAAAACGTTCGTTTTGCGCGGGTATAATAAATATCGGACGAAGGAATCACCACAATGAACATGGACTGAATTGAAAAAGATCTAATATCGGAAATGAAACACCTGAAAGAACCTGAACAGACCCTCCAAAAAAAGCCTGCTTATGGACTTGAAAAACAATGGGAAAACCAAGAATAGACCTAAACCCAATCAGAAATATTAAATATCGGAAATTGGAAACATTAGATTGAACAAGAACTGAATTGAAAAGACCCAATGTTTGAGTATGGAAATACCCGAACGGACCTGAATGAACCCGAAAAAGTGAAACTATGTACTTCCAAAATATAGGAAAAATCGAAGACAGACCAAAATCATATCAGAAATATTAAATATCGGACGTACACATCACAATGAACAAGAACTGAATAGAAAAGATCAAATATCGGAGTATGGAAAACTGGAACGGACTCAAACAGACCCAAAGAAGACGACCCTATGGACTTTCAAAACAAAGGAAAAATCGGAAACGGACCTAACTTTATCAGAAACATCAAATAGGGATCATCAAAATGAACTGCATTGAAATGATCAGATATTGGAGATGAAAATACCGGAACGGACCCGAATGGACCCAAAAGGGCTACATGTACCTTTGCAACGAAAACCTTTTGTTTACGTCTGTTATCAAGGGCAGCTATCCTTGAAAATGGAGTATTTTATGAGTCATATTTACATTGAATCTAGACGTTTCAATAGATGTATTTCGATACTTGAATCTGACATTTCTTTGTCTTTTTTTTTTTTTTTTTCTTTTTTTCTTTTAAAAAGGTAGGCTGAAAAGTGGAGACAGATGGTGATTAATAGCAATGGATGGGACGGATGGAGGGAAAGAAGGAAGTCGCATTTGTACGTATGTTTAATTTGTTATCATCTCACTGTTCAATATATATTTAACAAATATACAAGTGTGCAGTATTGAACATCAAATAACTTTTTCGGAATATACAAAAGCTGACTTTTGACCTCTACCTTGGTATTAGTCTCAAATGAATACATAGTACTTTGTGACTGGTAACAAATATAGACGCGTTTATTCTGCTGATCTATTTAAGGGTCATTTATGACATCGATACAACAGGGTTGCTTTTTCACAGCGTTAACGATGAATATGATAGGTGATAATCCTTTTCTTGCATTAGGTTGTAACTTTTTAGCGTTAGATCTACATGTATTTGAAGGTTAGCAGCAACTGCTCTGTTTCCAACGATGAGCTGAAATAACTTGAAAACATACCTGACTAAAATCTTGAAAACATACCTAACTGAAACTTAACTTTTCAACAGTATGCAAAATCAGCCAAAAAAAAGGTCAATTGCTAGCCTTCCCCCCCCCCCCCCATTATTTCCCTTCATTTTGGACCACAAATAAATTTCAATATTCTTATACCTTACACCGTCTATCTTTTTAAAGAAAATAATCTTTCTTATTTTGTGACCTTGTTGCACAAAAATTTGTTTATGCGCAAATCGGAAAATGATAATCATCTATCAGTATTCAATTTTTTGGAGTGCGATAGTATCGCATGTTTGGCCGCAAACCGACGAAAAAACAAATTTGGTGATTTTTAATAAAACTATCTTGTACATGATCAGTTTGCAATGTAGAATTATCCGCATATTCAGAATACAATTATTGGTACGAAATCCGCCAGTTAGTGAACGTGGATGCAACATTGACTAAGGCTCTACTAAAGCGAAACCTTCACCTTGAGACGGTACATCCGATGAGAAACAGGGGACAATTACGTTTATTTAAGGATTGTGATTAGCCAACACAGCCAGAATCCGAACAATGGTATTACTTCAGATACACCCCCCTGGGTCACCAGTTCTTGGTCTAACTTAAAATATATCTTTAGACATCTTGATCATGCGGAACGAGGAAGCCCCTACAATCCCTTACCAGACTCAGAAATCCCTAAGGAAAAGACAAACTACCATAACAACTATGTTCAAAGGTATGCGCAATGTTCTTGCAAAGGACTCTAATGCATCTCCGTGATGCATTAATTCGAGCAAGTCCTCACTTAATCCTAAACCGATATAATCCATTTTGTCTGACAATCGACTGAATCGTGAGGTAAAATGGTCCATGGACCTACAGAAAATTGACCCAAAAAAAAAAAGGTTCGACAAAGGTCTGTCTTCGCGGACAGATTAGGCTGACCAGGGTCTATAATTTTTACAGATGCGTTAAACCCCCTGCGTATGGCTCATA
Organism: Hippopus hippopus; assembly: GCA_946811185.2. NCBI lineage: Eukaryota > Metazoa > Mollusca > Bivalvia > Cardiida > Cardiidae > Hippopus > Hippopus hippopus. The sequence continues at coordinate 46,966,382 of OX328100.1, forward strand.
TATTTCATCAGCGCGCTGACCATGCCAGCCAGTCAGGCATCGTTGACAAACTGGATATTAATATGGTAAATGTATCATCTGGAAGGTTCACCAAAATGTTCAACATTGAATTCTTACGGATTTTTGAATTTGTCAAAGTAGTTAACTCTTCAATATTTCCGGGTTAGATATACCAATGTCCATAGAAAAAACTCCACCTGCCTTTGTACCGCTACATTCAATAAACAAAGACTGGTATGCACCACATTTTTGTCTGGAAAAATACAATGGGAATATTTATACTCTCCTATCGATTACCTTAGTTTCATTTATCATTTTCAAAGCAAAAACAGATATCATAAAACGCCCATCCAAACAACTTTGTCGGTGTTGCATATGACCATCATGACTGTCAAACACTGCTTGCAGTCGTCGTCGTCTCACAGACCCACATAGATTACCTAAAAAAAAGCGTGGGATACAAGGCCACTCCTAGTGAACGACATCTGTCAGTTCAAGATTAGACGTTTTGTGGCTGGGGGGTGCGTTGACGATAGGACGATAATAGGACGAATTACTTGATTCACATAGCCTATGGCGTTTAAATTGCTAGGTCCGTCCTAATGGTGTGCTTTTTGGCCGCCTAAACCACAACACTACCTCCAAAAAGTTGTCCTTTAGTACTTAATTATAGGCGTAACGTTCGTGACATCGTCGGTAGACGCCAAACCGCCTGTCGCTGGAGACATCAATGCGCCGACGTCTTCTCATGTTTTCTCGAGCCCTTTATCTACATGCACTATGATGACGCTACGTCAACACCTCTTCACAGTGCGGCCTCCTAAAAGAATTTTCCCTCTCTTACGGTGTTGCGGCTAACAGACTATGATTTTCTACAACTACCGACGCTGTCGATTGCGCTGTGACAAAACGGTTACGCAGATGACGTTGATGGATGAAGTTGTCCTGACGCCTTTTCAGCGAGGCTTCCTGTCAAGTTATTTTGTTGGACAAGGCAAGCAATAGTTGACTTCGCTACATTTAACTCTCTAGCAACCTAACTTTGTGAAAGTCTGCTTTCAGGAATGCCCAAATTCCTAGCTCTTTCTTCGTTGTTAAGCCTTGACATCTTGAAAATGAAAAAGTCTCAACTATTAAAGTATTGAAATAAGTTCCTGCTTGCATAATGAAGAAAGGAATACACATGGGTTATTTTGTACGAAATAACCGCGTGTAAAAAGCGTATGAGGAGCATAGGCAAAATGTGAGAGTAACCCTTGACTCGGACGCCTCGGTAAAATGAAGAGAAATGATAAAGTTCAGTAAACATTTTATAGAGGACAAAACACGGCGTATATATTTGGGGTTTTAACGAGATTATCCCCCATTTACATTTATGCGTTTGTTATGGACGTAGGTACATGTATATATAGTTCAGGAAAATCTTTCTCAAAAAACGAGAATTTTCAAAGGGCTGCTATGGTATATATATGTGTAAGTAAAATCAATAAATTTTCTGTGTGTATAGCCGAACCCCGGTAGCACTGAAGCGTACAGGACTTGAGAACAGGGGATCACTGTTTGGAATCCCCAAACCGGCCAGTCTCTTTCCGATGGTTGATGACAATCAGGATTCATTCTCCCCGCTGATGATTGTTTCGACGATGGCTTGAGAAGAATATTTTGTGAAGGACTGATGACAGAAACTCCAGGAAAGTGTGGATAGGTATACTGGCCGCCGCGATATAGCTGAAATCATACTGAAAACGACGTTAAACACCATACAATCAGTTGTGTGTATACTTGCTACACGTGTCGTCAACATGACCTATCTGTCCGCTCACCAGTTATCAAATTTTCCGTGTGTATAGCCGAACCCCGGTGGCACAGTCGGTAGCGTCCAGGACTTAAGAACAGGGGATCGACTTAATCTATTTATCTATCTATTGAAGATTTTCTATACTTTAACAACGCTGTTTTAACTATGTGCTACATATTTGTCATCGGTGTAAATGACAATAAGTGACAGGTGACGAATATTTGAAGGGAACATTTGCTCAACATTTTACCGCACAATCTCTATTTTTAACGACCCAGTAGAAAACCTTGTGGTAAAAAGAGAAAACGCCGATAACCAGCATTTTCTCCTTTTTGCACAAGGTTTTCTACACTTTTACAATTACCGTCATTTCAGCTTCATTAATGTTACGTCTGCGAATGCTTTTCAAATTGGACAAGTCTAAAATGTTATCGTTCGGTAAAGAATGAAATATGATGATACGGAGATCAGAGTGTGAAAGTAGAAATTTCTAGCAATGAGAATCTGAGCGATTCCGCTTTCTCTCAGTTTGTTGTTTATCACTAAGTTATGTTGGCCTCAAATATTTTCTTCATCAACAATGTCGTCATATTCAGAAACTTTAAATGAAGTATTGAGGGACAGGTTGATTCACTTTTTGATATACGATGGTAGATTGTATGCATCTAATGAAGTGAAAATTATTTAGAAAATCCATTTGCTAAATGAACCCAAACCTGGTTCTGTTACCCCTATCAGATATTATTAAAGAACGTGAGGCGAAAGCGACCAGAAACCGTCATTAAGTTCATTGCAGACTTTGGCAATATATCGATATCCTCTTTTCAAGTACTTGTAAGTTTATCGAAGACTTTGGCAATATACAGATATCCTCTATTTGTGTATTTGTAAACAGAGACAATCAGAAATAAACAGAGGATGAAAAAACTTATCATATACTTACCCAGAAGATAAGAGATTCATCTCTTAATCACTGTTAAGATAAGCCACACACAATGTTGTCCATATTCACATGTATGATGTCGTCTACAACCACAGTTGCGATATTATATTGCCCAATATACAAATACAATCTATCATTTGCCAAAAACAATCACCAAAAATTACTCTTCGTTTGTACGTTACGTTTTGTCTTCTTTCCTGTACCTATCGAGCAGCTAACACACAAATCGAAAGCGCACCCACTTTTGGTTATCATTGAGGAGGTGGAATACCTACTGGGCTCAAGCCTTATGTAGCTTTAGTATATCTGTTAGTAGACGAAAACCTGATGACTGATTAATACTACATAAATATCTTATCTCTTTTACAGTAGAGCGGACATCCTTTCTCTCCAGCTTCTTTTACTGCAGCAACATCATTTTTGGACGTTGCTATTATGTGTTGCTGTGGGACAGCAACATCGGGACTCATCTTTGATACCCGTTCTACCGCAACTGAATAACCGGGCCCATCTCCTAACTGGGCACTACCCCTCTAAAACTTGGCATAGTGTTCCAATACAGCATTAGACTGAGTCAGGAAAAGGGTTGATAATGGGGCCCCTTCCATTTGTCCGAGTATTGGTCGGAAGTTTTTGAGGCATACAAACATCATTAAGAGTGACAATTCCCTTTTTTTGCAGTACAGAACAACTTTATCACGTCAAATACCAGCGAATATATCGAGGAATCCTTGCTAATACAGAACAGAACACACATTTTATTGACGTATACTATTTGTACATGGTCATTTTTTAACATATAGGGAAATATATCACGTGATATTTCAAAAGATATACAATAAACATCAACAGATAAAATATATTTAAAAAATTATTTAGAGAGTGGGCTCATATGGGATATATTTAGAGAAGAAAAGTAGCTTGTGTAATTCAATTAAGTTGTGGAATTTGAAAGATTATTATTATTATTATTATTATTATTTTATTGTTTCGTCGCATAGAAAATAAAGTTGCCTAAATTAATCAAAACAGTTTTATTGTTGGTATTTAAAAGGTTTTTGAACTTAAACATCGGAGGCCTTTCACGATAGAACATCTTGATGAACTGAACTTTCACATCTGAAAAAAACTTTACAAACAAGTGTAAAATGATAATCGTCTTCTATTTCTGGTTCATTACAAAATTGACACAGTCGTTCATTTCGAGGAAGTGTATTTCGTCCGTATCTTCCGAATTCTTTTCGACGTTTTTGTGACGATAACCTGATTTTTGATAGACAGGTCCTAATTTTTCTATTATACAGCAGGTCGAGATAAGAAGCCAGTTTAATGAAACTGACTACCTGTTAATATATGATGACATAAAGTACTATTTTCAAGATCTGATCGTAACCTTTGAAAGAAGAAAATCAATTACTCAATGACTAAAGATTCGAATAAAATATTTATCTTCCTTATTAAATGGATTCGCCTATTCATCGGAAAAACCATACTCATCTAGCCATTTATGGACTCTTGCTGTCCAAGAGTTGTTATCGTTGCTCTGTAGCTCTACTGAAAAATTATAAAAAGAGGACAATATTATGTTTCTGGATCTAATTATTTTCAAAACGTATTTGATTATTTGGACAAAAAGAGGATAATGGTCTCATTCACAATAAATAGTTGTCGCACACGAAGTTTGCTTAACTGCAAGCATACTATTACAAAATTTCAGATGGTATCTTTCTATATTTTTCCATTTAAAAAAAAAACACACACACAGGGCTAGAATAATTAAGAGACGACAAGACAAATTTATGATGCATAGCATCATAGAAGCCGCAATCTTTTGGTGGACAATTTCAGAAATATTGACTCTCTTGAGAAATTCTGATTACATCTTTTGTATCAGTCCCCACGCCCCTACAAACGGAACATCATGACAAATCGTACTAAAATCCAGGAAAAAAACTGATGTAATATTTATTCTAATTCTAGAAAAAAAGGGGCAGAAGTTTAGGGAGGAATCTTAAATAATCTTGTAGTATTATTATTATTATTATTAAGTTAAAATGTTTATGTGAAAAAAAAATCATATAAAAGCATCGGAATTTTTAAATTCCTACTCGAAATTTGAAAATGGAGAAATTGTGCATCCAAGTACAGCATTTTCCATTCAGTATTAAAAATGATTTTAAAAAGCAAACTTCTGTAGGGGTATCAAAGGCGATACAATGCAATCAAAGTGATATTAAGATCGTTATTCATATACATGTGTACATGTGTTTTTAAATTTTATCAGTAATCTTTTCTTTGTGTTTAAATTTTTCCAAAAAAAAAATTCTTCTAAAACATGATCTTCCTGCTTGTCAAAAAGTATCTTAGCCTTCTTGTAATACAGTGAATCTTTACATTTCTACTCCAGAATCAGAGACTTTTGCCTGGCATCTCCAAAATTCTTCTGATCATAGCCTTCACAGTTGGCATAAACCACATTTCTTATTTTCCTGAAATGGCAGCCAAAAAAATCATTTTTTAATTCTTTAAGGATCTGGATCTATTCAACCACAGCATAATAATTATTACTATACATATTTCGTTTAATAAACAGTAGATAGAACCATTTTCTGCCTAGGCCTTGTACAAACCTATAAAACTTCTTATGAATTTCAAGAGCCGTTCTGAACCTTTAGCCAGCAGCGACGTAAAAAGTTGTATAATAGATTCGATAATAACTTTAACCATTCGACTTCACAATGAAATTAATCTAGTCTACTGAGTAAGGAAAAACAAACAAGATTTTTTTTTTTATGTTTACGATATCTTATTAAATATTATAAAAAATATTACACAGGCTATGTGCTGTCTGATCTTTATCTATTTCTGTCATTTTCGAGCAGCTTCAACCCTTAGAGCACTAGGCACCACCATGGTAATTTCTGTAGACAAAGTACATCATGCTCCATACATTTTTCAAGGGTTTTGTAGATCAGGACCTTACTGTACAGTATGTACAGTCTGATTGTAACAGCTTCGACACATAATACATTAAATGCTAAATTTTACCAGGCTCATAAGGTAGATCTTCCATGTAATAAAAATCCACTCGGCTAAAGTGTCAAAGAAGGGAAAGAAAAGGGTTTTCTTTTCACAAGTATTTATAAATAGCTGACGTGGACTGTTCTATGTTGTACGATTAACTGTGTAGGGAGGTAACCAGTCTATACCCTGATCAAAGGTTAACCGCCCCATTATCTTTAAAGATTTAGACTGGATGATTATCATATTCTAAGTTGCTCTCTTTCTCAAAATTATCATTATCTTGCTCTGTAAAAAATAGACAAATGCGGAAACCGTTGAGAGGTGGAAAGGCCTATGATAAACGGAAAGCATGACAACCTAATTTGAGGAAAGACGGAATTCAAGAAGTTGGAAAACTTCGGGGGACTAGCCAGTTAAAGGAAGTTCATTTGTCTGTATTTTTATTGTTATTTGGGATTGAATTTATATTGCAAGAAAACCAGACTTGATTTTCATGTAGGTCCGTTTGAATATTTAAGAAAGAGTCATGTGGGGTAATTCTGAAACACTAACACGACATTATAAGAAATTTTCCAAAAATAATAACCAATCGAATAATTTCTGATCATCTACATGGTAAATAGTTTAGGTGCATTCCTACTGGAAGCCGCTTTCGAGCGGCTTCCAATGATACAAATGAGTCAAATGACTGAAGTGCAATTGAAAGCACGACGTCATATTGCTTGACATTCTTTATTAAAACATTAATTGCTTTTAATGCTTTTCCTATCACGCATTGCTTATTTAAACTAAAACAACCTGTGTAGTTGAATACAGTTCCTTGATAACTGAAAGTATGAATAATTTCCAATAGTATATTGTTATAAAACAATTGTTTTTCGAAAAATCACTTTTTCAGTCTTACTGGTATCAACCCCTAAGCACCATTTTTCACAATAATCCTGAAGATAGTTTAAAATGGTTTGTAAGACATGTGACCTTTTGCCAAGGATCACCATGTCATCAGCAAAGAGCAAAACAATCAGACATAGATCAAAGAGAGACAAACCACAACTTACATCTCTTTAAAGACTTAACTCAAGATCTTCTATGAATAAGGAAATTATAATAGGTAAATTATTTAGACATTGCTTTAAACCTATCGAAGTGTCAAAAAAATCCGATAGAGTATTGCAGTCCTTAATACAGGACTTAACCGAAGCATCCATTGCGCAAAGTACATGTATTTGAAGGATTTTACGGTCAAGACTAAAGTTTAACAATTTACAATGCGTTTTTCTACAACGAATCGAACGCTTTCTCTAAGTCGATGAAAGAATGCAGTTGATTTATCCTCTATGAATATAATATGCCCAAATAACAAGAAAAGTTGTACTTAAATTCTGTGCTCAAACTTTATAAACTTGAGATACTATGAATTATTCTTGTAGTAGCGTGTACTTATTTCAATATCCTCTAAGAAGATGAATTGTTGGATTACTAATGATTCGATGAAGAACTACACTGCACCATGAAATGCAGTACTTCAGTCACATCCCTGGGCCCAACCCCTGTTTAAAATAGGTCCTTCTTCATGTTAGTACATTGAAGGGTTAAAAAAATTAATCAGTTTCTCTTTCCATGTAAAATCTTTGAAAAAACCTCTATCAAAATTTATTTCTTTCCTTTGCTCCTCTAAGTGGCTTTCAGAAACAATATTCTGATATACTTCGCACACCTACAATTTGTTTCTAAATAAACATGAACCACATATTCTCTAGGAGAGTTATTAACTTGATCAACAATCCGTAAGATGGTACATTTTACCGTAATTTAGTCACATCCCTGGGCTACACCCTTGCTTAAAATAGGCCCCCCTTCATGTAAATACATTACAGGCCATACCATGAAATCAATATATTTCCCTTTTTTCGTAAAATCTTTATAAAAACCTCTATCAAATATTATTTTCTTTTCTCTACTTCTTGCGACAGCCTGTCCTGCGATCTTGTTCCCATGACTAGGAGATCCCGACACTAACGATGTTTCTGCAAATTGTCCGGGTAGTGTTTGAGGTACATGACTACCTTCAGTATTTACAGGTTCAGTCTTTTCACAAATAATTTCAAACCGGTCCGTCTTATTTTGGTGGTCTTGCTTGTTTTCATCCAGTCCGCTTTGGGACAGCAGGTCATAACTGGAAGAAAACGATCCGTTGTCCACTGCTACAGGACAGGCCATTGCTTGACGGGAGCGGCTATTCCACTCGGGACAAGCAAATATTACGGGAGGATCTTGGAACTGCATCAACCAGCAAAGTTTTACACAACCCTGAACGAACTCTAAAACTGCTTCGCTTTTGAAGGAGTAGTGACCTGGGTAACTCATTTCAAGCTGACTGAGACATTTCTGAAATGAATAAAACTAGTTGTCTGTTATACCTTACGAATGGTGAATATAACCTCGTAACTGACTCTAGTCATCTCACATATGAACGGCACTCTAGTGAAAAGGGGTTTGACGCAACTCCGTGATGTATTATACAAAGCAAGCCATCACATGCCTGCAACACGCGAAAAGGGGCATTCAGACATTTGCGTAAAGTGTCGTCTCGGATCAGCCTGCGCAGTCCGCGCACGCTAATCCAAGACGGCACTTTACGACTACATTAGATTTTGTCTAACAGTAGACTTGCGTGAAATAGAAAATTACGTGAAAACGGAAAGTGTCCTTTCGGATTAGCCTGCGCGGACTGCGCAGGCTGATCCGAGACGACACTTTACGCAAATGTCCGAATGTCTCTTTTCGCGTGTTGCATGCCATTATTATGTATGTCTCCATACACTCCCTTTTGTCTTTAAACATGCAGAAAATTTTCAAATGGCAAAACATTTCGACACATGTCAGCCTGTCCGGACTGTGCTGGCTGACCTGGATCGGTCCTTTTTGCAGATTTATGAAACCCCTTTTCTCAGAAATAATGACAATGATATCGATATTAATTGATATGATAATTATGCTGTTTCTCTATCCTTCTTTTCCCAAGTTACTGTAATGGCAGTATCGGACTGTCTTACTTTATAGCAAAACCAAATGACAATTTTAGTTGATGTGCAAACAGTGTGGATCAGTATCAGATTGTTCAATACGTGCTTTGAGATGCTCTACAATTCAGAGGTAAGCAGATTAAATATAGAATTGAAGTCCGAATGGAGTCTATTTGCTAACTAAGAATATCCAGTTCACCTACACTGAGTCATGCTCTGTGAAAAGTAGGTTAAATGCATCTCCGTAATACCCCCATTCCACTGGCGGCGATTCCACTACGCTTCGAAATTTTGGTCAATACGCCATGAATCGTAGGAGAAACGGCAACAACGCAGTAGGAACGCCTTGATCGTAGTAGAAGCGTATCGAAACTTCATGCTCGCCACTTTAAACCCCCGTTCCACTGAACGGAGATTCCGTTACGCTTCAAAATCTTGGTCAAAACGCCGCGAAGCGTTGCAGAAACGGCAACAGCGCAGTAGAGAACGCTTTGATCGTAGTAGAAGTGTATCAAAAGCTTTACGATCGCCACTTCACGGCGCTTGTTTTGATCTTGCTTAAAATTTACGTAACGTGATCGCCGTCGGCTCGAAGTGCCACAAAAGCGTAGTAAAAGCGTAGCAAGAAATTCATGAACGCAGCAGTATCGTAGCGGCAGCGCGAGTAACGTAGCGAAAATGCAGTGCATCAAAACAAAAGCAACACCCAACCCTTTCAATCTGTTGTTCCTAAAACCCCTGTTACACCAGGGCGGCGATCCCACGGCGTCTAAGAAAAAATGCAGAACGCTGAGGTACGCGGAGTACGATCGCAAGCATCGTCACAGCAACGCAGTGGCATCGCGAATAGACGCGTTGGGATCGACTAGGACTCCAAGGGACGGCGCGCATTTTGAGCATGCACAAAACAATCGCCGTCGCTCGGCGTTCTGAGAAGAGCGCAGTTGGATCACCGGAAGGTCGTCTTAGCGACGCAGTAAGGTCTCCCACAACGCCATGGGAGCTCCGCCAGCGCGCACAAAGGTCGGAGTGCGAACGCTGTGTTTGTCGGTGGCGCTTGCACGGAGACTGTATCACGCGCTTTCAGATATCACCGCGTCTCTACTGTGCTTATACGGCGCGTCAGCGGCGCTTATACTGCGCGTTAGCGGCGCTGACACGGATTGTTATTTATTTCACTGCGCTCTTAGAACGACTCCCCTGAGCTGCAACAGCGATCACTGCACTTGTAAGGCGCTTCTACAGCATCCATCAGTCTTTCTCTGACAAAAACGAACATACAGTAGACGAAGTACGCAAATAAACATTCAATTCACCATGGCTGATGTACGCTAATAAGCCGGGCTAGTAATGGTGGAGGAGTTAATAGTGGTTGACTTGCTTCTGTTTGAGAGGGTTGAGGTTTATGTCCTGCTTTTTCCCCTTTTCTTTTTACGAGCATATTTTTATTCTCCGTTGACTTTTTGAGACCACCACAAAGAAAAAATTGATCAATAAATGTGTATACATACAATTCGTTTTCAGAGATTGTTCATTGTCACGCCTTCTGCGTAGTGTGAGCGCCTTGAGAAAGCCGTGAACGCCCAGTGCACGCAGTATGAGCACTGTGAAAGCGCAGAGCACGCAGTGGTAGCGCAATGAGAGCGCAGAGAATCGCCAAGAAGAACTCCGTAGGAACGCGATAACGCGCCATAGCAGCTGCGTAGCATTGCCTTGGTCGTGGTGAGAACGCCGTGACATCTCCGTCTTCGCGAAAAACATCCGATTTTTCCTGCGATCTCATGGCGCTCTGGGAAATTAAACAACACCGTCCCAACGCAGTGGAAACGCCGTATAGTGTGACAGGGGCTTAACTGCAAGCTGGAGCACAGCTACCGCAGCAATTCAATCCATTTTAGCTCACCTCAGCACGAAGTGCTCAAGGTGAGCTTTTGTGATCGGGCTGTGTCCGTCGTCCGTCGTTCGTTGTCCAGGTGTCAACATTTACACTGTGCGCACGCTAGAGGCCATATTTTCAGTCAGTTACTCATGAAACTTGGTCAGAATATTTCTCTTGATGATGTCTTGGACATGTTTGAAATTGTGTCATGTCTGGTCAAAGAGAAGGTCACTTGGCCAAATCTGAAAAAAAAACATTGTTTGGACTCTAGAGGCCACATTTTCAGCCTGGGTCACAACAGATCAAAAAGTAGGTCACTGTGCTAGATCTTAGAAAAACTTTGTGTGCAGTCTAGAGACATTTTCAGTCTGATACTCATGAAACATTATCAGAATGTTTGTCTTGATGATATCTCTGACAAGTTCAAAAGTAGATCAAGTTGGTTAAAAAGTAGGTCACTTACACGCATGCGTTTTACATCATCAAAACCAGGATCTCTTCAGCTTTATCAACCATAGATGACTTTACTCAGGTGAGCGCTTTAGGGGATATGGTCCTCTTGCCTTCGAAAGCAGATGTTCAACTGCTGCTATATAGAAACGTTCCAAAAGCGCAACAGAAGCGCAGCTCCTGCGCATAGGTCGTAGCAAGGTCGCAACAGCAACGTAGTAAGCCTGAAATCCCGCGCCGTAGTTGGAGCGTTGTAGAAGCGTGCCAGGATCGTGACCAGCGCAGCGAGAACGTAATTGAAGCGTTCGATAAGCGTACTGGAAATACACGAGATCCACAATGTTGCACGTGTCGGCGCTTCTCCGGCGATCGCCATGAGCGCAGTGGGATCGCCGCCCAGTGGAATGGGGGTATAATACATTGTTCCAGCAAGTCATTGTAAAACTATGGTTCTATAAAGTCCTTTTTGTCTTACAACCAACTGTACCATAATGTCTTTTGACCTGCAGAAAATTGAGCTTGACACATGTATTTTGTGATTATTGAGGTGAACAACAGTAATCAGCAAAGTACTGGTAAAAGCTATATTAACTAACCCTATTTCAAAGATGAATTATAGTCAGGCATGTCTGTGCAGTTTCTAAAAAGTCATGTGTTTCAGTACCATTATAATCACGGGTAGGAAACTTCATATTCAGAGCCGATGGCTCTGAAGAGAAAATGTTATGTTGGTCTTCCGTTTCTGAAGATGTCGGCTGAAAAACAACCAAATAACAGGTAAGCTTGTCATTATTTGTAATCATGTGTTCCTATGTGTTTGAAATTCCAAAAAAGGAGAATGGCATGCAATGCTCTCGTCTTTCAACATGTTTTCTACAATACGGAAAGTTGTAACAAGTGTACGATGTTGTCTGAATCATTTGAGGAGTGGGTTGACCTTAGCTAAAATAGTACGTCACGGACCTAAATTCAGTCTATTATTGCCATATAATTGGCAATTAAAAGAGAGTCTTGCTGTCCCAAAAGCGTGAATTAATGTCTTGAAACGTTACATTCACTGCTGGTAAAGGATTGAAAAGAAATAGCACAAAAAATAATGAAAATAAAGAAGGGCTCCGATTATGTGGACCGGCTCTGAATATGTAAGTCGGCAGGGATTGATGAGGGCTTCCTGTCAAAAATTTAGTTTTCTGAAAAAATTTACTTAGGAAGTAAGCTTTGTTTTTCTGTTAATACCTTTCAGTCCAAAATGTAGTACTTTTGTTGGATGGAACATGACCGAATTTGTGAAAATACAACGGACTGGTATTGTCACGACTGAAAAATCCTATCGAAAATAAGTCTGCTTTCGTCGTAAGTGCAGCCCACATGTAATCAAAATTAATGAAAAATATTTGGCATCTTCGGAAGACTATCTGGTCTTGAAACAGTCATTAAAAAGCTAAATGGAAAATGTACCGACTGTAGCAGAGATATTGAATAGAAAAAAAAAAACTTTTACGAAACGTAAGAAATACATTTGAGCTATTCGCAATACACGCCTCAGGCTATATGTGTGAACACTCTTAACTCTTTTTAATACTTAACACTACACAACAGTATGTCAGGTGGGTGGGGTATATACAAATCTTTAACAACGAAAAAGAATCTATTTCACAAGCACATCAAGACCAAAATTGTTCATAGATCCCTGATTCTGATAGTACTTACTCAGATCTTTCAATATTCAATTAACCAGATGCATGTTAGATCAGAAAATGTCATATATCAGTTATCTTTAAGCCGATGATAAACAAACATCCATCCAAACAAACAAACGATCACGTTTTGTGTAGTCTAATATTGATCTACACTGGCTGCAAAACCAACTAAAGTTGTGACAGGTACTTTAAGGGTTCATAATGAAGAGCTTCGAGTTATTTATTTTTCTTTTTTCTTTTTTCCTCCTAGATATTTGTATGAATATCCTAAACATTTTCGTTTTTCGTTTGTACTTGTTTCAGAAATCTCACACCGTGATTAAGATCAAGATTAGACTGCACAAAAAGTGATCGTTCGCTTGGATGTATGTTTGTTTATCATCGGCCTAGAAAATAACCAATATATGACATATTCTGGTCTAATATGCCTTTGGTTAATTGAACATTGAAAGATCGGAGTGAGTACAATCTAAATCAGGGATCTATGAACATTTTTTGGTCTTGATATGCTAGTGAATTTGATTTTTTTTTTCTGTTCAAGACTTGTATATACCCCATCCACCTGACATACTGTTGTGTCGTGTTAGGTGTTGAAAAGAGTTAAGAGTGTTCATACATATACCCTAGGCGTGTAATGCGAATAGCTTAATTGTATTTCTCATGCTTTGTAAAAGTTTTTTTTTTTTCTATTCAATATCTCTGCTACGGTCGGTACATTTTCCATTTAGCTTTTTAATGACTGTTTCAAGACCAGATAGTTTTCCGAAGATGCCAAATATTTTTCATTATTTTTGCTTACATGTGGGCTGCACTTACGACGAAAGCATGACAAATGCTATATACATGTTTAGACCATTCTGTTAATCAAAAGCTACACAAAAGTATTTTCTAAAGTCAGATAGACTAATTTTCGACAGGATTTTTCAATCGTGACAATACCAGTCCTTTGTATTTTCCTAAATTTGGTCATGTTCCATCCAACAAAAGTACTACATTTTGGACTAAAAGGTATTAACAGAAAAACAAAGCTTACTTCCTAAGTAAATTTTTACAGGAAACTAAATTTTTGACAGGAAGCCCTCATCAATCCCTGCCGACTTACATATTAAGAGCCGGTCCACATAATCGGAGCCCTTCTTTATTTTCATTATTTTTTGTGCTATTTCTTTTCAATTCTTTACCAGCAGTGAATGTAACGTTTCAAGACATTAATTCACGCTTTTGGGACAGCAAGACTCTCTTTTAATTGCCAATTATATGGCAATAATAGACTGAATTTAGGTCCGTGACGTACTATTTTAGCTAAGGTCAACCCACGCCTCAAATGATTCAGACAACATCGTACACTTGTTACAACTTTCCGTATTGTAGAAAACACGTTGAAAGACGAGAGTATTGCATGCCATTCTCCTTTTTTTGGAATTTCAAAAACATAAGAACACATGTTTACAAATAATGACAAGCTTACCCGTTTTTCGGGTGTTCTTAAGCCGACATCTTCAGAAACGGAAGACCAACACAACATTTTCTCGTTAGAGCAATCGGCTCTGAATATGAAGTTTCCTACCCGTGTAATACTTCATAGTATTTCGTCATTCAACTTTACACGTAGCTCGCAATTAAAACGTATACGCGCCGTAGTGGGAGCGTAGTAGAAGCGTCTTGGAAGCGCCGTAGAAGCGCACCAACGGCGTGCCAGGATCGTGACCAGCGCAGCGAGATCGTAATTGAAGCGTTAGATATAGCCCCTGTCACACTATAGTCGTTTCCACTGCGTTTGCTCGGCGTTGTTAAATTTTCCACAGAGCCATGAGATCGCAGGAAAAATTCGATATTTTTCGCGAAGCCGAGATGTCAGAGCGTTCTCACCACTACCAAGGCGTTGCTACGGAGCTCCTATGGCGCGTTATCGCGTTATTACGGAGTTCTTCTTGGCGATTCTCTGCGCTCTCATGGCGCTACCACTGCGTGTTCTGCGTTTTCACGGTGCTCATACTGCGTGCACTGGGCGTTCACGGCGTTCTCAAGGCGCTCACACTACGCTGACGGCGTGTTCTTGACAATCCTTCGAACTATCTCTGAAAACGAATTGTATGTATACACATTTATTTATCAATTGTTTTTTTTTTTTTTTGCTGTTGTTGTTTTTTGTGGTCTCGAAAAGTCAATGGAGAATAAAACTATGCTCGTTCAAAGAAAAGGGAAAAAGCAGGACATAAATCCCAACCCTCTCAAACAGAAGCAAGTCAACCATTGTAACCTCCTCAACCATTACTAGCCCAGCTTGCTAGCGTACATCAGCCATTGTGAATTTAATGTTTATTTGCATGCTTCGTCTACTGCATGTATATGTTCGTTTTTGTCAGACAAAGACTGATGGACGCTGTAGAAGCGCCTTACAAGCGCAATGATAGTCGTTGCAGCTCATAGGAATCGTTTTAACAGCGCAGTGAAATAAATAACACCCCGTGTCAGCGCCGTTGACGCACCGTATAAGCACAGTAGAGACATCTCAGAACACACATTACAATCTCCATGCAAACGCCACCGACAACCATAGCGTTCGCACTGCGACCTCTGTGTGCGCCGGCGGAGCTCCCGCGGCGTTGTGGGAGATCTTACTGCGCCGTTGAGACGATTTTCCGGTGATCCCACTGTGTTCTTATCAGAACGCCGAGCGACGGCGTTTGTTTTGTGCATACTCAAAATGCGCGCCGTCCTTCGGCGTCCTAGATGATCCCAATGCGTCTACTCGCAATGCCACTACGTTGCTGTGGCGATGCTTGCGATCGTATTGCGCGCACGTCGGCGTTCAGCATTTTTTCTTGGACGCCGTGGGATCGCCCCCTGGTGTGACAGGGGTTTAAGCGTATTGGAAATGCACGAGATCCACAATGTTGCACGTGTCAGCGCTTCTTCGGCGATTCGGAAAATTTTGGAGAAGCTCGCAATTAATACGTACATGTATATCTTGCATTGCTATTCAATAGATAGTTATAGTAATGTTTGAAAGTTCGTTACCTTGTCAATGTCTTGAAGTCTTTCAGTTGCATATTTCTTTCTAAGATCTTTGAGAAATTTTTTATCTTCCTTTGTGATTACTACGTTCTGAAAGTAATGAACATATACCATTATCACAAGGATCTTCATATTAAAACAAACTAAGCTAAGTTGAAATCAAGTACGATGTACTGTCTTACTACATATCACTCTTATCTCAAGATGTCCTTAAGCCGCGTTTTTTTTTTTTTGGTGGGGGGGGGAGATTTAATCCTACAATTTATTCATGTATCAAACACATTCGATCCTTGTGAGACGCCCATATTTCCTGTATTTAATACAGATATAAGTTGTTTGTTATAGTCTTGTTAGATGTAGCACTGGTTACTTAAAACATTGACTGGCTTTCAAATCTAACGCAACAGAATGATACAGAGAGAAAAAAAATGTCACAAAAAACAACCCTTGATGGAAAGAAAGTTACTTCCTTTTTTCACATTCAGAAAAAAAAACTGAAGTGATTCGAACATTAAAATATGTATTCAGCAAGGCATGCACCATGCAACAGAATAAGTCAAAAAACTATCAAAAGAATTTCATGAACAAACAAATTTATTGAAAAAAAATTCTTACATCGCCCATTATCTTTGACACCAAAATTTTCCATTCGTCCCTGCAAACCTTCGTACAGAACTCAAATGTTTCCTGAAATTCAAACGGATCGACCATGTTTACACCTACATCCTTTTTAGGACTTTAGCACTTTGTTCAGGATTTTTGCCAAGTTAATGCAAGAGTTCTGTCTGTGTTTATAAACTTTATTCTGATATTACTTTCACTGAATTTAATTTGGGGATAGAAAACTAATTATTGTAAATCCTTAGGAAGTTCTAAACTACGTGCAACGAAACAATCGACTGTAAATCTACCACCTCGTGTGCATTTTTTATTTTAAAACACAATCACATTGCCAGAAAACTTTACAAGATTTGGAATGAAAAACAGAACAATCAACATTATTAATAGTAAATGGAAAGCACTGGTAATGCAAAATTCATGGTCAAAATATTTTGCAAAGAAGGTGAAGTGTTATCTTGGTATACAGACCATTATCCAAATTTAAAAAAAAAAGGACCCAGAATTATTAGAGGTAAAGAAAACATTTGGAGTGAAGCAACAAAGCGATAACTGACTAGTAGAACGTCCAACAGAAACTCGATGTGTTGCCGCTCGCTGGAATCGCATAGTTCTGTGTTTGTTTCTAGAAACTCATATGCATTTGTCCATTCGTTGTCATAAAGTTCATTACTCAATTCCGCCAGTTTTGTTGGCCTGTATTCATCACTTAGATCCACAACGCTCGGGTTTCCATCCCGGAGCTTCAAAGACATGAGTTCGCTGAGTCTGAAGAAGAAATGTGTCCGGTCCAACAATTATTTTAACCTTTTAGATATTTGTTTGTTATTGAACAGTTGTAGCCATGCAGCAAAGATATACATGTAAGAGGTGTAAATCTCTCTCTCTCTCTCTCTCTCTCTCTCTCTCAAGCAATCAATCATACCACTTTGTGGTTGCTATGGATACGACAACAGCTACCTTGTATTTAAATGCTCTCGTCATTTCAACTTAAACTATAAACATCCATACATTATTTTTTTTCATAAAATGACGCAGGGACCAATTAAACTGATCTTTGATTACCCAAACAACAAATCTCGACAATTTGCACAGCAACGGCTGAACAATACACCCCATTTTAATTCAATAAAGAGCGAGGCAGTTGGTCAATTTAATCTTGCACCAGATTTGTCTCCCGTGGAGATTTGTCTATCATTTCACTTGTCAGTTATTGTTATACAGTGAAAAATTATTGTCGTGCCATCACTCAAATTTCTATAAATATCGTTACTACTTTATTTACCCACGAGACGCTGGGTACAAGGAAACTAATACAGTTCGCTCCTTTAAGCGGACATTAAAATCGAGCTCAGACTGCAAGCAATAAAACACACTGTATATCATCGTTCAAATCGTATGAAATACAGTGGCCATATTCTCATTACATTTGAAACATTCGAGTCTTGTGCGCTGAATCAAAATGTTATATATCATTAATTCACACCGCAGTATCTTCACTGTTGTAATAATTTAATTCGCACCGCAGTATCTTCACTGTTGTAATTTAAAAGCACCTACATGTATGTACAGCATTTAAAATGCTTTCGTTATATGTCTGATGCTTTAAACATGGAAGCTTTAAACAGATTTTTGTTTTGTGGCCACTGTACACCGAGTTCAGACATTTCCATTTCTATTTTTCAATAGGCCAGGGGTATGCTTGTCTTTAACAAACTTAATGTAAATGAGCCATGTTCTCTGAAATGGGGCTTAAATGCACCTCCAAAATGTATCGACCCATGTAAGCATTCGCAGTTTGAGCAGGCTGACATGGGTCGAAACCTTTTGCTATGGGTCAATTTTCTGCATACCTAAGGACCATTCTATCTCATGATTCAATCGAACTTTAGACAAAATGAATTTTATGTATCCGAACTTGTGTGGTGTCTTGCTTGGTACAATGCATTTTAAAGATATATTACGGCTCCTTTTCCAAGAGTGTCACTCAAATGTAGGTATGTAAAATACGATAGGAACGGATAAACGTAGGGAAAAACATTTCACTATAATAATTAGCCTGCAACACGCGAAAAGGGGCATTCGAACATTTGCGTAAAGTGTCATCTCTGATCAGCCTGCGCACTCCTCGCATACTGATCCGAAACGACACTTTCCGTTTTTATGTAATACACTGTTTTGCGCAAGTCTACTGTAGCACAAAATCTAATGTAGTCGTAAAGTGCCGTCTAAAAGTCCAGAAACGCTGCTCTTTTTCCTCTTTACAGTCTAATCAAGCAGATTCCACGATTTATCATAGTATGTATATATGTATTGAATTTTGAAACAGTTGTTATTTTCTCTGTTCGTTACCTTGATATGGCATCATCTTTTTGTTGTTGTAATCTCCGAAGTTGCTCGGACAGACTATTGTTTCTGAATTCGGCTTGTCTCAATGCCTCTTTATAGCTCTCATTTAAATCTTCTTGCTTTTTCAACTTCTCCTTAGTCCTCTCAAAGTCCAGCAAAGCAGAGATCAGTTGCGCAAGTGTTCTTAAAGTAAAGGAAATTACGAACGCAGTTGTTACACTCAATTCGTTTATTTGTTTGCTGTTAGCGCTATTTGCCACGGCGATTGTTAACTGTCAAATCACGCTTTTATGTAAAATATACTTATTGGTGTTGCAAACACGTGCTGCGCTAGCTTGGATTCTATTAACCAGCCATTGTAGTAAATTATAAGACTAAACATCTGAATTACTGAGAATGTCAGAATCAGTCAGGTAACTAGCCTTAGAATTTCAATGCAAAGAGACTGTTGATTAACAGCGCGTGAATGCATCTTCTGGAATCAAATACGTATCCAAAAAAAAAAAAACCATCGGATTCCTACTAATTGGAAATAACAATGCCATGAAGTAGTACCTTTTCTTTTTAATCTATATTGTTGGTTGAATCTTTACCACATGATCATGAGAAATAAGCTTTTAGAAAACTGTGTGGGTAACAGAGAAAATGCTGGTTACCAGTAACTTGTCTTTTGCCCACAATGCTTTCTATCCTATCAAAGCCAATTACCATCATTTAAGGTAGTGGACCCCTAACGCTTCTAGTGCAACATGGAATAAAATTTCTTGATAGTTGATAAATAAGGATTTATACTGATATAATACTTTTGCTCATTTTTAACCAACCAGAAATTCCTTTGATGTCTATCTTGAAATTATTTGTTGATACTTTTTTTTAGTTTCCAGGAAAGGGAGGTAATTATTATCTCCCTTTGTAATGAGAATATAGTGGTTTTAGATTTATACATGATAGTTCTAAGAAGGAAAAAAAGGAAAAAGTGGCTCGGTTAAAGTAGTACAATAATACTCATTTTTAATCATAGCAAATTTTGTAGGATAAGATTATAGTGGAAATAGCTGTTTTCCATTACGGATCCACTACCTTAAGTGCAATTACTCTCAATTTAGAAAAGAGGTAAATTTTGTTGTCTGTTATATAGTTAGAGTCCTTATCAGAAGACACCTTGTTTTTGCACGTCGCTAATGTTCTTAGTATTATTTTATGCAGTAAAATTATAATTAAAGAATGCTGGAAAAAACTGGAGTCGTCAATCTAGGATTTTCTTTTTATATTACTTACCGATATAAAAAATTTTTCTTTTAAAAAAAATCAGTGACAACTCAAACTGTTAGCTTTTGCAACGTTGTATTTTGTATGTTAGGCCGGTGGCCTCTATGTACATTGAAACTAAATTGAATTGAATTGAATCGAATTGAATTGAATTGAATTGAATATGAAATGTTTAGTTATCTACTAAGTGAATTAGTATTTTTGTATGAATCTAAAGATAACATATTGTATGTTCATTGCATATGCCTGATTTTTTTTTTTTTTTTTTTTATTTGGCCAGTCTTGAAACATTTCTATGAAGTAAATTGTTTTCAACTAATCAGGCTAAAACTGCCGGAGAGGTTTTCAAGATTTCATAGTTTGCAGAT
This sequence comes from Hippopus hippopus, assembly GCA_946811185.2. Lineage (NCBI taxonomy): Eukaryota > Metazoa > Mollusca > Bivalvia > Cardiida > Cardiidae > Hippopus > Hippopus hippopus. The sequence continues at coordinate 46,986,824 of OX328100.1, forward strand.
AGTCTGTTAAGAAGGAATTCATGGATAAAGGACTTGTGACATGTTTGACATGTAATCAAGTTAAGCCTGCATTCATCCTTTTATCATTCATCAGTTTGGTCAACAGTCAATGCAGTTTTATCTATGTTATTTGTCATGGTTTGTACTATTTGCATAGTTAATCCAATGGCTTATTTCGCAACATACAAAGTAATTACTAGCAAGTGTCACTGTGCCTAATTAGTTGACTGAAATTGAAATTTCATTGGTTGTTATTGTACTTAAACTAAAGTTTCATTGGTTAATATCGCTTAAGTCTAAAATGGTATAAGATGCGTCTGTTCAGGAACAAGTCATACGTTACATGACTTTTGTCTGAGAAAGAATAAATTGATGGCACGGACATCTTGTATTTAGTTACAGACAATCTCCCTTGACCTCGCAATTTAAAAAAAATATAGCATAACAAATACAATTACTTGTACTGTACTTCGTCTATTTTACATAATTATGTACATGCACATGTGTTGTGTTTCATATTTATCTGTGTTTCTCCAATACTATTGATATACTACAAAGACAGAACAGATCCAAACAAATAGGTAGAATAGGTATATGTTAAACTTATCAGGCACGAATAAAACTAAATTCTATAATTTCTACATAATTTAGTATGTCGTTCTAACTGCTTGAGTCTATGACAGTAATTGATACGCTTACAAGTACTTTAGGTTGAAAATCTCGACTTTTGCGACCCCATTCTATGCTCTACCACGCCCCTCATTTCACTGTGGAAAAGTCAGTTGTTTAATCCTTTACCACACAATTCCTAGTTTTAACAACCTTCAGAAAGAATCCTTTTCCAACAATGTTTTCTCTCCTTTCAGGGACAAATTCCACAATTTTAGCCATATATAATTTGTCGTTTGCAAAACTTTCAATTTCGTCGTTTGGAAAAGAGTTAAAGTGAATTCGTGTATCAGTGTTTATGGTATATCTATACCTTTTAATGGTGCGTAGAACACTACATTATCTTTCACTTACCTTTATGGGCCATGTGACATGTACTTTTAACTAAGTATAGTTTACGAGTATATCTTTCTCAAGTTAGTATGTCAGTTTATCATGCAACTAAGCCATCTCCGACCTGATAACACCTGCATGATAAACATAAAATGTTATCAGGCAGGACCTAATTTGCATATTCGACTTTGATCCTTCGGAACTATTTTCGACCTATTCAATCCCGTTAACAAAATTGCAAATTTCTGGAAACAAAAATGTACAGTCACTCATAAATTACTCCAGTATCTCTACCGAGAACCCCCCACCCCCCAAAAAAATGTTCTAGGCTACTTCCAAACACAAAAAATAATTCTGCTCACCCAATTGGCACGAATATCAACAGTCCTCCATCGGCAACTATTTCATCGACAGAACAGTAGGCATTTAAAGTACAGCGTCGTGCCAAAAGTGAACTATAATCTTTAATGGTCGACGTACACAACGTCATACTGCACTTAACAATCGCACCAGACACTTTCACAGGTCAGAGAAGCAACTTGATTTAAATCTCCAATTATTTCCTTTAAAATAAGTCGTATGTTAGATTTAACAAGTTTTCCTATTTACACATTCATTTCTATTTGTCAGAATTTTTGGTCTCCTAGTTTTAGTTTGTTTTCAATATCAACCCTCTCACGCCAACGTTTTGAAATTCTTGTGCATTCACTTATTCAGAGCCTTTCTACAACATTCCTAGCTTTCCAAAACACTTTCTATCAAATCTAAGAGGAACTTTTTCTGATCAAAAGGCAGCTGTTTACCGTGCTTTCCTATGATTAAATCCTCCCTCTAAACAAACTCAAAATAACTCAGTCATGAAACAAGAAATCAATTTTGTTGACATGAAAAAATCGTCTGTGTAAAACACTGCACTAAATTAACCCAGTGACATTGGTTTCAGAGAAATGGACCGCTGAAGTACTGAATCTTGTAACTAATGACGTCTGCCATTATAAGACTTGACTCACTTTTAGCACGGTGCTGTGCCGAACCAGGTTTCCACACCTTTAGCGAAGTACGTAATTCCAGATTCTGTAATCCATTACTGAGCGTGAGGAGCAGAAATAAATATTTTTTTCGGTGAAAGATGGAAATTTATTTCATCGAGTGAACATCATTGGTAATATTTTCACGAGTGGCGCAGCACTCGTGAAAATATTACCGATGATGCTCACTCAATGAAATAAATTTCGATTTTTCACATGCCGAAAAAAACAAATATTCTATTTATTTCATGCTTTTAACCCTGGGGGGGGGGGGGGGCGTACATCAAAATCCGACAGAGTTCTTTTCGGTTATTCCCCGTGGCGTACCCCTCCACATAGCAACGCATTACAATATTACGTCAAGCGCGAGAAATGTATGGTAAATTACGTCATATTTCCATCTGGTTGAGAGGCACGCGCATTTTACCTAAGTAACTAGTGCGCAGGAACTACTGTTTCCGCCTTCGATTGGAGAATTAGAATATAAAATCGGTATTTTTCACTGGTTGTAACCATGAATATCGAAAAATATTTCACCGTTATTTCTCGATAAACTACCGGAAAGCATGAAATAATACCAGTAATATAATGCCAATTTTCAACGGAGGGGCTCTGAATGTACATGAAGGCACACAGAACCAAAATTAAGGGATTACATTTTCTGTGCAAGTCGGTAAATCCGTAATGGCGATCTAGGTCAAAATGTTTGATGGGAACAAAAATCTAGAGACAAATTAATGATTTTAAGTGTCAGACGATGTGTGAAATATTTAGTGAAAGTCATTGATGAATAGTTGGTGATATATTTATGCAAAATAAAGCCAGCTGTACGGAGAAAAAAACCGAACTATTTTATTATAAACCCCCTCTCTTGTTTATTTTCGCACAATTTAGCCTGTTTATAAAATCGTCAGAGCCTCGTCATGATAAATTCTCCCAACCTCGCCAGTTAACATTGATATTTCGAGACAGTACCATATTATTCTATACTTATCGCTCTCACCGTTGTAAGTTTTTGGTTTACATAATCTTGGGGGGAGGGGGGGGGAGAATGAATTTAAGTGTCCACTAAGAAAAGTCTTTCTCTCTCTCACCTCTCTCTCTCTCTCTCTCTTTCTCTCTGAAAATAGAAAATTCCTTAATATCATTTTGATCTCTTATATATGTGTAAGTATATATGTAAGTTAATCAATAACTGGAGGCAAGAGGCTTATCAGCTACGAGGAAATCAACATATGAATGAACTACCCATCATCAACAGTATATCCCATTATCTTTGCATGGGTGAAGTTACTGTGCATCTTTCAATGTGTCGTTTTACATATAAGCCATGCTCTGTGATAAGGGGGCCGAATGCATCTCATTGATGCATTATACCAAGCAAGTCATCATATAATTGTTGATCCGTAAAATCCATTTTGTATAACAACTGACTAAATCATATGGTAGAATGGTCCCTTGACATTCAAAAAACCCACTGATAAAAAAATTTTCAGTCCATGTCAACCTGTGCGGACAGCACAGGGTAACATGGGTCAATACTTTTTGTAGATGCAGTAAGCCTCCTTTCAAACAGCATGGCTTATATATTTGTATGATGTGTACCACACTTAACCGTGAAATAAGAATGTCACACATACTCTCAAGGACAAATGTCACATTTACATGTTTGTCTGCCGTGTGTTAGAAATACCTTGTTACAGCCCATAGCGCAGCTAAACAAAACAACCAGAAACGTCTTGGAGATGACATCAAAGTGTCAACGACAAACCTGAAACATCTTCCAATGGAATGTACAGCTGAAATTTAAAAACACAACTAGATTTATTTACTTTTATATTCACTGACTGAAAATTTTGAACACTTAAAACAGAAAGGACAGACTGATTATGTAAAGTTTTCTTTTTTTACAGTATTTGATTGGTTTCGCACGGCCGTTATATGCTCTGCTTCCGTTTCGGAAGAGAAGATGAATAATTTGTCATCAAAATGAAGATCGATTAAGTTGCCCATCAATTGATAAGTAAGTCAAAAGCAAACATGCTAAAACCAATGTGAATATAGAGAAAATACTTAAACGATGTTAATAAATTGAAAAATAAAAAAAATGCATATATTATGCCATAGATTAAGGGTTACATAAATTAGGTAACTCTTAAATAATAATTTATAATAATTCAATATTAGTTTTTTTCATGAACATTGGCGAGTTCTGATTGGCTGAAAAAAATTTTTCATAGCTCCATGAAAAAAAAATCAGCAGTGCCGGAACTACTGTTGCAGTCAAACTAATGTTAACAAACATGTATACGATATTTCATAATGTTTTTCGTTCTGTTTTTATATCGAATCCGAAGTTCAAATTGCTAGCTGAATTTATTTTTTCTGAATACTGAAAAAAAAAATCCAACAGTAAATTCAGAGAGAGAGCTGAAAACTCATTGTTACTCTACTGGGTTTAAACAATCTTATTTTCAACTTAATTCTAGCGTATTGAACTTCTAATGATAAATCAACTCAATCTGCAAATGTTCAATACTATAATGACATCATGAATTACGTCATTTTACGTCATGAAGGAGCAGTTTTACCGCGCTATGAAATATCAATGAAAAGTATGGTGGCATATTTCTGCCGCGAGATACGAGATAGCTATCATGATAATTTAAGAGAATTATCGTGATAAAACAAAAAAATTCACGATAAAAATATCGCAATAATGCTAACTCTTATCATGATTTTTTTTGCTTTCGTGCCCACAACTGACATTCATGATACCTATAATTAGATACGGTTTCGGAATACCTTCGTATACAACCTTATGAATTCTCCTTTCCCCTGTACGGTTTCAAAGTTGTTCGTAGGAGGCATTTCGAGTCGTCTTTGTGATTTTACAGACCTCTATCATTCGGGCATTGTCAAAATTTACCAATTAAGCTACAATTGTTAATTAATGATTCGAAATTTTACTGATTGCAATCTTATTAAAGAGTAACTCCACACCAAAATTTTCATTTCAAAATCGGATAAAACGACACTAGAGTATGTTAACAAAAATCTTGTTAACGTTCTGTGATGCTTACTCCACGAGATATAGAGGTTTAAACTTTCGGATTTTCACCTGTGTGAAAGTCGCTAATTGAAAAAACCGTGACTTCCGGTAGTTTGCCGTGATCTCACAAGTGTGAGAAGATAATTATAGTCGCTATATATGAACTAACACTGAAAATTGAGAAAACTGCATGATATTTATAAAGATATAAATCGCTATTTCATGTTTCAATCACTTGTGTACTGCAGAGTTTCAATCTCTTTAGCCCCCGTCACACCAAACTAGGTCTTACAACGTCTTAACCCGTCCTGACATAATCGGAAAACGGGTTACGGTCGGGGATGAACGTATAATTTTGGCCTGATAATGGCTGAAGCCCCCTATCTCACCAAACCTATTCCCAGAAAGTCTTAACCCGGTCAACAAAATCGAAAAACTGGCTGGGATAGGACATGTAATTTCGGTCGGTAAAATGCAAACGCACTGCAGGTTATTGCCCGACCGCCCTGCGTCTCTAATAGGATCGAAGTACAGCAGTTCCGTTCGTAGTACGTCCATCTCGCTTTAAGTACGTTGTTACTCCGTCTAAGCACAGGACGGGATGGATGGCAAAAAAATTTGAGCAGGCTCAAAGTTCTGGATTACCCTTCGTAAAAGGATACTAATACGCCCACTTCGTCTAAAGACGGTTTCAGTCCGATCAGCAAAAAAATTCGGAACAGAGTGAGAACGAGTTTGGCGTGACGGGGGTATATCGCTCTTACATCTACAATCAAACGAAAGAAATTTTGAATGAATTAGCTTAGTGGAGAAAGTACTTATAAAAAGGAATATTTATTCTTCTGGTAACGAACATAAATATTTTGAAATTTATTTCTTGATGTTATTTCAATTGTACCACTACCTAATCAACGAGTTGTAATAGATAAATATAAAAAAAGAAATAATAAATCAAGATAATTGAATCATGTCAAAATTCTCTCCTACTAGGTCGTAGAAGGAAGAAGGAACGTTGCAATGTGAAAAGGAAATCATTCGAGTTAATTTCTAAGGCTGTTTCTACCAAATATAGGACACCGTCGATCATTTAACGGTCTACAAATCCTGCGCAGTCTGATCTTGATCTACACCATCAGTGTCAGCATTTTACATGTCTCCTTCAGCTTGGAAAGAATTAAAAGCCTTGATCTGCCTTAGAAATCTTATCCTCTCTTTAACATTCACGAACAACATGAAATCCAGCACATATCCTGAATTTGCTGTTAAAGTTAAAAAAAAAATTTTCACTCGATCTTCATTTATTTTCCTACGTGCTTTTTTTTCATAATCTCAAATTTGTTTCTTTCATCAACAACAACGTTAAAAGATTGTCTGAATTGCCTCCTGCCTTCCTGTCCTCCATATCATGCAGTAAACATTTTTGTTCGTCTGCAAAATACAGGGTCAGTCCATTTCCTAAATACTGAGACATGTAAGGCGTACAATTTAAAAGGAAATACCAACGTAGACAAAAATTGTTTAACTGTCTTCTCCCGTGTTTCTCCCCGTAATCATATACGAAATAAGAGGTGCTGACCATAAAAGCAGCGTAAATTAAAAATGTATAACTGCGTACAAAATTTTAGTGCGCCAACCTTTTATTTTTAGAAAAGAATTGTGTGTTCCATCCATGTACAAGGACAAAGGGTTAATTCGGTGCCTCTTTTGTGATGATATCGCACCGTTGTGGTCTGACATATTTTTTTTTACCCGGCTTGCAGCTTGAGGTTAACAAGCACTTGTCATAAACATGTCATGTACAAAGTTACTCTTTTGTTTTCACGACCATATTGAACCCTTTTTCGTAAATAATGTAAATGGAATTTGGAATTTTACACAGGTTAAATGGGTAAGTCGAACGTCATAACTTTTGTATTTTCCTCATTCATACGATCTTAAATTAAAAAGAAAAAAAAACGCATAATCTGCTTGTCGAATTTCTTTTCTAACTACTCTCTCTCTCTCTCTCTCTCTCTCTCTCTCTCTCTCTCATATGAAAGAGATGGATAATCACCAGTGAATTTAACATTTATTGCTTGCCTCATTTAAATTTCTGTGGGGCCCCAAGGCTGCTGAGCGCGACTCAATGACCTTTTGCGAACAGTGTATATTAAGATCAGACTGCAAAGAACATGCAATCTGATCTTATGTACAGTGTCCAATGCGGAAACATCTATTTTTGTTTCTCCAAAAACTAGCACTATTCAAAATTTTGCAATCGGCATGAAGGTTTATTTAACCTTTTGAGGATTAATGGTAGATCTGATATTAAGCCATGTCATTTAGTTCAGACAGACAGACAGACAGACAGCAGACTGACAAATAAATAGTCATCTCCTGGCTCGAAATTACGCTTAAACTCGGCACCCGGCATACGATAGGGATTTTTGTGACGAATAAAGTCGTCTCCTGACATGAGGGAGGATAAGGCTGAGAGAAAAAAAGTCAGCATCAGATCAAATTAACAGTACGCAGAAGCCGAAATAAGAGTGCCATCACATCCGGTTTATCGAACATTTCACAAACTCACACAGGTGTGCAAACCACATCTTCGCTTAAAACTCTCTTTCTACGATAGACATTGAAATGCGGTTTTTCTATTTTAAGATGGTTTTCATTTAAGGATTCATATGTCCAAAAAAGAGATTTTGGCTGTAGTTGCCCTTTAAGTCAAAACTACCGAGTTCATCCAAATGATGAATTTTCTATTTATAGATATCGAGAAACGGATAAAACTATCACAATAATTTTATCTCGCATGTCAGCTTCGAGCACGGTGGAGAAATTTTGCGATAAAATATTAAGTTTATCGTGATATTTTTATCATGAAACTTTTCACGATCTTGATAAGATTTCCAGGAAACTTTTAATTTATCGCGATAATTTACCAAAATTATCATGATAGCTATCTCGTATCTCGTGGCAGAAATATGCCACCATAGAAAAGGACAGTAAATAAATACGCAATGTTGGATTTACAAAAAAAGAGCAGTTAGAATTACAATGTATTTAAGTGCATATTTGTTGTCTGTGATATTGAATTATAAGGAATGAAGAGAATTTTTTTTGTTTTCATGGAGGTATGAAAAAAAAACCTAATCACACTTTTGTATGAAACCGCTTCGCGAAACCGCGAAGCGGTTTCATACAGTGTGATTAGGTTTTTTTTTCATACCTCCATGAAAACAAAAAAAATTCTCTTCATTCCTTAAATGTCTGATTTTTACCTACTTACTTTTTTTTAAAGGGATAACTAATAATATAAGACTAAAAGTAGTGTATTATGGGTTTCAAGCCTATTTCCCTATAGATAAAAGACAGTCATCCTGTTTTGTGATTAAGAAGCTTAGCAATCTATTTGATCTTGTAGTGAAAGAGAGAATTACGCTTTCTTCTGTATTTTTCTTTAAAAGTGATCAGACAGTCTAAAACCTAGGTTGATTTTGAAGAATCTGAAGAATTCACACTTGCATTTCGACAGTAATCTTATTTTTGCTTTTTGTGACCAATTAAAGTAATCTCAATGTTTTTACAATAATCACCCTGGTATGTCAAATGTGACAAACAGGTTTTCAGCTGGGATTAGTGGAAGGGGTATAAATGTGGTTGGAAAACTAACTTCTACCAATTCATGAAATAAAGAAAATTGTGTAGAACCAACCACTACTGTCTCTTTCTAACTAGATCTATTTCCAGATATGTACATTTATTATTCTCCTTTTCTTTGCTCTTTTTAACTTAATTAATATTGCTGTATTTTTTTGCAGACATTCTGATTGATTGAAATTTGTATTTTTTTAACTTTACTCATCATACAAGAAACTTTGCATTATCAATTCCACCCAGTTTCATGGTTATTATCTTGTAAACATTATTGAATTACATTTGAAACAGGAATCATCAAATGATTGCTTGGAACTGAAACTTCAATTTTTCATATTTGTACAGACTTTTGAAAACATTAATAATTAACCTCATTGTCCATGCATGATTTTGGAAACATTAGTGATTCATATTTGAAACAGATACTGGTTGCTTAGATAATTATTTTTTCGCTTATTTTAGTTACCTTTGAGATTCTTACAAGACTTTAATAAAGACAATTACTTAAATGATTTAAAAGTGTAAAATGTGTACTGTTATTGTTTTATGTTGTTTAAAAAAAAATGGTTCAGATGCTATGTTATTTTGAATTGTCTAGACTATAATAACAAGAACATCATAATAGTAATAGTGTTTGGAAGAAAGAATTGAAAACATTATAGGAACAAGTTTAAATGTTATATTATTCTCTTTCAGTTCAATTTGCCTTCTCATTTATTGGATCTTTTTTATCAAATCATTCAGAAACTTGAAGAACAGGTTTTGGTGCCTTTTACAGGCTAGCGAGTTTATTTTCTACCTATCATATATTAGCTTTAATTATTGCTTAGATGCTAAAGCTCACTATTTTCAAAAAATTATGTCATTTCTTTGTAGTTCTGATACTTGCTTTATGTACTTTGCAATTCATGAAATAAAGAAGATTGTGTAGAACCAACCACTACAGTCTCTTTCTAACTATTTCCAGAAAGATCCTTTTAATCTTGCGTAACACTAAGACCAAGCGCAAAATATACATAACGGGAAGTAAAATTAAACCGTAAATGTGTTTCATTGTCGCAGATCATATGATAAATGGAAGAAAATCACGTGACTTTTTACACAGATGAAGGAGGTAACAGTTTTGGTGCAGATCATGTAAAAGATGGAAAAAATTACGTGAAAATTGGAGATAATGGAAAAGATAGAACAGATACACATGTGCGAACCTTTGCCGTTAAAGGCACACTAACGGCTGGAAGTATTCGGGAGTCAAAATGTAAACAAATTTCATTTAGCCCTTATCCTGCAAAATGACTAAAATTAAATTTTCAATTCGATGTTGATAATCAAAAACATGCTTTTTCAAAGTCATGTTTCGGGGAACAATATCTCCTTATCGGACAGTGCAGATCAAAGATAAATCGTGCAGTCTGATCTTGATCTACACTGTCCGTAAAAGGTCAGTGAGTCTCGCTTAGCAGCCTATTGGTTAAACCCTTCAAAAGTATGGATATCATTATGTAATCTGACAAAGAACAGTCGCTGGCAGAAAAAATGTACTGTAAAACTAAATAAAAAGTTGCCAACCATAGTCTAGTTCTACAATACATGTTTCTGCCAGCGATGGAACTTTAACAGATTCCATTGTAACACATTATCAGACTCAAAATAAATGGTTTGAATTGAAATTGTCTGCAATTTGACCCTTGAATTGTTTACATTTGACAGCTAGTTGGCCTACCAGTAAACGCTCATGAAATAAATCTAGTATCACGAGTACAAGTGGTTACAAAGTATACTAGAATGACTGCTCAAGGCGTCCTGGGTTCGAAACAGTCCCTCCCCAACCTCTGCTCACGGCAGTTGGGTAACGTTTCCACTGTTCAATGGCCGTACTACTATTATTTACCCGTGATAGCACAAATGTAAAAAAAAACTTACGTTCTGCGATAAGCCTCCGCCAGGCCATTTCTAAACAGCGGTGTATACAGTCACAGATGAATTCCATTTTCGGATTACATGATCTAAGATAGACAAATAAAAACAAACTATAAATGTTTTATCCTATAACTACCCAGCCATTACAAATTTTCTTATCTTACGCACGCTTGAGATAAGCAAAACTCTATATTCATACGCCTCATGTCTAAAACATTGCTGACCCAGATTTCTCTGCGGAGTATTTTTCTGTCAAATTTGATGATCGTAACAAAACTGTGAGTTTCAGGATTTATCTTTAGATTCAAAACAAAATCGTTATATGCAACCTTCTTTGGAACTGTTTTTCGTCTGTGATGTACACAAAATGTCAAAGAAGCGAACAGGCTCCATATAAACTTCAATGTACATGTAAATGCAAGTCTGTTTCAAGTTTCAACACATCATGAATTACAATTCTTGAAATATAAATCTGAGATAAAGAGAATCTGACATACATTGGCTTCTGAGGTAGAATCTTATCGATAACAGAAATGTCATTAAGGCTGTCTTTATAACATTTTTGTAGACTCTTTGAATGACATTTTATCTCAACTACCAATTCATGCCAGTCCTCTATATCTCAAGCCGAGACATACTTAATAAAAAACACGCATAAGCTTTTTTGGAGGTCCAAAACCTTCGGTTAAATAAAGTATTGGCCCACCCATGTAAGTTGGCTACTTACATGTTCTCTGTCTATTTAAAGCAGTATGTCTATTTAAAGCATTATGTTGAAAAAATTGTAACAAGCAACAGCTTACTGTAAAAATGCCATGGCTAATGGAAACAAGTAATAGCTCTTTTTTCAAAAAAAAAACGTTTTATCGAAAGTGATTATTTTCTTTCCTTCGTAGCTAGTCAACAGCGCCAAAAAAAAAGAGCGATCCAGTCAATTTGAAAAGTTGGAGAGACAGAATATTTAAGAAATAATCTTCTTTCTATCGTGGTTTATCGTTCAATAAACCACAGTTGTGAGTTATGAGGCACAATAAATAATCCACGAGGGCGATAGCCCAAGTGGTTTATTCATTGCGCCTCATAACTCACAACGTGGTTTATTGAACGATAAACCACGATAGAAAGAAGATTATTTCGATTCTAACATGACCAACTCTTAATCAAAGGAAAACAAGTTCATACTTAGAGTAAAATCGCGTATGCAGATTATATTCCATTGAATAACTTACTTACTTACTTTATACAGAATGACGTCACTCTACATAGAATAACGTAGATTTTACCACAATTTCGTTGCACTGTGTTTATAGAGCCGAATTCACGTGTCATGTTAGAATAAGCCTTAACCTGCTTCATAAGTCAATTGAAACTGTTCAGCCGATAATAAAAACCCAAATATTGCTACATGTATTTCAAAGTAATTGGGGAGGGTGTATGAATACCTCCTTATCGGACAATGTAGATCCAAGATCAGACTGCACGTTCTGTGCAGTCTGATCTTGATCTACACTGTCCGCAAAAGTTCTAGAGGCATCCTCAGGGTCCTATGGGTTAAAGAAACTCATACCATTTATTATTACCAAAACTATCATCATTGAGATATTTGACGTTGGTAAGGTAGTAGGCTATCATCTGGACATGATTGTAAACTATTAATGGAAGAGAAATGATACATAACCTTGGAAAGGGAGGGGAAACATTTCATACACACTCAAAACCATTGATGATCCCACTTACGACACTTGATTAATGCTTAACTCTTTACAAAACGACGCAATTTTAGACTGTTAAAATCGAAAGCAGTGGCAGACTACAAAAGATATGTGATCTCAAAAACTGAAATTTATTATAGGAGGTGTAGAACATATTGTGGGAAAAAGGAGAAAATGGTGCATTTTATCTGTACTATTTCAGCAAAGCAGACAATGTAGATAAAACATCAGACTGCACGTTTTGTGCGATCTAAACTTGATCTACGCTGGTCGCTACACAAGCAAAGGTTGTAGTAAAAAGCGCTTTTGAAATTTGACGAAACGGAAACGGTGTCCTTGCACTTTAACCCTGTCATTGTCATAAGTGAAAACCGGAGCTTTCGCGGACGGCACAGATCAAGATAGGACTGCTCAAAACACCTTGGATCTTTAAAATATCTTCCACTTGTATAGTCAGGCCTTGAGATGGAAACTAGTTCTTAGTTTCTATGGACTGTATTTCCGACGTCGAAAGAGGTCAAGTTTATTTGAGCAATGCTCTGGTAAAAGGGGGCTTAATCCATCTCCGTGATACACGATACCGGGCAAGTCATAACATAAAATAAATCCATAATAGCCACTCTTTTATACAGCCGACTTAATCATGAGGTAGACTGGTCCTTTGACATACAGAATATTGACCAATAGCGAAAAGTGTCGGCCAAGCAGGCTGACCTGGTCGATACTTTTCGCAGATTCATTAAGCCCCCTATTCACAGAGCATGACTTATACAGTTTGAGCTGAAAGAGTTAAAGTAAACTAAATCCGGTCGAAGCTGATTCGGACCCAAGAAGATTCGGCACGATGCAAAAAAAAAAAAATGGAGAAAATTTGGACCCAAGAAGATTCGGCCCAATTGAGAAGAAGATTCGACCCCAGATAATTAGATAATTTTGTGGCATTTGTCGAAGACAATGCCACTATGAGTTCAATATTGAATTTTGAAGACCATGTATCGTATTTTGTTCAAAGCCGAAGGAAATAAATCCAATTAAACTCAATTTTTCTGAGACAAATGAGTTTTTCGATAGCACTCAGATATGTAATTAGAAATGGCATGTTAAAATACACTGGGTGAGGCCATTGATTGTGGAAATACTTCTTTTTGATTGAAAATAGCTTCACCCGCTCATAGCCTGGATTTGTTCGTCCCATGATTGCACGCTACTCCATTTGATTGTGCATGAATATTTATAGATCGAAATAATTGACTGATTGATTGACTGATTGATTGATTGATTGATTGTAATGTTGGGAATTAGATCTTTACGGCCAAAGATATCTCAAAATCAAAGTTTTCAGGTACAAATTTAATTTTATTCGCTATATTTACATGGTTTTTCTCTCTACCCATCATGCATCCTTCTGTCAAGGGATGTTACTCTTGACTCCTGAATGATCAAAGGGAGACCACTAATATACAAATAATCCTAACTTTCGTAATGAGTACTCTCCCTTCAACCAAAAAAGGTATTATTTTGCTTAGTAGGCTGACTTTCAAGCCAATACTTGAATAATATTTCTCTTTTTCTTTCAAATTATTCATTCCACACAATGGCTTCCTTGACAAATGCCACTCCAGCGTTTTGAACGCTTTGATTTGCATTGTGTTGATATCGTTCTTTTCACTTATTGTTGCGTAACGATAGCAGATTCACCTTCAAACAACTTTAAATTAACGACTGAAACTGCTTTTTAATACTTTGAGATCTATTATGCATACCTGCTCATTAAAGGTGGCCCTTCAGATTTTGGGACGAAAATTTTACAAAAATCAAAAAAAATCATCCTTATACTCCCAAAGCCTTTTAATTTTCATTCATAAAACCCCAGTAGCCGAAACCCATCCGTCAACAAGAGAAATTAGAGATTTACTACGGCCCAGGTGGACACCGACGGGAAACACGGTCTATTTTTAAATGAGCAACTCGCTCATTTACATACCGGAAATACACAGACGAAGTTTCAAACATAGCGTTCGAAGAAGACGTTATGGAAAATAATTTCATGTTTGTTATGTTATGGAATTTAAGCGTCATTAGTCACGTGCCAGTCACTTGACATTCCCACAATGCTTTTTTGATTTCTGGCGCGAAATCTAAAAATAATCTTAAGAGGCTACGTAGCCTTTTAAGGCAACACCATCGAAAAAAAAAATTTTGTAATCTTATGATTATTAATTATTGATGATTTGTATTGTTTTTTCATATAAATTTCAGTGATATATATTTTTTTTAATTTGGTGAGATGTGAAAAATCTAAATACCCACCTTTAAAGACGAAAAATTATTTTGATTAATTTTGCGGTTGATCTTATCTTAATATTGCACCTTTTTTATAATTTTTCCTGTTTAATCTAGTTGTTTAAATCCATTGCAAACTGTCAGACATTTTTTTTCTTGTTGTCATTTCGACTGTGATTATAAGTGGATTGTCTATTTGAATTGGCTGTTTATGAAACGATTTCTGTTGAAATATAAAAAAAGAAGGTCTTGTGTATATTCATGTGAATGTGGGTGTTTGTGTGTTAGTTCATGTTTGATCTTTGACAACATCTGATATCATTCCACGAGGGGTTGTTGCATAAACTCAGATATGCTGGAAAACAGTTCAGTTACAAAACGTCAATCAAAAAAATGCAAAACGAAAAATTCAAATGATTTACTTATCAGTAATGCAGTTAAGGTTTATGTCAAGAGGTGACAGGGGTTACGGTAAATATCAAGTTTGGTTAATTCTGTACTACACAACCCTGGGTTTTAATCGATCCTGAGCAAAAGAGCTTGCGAAAACATTTAAGGAAGAGGAGAAAATGCTGGTAACCAGAATTTTCTCCGTTTCTCACAATGTTTTCTACATTTGTAGAGACATATTTCATCATATGAATCACATTTAATGTGTCATCTGCAATTTGGACAAGTTTTAAATTTTCTCCTGGTAAAGGGTTAAATTGATATAAGGTAAAGTGTGAAAGATAATGGAATGAGATACTGTAAAATAATGGTTTTCAAACCTTTACCTGGCTTTCGTAGCAAATACCTGTCTCTTTCAAACATAAACATAATTAATGACTACTTTAACGGTCTCAGTACTCCCCCCCCCCCCCGGAAAAAACGTACATTTAAATTGAAATAGTAAAAAATGGTATGGAAGACCCAAGTATTAAAAAGTAAAAGCAGTCATTTCTAAAAATTTTTGTTTAAGCGAAACTTCTAATTCATTTAACGTTCGGCCAGAATCTTATTAAAAGTTGGATAAAAGTAACACAACTTTAGCCGATAAGAAATGGCGATAGTAGAACACGTCAATCATCATCAAGTCTAGTAGAAAACTTCTATAAAATATGAAGATTACGATGACGTTTTAAAAACTGGTTCTATTTGTATAGATACTTCGCTAAAAAGCGATTAATCAACGTGGACCGAATTTTCTCAACCTCAGGGCCGAATCCTCTCAACTTTTGGGCCGAATCTTCTCGAAAATCGATGGTCGGCGTTGGGCCGAATCTTCTTGGGTCCGAATCTTCTGAAATACAACTAGATCCGTACATAAGCATGTTGAATATTATTTACCCATGGTCAAAAGCAAATCAAAATCAAATCATTTTGCATCACTTGAAATTCAGAAGTGAAACCTGAATGAAACAACATAAAAAGCTACAATTTTTACCCGAAAACGCGAACGCCCACCACTTCCCTTTTACGAAAACGAAAGAGGAAGTAAAACTGGAAAAAACACAAATCTGCAAGGGAGATAACCCAAATAAGAAATACGGAAATTTACCTGATACTTCTAATCTCCCATCGTTTTCAGCAATAATAGCAAGATTGGCATGTTTACCGCTTAGTGCAGGACCTGTGTTCTCGAGGGGTTTCACAATGCCAATGTTTGAAATCAAATCCTATAATTGAATTTAATTTCAAATGATCGAATAAATAAGAGGGTCGCTCACGAATACATGTTTTCCTAGAAAGAGTTGGCAGTAGGTCGCTTTAGTTTCACAATCCGAATAAGAACGAAACGAGGACGGACTGTGCAGATATCTCATGTCAAATCAAATTATGACAGCCATTTTTTTTTTTAAACAAGGTATGGATAGTGTTAAATACTCTACTCAGGTAGACAAACAAACACCTCGGTCGTTAGAGTGACTAGGCCATTGCTCTGAAGGTCGTGAGTTTGAACACCAATGACCACTTTTGTCATGTTTGTTTCTAGGGGTCCTGCGTGGCTCAGTGGTAAAGTGTAGGACTCGCAACCTGGGTTCGAGTATCACTGGAAGCACTGGGCCTATTGTGGGCGTGTCTTTGGGCAAGACACTTCAGAGCCCTAGCATATAGGCTGGTGTTAAAGCGAAGGACATACGTGAATGAGCGATGTGTCGCCGTGATGCGAATGAAATAATGTTTAAAGCAGCGTTGAACACCATTCAATAATGATAATAAGAGTAATGATAATTTTTAAACACCCCCCCTTCCAAAAAAGATATATAAAAAAAAAAGTAAATATTCTCAGACTCTCCCAAAATAGGTTTTCTTTACCAAATATTAATTTGTCCCCAAACAAAAACAAAAAAATGATTTTAAAAAAAAAAAAAAAAAAAAAAAAAATATATATATATATATATATATATATATATATATATATATATATATATATATATATATATATAGTTTTACCCCTTCAGCACCAAAAGCAAAGCCTGTGACCTATTCGGACGGCATAGTCCGAGATCTTAAGATACATAATCAGCTATGTTAAAGCTGTTACTTGAATTAGACGGGTTAAGTCGCGAAACTTTGGGATGTAGGTCAAGTCGAATAACCCATTCAACGTCATAGGCGAAAACATTGGTTTTTGCTGACAGAATGGATCAAGATCAGACTGCACTTGTTACTTCAAACCTCTGAGATTCAAAAGAAAAAAAAAACTGTCCTGGTATAAGTTGGTTGTATCTAAGCTTACGGAATAGGTCAAGTTAAAATGAGTGATGCTCTGACAAAAGGGGTCTTAATGCATCTCCGTGATGAATTATACCAAGTAAGTCCTCATAGAATTATGGATCATAAAGTCCATTTTGTGTAAAAAACCGACTGAATTATGAGTTATACTGATCTTTTGGGCTACAGAAAATTGACCAACAGCAAAAAGTTTCGGCCCAGGTCAACCTGCGCATAGTGCGCAGGCTGCCCTGTGTCGATACCTTTTACAGATACATTGAGCCACCTCTTCACAGAGCAAGGATCATAATTGGCCTGCAACACGCGAAAAGGGGCATTCGGACATTTGCGTAAAGTGTCGTCTCGGATCAGCCTGCGCAGTCCGCGCAGGCTAATCCGAAATGACACTTTCCGTTTTTATGTAATTTTCTGTTTTGCACAAGTCTGCTGTAGCACAAAATCTAATGTAGTCGTAAAGTGCCGTCTCGGATTAGCCTGCGCGGACTGCGCAGGCTGATCCGATACGACACTTTACGCAAATGTCCGAATGCCCCTTTTCGCGTGTTGCAAGCCATATATTATATTTTTGGCTGATAGAGTAAGGCAGCCTTTGGTTAACCATAAACCTGCTAAATAATTGTAATGAAACTTTGAAGTCGATACTTTCAACTTTACCTATTTCATAGGTATTTTTTGGGGGGGGGAAAAATCTCCTTATCGGACAGTGTAGATCTAAGATCAGACTGTACGTTCTGTGCAGTCTGATCTTTGATCTACGCTGTCTGCAAAAGGGTCTCTGAATGGCGCTTTGCAGCCTAAGGATTAAAAAATATGTATCAAAGACTTTCTTATCTCTAATATACACTGCCTTTGTCTCTAAGTCTGTACTTTTAGCGACCTGACATCGACATAATTATGTTTCAAAAACATCCCCCTTTTCGACTTTAACTCTAGTGCCAACTATAGATAAACAGCTGAAAATACAGTCTACTGAAACACAGAAAGATTTTTGTCTTTAAGGCTTGACTAACACGAGGACGATATAGGTCAGACTGCAGGTTCAGTGCAGTCTGATCTAAATCTATGCCGTTCGCAAAAAGCCCCTGTTTTCGTCTATGACGCCAAAAGGTATAATCGAATTCAACATTCCAGCGTTTCGTGACTTAACCCTGAAAATACAGACACCTTTATAATGGCGGGTTATACACCTCAAGATCAGACTCCTTCAAGTATTTATTCTGATCCAGAACTTACCCTGCGCTATATGTAGGGAAGCTGGAACGAGACATTGTAGAGACTTTATACAGACTTTTTATTTAAAAGTAAATAACTATTTCAGTCAAGCTGGCTAGGGAATAAGAATCTCTGATAAGACAATGAAAACGGGAAATCACGAAATCGTGTTGAAAAACACCTGCGTCTTTCTCACCAATGGTGACATGTAGAAGACCTGCTTATTGAGACGTATACCTGCGTATAGTACAAGTGGAGCAAAGAAAGAATGGTGACTTCTGCTTATACAAGGAACTTAGGCTTGACAACACTACATTTTGCCCAGAAAGGCGGTATTTCGTTATGCTAGGTTCCCACTATCGCGAGATTAGTTACGAGAGTCACGATTCGCAATCCGCAGCTAATCGTGAAACTTTGGGGACTTTTTTGGTTTGGATACGAGCGAATACGTGAGGAAACGATGAGTTGTGTTTGGATGCGATATAATTGCGATTGGTCAATTTCACTTCACACGACCTATGACGATCTGGTCATACGTTCGTATACGATTCATTCCGATCCGATAAGACTGTCCAGTTCAAGGCTGCGATTGAATCCCGATTCGATACTATTAATACGAACGAGGGTCACGAGTGATGACGATGTAATACATGCAGATACGTGTGGATAGGTCCAGATACGTTTAATGCGAACCATTGCGCTCTGTTTCGCTAAGATACGATTGCTATCGCCATGCGTTTCACGATCATATCCGAGGGAGAGCTGCGATTGGACCCCGATGAGTATATATGGGCCACGACTGTCCATAGACTTCGTTGTTTTTCTTGAATACTGACTGCTGTGGAGAGTGATAATGTTACATTTGCAGTATGCAGACATTATCACCAGAGAGGAAGAAGACGGGCAGCTACCAGAACAGCAACAACCACAACCCGCAAGGGTCAGGAGAGCGGTAATCAGACAGTAGTTTTGGACGTGACCATTGCTCGTAGACGAAAGAGGCCAACAATTCGGTTAGTTTGTAGCCTCCAGGAAACATCCTACAAAAAATTGAAGTTATCTTGATGATAGAAATATCAAATAGACCTGCACATGATGTTTAGTTGAGAAAAGGATATATACAATACCACAATTTTCTATTTAGATTAAATTTGTTTTCCGAATGAGAATTACTCTGTTTTACCCTTCTTGTACACCATAGAAATGTTCCATTCCGAAGAAAAAATAAGTGTATTCAAGCATTTTTGCTGCAAATCTTTAGGATAAATTTTAAACGAAATTTTTCTCTATTGTCGACCTCCCCTTTCGGCCCGACCGATCCAGGCTTGCAGGCTTTTGGAAAGGCTTCTTGAGATGTTTCCAGAATCGTTGGTGTTGAAAAGCTGATACAAGTACAGGCTGAATGATCGATATTGAAGGGAGTATGTTCGTTTTCAAGAGCACCTTGTACTGCTGCTACATTTCTAACTTCGATTGTTCCTATGTGAGGGATCAAAAAGGAAAACTTATCCTATCCTATTATCCGGCAAATTGAAACAGAGCGTGGCCTTTGCCTTGTCCAAAATGGGTCCCAATCAACACGATTGAAAAGTAAGATTTGATGCGATCTGCTGCGTTTTGTTACAAATCAATACTATTAGATGCGATTACCACGATTGAAAATCAATCGTGTTGATCGTAGAAAATTTTTTGACAGCCAAAAATTTTGATACGATTAACACGATTGCCACGAGTAACATCAAGTTCTGATACGACCTGATAAGATCATCACGACTTGCTCACGATTAAGACCACGATTTCAATCGTGGCGTGAATCGTGATAGTGGGAACCTAGCATTAGGAAAAGTCATAAGAACGCGATTGTTTACTCTTAGTTTAGGGAAGAATACGCAAATACAACATAAAATTATTTGCGATCTCTATAATTTGAGCCTGTGACCTTCCATGCCAATAGCTTGCCATGTTCTAATTTTTCATTACTTTCCTCTGTAAACTGTCTCAGGATCGCCGTTATCACGG
The DNA here is from genome assembly GCA_946811185.2 of Hippopus hippopus. Taxonomy (NCBI): domain Eukaryota; kingdom Metazoa; phylum Mollusca; class Bivalvia; order Cardiida; family Cardiidae; genus Hippopus; species Hippopus hippopus. The sequence continues at coordinate 47,007,412 of OX328100.1, forward strand.
AACAAGGGTCAAATACGTTTTAAACACCCTGAATAGATCAGAAAGTTGCATTTATAACTCCATCGGTGGAATTGTCCCATCCGACAGAGCTTCTGTTTGATACTTTTTTTTTTTTCAAACGAACCAGTCCCATTAAAAAGAGTTTCTATTTGAAACTATCATTTCCAATGAACCAGTCCTTTCTCCATGAGTTTCTGTTTGAAACTATTATTTCAAATGAACCAGCCCTATCGAAAAGAGTATGTATTTGATACTTCTAATTTCAAATGAACCAGTCCTTTCTCCATGAGTTTCTGTTCGAAACTGTTATTTCAAATGAACCAGTCCCATTTTAAAAAGTTTCTCTTTGATGCTACTATTTCAAATGAATCAGTTCTTTCTCCATGAGTTTCTGTTTGAAACTATTATTTCAGACGAACGAGTCCTGTCTCAAAGAGTTTCTGTTTAAAAACACTATTTCAAATGAACCAGTCCTGTGTCCATGCATTTCAATTTAACTCTTTACCAAACGACACAATGTTGGACTAAACTAAATTCAAAGCATTTGCAAACGACAAATTAAATGTAGCTCAGATAATGATTTCTGTACTTGATAGAGTAGAGAACATTGTGGGAAAAGGAGAAAATGCTGGTTACCAGCATTTTCTCCTTTTCCCATGATGTTTTCATAAGCTTTCTCCTTCAGGGTCGTTAAATCAAGGGATTGTTAGGTAAAGGGTTAAAATCATTCTTTGAAATGAACAGTCTTATCTTCAAGAGCTTCTGATCAAGTAGTTGTGCCTTCGCGCGTAGTAAAATTGCTGTTTCTGGTCCTCGAAAACATTTGACGACTGTTTCATTTTTAGCGGATTTGCTATATAGCAAATCCGCTTACTGTGATCGTTTTGACCGGAACCAAATACATCATGCGTAACGACGCATGCGTGCTCAGTTTCAGTTTTGCATGGCTGGTGAATGGGACGAACAACGCAGATCTACAAATGATATTCAGCTCTGACTTTGAACAAATCATACAAACTATGTTTGATTCCTCTATCAAAATTTCGTCAAAACTACAAAAATTGTCAGTTTGAAATACTTTACATACTTAAACAAAGTTCGTCCTCTTTTTTTCACTGAATATTGCCATATGCATATAAATATCGTTTACACAGCCTCTCCTTCCCCGCCCCCCCCCCCCCCCCCCGTTACAGAAATGTTCATTAATAACTTGTGTCGTCTGCTGTCGAAATAAACGAGGAGATTAAGCAATAGTTTTCTCAATGAGATTACATTTTTCAACTTTGCGTTATATCAAATATCTTAAACTGTTCAGATAGCTAGCTAGAATTTGGCCGTAAATAATTTAAAACCCTTTCGATAACGAATACGCAGAACGGTTGAACTAAAATTCCAAAGCCCTTGAGTGCGTTGTCCCGGTATAGACTCCAAAGAACTCGCGTACGCTATATAACAAAATGGATCTAAATTAACTATAAAGCGTTTTCGTAAATAATCAACAACAGAAATTAACGAATTATAAAGCGTGTAAGTATACTGACAGGAATGATAATCAACTCGTAAGACTTTCGGTGCAGATGAGCCATTTTCAAGCTGCAAACAGCCGGGGTATTCCGGCACAATTTATGCCGGAACTACTTTAACTCAAACGCTTTGGAATGCTTTCAACTTAAACGCTTTAGAGTTTTAGATCCACGACACAGAACCCATAAAGTCGATTCGGCACCTTGTTAGATACCACCCTTCGTACAGCACTATCGATGAATTTCCGCATTGTTTGAAACATTTCTGTGAAGCGTTTAAAGAAATGAAGATCCTGTAGTCTACAAAAAAATTATTTGACGTTTGATTTATGCAAGACTGCTTCCAAGATTTCTCTCCAGTTATCGATGGGACATAAAGAAACCATTCGAATGTATACTGTGGATTTTTGATGGGAAATAGTGTCCTTCTCAATTAAATAGACACCCACTAACTTAACCTGGACTTTAAGCCTCAGAGACTCAAATGTCTTCAAGGTGTAAAAGTCCAATCATAATCCTTCTAATACGACTGAATTTTATTTAGTCACGTTTCATGCAAAAGACTAAAAAAGAGGACAGAATTTGAAGATAGATGTATGATAAAGGGTCCACAGGTATGCATCTATATGTCTTACTATTTGGACATGTAGATTTAAGTTTTTTGATATATTTTTTATGCTTGGAAATTGAAGTACATGTACACAGAGCAAATTGAACATTTTCGTACTTCATTTAATAAAGTACATGTATATTTATGATGAACTTGCTGCTCAACCCATATTAGAGACAGTTCTTTGCTTCTTGTAAACAGCAAGTAATTCAAACCTCAGAATGAAAGTATGCCTATAGTTTTTAAAGTTTTATAGAGGGACCAATTCCTTTAACCCTTAGGCTGCTAAGTGCTACTCAGGGACCTTTTGCAAACAGTGTAGATCAAGATCAATTTGTCCCAAAGGTGCAGTCTGATCTCTGATCTATACTGCCCGGTAGGGAGGTATTTTTCCCCAAAAAAGTAACTTTGAAATAGAAATATTTGGATTTGTACTATCGACTTGAAAGTTTCATTTTAGTTATGTAAAGGTCAATTTTTACTTTGCATGGCAACTTGTCACACTGAGTGTGATCTTGGTCCATTCTAGCTGCTTTAGTGCCTTCAGCTGTACCCAGGGCAGGGATTTACAGATATATAAAAACAAATAATTTCTGGACTATGTTCTTCCAGGTGATAAGTGATTATTTTAATTATTTTCTTTAGACCATAAACATGGATTCACTCAAAACAGCATTGGATGTAATGATTAGCCTTTTTACCATGTTAATATTGAATTTCAATTATCTCATAATACTACATCATGTTTTTTTTTGCACTTGTCCCTGCAATGGTTCAATTATGTAGTATAACTCAAATTCACAAAGACGTGGCTCAAAACTTCAAAAAGGAATCTAGATCTCTATTAAAGGAATAAAACTTACATAATCACTGACAAAATTTCAAAATCCCATCACACTTTAACTGTAACTTTCAATATTAATTGACTCTGAAGTCCACTTTTGAGATTGTACTTATTCACACCTGCATTTTTTGACTGAATAGAAATAGACCAAGAATGTGAGTTTGCATATTACATGTAGGTCTCTTATGTTTAATGTGATACTCATAAAATGAACTTGAAATTATGAAGTACATGTATTAGTCCATTTTTATAGTTAAGTATAACACCAGTTTTTTTTTTTTTGTTTTTTTTCAAACTGTGTATGATAATCTAAGTTCAGACTGCACAGAATATGAGGTCTAAGCTTGAATCTATACAGCCCATGTTTTTTTTTTTTTTTTTTTTATATATTTTCATTTTCACCAATATATAGTGGTGAAAGGACATAATCTTGTTCATTTATTTAGTGAGGTTCTGTAAGACTGTGGCTGATTGGTGAAGGTGTAGGATGGGTTATTCCGGGTTTCATCCTCTCGTAGTTGCCAGGATTTTGTAGGAGTGCCTATGGACAAGACACTGCAGAGAACCAGCCAAGCCCTAGTAAAACCCAAGCGGTACACAAATAATTGTCACTGTAGGACTGAAACTGTGTTGAAACTAATGTAACCACCAGAAATCAGTCAAACGTCAAATTACTCTTGAAGGTAGTTACAATTAATTTTAGGTTTTGTGCCAGTGCATGATTTAACCTTACTTTTTTTTTTTTTGTGAAATCATTATTTTCTTGACTTGTGTCTTTATAATGATACAAAGTGAATTTTCATTTATGTAACAGAAGGAAGGTGTATTCAATATTCATGAATTGCACATGGCCTAAATCTTAGAAAATACTGAACACACCATTTAGTTTTCACCTTTCAGACTATTACATAAAACCTTTTAGTTCAGAAGTAAAACCAAGAATATTCTTTTCGAAAGGAAGAAGAAATCATTGTATCTGAAGAATCAAATTATTGTTTCTAGTTTGATTTTGTATTTCGTTTTGAAATTAATGGTTTCAATTTGTTTAGTAATTAGTAAGAACCCTTGAAGGGATTCCTAAGTGTTAAAGTCATGGAAAGGACAAAGTGCTTTCAGTAAGAAATTACATACAAAATGCCATTGTTTCTATTTCACTGCGAGGACTCCAGTGTTTTTTTAACTCTTTACCACACAACAGAATTTTAGACTTGTCCAAATGGAAAGCACTTGCTGATAACAGAATCTTTGTGACTCAAAAAATGAATTTTATTTTTGGAAGGTCAGAAGACATAGTAGGAAAAGGAAAAATGCTGGTTACCACCATTTTCTTTTATTCCCAAATTCTTTTTAAAAGCTTTCTTCCTCAGGGTTGTTAAAAGTCGGGATTATATGGTAAAGGGTTAAACTAAACCATACTAGTTTAAAAACAATACATGCTTTATACTTCAGAATGAGGACAATTTGTTTGTTTTGTAGCAAGAGTAGAATAAGATCAGACCACTTAACATAGTAAAATTCCACTCCTGTAGGCACAATTAGATTTGAATCGTTTGCAGTATATATGATTACACCTACTATATAGAAGTTTAGAAAGTGTTGTGTTTATAGTCTGACTAGATTTGTAAAATGCTGTTTTAAAAATCAAGACCTTGATATCTGAGTATAGAAGTTTCAATATATTAAAAGAGTCTTGCATAATGATGAATAATAATAATTTTAGAAATGCTTAAAATATTATGGTAAAGAAAAATATACCGGTAGTCATCATGTTTAGTGTATCTATTTAAGCTCACATGTTTACAAACCCTAGGGTGAGCTGTTAATATTTCTAATCGGACTTAAAGTATAATCTCAGACAAAAACCGCCTTCACTAGTTCTACTGAAAACCCTTGATTTTTAGTATCGCTAAATAAAGCTCAGCCAATTGGATAAGTTGTTTCAAAAGTTTTTCTGAACATCCCTCAAAATGGGATGATATAGCCACACTTACCTACTTAAGTTAAAACACATTATAATCTTTATGGTGTTATGGAATGGGGAAAATGACTTTAGTAAGAATGAAAAAAATAAAAAAATCTGTTTGTCTACCAATGTTTTCAAAAACTTAAGAGCTACAATTTGTGAGGCTGACAGAAATGTCAGATAAAGATTAATTGAATGGTGTTTAATGTTACTTTCAACATTATTTCAGTCATATAACTGCTACAGCTAGCTTATTTATGTATGTCTGGGTTTCTGCAGTACTAGGCTAGGGCTCTGAAGTGTCTTGCCTAAGGACACTCCCACAGAAAAATATGGTGCTTCCAGTGAGGCTAGAACCTAGGCCATCAGATAACAAGTTCTAAACTTTACTGGTAAGTCATGCAGGACTCCAGATCCACATTTAACTTTTGTAAGATTGTTCAGATTAGTCTATGTCCACCATCTATGCAAAAATTACATTTTTGTTTTTTAATCAAAAACGGTAATCAAATGGATGCTATTTCATTATTCATTCCTTCCCAATATGACATGTTTAAGGCTCTTTAAATGTATCTGCAGACAACAATTCAGAAACTGATACAAATGAGCTGAAGTTCACTCATGTGATTGAAAATACTGTTGGAACAGGAGAAAATACTGTTTACCAGAATTTTGTACTTGTCCCATGATGCTTTCAATTGCTTATTTTTTTCAGGGTTATTAACACGAGTGTTCAGTAAAGTGTTACAATAAACCCCAATCAAAATTTTGACCAGATCCAGTTGTCAGATGCCAAGGAAACCCGACATGGATATGATGTATATTGGTCTATCCCACACATTGATATAAATGTAGCTTGTGTTTGTATAAGGGTACACTTATACTGTCTTGCTATAGAGCAAGCTTTTGTAACAATGTGGTAGAGCATTTGCCTTGGGAGTTGGGACCTAAAGGTTCTGGGTTCAATCCAAGCCTTTGGGGGGCTATTTAACAGAACTGTTACAGGTACATGTAATCAGCTTACGGTTTGTCCAAACATGGCCTATATTTGACCCTTGAATTTTGTGTCATACAAAGTTAAATTGGTTGAATTTTTGAGGACTTTTCTTTTTTTAGTCCATTAACACACAATAAGTTCTATGTTTTATGAGTCCTGTGAAAAAGGGCTTATGAAAACAGTGTTGGAAAATAAGACATCAGTATTTCTTTTCTCTTTTCTTCCAGAATTTTTTCTACCCTTTACAAATACAAAACACATAATCTGAGGGCTCCATATTTATTGAATTGTTTGTTAATGCTCTAAATAGGGAGCTATTTAGTTTTTAGGACACAAATCAAATTTATTTTGTAAAAGACCAATAAATACTACCAGATATACATTTCTTTTCATATAAAGTGTAAAGTTAAATTCAGCAAAATGATACAATTTTTGGCGTCTGATAATGGAATTGTAGACTACTTAAGCAGTAGGTCACTCTGTTTATGTTTATTACACCAGATATGACGTCTTGATACCGGTTTGAATATAAATCCTTGTAGAAGGTGGGCGCATGTTATTGGTTAAGTGTCATTCCCGCAAGACTTTGCAAAACTGTGACATGAAATCTAATGATACCCAAGGAGGCTGTGTAGCCCACTAAAGGCCCAGTAAAGACTGAAATATCAAAGCAGGTGTAATAGTACATTTTAATTTAAATCATACCATTTAAAAGTATGGAAAATATTATGGAGATGACATTCTGCTGTTGTGTTGTCTGGCCATATGTTAGTTGCTGGCAGAAAAAAGAATTTTAAAATCAGGCAAAAAGTAAACAAAAGACACAGCTACCTGGCAGGGTTTCACCTAGTTTTGAAATTAACTTCTCTGTCAGCGACTAACAATCGGACCGACCGTACAATGACAGATTGTCATCTTCACAATAATTTCCATACTTTTAAATGGTATAATATAAATTCAAATGCATTTAGACATCCGCTTTGTTTACCTTTGGCCTTTATTGTTACTTTAGGGAAATATCAATTCAGATAATTTTTCTTTCTAAATCTTATCGTTCTTCTTTATTAACGTTTTTCCAGGTGTAATTCAGTAAGTCATTTTTGAGTTTGTTGAGAGTATGAAAATCTGAATAGTTGGTTTTAATTTGGGAGAGTCAAACATTTTGTCCTCTGGTAAAGAGTTAACAAGAAGGTACAAAAATTTCATATTGCGTACATGTGTAAGTAGCAATATATTGTACTCTTTGACCAAATTTGTTCATGATTGCTGAAACTGATTGACAGCTGTAGACCTTAACACTTTGTTTTTACAGAAATAACATTATATAGCATTGTCCTATTTTGTATAGTATTTTATTCTCACTCATCAACAACTGAAGTGTTCTATATATTTGTCAAATAACTTTCACTTACATAAATCCATCTAGGTTTTTTTTTTTTTTTTTTTCAGTCCTCTGCGTGTTTACAGTCCTAAATATAACACTAGCATAAAAAAAAACATCAAATTGTTGGATCAAATTACTACTCTAATAAGTAGTAAAATAACAGTTGCTGCCCAGCGCATTTGGTAGAACAACTTCGACTCCCATTGCCCTTGCTTACTCTACTAATTACTTACATATTATACCTGTATTGCATATGATAAATTTTTTTTTAATTTTCATTACATCAAATCATAGCTTAAAACTGTTCAACAAATCCGCATTTCAGGACTTTCAGTCCTTTGATTCTATGGTAAAATTAGGCTATTGGAAGACGGCAAATCCTAGTATTTTCTTATCGCGTTCTAATATCTAACCCTTCACTGAACGATCCCGTCTGTAACAATCTAATAGGAAAAGGTTTTTAAATTATTGGTAACTATCATTTTCTCCTTTACACACGATGTTTCTCTACCTTTCTAAAAACAAATCTCATTACAGGCTAATACAATCTGTACGTCAGTTTGGAAAATCTTTGGCGTCGGGTAAAGAGTTAAGATGCCAAATAGATAAAATAGATGAAAGGTACACGATACGTAAAAGTAAAGAGAATCCAACAGTTTAGTTGGTTAAAACTATCTCACAAAATATCCGCTAGTTGCTTGATTAATTGAATGGTTTTTTACGCCGCTTTCACTATTATTTCAGTCATATCATGTCGACGGCTGCCTTATTCATGTATGTCCTTAATGTTGCCAATACAATGCTACGGCACTGAAGTGTCTTGCCAAAGGAAACTTCCAGTAAAAACCTAGTGCTCCCAGTGATAGTGATCAAAGATTAGGCTGCAAGTTCTGTATCAACCACCGTTTTCTTGGGCCAGTATTCACCAACTATTATTCTAGATTCAGAAGGTAAGGCAGTTTCTGATTTTCTTTTTAATCGGGAGGTGGAGGTTGGGAAAGGGAGTGGCAGATGATTTGTCATAAAGAAAAGTTATAACGATGTGACTATCTACTCTTGATTGGGAAAAAAAAGTCCTACGTAAATAATTTCCCTCCATTGTGATTCGGAAAACGACCTCCAAAAACCATAACTGAGCCATTCAATTAACTGAGGTACCCGATATTTTGTATTTAAGTATCTACCAAACAATCCCAGGTTTTTACGACCCTGTTAAAAAGGCTTTTACAAACATAGAAGGAAAAGGAGAAAATGCAGTATTTTATCCTTTTCCCACAATATTGTCTACCATCAAATTGTCTGCAAATGCATTGAACTTGGAAACGTCCAAAATTTGTCGTTTCATAAAGAGTTGTAATGTATAAATTTATCCCTTATCCCTTGTAACAAAATAAATCCTACCCCGTATCAAATGGTACAGAAATTATATAAAAGAAATAACAAAAACTGGATTATTCCTCGTTTTTTCTATTGCTGTCTGAATTTTAGTTTGAAAGCCATCTTCACACGAGAAAAATGGATAAGCCTGTATTAGTATTTTTAAACAGAAATTGAGCAACAGAATCACATTGGATTTCATTTTAAGATTAGTTGACAAAACGGCCATGGTTTTTTTCGATATCAGTATCTTTATATCTGTTGAAGACTATTTTTTGTTAAAATGTACGAAGTGGTTCCAGTAAGTTTATTTCCTTCAGTATCTTTATATATGTGAACGCTAGTTTGTATCAGCATATACTAAACGGTTCCAGAAAGTTTATTTCCTTCAGTATCTTTATATCTGTAGAACACTAGTTTATGTCAAAATATACTAAGCGGTTCCAGGACATTTATTTCCTCTAGTACCTGTATATATCTGTAGAACACTAGTTTGTATCCAAAAAATACTAAGCGTTTCCAGGACATTTTTTTCCTTAAGTATCTTTATATTTCTGTAGACCACTAGTTTGTATCGACATATACTAAGCGGTTCCAGTATGTTTATTTCCTCCAGTATATATTACTTGTTTATATCAAATTATACTAAGCGGTACCAGTATCTTTATTTCTGTAGAACACTAGTTTGTGTCAAAATGTACTAAGCGGTTCTAGTATCTTTATATTTCAGTAGAACACTAGTTTATGTCAAAATATACTAAGCGGTTCAAGTATGTTTATTACCACCAGTTTCTTCAGAACACTAGTTTATGTCAAAATATACTAAGTGGTACCAGTATGTTTATTTCCTTCAGTATCTTTATATTTCTGTAGAACACTAGTTTACATCAAAATGTACTAAGAGATTCCAGTGTGTTTATTTCTTTCAGTTTCTTTATATCTGTAGAACACTCGTTTATGTCAAAAAATACTAAGCAGTTTCAGTATCTTTATTTCCTACGGGATCTTTGTATTTTGTAGAACACTTGTTTATATCAAAAATGTATTGAGCGGTTTCATTTTTTTTTTTTCCCTCCAGTATCTTTATATTTGTAGAACACTCGGTTTGTGTCAAAATGTACTAAGCGGTTCCAAAATGTTTATTTCCTTCTGTATCTTTTATTTTCTGTAGAACACTAGTTTGTATCAGCATATACTAAGCAGTTACTGTAAGTTTATTTCCTTTAGTTTCTTTAGAACACTAGTTTATGTCAGAATATACTAAGTGGTTCCAGTATATTCATTTCCTTCAGTATCTTTATTTTTTTTAGAACACTAGTTTATGTAAAAATATACTGTGTGGTTCTAGCATATTTATTTCCTTAATTTCCTTCAGTATCTTTATTTCTGTAGAACACTAGTTTATGTCAAATATACTGGTACCAGTTTGTTTCTTACCTTCAGTATCTTTTTTTTTTCTTTTGAACACTAGCTTATGTCAAAAAATACTAAACGGTACCAGTATGTTTATTTCCTTCAGTATTTTTGTATCTGTAGAATACTAGTTTATGTTAAAATGTACAAGCGGTTCCAGTATGTTTATATTTCTGAAAACCACAATTTATGCCAAATTGTTCTAAGCGGTACCAGTATGTTTATTTCCTTTAGTATCTTTATATTTCTATAGAACACTAATTCATGTCAAACTGTTTTAAGCGGTTCCAGTATCAATATTACCTCTAGTTTCTTTAGAACGCTAGTTTATGTCAAAATATACTAAGAGGTTCCAGTATGTTAATTTCTTTCAGGATCTTTATATTTCGGTAGAACGCTAGTTTATTTCAAAATGTACTGAGGGGTTCCAGTATGTTTATTTCCTTCGGTATCTTTATTTTTCTGTAGAACAGTAGTTTGTATCAGCATATACTAAGCTATTCCAGAATATTTATTTCCTCTAGTTTCTTTAGAACATTAGTTTATGTCAAAATATATACTAAGTGGTTCCTGTATACTAGTATTTATTTCCTCCAGTATCTTTATTTCTGTAGAACACTAGTTTATGTTAAAATATACTAAGTGGTTCCAGTATATTTATTTCTCTATTTCCTTCAGTATCTTTATTTCTGTAGAACATAAGTTTATGTCTAAAAATACGAAACGGTACCAGTTTGTTTCTTTCCTTAAGTATCTTTATATCTGTAAAACACTAGTTAATGTCAAAATGTACTAAGCAGTTCTAGTAAATTTATTTCCTCTTGGTATATGTCAAAATTTTTAAACGGTACCAGTATGTTTATTTCCCCCAGTATCTTAATTTCTGTAGAAAACTAGTTTATGTCAAAATAAACTAAGTGGTTCCAGTATATTTATTTCCTTCAGTATTTATATTTCTGTAGAACACCAGTTTATGTCAAAATGTACTTTTCCTTCAGTATCTTTATTTCTGTAGAATACTAGTTTGTGTCAAAATGTAGTAAGTCGTTCCATTATGTATATTTCCTTCAGTATCCTGATATTTCTGAAAAACACTAGTTTATGTCAAAATGAACTAAGCGGTTCCAGTATGTTTATTTCCTTCAGTATCTTTATATTTCTGTAGAACACTAGTTTATGTCAAACTGTTCTAAGCGTATCCAGTATGTATATTTCCTCTAAATTCTTTAAAACACTGCTTTATGTCAAAATATACTAAGTGGTTCTAGTATGTTTATTTCCTTCAGGATCTTTATATTTCCGCTGAACACTAGTTTCTGTCAAAATGTAATAAGCAGATCCATCATGTTTATTTCCTTCAAGATCTTGGTTCTAGCATATTTATTTCCTTAATTTCCTTCAGTATCTTTATTTCTGTAGAACACTAGTTTATGTCAAATATACTGGTACCAGTTTGTTTCTTACCTTCAGTATCTTTTTTTTTTTTTTTTTTTTTGAACACTAGCTTATGTCAAAAAATACTAAACGGTACCAGCATATTTATTTGCTTGAAAATCTTCATTTTTGTAGAACACAAGTTTATGTCAAATGTATTAAGCTGTTCCAGTGTGTTTATTTCCTAAAGTATCTTTACATCTTATATCTCTAGAACACTAGTTTATGTGAAAAAATACTAAACGGTTCCAGTATATTTATTTCCTTGGGTATCTTTATATTTCTATAGAACACTACTTTGTGTCAACATATACTAAGCGGTTCGGGTAGGGTTATTTCTATCAGGATCTTTTTCTGTAATAGACTAATTTTATGTAATAATATACTTAGTGGTTAAGGTAAGTCTATTTCCATTAGTGGCTTTATTTCTATAGAAGACTAATTGATGTCAGGATATGCCAAGCGCTTTCAGTTAGTTTTCTATTAGAGAACCTACTGTGGAGTAGTATAGGTCTTTAACTCTTTGGCGGAAGACAACATTTTAGACTTTTCCAAACTATCAGCTTTTTGCAGGAGACTGTCCAAAAAAGTCTCAAATAATGGGATTTGTCTTTGAAAGGGTAGAAAATGTTGGAGATAAAGCTTCTTGGACAAATTATGTTTTCATAAGGTCGCAGAAATTGATGGGCTGTTTTAAATGAAATCCCTTATATATATTTGTAGCTGTAAATCTTATAAAGTGTTGATACACGTATAAGACTTTCTTACTTCTTTAGCCCTTTACCGCATAATCCCAAAATTTAACAACGCAGAGAAAGAAGGCCATTGCAAAACATTGTGGGAAAAGAAAAAAACGCTGGTAGCCAGCATTTTCTCCTTTTAATACAATCTTTTCTCTATTCTCAAAATCAATTTCAACCAACTTAGCAACATATAACTTGTCGTATGAAATTGCTTTGGAACTGGAAAAGTCCAAGACGTTGTCGTTTGCTAAAGTGATATATTATATTTCATGTGTCTATTTTTAGTAATGTTATGGGTAAAGAAATGTCGTAATTTAAGCTGGGGAGAATTATTTCCCCGTCAGTGAATATATTCCTCCTGCCGAAAACCTGGAACTACTTTTTTAAGTTTTTTAAGTTTTTAAGTTTTAAAAGTGGCATTCGTTGACAAAATAATCAGAGGAAATATAATATATAATTTATTTCATCAGCTTGTGGTTAATATGGGGAAATATTTGCCGAAAAAGGGAAAGGTCCGCGAAAATAACTCGTGCCTTACGCGGACCTTTCCCTTTTTCGGCAAATATTTCCCCATATTAACCACAAGCTGATGAAATAAACTCTATATATGCTTAGCTTTTTCGCAGTGATTCGCAGTAAAGCGGTCATTTGACCTTCAGCTTACAAACAGACCATTTGTGAGATCTTCACAGCCTGGTGAAATATCGTCTAGATGAAAATTAAGATTAAGATAGTGACTGAATGCTCGAATTACATTTCGGAATGATGCTGATTTTGGAAACTGATATTGTTATTTAGGACCAATTTAGCACATGATGTATCCAGTCCAAGACCTTATGTTAATTCACGACTTGATAAAAAACAACCAAACATACATCATCTGAGTATATAAAGAAATATTTCATCTAACTAGTTTATGTAGAAGTACATTTTTTTACAGCACTACAGAAGAGAGCTTTTAAAAGCACTGTAAAAAAGAAGTAAATGTCAAGCGATGATATTTTGTTTTTAAAAACAAAAAGAAAACAAAAACGCATGACTTGAAATATTCGTCATGTTTGTCATTAACCCCCTTTTTTCGCAGTACCGAGTTTTGACGACCCTAAAAGAAAAATCCTTTGAAAATATCATCGGAACTGGAGAAACTGCTGGTAACCAGCATTTTCTACTTTTCCCAAAATGAGTTCTAACCTTTCGTGGACAAATCCAGTTATTTGAGCAATATTTCATTTGTCGTCTATAAATGCTTTCAATTTGGACGAGTCTAAAACTTTGTCACTAGATAAAGAGTTAAGTTTTGCAGGCAATAGTTTTTTTACCCCCCCCCCCCATGGCCATCTTGACCATTATTTGACCGAAAAGTGTTACATCACGATTGATAGAAAAGCGCAATCCTCAGGACAGGGACACGTTGATCGTGCCTTGAAGAGTATAAAAGGCTTGCAATGCTGGCTCCTGAGTTAGCATCGAGTTTTGTTCAACAAGAAACATGAGAACCATTGTGTGCTTGGCCTTTGTCGCTGCCCTCGCAGGTTGGTCTTTCTACACTTTTTTTAGCTCAGGACCGGTGCTTTTGAAAATAAGTTTATGATCAACTGACGTTATGCTCAATCTTTTTATTTCAATATTGCTTCTGCAAGTACGACAATGTGAATCAAAACTTTCCTTTGATAAGGAGAAAGAAAGAGAAGCTCGAAAAGTTAAAGAAAAAATGTAATGTATGGTGTATCAAATCATTTCTGTGTAAGTTTGAAATTTCATGCTCAGCTTAGTTGAGAATGAAAAAAGTTTAATAAGCATCGTCCCTGGACATCTCTGTGTATTCAAGCGTTGTGAAGGAGAGTTTATAATCGATGATTTGTGGAAAGAATGTGCTTGCTACCAAGGTTTAATGCGTTATTTGAAACAAGTGATAAAAAGAAAAATTGCTTGTCACTTGTCCGCAATGCGATCCGTTTTTTTTTCCCCCCGAGAGATTGCAGACAATGCCTATTATACTTCAGAAATTATGCTTCGGACAAAAAGCCGAACAAAAGGCAATAATACAGGACACAGAGTTGCGGATGTTCAGCAAAGCTCCTGTCGTCAATGTAGTCTATCTAAAGGGGATTTGGAGTCAATAGCCTTTATACTCTGGAATTTGTGCTTTGGAGCATTAACGAAAGTAGAAGTGTTAATCAACAAAGGGCAGCAACTTCAATAAAACTGAAATCAGATCAATGGATTTTGCGTCTTGTAGTTGTACAGAATAATATATTTTTTATGTGAAGATTGAGGCCAATAACTTTTGAACTTGGAAATTATACTCAAGACAAGATTTAATAGGACGCACGGACGGACCAGATGACTCCAGTATACCCCTAGCTTCCATTGTGGGGGTATTATGCAATTTTGGAAAGTATAACGGCTAGATGGAGAATCTCATGTAGGGGCCAAAGATTACCCAGATACAGTTGGCATGCTTTTTAAATCATTTTTGCTGCTTTAGTGGTCTTCCGGGAAGACCGTTTACTATCACACCCAGTTCCTGTAAACTCTACCAGACGACAGATTTGCTGATATTGAAAGATGTTCAAGACGACAAATATAATTTCGTTCAATTGATAGAATCTGTCTTTGAAATATTAGAAAACATTGTCAGAAAATGAGAAACGCTGGTTACTGCTAGTTTTCAAAAGCCTTATTCCAGTGTTGTCAAAACTTAAGAATTATTTGGTAACGGATTAAACCTGAAACACAACAGAATAAATCTGATATCGCCGTGTTACAGTTGTCAAGCTTTTTAATCACTTATGATATTTGTTGTGGTCCTTGGGCATGGCCAATATGCAAATAAGAGGCCTAGCCCAGTAGGACACTTACCATTCGGCAAACCTCGGGTGATGCATTGATCAAATCCCTCGGTTGTATTACTATGGGTGATTTGTACTCATAACTTACATTTCTTCGCCGGTAATACACCGCTTTATTGCTCTAAGAATCTAAAGACTCAAGTAAAAAGTACATGATTCACATTTTCAGTCGAAGTTATACCTAAATGAGCGACGCACTGTGAAAAGGGTGCTTAACGCATCTGCAAAAAGTATCGACGTGCTGGCTGACCTGGGCTGTAGCGTTTTGCTATTGGTCAATTTTCTGCTTGTCAATGGACCAATCTACTCCATGATTCAGTCGGTTGTTAGATAAAGTGGGTTTTATGGATTCCTTATTTCGTGATATCTTGCTATGTACAATACATTAAAGATGCATGCAGACCCCTTTTGCCAGAGCATGGCTAAAATACATTTCCACAGAAAAATGAAAAAATATATGAGCCATGCTCTGTGAAAAGGGGCTTAATGCATCTGCGAATAGTATCGATCCAGGTCAGCCTGCGCGGACTCTGGGCCGAAACTTTTCGCTATTGGTCAATTTCCTGTATGCCCATGGACCATTCTACCACATAATTAAGTCAGTTGTTTAAAAAAGTGGCTATTACGGATCGATAATTATGTGTTGACTTGTCCGGTATCATGTATCACGGAGATGCATTAAGCGCCCTTTTGCCAGAGCATGGCTCATTTGTTTATTTCTTAAACCTCATTTATCAATTTCGATGGAAGTTTAGCTGACAGACTGATAAGTGTAAATAACGTTACAGCAGCAGGGGCGCTGTAACGCTGCTATGTTTAAGATACATTTGTAGTTTGATTGAAAGTAGATTCAGTGGAGAACCCCATGATACGGATAGAGCAAGACGTAGACTTTATGTAATTGGTTGAGTTCTGACGGATAGGCACTTGTTAATATATATGTATCAGTCTAACAAAGCAAAAGAATTAAATGTTCTGTCTGCGTAAGATTACTACAATATTTTACAAGCTTCGATAGACAATATTCATTTTTTTACAACCAATTTTCTCGACATTTTCAACACTTCTCGAATTCCTTTTTAGTTGTGGCATACGGAGAAAACTGCAGACAGCCAAGCGATTGTCAACACGTGTCTTGTCCCGAAAATGATTACATGGTAGACTGTGCGCGTGGTGAATGCACTTGCACTCACAGTAAGTAAACTTTCGTACATTCAGAATGGATGTTTCCCTCATATCCTGAGGTTTTCATAACTATTATTCCTGGTTGTAGTCCTGCTGCTGTGTTCATACAATTGTGTAAGTCATAAGTGGAGATTTCCCATTGAACAGCCCAACTTGTCCCGTCTTCAAGAGTAGTTCGGACTTACCGAAAGAGTCACGAGGGTAGAAACAAGAAATGTTCTTTTTTGAAAAGATTGACGGCGTCAGAGTAACTGAAATATGAATATTGAAACTCTTCTGTGGTTCAATATGATGAGGAAAACTGAAAAGTAAGCTCGCCAGCAATTGCCTCCATTTCTTCATAGTTTTGCATAGTTTTGAAAAGTGATATTTTTAATAAGATATATGTTTAAAGGTAAGATGGTAATCCAAATCATCATTGGAAAAGGAGCGGTTGCTGCTAAAATGTCAGGTGTTTGAAAATACGTGAGCGTGCTCTCGCTACAAGGGGGATTAAATGCATCCCTGTGAAGCATTATACAAAGCGAGTTATAATCATGCAAAGGCGTAGGGTCCACAACACACATCACGCAAGTTCGAAATATAGAAAAAAAGGGAAACCCCCCATCTTCGTGATTGTGGCGCCGCATGAGCGGCGGCACTATATTTTTATCCGCATTTGAAAAGTGCCTGTGCAGGTAGCCATATTGTTTACAATATGGACTGGTTCAGTGGTTTTTTTTAAAGACGATCGCTACAGTTTCACCATTTTTTGGAAACATTCAGAATTTCACGAAACTTTGTTTGGTGATAGTATATTATCTGATCTACAAAAATAGGAGATAAAAAAGGGGGTCACCAGCTTTCGGAAAATTCTATGAGTAGTTCTTTTAGTACACCCTGCATGGCGGCAGTTCAGGTTGAAATTTCACCTATAAAAACTAAGTCCATGTATATTTTTCTAAATGACAACAATTATCAGCAAATTTTATGTCATTGTATTGGTGAAACATCAAATTTAATAAAAAAAATAATTTAGAGTATACTGAGTATCAATCTTTTTTAAAGAAACCCTTAACTTATGGCTAAAACGCCTTTATTTTGGAAAAAAAAACAAAAACAAAATATCTTTTAAAGTTATTTTTTTAATGTTCTTACATTCAGATTTTTCTTATTTTTTCTATAAATAATATTCAGGTACTAAACTAATAGAATCAGGCTTAAAACAAACAGGTCACCAGCCTTATTTTTTTAACAAAATACATTTTAAGTTTGTGGGTGGGGCACTAACTAATGAGTAAATGTAGGGTTAGTCAAAGACAAAAACATTATATAAAGTAAATTATCTCAATTTTTTCAACAACTCAACAATTTTTATAAGAATTAAGTTTGTTGGTCATAATAAACCAATCCATAGAATATAATTGTAATACTGATGTTAGCATTTAACCCATTACCAAAGGGCTAATTTTAGACTCTTCCAAATTTGACGCGTTTGCAGACGCTAAACCAAAACCTGGTAATTCATGTATCACAATTCTTTGATGGGTCAGAAATCATTGTGCGAAAAGGAGAAATCAATTATTAGGAGCAATTTCTCCTTTTGGCATCAATGTTTTCTAACGTTGTCTGCTGCAGACTCATCAAGCTAAGGGATAACCTTGTAAAGGAGAAAGAGTTACAGCCCCTTGTTTTCTGCACGTCTTTACCAAGTGACACAATTTTGGACTAGACCAAACTGAAAGCATCTGCATCTGAAAATATGTTTTAGCTAGACGATACGTCTGCCAGATAGAGCGCCAGTAGTAGCATCTGTGTCCATATTTCCGTTGTTAGGTGACGTAGTTAGGTGATTCACTTTGACTTTCAGTCCGATCTTTTGAAAGCGTAATTTCGGATTCTTGCCTCGTATATAATTATTTGGCTCAATTCAAATACTTTTTTCTTCGTTTTGCTGACATGAAACGACCCGTTTTAGTTCTTGGTTTATCCATTCTGCAGACATTGACAAGTGTGGCAAGATCAACTGTGTTAGGTGCTCACCGTTTCGAGTAAAAGGTGAGCGTGATAGTTACACGAAGCGTGATAATGGAAACTGTCGCGAACGTCGTTAACATAGATGGCCCAGAGTTTAAATATTTGTCATGTAGTATCACCACGTGGACCTCTACTAAGTTTGTTTAAGTGATGCCCTTGGCGTAAAAAATTAACCCGCTGTAGTGTGGCTTATTTCAGAAACAACTGATTTGCGGCGCCATAGATGTTATGCATCAATATATTCTTGTTAAACCTAAAACTGCTAGAAAAAATAAAAAATTCCAACCGACAGTAAAAAGCGAAATGTTGCAATTTCATCCTAGTGCCTTTCCAGAGAAAATCTTGCTGTATCGTACAGTGTAGATTAAACTGTCCGCAAAAGTTCAATGGGTCCCGCTAAGCAGCAAAAGTGTGCAATATCACTCTCGGTTCAGAGTGCGTAATGATTCTTAACCTCTGGTTATGCCACTGTTATGGATCCATAAAATCCATTATGTCAAATAACCGACTGAATCACAAGGCAGACTGGTCCTTGGACATTCACAAAATTTCCAAATAGCAAAAAGTTTAGACCCATGTCAGCCTGCGCGGACTGCGTAGGCTGACATAGATTGATACTTTCGCATTTAATCCCCTTTTCATATAGCATGACTCATATGCAGACATACAATAAAAATATTTAAGGATGGGGCACCCAAATGGGATTCTTGTAACATCGCCTTTCATCGCCAAAATCGTACGGATTCCGCTAAGACTCGGGTAATCCGTAATTGATGCGGGGGACCACTGGGTATCGGCCGATCGATTACGGATTACCCGAGTCTTAGCCGAATCCGTGCTTTTTTTCGGCGATGAAAGGCGATGTTACAAGAATCTCATTAGGGTGCTCTATCCTTATACAGTGGTGCAAGAAAGATAGTATCCATAAATCACAAAGATGTATCATTCTTTTTACAGCCACCAAGACCTGCTCAAACCAAATGGACTGCACTAATATCCCGAATTGCCCAGCTAACCGCGAACACTGTATTGATGAACGATGTCGATGTGGCTTCGGTATTTTTGGGGGTGGAAACAACTAAACATTCTTTTAATTTTAGATATTTGTTTGTTTTGTTCACTAGATCTATTAAAGTTTAAAGGATAAACAGTTCTTGATAAATCTGTCACAACAAGCCTCTTTCGTTTCTCGCACTGTTTATCGGCCTTTCAAGACTATTTCTGTTAAAGCATGGTATATAGAGATCCTATTCATGCACCACTTGTAATTCTAATCAGTATATCGCATTATGTACACATCCTAAAGTGCAGTCAGACCAGGGACCATATTCACCGACCATTTAGCTTCAGAAAGTAACGCAAGTTCTGATTGGGTAAGCCAAGTAGTTTAGCCAGCCACAACTGTGCATTCCCTTCAAATTTAAAAAATTTGTGAGAATAAGAACAAGACTGCTATTTAGAATCGTTTGTGAGTACGGGATCAGACCTAGGTATTTACGGCGTTCTTACGTCGACCCAGGACTCAATCGAATCGCTGGGGATCGTTGAAGGAATATAGAAGGACGCAGCACGGACCCTAAATAAGACCTCTGGACGCAACTGCTTTGTGCATGCAGAAATCTTTACAGTTCGGCCGTAAAGACTTTTAAAAACACTGTACACATCAAGGAGCAAAAGACAAGCTACCGCTTCATTTTCAACAAAGATTTCAATACCACTAAGAAACAATGATTTTTTTTTACTTCAAAAATGTTTTTGTTTTTGCAACGAATTTACTAAGCTGCTTTACTGTGATCGTTCTTACCGGAACTAAACAACCAACGTTGTGCATGCACTCTGCCTAGCTTTCTTTCAGCTTTGGCTCCTGAATCTCTACATCTCAAAATTCATTTAGTAAGTGTTTTTAAAAAAGAAATTTACAAGTTTTGATATCTAGCCGATACCGAGAACGATCATTTACATGTTGCCATACTGGAGTGCGGGTTCCTTTGACTTTATGCTTGATTATCTTTTCTGATATTAACTGTTCTAAAAAGATTGCTTTCATTTCTCATTGATATATAAATTCTTCCCGTGATACCACTGAAATAATGTTGAAGGCAGCGTGAAACATCATTCAATCAATCACTTAAAGCTTTCTATGGAATTATAGTTAAGAGTCGTTAAAAATGTGGGACGTTGTGGAAGTGGTTGAGAAAGAGAATAAAAGAAATGTGATGCAACCATTTCCGTGAACATATTTCTGTTAGTGATAATAATTAAGAGTAGTTGCCACCATGATGAAACGACAACGCGATGTTTAGATCTAGTAGGCGTTTAACTCTTTACCCGACGACGAAATTTTGGACTTGTCTAATTTGAAAGCATTTACAGATGACAAATTACATGTGGTCCAAATGTTGAAATTTGTCTTCGAAAATGTGGAAATTATTATGGGAAATACGGAAAATGCTGGCTATCAGTATTTTCTCCTTGTCCAACGATGTTTCCAAAACTTTCTTTCACAGGATCGTTAAAACACAGGATTGCCTTGAAAAAGTTAATAAATCCCTTTGTCTAACTTGACTGAATATAGCTGTACCATTGAACCAATTTTGAACTGTTGGTTATTATTTTCAAGCGTGTGTGCTACATATGCAAACAGTGGTATAGACCACAGCTGCATGAATTTGCATTATATTTGAGTCTTTTCTTTGCACTCTTTTCTCAAGCGCTGAAGGTCAGTGTGTTTAACGTACTTCCTGTGCAACTATTACAGGTTTTCTGTGTACCTGCCTGTTCCGCCCAGTTTTCGTTGCATCAGATTTTATGTATAAATAACATGTAACGGAAAATAATTTTGATTTTCCACAGCATTGACTAAGTTTTTTTCCGTTTAAACCATGCTCTATGAAAAGGGGTTTAATGCATCTGCGAAAAGTATCGACCCAGGTCAGCCTCAACACACCGCTCAGGCTGACCTAGGTTGACACTTTTTGCTTTTAGTAAACTTTCTGTATGTCCAAGGACAATTCTACCTCAGGATTCAGCCAATTGTTGGGTAAAATGGATTTTACGGATCAATATTCATATAATGAATTGTTTAGTATAATACATTACATTACAGAGATGCAGTAAACCCCCTTTTGCGAGAGCATGGCTAATTTATGATCCGGAATATCCGGTCTGCTTTTCAGGACTTTGAGTCCATTGATTGATAAGCTATTGTTTTATAGCCTCCTTCTGAGCCCTAACCATTCTAAATATAGAACAATTCTATATTAAGAAAGTAACACAACTTCTGATTGGCTTAACTATTTGATCAGCTAATCAGAAATTATTTTCTTTGAAACACAGACATTTTTTGACAATTACAGAGATAGACAGTTTACTTCAGCACATTAGCCTCCGGCCCATAACACAATACATTACAACATGATTATAACCACTATACGGAATGAAATACATAGACGCAGTCATAATGAAAATTAGCACGTCTATGATGATTTCAAGTACTATTTTAATGTAAATCTAGTTTGTGTGGTGGAGGCTTAATTCCTGTAATATTTCTTTTCTGTGTTGGATTTATAATGACCTTCTAAAAAAGTCAAGTGTTTTTAAGGTTTCTTGTAGTCAGCCGATTTTTGTGCTAAACAGATTTTCTATTATTTCTTATTATTTTCTTATTTCAAGAACTATACTTCATTTTAGAATAGTTGACGGATACGGCCCCAGTTACTTATGTTTGACCTAAGACTGTTATGCAATTTTTGGCAGATTAGGGTTGTCCTCTAGGAACACGTAGGGTCGTGCCATGGTTAATATAAAAGGTTTGAAACGCTGTTCCTTTACAAACAGCACATTTAGTTCAACAAGAAACCATGAGAACCATTTTGTGTTTGACCCTTTTTGCTGCCCTAGCAGGTTTGATTTCCTTTTTTTAACACTGCTTGTTATCTTACACATTGTATAGAGGTAAAATTTACGATACAGCCGTTTATATGGCTACTATTTCTTCAAGGTCCACTAGCTGCCAAATTGATGTAAACAACTGGGAGGTCAAATTGCAGACAAATTATATTATGGATATTATTGTGAGTCTGATAATGTGTTATTTACAGTATGCGATCTATCAAAGTTCCAACTAAAGTTGCCAACTTTTGTTCTAGTTTTACCATACACGTTTTGCCAACGACTGGAACTTCGACAGATTGCAGTGTAACACTTTATAAGACTCATTATACAAGTAATATCCATACTTTTAAGTAGTATGATCTAAATTTGACTGCGTTTTGACGGTCAAATTTTTACTTAAAATTGATTGATAGGGTGCCTTAAATTACTCCTAACCAACAGACAAAATTTTAGACTTATTCAAATTGAAAGTTTTGCAGACGACAATTTTAAATCGGAAGGTAAATTCGTTTTTATGAATGGTGGATGAATATTATAAAGTAATATTTTGACCAATCATATCTCAAACCTGCATGTTCATACCCTGCGCTCGGGATACGTCATCAAACCATATTAGGAACCATATTTGACACTGTGTAAATATTGATCTTAGACGCGTCTGATACATGTATTTGAGACGGAAAATTTATAGGTATATGATAAAATATACTACTCAAAATTTGATAAGGATCATATCTGATTTTCGCTATTTCTCAGAACCACATTAAAAACAGACAAAAAGTGATATTTATATTGGATTATGTCAATCTAACGAGCAGGTATTGGAAGGCACATTGCATTTAACACTAAATGAGAAGCTACAGCTGAAAAAATTTAAAGTTTCTGTCTTCAGGCAGACAGAACACTTCCAGAAACATCACAACAAATACCCGTTCCGGGAAGGTATGGCTTTAAAGTTAATGTTAGTATCGTGTGTGACCTCCCCTTGCGTCACTGACAGCTTGGCACCTATGGTGCATGCTGTCAATGTGTCTCCTGATGTTTGTTAACGGAATGGCGTTCCATTCCTCTACAAGAGCAGCTTTGAGATCCTGCATGGAACCAGCCTGAGGCAAACGTCTAGAAAAGGCAACCTTAAGCATATTCCATACGTGCTCAATTGGATTGAGGTCGGGGAAACGTGCTGGCCAGTCCATACGCTCGATTGTTTCCTGTTCAAGGTACAATTCTACCACCCTAGCACGATGTGGTCGAGCATTGGCGTCCATAAGAATGAAGTCTGGGCCAATCGTACCAGCATAGGGTCTAACATAAACATCAAGGATTTCATCCCTACAGCAGATGCAAGTTATCATGCCACGCTGTAAAAGATGCAGGTCCATTCGTACATCACGACTAATCCCACCCCAAACCATCACAGAGTCACCTCCATATCTGTCATGTTCAGAGATGTTGGCATCCTGAAACCTCTCACCAGTCCGTTTCCAAACCTGTTGCCGTCTATCCGTAAAGTCTAAACAAAATCTAGACTCATCAGTGAAAAGAACTGGGTGCCATTGGTGGTGTCCCCAGTTCACGTGTTTACTGGCAAGCTCCAAACGGATCCCTCTGTAATATGGAGTCGATGGAATTTGCACAGATGCCCTTCTAGAGGACAGCCCTGATGCATGTAGACGATTACGTATTGTATGAGTGGTTACGTTCACACCAGAGGCACTTTACAGGTCTTTACGTAGCGTGGTTGCGGTCACAAAGTGATTACGTCGGGTCTGGAGCAATATAAAATGGTCTTGGCGTGCCGTTGTGGACCTTTGACGATCTCCACCATGACGATATGCTGAAGAACCAAAGGTTTGGTGTCGATTCCATGCTCTGCTGATCACACTTTGGCTGAGGTTCAATGCATTTGCAACATCACGTTGCATGGAGCAATTTAGAAGCATTCCGATGCAAATACCTAGTTGTTCTTGATTTAAGCGATGTCTTACACGTCGTGGAGGCATTTTGACTTGATATTGGTAACAAAACATCCAGACTACAAGATGATAAATGAGGAGAACGCGAGTTGTGTTGATGTGTACATGACATTGTCATGTGAGACATCAGGTTGCACGCAGTATTGATGTCAGGAAATGCACGTGCAAGTATGCCAGTGACAACAATTTGATCAGTATTAAATAATATTTACTTACTGACACATTTGGTGAATATATAACGAAATTTATCTCAGAAATATATATGATCCTTAGCAAATTTTGAGTAGTATATAATTAACATACAGATACTATGAATGGCGGAAGATATATGATCTTCAACAAGGAAGCCAGCGCAATGTACTAAAATTATCCCAGGATAAATTATCAGTTTATGGCCACATATTACCACATACAGACGACTGCTTTTGTCGTGCAGACCACTTATAAAACACTGTGGCAAAGAAAATCAAAGCGATGACACACTGAAGGCAGCGGGTGTCTTTACTGGCACTGAATACATGCTAATAATTGGTGTATTGTATGATTTTTTCCTCGTAAACCAAAACAAACCAAGCTGGAAAGTTCTCCAATGAACTCGTAACCTTGAGATTAGGGTGCGAGTTCACCAGGGTCCGAGTTAACCAGCAATCAGGTATGTTATTATATAAATGCGCCTGTTTGTTGAGAGGTGTTAAACCCGGCACAGTTTTTGTTTTATTTAAGCTGAAAGTCTTTTGTTTTCTTAAAGAGTCAACAGAAGCATGATGTTTTAATTTTTTCAGAGAACTTGAGTATCAAGTTGCACTGCTTTGTTTGAATATGAATGGCGAAACTATTTTGTTAGTGTACGAAACATCCAATTTTAAAATCTAAAATGGTATGAAAATAAACATCATTCAATAGTAAATAAGAAATAACACTCGATGAGTTGGATCTTACGTACGTAAAATAACCAGTTGGATCGTTGCAAAGCCTTCTGTGCGCAATACGCATAGACGTAGATTTGTACAGATCCAACAGTTTCTTGCCAGAGGAGTTACAAACAATATCATTCGATCTGCGTGCAATCGGTACATCTGGAATATGATCATCATCAACCAGAAAATCTGAATTAAAATCGTTATCAGTATAATAATCTCGTGTTCCCACACGTGCATTGAAATCACCTTTTAAATAAACAGTTCCTAAATTGTCATACCAATTAACATGTTCTTCCAGTAATTGGAAAAAAAATCGACGCTGTGTATATCATATGCAGGTGAGTTCTCACACCTGATATATGTACCTGTTATTATATACATCATTGGGAAAACAAAAAAGTACTCAATTTGTTATTAAATTGGAATTTTATTAATGGATTTATATTCACCTGATGGAAACATACATTAGGATTATATTCCCGCATAAGTCCACAAATCCGCAAAATAAACAAGTAATAAAGCGTCTATAATACACCCTCCATGAGACGCTTTATGTAAACCACGCTTACCTCAGTTTATTCAAAAGTGAAAACGTGAATCCAATGGTAAGTTAAAAAAAAGAAGTTAATGCAACACTACCTCCAATTTTAGACAGTTGATATGGATATTCCTTTGTGCAGGAGACCACAACCCTTCAGCTACTTTTGTTCCTAAACAAGCGCCCCAGCCCGTCATAGACGCATCCGTCTGTAATA
Source organism: Hippopus hippopus (assembly GCA_946811185.2). Classification (NCBI taxonomy): domain Eukaryota; kingdom Metazoa; phylum Mollusca; class Bivalvia; order Cardiida; family Cardiidae; genus Hippopus; species Hippopus hippopus. The sequence continues at coordinate 47,033,298 of OX328100.1, forward strand.
TGTGACGTGTTTTCCATGGAAGAAAAAAAAGCCCTTTAAAATATCGGCTTGTAGTAACCACCAGTGGAAATGAATGCGACATGTTCTGTTAATGGAATTCGAAAGGTAAAATCTCTTGAGCTTGGTTTCCAAAATTAAAGTAGATCCAATTGTATTTGTCTCATGTGAGTTTGAGCAAACTGTACTGAGTCTATGCATGAAGACATCAGACCCAGAAGATGTAAATAATCTTTTACCGCTGAGAAATTGTTTTGTAAATTATCGAAATAACACAAACAATTATATGATGTCTTTTTCGGGTTGGAGACACTATTCATTCCCTTGAATTGAAAATGCATCCTAGATACGTGTTAACCTTAGTTGGTTGCAGTAAAGAGGTTTGCAGCACTGATTATAAAACCTAGTTGATTCAAGAGATTTTGCGATTTCGACCGATCTCTGACGGTGCTTTGGTACTTGCCATTCAGACTCAACCAATCGTCCTGATAAACTGCTAATCGTATGTTTTGTTGTCTCAGATATGCTGCAGTTACTGATGCAATTTTTGTAAAGACTCTTGGAGCTGACGTTGGGCCAAACGGAAGACATTTCCATTTCTATTCTTCACTGCAAATCTGAGGTACTTTCCTTGTTTTGGTAAAATTGGAATGTGCAAGTAAGCATCCTTCAGATCCAGTGAAACTGCATAATCTCCTTTTTGGACCAGATTCAATACAGATCTTAAGGAGTCCATTTTGAACTACTACTTCTTAAGATACTTGTTGATGGGTTTCAAATTTACTACAGGCCTTAAATCTTCTGTTTCTTTGAAACAAGGAAAAGCGTACTATAGAAATCTTGTTTCATCTCTGAAAAAGGAATCTCTTCTATTCCCTGTTTTTGTAATAATTCTTCCACCTCCTGCAGTATAAAATGTAACTGCTCTTCTGGTAGTTGTGTTTGATGAATACCGTTGAATTAAGGAATTTCTGGAAATTCTAGTTTGTACCCCCGTCGTACCTCATCTATTATCTATTGGTCGTCTGTAATTTAGACCCATTGATCGTAAAAATGATGAAGACGGCTCCAACAGGTATCTCTGGATGTAGACAAATCAGGTCAGGACTGTTGTTTCTAATAGTGACGAAAGGAACTTACCCCAGATTGTTTAGAGCTATTCCTCCGTTCTGTAACGGAGTGTTGAAATGGTGAAAGTTGGTTTCGTGAAAGGTTTCTGTGACCTAGCACTACTGGAGTCATCATAACGAGGTTTTTTTCCATTGTGGACCTGCAAATGAAAAACTCTTTCTCTTCTTCTCCGAATCAGATAATAAGTGTGAAAGTTGGCTGTTGAGTTCTTTTCTTTCCTGCAGTTTTTTCTCAAAACCAAAACCAAAAATCCCTTCATCCGAAGGTGGGAGACGTAATAAAGGGCCCTTTACATCTGAAATGTCTTGAAGACCTGTGTCTGACATAGCTGCTCTACGTCTAGTTATGTGATGGAAAGCGCCACATCGCACCACCTGGTCCTCTGATTTAGTGCTCATAGCGAAATCATCACGTACACACTGTAAAGCATTATCCAAATTAATTTTCTTGTCCTGCAGTGAAGGCAACAAACTTCCTAATGCTTGTTGTAGATAAACATTAATGATGAGACCCATACGTGCAGCATCTTGACCCTGGTGCGCCAAGGAATCTCAACGGTTGAGAACAAAGTGATTGAGATTTGGAAGCTTTACTACCATACTTCCTTACAAGCAAAGTTTCTATCGTATTGTCCAACGATGGAACAGGAAATACAGGCTCTGATTTTTCACTAACAGGAAAACTAGACCTATAGCCAATTTGTATGCAGTTAACAAGAGTCTGTGCACATCCATGATGCTTCCAGTACTTTGAATTAACAGACATCCAACACGATGCCATATTTTTCAGAAGACAACTTGTCTGTATCATCCCCAAACATTTCTGCTAGAAGGGTAGCTTTTTTAGCAATGTATTTGGTGAAACGATCTGAAGCAGTTATCGTATATGTCAGTACTGTCTTCACCTAAAACTCGATCACTAATAGATGGTGTAGAAAGTCTATCCGAGTCAAGCCAGTCTGCATCTTTGCATTCATTTTGACCCTGTTGTAATGATAGCACATCATCGTGTCTGCCTGGGTCAGATACCCAAAAATGTACGTTGAGAGGGTTCTCTACAGCAATAGCAATGTTCGGTCTACGCTCCCCTGTAGGGCTGTTTTCCGAAGTATCATGAAACGGTCTACGCTCCCCTGTTGGGACGTTATGCTTGTCAAACTGACCAGACCGTGAGACAGACGCCTGGTTAGCGTAAAATCCGTTCAAAATCAACAATGTAAATCAGTAGGGTCAATTTTATCTTGGAAAGTCGACACTTCCGAGCGTAAATTATCCAAGTCCTTCTTACTTGCACGTAGCGTGCGTTTAGACTTTTTTGTCGTGGTTTTCGAGGTGTGCGACGATATGGACAGAATATCGTCGTCTCTATCTAAACCCGACAACTTATAGATGAATAAAAAATAAACCAAACGTAGTAAAAACATAAAATCGCATGAAAATGCTAAAACGAACACGCGGACATGTGAACGTTTTGCACGCTGGAAATAAACTGAGGTAAAGCGGGTTTTACATAAAGCGTCTCATGGAGAATGTATTATAGACGCTTTATTGTTTATCATGCGGATTTGTGGACTTATGTGGGAATATAATCCTTATGTATGTTTCCATCAGGTGAGTATAAATCATTAAATGAAATCTCTTTTTTACTAGTGCATCGAATCTATTTTTTAAGTGTGATAATACCTGCTCTCAGGCTATTTCTAAAGAATACGGTAATGCCTCCTCTGTTACGCTTCGCTCGTTTGTTCTGAAATTTTCTTGGGAAATTCAAACTAGTAAACCCACTTAAATTTATTTGTCTCTTTATCTAAACACGATTCACACAGATATATGATGTCATATGATACAAGTTTATTCACAAAGTCACTATCCTCTCCTTACTTTTGGTCAAGCCATTTGCATTCCATGAAAGTACTTCTTGCCTTTCTTCCTCGTGCCCCTATGTAGCTGGTTCCCGGATTGGTTTCCCGTTGACGTACAGCGTGTCGTAGTTGATCCATGCTTTATTCCCTTTCTTAAACTCGGCCTTAAGTCTCAGCATAAACGACTTTCGAGATCGACTTGGGAATTGTTCATGTTGATAATAGTGACTACCTTCCAGATTTTTACGTTGCTTTCGCACTATATCCCGATCTTTAAACAGAGTTAATTTTGCCACTATGAGCCTAAGTCGATCTGGACCCGTCTTGCCTCCCATCGTATGCACTCTTTCAAACTTCATCTACACAACGGAGGAACTCGCACTCCTCCTCTGACCTTTGAAATTCTTTTAGAATTATCTGTCGAGCTGTTGCCATTCACTAAAATATTGTGTTTAAAAAAATATATAAAAAAAAAAAAAAGAAATTGTCACAGGTTTCTCGACATGTCGATATCTTTTCGATTTTTTTAGTGGTGGCATTTGGTGAAGACTGTAGAGTGGAAACCACATGTAAACACGTGAGCTGTCCAGAAAATGATTACGCTAAGGACTGCGTTCGCAACGAATGCACATGCACTCACAGTAAGTACTACTGTAACTTGAAAATCATGATGGAAATTTCCCCGGTGCTTTAGAATGTTTGTAAACTTAATCGTACCCAAACATCGAGTCATACTGCAGAGTTCAGAAAAATGATTTTTGACAGTCAAAGATGTAAATGTCCTACTAACTGGGCCCCCTACAATTTAGACCGAGTTATATGTCTCACGTATCCGCACTTTTGGAGTAGGTATCAAAGCCTACGAAAGAGTGTTGGTCCCTGTTGGTACCTAGAGGTCGCGCTATCGAGGTAGGAAGAATTGCAACATTTTCCTATGTGGTTCATTCATCGTTTTCTTCGTTTTCTTTGATCCAACATGCTTTTTGCCGCGTAAGAAACAGACAAGAAGCGATCATGCAAAGAGACGAAAAGACTGAATATTTTGTCCTCCGTCATACAACTTCTTTTAGATGGCTTTATTTCTTACATACATGTACATACACATGTAGCACTACTGGTTAGGTTTTTTTTACTGTGTAGCTGACTACGCCGGTGTAATGCAGAGAAATGAATCCCCTACAAAATGACCCATGTAGAGTGGGGTCCTTTCTCTACAGTCTGGGGTCATTTCTCTACGTAGAATAATGGCCAGGGTCATTCCTCTACGTAGTGAAATGACCCATGGGTCATTTTGTAGGGGAGGGTCATTTCTCTGCATTACATCGGCTTTAGACCTACATGTACTTGTTGGTACTTGTAGTGTACTGATACTATTCACAACATGTTTAAGTCAACAGTTTGCTATATATCCCTTGGTTGTAGGTTTGATGATTAAAATGGAGTCGATTGAATTCGGTCTTTTATTATTTGATTATATACCTTAAATGGGCCAACCAAGACGTAACAATTTGGCGACGAGGAAGTTAAATCATCGATGAAACTGTCTGAAAGATGGCAACTTCTGTAATCACCGATTTAGGGGGTATTTCTCCTTTTCAACTGGAAGGTGAATCGTCGACACGCTGGACAAGATGGCTGCGTAGTTTCGAACTGTATGCAGTGGGTAAGGGAATTAAAGACCCTGAACAGAAAAAAGCTCTATTATTACATTCTGCTGGTGTACCGGTGCAAGACATTTATTTTACCTTGAATGTCCCAGATCCCGGAGAAGGTGAAAACGTGTATGATTTGGCCAAGAATGCCTTAGACAACTATTTCAAACCGGAAGTAAATGTTATTTATGAAAGGTCACAATTTCGAGCTATGACTCAGATACCTGAGGAATTGGTTGAACAATTTGTAACTAGATTACGACAAAAGGCTGTTTATTGTGAATTTCATAATCCAGATGAAAACATAAGGGATCAGGTAATTGAAAAATGCCATTCTCAGAGACTTAGGAGAAAAGTTTTAGAAAGAGGGGAAATGACTCTTGATGATCTTTGTAAATTAGCAAGGTCTATGGAATCTGCTGAAAGTCAGGCCAAAATGATGGAGTCGCAAGAGGATATGATAATTAGAGTTGACTCAAAATCGAAGCAGCCCAAATCTGGTTACGGACAGAAATACAATAAAAATGCTCATAAAACTTGCTACGCTTGTGGATATAAAGGTCATTTGAAAAAAGATGAGTCCTGTCCTGCTAAGAAAAAGCAATGTAACAGATGTAAAAAGACTGGTCATTTTGAAAAAATGTGTAAGACAAAACTGTCAGCGAAACATAGAAAATATCACAAAGTGAGAAACATTGAAGACAAGGATTCTGATGAGTCTGATTCATTGAATTATGTATTCACAGTACATGACTGCAAAATGTCAACAACCAAAATTAATGTTGGAGGAGTAGATGTTTCTTTCATTATTGATTCCGGAGCATCTGTTAATGTTATTGACAGAAAATTATGGGAAAGGCTGAAACAACAGAAAATACAATGTACAAGTAGACTTTGTAATAAAAAACTATATGCATATGATAGCAAAACACCACTTACTGTAGCTGGATCTTTTGAGGCAGAGATCTTCTCACAGGAAAACACTATTACAGCTGATTTTATTGTAGTTGAAGATCCAGGAAAACCTTTGTTAGGAAGAAAAACTGCTGAAATGTTGGGACTTTTGACAATTCATAAACCAGATGACTATGTGAATATAATAAGCAGTGACTTGAAACATGATTTAAAGCAGAAGTTTCCAAAATGTTTTACTGGAATAGGAAAATTGAAAGATTTTCAGTTACATGTACCTATTGATAAATCAGTTGAACCAGTAATTCAAACTTTGAGAAGAATTCCGTACAACTTGAGGGAGAAATTGGAAAATAAATTGGATGAGCTAGAGAAATTAGATATCATTGAACAGGTACATGGTCCGAGCATTGGGTTAGTGCTATTGTTGTAGTCCCCAAGCCTAATGACATAAGAATATGTGTTGACATGCGTAGAGCAAATATGGCTGTTATTCGTGAGAGGTTTCCAATACCTACAGTAGATGAAGTTTTACAGGATCTGAATAAGTCTCAAGTATTTTCCAAGTTCGATATCAAATTAGCCTACCATCAGATTGAGCTTGATAGTCAGTCAAGAGAGATTACAACTTTTATGACACACAAAGGTCTCTATCGTTACAAGAGGCTAATGTTCGGAATTAATTGTGCTCCTGAGATGTACAATAAAGTCATGATGCAAACATTATGTGGACTAGAAGGAGTAAACAGTATCTTCGATGACATAGTCGTACATGGTAAAACAGTAGAAGAACATGACCAGAGACTCTATGAACTTTTGAACAAATTGCAGGAAAACGATTTAACTGTTAATTTGGAGAAATGTCAATTTAGAATGAAGCAGATTGACTTTATGGGTGTTTAATTATCTGAACATGGAATTGGACTTGCAGATTCAAAAGTTGAAGCAGTTCTTAATGCACGTAAACCAAAATCAGTATCTGAAGTAAAAAGCTTCTTGGGATTAGTAAATTTCAGTTCGAGATTTATACCAAATCTTGCTACATTATCTGAACCGTTAAGAAAGTTGACCAGAAAGAATATTTTATTCACATGGGGAAAAGAGCAACAAGAAAGTTTTGAGAATCTGAAGAGTGAGTTATGCAAGGCCAAAACTTTGGGCTACTTTGATGTGAAAGATAAAACTCAAGTCATATGTGATGCTGGACCAGTGGGATTAGGCTGTGTATTAGTTCAGACAAACAAAAAGGGAGAATCTAGAGTTATTCTTTATGCAAGTAGAACTTTGACAAACATAGAGAGGAAATATTCCCAGACGGAAAAAGAAGCACTAGCTTTGGTATGGGCATGTGAAAGGCTGCATATGTATCTAATGGGTGTAGAATTTGAACTTGTGACAGACCACAGACCTCTACAGTTTTTGTTTTCACCAAAGTCTAAACCTTGCGCAAGAGTAGAAAGATGGATTTTAAGGTTGCAGGCATACAACTATAAAGTAAAATATATTACTGGAAAAACAAATATTGCAGACTCTCTATCTAGACTTGTGATTAATGAAAGCAAGCAAGAAGATTTCTTAGATACAGAAGAAAGTTTGAAAATTATGACAATTGAAAGCACACCAGTTGCAATGAAAACAAGTGAAATTGAACAGGAATCAAGACATGATTCAGAGTTGAGTGAGATCAGATCAGCTTTAATGTCAGGAAGATAGGAGAAATTAGGTAATAAATACTTTGTTCCTGTGAAACATGAATTGACATCACTAGGTTATCTGATTCTAAGGGGAACCAGGATAGTCATTCCACAAAGTTTGAGACAACGTGTGTTAAAATTAGGTCATGAAGGTCATCCGGGTATGATGATTATGAAACAAAGATTGAGATCAAAAGTTTGGTGGCCAAACATGGATCGAGAAATAGAAACATTTGTTAAACATTGTACAGGATGTCAACTAGTAACAAGACTAGATCGACCAGAACCAGTAATTAGAAGAGATTTACCTAATGCACCATGGGAACATTTGGCTGCTGATTTTTTGGGTCCGTTACCAAATGGAGAAAGTATGTTAGTAGTAGTAGATTATTACTCAAGATGGGTTGAAGTTTTTCCTATGAGATCAACAACTTCAGAGAAGATAATTTATCATTTGAATAGTCTATTCAACATACATGGTTTGCCATTATCCATACAGACTGATAATGCAATGAACTTCAATAGTACTGAATTGAACAATTATTTTGAAGAAATGGGAATTGAACATCGAAATACTACACCATTATGGCCCCAAGCAAATGGTGAGGTGGAAGTACAAAACGAAGGCATTATGAAGAGAATCAGAATTGCTTATTCCCAAAATAAAGATTGGAAACAAGAGCTGAACAATTATTTGTTAATGTATAGATCATCTCCACACTCAACAACAGGTGTTAGTCCTGCAGAACTTTTATTCAAGAGAAAGATAAGAACCAAATTACCTGAATTACAAGATTATGATGTAAATGATCAACAAGTAAGAGACAGAGATAGTGAAATGAAGATGAATGGTAAAATGCATGCAGATCAAAGAAGAAATGTGAAAGAAAGTGATCTTAAAGAAGGAGATTCAGTTTTGATGCGACAGAAGAAAACCGACAAATTGTCTACAACATTTAGTCCTGATGTTATGAAAGTCGTCAGAAGAAAAGGAAATAGTGTTACAGTAGAAAATGATGATGGAGTGAAATATACCAGAAATGTGTCTCATGTTAAGAAATATCTCAGTCAAGATAAAAGTAGTGAAATTGAATCAGAAAATGTGTTACACGAAGAAAATGTGCAAAGAGAAAAGCATCTGAAATATCATAGTGTTGTTAAAAATCAGGCAAATGAGAAAAAATGTTCTATTAAGAATCAGTCTGATCAAGTTGAAATAGATAAGAAAGAAATGAGTGAGAAAAGTGTTAATTCTGAGCAAAGTGTCCCTTCAAAGGAGAGTCAAATTAGAGAGCCAACAGAAAGTCAAGGTGAAATGATACAAGAGAATAATGTCACACAGTTACAAATGATGAATACAAGTAATGTGAAACCATCGATTATGAAAACTCCAAACAAACAGGTGTCCAGACCAGTTCGTACAAAGAAGAAACCAAGTAGATTTTCTGACTATGTGCTGAATGAATAACTGTTACCATAATTCAAGTCAATACAAGTTAATATTTGAAAATGAGAGAAAACGTTGTTAACTTCAATGTGGTACAACACTTTAATGTGGTAAAAGATGGAAGAATAAGTTTTTCACAAGGTTTATTTCCATGAACATTTTATTAGAATAATGTTCTGAAAGTACAGAACAAGAAGACATTACTTTTAGTTTAGTTTTCCAAAATTAGTAAAGAGACTCATTCATGATTCTTATAGTAAATGTGAACTGATTTATAGTAAGGAATACTTCCAAAAGGTTTTATGTCAATTTCAATACATGATTACAGGTGTATTCATGGGTTGGTATTTTCATGGAAACTTACAAGGTAATAAATCTAATTTTGTCGAATTTTTCCTGAATTTCTTGAAAGCATTTTAAAATGTGATTGGGGAGGAATATGTAGTGTATTGATACTATCCACAACATGTTTAAGTCAACAGTTTGCTATATATCCCTTGGTTGTAGGTTTGATGATTAAAATGGAGTCGATTGAATTCGGTCTTTTATTATTTGATTATGTTCCTTAAATGGGCCAACCAAGACATAACAGTACTGATATACCCGAATAAATAAATTGTAATTTGCGATTTGCCAAAAATATGTACGAATCTTTCGTGGACTCTTGATGGCCTATTTACGGCCACATTTATGACATCAATATAAAAGCGTTGCTACCGCTTTTCTATATCCCGGACGCTTATTCACAGCATAGCAAATGAAAGTGGATAACCTGCCGGCTTTTGGTCTACGTCTTGATCATGATTTACATAAACGATTGAATAAATGATAATTTGGATTGTTAAAGAATGTGGACATGTTTATTCTGCGGCCTACTAGTGTCCTATTTACAGGCCAATTTATGACATCAGCGTTTCAATCGCTAAACGATGGCCCAGGGCACTTATTCTATGCATTGCAAATTAATATGAAAGGGGAATATCCATTTTCTGGACTAATTGCTTATTTAATATTCTTGATTGAGTGTTACATTAAAACCCATTACTGTATGTCTACATGTATCATGAGGAGCGATTTTATAGATATAAGCACTTAAAACTACATTCCAAGAGAACCATATACAAAAGCAGTTTACCGTTTGATGCATATCTCACTGAGATGGTTACGCCATTGTTTATTGTGGCGCCGCAAGAGCGGCGGCACTACATTTTTATTCGCTATTGAAAAGTGCCTGTGGAGGTAGCCATATTGTTTACTATATGGACTGGTTCAGTGGGGCTTTTTTTAACATTCTATAGTACATGTAAAAATACGGTACTTTCATTACCAGATCGAGCCCGTACCAACTTTGTTTTTCTATTTGGACTGATTTTTTTTAACATGTAAAATACCGTATTTTCATTGCCAGATCGATAAAAACCAACTCGTATCCCAGATGCCCCAGAGTTTAAATATTTGTCATGTAGTATCACCATGTGGACCTCTACGAAGTTTGTTCAAGTGATGTCCTTGGCGTAAAAAATTAACCCGCTGCAGTGTGCCCTATTTCGGAAACTACTGATTTGCGGCGCCATTGATGTTATGCATCAATATTTTCTTGTTACACATTTATTTTTCTTGACACATGTTTTGCAGCACATGCTCCTTACCTAATCTTGAAAAATAACAACCGGATAATTTCATTTTTAAACAATATATAGAACAAAAAGGAATAAGAGGCAAATTTATGCTAGCAAGGTTAGGTGTCATAATTTCTCTTCATATTGAACTACAAAAAAGTTTCAAAGTTTCCCCGTACATCTTATACCGTCCAGTTTTTAAAAGATATCTCTTGTCTATGTTACAGCCACCAAAACCTGTTCAACCCAACCGGACTGTGCTGGTATCAGCTGCCGAGGCACCCCTCACTGCTATGATGGACGATGCCGATGCGGGTTCGGTATTTTTGGAGGAGGCAACAACTGAATGTGTTATTTCAGATAATTGTCAGACCAATTAACTATTAAGATTAAATCATAAACAATTTCTGGATAAATCTGTTACAGCTAGCCATCTTCCTCCACCACTGCCGAGTCCCGGTAGTTCAGTCGGTAGCGTGCAGGACTTGAGAACAGGAGGTGGCTGGTTCGATCCCCAGTTCGGCCAATTTCTTTCCGAGGATTGACGATAATCATTGCGACAAGAATTATTCCTCTCTCACAGGTTGCCATTGTTTCGACGATGGTTATGTGGGAAAGCAGCTAGTGGCTTGGAAAGAATATTGTGCGAAGTACTGGTAAAAGAAACCCCAGGAAAACATAGATAGGTGCACTGGCCGCCGTGATATAACTGAAATAATGTTGAAATCGTCGTTAAACACCATATATACAACTAATCCTTCACCACTACTGCCAATCATTACAAAACATTCTCGTGATTAACTAACCCTGAAAGCGCCTTTCACAACTACGGTTGCTTTTGCAGCGACAAAATGTGAAATCTGATCTTGATTTACACTGTCTGTGCTGAGACATTCTTGACAACAGCTGCCTTGAAATTCCTCTTGTTAGGACTTATTTCTGGATTAAATAATATGTCCGTAGTGTTCATTCGGCACAAAAAAGTTTATTAAGAAAAAATCTTCTTTCTATCGTGGTTTATCGTTTAATAAACCACGGTAGTGAGTTATGAGGAACAATAAATAATCCACGAGGGCGATAGCCCGAGTTGTTTATTCATTGCGCCTCATAACTCACAACGTGCTATTTTAAGTTACGCGGTCGAGTAAATTTGTGATGTTTTGAGTCTTATCTTGAAAACTATACAGAGTTTTAACATCTAACTTGCCGCATCTATCAACCACCATTTGGAAATGCAGGACAAAAACTTTCGCCCAGATTTCGCTAAAGACCATGCAACACGACAGTTATATACGCTTTTTTAATGCCGTTTCATGGAAAAAGGGGGCTTGATGTATATTTTCATCATGGATCACGATCTCTTTAACTACAGGACAAAATTTTATGAAACCTCACTTTTATATTGTTTATCATAAGCCACAGACAACAATTATTTGTTTCTGTTTCATGAAATGCAACGTCATGAAAAAAGGGGGCTAAATGTATAATTTCATCATGGACCAATGACCATCTGTTCGTCTGTTTTTCCGGACAGATATCTTCTAATTCCTAGACAAAAACTAATGGAAATTCATACAGGTGTTCCTTATGATGTTCTCCGATATTGATTTTTTTTTTTTGCTTTTTTGATATTCAATATGGTGTTACAGAAAAAGAGAACTTCATGTATATTTCCATTATGGACCAGTATCTCTTTAACTCAAAATCCTTGACGAAAATTAATGAAACTTCATATGGTGTTCCTTATGATAGTCCGCCAATATCATTTTTTTTTTTTACCTTTTTTCAGTAAATGACGTGTCATGGAAAAAAAGGGGCTTGACGTATATTTTCATTATGGACCAATATCTCTTTGACTACAGGACAAAATGTAAAAAAAACTTCATCTTTATGAAGCCACAGACAACAGGTAGTTATTTGTTTTTATTTCATGAAATGCCATGTCATGGAAAGAGGGGGCTAAATGTTTAATTTCATCATGGACTAATGACCGTCTGTTAGTCCGTCTTTCCGGACAGATATCTTCTAAAATCCTAGACAAAAACTAATACAAATTAATACACGTGTTCCTTATGATGTCCGCCGATATTTCTTTATTTTTTGCTTTTTTGATATAATACAGTGTCATAGAAAAAGAGGGCTTCATGTATATTTCCATTATGGATCAGTATCTCTTTAACTCAAAATCCTTGACGAAAATTTATGAAACTTCATACGTGTGTTCCTTATGATAGTCCGCCAATATCGTTATTTTAGCTTTTTTGATTAAATGTTGTGTCATGGAAAAAGGGCAATGGGTGTATTTTTCCATTATGGACAATATCTTTAACTACTGGACAAAATGTTATAAAACTTCATATTTATATTATTTATCACAAGCCGCAGAAAATAGTTATTTGTTTTTATTTCATGAAATGCCATGTCATGAAAAAAGAGGGCTAAATGTATAATTTCATTATGGACCAATAACAGTCAGTTCGCCCATCCGTCCGCCTGGACAAATATCTTCTAAAGTCCTTGACGAACATTTATGAAACTTCATGCATGTCTTCCTTTCGTATAGTCCGTTGATACAATTTTTTTCTATATGTAATGACGTGTCATGGAAAAAGGGGGTTTGATGTATATTTTCATTATTTCTTTTCATTTAATGAAATGTCATGTTATGGTAAAAGGGGACTTAATGTATAATCTCATTATGGACAACTTATATATTTCTTATTTAATGAAATGCTGTGCCATGGAAAAAATGGACCATTAACAAAAAGGCCACATGTACATGCAACACACAATACTTCTAATGTTTGTATCAAAAAAGGTCTTTTTCGGCGGAGGATATCATTTCAACGAAATTGCTTGTTAAATTCTATTTTCGGCGTGGCTTCAAGTTTTCATATCCGTCATGAAAATTCGGATATTTTTCAAGCGGGCCGCCGCGATATGGATAGTGTTGAAAACGGTGTTAAACATCATTGAAAACAAACAATTCCCCTTCTGGGTGGTTAGAATACGGGATCGGTTGATACAGGTTTAACCTTTTCAGCACCGTGGGCGAAACAGGAGATTTTGCGGATGACATAGATCACGATCAGACTGCACAGAACGCACAGTCTGACATTGGATCTATACCGTCCGCTTGCTTAGCCAAGTCTTCAAGAAAAAAGATCTTTTTCAAAGTTTTTGGATTGTATTTTCAGTCGTCGAAAGAGTTCGAATTTTTAAGAGTCATGCTCTGGCCCCTTAAAATGATGAAAATGGGTTAATTTTGATATCTTTAATTTCCCCTAAATATCCTCAATATGATTCGTTGAAATATTTTGAAAAATCTCTCTAAATCTAGTCAGCTACTTGTACATTTTAAATCATGATTTCGAACAAGTGCAAAGTTGTCCCATTTTCAGATCAAGTAGCTGGCCCCTTTAATACCCGGAAATGATTCAATTTTGAGTTTTCTCATGCATTTATAGTCTCTGTTGTTCGAAACAAGCATTTAATTTCAAACTTCGCTCTTAGGCTCGCCAGCTACTTGTACCTTTTGATTTCACACTAAGTATAATTGAAAAATATCCGCATTTTCCTGACAAGTAACTGCCCCCTTTAATGAATAAAAATGGATTGATTTTGATATCTTTAATTTCCCCTAAGTATCCTCAATATGATTCGTTGAAATATTTTGAAAAATCTCTCTAATTCTAGCCAGCTACTTGTACATTTTAAATCATCATTTCGCATAAGTGCAAAATTGTCCCGTTTTCATATAAAGGAGCTGGCCCCTTTAGTAACTGGAAATGCTTCAATTTTGAGTTATCTGACGCATTTATAGTCTACTTTATTCAAAACAAGCACTTAATTACAAAAACAGCTCTTAGACTCGCCAGCTACTTGTACCTTTGAATTCCTTTCTAAGTGAAATTGAAAAATGTCCCAATTTTCATGACGAGTAGCTGGCCCCTTTAATAATTAAAAATGAATTGAAAATGATATTTTCAATTTCTCCGTAGTACAGTAAATGTGATTCTTTGAAATATTTTAAAATGACTGTCTTAATCTCGTCAGCTACTTCTACATTTTGAATCCCTACTTAAAAACAAATGTGAAAAAAAATCCTATCGACAGATCTCGTAGCTTGACCTTTTAATTCAGGAAATTATTTGATTTTGATTTTTATGATGCATTTATATAGTATTCTGGATGGAAGAAAAGCATTTCGTTTAAGGCGTCGACATTTGGTTCGCCAGCTACTTGTACCTTTTGGAAACTAATAAAAACTTCTATTTTAATTACCTATACATTGGTCGCTGGGTATGAATTGCCAGATTTTCCTTTACAAGTGACTGCTTACTAGAAGGTGGCTACCAGTAGCTGGCTACAAATAACCAATTTTACCAGCTCAAGTAGCTGGCTACTAGTATCTGGCTACTAGAAGCTAACTTTACCTGAACAAGTAGCTGGCTACTAGTAGCTGGCTACTAGTAGCTGGCTACTAGTATCTGGCTACTAGTAGCTAACTTTACCTGAACAAGTAGCCGGCTACTAGTAGCTGGCTACTAGTAGCTAACTTTACCTATCTTGGTGAGTCTAACACACCATACATGGATACACACTATACAGCGCTATTCAATTAAATATCAATTTCGCCACGCTCCATCTGCATCCATTCAATCCAATGGTATGAACACATAATTTTCTCTCAATATCCACTGCGAACCAATCGGGAATCACGTACGAGATTTAGTCGCCGCCCGTAAGTTCTGAAGTCAGGCCTTGATTCTGCATTATATGGTGTACATCCTGTCAGGAATCTATTACCAGCATCACATGGTGTGTATTCAGCGACGACCGAGGGTAAACGCGGATGATGGTTGCGTCATGCTCTGCATGAGTATTTGGCGAAATTTTATTACTGTTTTAAGCGTTCCCATTTAAAATTTATCATGCAAACAAGCACCGTCACACACACACACACACACACACACATATATATATACACACACACACACACACACACACACACACACACACACACGCGCGCACTCTCTTGTTATACGTAAACACCGACCCCCCCCTTTCCATGTCTATTGTACATCACGGATGAGTACCTCGTAAGGTGTAATGCGGTTTTCAAGGGTGTGTCGTTTCAAGCCAATCAGAAACGGCAGTTGCAGTTCCAGCAAATCAGAAACAGCGAAAAGCGCGCATTTATACAATTTATGTTTAGGATGGTGTAAAAGTCTGAAACAGGTTACTAAAGGTAGGTGCCGTTGGCCCCTAGCCAATAACACCTAATTCTAAAAATCTGAACAGGAGGTATATGTGTAAGCATCTGACAGTCTTTATAGTATGCAAGTCGAAATAAGCTAAGACTTGACCAAATTCAAAACATTTGCAGACAACAAATTTAATATGGCCAGAATTCTGAGATTTGAAAGGGTAGAAAACATTTTGAGGGAAAAGGGGAAAGCAACATTTTCTCCGTTCTCTATAATGTTTTTAAAAGCCTTTTCCATCAAGGACGTCAAAAAAAGTTATAGTTTGGTAAGGGCTTGTAAAGAATATTGCCGTTCTAATTATTCATCACGAAAAACAATCACGTGTTTTCACGAACTTTCAAGAGACGGCTTTTGAAAATGTTATAGGAAATTAGGAAAAAGATGGTAACCAGCATTTCTTCACAAGACAAATACCGTTATTTTAAGCTTTACTTCATTTTTCGTCTGCAGATGCTTCGAAGATGGAATAGTCTTAAATTCTGTTGTCTGGTACAGAGTTAAATAGCAGTCTTGGTTTGGGATGCGTAATGATTTTATAACGAGTGACAGCGAGTTACGGGCGAAGCATTGTAACAAGTGAAGCTCGTTTTGCGGTAACACCGTTCTAGTTTTTTTAACAATAAAATTCCGACTTCGTACTGGGTTTAAGTCTGAATCTAGAAGGGGATGACTAAAACAGAGTGTCTTCCGGTTGATCGCACAGCGTCACACGTATCACAATCTTTCGCACTCTTACTTCATTGGTCAAAAATGGAACAAATGATCTAACGATCGGATGACAACTTGAAAATCATCGTCAGTTAAAATGTTTGCAGATTATCTAATTTCCAACTTACTATTACCCTATAATCTTCTATTTTTGTATAAAAGACGATTGCTACAGTTTCACCATTTTTTTTTTTTTTTTTTTTGAAAACATTCAGAACATTCAGAATTTCATTAAACTTTGTGTGCTGATAATATATTATCTGATCTACAAAAATAGGAGATAAAATCAAAGGTCTGAAAGTCCTGAAAAGCGGATTTGTTGTACAGTTTTAAGCTATGATTAGATGTAATGGAAATTTAAAAAAAAATTATCACATGTAATACATGTATAATATGTAAGTAATTAATAGGGTAAGTAAGGACAAAGGGGGTCAAGTTATTCTACCAAGTGTGCTGCGCAGAAACTGTTATTTTACTACTTATTAGAGTAGTAATTCGATCCAACAATTTCACATGTTTTTATGCTAGGATTATACACTGCCCCCCCCCCCAAAAAAAAAAGTTCCTTCACACAACCTTTTTCACCATTTTTTCTTAGTATTTTTATTTTAGAAGTCGATAAAGATGTTTTAATGGTTAAAATACTAATTGTCATGATCTTGCTACCTCTTTTAGTTATAATTCCTCCCTTTTTCAAATAATTTAACATTTATAATCAGTCAAACAGCAAGACGGTCAGAATTAATCAGCATTTTGTTTTTGTGATCAAACCACTGCAATGCGTTGTCTGTTCAATAAAACATTTGACATTTTTTGAAACTTAAATGAAATCAAATTGTTATTACACGGATAGAACTGTATATAGTGTTTCAAAAAAAGTGAAAACTCAAAATAAGATGGTTAGTGCGCAAATGTGTACATATGACAGTATCTGGTTCAGGTCAAACCGATAACATTGTACAGTCTTAAAAAAGAATATTTTTCAAGGCTAACATCAGCATAAAATGAGGAAGTTTTAGAGGTAATTATGGCTCTATATAAAAGACATGTTATTTACACTTGCTTATTTTGTCAGAATTCTAAGATCTTTCTAAAACTTTCAAAATCATCCAAACATTTAACATTTTTGTAGCAGAATGGCGTGGTGTAGCTACGTGTAAACATACTAGAAAGTAAAATCATGTTGAAATAAACCAAGATGGATTTTTGTAAGTGAAACTTATTTGACAAATATATAGAACACTTCAGTTGTTGATGAGTAAGATTACAAAAAACTATACAAAATAGGACATTTTTTTGCCTCAAGGACGATGATATATAATGATGATTCTGTAAAAGCAAAGTGTTAAGGTCTACAACTGTCAATCAGTTTCAGCAATCATGAACAAATTTGATTAAAGAGTATAAGATATTACTACTTAAACATGTATGCAATATAATTTTTTTCTGCCTTCTTGTTGAACTCTTTACCAGAGGACAAAATTTTTGACTCTCCCAAAAAAACAACTATTCAGATTTTCATACTCTCAGCTAACTCAAAAATGACTTATCACTGAATTATAGCTGGAAAATCATTAGTACCGGTAAAGAAGAAAGATAAGATTTAAAAAAAAAAAATGGTATTTCCTTAGTTAGCTACATAGCCTCTTTGGTATTATTAGATTTCATGCCACAGTTTTGGAACGTTTTGTGGGAATGGTACATAATCAGTAATATGCACCATCGACAAGGATCCATATTCAAATCAGTATCAAGACACCATACCTGTTGTAATAAAAAATAAACAGAATGACCTATTGCTAAAGTACAGTTCCATGATAAAACGCTAAAAATTGCATCATTTTACTTAATTTAACCGTAACTTTATATGAAAAGAAATATATCTCTGGTAGTATTTATTGGCCTTTCACAAAAAATTTTGATTGGTGGCATAACAACTAAATAACTCCCTTTTCTGAGCATTAACAAACAATTCAACAAATATGGCTCAGATTATGTGGTTTGTATTGGTAAAGCGTAGAAAAAATTCTGTAAGAAAAAAAGAAAAATACTGATGTCTTGTTTTCCAACAATGTTTTCATAAACCCTTTTACACAGAACTCATAAAACATAGGATTTATTGTGTGGTAGAGGACTAAAAAAAGAAAAATCCTAAAAAAATTCTCCCAATTTAACTCTGTATGACACAAAATTCAAGGGTCAAATATAGGCCTTATGGACAAACCATAATGTATTCTGAATACTGATTACATGTATCTGTAACAGTTCTGTTAAATAGTCCCCCCCCAAGGCTGGGATTGAACCCTGAACCTTCAGGTACTAAGGCAAAAGCTCTACCATATTGCTACAAAAGCTAGCTCTATAGCAAGAAAGTATAAGTGTCTCCTTATACAAACACAAGCTATACATTTATACCAGTCAGTGGGATAGACCAGTATATATACAACATATCCATGTCAGGTTTCTTTGGCATTTGACAACGGGATCTGGAGAAAATTTTGATTGGGCTTTATTTTAACACTTTACCGAACACTCCGTGTTAATAACCCTGAAGGAAATAGGCAATTGAAAGCATTACGGGAAAAGGATAAAATTCTGGTGAGCAGTATTTTTTCCTGTTCCAACAGTGTTATCAATCATATGAGTAAAATTCAGCTCATTTTGTATCAGTTTCTGAATTGTTGTCTGCAGATGCATTTAAAGTGCCTAAAATTTGTCATATGGGGAAGGAATGAATAATAAAATGGCATCTACTTGATTACCATTTTTGATTAAAAAACAAAAAGTAACTTATGCACAGATGGTGGACATAGACTAATCTGAACAATCTTACAAAAATTAACTCCCCTCTAAACAATAATCTGGGGTCCACCATTGCTCACCAGTAAAGAGTAGGACTTGTTACCTGGTGGTACCATGTTTTTCTGTGGGAGTGTCTTTAGGCAAGACACTTCAGAGCCCTAGCCTAGTACTGCTGAAACCCAGACATACATAAATAAGCTAGCTGTAGCAGTTATAGGACTAAAATAATGTTAAAAGCGACATTAAATACCATTCAATTAATCAATGTGGATCTAAAATTGACCTGCAAGGGTAACCTTTATCTAACATTTCTAACAGCCTCCCAAAATGTAGCTCTTAAGTTTTCGAAAAACATTGGTAGACCAACAGATTTTTCATTTTTTTCATTCTTACTAAAGTAATATTTTTTCCCCATTCCATAACACCATAAAGGATACAATGTGTTTTAACTTAGGTAAGTGTGACTATATTATCCCATTTTGGAGGATGTTCAGAAAAACTTCTACAACAACTTATCCAAGTGGCTGAGCTTTATTTAGCTACACTAAAAATCAAGGATTTTCAGAAGAACTAGTGAAGGTGCTTTTGGTCTGAAATTATGCATTAAATCAGATTGAAAATATTAACAGCTCACCCTCGGGTTTGTAAACATATGAGCTTAAATAGATACACTAAACATGATGACTATATATTTCTTTTCCATAGCATTTAAAGAGGCCCTAATACTCAATTTAAGCCAGTTTTAACTCATTTTGTCTTTATTTTATCAAAATATAGTCATTCTTTTATCTTCATGCCAAAAATTGCGCCTGACGGTTGCAAGGTTGCTTAGATTACGGACGATAGAAAATGCATTTCGCTGAGTTGCGGCCTTCCATGTAAACACACTTGTCGTTTCCGGTTTTTGAATTGAAGATTTTCGATATATCCTTAATACACTCGGGTAGATTCGTATAATGATCATGCATTCTGTCACGTGACTATATTTGACCTTCGCCCTGCGTCTAATGAGGTAAACAAAGGAAAATGGAGGCTTCTCTGTTGCAGCCTCGATTTTCAGACGGAGGTCGCGGCCTATATGCAAATTACACGGTATCCGATTCTAGGCGGAAACCAACGATAAATTTCCGTGACGCACCGCCGTTGTTTACAGCTTCGATCGTCAGCCAGTTTTCTTCTGACCAGTGTTCGGTTTCTAATACAAATCTCTATGTTTCTTTTTTTCAATTACACCATATATGTCAGTAATTTATCCATGTTTACACAAAGGACTGATTTCTGTACCATTCTAAATTGTTTGAAATTTAACAGCGTTTTTGCTCACCGGCTGTAGACGGGCATCTTTAAAGCATTTCTAAAATCATCATTATTCATCACTATGCAAGACTCTTTTAAAATACTGAAACTTCTGTACTCAGACATCAATGTTTTGATTTGTAAAACAGCATTTTACAAATCTAGTCAGACTATAAACAGAACACTTTCTAAACTTTTATAAAGTGGATATAATCATATAGACTGCAAGCAGTTCAAATCTAAAATAGTGTACCTATAGAAATAGGATTTTTCTATGCTAGGCTGTCTGATCTTAATCTACTCTTGCTACATAACAAACAAATTGTCCTCATTCTTAGGTATAAAGCATGTATTGTTCTGAAACTAGTATGGGTTAGTTTAATAATAAAAAAAAAAAACAGAAAAAAACAGGAGTCCTCTGTGAAAAATAGAAACAATGTTCGTATGCAATTTCTGACTGAAAGTACATTGTCCTTTCCTTGACTCTAACACCCGGGAATCCCTTCAAGGGTTCCTCCTACTTACTACACAACTTGAAACTGTTAATTTCATCGATGCGCCATAAAACACCATACATTCATTCATTCTTTGTTAATTTCAAAATGAAATGCAAAATCAAACTAGAAACAATATTTGATTGTTCAGATGCAATGATTTCTTCTTTCCTTTGAAAAGAATGCTCTTGGTTTTGTTCCTGAACTTAAAAATATTATGTAACAGTCTGAAAGGTGAAAACTAAATGGTGTGTTCAGTATTTTCTAAGATTTAGGCCATGTGTAATTCATGAATATTAAATGTACCTTCCTTCTGTTACATAAATGAAAATTTACCTTGCATCATCATAAAGACACAAGTCAAGAAAATACTGATTTCACAAAAGAAAAGTAAGGTCAACTCATGCAGTGTCACAAAACATGAAATTGATTGTAACTACCTTCAAGAATAATTTGATACTGATTTCTGGTGGTTAAGTAGTTTCAACACTGTTTCAGTATTACAGTGACAACTCATTTATTTTTATACCTCTTGGGGTTTTACTAGGGCTAGGCTCAGTAGCCTGGTTCTCTGCAGTGTCTTGTCTATATGCACTCCAACAATATCTTAGCACCTAGGTGAGGATAAAATCCAGGATAATTCATCCTACACCTTCACCAGTCAGCCACAGTCTCACAGTACCTGAACGAGATTATGTAATTTCACCGCTATTTCGGAGCAAATTTAAAAAAAAAAATAGGCCATGTAGATTCAAGCTTATACCTCATATTCTGCGCAGTCTGAACTTAGATTATAATACACAGTTTCACTTAACTATAAAAATGGACTAATACTTAACAATTTTAAGTTCATTTTATGAGTATCATATAAAACATAAGAGACCTACATGTAATATGCAAACTCAGACTTCACAGTCTTGGGTCTATTTCTATTCAGTCAAAAGAACGCAGGTGTGAATAAGCACAATGTAGAAAGTGGACTTCAGTCTCACATATATCTTAAGATACAGTTAAAGTATGATGGGATTTCGAAATTTTGTCTGATAATGTATGTTTTATTCATTTACGTATAAGTTTTGAGCTATGTCTTTGTGACTTTGACAGTCATACATGTACTACATAATTGAACCACTGCAAGGACATGTGCAAAAAAAACCCTGATGTACATGTAGCATTATGAGATACCTGAAATTCAATATAAACACTGGTAAAAAAGCTATTCATTACAATCCAATGCAGTTTTGAGTGAATCCATAGTCGTTGTCCAAAGAAAATAATTCAAATCATCACGCATCACCTGGCAGAACGTAGTCCAGATTTTTTTTTATGTGTAAATCGCCGCCCTGGGTACAGCTCAAGGTACTATAGCAGCCAGAATGGATCAAGATCACACTCAGAATGACAAATTGCCAAGCAAAGTAAAAATTGACCTTTACATAACCAAAATGAAACTTTCAAGTCGACAGAAAAAATCCAAATATTGCTATTTCAAAGTTTTTTTTAGGGGGAAAAAATACCTCCTTACCTTGCAGTATAGATTGAAGATCAGACTGCACGTTCTGTGCAATCTGATCTTTATCTACACTGTCTGTAAAATGTCCTTGAGTAGCACTTAGACTTAGCAGCTTAAGGGTTAAAGGAATTGGGTCCCCCTATAAAACTTTAAAAACTATAGGCATTCATTCTAAGGTTTGAATTACTTGCTATTTACATGAAGCATAGTCTCTAATTTGGGTTGAGCAGCAGTTCATCATAAAAATTTACTTTATTAAATAAAGTGTAAATATTTAAAATTTGCTCTGTACATGTACACTTCAAATTCCAAGCATCAAAAACATATCAAAGAATTTAAATCTGCATGTCCAAACAGTAAGACGTATAGATGCATTCCTGTGGACTCTTTATCATAAATTTATCTGCAAACTATGCTTTCTTAATCTTAATTATTCTGTTGCATCAAACGTGAGAAAAATAAAATTCAAGTGTATTAGAAGGACTGTTACACCTTGAAGACCATTGCAAGTCTCTCTGAGTCGCTGAGGTTTAAAGTCCAGGATGTTAGGCTAAGTTAGTGGATGTCTAGTTCACTAAGAAGGACACGATTTCCCATAAAAAAATCCTCAGTATAAATTCATGTCACAGGTTCGTACTTGATCGGGGCCGTTTTTAAACGAAGGATTTCTTCATGTTCCTTCGATAAATGGAGAGAAATCTTGGAAGCTTTTCCAATGCAATCTTGCATAAATCAAACGTCAAATAAATTTCTTATGGTAGATCACATTTCTTTTCTTTTCAAAGTTTACAGAAATGTTTCAAACAATTCGGAAATTCATTGATATACGAAGGGCGGTAACAGGTGCCGAATCGGCTTTATGGTTTATCGAAATGGTTTTAAATCATTTACGGTCAAATTCTAGCGAGCTATCTGAACAGTAAAAGATATTTGATATAATACATAGTTGAAAATGTAATTTCAAAAAATTAGTGCTTAATCTCCTTGTTTATTTTGACAGTGGACGACACAAGTTGTGAATGAATATTTCTTGAATGAAAACGGGGGCAGTCTGTGTAAACAGTGTTCATACGCATATGGCAATATTTAAAAAAAAAATAAAGAACAAATTTTGTTTAAGTATCTATATCATTTTAAACTGACAATTTTTTTGTTTTGTTTAATTTGTATGATTTTTTCAGAGTCAGAGCTGAATATATTATTTGTAAATCTGCGTTGTTCGGCCCATACATCAGCCATGCAAAATTGAAAGTGAGCGCGCATGCGTCGTTACGCATGATGTATTTGGTTCCGGTCAAAACGATTACAGTAAGCCGACGGATTTGCTATACAAATCCGCTAAAGAGGGGGTCACTAGCTTTGGGAAAATTCTATGAATATTTCTTTTAGTACACCTTGCATTGCGGCAGTTCAGGATAAAATTTCACCTCTGCAAAGTCTATGTATATTTTTTAAATGACAAAAATTATAAGCAAATTGTATGTCACTGTATTGGTGAAACATCAAATTTAATGAAAAAAAAAAAAAAAATTTAGACTATACCGAGGATCAATCTTTAAAGAGAAACCCTTAACTTATGGCTAAAACGCCTTTATTTTAGAAAAAAAAGCAAGAGTATCTATTAAAGTTATTCTTTTAATGTTCTAACATTCAGGCTTTCTTATTTTTTCTATAAATAATATTCAGGTACTAAACTAAAAGAATCAGGCTTTAAACAAATAGGTCAGGAGCCTTATTGTTTAAGAAACTACATGTTAAGTTTGTGGGTGGGGCTCTAACTAATGAGTAAATGTAGGGTTTGTCAAAGACAAAGACATTATATGAAGTAAATTATCTCTTTTTTTTTTTTTCAAAATACACAACAGTACTTGTAAGAATCAAGTTTGTTGGTCATAATAAACCAATCCATAGCATATAAATGTAATGAACCACCTAAGGATGTTTCTTTAATTTCTTGCGTCTTACAAATACATTTTTTTTTTTTTTTTTTCAACAAAGTTCCATTTTATTTCGTGACAGCTTTATTTAGATCCTTTCTTTTTGAAACAAACAAACAAAAACAACCTTTTCCTTTGATAGATCTATTAGAGGGGCTTTTGCGGACAAAATGGAACAAGATCTAACTGCACTGTAGAATGTGTACTTTGACCTTGGATCTATATCGTCCGCATTTTTAGTCTAGCCTACAAGATGGAATTTTTCTGAGTTTCCGCGGCTTATTATTTCAGCCGTCGAAAGAGGTCGAACTTATACGAGCCTTGTCCTGAGAAAAGGGAGCTTAATGTATCTGCAAAAAGTATCGACCCATTTCAGCCTGCGTAGTTTCTTTAATCGGCGTGCGTAGATTGCCATATATAGATCATTCGTTGCTCGTTTTTCTTATATGCTTTCCTACATGTCCATCGTCGAAACAGTGATAGGTGGTGTTGCAATAACTAGTTGGAATATCAATCCTACCTGTAGCCTATTCGCTTTTATATAGGGCAGATCTAGATTTAGATCTATCTGGTTTATGATAAAACAAGCTATTATAACATATGAATAAATATACATGTAGATCTAGATTCTATACAGATCTAGATCCGTAGAAAAGAAATTATAATTCCGCTTTCTCCATATATGGCAGTTTGAAACATTCAAAGTTCTAGGTTTTATTATTTCTTCGACACAATATTTTTTCTGCGGGAAAACAGCTCGTGTATGACCTAAGAATAGTAAAATTTATGACGTCATTATCTTCTTGGATGAAACATTATGGATATTAGCCTAACGACGTTCGCGACAGTTTCCATTATCACCCTTTGTATAACTATCACCCTCAGCTTTTACTCGAAACGGTGAGCACCTAACACAGTTGATCTTGCCGCAGATGCCAATGCATTCCGCGAATCAACAATCGCGTTGGTATGAGAAACAGAAAATCTTTTTGGAGTATGATCTAGAAAGAAGTTTAAGACGATCGGTTTGTACGGCCGAAGGTCCTTGACCTTTGTCTTACTGCAGTAGTATGCTTGTTAGATAAGAGCACTCGTCTAGACGGAGAGAAGCACAATCGTGCCTTGGTGAGTATAAAAACGTTTGGAAAGCTGGCCAGAACAGACATAACAGAACCCTCCGGTCAACAAGAAACATGAGAACTATTTTGTGTTTGGCACTTTTCGCTGCTGTCGCAGGTTTGGTTTTCTCTTCATATTTGTTCTATGATCTACATAGTTTATATGGTTAACACGAGTTGTAAAACCGTCATGGCTGATTGTCTATTACGCTCAACATTAGATCTACTTGTAGAACCAGCTTGTACAGTGCTTCATGTTTGCCAGCTGTGCCATGATTAATGATTGGAATTCACTACCAGATGATACAAAGAATGCGGAATCATTGTCAGCTTTTAAATACCGCTTAACCGTCGACAAACCTTGTCCACGGAGGTTTTACTTCTTTGGCGATAGGAAAATTCAAATTATACATGCCAGATAACGCAACAGATGCAGCGGTCTCAATGAACATCTGTACTTAAAAAAAAATAGTGGAATCGCCACTCTGTAGATGTGGTGCTGTTGAATCGACTAAACACTTCTTTTTAGAATGTCCGTTTTATGATAACCAAAGAATTAGTCTAAGTTTCAGTGTAAACGGTATAATAAGCTTAACACTCCAAACATTTTATATGGGGATGAAAATCTTAACTTGTTTGATAACCAAAGAATATTTGCTGCCGTGCATATCTATATCCATGATAGTAAAAGATTTACCAAGTGATATCTAATTCCTATGTTTCCTTGGTAACAGTTGATCCTGTACCCGATGTATTGTATACATGTATAGTCAAATCATTTCATTTCCATTTCTTTTAAACTTGAATCATTGTTTGGACCCTTTGAGCACGGTTTGCTAACATCCTTATACCATTCTGGTGCCTTAGTGTAAGCAAACACTTGTTTAATCGGTTGTGATGGTCAAGCTGGAGGTTTCTACAGCCATTAAATAGGTGTTTTCAATTGAAATATTCACCAATAACACTCCACACCCTTCTGATTTTCTGTATTTTTTAGCAACTTTTTCTTTATATTAACTTTCTTTGCCAGTAATTAGTAAGGATATGATCATGTAATAACCGTTAACCGAAATTTGCAGAAGAACTCTATAAGCCTAGCTTCCGTTTTTATCCTGTTCTTCAGTATATTTGTCATATGATTGTATTGCCTTTTGTCTTATTCAACTTGTATCTCATACTGATGAATAAAATATGTTTAAACTAAAACCGTAAACTATTCCGTCATAGCTGATTGTTTATTACGATTGTCTATTACACTCAGACTCCCTGGTCGTTATATTATGTCGGGGATACCGTAGAAGGTTCTGCCACTCATGGTTTTCCGTTGTGTTATCCCAGGTATATTAAAAATTCCTCACTGCACTTGTACACTAAGCTCTCTCCAAAACACGAACGGCCAGAGTGCATCTTATAAACATAACGGGTCCTCTTACAGAACGTTTGGTGGATGTTGGACTTTTACTGTCCACTATGATAAGTTCATAAGGTGAAAAAAAAAAATGCTTCGAAATCACAGTTCATGTACTTTGGTCTTAGCTACTGACTGGAAATATACATTCGAAAATTAAACTGTGTAATGATGAAAAGTTTTTCGCGGTAAAGGGGGTCTTTGCTCGAATAGTAACATGTCCAGTGATGTATCGGTTGATGGAACATGAACATCGAACATATCAGTTGATCTGAAATTCTGATTGGAAACGGATATAATACTTGTATTCAGAGTATGCACTCCCCTAATAACATGTCAGAACAAAACGAAAATGGGCAAAAATGGTAGAGAAAAAAATCATAGGCGCTAGTGCCGGGTTGGGGGCAGGAATCAATTTCTTTTCTCATTATTTCAGTATATTTTGTCGCTCCTTCCAGATCGAAATCATTTTTTGTACGTTGTTTATATGGTGTGTAACGCCATATTCAATATTACATCAAATATATAGCGGTGGCCAATACACATATCCATGATTTCCTGGTGTTTCTTTTACTAATACTTCGCAAAATATTTTTTCCAAGCCACTGGCAGCATACCAACATACAGATGATTAGTGGTGAGAGAAGAACGAACACTGCCGCAATAGCTAATATCAATCCTTGGAAAGAAATTGGTCGAGCTGGAGATTCGAACCAGTGCGCCCCCTCCGACGGTTTAAAGTGATGCCCACTTTCATGTTTCCTACTATTAGTACTATTGTTTTCCGTGGCGATTATTTCTTTTATACTTCACCATACAATTTTTAGACCCACCCATATTAAAAACATTTGCAAATGACAAACGATGGTCGTCGTCTTTGAACGAGTGGAACAGGTTTTTCTCCATTTCCTAAAACGTTTATGACGGAATAGGTACCCGTAGGTCAGTCGGTAGCGTACAGGACTTGAGAACAGGGGGTTTCTGGCTCGATCCCCGGCTCGGCCAATTTTTTTTCCCGAGGATTGATGATAGTCATTGCGACAGGATTCATTCCTCTCTCACCGCTGACCATTGTTTCGACGATGATTATGTGGGAAAGCAGCCAGTGACTTGGAAAGAATTTTGTGCGAAGTGCTGGTAAAAGAAACTCGAGAAAAGCATGGATAGGTGCACTGGTCACCGCGATATAACTGAAATAATGTTGAAAACGGCGTTATAAATCGTACAATCATTTAATTATTATGGCGGAATAGACCCTTTTGGTCTTGTGTGTTAACATAGGACGAAAGTAACAAATTTTGCTCTCATTGAAAAGACACCATTCTGGCTTATTTTATTAAAAACTGGCCATTTTATTGTAATCACGGGAAATATGTCGTAGCACTTTTCAATGAAAGTAAACGCGAGAAGGAATCATGAAATAAGAAATAGCAAAAAGGTACCAGTAGCATTCAAAAAAGTGTATATTACACACAGTTAGGAGTTAATTATAGCATGTACTTCTCACATTCTGATAGTGTTCACGAATGTGCTTTGATTTTAAGACTATTTTTATGAATTTGTTCAATATTCGGGGTTAACTCTAAAAGTTGTCTGCACCTTTTTACGTGTAAAAACATTATAACAGTATTGTCATATCTCAAAGTTTATTCGGTGTGAAATGTTGTTCTAATCATTCTTTCAAAACTTAATTTAAGAGGGGAGAAGTCATCGCTTCTATATAAAGAAACTTCAAACAATGTCCAAGTTATCTAAAATTGATGTAGCACTGAGTATGTTACAAATGACAGACTTGTTTGGCATTATCGATAGCCGCACGTTAAATTCATGTGCGGATAGTTACGAATCACCTGTCCCGATTGCAGGGTTGTCTCAAAAAGGTAACAGAAGTCGTAACCACTGGCGCTCGATCTTAATTTAAAACCGCTGCATGTGTGTAGCCTAATAAATAACACGGTAATCAAGGCAAAATGACCTCTTTCGTTTCGCCGCAATTTTTTCGAATAAAACACAGTCGTGTGCAAAAAGTATTAGGTACCTGGAAAGAATATACATTTATTTAAGTAGAAATGGTAAGTACAATTTACTTAACTTATATGTATCGAAGAAATAAGATATTTTTTAGGAGTGATTTTTTTCCGTAAGGTTTAAATCTAGTCCACTTCCGGTTTGAACAACCTTCACCCGACTTCAACAGACTCTTTTTGAAACAGGCGATCTGATTGGACAAACTTAAAAGGTGTGTCAAGTGTTAATTTTCCCGCGAAATTTACAAAGCATAAATTTACTTCCCATAGTACAAATTCGGTGTTAAAGACGCTTTTGTCACTTGTCCCATGTATGGTTTCCTTCGATGAGCGATCTTTGCACCAGAATTACAAAAAAAAAATATGTTTGTCGACATTTTTATGTTTGAAAACACCGATATAATAGCCCGTTGAAGATTTAACCAATCAGATGGCTTGTAACCTTTTAGAAAGGTCATACCAGGTTACCGGAAGTCAGCGTACAACATAACTGGCGTAAATTAGTAATCAAAGCGTTGAGAACACTGAAGTGGTATTTGTCAAGGAAGCCATTGTGTGGAATTAATAATTTGAAAGAAAAGGAGAAATATTATTCAAATATTGGCTTGAAAGTCAACCTACTAAGCAAATAAATACTTTTTTTCGTTGAAAGGAGAGTACTCATGACAAAGTTAGGATTATTTGTGTATTGGTGGTCTCCCTTTGATCATTAGGAGGAGGCAGGAGTAACATCCCTTTACAGTAGGATCCATGATGGATAGAGAGAGAAACCATGTGAATATATCAAATAAAAGTAAGTTTGTACCTGAAAACTATGATTTTGAAATATATTTGGCTGTTAACATTTAATTCCCAACATTACAATCAATTATTTCGATCTATAAATATTCATGCCAAATCAAATGGAGTAGCGCGCAACCATGGGACGAACAAGTTTTGGAACGAAAAAGCCCAGGACCAAGCGATCAGTAGACAAATTTTGTATATATCATTGCGCCAGTAGAAGACTATGAGCGAGTGAAGCTATTTTCAATCAAGAATTAGTATTTCCACGATCGATGGCCTCACCTAGTGTATTTTAACATGCCATTTCCAATAACATATCTGAGTGCTACCGAAAAACTCATTTGTCTGAGAAAAATTGAGTTTAATTGGGTTTATATCCTTCGGCTTTGCACAAAATACGATACATGGTCTTCAAAATTCAATATTGAACTCGTAGTGGTATTGTCTTCGACAAATACCACAAAAATTGTGAATTCTGAGAAAAAAGTGTCGCGTGCAGCATTAACTGGACGTTTATGAATAACTTTCTAGTGTAAGTATCAATTTAAACATGTGTTCTGATGAAAAACATTCATATTTGAGCGAATTACGTTCATGATGTAAATTACGACCGTCCAAACGGAGGCGTGTCTTTTTTTTTTTTTTGGCTTTGATTACCATGTTATTTACTTGGTTACACACATGCAACGATTTTATATTAAGATCGAGCGCCAGTGGTCGTAGCCGTTGCTAATCGGCTTACATGTCCGTTGCTAATCGATTTACATGGCTCCGCCATGTTTAAGATCATGTGACTGGCAGTATTTCAAAATGGAAACCCCCTTGATACGGACAAGGTTAAATGTATGAACGGAATCGGCCGAGTTGTGACGAAAGCGAAAGTATTGCATTATATTTTTGGTTAGTAATTGGGATTTACCCTACTATCTGTATATTGTAAGGGGGAAAAGTAACGGGTTAATAAGTTATGCCATGTAACGTATCCTTCTCTTTGACTTGTTGCTTTTTTGTGTATACTTAATTTGTTTAATATAATCTTTCATCATTATGTATATGTAATCTTCACTGTAACTGAAGGAGATAAAGATTACTTATTATATTCCTATCAATGAATTACTGGGATTTCTCAGTGTATTATTTTTTCAGTTTTTCACAGTGAATAACATCACTAGTGATGATATGGTATCGTCACAAGTGATGATATAGTTTTAGAATGTTTACCGGAACTACTTTTTTCCTATATTTCTCACTGTCTAATGTTTCTGTCTCTGCTTCAAACATCTTCAGTAAACAATAGCACTGTGAAAAGATTCTCGGTCTACAGCCTTTCCAAACAATCTGACATAACGATCTTGTGGGAGAGTTCTTATGAAAAAATTTCGAGAAAAGAAGATAGCTTTTGTGGAACAGAGCTCTTGGAAAATATTATGTACCAACCAGCATTTTCTCCTTTTTCCATAATGTTTTCTATCCTATCAGAAAACCTAAGATCTTTTGTACCAATTTAGTATTTGTCATTTGGAGATGTTTTTAATTTGGGAAAGTCTTAAACTTGTCATTTGGGACAAGGTTAACTGTTTTTTCTTCTAATTTCATATGGCTGGTTTTAAATCGTAAAGGTGCAAAACAATGCATGCCTTCAAATGGAGGGATAGATGACGTAACATACTCTCGAGCGTTACCGTCATCTGTTGCGTCAGCTGCTTCTGTCAAAAGTGGATCATGTGTTTGTAAAGAAAAGTCCTATGCATGTATAAATACCTACTGTTCTTGATAATTATTAGCAAGCAAAGGGAGAATTAGGAATATAATAAATAGAATAATCAACTGGTGGTGTGTGATGTTGAAAATCTGTCACTCGAATGGGGTTTGATACGGTTAAAAAACTCGTCCTTCGGACTCGTTTTTCAACCGCATCACACCCCATTCTAGTGACAGATTTTTAATATCACACACCACCAGTTGATTATCCTCTATATATATGACCCACATTAACTTTTGCTCTATGGGTAGTTCAAAACTTTAGGCAAATTACGGCAATTCATATATTAGAGAGGCATTGTTCAGTGACATTGCAATTGGCATTTTTTTTTTTTTTTTTTTTCCCCTAATAATTTAAAGGGGTCTAGGTCAATTATTTGCAGTGATTTCTTTCCATCACTGTTATTGCAAGACGATAAAATATTTTTCTATGCAAGGGTAAAGAAGCTTAGACGGTTATTTTCAGTAAAAAGGTGCAGCTTTGAGGTTTTGATAGCGGTCGTTTTGCTATCGGTGACTTTGAATACGACCCCACATAATCGACACATATCATGTGATCACTTTGACATCTAGAAAATCTCAAGATAGTACCTATCCCATTAAGGAAATACCCTCATTTTACAGCATATTTCTTATTCTCAATTGATTTGTTTGCCAGCTATTCGCTTATAAACCAATTTCGAAGTCTGCTTTGAATATAAAAATCCAGATAGCTCCCTTTGAAGTAGTATCAACATGTATACTCGTATATCCGAAACCGCAGAGTCTAAGCAATTTTTCTGTATAATTGTATATGGTAAGTCTGAAGGCAAAACACTATTCGACAATATACATAAAGCAGTGTAATCGAGATTTTCTTCTAAATGTCAATGACTTTTTATCGTTAGAAAAATTGCCATCTTCAATTATTATTGCCGACAACGAAATTGGCGACGATTTCGTTAGTCGTTCTCTAAAATGAAAAAAATCTTGTCATCTAAAGTTTGCAAGGTCTGAGGATGCACGAACCCGAGAGCGGAATGGGCGTCCGATTAAAAAGACACCGGTCTTCGGAAAGTTAATCTCGGAAAAGACACTGGGGCAATCTCCAACAATACACAGATTTGAGTGTATCATCTGTGAAGGTTCCGAGGGATCCCTCTGTAGATGTTGGACCTTTAGTATATATGTGTATGTCGTGTTTACACCGTTTTCAACACTACTTTAGTTATATAACGGTGACTAATGCAACTATCCATCCTTGCCTTAACCATACTTTCATTAACCTTTAATTGGCAAAATATTTTTCCCAAGTCCCTGCTGGCTTTCCCACATAACCATCGTCAAAAGGAATGATCAGTGCTGAGAAAGGAATGTCCCAATCCTCGGAAAGAGATTGACCGAGCAGGGGATTCGAACAGCGACCCTCTAGTTTCACGTCCTCCCGACACGAGTTCTGGCGAAGATATAGTTGCTAAAAAACCAAGATATCAGAGCTAGTTAATGCTCGGGTATAAAATTCGTTTCCAAAATTCTAAACGTCGAAATATAACAACGCTGATTTCTTCAACGTTATCGTCTGGCAAACTCGTTGGGGTTCGGGTTTTATCGAATTTATTTACTAGATTGAGTATGACATGGAAGAAAAAAAAAAAACATACGAAAACGCTTGCAAATTGATCCTATTCAGTTGTAAGGTTAGAGCTTGTATGCTAATATAAGTCTATACCAAGCCAGTATCGGGTTGACCAGTTGAAGATGTACCATCTCCACAGCAATATGACTGGTCAGAGACACGAGCTAACATTTGGCAGCATGTTTGGGAGCTACCAGAAGCAGCTAAGAGCTGCAGACAGCTCAGACTATGCAGTTGTAAATCCATGCCCTTTTGTAAAGGTACTTTTGGTTGTAGAAGAATTGCATTTGTAGACAGCACCAGTTGTTGTGTGCACCATTTCGCGACTGTAGCGGACAACATAGTAAAAGGAATTTTGAAAGTCCCAAAGACGACTCAAAATGCCTCCTACAAACAACTTTTAAACCATTCAGGGAGAAGGAGAATTCATAAGGTTCAAACCTGGCTCAAACTTAGTAAATTGTCTTTGAAAGGGTAGAAAACATTTTAGAAAATGGAGGAAAGACTGGTCACAAGCACTTTCTACTTTTTCAAATTTTCTTTAAAGACCTCTCTGTTAGTTTCATCACATCTTTGGATTTGGTGAAGGGTTAAATCGGACCAGCAGTTAATGAGAAATAAGAAGAAAAAAATAGCAGAAAAGCTCTAAGTACTGCTAAGTATAAATTACTTCATTTATAGGTCTTTATTTATGATAGTACAAGTTAATCATGAAAATTCAGAATTTTGAATGTTCTCTTTTTTTAAATCATTAATGCGTTTCTTCTCTAGTCGAAAGTCTAGCAATGAGTGATAGTTTCAAACCGCACTAAAACCACGGACTCATCACTCATCAACATAAACTTTCATTTTCAAATGGATCATTTTCAGGTGTTATTTATCCAATCATCTCCATTCTTTAGTAGGATTGAAAACCCTTAATGATACTAACAACCTGAGCTATTTCAAAATATCCGATACAATTGTCAAACAGTAGAATGTTTGCGCGTGACGGATAGACACAGATAACAAGGAATATCTATAAAAAAAAAAAGATAGACGGCGTAAGAGGTACTGGAATATGAATACTGAAACTTTTGTATGGTTGAATATGAATAGAAATAGTAAAAAATAACCACGCTATCGATTGCCTATTTTACCTCTCTCTTTTTTTTTTTTTTTTTTTTTTTTTTAATTGCTGAAAAATGAATTTTTCAGTTATATGTATTATCATAAGTTATGTTCTTTCAAGCTCAGATTTTAACCCAAATTATCTTAGAAAACGGAGTGACAGCTAATTTATGAGGTGTAATAAATGTACCCGCAAATAGGCAAGCAGGGGCCGACCGAATAAAGATGTCCACCATTTTTGCCAATCACAAAATAATATCTATTTATTTGGATATAGCGATACCGAGACGCAGGTCAAAAGCCAGCTACGCCGGAAAAAAATTAATTGCAACGTGGCGATCAAGACAAATGTTTCTTTTAATATCCATCTATTAATTATCGGCTACCGATGTGCCAAATGTAAAGCAAATCACCCTGAGGATACAAAGTTTATGCAAATTAATAGGCTTGCAGCGTGACGGAGAGGTGGAATTGCGAAAACGAGGAATGGCCGGCGGGACAGGAAGGAAGACTGATAGAATATGTATGAATTTAACTCCTAATTGCCAGTATGCCCCTCAGATGACATAAAACTGAAAAAAAAAAATCGCTCAAAGTATGTGAACATCTAGGCAAGAACGAAACAAAATTATGGAAAGGAAGAGTACCGGTAAAGTCAAACTATCCAAATTTTATAACACTATGAAAATTGATTTAGGTACTTCAGACAGGCATACACCTCTTCCTTGTTTTAGAACCGGATAGCCTACATCTCAGAAAAATTTCACTCTATCGCTTAGCGGTAAACATTTTCCGACTAGCATAGTCTGACAGTTTAGACGATTATCACAATCGAGAGTAGTATACGGAAAGAGACTTAGGTTGCAGATATAACTGAAGCCGTAAAGAAAGTTAGTCGAAATGGACTTATTGCAGTGTTTTTCTCTACCCCTTTTAACCATTTTTTTTTTTTTTTTAATTCATGGAGAATAGTACTTAGATCTACATAAATATTGAATGTGACGACCTTTAATGTCATTCCATGCATTATCTTCCTCCCCCTGCCGCCCCGCCCCCCCCCCCAAAAAAAAAACCTGTACCCTAGTTTTGATGTAATTTTCTACTGAAACCCTTAGACTGAAAGACAGGGTGGTAAAATATGAATAGAAATCTAAAACTGGGAAATGAAAAACGTGTTTGATAAACTGTACTTATAATGAAGAAACATTTGCATATACAGAGTATACCAGCAAGAGAGTCAGCATAAGTTTCTCAAAATTTCTCAGAAATTATCAGTTTCTGGCAATAATGTAGTCTGTATGTCAGCATTTTGCACCCAATCTGGGCGCCTTCGCTGTATTTTAAAATAGAGCACTGATGAAAAAATTAGCCAAAACTATTAGACCTTGAGCCACCAATAGGCCCCTCTCCCCACCCACCGGGAATTTTCGGCAATATGATTTTCTGAAACCCCTATGTCTACTGTGTACTTTGCTAAAGTCTGCAATCTGGCGAGCGGGGCTTTTGCGAGTTATAGAGGTCAAAAGTCATCAAGTGCACTTTTACTTACGAGGCATTAATAAATCACAATTCAGGTTACCTTTTCAATTTGAATTTTACATTTAATAGGCCAGAAACATTCACAGATAGGTTAACACACTCATATCTATTACCATAACAACTATTTTACAGAAAAAGAAACAAGTTTGGTTGAATCAAAGTACTGAAAAAATGTAATTGGTCATATTTGTGAGCTTAAAATGGCTGGTACTCAAAAGCCTATCCATAGTATATAACATCATTTTTTTTTTAAATGATTTTAGTGATACAGAACAGATGTTGTGACACACATTTGCCTTCTCATTATAATTTACGCTATCTATAATCTGTTTTAGTCTATTAAATCAGGGTATTTGCAGTAAAATGTTGAGCTTTATGGAATCTTAAGACCTTTGTGGGAAGATATTTTTTGCTGTTGACCCATAAAAGTTCAATGTAGTAAGGTCTGTATTTATCTATAGTCAACAGTGAGTAAATTACCGCATATATTGGTATTGTATTAAGTCCAGTGAATGGAGTTATATAGATGTTGTTCTTTGTGGTAGCCCTTCATAGAGTTCTAGACTGAAATGGGGTTGTCTTTTATTGCAATGATAACAATGATGCTTTAAAAGACAGACCACTCCAAACCATATGAGAGTCTCTTTATTATCACTTTTATCTTCATAAATCTCATTCATGAAGTCAACATTGTTATCGTCCTCCTTATAGTTTGGTTAGAATATATTTCGTCGCATTATTATCCTCAGCCGAAGGCGGGGAGATATACGGTTTTAGCGTTGTCCGTCCGTCCTTCTGTCCGTCCTTCCGTCCGTCCGTTCGTGTGTCCGTCCGGGAGAATATCTCCAATACCATTGGACAGAATTTCATGAAACTTTATACATGTGTACAATAACCCATTCCGCCGATGCAAAATGGCCGACTGGGAGCGATTTTAAACTACGCGGTCGAGTATATTTTTGATGTTTTGAGTCTTATCTTGAAAACTATACAGAGTTTTTACATCGAACTTGTCATATCTATCAACCACCATTAGGAAATGCACGAAAAAAAGTTTCACCCAGATTGACCATGCGACACTACAGTTATATACCCTTGTTTTTTGTAATGCTGTGTCATTGAAAAAGGGGGCTTGATGTATATTTCCATTATGGACCAATATCTCTTTTACCATAACAAAATGTTATAAAACTTCATTTTTATATTGTTTTTCACAAGCCACAAACAATAGTTATTTGTTTTTATTTCACGAAATGCCACGCCCAGACGGATATCTTAAAGTCCTTGACGAAAATTGATGAAACTTCATGCATTTCTTCCATTGGATAGTCCGTTGATACACACACACACACACACACACACACACACACACACACACACACACACACACACACACACACATATATATATATATATATATATATATATATATGTGTGTGTGTGTGTGTGTGTGTGTGTGTGTGTGTGTGTGTGTGTGTGTGTGTGTGTGTGTGTGTGTGTGTGTGTGTGCCATGGAAAAAGGGGGCATGATGTATATTATCTTTATTTGTTTTCATTTAATGAAATGCCATGTTGTGGAAAAAGGAGACTTAATGTACAATCCCATTATGGACCTCTTACATATTTTTTTATGTAATGAAATGCTGTGCCATGGAAAAAGGGGGCTTAATGTATAATTTTATCATGGATCAATAACAAGAAGGCCACATGTACATGCAAAACACAATACCTCTGATATGTTTATCTCAAAAAAGGTCTTTTTCGGAGGGGGATATCATTTCAACGAAATTGCTTGTTATAATAGTGTTCTAACTCCATTTTTGTGAAATTTGAGATTTTTATATCGTTGGAATCGTCTTAAAGAGTTCAATCTCCCCATGAAATCAGTTTTGCATTATAGGTCCTGGTTGAGAGGTTTTCAGTATTAACTTGTTCTAACTCCACTAATGATTTTACAACCATCAGAAACTTTGGAGCTAATTTTCTCGAAAACATCCGAATGGCGGTTAGAACACTATTGTAATAATGCGACGATTTCACAATGTTAACAAAGTCATTGCTGTGAGTTATACACTGTATTCTATAAAACATGATATTTGCCTATAGTTTAACGGGTATTCAAACAAACGTTTTCTTTGTATATCATAAAGTACATGTAATGCATGTGTATGACCAAGGAAGTACTCAGTAAATATTTGAAAAGTGAAATGCAGTTTCTGTTCTATTCATTATACGACAATTTTACTACAACTAGAAAGTATCAAAATGTACACACAGTGGGGTTACATAAAACTATTTTTGATACACTCTGGATTTGTTATTCTCACGATGATTCCAAGGTAGCATTTTGATACACTCTGGATTTGTTATTCTCACGATGATTCCAAGGTAGCATTTTGATACACTCTGGATTTGTTATTCTCACGATGATTCCAAGGTAGCATTTTGATACACTCTGGATTTGTTATTCTCACGATGATTCCAAGGTAGCATTTTGATACACTCTGGATTTGTTATTCTCACGATGATTCCAAGGTAGCATTTTGATACACTCTGAATTTGTTATTCTCACGATGATTCCAAGGTAGCATTTTGATACACTCTGGATTTGTTATTCTCACGATGATTCCAAGGTAGCATTTTGATACGCTCTGGATTTGTTATTCTCACGATGATTCCAAGGTAGCATTTTGATACGCTCTGGATTTGTTATTCTCACGATGATTCCAAGGTAGCATTTTGCAAAACAGAATTTACTGTTGTCGAACTACAGAGATTTCCCTTTATAGCATAGAGTTTATGAATGGGAAGCAGATGAGAAGCAGAAGCACATGCAACCGAGAGTTGGTATGAGCACGTAGTGTTCCTGAAATTATTTTGATTTTATTGACGGATAGATATGATAATAATAAAATATAAAATGATAAATAAACAAGAGTAGGCATTGTAGCTGACATATGCAATGTATGTTTAAGAAAATGACATCAATATATATGTATTTAATTCTAAAAAATAATGTCACATTTTTAGATGCCAAAGTTTAATGGTACGTAATGTATCAGCACTTTGATTTGCACTATAAGTTTCTGTTTACTGAAACAAATATGTAAAGGCCATGAAAATAGGCACATACAAATAATCTTTGACCATTTTATAATCAGAAATACAAAAATTACCTAGATAGTATATGTAGTTGAATTCTCATCAACCGATATATAACATTCAAAAGTACATTTACTGACCTTAGATAGCAGTGCTTTCGTTTTGTTCATGGATATTACATATTGATTTAAAATAAATCTTAATATGCCATTTGGGTTGCTTTGAGGATGCGTTCAAGGCATTGTGACCAAGAAAATATATTTTATCTAAAAAAAAAAAATCTCTATAGTTTCTCAGATTATCATATTGTAGAAGCTTAAATCGTAAAATTCCAGTGCTCTCAGTGCTTTGATTTGCACTAAAGCTCTTGTAGGCCTACTTCGTAAGAAATGTATAGAAATATTCAAGCTTATTACCCTTCCTGAGATCATTTGGGACTCATACAAGCGCTAAAATTACCAAAAAACCTGTTAATTACTAATCAACTGATGTGGTAAGGTCACAGGTGCACTTGATGACCTCTATAACTTGCAAAAGCCCAACTCGCTGGGTGGCAGACTTTGGAAATGTGCTCAGGAGACATTGCGATTTAAGAAAATAATAGTACCGAAAATTCCCCCTGTGGGAGAGGAAACACCCTGCTGGCTCATAGTCTATTTGTCGAACAGTAAGATAGATGCTGATATCCAAGTTAAATGAACAATAAACGCCGCGCAGGTGTGATCCCCCTCTGGCATTTACAATGATCTATTCAGCTGCTGCCTTTTTATTATGTTGTGTAGAAAGAAAAGAGTTTCCTACAGTTTTTCCTCGACGTGTTGAAAACTTTGCAAAATTTTTGTAGTTGTTGCATTTGGTGAACAGTGCGGACCAGGAAAAAATTGCACGCACGTTAGCTGTCCTGAAAGTGATTACGTCAACGACTGCATTCACGGCGAGTGCACATGCACCCACAGTAAGTATTACTTTTCTGTTAAAATCGGATAGAGAAATTTTATTACTGCTGTACAGGTTTTAATCGGTCGGCTTCAGCCGGCCGACTAGAGAGACAACAAATTTCGGAAACCGTCAGCTGAGAGCAAACTGGTGTAACTGCAAGTCGTAACATTTTCACTTACGGCGTTTTAACGCTTATACCTGCTGTGATGAACTTATTTTAAGAAAAAATAATAATTTTAAGCGCAAGAGTAGTAACCAGTAGTAAACAGGTAAACAAGTAATCCCATACTTAACTTTTCGATTATGTAATAAACGGCGGTTACAATTTGTTTAGCGTTGAATGATGTCATAATATCAGTGTATTCAAAATCGCTGGAAATTTTGCAGCAGTTTACTTTCAACACGGTTATAAGATATGGGGGTCAGTGATAAAGTAGCAACTTTGCAAATGAAACGACAGCGCAACCTGTGTATCAGGTGATGTAACACATCATGCAGTCCTCTGCTGTCCAAACTATTCGGCAAACCTCGCATGATCCGTTGATCAAGATATACGTAGTTACGGGATCGGCCGAGTTGTGACGAGTGCTGTCCGTATATGTAGCAGGTGTTGAAAAGATGATAGGTTATTTGGCCTTGAGCAGGAATAAAATTGCAATTGAAAGGAGTTTGTAAGGAAACATTGCTTTAAAAGATTTGAAAATTTAGATTGCTCTGTCTTAGAGGAAGCCGTAATGTTTAGCCGTAAGTTCAAAATAGTAATCGGCCGTTGGTCGTTTAATGTTAACGAGGCGAAGCGCGTGAAGCTGTGAGGGACAAAGGATGCAGAGTTGTGTTAGGGGTTATGACCCAAGCGGAGAGACCATTACGTAAACATTTTGTTCCAGGCATGCAACCGTAGTAGCCAGACTGTCTATTCATAATACTAACCAGCATAGATCTGATTACGCATCCTTCAGCGTAGGATGTATTCATTTATTTTCGTAGTCCCTCTTTCTCTCCTTCCAGCCACGGCACCACCATTTTACATGTTCACTAACAAGTTTCTTCTTGATGAGATTTTAAAGACTGAAATCAGTCTGTTAACCC
Source organism: Hippopus hippopus (assembly GCA_946811185.2). Lineage (NCBI taxonomy): Eukaryota > Metazoa > Mollusca > Bivalvia > Cardiida > Cardiidae > Hippopus > Hippopus hippopus. Next base: position 47,074,125 of record OX328100.1, read on the forward strand.
TTGACCAAACAATCTTGTGGGGCTTTGAAAATGTAATGGGAAAAATGGCTTTGTTTTGATGATGTTGTGGCCGGCATAGATCTGACATTCGTATGTAACACGTATATGTACGGACCCAACCATTAACAATAACGGGTTTTAAAGGCGTGCATATTATTTCTCCGAAATTGTCCTCACCGGTCAATTTACTAGATAAAGGTATATCGAGCTACATTACATCCTTCGCCACTTAGAATTATCGTCAATCCACAACGGTGACGCGTTTTCATGTTTTTTCTTTGGCATCTTCGTCTTACTGTCACTTAAATACGGATCATTTTCTTCAACGTGGTTCATCCCTAAGCAAATAAGTTTGTCTATGTATCGTTTCTTTGCCTCTAAGCAGAACGCTTTTCATGTAAGCACTCATAATATAACGATTTTTTGTACATTTTCAATAATCCGCCACTGCTTTCTTTAGCCTTTTTGCCCAGCACGGGTATGCATGCGCAGTTTTCCATTTCGATACCAGGAAGTAGTCAGTGACTAAAAGGGTCTATATTTTTAACATAGCAGGGGGTCCGTTTGTCAATACAACATTACGTAACACAGAAAAGATGCCAGATCGGCGTTTAATCGAATAGTGAGACTCGGCCATCATCGGAAAACTCCGGCATAATCGGAGCAATCACGGAAAAAGAAAAAAATAGGATAGTGGCATCAAAAAACTGTAAAAAGGACCAAAAGTTTATTTTTTTACATCATTCAAACCTATAGCAAATTAAAGAGAAATGAATAAGCCTTCTGACTTCACTTGAGATTATTTTGACTTTTCAACACAAAGAAAGAAAATTCAACAAATGTTTCAGTTTTTAACTTCGGAAAATGTATTTTTCCTCTTTATTCTATACAAACCATTCCTACAATGTTAAAGTTAAAAAAGGACCAAAAGTTTCCTTTATGAAATTTGTAAAACTAAGTTCATTTGAAAGAGCATAAATTGAATTTTCTTACCTCACTTGAGATAATTCTCAATTCTGAAAACTGATGAAGTTATAAGCATTTATCTCCCAGGGCCTTTCATAATTCTATGTAAAAAAATACAGGTAAAGTAGACAGATATCGATTTTTCATGTCTGCTAAAGTTGGCTATGCGACGTGTTTTCAGCATGTTCTCCTTTTCCTACAGTGTTTTTTCACCATTTGAAAGATTTCAAAATTTTGTCATTTTAAATATAGCATTTTAATGTAAGGAAAAAAATCACTAAAACTGCAACACAAATAAGCATACTTAACGTCATATTCTCCATGTCTGAGTCAACGGACCAGGGAAAAAGGCACAGCCGAGAGTGCGAATTCAGACCAGATTGCACGGAACATGCAGTCAGATCTTGGATCTGTCATACCAGTTTTCTGGGATATTCAAGTTAAGACAGCAGTGGCCCTGCAAAGTTTAGGCTGCTTTTCCAAGCTTAACATATCTATTTTATTAATTCAGCACTTTAAGCGTAAAACTCTCAGCAACATATTTGTCTCATCATCTACTGCATATTGGTTGATTCTCATCCTTTCCACAATTAATTCGTCATGTGCAAATGCTTTGGATTTGGACAAGTCTAAAATTTTATCATTTGGTTGAGGATTAGGTAGATCTAGCTGTTGGGTATCTACATTCTTTGAAAGTAATGTAGGAGACTATATACAAAAAGAATATTAGACAAAATGTAAAAATTATTATACTTTTTTTTCTTACTATACAAGCATTAAAGAAAAGGTACTACAATATCTAATCTTTAAAGATACATCTGTACTCGTTTTCAGGCAGTTTTCAGCGAGTTTTTTAAACCCATTTCATCCTCATTTTATGAAACTATAATCATTCTTTATAAGTAATTTAGGAGAAATTGGACAGGAAACGTTTGGGACTGGACGATTTTTTATTAGGTAGGACAATTTGTCTAGATAAATACGATGGCTTATTAAAAATGGAAAAAGAAAAGGCCCACTAACAGCCAAAAGTAAACAAGTCGAAAGTCATAATGCATGCATATTTCATACGACTTATTCATACCATTTTAAAGTATGGATATTACAATGAATCTGAAAATTTGTTACAGTACAGTAACCCAAGTTGCCACAGTGAACAGAAAAGAATATTTGTAATTTTTCTCTCTCTCTTTTAAAAGGTTGTTAGGCACTGTTATTCATGATGAGTGATATCCAAAGCTTGATAATGGGTATTGCTGATCAGAATCTTCACATATATATTCTAGGTCATTACTGTCGACTGAAAACCATATTTTAACCATTCTGTTTAACAACAAATTTATAAAAGACAGTTAAAAAAGGGGTAGGATACTACGTGGCTCGGTTGTAAGGTGTAGGATTTTTTTTACCTCGTACATAGTTCGCTGACGTATGGATATACCCAGAGTCAGTGGTCCTAAATAAATTCATTCCAGTTTTCACCAACAGACTAAGAGATATCTACATTACTCAATGGCATACATGTACCCAAGAATACAGCTCACTATCACTCTATACATCGATTAAAACAGACTTCTTTCGAGCGAAATAACTTGATGTGATTGGGAAAAGGTCATTGCGAAATATAATAGCTAAATTAAGACTTTCATCACATAATCTTATGATCGAAAGCGGTAGACATCAAAAAATAGAAAAAATCAAACGAAAATGTATATTGTGCGATAAGGATGACGTCGAAGATGAATATCATTTTATCCTAATTTGCCCTTTTTTCGTGATTTAAGACAAAAGTTCATAGATAAATACTATAGAATAAAACCAAGTGTATTCAAATTTACGAAATCACTTAATTCAGACCAAGAGAAAACTTTGACAAATCTTGCCCTTTTTTGTAAATACGCATTTTTAAAACGAAACCAATTCATGTTACAGTAAGTATTACACTGTCACTTAGCCTTTTGTTACACTGCTTTTGGACGACAATTTTCAACGATATGCATGGTTTACAATATACTAATGGTACAATGAGTATGTATAATTGTGTGCTTAATAAAGTTAATATATCTAAAAAAATATATCATAATTCAAACAAGTACCATTTGTTTTGTGATTTCAAACCAGTGTAGTTATTCAGTGTCGACCAATTACAGTAATGACAGCACTTTTATTGTAAACTGTAATCGTACACAAACTTGTAGCCATACAGTCGTGTTCATAAAAGAAAGACCTGAAAGCAAAATATGTAAAATTTCCCTCTCAGTGTAGCCCCCTAACAATTTAAAGCGAGTTATAATTTTACACGTTTCCGCATCTTTAGAATTGGCATCACTCGTCAAAACCTACGACAAAATGTTGGTCCCTTCTGTTACACAGGGATCGCGACGACGAGTAAGGAAGCGTTGCAACATTTTCTTATGTGGTACATTCATTGTTTTCTCCGTGCTGTTTAGTGAAACATGCGTCCGCTGAATGAGAAACAAACATGAGGCGAATCTTTAAAGGGATGAACAGAATGAACCTTTTCTTTTTCCCCAGACAATTCCTTTTAGATGTCTAGATTCTTAACATACATGTACATGTACACACTATAAGTTAAGTAAACCCTTATCCTCTTGAAATAAGTTAGATGAAACTTGCAAGCCAATGGCGAAAACCGGAATAATGCTATTTCAAACGTTTTTTTTTTTTTTTTTTTTTGAGAGAGAGAAAAGATCCGCGATCAGATTGCACGTTCTGTGCAGTCTGATCTTGATCTACGCTGTCCGCGAAATGTCAGTGAGTCGCGCTTAGCAATTTAAGGGTTAACTTGTCTATGTTACAGCCACCAAGACCTGTTCTAGCCTAAATGACTGCGCTGGTACCAACGGCAGAAGAACCGAACACTGTATTGATGGACGATGCCGATGTGGGTTCGGCAATTTTGGAGGAGGCAACGACTGAACGTATTATTTCAGATAGTTGTCAGACAAATTACCTACTCAACGATTAAAATTTACTAAAGTTCTGGATAAATCTGTGACAGCCATCTTCCTTTACCACTACTTCCTGTTAATGCAAAACATAGGCTATTCGTGATATATAGGATCGGACATGAGTTGGCTTTTGAGATATAGAGGATCTTACATGTGTGTAAAACTTATGTATTATCATTTTTATCAAACGAGTTGACTAAAATTGTATGACGCGAGAGTCAATTACGTTTTAGTCAACGAGTTTGATAAAAATGACAATACATAAACACGAATGTGAGATTCTATTTATCACATAAAACGAATGATAAACAAAAAATATCCTGCCTCATCACCTTGTGCCTATATACCGTTCACAGGTCTATGTTTACAATTGTAGATCGATTTAAAATGTGTACATACACAAGTAGATAGCTCAATAACATTTACACCGAAAGTAGAATAATACAGTTTCTAGAGGCGGAAAGTGCAACTAATTCAGCAATTTTGTTGTTTTTAAAAAGTTTTCGCTGCATTTCTTGCTTTTTAGTACGCATGAAAATCAAAAAGGGTCCACCTGCATACGCCTGAACAACAATGACGTCATTTTTCCGCGAAACGGCGTAGTGGTACAAATTCTGGCATTTACTGTGGTTGGTTTCTCAAGCTTCTCGCGCTCATGAATGAAAATTGATCAGAACCGGGACCAAAAAAACGATAATACACTAGTGTATTATCAAAAATATGTCATTGGTTTAATACACTGCTGGGTGAGGTTTTATATGATAAAAATATGATGAAAAATTTTATTAAACGAGTCTAGGGAAATGTTATTTAGCGAGCCTTTGGCGAGCTTGATAACATTTTTTCTTAGGTAATTTAATAGAATTTTATTTCAAACGGAAACGAATGTCAGATTCTTTATATCACATAACGGTATTTCACAAATCACAGATTAGGAGATGCCAAACCATCTATAGTTGCATCAGCGGTAATAGCCATAATACCCATTGACCAATATGAAATACATACAAAATTTCGTCAAAAATGACGTCTCACAATTGTGATATAAAACGTGTATAAGATAAAAAAATTCGTGATGGGTATATTACACTGAAAACAAGGGGGGTTATGTCATAAGAATTAACCCTTGAAGCGCCTTTAAAAGCTGTGGTTGCTTTTGCAGCCAATGTAGATCAAGATCAGACTGCACAAAACATGCAGTCTGATCTTGATCTACATCGTTTTGCTGAGACATTTTTCGACAATAAAAGCCTTGAAATTTTTCTCGTTTATAGGGTCTTACTTTTGGAATGAAAATGTCTGTCGGATTTATTCTTCGCTATATAATTATTTTAAAGTATAAAAACATATTAAAAAGCAAATGATATTTATACCTATTCCACTCATCACCAAACGCAGTCCACCTTTCAATCAATGAGCAATTTCTGTAGAAATACTCTTTTGCATTCTATTACGTGTTCATGAATTAATAAAACGGCAACCGAAGAAATACACACGAAAAGAATTAAACACTGACTGCAACCACATTTTCTGCTCTTATCACAATTACCAACGTACCAAAGACAAAGCAAATCATTTGAACAACATTTAACTTACTGTCGTCAGATGCTGTCAAAATTGACAAGTCTGTATTTGTCTTGTCTGGAAACGAGTTTTCTCATTTCCTCCTTCAGCAAATTTGAAGCGGGTGATTTAAGAAGAAGAAAAAAAAAACAAAACAAACAAAAAACATCCTTCTAAAATATGGAAAGGTTTAAAATGCACTAATGAACACACTATGAGAATAATGTGGAAAAGAACAAATTGCCTGATATGAGAAATTTCACCTCAAGCCAGTATATTTTCAAAAAAGTCTGCTTTACGACGAAAAAAGGTAGCACCAGATGGTGACGTGTTAGAACTTTTGTAATCCATGCTCTGTGGAAAAGGTGGTTTAATGAGCCTACAAAAAAGTAACTACCTAGGTCAGCCTGAACGGTTTGACCCGAGTTGACACTTTTTGTGTTTGGTTAATTTTCTGCGTGGACTGTTCTACCTCATGAATCAACCGGTTGTTAGACAAAATGGATTTTAAGGATACATACATATGTGATGACTTGCATGGGATGATGAGAGCATTACAGAAATTCATTAACCCCCTTTTACAAGAACAATGACTCATTTATTTCACATAGACTGTGATAAAAATTCTCACTAATTAATCACTTTTGATATTTGCTTCCTAGAAATTTCATGAAGGACTCGCGCCATATGGGTAGTTCCAAGGGTTGACTTCGCTCATCACGAGATTCAAACATGGAACCTTTGAAATGAGAGACTGACGATCCACCAATGCTCTACTGTCTCCCTAAGTACTAGAGTAAACTTTACAAACGCCACCATGAACGGGCCACTTTCATTGAACCTTCCCCTAGCAATCCGGGTCCGTATACACGAACCATTCTAAAGAATATTCGTAGTCTTATCCTCCAAGATTTTATACATTTGAAAGTAAGACAATTTCTGAAAGGCTTCACCAAGTGGTTTAGTCAATCAGAAACTGTGTTACTTTCAAATCCAGAAAATTTTGGAGAATCGGACAAAAATATTCTTAAGAATGGATCCTTTCAGAGACAATTTTCATGATTTGAGACACTTTTAATTTGTCGTCTGCAAGTGCTTTCAATTTCGAGCAATCTAAAATTTTGTCATTTGGTAAAGAGTTAAGAATGGATCCTTTCACAGACAAATTTCATGATTTGAGCCACTTTTAATTTGTCGTCTGCAAATGCTTTCAATTTGGACCAATCTAAAATTTTGTCATTAGGTAAAGAGTTAAGAAAGGTTGATGAATACGGACCCTGGTGTTATAACTCTTTGCCAAACAGTCCCAAGGAAGAGTAGTTTTGAAAACAATCCGTGAAAATAGAATGCTGGTAACCAGCCTTTTTCCCTTTCCCCAAGCTTTATATCTTTTCATAGGCAAATCCCATCATTTGGGCCACACTTGATTTGATGTCAACAGATGCTTTTAGAATGGAAAAGTCTGAATGTCTTTTTTCTGGTGTGTTAAGGACGATGGGTAAAAAAAAAATTTTTTTAGACAATCAACTGAGCCACAATCAATTCGTCCCCTCTAGATGCTTTAAATTTTAACAAGTCTTAAATGTTGTCATCTGGTATATTCAACCTTTCCTAGTTTTTTTTTTTTTTTTTCTTTCGTCCGTTATGAGAACATTTGCAGGCAACAAATTAAATGTGGCTCAAACGATAGGACTTATCTGTCCTAAGCATTGGTTGAAGCTATAAAATCCTAAGGCAGCAACAATATAACAATAGTTAATTTATTGTAATACAAAAATGTTCTCATTATAACCATAGTCAACTAACAGCAATCAAAATATTTAAACTGAAACAATAATCACGTGATTAAGTCATCACGTGGCACAAATGCCGAAGCATTGGTCAGATCTTTTAGCACAAGAACGGTAAATGTTTGTGAGTAAGACCATGTCTGCAAATAGTATAAGAATAACTACATTATCTCTTCACTATTTCTTCTACTAACCATTGAAAGCGTTACTACTTTTAGAGGGGAAGAGCCGAAAATTACAGCTTTTGGAATAACGATAACAAGATATGAATATACTGTAAATAGCTTCTGTTTCACCTGTTGGACTGAGTTACAATCTTGGTAAAAGTTGCAACTGCTAGTTCAAATGCGTGCAAAGCGTAATTCAAGCGTATTTTCAAAAAAGTGTAGGACAAGATCAAACTGAATAGTAAATCAAGTCTGATCTTGGGTCTACATTCTGAAATATACCATGCAGGGGTTCTATGCTAATTTGAACTATTTGGTGTCATAGGGTCTAAAACTTTCATTTTGTTAAGAACAATTCAAAATCAAACTAATGTCATGCAAAGCAGCATTTTACGCTTTTGTCAACATAAATTATACATGTATCATTCCCAATCTTAAACCCCCATCATGTTACCAAACGATTCATTATTTTGCAGTCTAGTTCAGGTTGATGTCTTATATAATAAAACAAGTTCCTTTAGTCTGTTACCAAATAATCCTAAGTTTTAACGACCCTGAGGAAAAGGACTTTTGAAAGCATTGTGAAAAAAGGAGAAAATGCTGGTAATAAGCTATTTCTCTTTATCTCACGATGTTGTTGTTCCCTATCAAAAACAGAAATCATCATTTGAGCCAGTTTTAATTTGTAGTCTGCCAATGGTTTCATTCTGGACAAGTCTGCAATTCTGCTGTTTGGTAAAGGATTAAGGAATGAGAAAAAGACCAACCCAAATGCAAAGTCAATATACGTCTACTTTTTTTAGTTACAAGTATTGGAGCTGTGCTCTGTGAAAAGGGGATTTAATGCATCTGCAAAAAGTATCGACCTATGTCGGCTTGCGCATTCCGCGCAGGCTGACATGGGCCAAAACTTTCTGCTATGTTTAAATTTTCTGCATGTTCAAGGACCCTTCTACCCACAGATTTCATTCATTTGTTAGACTTATTGGATTTTATGTCTTACGAACATAAAAGTTCACAACAAATGCATAGCTGAGATTCGAACCCGCGTGGCAAAGATCCTCATTTTTTGAGGTTTAAAAGACCAACACCTTAACCACTGACCTGGACAGAATTCCCTGTAGCTCAGTGGTTAAGGTCTTTGTCTTTTTCACCTTGAAAGACGTTGATCTCTTCCCAATGGGTTTGAAACCCGCCAGGTGCGTTTTGCATTTCAGCTATAGATGCATTTGTTGCAAACTTTCGTTTTTGTAAGATGAATCTATAATTAGGTGATGACTTGCTTGGTATCATGTATCACAGAGATGCATTAACCTTTTTTTCAGAGCATGCTCATGTTGTCATCACAAAGACCACAATGTATCACAATTAGTTTGTTACAGAACTGCAAAAAAAAAGACTCCTTTTTTCACCCATTACAAACTGTTAGTAAAGTTTTTTTCGTCATAAAAATTTTCTGAAAAAATCTGTTAGAAACAAATGAACAAAAATGTTTTGTATCCATGTCCACAAAAATTGACTTCTTTTCCAAACAAACCTGATTATTAAACATAGCATGTCATTAAATTATTGGATGTGTTTAAACTTTTACAACTCAGAAAAAAATTAAGTTCTTTTTGGCAGGCAATGTCGGTAGAGATCAGACTTTCTTTGGTGGAAAACTCAGATCAAGATCAGGCTGCTCAGAATGTAGTCTGAACAGATACACTATCCCCTGTTTTGTGACATAGGCTCTATTCTAAAACAATACTTTTGTCATTAAAGTGAATTTAGTATTCTTTCTCAGACTTACAAAAAACACATTTTGATTCATTTTCTACTTAGACCTTTTCTCTTTACCAAAAGATTACACATCTTATCAACTCCAAAGAAGAAGGCCTTCAAAAACATTGTGTGAAATGGAGAAAATGCTATTTCCAGCAATATCTCCTTTTACTGCAGTTTTCTACCCTCTCAATGGCAGATTTTATCATTCACCCTTTTACCAAAAATATCCAGTGTTCTCGGGACCCTGGGGGAGAAAGCTTTTGAAAACATTGTTTAAATGAATGCATCCTTATGTTGATGCCATAATCATTAAACCAAAACCAATAAAAGAAGAAATAATAGTTTCAATAGATCTAACATCCATAAACCAACTTTTCTAACTAAAAAAAAGAAAGTTCTCAATTTGTCACAATGTTTTTTGAAGTCCTGGACAGATTTGTACATGTACAGTACATAATTATATTTCAAGATCTACTTGAGGAACAGAAATAACTACTAACTCACCAGTTTGTTTTGAATTGGTTTTTTTTTTTACAATAACATTTCATGGTTAAAAAATGTCTCTCATTCAACAAGTTTTACGTTTCTCTTTGATCACCACTTTTCAACAAATATCACAACATCCACACCTGCTACACACAGTATTATATATGTATACATATACACAAATCAAGCATTTAATAAACATGAAAAATATAGAATCTATGTAGATCTAGGTCAACAACATTGTACACTACACCCAGTACTTAACATCATTCCTTCACCACACAACTCATAAGTTTTAACAACCCTAAAGAAGAAAGCTTTTGAAAACATGGTGGAAAAAGGAGAAAATGCTGATTACCTGCATTTTCTCCTTTTCTCCATGAAGTTTCCTAACCTGTCAGTGAGAAATTCCAATATTTGAGTCACATTCAATTTGTCTTCTGCAATTGTTTTCCAATTGGATAGGACTGAAATTTTGTCATCGCTTTCCGATTGGACAGGACAGAAATTTTGTCGTCTGGTAATAGAGTTCAACGTAGCACAGCTTTTTATGTGAAAACATAGGTTTAGGATTGTCCTAATTGAAAGCAGTTGTAGATCAAACAATGGGTTTTATTGTTGAAGGACAGAACATGTGGAAAAGGGAGAACATGCTGACAACCAATATTTTCATTTTCTCCTTTCCAGACACTATTTTCACAAATCTACTACTGGTATACAAGGTTCCTAATACCTCAGGAGTGTTTGGTAAAGAGCTAACCCTTTGCCAAACGATAATTTTTGACTCAACCAAATTCAAAGCATTTGAAGACAACAAATTAAATGTAGCTCAAATCATGATTTCTGTCTTTGAAAGAGTAGAAATCAGTATTATCACAACGTTTTCAAAAGTCTTCTTTCTCAGGGTTGTTAAAACTCAGAATTGTGTGGCAGAAAGTTAAAACAATGTAACATTAAGTTTTTAACTTTTTATTCTCTCTGTTGGTTTCTCATGAGAAATGAAATCCGAGATAGTCACAAAAAACTATGTACAAATGGTAATATTATACAATATACATGTACAATAAACCATTACATCAAAAAAGGGAAATAGCCTCAGAGGAACAAGTTCTAAATCTGTGACAGTGTTTCCAAAATTTTCAGCCACAGAAATGGGTAAATATGGTAGTGGATGGAGAAATTGCACAAGCTACGAAACTTTTCCATTAAGTTTTGTTAAAGTTTACGAAATCATCTTCTGTAAAAGTGTATAAATGTAATTGGCCTAATACAGAAAATGAGTTACTAAAACAAGTAATAAACATTTCATTAGACAGCAGAATGAATTAACTCTTAACCAAACGACAAAATTTCAGACTTGTCCTAACTGAAAGTATTTGCAAACGACAATTTAAATGCAGATCAAATGATAGAATTTGTCTTTGATAGGGTAGAAAACATTGTGGGAAAAGGAGAAAATGCTGGTTACCAGCATTTTCTTCTTTTTCCACAATGTTTTCAAAAGGCTTCTTCCTCAGGGTCGTTAAAACTTGTGATTGTGTGGTAATGGGTTAAAAGACAGTTTTCATTCAGTTGTTTTCTTTAGCAGATAACAAAACTTAAGCTATGTCCTAACTGAAAGCCTTTGCAGATTCATTGTGGCTCAAATGATAAAATTTGTCTTTGACTCTTTACCAAACCACAAATCTTTAAACGAGACAGTGTAGAAGTATTTGGAGTCAACAGATAAGATGTGTCTTAACCCTTTAATACACAATCCCGACTTTTAACGACCCTAAGAGAGATAGCCCTTGAAAACATTGTGGCAAAATGTTTTCTTCCTTTCCTAAAGAAAATTTAATTTTTTTTGTGACATTTGTTTTTCGTCTCCAAATTCTTTCAATTTGGACCAGTCCTAAATTTTGTTGTTTGGTAAAGAGTTAAAGGTTTAAGGTAACTTTACCTTTGAAAGAGTAGAAAATATGATGGGTACAGGAGAAAATCCTGGTTACAATGTTTTCAAAGGCATTCTTGCTTTTGGTTGTTATAACACGGGACTCTGTGGTTAAGGTTAAGGGTTAAGAGAGGCGAAAATTTTCCAAAAAAAAGGAGAAAATGCTATTTACCAGCATTTTCTCTTGTTCCCACTAATTTTTCACAAGCCTTGAGCCCAAGGGTACTTTTTCCAGCTAAAAGCTAACTTCATTCTAACATTATAACAAAAAGTTGAATTTAAAAGACCTTACTTCTCACACAACCTCTGTTTGTATTTCACAACCACATGCATACTATAATTAACAATGTTGTCATGGCATTCAATTATCATGAACGATATTATTAGCACCGAGTGTTCATGAAGTTATCTAAAAATAGTACAGAATCAAAGTAAAACGCTGTTTATACGAAACTTTCTAAGAGCATAAAGGAACAACTATAAAACACACATGCATGCGCTAAAACCTTACACAGGAAGGTGGAATACTAAAAGAATAAATAATCTTTTGGCAAACATGACAACAAATAATAAAACTAGTCATATCCAGACAAACTTAAACAACTGAGATACTCTTTGATTTGGAAACTTCTGAAAGTTGTTTTTACAACTCGACAAAACAAAAGAATCAACAGTGTAATATGATTTAAGTTGATGCTTGTCTAATATGAACAATATTTCCAACTTCAAATTTATGTCTGAGAAACAATAGTGTCAACTCTTTTTTTCAAGATCTCACTGATATCACAAAAAGCACACTGAATTGATGAATTTCTGAATAGTATCTATATATATACGGTTATAAAAGCACTTTTAGCATGATTATCTGGAAAACTTTGAAAACAGAATATTGAAAAATATTATTAAGCTGAAATCTACAATTTTAATTATTAAACATTGAAATATTTTACAATGTTTCAAATTGTAAAATACTGAAATATGTTACAAGTAAAAACCTTTTGATGTTTTAAAAGCATAAATAACACTTCAGCTCTTATGAACAATTGATATCAATAAAATTAACTGATTATAAATCATTAAAATAAAATAAACATCAAACTTCTGTGGAAATTTTCCCTGCAAAATTTGTGTGCACCATTAGCCTGTTGAACTTCCCTTGCTTTGTAGAAAGTGTGTAGTTCTTCTTTTTTTCAGTTTTGTAGGTACTCAAATGTTACGATACAGAGGTATGCTTGTGCATCATTTCTAACTGCCAAAAAACTTATCATCACATACAGGTTGGTCCTTGAGCTGATGCTAAGAATTTTTTCAGAAAATGTGTAAGAATTTAAAAAAGGATTTTAAGCCGTTTTCATTACTTTTTTTAACCATTTCATGTCACTGTTTGACTGGTTGGATACTTAGGGAAGTACATTACAGGCACAGAGTTAAGAAATTATTTTTGATAAATATTATAATCACCCAGGTTTCTTTGGGTAAAAAGTTTATCATTTTTAAAACATTTTTAAGTACAATACTTTGAAAATATTTAAAAAAGAATGCAAGAAAAGAATGTTATTCATTGGGTTACTTATTGGGAGTTTTTAAAGAAATAAAATTTAAATAAGAAGACAGACTCAGTTACACAAGCTATGACACTGTAACGCAATAGAAAAAAACTTATCCAGAAATCACACAAAAACAAAACCCTTCAGAGTGCCAATTTAAACATGATATTCTTACCCGAAATGCCCTGCGTGATTAAATATTTAGGGTAATTGAATCTATTCAGCTTGTCTGGTACATTTACTTGGCACTGTCAAGGTTTACTTAATGTAATCAATTGATAAACATATCAATGATGACTTAACTCTTTCACAGAAAACAAAATAACAAACTTTCTTAAACTGAAAGGAGAATCAGATGATATATGGCCTGCAACACGCGAAAAGGGGCATTCGGAAATTCTAGTAAAGTGTCGTGATGGATCAGCCTTCACAGTCCGCGCAGGCTAATCCGAAACGACACTTTCCGTTTTTATGTAATTTTCTGTTTTGCGCAAGTCTACCATAGCACAAAATGTAATATAGTCGTAAAGTGCCGTCTTGGATTAGCCTGCGCGGACTGCGCAGGCTGATCCGAGACGACACTATACGCAAATGTCCGAATGCCCCTTTTCGCATGTTGGAGGCCATATCATGTCTGTCTCATGTGATGATGTTAGTCTGTTACCCTTTACAACATGGCAAAACTTTTGACTTGTCCAAATTGAAAACATTTCTGATGACATTTTAAATGCGGCTTTAACAATTGAGCTTCTCTATAAAAGGATAGAAAGCATAGTGGGAAAAGGAGGAAATGCTAGTAACCAGCATTTCTCCTTTTCCCATAATGTTTTCAAAAGCCTTTTTCTTGAAGGTTATTAAAACTCAGGATTGTGTGGTACAAACGACAAAATTCTACACTTGTCCAGGCTGAAAGCATTTGCAAATAAATTAAATTTGATTCAAAAATTGAAATTTGTTTTGGGCATGGTAGAAAACAATGTTGGAAAAAGAGAATATGCTGGTTACCAGCATTTTCTCCGTTTCCAAAAATGTATTCAAAAGCTTTTTTTTCTCAGTTGTTAAAAGTCTGGATTGTGTGGTAGAGGGTTAAAAGGGCTAGAAAACACTGGAGGAAAAGGAGAAATGCTGGCGACCAGCATTTTCTCCTTCCCCCCAAAGTTATTTCCTAAAGCTTTCTTCTTTATAAAAACATAGAATCGTCGGTTTAAGAATTACATGTAAGACATGACTCACAAGCAATTTTACACTTCAGTATGAATTCTCTGTAAAGGCAGGGTCGTGTTCTCGTCCCCTTCCTCTTCACTCTCTCTCAAGTTCTCACTGTCTTCGATCTCACCCAACCCTGATATATCTGACATGTTATCTACCATGGACGCCCTATTATACTCTCCATTAAAATCACTATCTGTGGTAAAAGCAGCCGAGATTCTGTTATTATCTATATTTAAGTTACTATCTGCTGTCATCATTGATAATCTGTTGATTTCATTGGCACGATTCTGAGGGAATCCATAATGAATCACACTGTCATCATCATCTTCTGAACTACTAGCACTACTATTTAAGTCAAAATTGTTGAAACCAGCGGGTGGATCGGGAAATTCTGAAGACTGTAGATCTTCACCATTCTGTTCACTTGTAAAGCTTGAATTTAAAGGCAGATAATAGTCAGGGTGTACATGCACATTTAAGTTACGACTTGGCATGTCATAATCTTCTAACAGTTTATTCTGTTCAGCAAGAATTTCTTCATAGTTGGGTAAATCTTCCTTGTCATCCACGTCTGTTTCTGTGAATTCGGAGTCATCATCGACATATTCTGAGTCGAAATATTCCCCGTGAATGTTTGAGACATGTGTATTGTCTATGTTGTTGATATGTGTATTTGATTCATTAAGTACTAAGTGGATTGGAGGAAGCTGGGGAGTCAGGACATTCACCAATGGGTATCTCACTGATGTTTGGTAATGATTTCTCTGGTGCCCAGTCTGAAGCATCCCAATGATATCCTGTAAATATAATGAAATCGATAGATTTTTACACTGCTACATATTGGCATAATTTCTCATAGCATGATTCTCTTAAAATGTAAACATATATATGTACTTGAAAATTGTCAGCATTATGTCTGTCACAATTAATGTCTAATTCAATAAATTACTTAATGTTCATATTTTCTTGATTGTTTATTAAACAACAACAACAACAACAAAAGACTCATTCTTGTTGAAAAAATATGTCAGTAAGTTTGACTACAATGATAGAAACTGTCTTTACAAGTTCAGAAAACACTGTGAGGAAAAAAGAAAATAATGTTCCAAGCATTTTCTCCTTTTCTCCACAGTGTTTTCAAAAGCCTTTTTCTTCTGGGTCATTAAAACACAGGATCATTGATCATTTTGAGACAATCTCTAACAAAGAAGCATACAGTATGGATGAAAGACCAGATGGCACATTGTGTTGAGTCTGATCTTGATCTACACTGTTTGAAGTTTATAGGACACATTTTTCAAGACACATTACTGATGTACAAACAGATTATATCTATTAGCCCAAAATATATGCATCACCAATCTGTTGAATTAAAACTTTTCCAGATCAAATATGATAATCTGATATTGCAACAAGCCACAGGTTGTGTTCTCAAGACAAAAAAAAAACAATGATTCATACCTTGATTCTTTGGGGCAGTAAAATGCTTTTGAAAATATTGAAAAATGAAATATTAAACTTAGGTCTGGACAAAATGTCTACCTAAAACCTGTATCAGTTAAAGTGGTCAAAGGTAGCATAACAAGAGCACTGCATGTGGGTGCAAACGCTTAGCTGTAGTTGCTCGATTTTCAGTGAAAAATCAGTCAAAAAGGGGCATAACTGTGTCAAAAATACTTTTGATAGTGATAACTTGTCCAAATTTAATGTAAATATATTACAAATGTTGAAGCTTTTGAAAATGTAAAAAGTTTTTGCACATTGACAATGCAGACAACGCTAGGGCTACAGCTATACCTTGATCTTTTCTTTAAAAAACAGCTGAGCTAAAAATAAACCATGAATTCCCAAAGTAAGACTGAAACCGAATTCACCACTTAGAAATTTGGAGCAGATGCCCTGAATGTCCCACTTACACCAAACGCATAAACTCTTCCACACAAGCTATTTCCATATCTTTAAACAGATGACTTTTGAAAATGTAGCTACTCAAGATATTCCCCATAATCAGCAATATCTCCTTAATTGCTAAAATGTCCTCAATCCTTTTTCTATACTGAAACTTTGTTGAATATGCATATTCTACCACTTTATTTTGATACATTGTCTGCTTTAGACTGGTTTTAGGATGTAAATTATACATAACATTGCAAAATTAACATCTCAAAAGTATGTTATAATAAAAGCATAGATGAAGCAGAGATGACCCTGAAAACAATTAGATCTAAAATTAGGCAAGTGTTCTTATATATACATCACAGTTTATTACAAACTATATAAAAGTAGTATTGAGGCCCTTAAACATTCCTTGCAAAAGTGTACATATTATACTGAAGGGGATTATATTGAAAAATAATGCAATATGTCCACCAAGAGTCAAACCCTTACATATGAGGCTCACAACTTGTGTGTCGGTATCAATGAGCATCAAACAGCAAAATCTGTTTTCATGGTATATCATGGAAGTTAAATAGCTTGTTGTAAACATTCTAAATAGTTAAGACTTTGTTTTGATAAGTATGACCATAGAAAGATGTTACACAAACATTGAGATCTATAACCAAAAGATTCTAATAAAGCAGACTCAAAACACCTATCAGCAAAGTAATCTAACCCACATACAGTAAAAAAAGGAATTCTTTACTTCTCATTCTACCTGCTTCCACTAGGATAAAGTTAGGCATTTTTGACACAATGCTTTTTTTAGGTTTCATTTCTGTTGTCAAGATTTACAAGTGACAACTAGATGCAGCAAAACCTTTACTGGTATTACATCTTGAAAAAAATGTCTCCTAAGAAAAAAGATCGCTCATGGCTAACTGTATTTGTTTGATAACAGAAAATTCATTACTCATACTATTACAAAACATAAATGACTTTTTCCTCTTTGCTTTTTGAAAAAAAAAAAAAAAAAACAATATTGGGGAGAAACATCATTCCTTTTAATGAGTAATTGAGTAATTGCTCCTTCTGCCACAATGTTCAAAGACATTTTCCTTTTGATGACAAATATAAATGTATAGAAAAACAATACAGACTAAGGAGCAGAGGTAATTTAAAATGGTTGATTTTCCAGCTGTTTAAATATATAAACGTGATGTTACATCCACACCTCTGGTTTATCTATACTTCCACTAGAAAGGGGCAATTCTAAAAAAGCCAGTATTAAAAAAAGTATGTCCAAGAAAACAGGTAAAATGAGCTACCAAAAACTGAAAAACTACAAATTGTTGCCATACCGTCCATCCAAGCTAAATATGTCAAAATAGGAGTTGACTCATTTGAATGATTTTATTTTCTTAAATAAAGACTTTATGTAAACCACTATTTATTCTACAATTGTTATGATTAACATCTCCTATTGCCCCAATTGGTTCCATTTTGTTGTTAAAAAAGACATTAATTTTCATCTGTCAATTCTGTTTTGTGTTACTTGTACCATTCAATAGGGGATACATCTAAATTAGTATGTGTTTGGATCTAAAGACAATATTAACTGTTGTAGGGAAAACCAGGTAACCCTGATTAACACCATTTTTTTTTCTCTTAACCCACATCATTTTGAAATGCCTTCTTCCATAGGGTTTCAAAAATACAGGAATATTTTGTGACAGGTTTATAGATAAATGGTGTGGTGTCTGGGATACATAAGTGAAAATCCCTCACATACATTTCATATACAAGAATATAGGCTTAAAGAAACAGTAGCTGTTACTAAAGTAACTAAATGAATTACTTTCTGAATAATACATACTTTTCTACATAGTATACTTATTAATTAGATCACTGTGAGAAAGAATAATCTGATCCCCCAGGAAAATAATTTTGTCTCTTAGATACATGTAGAATAGCAACCCCACATCAATGCCAAAATTCAAAAGATAGTTGACATGTCATAAAACCATTTAAAAACTGTACAAGTGAAATGGATATATCCAGGCAGTAAATACATACCGTAAACTAAAATTATAGACATGTGACGTTTTGTGAATGAGAGTGAGTCAGGCTAACTCTTCCACCATGTTTTAGATTAAATATTTGTTTGGCAACAACACACATTTTTAGATATTTCTCAGACTCTGTATTGTTAGGGTTTACCCTTCACCAAACAATCCAGTGTTTTAACGACCCTGAGGAAAAATGTTTTTTGAGGAAATAGTGGGAATAGGAGGAAATGCTGGTAACCAGCATATTCTCCTCTACCCGTAATGTTCTCTTACTTTTCATATGAAATCTCCCTCATGGGAACTACAGTTAAATTGTCGTCTTTCATTTTGGGCCAGTATACAATTTTGTTGTTGGGAAATGAATCAAAGGTTGATTACCAAGCTGTCAACATAGCAAAAGTCCACTTATTTATTTTGTTTGGGCAAATCTATGCACCTTATTAATGCATTATTCTTTTTCCTGTACTCAACCTTAACTCTTTAAAAGACAACTTTAACTTTGGACTTGTCCAAATCCAAAAAGGAAAAGGAGAAAATGCTTGTTACCAGCAATTTTTCCTTTTTTCCCACAATGTTTTCAAAAGCTATCTTCTTCTAAGACATTAAAAATTAGGATTAGACTGTAGCAGAGTGTACATACATAAATATACAGTCCTAAAGTCTCATGAAAACGCATAAATAAAAAGCCTATGAGATCTAATCTGACAAAGACAACACTGACTTAAAACCATGTTCCAAGCAAACATAAACAAACACATTTATGCTGGAAGTAAATAACTGAAGCTGTAATATTCACTGTATGATGCTGTAAACAGATAAAATGCCAGACACAAGAGTAGAAAAGAAAGTGCATGCATAATTTAATGAAATAATATAAAGATGTTAAGACTATTTTACCCAGGAAAAACTGACTTTCCAAATCACTTAGGTGTCTATGGTCATTTTCTTTTCCTGATTGTTGAGTATAATCATTGAAACAAGCTTCTCAGTTAGATCTTATATCAACATCATTAGCTTTAGAAAGTAATTAATAATCTTGCAAAAGTATGCAACCCGTTTACATTTTCTACTGACAGAATATGTCAATCAATACAATCTACATATGTATCTGAATTGTTGGACTCGCAGTAACCTACAAAGTGGTTCAAGCATATCAATACAACACTGACATTCTGTCTTTTTCCCAAGTGATGCCAGAGTTTAATAACTTCTCGGTCAAAAACATTTTTACAGGCTCTCCAATGTACATGGACCAAGATGAAAAAGAAGTTACAAAATGACAGTGGTATTCTGGTCAGTTGTACCAAGGGAAATTTTATAGAAGGTTAACTTTGACCGAGTATTCTAGTAAGTAACAGTGGGACATGCTTGTCATTTTCAACTTTATTTTCCTTTTTCACATTTGCTGCATTTGAAAAAGTACAAAAGAGTTAGGCACTTATATACACTTAACTTTAATATTTTGAAATATTTTCTTATTTCTTTTATGTAAAAGACATTTTATCAGTTTACTTTACTCATTAAGTTCTCCCAGGTGAAAAATAAATGAAGTAGACATTTTCAGTCATTCTTGAAAAACATTGCTATTTCAGGGCAGCTTTGGTCAGTATCTAACATAATGTTGGACAGCAGGTGTGAGATCAAATTGTACTATCTGTAAAGTCTGATCTTCTACACTATTGACAAAATCAATTTGAATTGTTGAAAGGAACTTTATGGATTAAAAATGTCATTTGAAATAAAGCTCATGTATCATATTTATACAACAACCATTTCATAAAATGCTAACCTTCTAAATGCGTAAGAATATGCTATGTACATACATGTATTGGTGACAAAAAGTATTTTTGCAAAGTCAGAATCTAGACCTGAGTATTTGGAAGCAAAGTCAGTTTATGTAACCTTGGTAAATGCCAAATGCATGGCGCTGTGTCAGTGGTCATGAGGTAGAGCATAGGCCACGTAGCCATAAGATCTGAGATCGATTCTCAGGGGAGCTGGTGTCAACTTTGGCACCGTTTATTGGCCCAAACTTTCAGCTTAAGTACTGGTGTGGTTTCCAGGAAGCAAATTTTAGAGAGATAAGAAAAAGTTGCAAGAACTTGTTTCTCAGTTTTATCATATACCATAAATTTTCCGGTTCCAATACATGCGTTGCAATCAGATGAAATAACACACACGACAGGAAAAAAATCCGTATCTACACTCAGTGAAATACGGTTCCAAATATGGTTTGATGTCGTATCTCGTGCACGGACTAAGCATGCATTGATTTGCGATTTGACTGGTCAAAAAGTTACGCTGTAATATCAATCCGCCATTAAGAAAAACAGAGTTACTACCATCCACACTATTAATTGTCTGATTTTGTTTGCCGTGTTCGAATAAAATGCAAAATATTGTTGTTATATTATGTAGTAACTTTCCTGGTGCTTGATATCAATTTGTTCTATGTGACTGTTTCCCCTTCTATTATTTCTCTTGGACCAAATGTAACTGTTTCCCCTGATATTATTTCAGTTGGACCAAAAGTTACAGTTCTACATCTACCGCCTGCTCAAATCAAGTCACAGAGTTTGATTATATGACTTGTCCTTACCATTTGGAATAGTTCCATATGTAATTTTGTAAACTTTTACATGATAACCAATATACAACCTTGAGAATAAATGAAATGCACTTGTCTAAAGAAAAAGGCCTAATCCCTTTCCAACACAACAAAATATGAGACTTGTCCAAATTGAAAGCATTTACAGATGACAAATTAGAACTCTGGCTCAAATGAAGGGATGTCTTTGAAAGGGTAGAAAACTTTGCGTAAAGAGGAAAAAATACTAGTTACCAGCATTTTCTCCTTTTCCTACAACATTTTTGAAAGCCTACCAAATCATAGTCATTAAAATTTGGGATTGTGTGGTAAACGATTAACTCATTATCGAAAACAAAATTTGCAGTCATGTTTTATCAATAGTGTTATGAAGTTGTTTTCAAATCTTAATAAAATATTGTGTTTGTTTTTCTTCAAACATAAATTTTAAGGTTATCAATTTAAAAAAAAACAAAAAACAATTATCATAGTTGAAATGTGAATTTTAAAACTTTCTTGATCAACTACCTCTCTCATTTTCTTCAAATACTAAAACTTTGAAATTTCGGACTCTATCCTCAGGTTTGCTGTACACATACAAGAAATTATGACATATATTCTGGACAGATTTGCGTCAGCTACAAAACACATTTTATCTTTGTCTTTATGTTAACATAACACACTTTTCTGGAATTGTGACTCTTTTTTTCCTCTCCTTAGTTTCAAATATTTGTAGTCTAAAGTTGTAATTTGTATTCAAAACTGATGGAGCTATTCTTTTCAAAATACATCCATGATTAAAGTGGTTTCCTCAAAAGTAGGGATGTTTTTGACATCCTCCACAGCAAATTTGTTTCGTGTGGTAAAAACTTCACCCTTTTCAGATGACAAAATTTTAGACTTGTCCAATTCGAAAGCATTTGCAGATGACAAAGATGAAAAAAAGTTTGTGTGGTAAAAGGCTTATTCATTGCTATGTACTGGCAATGGTTCTGTCTACCTTAACATTTCCGAATTCTTAGCTAACATTCAAAGTACTTTTGATAAGGAAATCATAGTAACAATGAGAGTGTTCTCCCTTACCTGGAAGTTCATCCTCCATTTCTGAGATGGGGAGACTACTTAGTGAGGTAGCGTCTTGCGGTGTTAAGTGTGACATGGGGATTACAGTACCGATTGGCATCATTTTGGACACCATCTTGTCCGCATGTTTGTCTAAACAGAAGTAACATGACAAAGTTTGTAAAAATGTAGGAAAAAAAATAAGAAAAATGTTAGATGGTTTACCATTTGATAAAGTCTCCCAAAGTTCCAACAACTGTTAGGCATGCTATGGGAGGCAGTTGGTGTGCTGCTGAAAGTGTGAATCAGAGATCAGACTGCAAACAAAATGGGCACTCTGATCTTGAATCAACAATGGCCAATTACAGTGATTTATCTTAGACGCCCAAAAATTTCAATAATGTTTAACTTCAAAAGTCCATCTTAAAATATTACACAATTAGCTCATGGTCCTATATACACTATTTCTTATCAGAAAACATCTGAGTTAGGGACAGGGAATGTGGACCTAAGATAGTTTGATCTACTGGTACATGTAGTCAAGGAAACTTAGTGAACTTGATGAGGAAACTGTTTGTCGAAAGCAATACTTTCATCTCCCTTTTCCACAGATCAGTCAAAATGCATCTCTATGTAATTCAAACAACTTATAAATGGCAATAAACAAAAATACGCAAAGTCAATTCAAAATAAAATTGGCAAAATCCACAGTCTGCTTGTCTAGTCTAGTATTTAACTACGAACACACTGAAGCTCTATATCAGCCAAACAAAATGAAGAAAATATATTGAAATAACACAGTACTCTTTGGCAGTTATTATTAAATGCTTTTTTTCAGAACCCAGTCTAGTGGGCAAATCTGTTGTGGTACAGCTTGATTTGAATGATAAAGGCAGGTAAACCCTACTGAAAACTTAACCTGTAAGTACATGTATTTGTCATTGTTTGCATTTCGTTCAAGCCTACAAATAGAACAGAAAACAAATGTCTGAACAATAGAACTAAAAAAAAAAAAGGGTTTACAGGCACATAAACAACAGAATATGGCCTGCAACACGTGAAAAGGGGCATTTGGACATTTGCGCAGGCTAATCCGAAACGGCACTTTCCCTTTTTATGTAATTTTCTGTTTTGCGCAAGCCTACTGTAGCACAATATCTAATGTAGTCGTAAAGTGCCGTCTCGGATTAGCCTGCGCAGACTGCGCAGGCTGATCCGAGACGACACTTTACGCAAATGTCCGAATGCCCATTTTCGCGTGTTGCAAGCCATATTGGATTTATCCAGTTCTAAATAAATAATTTGCAGACAATAACAGTGATAAATTTAATGAGGCTCAAAAGGAGTAAATTGCCTTTGAAAGGGTAGACATTATCATGTAAAAAGGAGAATATGCCAGTTACTAGCATTTTCTCCTTTTCCAAAATGGTTTTTCATAAGTTTTCTTTCTCATGGTTGTTAAAATGTGGTAAAGGCATAAAAGTAACACTGAAACATGCCATCTCACCTTGACTGAAATTCTGTCAATAGAAATATATCAAATGCCATGACAGACTTGAGATAATCAATGGCCATTTACATAAAGGAAAAAGGCTTGTGTTAATCTTTTACCTGTAGCCAAAAATTTTAGATTAATCCAAATTAAAAGCTTTTGCAGACGACAAACTGAACGCCACTCTGATGATGAAATATGTTTTTGAAAGGGTAGAAAACTTTGTGGGAAAAGGAGAAAATGCTAGTTACCACCATTTTGTCCTTTTCTAAAAAAAAGTTTTATAGAGCTTTTTTTCTCAGAGTCGTTATAACTTGGGACTGTGTAAGAAAGGGTTATAGAATCAAAAGCATGTCTTTATCCTTTATCTTTCTTGTTTATTCATAATGAACATCCTGAAGGAGAAAGGCTTATAAACATTTTGTGGGAAAAGGAGAAAAAGCTGGTAACCAGCACATTCTCCTTTCAACAATACTTTGAGCAACACTTATCATCTGTAAATGTTTCGAATTTGGTCAAGTCCATAATTTTGTTGTATGGTAAAAGTTTTACATTTGTGAAAAGAGGGATCCATTCAAATCAGCATGTACCTCAAGAGTGACAAAATACGTGGACAGCATTGACAAAGATCAGACTACAGGGAGGATGAAGTCTGATCTTGGATATACACTGTCAGATATTTTATGACATACATGTACTATTGCCTTAGCAGCCTTAAAATTACATCTATAGGTCTTTGACAACTGCCAGATGACATCAATCTAACTGTTAATTACAAAAATACCTTCAAATGAAATTTTCACTCTTATAATTGGACACTTTGTGAAAAACAAAACAAGAAGGCCATGATGGCAGTGTATCGCTCCACTGACTACTACGTAAAAACACTACAAGCCAAACATTACAATATTTGGCCAGTTGGCTTCAAACTAGAAGATATACGATTTTTTTTTCTATAAAATCCTGCGAGAAAGTCATGACCCAAGGGCAAAGCCATTTTTGACCACAGAGCTAACATTACTTGAATCCTGGTGGAGGTCCACAAGATAAAGCCCCATACCAAATAATACAGGTCTAGAATGTGTGGTTATAAACAAGAAGATTTTCAAAGTTTCCTCAATAAAAGGCCCTGTAAAACATTAGACCCCTGATACAAGGCTAAATTTAGTAGCCCTAGGTCTTGTAATTAGTATCAAGATTTCTAAAGTTTACACAATGTGAACCCATGTAAAACTTGCGACCCCTGGGGGCGGGGGCAAACTTGACCCCAGGGCTATCATTTTGGCCCTTTTGGTAGAGGCGCACCAGATAAAGCTACATGCAAAATTTGGTAGCCTTGGGCCTTATGCCTAGGTACGAAAAGATTTTTAAAGTTTTCCGTATATAAGCTCATGTAAAACTTCTGACACCCGGGGTGTGGCCAAACTTGACCCCAGGGCTATCATTTTAACCTTCTTGGTAGAGGTCCACTAGATAAAGCTACATGCAAAATTTGGAAGTCCTAGGCTTTATGGCTAGGTATGAAAAGATTTCTAAAGTTTTCACCATATACATGTAAGCCCATGTAAAACTTGTGACCCCCGGGACAGGACCAGTCTTGACCCAAGGGCTATAATTTGAAGGAACTTGGTAGAGGTCTATTAGATAAAGCTATGTTCCAACTTTGGTAGCCCTTAGCCTTTTGGTTTCAGGCAAGAAAATTTTCAAGGTTTATCAATGTTTAAGTTTTGTTGCTATGGCAACCAGAGTTTTTGAAGGAATCAAATTCTTTCAAGACATTCTGAAGAAGACCATGGCAGGATCATTTTTGTGAAGTTTCATCAAAATTGGATAGGTACTTTCAGAGAAGATGTTTGATATAAAAGTTCAGATGCACGCACGCACGCACGAAGGGACAGACGGACGCACGACAGACACCAGGCCATGTTAGCCCGCTGCTAAAAAGTCAGCACCAGATGGTGACCAGAGCATGATGCTTTTTTTTTACAATTGACTGTGAAAAAAGTTCTCACAACTTGAAACTAATCACTTTCAATATTTGCTTACTAGAAACTTCAACAAGAACTCGCGCCGTGTTGGGGGTTCCAATGGTTGACCTTGCTCGTCATGGGATTCAAGCCTGAAACCTTTGATGTGAGAGACCGACGTTCCACCCAAATACTGTTGTCACATACACTACACAACCAAGATTGGGCCACTTTCATTGACCCTTTAACAAGCTATCCAGGTCCGTATACACCTGCCTTTGAAAGTAAGACAACTTCTGATTGGCCAAACCAAATGGTTTAGCCAATCAGAAAAAAGCTTTTGGAGGACAAGACTTACAATGTTCTTAATGTTCTAAGAATGAATGGTGAATATGCTCCTGGTGTCTTAACCCTTTACTAAACAATCCCAAGTTTTAATGAATCCGAGGAAGAGTAGTTTCGAAAACAATGTGTGAAAATAAGAAAATGCTAGTATCCAGCATTTTCCCCTTTTCCCACCATGTTTTATATCCTATCGCAGGCAAATCCTGTCATTTCGAGCCACACATCAGTTGCTGTCAGACTATGCTTTTAAAATGGAAAAGTCTGAATTTTTCTTGTTTTTTTTTCGGTAAGGTGTAAACAATGAGTAAAATTTTCTTTTAGACAAATCAAATCACTTGAGACACATTAAATACGTTATCTTTAGAAGCCTCCAATTTTAACTAGTTTTAAATTTTGTCATCCAGTAGATTAAGCCTTAAACATGGGACAAATTTTCCTTTTGTCCATTATAAAAACATTTGCATGCGAAGTGCAGCTAAAATGATTGTATTTGTCTGAGAAAAGAAAGAAAAAATTGTGGTAAAAGGAGAGAAAATGCCGAATCCATGTTTTCAAAGGACTTCTTCTTCAGGGTCGTTAAAACATTGGATTGTGTCGTGAATGGTCACCGTCAGGCAACAGCAGCAAAACGTAGTAAAACTCTATACAACAGAGCTCGGTAGAACAGTGGGTGGCATACATGATGTGAGACCAGGGGTCGCTGGTTTGAGTACCCGGCATGGCCAATTTCTTTCTGAGGATTCTGATGATAGTAATTGCGTCAAGACCCATTCCTCTGTCACCGCTAATCATTGGTCCGACGATGGTTATGTGGGAAAGCTGGCAGAAGAATATTGTGCTAAGTATAGAGTGGAAGAATATTGTGCAATTTACAGGTAAAAGAAACTAAAAAAAAAACAAGGACAAAAAGCACTGGCTGCCGCAGTAAATCTGAAATAATTCTGAGAATGGCGCTAAACACCATACAAACAAAGAAACGAAATTTGTTTGCAAGCATTGGTTGAAGCTTCAAAATTATAAGACAACAACAATATAACAATAGTTAATTTATTGTAATACAAAAATGTTCTCATTATAACCATAGTCAACTAACAACAATCAAAATATTTAAATTGAAACAATAATCATGTGACTAAGTCATCACATGGTACAAATGCCGAAGCATTGTCAGATCTTTTAGCACAAGAACGTTAAATGTTTTTGAGTAAGACTATGTCTCCAAATAGTCTAAGAATGACTAAATCATCACTTCACTATTTCTTCTACTAAGCATTGAAAGCGTTTAGATTTTTAGGAGGGAAGAGCCGAAAATTACAGCTGTTTGAATAACGATAACAAGATATGAAGAACTGTAAATAGCTTCTGTTTCATCTGTTAGACTGAGTTACGACCACGATAAAAATGCAACTGCTATTTCAGTGTAACACCATGTTGCAAAGCGTAATTCAACTTTTCTTTTCAGGAAAGTGTAGAACAAGATCAAACTGAATAGTAAATAAAGCCTGATCTTGGATCTACATTCTGAAATATACCATGCAAGGGATCTGTGGCTTTTCTATGCCAATTTGAACTATTTGGTATCATAGGGTCTAAACCTTTCATTTTGTTAGAATAATTCAAACAAATTAATGTCACACAAAGCAGCATTTTACGCCTTTGTCAACACAAATCATACATGTACCATTCCCAATTTTAACCCCCTATCATGTTACCAAACGATCCATTATTTTGCAGTCTAGGTCGGATTCATGTCATATACAATAAACCAAGTTCCTTTAGTCCTTCACCAAACAATCCTAAGTTTTAAAGACCCCGAGTTCCACGACTTTTGACAACATCGGGGGAAAATGCGGGTAACATGCAATTTTTCCTTCTTTCACAATGTAGTATTTTCCTATCAAAGACAGAAATCAGCATTTGTGCCAAATTAAGATTTGTAGTCTGCCACTGCTTTCATTTTGTACAAGTCTGCAATTCTGTTGTTTGGTAAAGGATTAAGGAATGACACACAAAAACCAAACTCGAATGCAAAGTCAATATACATGTACTTTTTTTAGTTACAGGTATTTGAGCCGTCTCTGTGAAAAGAGGGTTTCATGTATCTGCAAAAATTATCGACTCATGTCGGCCTGCGCAGGCTGACATGAGCAAAAACCTTTTTGCTATCTTTAAATTTTCTACATGTCCAAGGACCATTCTATCTCGATTTTTAGTCAATTGTTAGACTGAATGGATTTCATGTCTTATGAACATGAAAGTTCGCATCAAATGCATAGCTCAAATACAAACTGCTCCAGCCGGGAAAGATCCTCAGTTTTTGGGGTTTAAAAGACAAACACCTTAACCACTGAGCTAAAAAGAATTTTGTATTTCAGCTATGCATTTGTCGTGAACTTTCATTTTTGTAAGATGAATCCATAATTAAGTGATGACTTGCTTGGTATCATGCATCATAGAGATGCACTAAGTCAACTTTTCGCAGAGCAAGGTTCATGTTGTCATCACAAAGACCACATTGTATCACAATTAGTTTGTTACAGAACTGCAAAAACAGACTCCTTTTTTTCCCCCAATTACAAACTGTTAGTAAAGTTTTTTCGTCTTGCAAATCTTCAGAAAAATCTGTAAGAAACAAATGAACAAAAATGTTTTGTATCCATGTCCTTAAACAATGACTTCTTTTCCAAGCAAACCCGGTTATTGGACATAGCATGAACCATAAAATGTCATTAGGTTGTTTGGTGTGTTTAAACAGAGTTTAGAGAAAAATAAAGTTTGTTTGTTACTGACAATGTCGATAGAGATCAGACTATCTTTGGTGGATAACTCAGATCAAGATCAGGCTTCTCAGAACGTATAGTCTGAGCAGATACACTGTCCCCTGTTTTGTGACACAGGCCCTATTTTGAAACACTGCTTTTGTCAGTAAATTTGGTTTTGGTTTTCTTTCAGACTTATAAAAAACACATACATGTATTGATTTATTTACCAGTAAGACCTGTATTCTTTACCAAAAGATCCCACATCTTATCAACCCCAAGGAAGATGGCTTTTCAAAACATTGTGTGAAATGGAGAAAATGCTATTTACCAGCAGTATCTCCTTTTACTGCAGTTTACTACCCTCTCAATGGCAGATTTTATCATTCAACCTTTTACCAAACAGATCCAGTGTTCTCAGGACTCTGAGTAAGAAGGCTTTTGAAAACATTGTGGGAAAAAATTGTGGCAAAGAGACAAAAATGCACTATGGCCATACAAAAGAAATACTTTCAAAGAAAACAGTGTGACAAATGAGAAAAAAACTCAATTACTGATATTCCTCATCTGACTTTTCTAGGTGTTTTAAAAATGTGGTCAAATGAATGCATCCATAAGGTGATGCCATAATTAACAAACTAAAACCATTAAAAGAAGCAATAATAGTTTCAATAGATGTAACATCTATGAACCAACTTATGAAATAAAAAGGAAGTAATTTGTCACAAAGTTTTTTGAAGTTCTGAACCAATTTGTACATGTACAGTACATATATCTCAAGATCTATATGTACTTAAGGAACAGAATTAGCTACTAACTTACCAATTTCTTTTAATTTTGTTTTCCACATTAACATTTCATGGCTAAAAATGCCTCTCATTCAACAAGTTTTACGTTTCTCTTTGATCACCACTTTTCAACAAATATCACAACATACACACCTGCTACACACAATATTATATATGTATACATATACCGTGACAAATCAAACATTTAATAAACATGAAAAATATAGAATCTATGTAGATCTAGGTCAACAACATTGTACACTACACCCAGTACTTAACATCATTCCTTCACCACACAACTCATAAGTTTTAACAACCCTAAAGAAGAAAGCTGTTGCAAACATGGTGGAAAAAGGAGACACTATTTTCACAAATCTACTACTGGTATACAAGGTTCCTAATATCTCAGGAGTTTTTGGTAAAGAGCTAACCCTTTGCCAAACGATAATTTTTGACTCAACCAAATTGAAAGCATTTGAAGACAACAAATTAAATGATGCTCAAATGATGATTTCTGTCTTTGATAGGGTAGAAAACATTATGAGAAAAGGAGAAAATGCTGGTTACCAGCATTTTCTCCTTTTATCACAACGTTTTCCAGAATCTTTTTTCTTAGGATTGTTAAAACTCAGGATTGTATGGCAGAGAGTTAAAACAATGTAACATTAAGTTTTTAACTTTTTATGCTCTCTGTTGGTTTCTCATGAGAAATGAAATCCGAGATAGTAACAAGAAACTATGTACAAATGGTAATATTATAAAATATACAATAAATCATTATATCAAGAAAGAGAAATAGCCTCAGAGGAACAGTTTCTAAATCTGTGACAGTGTTTCCAAAATTTTCAGCCACAGAAATGGGTAAATATGGTAGTGGATGGAGAAATTACACAAGCTACGAAACTTTTCCATTAAGTTTTGTTAATGTTTACTAAATCATCTTCTGTAAAAGTGTATAAATGTAATCAGCCTAATACAGAAAATAAGTTACTAAAACAATTAATAAAAATTTCATTGAACTACAGGATTAATTATCATTCAGTTAATTCTTTAGCAGATAACAAAACTTTAGACCTCTTCTAACTGAAATGCTTTACAGATTCATTGTGGCTCCAATGATAAAATTTGTCTTTGACTCTTTACCAAACCACAAATCTTTGAACTAGACAGAGTGGAAATTATTTGAAGTCAACAGATAAGACGTGTCTTAAATGATTAAGGTAACTTTACCTTTGAAAGAGTAGAAAATATGGTGGATAGAGGAGAAAATGCTGGTTACAATGTTTTCAAAGGCATTCTTGCTTTTGGTTGTTATAACACGGGACTAGGTGGTTAAGGGTTAAGAGAGGTGGAAATTTTCCGAAAAAAAGGAGAAAATGCTTGTTACCAGCATTTTCTCTTGTTCCCACTAATTTTTGAGCCCAAGGGTACTTTTTCCAGCTAAACGCTAACTTTCATTCTAACAGTATAACAAAAAGTTGAATTTAAAAGACCTAACTTCTCACACAACCTCTGTTTGTATTTCACAACCACATTCATACTATAATTAACAATGTTGTCATGGCATTCAATTATCATGAACGATATTATTAGCACCAAGTGTTCACGAAATTATCTGAAAATAGTACAGTATCAAAGTAAAACGCTGTTTATACCAAAACTTTCTAGGAGCATAAAGGAATAACTATAAAACACACATGCATGCGCTAAAACCTGACATAGGAAGGTGGAATACTAAAAGAATAAATAATCTTTTGGCAAACATGACAACAAATAATAAAACAAGTCATATCCAGACAAACTTAAACTAATGAGATACTCTTTGATTTGGAAACTCCTGAAAGTTGTTTTTACAACTCGATGAAGCAAAAGATTCAACAGTGCAATATGATTTAAATTGATGCTTGTCTAATATGAACGATATTTACAACTACAACGCTTTTTTTTTCAAGATATCTCACTGATATCACAAAAAGCACACTGAATTGATGAATTTCTGAATAATATCTATATATATATACGGTAATAAAAGCACTTTTAGCATGATTATCTGGAAACCTTTGAAAACACAGATGTTGAAAAATATCTTTAAGAGGAAATCTACAACTTTAATTGTTAAACACTGAAATATTTAACAAGGTTTTAAATTGTAAAATACTGAAATATGTTACAAGTAAAAACCTTTTGATTTTTTAAAAGCATAAATAACATTTCAGCTCATGAACAATGCATATCAATAAAATTAACTAATTATAAATCATTAAAATAAAATAAACATCAAACTTCTGTGGAAATTTTCCCTGCAAAATTTGTGTGCTCCATTAGCCTGTTGAACTTCCCTTGCTTTGTAGAAAGTGTGTAGTTCTTCTATTTTTCAGTTTTGTTGGTACTCAAATGTTACGATACAGAGGTATGCTTGTGCAACATTTCTGACTGCCAAAAAACTTATCATCACATACAGGTTGGTCCTTGAGCTGATGCTAAGAATTTTTTTAGAAAGTGTAAGAATTTAAAAAAGGATTTTAAGTCGTTTTCATTACTTTTTTTAACCATTTCATGCCACTGTTTGACAGGTTGGATACTTAGGGAAGTACATTATAGGCAAAGTGTTAAGAAAATATTTTTGATAAATATTATAATCACTCAGGTTTCTTTGGGTAAAAAGTTTATCATTTTTAAAACATTTTTCACTACAATACTTTGAAAATATTTTTTAAAAAAATGCACTAAAAGAATGTTATTCATTGCGTTACTTATTGGGAGTTTTTAAAGAAATAAAATTCAAATAAGAAGACAGACTCAGTTAAACAAGCAATGACACTGTAATGCAATAGAAGAAACTTATCCAGAAATCACACAAAAACAAAACCCTTCAGAGTGCCAATTTAAACATGATATTCTTATCCGATATGCCCTGCTTGATTAAATTTTCAGGGTAATTCGATCTATTCAGCATGTCTAATACATTTACTTGGGACTGTCAAGGTTTATTTAATGTAATCAATTGATAAACATATCAATGATGACTTAACTCTTTCACAGAAAACAAAATAACAAACTTTCTTAAACTGTAAGGATTTTCAGATGATATATCATGTGTGTCTCACGTGACGATATTAGTCTGTTACCCTTTACAACATGGCAAAATTTTGGATTTGTCCAAATTAAAAATATTTCTGATGATATTTTAAATGTGGCTTTAACAATTGGGCTTCTCTATAAAATGATAGAAAGCATAGTGGGAAAAGGAGGAAATGCTAGTAACCAGCATTTCTCCTTTTCCCATAATGTTTTCAAAAGCCTTTTTCTCGAAGGTTATTTAAAATTCAGGATTGTGTGGTACAAACAACAAAATTCTACACTTGTTCAGATTCAAAGCATTTGCAAATAAATTAGACTAAAAAATTGAAATTTGTTTTGGGCAGGGTAGAAAACAATGTTGGAAAAAGAGAATATGCTGGTTACCAGCATTTTCTCCGTTTCCAAAAATGTATTAAAAAGCTTTTGTTCTCAGTTGTTAAAAGTCTGTATTGTGTGGTAGACGGTTAAAAGGGCTAGAAAACAGTGGAGGAAAAGGAGAAATGCTGGCTACCACCGTTTTCTCCTTTCCCCAATGTTCTTTCCTAAAGCTTTTTTCTTTATAAAAACATAGAATCATCGGTTTAAGAATTACATGTAAGACATGACTGACAAGCAGTTTTACACTTCAGTATGAATTCTCTGTAAAGGCAGGGGCGTCTTCTCATCCCCTTCCTCTTCACTCTCACTCAAGTTCTCACTGTCTTCGATCTCACACAACCCCGATATATCTGACATGTTATCTACCATAGACGCCCTATTGTACTGTCCATTAAAATCACTGTCTGTAGTAAAAGCAGCCGAGAGTCTGTTATTATCTATATTTAAGTCACTATCTGCTGTTATGATTGATAACCTGTTGATTTCACTGGCACGATTCTGAGGGAATCCATAATGAATCACACTGTCATTATCATCTTCTGAACTACTAGCACTACTATTTAAGTCAAAATTGTTGAAACCAGCCGGTGGGTCTGGAAATTCTGAAGGCTGTAGATCTACACCATTCTGTTCACTTGTAAAGCTTGAATTTAAAGGCAGATAATAGTCAGGGTGTACATGCACATTTAAGTTACGACTTGGCATGTCATAATCTTCTAACAGTTTATTCTGTTCAGCAAGAATTTCTTCATAGTTGGGTAAATCTTCCTTGTCATCCACGTCTGTTTCTGTGAATTCGGAGTCATCATCGACATATTCTGAGTCGAAATATTCCCCATGAATGTTTGAGACATGTGTATTGTCTATGTTGTTGATATGTGTATTTGATTCATTACTGTGTGGACTGGAGGAAGCTGGGGAGTCAGGACATTCACCACTGGGTATTTCACTGATGTTTGGTAATGATTTCTCTGGTGCCCAGTCTGAAGCATCCCAATGATATCCTGTAAGTATAATAAAATCGATAGTTTTTTACATTGCTAGATATTAGCATAATTTCTAATAGCATGATTCTCTTAAAAAATAAACATATACGTGTACTTGAAAATTGTCAGCATTATGTCTGTCACAATTTATGTCAAACTCAATAAATTACTTAATGTTCATATTTTCTTGATTATTTAGTAAACAAAAAAAAAAAAAAAAAAAAAAAAAAAAAGACTCATCCTTGTTGAAAAAATATGTCAATAAGTTTGACTACAATGATGGAACTGTCTTTACAAGTTCAGAAAACACTGTTAGGAAAAAAGAAAATAATGTTCCAAGCATTTTCTCTTTTTCTCCACAATGTTTTCAAAAGCCTTTTTCTTCTGGGTCATTATAACACAGGATCATTGATCATTTTGAGACAATCTCAAACAAAGAAGCATACAGTATGGATGAAAGACCAGGTGGCACATTGTGTTGAGTCTGATCTTGATCTACACAGTTTGAAGTTATTTTAAGAGTTTATAGGACACATTTTTCAAGACACATTACTGATGTCGAAACAGATTATATCCATAAACCTAATATACATGCATCACCAATCTGTTGAATTAAAACTTTTCCAGATCAAATCTGATAATCTGATATTGCAACATGGCACAGGTTGTGTTCTCAAGACAGGAAAAATTGATTCATACATTTGATTCTTTGGAGCAGTAAAATGCTTTTGACAATATTGAAAAATGAAATATTAAACTTAGGTCTGGACAAAATGTCTAACTAAAACCTGTATCGGTTAAAGTGGTCAAAGGTAGCATAACAAGAGCATGTGGGTGCAAACGCTTAGCTGCAGTTGCTTGATTTTCAGTGAAAAATCAAATTAAAAAATGGGGCATAACTCTGTCAAAATACTTTTGACGGTGATAACTTGTCCAAATTTAATGTAAATATATTACAAATGTTGAAGTTTTTGAAAATGTATAAAGGTTTTGCACGATGACAATGCAGACATCGCCAGGGCTACAGCTATACTTCAAGTTGGTTGTATTGGTTGTATTGGGATTTAACGCCACTTTAACAGCTAAGGTCATATCATGGCGGTCGGTGACGCACATTTGTTTCCTGGCTTTCTCACACCAGTACTAACACAACTTTCTTTCCAAAGCCACCGACTACTTTTCTCACATGCTTCAGCAGAGGTAAGAGGCGAAAATACGCCGGAAAGAAAGTTCGCCTCAACCGGTTATCAAACTCACAACCACCAGGTCTTGAGTCCGACACGCTCACCACTGAGCCACCCGGGCGGGCTATACTTCAAGCTTTTCTTAAAAAAACAACTGAGCTAAAAATATACCATAAATTACCATAGTAAAACTGAGACCTAATTTCACCACTAAGAAATTTGGAGCAGATGCCCTGAATGTCCCGCTTACACTAAACACATAAACTCTACCACGCAAGCTATATCCATATCTTTAAACAGACGACTTTTGAAAAAGTAGAGCTCTACTCAAGATATTCCCCATAACCAGCAATATCTCCGTAATTGCTAAAATGTCTTCAATCCTTTTTCTATACTGAATCTTTGCTGAATATCAGTATTTTTCCACTTTATTTTGGTACGTTGTGTGCTTTAGATTGGTTTCAGGATGTAAATTATACATAACATTGCAAAATTAACATCTCAAAAGTATGTTATAATAAAAGCATAGATGAAGCAGAGATGACCCTAAAAACAATTAGATCTAAAATTAGGCAAGTATTCTTACATATACATCACAGTTTATTACAAACTATATATTTTAGCAATATCATTATTAATATAAGCTTTACAGCCTTCTAACAAACCTAAGAGCATATATACATGTAATCTATTCATGTTCACTGAGTAGAACTGCAGCAAGGCCGTATAAAAGTAGTTTATAAAAAGGTTGTAAAAACAGATTGTCTGCACAGACATACGAGTGCAGATTGATAAGTTGTGAGTCTTGTATTGAAGGAGTTAAGCAGGAATGTCCCTCCTCAATCCTACTATTCCCTGACTGTTTAAGGCCGTGTACCCAAAGACTGGTGTCATTCGGTCAGTGTATGTTGTAGAGGTAGTACTCTAAAGTAAACTAGAGCTGTCACTGAATGTGACTTAATACCCCCGCCAGCGCTTTGACAGAAACAGGCAATTTAACAAAAGATTTCTAAGTTCAAGGGGAGAATACCCTGGAATCATAGGAAGCAGATGATTGAAAACTGCATCTTGCACAACTTCAGTATACGATCAATGTATCAACAAACTTTCAATACAATACCAGCAGAACTGTAGGAGGAGTTCGAGACACAAAATTACTAGTATTTTGTACACAGACGGACACACGGACGGACGGACAGACAGGCTAATTCCAGTATACCCCCGAAAACATTCGTTTTGCAGGGGTATAAAGAGGCAGGTGAATTTTGCAAAAAAGGTCAAAATTGCTGAAAGATCAGGGATTCAGTATTTAAATAAGACAGGTCTATCATCTAAGGATATCCATACTAATATGGTACCAACACTTGGGAATGATGTTCCTCCATATGCTACAGTGAAAAGGTGGGTGGCAGAATATAAAAGCCTGGCAGGCAGAGCCTTGAAGATGACGCTCATCCTGAGAGGCTTGTCACTGTTGCAACCCCAGAAATGGTCAAAGGGCAGATCCTACTAACGTTTTGCTATGGTTTGTGACTATGGATAAAACATGGGTCCATCATTTCACCAAGAGGCCTAGCAACAGTATAAACAATGGAAACACCCTGCTTCATCCCTATCAAAGAATTCAATCAGATGAAAAGGTTATGCCCTTGCTTTTCTGGGATGCCAATGATACTCTGATGGTAGAACATCTGCAAACAATCAATGGCAGCTATTATGCATTGCATCATTAGACTCTCATTTAAACCAAAAATTGAAAAAAGTCATACATGCAGAGCAGGACTCTCTGAATGGTCAGGAAAAGGACTTCTTTAAAAGTAATATGGAGGCCCTTAAACATCCCTTGCAAAAGTGTACATAGTATACTGAACGGGATTATATTGAAAAATATGCAATATGTCCACCAAGAGTCAAACCCTTACATATGAGGCTCACAACTTATGTATCAGTATCAATGAGCATCAAACAGCAAAATCTGTTTTTAGCTCCACTGGCCGAAGGCCAGCGGGCTCATGTCATGGCCCGGTGTCCGTCGTGCGTCCGTCCGAGCGTTAACTTTTATTTCAAACATCTTGTTCTCTGAAACTACCCATCCAATTTTGATGAAACTTCAGAGAAATGATCCTGCCATGGTCCTCTTCAGAATTTCTTGAAAGAATTTGATTCCTTCAAAAACTCTGGTTGTCATGGCAACAAAACTGAAAAATATTGAAAATCTTCTCGTTTGAAACCATAAGGCCTAGGGCTACCGAATTTGGCATGTAGCTTTATCTAGTGGACCTCTACCAACTTTCTTCAAATTATAGCCCTGGAGTCAAATTTGGCCCCGCCCCGGGGGTCACAAGTTTTATATGGGCTTATATAGGGAGAATTTTAAAATTCTTCCACTACCTAGCCATAAGGCCTAGGGCTATCAAATTTGGCATGTAGCTTTATCTAGTGGGCCTCTACCAATGCTACCCAAATTATAGCCCTGGGGTGAAATTTGGCCCCACCCCGGGGGTCACAAGTTTTACATGGGTTTATATAGGGAAAACTTTAAAAATTTTCTCGTACCTAGCCATAAGGCCTAGGGCTACCAAATTTTGCATGTAGCTTTATCTAGTGGGTCTCTACAAAGGGTGACCAACTTATAGCCCTGGGGTGAAATTTGGCCCCGCCTTGGGGGTCACAAGTTTTACATGGGCTTATATTTGAAAAACTTTAAAAATCTACTCGTACCTAGCCATAAGGCCTAGGGCTACAAAATTTTGCATGTAGTTTTATCTAGTGGGCCTCTACCAAGAGGGCCCAAATCATAACCTTGGGTCAAGTTTGGCCCCACCCCAGGGGTCACAAGTTTTACATGGGCTTTTATAGTGAAAACTTTTTGTGACTAACAATAAGACCTAGGACTAATAAATTTAGCCTTGTCTCATGGGTCTCATGTTTTACAGGGCCTTTTATTGAGGAAACTTTGAAAATCTTTTTGTTTATAACCACACATTCTAGACCTGTTTTATATGGTATGGGGTTTTATCTTGTGGACCTCCACCAGGAGTAAAGTAATTGTAGCTTTGTGGCCAAAAAATGGCTTTGCCCTGGGGTCATAACTTTCTCGTACGATTTTATAGAAGAAGATTTTATATGTCTTCTTGTTTAAAACCAATTGGTCAAGTATTGTAATGTTTGGCTTTTAGTGTTTCGATTTATTAGCCAGTGGAGCGATAAAGGGCCATCAAGGCCCTCTTGTTCATGGTATATCATGGAAGTCAC
The DNA here is from genome assembly GCA_946811185.2 of Hippopus hippopus. Taxonomy (NCBI): domain Eukaryota; kingdom Metazoa; phylum Mollusca; class Bivalvia; order Cardiida; family Cardiidae; genus Hippopus; species Hippopus hippopus. Next base: position 47,112,359 of record OX328100.1, read on the forward strand.
ATAGCTTGTTGTAAACAGTCTAAATAGTTAAGATTTTCTTTTGATAAGTATTACAATCATGACATAGAAAGATATTACACAAACACTGTGATCTATAACCAAAAGAATCTAATAAAGCAGACTCAAAAAACCTATCACAAAGTAATCTAACCCACATAAAAAAGGGAATTCTTTACTTCTCATTCTACCTGCTTCCACTAGGATAAAGTTAGGCAGTTTTGCCACATACTTTTCTTGGGTCTCATTTCTGTTGACAAGATTTTACAAGAGACAACCAGATGCAGCAAAAACTTTACTGGTACTACATCTTGGAAAAAAAAATGTCTTTTAAGAAAAAAGATTGCTCATGGCTAACTGTATTTGTTTGATAACAGAAAATTCATTACTCAAACTATTACAAGACATAAATGACTTTTTCCTCTTTGCTTTTTGAAAAAACAATATTGGGGAGAAACACCATTCCTTGTAATGAGTAATTGCTCCTTCTGCCACAATGTCCAAAGACATTTTCCTTTTGATAACAAATATAAATGTATAGAAAAACAATCCAGACTAAGGAGCAGATGTAATTTAAAATGATTGATTTTCCAGCAGTTTAAATCGATAAACTTGATGTTACATCCACACCTCTGGTTTATCTTACTTCCACTAGAAAGGGGCATTATTGAAAAAGCCAGTATTAAAAATGGGCTAAGTATGTCCAAGAAAACAGGTAAAATGAGCTACCAAAAACTGAAAAACTACAAATTGTTGCCATACCGTCCATCCAAGCTAAATATGTCAAAATAGAAGTTGACTCATTTTAATGATTTTATTTTCTTAAATAAAGACTTTATGTCAACCACTATTTATTCTACAATTGTTATGATTAACCGCTCCTTTCGCCTCAATGGTTCCATTTTGTTGTTAAAAAAGACAATGATTTTCATCTGTCATTTCTGTTTTGTGTCATTTGTACCATTCAATAGGGGATACATCTAAATTAGTATGTATTTGGATCTAAAGACAATACTAAATGTTGTGGGGAAAACCAGGTAACCCTGATTAACACTATTTTTCTCCTCTTAACCCACATCATTTTGAAAAGCCTTCTTCCATAGGGTTACAAAAATACAGGAATATTTTGTGATAAGTTAAAAGATAAATGGTGTGGTTTCTGGGATACATAAGTGAAAATCCCTCACATACATTTCATATACAAGACTATTGGCTTAAAGAAACAGTAGCTGTTACTAAAGTAACCAAATGAATTACTTTCTGAATAATACATACTTTTCTACTTAGTATACTTATTCATTAGATCACAGTGAGAAAGAATAATCTGATCCCCCAGGAAAATAATTTTGTCTCTTAGATACATGTAGAATAGCAACCCCAGATCAATGCCAAAATTCAAAAGATAGTTGACATGTCATAAAACCATTTAAAAGCTATACAAGTGAAAAGGATATATCCAGGCAGTAATTACATAAACTGAAATTATAGAGATGTGACGTTTTAGGAATGAGAGTGATTCAGCTAATACTTTCACAATGTTATACATAAAATATTTGTTTGGCAGCAGCAAACATTTTGAGACGATTCTCAGACTCTGTATTGCTGGGGGTTTACCCTTCACCAAATAATCCAGTGTTTTAATGACCCTGAGGAAAATGGCATTTGAGAACATACTGTAAAGAGGAGGAAATGCTGGTAACCAGCATATTCTCCTTCAGCCACAAAGTTTTCTTACTTTTCCATATGAAATTTCCCTCATGGGAACTACAGTTAAATTGTCGTCTGTACAGGCTTTCAATTTGGGCCAGTATAAAATTTTGTTGTTAGGAAATGAGTTAAAGTTTGATTACAAAGCTGTCAATATAGCAAAAGTCCACTTACTGATTTTGTTTGGGAAAATCTATGCACCTTATTAATGCATTATTCTTTTTCCTGCACTCAACCTTAACTCTTTAAAAGACAACTTTAACTTTGGACTTGTCCAAATCCAAAAAGGAAAAGGAGAAAATGCCTGTTACCAGCAATTTTTCCTTTTTTCCCCACAATGTTTTCAAAAGCTATCTTCCTCTAAGTCATTACAAATTGTGATTGTGTGGTAAAGGACTAGACTGCAGCAGAGTGTACATACATAAATATACAGTCCTAAAGTCTCATAGAAATGCGTAATTAAAATCTGTAAGATCTAATCTGACAAAGACAACATTGACTTAAAACCATGTTCCAAGCAAACATAAACAAACACATTTATGCTGGAAGTAAATAACTGAAGCTGTAATATTCACTGTATGATGCTGTAAATAGATAAAATGCCAGACTCAAGAGCAGAATAGAAAGTGCATGCATAATTTAATGAAATAATATAAAGATGTTAAGACCATATTCCCCAGGAAAAACTGACTTTCCAAATCGCTTGGGTTTCTATGGTTATTTTCTTTTCCTGATTGTCGAGCATAAACATTGTAACAAGTTTTTCAGTTGGATCTTATATCAACACCACTAGCTTTAGAAAGTAATTAATAGTCTTGCAAAAGTATGCAACTTGTTTACTTTTTCTACTGACAGAATATGTCAATCAATACAATCTATCTGAATTGCTGGACTCGCAGTAACCTACAAAGTGGTTCAATCATGTCAATACAGCATTGACATTCTGTACGTCTTTTTCCCAAGTGATGCTAGATTTGAGTAATTTCTCAGTCAAAAACATTTTTACAGGCCCTCGAATGTACATGGACCAAGATGAAAAAGAAGTTACAAAATGACAATGGTATTCTGGTCAGTTGTTCCAAGGGAAATTTTATAGAAGGTTAACTTTGACCGAGTATTCTAGTAAGTAACAGTGGGACATGCTCGTCATTTTCACCTTTATTTTCCTTTTTCACATTTGCTGCATTTGAAAAAGTACAAAAATATTAAGCACTTTTAAACACTTGCCTTTAATTCTTAAATATTACCTAACATCTTATGTGTAGATGACACTTAATTTGCTTCTGTGGGTTCACCATCTATGCGTTAACCCCCAGAGTGCAAAATGTTAGGCTGACATTTTCAGTCCCTTTTGACTCTTAACTACACAACAAAATTTTAGACATATCCAAGTTGAAGGCATCTGCAGACGACAAATCTAATCTGGCTTAAAATATGGGATCTGTTGGTCAAGGGATAGAAAACCTTCTTTTAAACAGCTCAATCTGTCATGGCCATTAAAGCTAGAGATTGTGTGGTAAAAACTGAAAGGATGCTGCTATTTCAGGCACAGTTTTTGTCACTATCTCACACAATGTTTGACAGATATAAGATCAAATTGTGCATTTCATAAAGTCTGATCTTGATCTACATTGCCCACAAAAGCAACTTGAATTATGAAAGGCACTCTATGGATTATCAGTATCACTGAAAATAGAATTCAGGCATCACAATTATAAAACAACAATTTTGCAAAGTGCTAAAATTCTGATTGTCTACGACTACCCATAAAAATGTATCAGCCAATCAGAATCTAGACCTGAATGTTAAGAATTTCAGTTAGTTCAAGTGCCATTGATGAATGCAACCTAAAGTACATATGAAAGCGTCATAAGAGTAAAATACATGTTTATCTTCAATTAACTCATTACTACACAATTCCAAGTTTAGTCGCCCTAACAAGGAAAACCTTAGAAAACATTTTGGGAAAAGGAGAAAATGTAAGTAATCAGCAGTTTCTCCTATTCCCACAGATATTTCTATCGTAAAAAAAATGTTGTCATTTGAGTTACCTTTGATTTGTCATCTGTAAGTGCTTTTAATTTGGTAGTATAAAATTTTGTAATCTGGTAAAGAGTTAAACAAAATTTATGAATTTCTTCAAGCCTCATATCTAAGAATTTCCTACATTTCAATGATCACAATTTTTCATCCAATACACCACTTGCTTTAACCAAATGGAAATTGTGTTACTTCTTTTTATCTCAGAATAAGACTACGAATCCTTCTTAAAATGGCTGGTAAATATAAGGCTTTGGTTGTGTAAAATGTTGCCTGAACATAATACTGCAATAAATTTTTTAACACCTTAGACAAATAGAATCTAACCATATCTAGACAATCAGCCATGCCAGTGTTTTGCCCCCTTCATGTCATCAAAACATTGTTCACACTCAAGCAAGCCATAAATGTACATATAACTGACAGAGAAATGTTCATAATAATCTTCGCTCAGAGTCTGGTCACCATGTTCTTGAAAATGACTGTTACTATTTTTTGGGGGAAATCAAATGTCCATTTAGATTTAATTTACAAACCATGAACTTTCAAGATGGAAAAATATTATTCTAAATGATTCACACAGCTACTTTAGTTAACCATATGGATAAATTACAACCACTGTGGGGCGGTTCAACTTAAACTCTTTGCCACACAGTCCTGTGTTTTAACGATCTTGGAAAAAAATGCTTTTGAAAATATTGTGGGAAAGAGAAAATACTGAAAACCAGCCTTTTTTCTCTTTCCTACAATGTTTTCTACTGACAAATCCTATTATAATATGAGCAAAACTAAATTCTCATCTCCAAATGCACTGAATTTGGACAAATCTAAAATTTTGTGGTTTGATAAAGAGTTAACAAATTGAGGAATTAAATATAGAAGACATTATTAGAAAAGGAGAAAATACTGATAACCAGCATGTTTTTCTTTTACTACATTTTCAGGACTTTCTAAATGGGGTTTGCTTGGTAAATATCTGTTCATCAGTGCTTAAGGTTTATTTATAGTAAAACAATTAAGTATAATAACATACAGCCAGTTTCAGAAGATGATGTTTTGGCAAGAGGGACCTTTTTTAACACTTCTGTCAGCAAATATACCAATGAAAGAACAATCAGACATAAAAATTCCACAAAAGTGTCAGATGCGTTTTCACATAGAAACACAGCTTCTCATTTCAACATGGCTGCCACAGTCATGCCACTGTTGTTATGGTAACGAGGGGACACTCAAACACTCACCCAACACCCCTGATATCAATTTGCTCTATGTGACTGTTTCCCCTTCTATTATTTCTGTTGGACCAAATGTAACTGTTTCCCCTGATATTATTTCGGTTGGGCCGAAAGTTACAGTTCTACATCTACTGCCTGCTCAAATCAAGTCACAGAGGTTTAAATATCAAGTTTGTCCATAGCATTCAGAATATCTCCGGATGTCATTGTAAATTTTAACTTGATAACCAATATAAAACCTTGAGAATAAATGAAATGCACTTTTCTTGTCTGACGAAATAGGCCTAATCCCTTTCCAACACAACAAAGTATGAGACTTGTCCAAATTGAAAGCATTTGCAGATCGCAAATTAAAATTCTGGCTCAAATGATAGGATGTCTTTGTAGAAAAAGGAGAACATGCTGATTACCAACATTCTCTCTTTTTCCAACAGAGTTTTTCAAAAGCCATCTCAGTCAGGGTCATTAAAACTCAGGATTGTGTGATAAAGGATTAACTCATTGTCAAACAACAAAATTTTGAATTTGCAGCCAAGTTTAAACTATCAGTGTATTGCAGTTGTTTTCAAACCCAAATAAAATGTTTCATTTGCTTTTATTCAAACTCTTTTTGTTTTTGTTTTTCACTTCAAACATGTAAAACTTGTGGTTATCAATTTTGAAAAGTTAAAAACTATAGAGGAAATAAGAATTCTAAAACTTTCTTGATTTACTTTCTCCCTCTTTTTCTTCAAATACTAAACCATGAAAATTTAGAATTCTATCCTAAAGATTCCTATGCACATACACATAATTATGACATAATATATTCTGGGACAGATTTTCATCAACTATAACACACTTTGTGTCACTGTCACTATGTTAACACACTTTTCTGAAATTACGAGACTCTTTTTTTCCCCTCATTAGTCTCGAACATTTGTAGTCTAAATTTGTAATTTGTATTCTAAACTGATGGAGCCATTCTTTTCAAAATACATCTATAATTGTACTTGTTTCCCCAAAAGTAGGGATATCTTCAACGTTCTCAGCAGAAAATTTGTTTTATGTAGTAACAACTTCACCCTTTATCAAATGGCATAATTTAGGACTTTTCCAATTCCAAAGCATTTGCAGATGACAAATGTTTGTGTAGCAAATGGTTACTTCATCTCAAATATTCTAAGGAAAATCAAGTAAGATTAAATTTCATCAATGATCTGTCAATAGAAAAATTTTGTAAACACAGAGCCATTGCTATGTACTGGCAATTGTTTCGTCTACCTTAACATTTCCAAATTCTTAGCTAATATTCAAAGTACTTTGGTTAGTTAAGCATAGTAACAGTGAGAGTGTTCTCCCTTACCTGGAAGTTCATCCTCCATTTCTGAGACGGGGAGACTACTTAGTGAGGTAGCGTCTTGCGGTGTTAAGTGTGACATGGGGATTACAGTACCGATTGGCATCATTTTGGACATCATCTTGTCTGCATGTTTGTCTAAACAGAAGTAACATGACAAAGTTTGTAAAAATGTAGGGAAAAAAATAAGAAAAATGTTAGATGGTTTACCATTTGATAAAGTCTCCCAAAGTTCCAACAACTGTTAGGCATGCTATGGGAGACAGTTGGTGTGCTGCTGAAAGTGTGAATCAGAGATCTGACTGCAAACAAGATGGGCACTCTGATCTTGAATCAAAAATGGCCAATTACAGTGATTTATCTTAGACACCCAAAAATTTCAAGAATGTTTAACTTCAAAAGTCCATCTTAAAATATTACACAATTAGCTCATGGTCCTATATACACTATTTCTTATCAGAAAACAACTGAGTTAAGGACAGGAAATGTGGACCTAAGATAGTTTGATCTACTGATACATGTAGCCAAGGAAACTTAGTGAACTTGATGAGGACACTGATGAAGCAATACTTTCATCTCCCTTTTCAACAGATCAGTCAAAATGCATCTCTATGTAATTCAAACAACTTATAAATGGCAATAAACAAAAATACCCAAAGTCAATTCAAAACAAAATTGGCAAAATCCACACTGTCTGCTTGTCTAGTCTAGTGTTTTACTACGAACATACTGAAGCTCTATATCAGCCAAACAAAATTAAGAAAATATATGTAAATAACACAGTACTCTTTGGCAGTTATTATTAAATGCTTTTTTTCAGAACCCAGTCTAGTGGGCAAATCTGTTGTGGTACAGCTTGATTTGAATGATAAAGGCAGGTAAACCCCACTGAAAACTTAACCTGTAAGTACATGTATTTGTCATTGTTTGCATTGGGTTCAAGCCTACAAAAAGAACAGAAAACGAATGTCTGGACAATAGAACTTAAAAAAAAAAAACGGGTTTGCAGGCACATAAATCAGGAGTTTTACTCTTTACCAAACAACAGAATATGGCCTGCAACAAGTGAAAAGGGGCATTCGAACATTTGCGTAAAGTGTCGGCACTTTCCGTTTATATGTAATTTTCTGTTTTGCGCAAGTCTACTGTAGCACAATATCTAATGTAGTCGTAAAGTGCCGTCTCGGATTAGCCTGTGCAGACTGCGCAGGCTGATCCGAGAAGACACTTTACACAAATGTCCGAATGCCCATTTTCGCGTGTTGCAAGCCGTATTGGATTTGTCCAGTTCTAAATAAATAAATAATTTGCAGACATAAAATTTAATGAGGCTCAAAAGGTGTAAATTGCCTATGAAAGGGTAGGCATAATCATGTAAAAAGAGAATAAGCCAGTTACTAGCATTTTCTCCTTTTCCAAAATGGTTTTTCATAAGTTTTCTTCCTCAAGGTTGTTAAACTGTGGTTAAGGCATAAAAGTAACACTGAAACATGCCATCTCACCTTGACCCAAATTCTGTCAATAGAAATATATTAAATGCCATGACAGGCTTGAGATAATAAATGGCCTTTTACATAAAGGAAATAGGCCTGTATTCGTCTTTTACTAGATGCCAAAATTTTAGACTAGTCCAAATTGAAAGCCTTTGCAGATGACAAACTGAACAGACTTAGATGATTAAATATGTTTTTGAAACGGTACAAAACTTTGTGGGAAAAAGGAGAAAAAGTTAGTTACCACAATTTTGTCCTTTTCTAACAAAGTTTTATAGAGTTTTTTCCTCAGGGTTGTTAAAACTTGGGACTGTGTGAGAAAGGGTAATAGAATGAAAATCATGTCATTTTCCTTCACCTATCTTGTTTATTCATAATGAACATCCTGGAGGAAAAAGGCTTATAAAAGCCTTGTGGGAAAAAGAGAAAATGCTGGTAACCAGCACATTCTCCTTTCAACAATACTATGAGCCACACTTATCATCTGCAAATGTTATAAATTTGGTCAAGTCCAAAATTTTGTTGTTTGGTAAAAGTTTTACATTTGTGACAAAAGAGATCCATTCATGTGCATGTACCTCTAGAGTGCCAAAATATGTGGATAGCATAGACAAAGATCAGACTACAGAGAAGATGTCTAATCTTGGATATACACATTCAGATATTTCATGACATACTCTGGCCTTAGCAGCCTTAAAATAACATTGATAGGTCTTTGACAACTGCCAGAAGATATTAATCTAATTGTTAATAACAAAAAAATATCTTTAAATGAAATTTTCACTCTTATATTTGGACACTTTGTGAAAAACATAAACAGCAAAAGTAATGCTCTTTAATCAGAAACTGAACAATGAAGAAAGCTAGGTTTTCCATGTAATGCCTCTCCCATCATTTACAATAACAGGGTTATTTGTTTTAGGTCTGTTCTTGTTTTCCTTCTGTGCTTGTAAGAGTATTATTCAAAAAAACCATTAACCCTTTACCACACAACAAAACTTAGATTAACCATATTTAAAATCATTTGAAAAAGCAAATTCTTTGTAGAACAGAAGATGACTGCTGTCTTTGTAAAGGGAGAAAACGTTGTGGGAAACGGAGAAAACGCCGGTTACCAGCATTTTCTCCTTTTCCCTTAATGTTTTCAAAGGCCTTCTCCTTCAGGGTCGTTTAAACTTGGGATTGTGTGGTGAAGGGTTTAATCATTATTCTTCTCTTTTGCCCACATGAATAGGGAAAATGATCTACAAACATCAGTAAGTAAATTCACTTGTTGATCTATACCTAGCAGTATCAAAATCCCGACCTATGCAAAAAACTTCCTACCTGCCATGTAATTTTGAAGAATATTCTGACAAGCTGCTTCCCAGTTTTCTTTCTGAATGGAATCAGTGTCTGAGAGTTGGGAACCAGGTATAGTGGGCTGAATGCTTGCTACTGTTCTTGGTGGAGCAAAGGTCTGTAAAAACTCAGCTCTGTACGGAGGTATATTTGGAATGTTTTCTAAGTCATCTGCAGCACTTCCATAATTACGTAGACAATCAAAGTTATTTAGTGTATTTATAGATTCATGTCCGCTTGGCGTGTAAGAAGCAGGTCTATCAGGCACTGGTGGTGGTTTGGGAGATGGCGGATTTTTGCGCTTGTTATTCATATTGTCAACCTTCAAGGTATTCTCTGCCTTGTATGAATTCTTTTCATCTTTCAAAAGGTTAAGATAGACCTCTGTACCATCGTTTGCTACACCACCTGTAATATTTCCTTGTCGTCGTTGCTGTTTCTTTCGCCTCCAAATTCGGACAAGAAGGAAAAGTAGAACAACCAGGAGAATACCACCAATGATTCCTGTAACAAAAAACGAATAAATCACGATGACTTACAGGCTTTTTCACATTTAAAATGACAGGGATGAACTGAAATCCTTGCTGCATTAGACAGAAAGACAGGACAGACAGACAGACACACCAGCAGAGCCTAACAAAATCTCTGTAATAACCGTGAAGAAGGCGAAATAAGAACAGATTTCTACTATAAAAACCAGAAATATGTTCCAATGGATTCTTTAATTTTCTTTAATTCTTTATCAAACGACAAAATTTTGGACCTTTCCTAATCCAAGGAATTTGCAGACGACAAATAAAACGTGGCTTCAATTGTGGAAATTATCTTTGGAAGGGTAGATAACATTGTGGGAAAAGGAGAAAATGCTTGTTTCCAGCATTTTTCCTGTTTCCACAATGTTTTCAAAAGCCTACTTCCTCAGAGGCGTTAAAAGTCGGAATTGTTTCGTAACGGGTTAAACCTCATGTTTTACACGAACTTCAACTACTGAATGAAAGGCAAAATAACAGAATATAAGAAACAAAATTTTTAACTCTTTACCACACAATTCAGACTCTATAACTAAAAACTCTGAGGAAGGAGGCTTTGTAAAGGATTATGAGAATAGGATAAAATGCTGGTTACCAGAATTTTCTGCTTTTCCCGTCTCAGCATCTGAGCCATGTTTAGTTTCTCCTCTAAAATATTAATGCTTTCAATATAGATGAGTCTAAAATTTTGACATGTGGTAAAGGGTTAACTCAAAACTAACTCTTAGACTCATCCATAATGAGAGCAATAGATGTAGACAAAAAATTGAAATTTTGCTCTGTTGTTTGGATTTGTCCTCGGAAAGGCCTACAACATTGTGGATAAAGGAGAAAATGTTGGTTTCCAGCATCTTTTCCTTTGCCAACATGTTTTTCAAAGCCTTAGTGTGCAGGGTCATTCAACTGTCAATTTGCTTGGTAAAGAGTTAACAAATAAAAAAGACTTGCTGGTGAGAAACTTACCAAGAATGACAAAAATTTCCTCAGAATTGATTCCAGCAGAGTTTGAGGTTATATCTGGTAGTACAACTTCCTCACAATGTCGGCCTGTAGTGGATCCAGAACAGTTACAGTAATATGTTGTCCCATCCTGTACACAGGCTCCGTTGTTCTGACATGGTGCAGACTCACAGGCATTCACAACAAGCTCGCATCGTAAACCTGGAGTACAAAATGATGTTATCTTTTACAAATTCAAATGACAACAACTAAACCCTGAAAAAAAAATCAATAAGGACGTGAAAAGATTTCCTCCAGCAAGAGCCATTTGGTTTCCACCAGAACATAATTACTGAGCTAAAACATTATCTTTTTCTCAAACAACAAACTTGTCTACCTAGAAAGCATTGGCAGAGGACAATTCAAATGTGCCTAAATTGATGGATTTGTCTTTGATTTGGTAGATAACATTGCGGAAAAGCAGAAAGTGCTGGTTACCAGCATTTTCTCCTTTACCAAAAAAAGTTTTCAAAAGGCTTCTCCCTCATTAAAAATCGAGATTGTGTGGTAAAGGGTTATTATTTTAAGCACTTTAAGTTTTTGGACATCAATTTTATTGTAACACTCAAAATTGGATTTACTCTCATTCAACTCATTCACAATGTAGCACAAGAGAAAAAAATCTGCTAAATGTTGTTAGTTCTTAAACAGAGGACAAAATTTAGGACTTTTGCAGATACATGTAGTTGACAAGAAATGAAAAGTAGCTACAATGATGAAAATTGCATTTCAAAGAGTAGAAACACTCACAGAAAAAGAATGAACTTGCTGTTTCAAGCATTTTCTCCTTTTCTTTGATAAACATACAGACCTAACCCTTTACCACACAATCCCTGGTTTAAACGACCCTAATGAAATGACCTTTTGATAAACATTGTGGGGAAAGGAGAAAATGCTGGTAACCAGCATTTTCTCCTTTTCCCACAATGTTTTCTGCAATTCCAAAAGGTGAATTTCTATTTTTGAGACACAATCATTTTGTCATCTGCAAAAGCTTTCAATTTAGGCAAGTCTTAAGTTGTGCTTTTTGGTAAAGGAGTCAAGGTGTCTCCCAGGTTCACTACATCTGTATGCAACTAAAGATCTAGTGTTTGGATCCATCTAACAAACAGAAAAAGTAATTGAGCCATGCTCTGGTCAAAAGAGGGTTTCATGCATTTCTGTGATGCATTATACCAAGCAAATTGCCACATAGTTGCAGATCCATAGAAACCATTTTATCTAATAAGTGACTGGATCGCGAGGTAGTATGGTCCTTTGAAATGCAGAAAATTTACAAACAGCGAAAAGTTTCCACCAATGTCAGCCCGCACAGGCTGGCAAGGGTCGACACTTTTTGCAGATGCATTAAGACCGCTTTTCACAGAGCAATGCTCAGTTGATTATAACCTACCACTGTATCCAGCTTTACACATACACTGGAAGGAATCTGGCCCCTCTACACAAGTGCCACCTTGGTTACAGGGGTTAGGAAGGCAGTAGCGACCGAATTCACAACGATGGCCCCTCAGGTTACCTGGACACTTGCAGATATACTCGTTGGGCACACCAGGGACATTCTCACAAATACCTGAACGTAAAGAACATACATTAGTTAGCATTCAAAATACAGTCTCAAACAGTTTAACTGATTTACAATGCTAAAAGCTTTTATCTTGCAAATTAAAATAAAAGGCATTATTTCATCTTTTTTTCTAAAAAAAAAATACAATTCTTGATTTAATAATATCAAACAACATAGGAAAAACCTGTGGAACAAAGGATTTCTGATTGCCAACTGATCCCTTTTAACTCTACCAGAAATAAAATTTCAGGTTTGTCCAAATTGAAAGCATTGGCAGATGACATTTCAATCTTGCTCATATAATGTGATTTGTCAACCAAAGGATAAAAACTTTTTGTGAAACGGAGGAAACGTTGGTACCCAGTGTTTTCTCCCGGTTAAAAATTGTTTTCATGAGATTTCTTTATAAGGATGTTTAAAACTCAGGATTGTGCAGTAAAGGGTTAAGTGGTTACTAGCAGTATAATGTAGATATGATTGCTATCAATGCAATATGCTAAACTCCAGATAAATGTACCATTGTTCAGACAAGGCTGTCGCTGACATGGATCTGTGTCTATTTCACATTTGGCTCCCCTATACCTGTCACTACATCTGCATATGTATGAGCTGGGCCCAGTTGTTTCACATACACCACCATTCATACATGGGAAACTGCTACACACATCTGAAATTAAACAAACGAAACAAAAATATAGACAGTGAAATGGGAGTGTATTAGCTTTTCACCACACTACAAAATTGTAGACAAGCCCAAATTAAAAGCATTTGCAGATGGCATATGAATTGTTGCTCAACTGATGATTTTTGTCTTTGAAAGGGTAGAAAACACTGTTGGAAAAGGATAAAAATGCTGGTTACCAGTTTTTAAAAGCCTTATTCTTCAGGGTCCTTCAAACTCATGATTGCAGGTAAAACATTAATATCAAGCTATTGTTGTGTGAACAGAATGAAAAGGAATGGACCATGTCGCAATGACTATCATTAAGAGATAATCAGAACCGATCAAGGAATAACTAAAAGAATTTTGCTGAGCTGGGAACTAAGTCAGAGACCAGCATTCAGTACACAGGTATAATAACAACAACATATCACTTACTGTCACCAAACATATTGAAATCTGATTCCTTGCAAGAGAATTCCACCTTCTTGAAGTTTTGATTCTTGGCAACAGCATTACTCCCAGAGGCAGGCAAACGTACATTGTAAATTCTGATATCCTCAATACAACCACGAAAACCTTTTCTTATGTCTATGTAGCCATTTGCATATGTCTCGACTTCCGCTCCAAAATATATGTCGCTGGTATCTAGATTTAGTACATCATTGGTGCCTGGTGCAATTGTAATTGCAGAGAATTGTCCATCCAGAAATATTTCTGCCTGGTTCCCCCGTCGTTCTACCATGACTGTATGCCATTTGCCATCACTGACATAGTTTGGAACCATGACCACACCCTCTCCACTTCCACAATCAAATCTGTATTGTACCTTTCCATTGATCAGCTGGAATATAAAGAAAAAAATACATTTACTGGATTAAAATCAATGAAGTATATTCCGACGTTTAACTTGTATAGGTAACATAAGCAGATATCTTTTCATATGCAGTCAGAAAAAAATAATGACTACAAAAAACTTAATTTACTAAGCATGCAGCTCATCCAAAATTATTCATGTCAACATCTGAATTCAGTGACCTTTGATCTTACTTGAAAATAATTACGAAGAGACCAATGTATGTAGATCCACAATAAGTACATTTACTTGCAGTCTTATAGATCTGAAGTGACTCAAAAAGCATTTTCAGCTATTCTTTGTATCTTAGGCATTACCTTAACCAGTCAACTGCGTTTTAGACCGGTCCATAATCTGAAAACAAATTTATTCTTTACCAGACAAAAGTTAACACTTGCCCATATCAAAAGCATATGCAGAAAATGAATTAAATGTGCTCATAATGAAAAGGTAGGAAACAATTGTGGCAAAAGGAGAAAAAAAATTTTTTTCCCCTTTTCTAATAATGTATTCAAAAGTCAAAAGTCTTTTGCAACGTTACAGGATAACAATTACATGAGACAATTTGGTAACAGGTTTAATCTGCTGACTTACCTCAAGGATACTATAGTCCACCCTTCCTTTAGCATACATGATACAGGAGGACTCCTTCCTTGTCTTAATCCTAAGGGACAAACTCAATCTACTATCTATTGGCTCATTCAGTGTCCACATGGCATAACTGTTCCCTGAAAATGTGATTGGAGTATCTCCTCTATGGCAGTTTGTATTATCACATTTGTTGTCCAAATCTTTCTCACAGTGTCTCCCCGTTTTACCCTGGGGACAAGTACACTTGTATCCATGTTCTGGATCTGGAGAGCAGAGCTTGTATAGAGGGCAAGGGTTCTGGGCACAGCTGGTTGGGTTCTGCAAGCAGTTGTCACCTGAAACAGTTACATGGTATTTATGAAATGAAATCTCTAACACATGAAATTTGTTTGCAGAAGAAAAAACCAGACTATCGTGATCATTATTACACAGGATAATTGTCAGGATAAATAGTAAGGAGGATTGAGTAATTGCTTTCTTTGAGCCATTTATTCAATGGTAAACATTGTATTTTGGAGGAAGCTCTGCTTGAATAACGTCTTTACAAGATGACAAAACAGCTTGTTCAAATACAAAGCATAAACACTTAACCAATTCAATGTGGTTTAAGTGATGGGGGTCTGTCTTTAAAAGGATTGAAAACATCGTTAAAAAAGATGAAAATGCTGGTTACCAGTATTTTCTTCTTTTCTACAGCCTTTTTCCTCAGGATAATTAAAAATTAAAATCATTTAGTAAAAGGTCAATTAGGTTTTCTGAAGAGTTTTCCTTCCAGATCTTGTAAACACAGGACTGTTTGGCACATACCTACATAACCATTTGGACATTCACATTCATAGGAGTATCTGTGTTTGGCTGCCACGAAGCTTCCCCCTTCCATCATGACGGGAACCAGGCTTTCTTTGTCAAACTCCACAAACCCAATACATTCACCACCCTCACACATGTCCTTCTCGCATATATCACTGAACACTTTCAAAACTTTGATGTTAGCTGTGGCCTCTAGTTCTGGAACAGCTCTTACAACCTTACGTTTCAACTTCTGTTGGGGTATGTATTCTTGTCCTTTTTTGACGGCAAACAAGATGTCTAGATCATTTCCCACATCTCTTTTGCTACGAGTAACTACTGTATCTTTTGAGTTTTGAATGCTGATTATTTCTATGTCTCTTGATCTAACATTCAATTCTCTCTTTAAAACTTTCTGAAAGTCTCTCTTGTAGTTCTTGATAAAATCCTGAGCCTCTACATTCTGTATCTGAACTGTTACTGAACTGGCTATCATTTCCTCAGAAATTGCATTGACTTCAATGTTCGCTTGTCCAAATGTTGTAAATTTGCCATCTGTAACACTAATATTTAGTAAATAATTTCCTGAATCAAGGCCAGCAAAAGCAAGAATTCTACCATCATTTTTGTCGATTTCAAATAAGTGGTTGTTAGGGGAAACAACCTTGAAGGTCAATGTATCGTATTGGTCAGCATCATTTGCTTTTATAGCACCTATGACACCACCTGGAAACTCGTCTAAATAAGAACTAATAGAAACATCAATGTTGGACACTTCTGGGGAGAAAGTACTTTCTTCTATCACACTGACAACAACATTGACATCAGAAAACATGGCAGGTGTTCCATTGTCAAATACTCGTATAATGAGTTCATATGATGCTGTGATCTGTCGATTTAGATTGTCTGCTATGCACAGTTGTTTTGTGTCTACACGGAATAGTCTCTCAGCATCTCCCTCAACAATGTCAAAGGTGAAGGGTGCTCCATTTGGATCAAGGTCATCATCAGTAACATCAAAGTCCAGAATACAGGAAGTAATTTCTTTGTCCTCCTGCAAAAATAAAAGAAAATACTGAGAAATAGGTCTAAACAATGCTAAGATTTAACATGAAGTAAACTCTTCACCATTATATAAAATTACTGACTTCTCCTAATTGAAAAAACTGGCAGATGACAAAGCAGCGCTGCCTAAAATAATGGGACTTGTATCTGAAAGGGTAGAAAACACTACGGAAAAATGAGACAATTGTGGTAACAAGCATTTCTCCTAACACAATTTTTTTCAAAGGGTGTCTGTTTCAAGATCATTAAAACTTTTCACTGCGTGGTAAAGGGTTAACGATTGAGCTCTTTACCACATCCTACCATAATTTTGTGACCCTCAGAAAAACTGATCTTGAAAACATTGTGGGAAAATGAGAAAACACTGGTTACCATTTCACACCATTTTTGACACCCTTTCAAAGGCACATACATGTGTTATAGCCTGCAAACGCCCAAATATAACCCTACGCCACAAAATAACTAGTTTTAAAGACTGTATGGAAGATGGCTTTTGAAACATTCTGGGAAGGATTTGTTTGCCTTTCTGCTGGTTAATCATTCACCAGATGGCAAAATTCAAGTCTTGTCCAAATTGAAAGCATTTGAGGATGGCAGGTCAAATGTTACTAAAAACACTATGAGAACAGGAGAAATTGCTGGTTACTAGCATGTTCTCCTTTTCCCACAATGTTTTCAATAGAATTTTTCCCTCAGATTAGTTAAAACACGGGATTTTTGGCAAAGCGTTAACACTTTACCAAACAACAAAATTTTAGACTTAACCGAATAGAAAGCATTTTGCAAACGGAAAAGTAATAATGATTCAAAAATAGAAATTTGTTTTCTTAAGGGTAGAAAACGTGGGAGAAGGAGAAAATGCTGGTTATCAGCATTTTCTCTCATTCCTATTATGTTTTCAAAAGCCTTCCTCCTCAGGGTTGGTAAAACAGGATTGTTCAGTAAATGGTTAAGCTACTTGTCAGTTTTCAGGACTTTGAGAACTAGAGCTGTCACTGAATGTGACTTAATACCCCCGCCAGCGCTTTGACAGAAAAAAGTGTCAAGTTTAAGGGGAGATAATTCCTCAACCAGGAGGAGTTGACACTTGAAAATTGCGTCTTGCAAATCTTCAATATATGATCAATACATGTGCAAAGTTTCAATACAATTGAAGGAAAACTGCAGGAGGAGTTTGCCACACAAAATTCCTAGTATTTTGTACACAGACAGACACACGGACGGACAGACAGGCTGATTCCAGTATACGCCCGAAAACATTCGTTTTGCAGGGGTATAAAAATAATATTTACCTTACTTTCTTATCTACCATAAAACTCATGAAATGCTGACTAGAAAAAGCGCCATGAATTTACAAACAGTACAACATGGTACAATTGTACAACACAACACAGCAAGTGACCAACATGAAAGAACATATCTAAGAATACAGAAAGGTTGAATTTACAGAAATAAAATTGTTTGCAACAAAAAGTTGAATATCAATGATACCATCTCACAAGCACAGACAAACATCTTGAAAAAATTAACAACAGTCAACTTACAGGTTAGGAAAATGTGGAATGTTCAAGCATATCAACTGTTTATATAAACCCTTTACAACACAATCCTGACGTTTAACATACTGAGAAAGCGGGCTTTTGAAAACATTGTGGGAAAAGTAGAAAATGCATTTCCTCCTTTTCCCACAATTTTTTCAACAATATGAAATACAAATTCCATCATTTAAGCCATCTTTAAATTGTTGTCTGCAAATGCTTTCAATTTGGGCAAGTCTTTTTGTCGTGAAATAATTAACACTTTTCCAAACAATCACGGACACATCCATATTGAAAACATTTTTAGACAATGAACTGAATGTGACTCAAAAGATGGGATTAGTCTCTGTTTGTAATGGAGTTTAACTCTATTTTAACAGCTTGGGTCATATCACAGCTGTCAGTGCACCTATGCATATGTTTCCTGGCTTTCTCACACCAGTACTAGCACAACTCTCTTTCCAAGCCACTGACTACTTTCCTTACATGCATCAGAAGTGAGAGACGAAAAATTGCCCAAAAGAAAGTTTGCCTCAACCGGATATTGAACCTGAAACCACTAGGTCACAAATCAGATAAGCTAACCACTGACCTGCCTGGCCATGTGGGTTAGACTTTGAAGAAGTAGAAATAAATTATTTTCATTGTATGGTGTTTTCAACATTATTTTAGGCACATCACGGTGGCCAGTGCACCTATCCATGCAGTCCTGGAGTTTCTGTTTAACAAAACTTCGCATAATTTTTTTCCAGAGTCACTGGCTGCTAAGGATGTTAAATCATGGTTTAACTTGGTGGAGGCTTAACAAACAGAAAGTAAATCTCTGAAAGATTTTTTTATGTATTTGGGTCTTTAATCTGTCCTATGTTGGTCTGTAACTTTCATATGTCTGGTATTTATCTGCGTGTAACATTAGCTGTCTACTGGTATTTACACGTTTGAAACATTTGTTGTCTGCAGGTATTTACATGCCTGTAATATTTTATCTGTAGGTATTTACATACCTGTAAAATTTTGCTGTCTACAGGTATTTACATGCCTGTAACATTTTATCTGTAGGTATTTACATACCTGTAAAATTCTGCTATCTACAGGTATTTACATTTTTTATCTGCACATATCTACATGCTTGTAAAATTGTTGTCTGCCGGTATTTACATGCTTGCAAAATTTTGTTGTCTGCTGGCATTTACATGCTTGTAACATTTGTAAAGTACTTACATGCTTATAACATTTGTTCACAAGTATTTTCATGACTGTAACATTTAAGTATAAACATATTTATTTTACATCGATTAAGAAACAAGTTCTTACAACTTATACTAATCTCTCTCGATTCTGCTTCCTGGGAACTACACCAATACTCGCGCCGAATGTGTGGGCCAATGAATGATTCCAAAGTTGACACCCGCTCCCGGGTATCGTAACATTTGTAACATTTGTTATTGTAGCCTGTATCTATTTCGTTATTTGCATTCTGATGGTTAACATGAGCTAATGGGTTTGCTATACAGAACATGTGACATTTAATACACTAATGACAGTGCAAGGGAAACTGTGTATGGTAAACACCAAAGACAGTGCTTATCTCATATATTGATATACATGTATATTGCCCACAATTCAACATGCAACAGCCATCCTATGTTATATTAATAGCAACTACCCATTGTTCTAACATGAATTCTGGTTAACTATTTTTAGTATTCTTTTTTTTTTAATATCTTTTACAGCACTAATGGATTTGAAAGTGTGGAAAATGCAGTTCAAAAATGAGAAAAAAATAATGCTAGTTACAACATGTTTTTAGAAAGCTGTCTTCCACAGTATCATGAAAACACATTACTTCGTAAATGGTTAAAAGTGCCATACAGGTAAAACATTTGAAAATTAAAAAAAAAAAAAAAACAATGTGAATAAAGGTGCAACTGGTTGCTACAAAATACTGCTCCTTTCCTTCAATGTTTTTAGTGGCAGTTAATATTCTGTTGGGCATAGTGTCATGTTTGCTGGGTAAGTTTGTAAGGTATATTGTCCAAGTATACAAGAAGTTCATGCTATATGTATGTCAAAACAAATGGTGAAAGACTTTAGAATTCGATATTAACTCTTTAATAAATAACATGTAATAAATAACAAAATTTTAGACTGTTCAAAACTGAAAGCAAACACAGACAACAAAATCAAATGCCTCTCAAAATTTGCAATTTGCCTTTAGAAGGGTAGAAAACATAGTGAGGAAATGATATATTTTCAACGGCCTATTTCTACAAGGCAACTAAGACTCAGGATGGTGGAGTATAGGCTTAACTTTTTTCTGGAATATGAAATCGGTAAAGTTGTCTGCAATGACAGCATTTTCTGCATGACAATTCAAAGAAGGCTGAACATAATGATTGACTGAATGGTGTTTGACGCTGTGTTCAACCTTATTCCAGTTATATCAGCCAGTGCCCTTACCCATGCTTTCCAGGAGTTTCTTTTACCAGTACTCCACACAATATTCTTTCCAAGCCACTGGCTGTTATCCTACATAACCATCGTCGAAACAATGGTCAGTGGTGAAAGAGGAATGAATCCTATGACTATCAGCAATCCTAAGATGGAAATTGGTCAAGCCAGCCCCTGTTCTCAAGTCCTGTATGCTACCGACTGAGCTACCAGGCCTTGGCTTTTAGCATTATTGGATTTGTCTTTGAAGGAAAAGAAAAGCTTATTCTGAAAGGAGAAAATACTGGCTTTTGGCATTTTCTCTTTATCTCAAAGGTTCTCCAATTTCAAGGTATGATTTCCAAAAATTTTCCTTTTTGTGAAACTCAGAAATTGATTTTTCTATCTAGATCTACACTATGCTTTCAAATCTCTTCTACTTTCTCTTCTCAAGTAAGTGTGCAACCATCTAGTTAATGAGCCAAGATCAATAAGCCTGCATCCACAAAGTACAGAAGTTCTAAATTTGTATAAGTCAAGGTTTACAATGTCTACAGTCTTGCAGTTAGAATTTTGAGTTTAAAAAAAGTGTAAATTTTATTACTAGATCACACATTTTTAGATTTGTCCATTTTGAAAGCATTTGCAGATGACAACTTTTATGTGGCTAAAATGATGGGATTTCTGTTGAAACTGTAGAAAATATTGTGGGGAAAAAAGCAAAATGCTGGTTCCCAACAATTTCTCCTTTCCAATGTCTTCAAAAGCCCTCTTTGGATCCTAAGATCATGGGCTATTTTGTAAATGGAACAAAACATGTATTCTATATAAAGGTAATATGTCAAACCAGGCAGGCCATGCAGGATAAAAATTGTACAGTCTTGCAGTCGCATACATCATACTTACTGAAGGCAATAAAGAATTCATCTGATAGGTTTGCATGAAGGAGAGAAATATGGTGAATTCATTAATCCTGAACTTCATGCAGATATGTTTAAATCAATGTCTAAACTTATCAACTAAAGAAAATGAGTACAACAATACAGCTTACTATCAAGAATGAGAAGTTCATATCTTTACTGTAATCACTTTGGAACTGTCTCTCTACCTAGGAGTTACTTGCCAAGTTGGATTCTCAAATAGTGTTCAGGGTATAAGACTTCAGCAAACTCAGCGTAAAGTATCTAGCAAAAGACCCTTGCCACACAAATACAACATTTAGTGAATCTTAATAAGAATTTTTCCTTTTCATAATGCGATTTCAAAATACTTCCTTGTCAGGTCATAAAAACAGATTCACTTGATGTTAAAAATAGCAAATAAATGTAGGTACAGGACACCTCATGTCCATATAGACATGATAATTTTACTGTTCAACAACAATTCAAGAGCATGTATTCTAGAACCTCTGTTGTTACCTTCATACCTACAAACTGAAAGCATATGCAGATGACAATCAGCAGGTGACTCAAATAACAGAATTTGTCTTTGAAAGTGTAGATAACATAGTAGGAAAAGGAGAAAATGCAGGTAACCAGCATTTTCTCCTTTTCCCACGATGCCTTCAAAAACTGTCATCTTAAGGTTGTTTACAAATGTGATTGTTTGGTAAAGAGTAAAAACTAAGTCAAAAATCTGCTCAATCATTCAATGATAGAAATATCCTAATGACTTCTGTGCGACACCACCACTTCTTTCCACGATACATGTACTTTACCTACCTGCACAAATACTGTATAATTGTCCTCTGTAAACTTTGGTGGTGAGTCATTGGCGTCCAACACTTCTACATTTACCATTGTGTCAGCAAACAGGTGATGGTTGGCTGCTCGGATATGGAGCACATACGATGATACCTGTACAATGAATATTATATGACTCTTACTCATCTATCTCAAAAGAATTTCTACAAACAGTGAAAATGCTACATTTCTTTGAAGATTATATTTTCAATGTTGTACTTCAATGTAAAAATGGGGGCGCAAAATACCATTAATCAGTTTTAATTTATCTTCTTTCAGCCTTTAGATTTTTCATTGTACAAAACTTTTCATGCATAAGAACAGACCTAGCTTTCACAAACCGTTGGCCTTAATACCTCAAACAAAAGAGAGCCTGTCTAGGCAAGTAAATTTAAAACATGTACTTTCAATTAGCTCCTTTTTTGTTTTTTAAGTTAAGTAGGACTTTCTTTACTTAGAGTATAATATATATAGCATATTAGTCTGCCATTTAAACAAATGAGTTGGTTATCAGGATACTTTTAAAAGAGAACAGAAAAATTCGATTTCATGTGGTGAATTACTAATGCCCTATATGTCCTTTACAAACCACTTGTATTTTTTTTTTTTCAATTTCAATCAGCCTCAAGTCTTTGATAGGAAAAACAAACTGCACATATTGAAAAGCACTTGATGGATTAACTTTCTACGCAAAAGAATAACAAAAGCAATGCATGTGGGTGCCAATGCTCAGCTGCAGTTGCCCGATTTTCAGTAAAAATTCAGTGTCAAAAAAGGGACATAACTGTGTCAAAAATACTTTGATGGTTACCTGCCCTTGTTGTATGGGTTCCTCTTTTGAAGTTGCAAAATTGTCCAAGATTTAAGAAAATATCTTCGATAATAACAGAGATAATATAAAATATTGAAGTTTTTGAAAATTTACAATGTTTTTGCATGACGATGTAGACGACGCCAGGGTTTAGGCAATATCTTGACATTCTTCTAAAACATCCAAGCTAAAAAAAATTCACTTACACTTTCTCTATCCAGAAGAGATCTAACTACGATGGTCCCATCTGTGGGATGAATATCAAACATGCCAAGATGGTCCCCAGCAATAATACTGTAGTTAACAGCTTTGTTTTCTGGATTATAGTCTATATCTGTTGCTAAAACCTGAAAAAATTACATCCCCATATAAATATCAAATATGCTGAGATGGTCCCAAGCATTAAGACACTGTTAACAGCCTTGTTTTCTGGATAACTGTCTATACATGTATCTGTAGCTAAAAGCTGAAACACATTCCAAAACAAATACAAACCCTTCAACACTTCACCAAACAGTTCTGAATTTCAATGACTGAGCAAGAAAGCTTCAGAAACTATTCAAAGAAAAGGAGGAAATGCTGGTAAGCAGCATTTTCTACCCCCCCCCCAATAGTTTCTGCTCTATTACATTCAAGTTTCATCATTTGAGACATCTTTGATTTGACTTTGGATGACTCTTAAATTTTGTTGTGTAGTATAGAGTTCAGCATTCAGTACTACACAAGTTGTTTTTGTATGACAATGTAGATCACTATTAGACTGCCTATTGTAGACAGTGTAGATCAAGATTAGATGGTACAAAACTTATAGTCTAATATTCTATATAATCTATTCATCTTTTATTCTATGACATATTGTGACAACAATAGTTTTGAAATTCAATTGCTAAGGTCAGTTTTCCTGGCTGGTAAAGTCCATTTGATGCACTCACCACTCCCATAGCTCTAGTTTACCCTTCCAGTGCCAGATAAATGAAGTGGTACATTTCACCCACATTAAACAGAGGCAATGTTGCTGCAAATCTTCGCATAAAAATTTGTATGTTTAATCTCTGAAATAGACAACTTGAAAACATAGGAAAAAGGAGAAAATGCCGGGTACAAGTCATTCTTTCCTTATTATGTTCTATCTGTGGATCTAGTAATCCCTGGTTCAATTTACACCAATAGTATATACATACTTGTATAACTTTTGAGCCTATCTGTACATCTTCTCTCACACTGGCAGCATAAACTTTTTGTAGAAATACTGGGGGATTGTCATTAATATCTGTCACATTGATTTGTACATATGCGGTATTGCTGAGTGGAGTCTCGCCATGATCCTGGGCTCTCACAGTCAACACATAACCAGAAATGGTCTCACGATCTAGTTCACTTGCTACACGCACAATACCTATAAAGAAAGATAAACAGGGTTGTAACCACTGTTTTACAATCAATGCGCATCCTGACCAAACCTAACAGGTATGAACTGATTCACCACAGTTTTAAAAACAATAAAAAGTATCTTAGGTCTCTTAAAATACTTTTGCATAGCACATTACATCCTGTGCATTGTATGTACCTCAAAGTATACCCTTGGATATACAATCAAGTATCCAAATGATTAACACAACAGAAGCAAAGACACCATTTGACCTTCCTGTGCCAAGAAAGTGTGACAAATGGTTAAATCAAAGGTGTAATGCATAAAGAAAAAATCCTTGTAGAAAATAAAAGTTCTTTGAGCGTTCAATATTCCATTAAACTGCTAAATGAATTGACTGAACTTTTCAAGCAAATAGTTGAAAATCCAAATATATCAATTTCTGTTACCAGATTTGATTGATTGATTGAATGGCTCTTTAAGGAATGTTTGCTGTAGGTTAACAGACAAATTTGACATGAGAGAGACACGAAATACTATATTTAGCATGTATGGCTACCACAATTTAAAAATTTAGGTACCTGTTTCTTCATCCAGTACAAACTTCTTGTTATCGTTTCCTGCCTGTATATAGTACGATATCTTTGCATTGATTCCTGTATCCCTGCTCGTGGCATGTATCCGTGTTACAGACATGCCTGGCAAAGCATCTTCGGAAACTGCAGCCAGGTATGATGTTTTCTCAAACTCTGGTGGATTGTCATTCACATCCAGTACCTTGATGTTCAGTTCTAGTGCACTGGAGAGCTGAGGTGTGCCCTATTAATGGTATAATCACTTATTTTTTCTCCTTTTCCCACAGTATTTTCTAAATCTATCTTACTGATGGTCAGTAAAACACACAAATATTACATAAAGGAAGAAACTCGGAGTACCATATTAAAAAAACTTCCAACTATGGTCAACAAATATTACTAAATGAGTCTAAGATTCTATTAATACATAAGAAATACATACATTGTAAGTGTATTCCAACTCTTGCACTGCATATATCGACAAAAGAGATACAGTGGATTCCACTTAATCGCAACCCTGTTTATCGGGATTTTCGGTTATTCGCAAGGATTGGCCCAGCACCGATCCTTTTCCTATTTAGACAACGTAAATTTCAACACTTAATCGGGATCCCTTAAATAGAAAATTTCGGTTTTTTGCAAAGAAACATAACAAAAAGATTCGAAATTCTAGCGTTTATTAGCAATTCTGTGGGGTAAGACAACGAAAAATTGCAATCTGTCCGAGAAAAAAAAAAAAAAGAGAAAAGAAGTCCAATTTCGAAGCTTACACTTATAAACCATTGCAGTAGTATACATATGACGAGTCCACATTGATCCATTTTCATGATTTAATCATTAAAGATATAAATTCTTGCCTTGTTTCATGTAATTCTTTTCATTTTAGAAAGTGTAATGACAGTTCTAAAATGTCTCCAATTTGCCGACATTTTGAAACAGAAGCTGGTTAACTCAGTGGCTGTTTGACAGCATTGATGCGTTAATTTTCAATGCGGTTTACTTCAATGGTTGTCCATTTTCATATCAACTGTCAGACGGCTATGCAAGGTATTAGGTACCTGGTTGAGCACGTAACACCAAGAGCACTGATTAATGAAATGGTAATTTTCGGGCAGGAAAAATGGCGGAAATATGACTACTTCAATCTAGTCTTGGTCTCATTTGAACAAAAAGCTTGACATGGTCGATCTAAGATCAGACTACATGTTCTTTGCAGTCTGATCTTGATCTACACTGTCAGAAAGCCACTGTAGACGAATTCGGCACTTTACCTATCACAAAGAAAGACCGATCGTAATAATGTATCACCCGTCAGATCATTACAAACTGTGAAAAAAGAATGAACTTAACTGTTTGTCTCTGTTGGTATTTCTTTGATAATCCAATTTGTGACAAACAATTTGATGACAGGTGTGAATGTAAACTGACTTAAGATTCATGTGTGAAAAACACAGAAAACAGTTTTGTATGTAGACCTGTCTGCTTCAAATAGTATGGCTTAAATTGATACGCTAAAATGGAATCGTCTGTACGGCAGTCAGTCTATGACTTCACACAGAATTTACCCACCCATTCAACCGAACAGGTGGCAAGTCAGGGGTTTTACAGGTGCGCAACACACGATCATGTTGTGTTAAGAATATACATGTACACATGTAACAATTGTTAGACAACCGGAAACTGAAGATATGTGTCGAAACTTGTGTTTTCATTGAGTTTGAGTTGGATTTCATGTCAAACGAAGCATTACCATGGCCAACAGCTAGGATCGTTTCCAGATGCTTTATGCACTTGATAAGTAAATAAAAGAAGTAAAGCAATGAAATTTTTATAACTGATTTATTTTGAAATACGCATATTCAAAAAATTCTGAATTGATTAAATGATCGGGATGCAAGTGCTGAACATCTGTTATTAGAACGAAACAATCGTCTGGATCTCTGGTTTGACTTCCAGTCTGAAAAGAGGCATCGGTTTATGGGGCGAGCCCTTTATCGCAACATTTTCTCTGACAAATAGGACTTGCAAATAAGCAGAATCCGACATATTTCTGAATTCTTATCCTTAAAGCTTCACTTTAGTTAATTTTGTAGACAAGGTAGATCAAGATCAGACTGCACAGAATGTGCTTCTTTTCCAAGAGTATTTTCAAAAGCAGTCGGCAGTGGGAGCATACCAAGTCCTTTATTCATTTAAGCAAGTGGCCAAAAACTAACATGAGATACAAAGACAACTCTTACCTGATCCACTGCCAAAACAGTAATCCTGTATGCTGGAGTAGTCTCCCTGTCTAATGGTTTAGCTAGCTGAATCAGGCCACTCTTCTCATCTATCTTAAAGACTTCACTGTCCACAATACTGTAGGCCAACTTTCTGTTTATACCTGGAGAGAATAAAGTTTAATCTAAGAGTATCAAATATGTATTAAATCAATCTCTGTTGATTATAAGCTGCAAATACAATCTAATGAATTTAAGAAAGATTCTTATCTTTTAGAATTATCTACACAAACAGGCCCTATGGTTCCAAGTTCAGACTGCACACTCTGTGCAGTTTGATCAATATTGATGCCATCACCTAAAGCCCTTGTTTGGCCTATGGAGCTGAAAGGCTTAAATTTAGAGTTGTTGGTGGACATGGCATCTGATATAATAACGTGAAAATCTTACCTATGTCTGCATCAGTTGCCAAGATTTTATATACAAGGGTGTTTAACACTGAATCTTCACTGAGCATGATTGGTCCCAACACAGGATTAAAAACAGGCACATTATCGTTGACATCTGTGACAGTGACATGGATCTCCATCTCACAGAACTTTCCACCACTGTCTATAGCCTTGGCTCTCAGTTTATAGAAGTCTACTTTTTCCCTGTCTAATGGTTCAGCCGCAGTCAAAACACCTGGAACAACAGGTCAAATGTGTTAAGAAAATTCATCAAACTTCATACATTATTTTTTCTTTGACAAAAATTTACATGAAGTGAATCATTGTTGGAATGTAACCATAAACTGTTGTTTTTTTTTGTTAGTTTGCACTATTTTGTTGGAGAAATGTCAATTATGCCAAAAGCAGAATTAATGTACTTTTCTATAATTTCAGTATGAACCCTAAAAGTTCAAAACACATTTATTTCTGCTTTTGGGGTGCACCTTATAAAAAAAATGGACATTTTCAACCATGGAAAATAATAATTAGAAGACCTAAATAGTTGCAGTTTTGGGGTCCTTTCTGGCTTATCTGTTCTAGCAAAGCTGATGTTTTGTGCTGTCTGATCTTGCTCTTCACTAACTGCAAAAGCAAATGGAAATACATTAGTGAAAGGCTCTTTAAATCTTTCCAAACAACAAAATTTTAGACTGGTTGAAATTGAAAGCATATGCAGACAACACATATAGTGGAGCTTAAATGATGGAATTTGTCCTTGAAAAGGTAGAAAACATTGTAGGAAAAGAAGAAAATGCTGGTTACCAGCATTTTCTCCTTTTCCCAGAATGTTTTCAAAAGCCTTTTTTTTTTAAAGGGTAATTAAAAGTCAGGATTATGTGGTTAAGAGTCAAGGGTTTATTGTTTTCTATCACTAGATGTTATTACCCGAGTTTGGTTCTAGGGAGAACTGTTCGGCCCCTTCTCCGTAGAGTTCATAATGGATAGACCCGTACTCATCTGCGTCTGTGGCCTTGACACGGACAATAATCCTCGATGTGCTAATGTCCTCACTTATATGTGATTCATACACAGCCTAAAATGTACAACAGCATCTATTGAAACATAATCATATTAATAAAGTAACTTAAGTCTTTATCATATGACAAAATTTCAGACATGTCCAAATTGATAGCTTTCAAAGACAACAAAGTAAATGTGACTTAACCCTTTAACAAACACCCCCATATGTTTTAACAACCCTGGGGAAGACACCTTATGAAAACATTGTGGGGAAAAGGAGAAAATGCTGTTAACCATCATTTTCTCCACAATGTTATCCATCTTTTCAAAAACAATGCTTACCATTTGAGCAAGAATTATCATCTGCAGCCCTTTCAATTTGAACTTGTCTAAAATTTTGTTGTTTGGTAATGGGGTTTAATGAATGGATTTACTTTTTTGATAGTAGAGAAATCATTGCAGAAAAAAGAGGAACTGCTGTGTGCCAGCATTTTCTTCTTTTTTGCAATGTTTTCAAAACGCGTGCTCCACAAGGTATTAAATGTCAGAATGATGTGGTAAAGGGTTAAAGGATACTCGAAGTATGCTCAACAACTCTGTACCACATAAGCTTGTATATTAATGACCCTGGGTAAAGAGTCTTTTGAAAACATTTTGGTAAAAGTAGAAAAAACTGTTAACTAGCATTTTCTTCTTTCTTATCAATGTTTACATCATTACAAAGACAATTCTAATGATTCAAACCACATAAATCTTTCCCACATGTTTTTAATTTTAACACATCTAAAATTTTCATTTCTGGTAAAGAACTAACACTATAGTTCAATATCATCTATCAATATGATAAAGGCAATACACAGTGCTTTTCTAGACCATGCAGACAAAGATCAGGCTACAAGCAAGATGTTGGATTTATACACAAGAAGACAGACTGCTACTTCCCTTTTTTTCATAAAACATTGTAATCAAATTTTAAATGACAAATAATCTTTCTGTCAAATTTCACATCATTTATATTTCAAATAACTGTACTGAAACTTTGATTATGTAAATTATCCATGCCAAGAATGGTGCTTACAAAGATTATTCTACTGTATATATTGTACAAGCAACAGATCACTGTAATAAATCATTACCTAAATTCTTTGGAAAATGATCTTACCTGACTGCAAATGGGACTGTTGTCATTTGCATCCAAGATGTCCACGGTCACTGTTGCCATGGAAACAAATGCACCATCTGTGGCTGCAACTGTCAGTTTATAGCGAGACACTTCCTCCCTGTCCAGCGGCCTGTTCACAAACAGATCTCCATTTTTCCTGATTTGAAATTTACCAAGCGGATCTCCATCAGTGATATAATATCTTGTGTCGGTAAGTATCCCAAGGTCCTTGTCCTTTGTTGTCAAGGTCATCAGGATGGTTCCCTCATAGGCATCCTCATTAACAGCAGCTTGGTAGTGTGGGCGGGTAAACAGGGGTGGGTTATCATTGATATCCATGACCTTGACATGAACTTGTGTTGAGTTTTCCATTGCATTTGTTCCATCCCCATCCCTCACAACAACTGTCAAGTTATACAACTCTTGTTCTTCCCTGTCTAGTGGTGCTAACAGGGTGATAACTCCAGTATTAGCCTCAATACCAAACAGGTGTGAATACTGCAGCATGTCATCTCCAAATCTGAACGACAACTTGGACGACTGGTCTCTATCATGTGCCTCAACTTTTACCACAGTAAGACCAGACTCAGAATTTTCAGGAACAGTAACTCTGTATGGATTTGACTCAAAATGTGGAACATTATCATTCACATCCATCAAGCGTATGTTGACTGTTGTCTGTTGCACCAATGGTGGCTGGTTTAAAGTCTGTGCCTGAACCATCAAGGTGAAGGTCGAGGTGGTTTCCATGTCTAACTTCCCTGCAACACTTATTTGACCTTGGCCATTGATACTGAATTTTGCAGGATTGTTGCTACTCCTTGTTAGACCTGGGACTATTATATATTCCATTACCATTGAACTTTCTGCCTGAACTGTAGCAATGACTGTGGAGACTGGATCACTTTCCAGCATGAAGAATGAGTAAGATTCTTTGACAAATACAGGCTGAGCCTCCTCCTCATCAGTCACCCATATTGACACAGGAACATTATTCTTCATGGGGGACCGGTCTTTGTCACTGGCTTCCACGAAAAACTGGAAAATCTCGTTCACTGAAAAACACAGAGATATTGTGTTGCATTAAAGCTTCTTTGTTAAACCTTTACCAAAAAATTACAAATATCATCATTT
This sequence comes from Hippopus hippopus, assembly GCA_946811185.2. Lineage (NCBI taxonomy): Eukaryota > Metazoa > Mollusca > Bivalvia > Cardiida > Cardiidae > Hippopus > Hippopus hippopus. The sequence goes on from OX328100.1 coordinate 47,142,997, forward strand.
GAGTCATGTTTAGTTGGTGATCTGCAACAGCCTTAAAATGGACCATCTGTAAAATTTGCCTTCTCGTAAAACAGCTTAGCTAACCCAAAAATGAGGCCAAGAATATGAGAAACATTTCATTCTAAAACCACAAATAGTAATTATATTATAGATATAGCCTTTTCTATCATAGGATGCCAGTATTCCTAAACCTGTATATTCTGTATAATCCTGTACCATTCAAGCATCAAGTCTTCAAAATAAATTCGATTTTGAAAATATCATTTTACAATAAAATTTAATGAACAATCAATATACATGTACATGTGCATAATATCAATAGAAAACTGGTTTGTGTTAGCAAATAGAATGGCACACAAATAAGACCTTACCAGAATCATAAAGGTCATTTTTTAAGGTCATGATCCCTGTAGTGTTATCCAATGAGAACATCTGTTGTATCCTGAAGTTTGTACCAGGAGAGAAGCTGTATACTATGTCACCATAGGAACCACTATCCTCATCTTCAGCTTGAATCTTAAATGATGAAAATAGAACATTTTCTCAGATTGCAGAATATATCAAAGGGACACTTTCTTTCTTAAAAAAAAAACAGATACTGCCATTCAGAGCAGTCATGGTCAGGAGTATTTAACCCTTTACTTAGCAACAGAATTTTGGACTTGACCAAATTGGAAGCATTCATGGATGAAAAATTAACTGTAGCTTAACCCTTTACCAAACAATCCCTTGTTTTCACGACCCTAAAGAAGAGGCCTTTTAAAAACATTCTGGGAAAAGGAGAAAATGCTGGTTACCAGCATTTTCTCATTTTCCCATAATGTTTTCTACCATGCCAAAAAACTTCAGTTCATATTTAAAAATTTCAAATTTGTCGTCTGCACATGCTTTTAATTTGGAAGGGTCTAAAATCTGTGGTTTGGGAAAGGGTTAAATGATGGTTTCCGTCTGTGATGAGATAGAAAACTTGGGGAAAAGGATGAAATGCTGGTTACCAGCCTTTTTTCACTTCTTCCCACAGCGTTTTTAAAAACCTTCTCTGTCAGGTTGTGTGGTGAAGAGTCAACAAAACATCAGAAACTGTAGATCCAAGATCAGACTGTAATCTTTAGCCCAGTATTTCCTGATCTTATTGTCTGGTAAAGCAATTTTAGTTAACCTCAGCATTCAAAAGATTCTCTAACTCTATTTTGAAGACTATGATAGCCTTATATCATTTCATTTCAACAGTAGATATTGATATCCAGAGCCTTTACTTTCATAGAAAAATTGCTCTGAACAGCACAAACTACTTATGCACTATTTTCAGTTGCATTGCTTCCATATTTGAACACAATTTGAAATAGAAAATAAAAAAAAAAAAGGAAACAAGAGGGCCATGATGGCCCTGGATCGCTCACCTGAGTCAATAGGCGAAATTTCACTCCATGTGCATAATTCAATTTCTGACCAATAGATAGGTCAATTGAGCTTAAAATGTGGCCTCTAGAGGGTCCACATGGAATTTTCGCAAGTTGGCATAGTGACCTACTTTATCACCATAGGTGACCCAATATAGAACTCATCACAAATTGATCAAGACAAACATTCTGAACAGTTTTCAAGTTAATTGAGCAATAAATGTGGCCTCTAGAGTGCCCACAGGGTATTTCTTTAATTTGACCTAGTGACCTAGATTATGACCCCAGGTGACCCAATTTCATACTCATCCAATATTTCATTAAGATAAACATTCTGACCAATGTTCAAGCCAATTGAGCGAGAAATGTTGCCTCTGCAGTGCTCTAAAGGTATTTCTTTAATTTGACCTAGTGACCTAGTTTATGACCCCAGGTGACCCAATTTTGAACTCACTGAACATGTTGTGCTCCAGTGGGCTAACAAACTTAGAACAGGTTCACTACATACCAAATATCAAAGCTCTCCGCCTTCCAGATTCAGCAAAGAAGAATCAAAGCTCTACACCATCCAGTTTCAGAGAAGAAGAATTTTAAAGTTTCCCTTCTTTGTTTCTATGTTCCAAACTTGTGACCCCCGGGGCGGGGCCAGTTTCTATCCCAGGGCCATCATATGAACAAACTTCGTAGAGGTCCACTAGGAGATGCTACATACCAAATATCAAAGCTCTATGCCTTCTAGTTTCAGAGAAGAAGATTTTCAAAGATTTTGCTATTTTTTCCTTTTGGTTGCCATGGCAACCAAAGTTATGCGTGGAATTCAATCTCTTGCACAACTTTGGTAAAGCTTCACCCAAGGAATATCCTTGCCAAGTTTCATCAAGATTAGCCCAGTGGTTTAGGAGAAGAAGATGTTTAAAGAAATTGTGGACGATGGACGACGGACATTGGGCGATCACAAAAGCTCACCCTGAGCATTTCGTGCTCATGTGAGCTAAAAATGGGTGAAAGAGCTAACATATTTGTACGCTTGCATCCCACTCCTGCACCACCTTATTTCCTCACCTAATATCTCATACTGTGTGTTTTAACTCTTTATATGTGATAACTCTTTACACAACATTTTGGACTTGTCCATACCGAGAGCATTTCACAGGTTGCTAATTAGAAAATAGAATCGAATGATAGAATAAGTCTTGGAACGAGTAAAAGCATTGTGCGAATTGGAGAAATTGCTTGTTACTGGTCTGACCCTTGTGCCAACCCATCTTGTATTGTTAAGATACAAGACAGTTTGGTAAAGGGTTACACCAGTCCCTTACTTCTAATCTTATGGGCTATTTGGTTCCCCTCAGAGCTCTAGCCACATGTAAAATTGTTCATTGCAATACTATGCATTGCCCTATATTTAGTGTAGTTGCTACTTACCACCATGACAGTTGTGTTGACTGGGGTTGTATGTAGAATGGTCTTCTTGTACTCTTTAGCAAGAAACTCTGGCACATTATCATTCTGGTCAGTTATTGCAATATGTACTGTTGTGTAAGTCATTCTCCCTCCATTATCTGTTGCTGCAATGGGCAAGTTAAACACAGAATGCTGCTCCCGATCTAATACCTGCACTGAAAATATTTCACCTGTATCTGCATCTACCCTAAAGTATTGCTGCATCTCATCTGATGGGATTGTGTACGTAATCATACCATAAACTCCAGGGTCCTTATCAGTTGCTGATACTTGCGTAACCAACATTCCTTCGCCATAATTTTCTGGAAATTCTGCCACATATACTGGTCGCTCAAATTGTGGAGTGTATCTGTTACTGTTCTGTATAATGATACTTACTTGTACAAAATTTGTGAACACTCCGTCAGACACAGACACATTCAGCTCATATGCAGTGTGTAAATGTGGTTTTCTTTGATCAGAAAGGGAGATAATACCCATTGATGGATCGATCTGAAAACTTTCCAAGTCATTTCCACCAACTATTGCATAGCGGAGCAAACTAGCACTGGATGAGTCAGGATCACTTGCAGAAACCTTTGTGATCATCTGACCTCGCTGTCCAAGATCCGTAATGGTACAGTGGTAAGATGGCTGATCAAAGACAGGTTCATTATCATTGAGATCTTGAACAACAATCCTTACAGGGACAGTGCTACTGATGGATGGAACTCCACCATCTCTGGCCTCTAAAAGTAAGTTGTATTCAGACTGTGTCTCTCTATCCAAAAATTTACTAGTGTAAATCTCCCCCGTCTGGGGCTCAATCCTAAAGAAGTCCACATCTTTATTACCCTTCTTGACAGGGCGGAGAGAATAGTGAACCATTCCATTCACACCTGATTCTTTATCACTGGCTGTTACCATAGCAACTGACGCTCCAATAGCTTCTGCCTCTGAGACAGTGAAGGTGTAGGAGAGGCTGCCAAATACTGGTGCCTTGTTGTTAATGTCCTGGAAAACAAAATCAACATCTTGTTTAAACGTTTTACTGAACAACCCTATATTTTAACAACCCTTGAGGAAAAGGGAGAAGATGCTGCTATACAGCAATATCTCCTTTTTCCCATAAAGTTGTCTGCCTCTCACAGACAGATCCATGATGATCATTTAAGCCAATTCAGTTTGGGGGATTATAAAAATTTTGCCATGTGGTTAAAAGATTAACTTCTTTCTCGTCAAGTTATCAATAGAACCAACCACTGTTTTACATGAATGGTCACAATAGCAAATGCATTTCCAGACAACAACCTTGATGCCACTAGAATGATAAATTCTGGTCTCTAAATTGACAAAGAACATTGCAAGAAAAGGAGAAAATGCACAATACTAGCATAGTCTTCTAAAGCCTTCTTTCTCAGGGTTGTGAATATGTGGTATCTTTCAGTAAAGGTATAAGATCTAATATAGACTGTTCAACTCCTTGTTAGATGGCAAACTTTCAGGCTGATTCAATTTCAACGCAATTGCAGACGACCAATGTAGAACAAGTTATGAAATTTGTCTTTGAAAGGGTAGAAAACATTGTGCCAGCATTTTCTCCTTTTCCCATTGTTATGGGAGACCACTCCTTCATGCATGGCTTCGTCCTGATTTAAATACAATACCTAACAACTGCGTTAGGGAGATGTCTCTTTAGCTCAGTGGTTATGGTATTGGCCTTTCATTCAGGCATTCTAGGGTTCGAATCCTGCCCGGTCCCTTTATTTCTGCCATGCATTTGTTCATTTGTTTCTTTGTTACGGACTTTGATCGTAAGATGGGGGCTCATCCGGGATTGGCCATTGAGCCATTAATCCCATTCGTTGTCCAAAAACGGACATTAGGGGGTGTGTTACGGGAGACCACTCCTTCATGCATGGCTTTGTCCCGATTTAAATACAATACCTAACAGCTGCGTTAGGGAGATATCTCTTTAGCTCAGTGGTTAAGGTATTGGTCTTTTAAACCTCGAAAAACGAGGATCTTGTCCGCCATGGGTTCGAATCCAGCCTGATGCGGTTTGTACTGCCATGCATTTGTTCATTTGTTTCTTTGTTACGGACTTTGTTCGTAAGATGGGGGCTCGTCCAGGATTGGCCATTGAGCCATAAATCCCATTTGTTGTTCAAAAACGGACATTTGTTGTCTAAATAATAGACTTACTGCCTAATAAGGCTTTGAGTCATCAATAAATGATGACTTTAAGAGGGGGTGTGTTACGGGAGACCACTCCTTCATGCATGGCTTCGTCCCGATTTAAATACAATACCCAACAACTGCGTTAGGGAGATGCCTCTTTAGCTCAGTGGTTATGGTATTGGCCTTTCATTCAGGCGTTCTAGGGTTCGAATCCTGCCCGGTCCCTTTATTTCTGCCATGCATTTGTTCATTTGTTTCTTTGTAACGGACTTTGTTCGTAAGACCATGATGTTTCAAAAAGTCTATTTCTTTGGATCACAAACACTCAGGATAGTGTGATATAGGGTTAACCCTTTACCACACGACAAAATTCTAGATGGATCCAAATTGGAAGCATTTCCAAAGGACAAAGTAAATGTGGCACAAGTAATAAGATTTGTCTGTAAAAGGACAGAAAACAATGTGGGAAAAGAAGAAAATGCTGGTTACAATCATTTTCTCCTTCTCCCTGAATATTTTGTAAAGCTTTCTTTCTCAGGGTTGTTAAAACTCTGGATTGTGTGGTAAAGGGTCTATAACTTTTCTAAAGGTTATATATATTAGGTTTGAAAACATCTAAAATAGCTAGAAGAGAGACTATTATTCCCATTCCCTTCAGCCTTCACCAAACGCCACAATTTTAGACAGGTCAAAATTGAAAGCATTTGCAGACGACAAAATAATTGTGACTCGAAAATTGAAATTTGTTTTGGAAAGGGTAGAAAACATTGTGGGAAAAGGAGAAAATATTGGTTACCTACTTTTCCCACAATGATTTCAAATGGCTTCTTTCACAAGATTGTCAAAATTCGGAATTGTGTGGTAAAGGCTTGAAAGACTTCAAGAAAAGAACTGGAAACATACAAATTCCAAAAGAAGCCCATTTGTACAACTGTTAAATAACTGACCTGTACTTCAATGATAACAATGGCTGTGCTGGTCAGTCCAGTAGTGGTTTCTGTAGCTTGTACAGTCAGATTGTACACTGACATCACCTCATAGTCTATTGTGCCTCTCACAGTGATCAAACCTGTGTCCAAAGAGAGTGACATTAACAATTACACATACATGAATTTACAGAATACGCAGATGATTAAAACCCAACCATTGTCTATAAATATGCTTCATCATGCATCTGAAAAGATGGAAGTTCATGTTTTACTTGTGTTATATAGAGTGATTGTTCATAAAATTAAACAGATTTGGATACCGGTAATACCTTCATAACAATTGTTTTTAAAAACAACTACCATCCCCATTTTTCTTTTTATACAAACAGAATTCAGGGAAAACATTTAATTTGTACATCAATATACAAACAACTGGTAGACCTAGATTTTTTCTTTAGAAGTAAAACATTTCTATGGTACTATCTTATATCTACAGCCATTGCTTTTCAACAAATGCCCAGCCTTCCCAAAGCATCTAATGTTGGTCTTAGTATCTATAATGGCTGATAAGCTTTTAGCAATTACTATTCCATAGCCTAATATCTTTATAGAGAAACATTACAGAGCCCAACAAAACCAGTAACAAACAAGTAGAAGAGAGCAGACCGCAGGGAGTAAAGGGACCAAAGACCCAATGAAAAATAAACAAGAGGGCCATGATGGCCCTGTATCGCTCCACTGGCTAATACGTAAAATCACTACATGCCAAACATTACAATACTTGGCCAATTGGTTTTGAACATAAGACCCCTGAAACAGGACTAAAATTGGTAGCCCTAGTTCATATGGTTAGTAACAAGAAGATTTCTAAAGATTTCACTATATAAGCCCATGTAAAACTTCTGACCCCTCGGGGTGAATCAAATTCCCCCCTAGGGCTATAATTTATGCACTCTTGGTGAAGGGCCTTTAGATATAGCTACATGCGAAATTTGGTAGCCCTACGCTTTATGAATAAGTACAGGGAGATTTCTTAAGTTTTCTCTACATAAGCCCATGTAAAACTTGTGACCCCCGGGGCAGGGCCAATTTTGACCCCAGGGCTATAATTTAAGCACTCTTGGTAGAGACCCACTAGATAAAGCCACATGCAAAATTTGGTAGCCCTAGGCCTTACGGCTAGGTACAGGGAGATTTCTAAAGTTTTCCCTAAATAAGCCCATGTAAAACTTGTGACCCCCGGGGTGGGGTCAAATTTGACCCAAGGGCTATAATTTGGGCACTCTTGGTAGAGGCCCACTAGATAAAGCCACATGCAAAATTTGGTAGCCCTAGGCCCCATGGCTAGGTCAAAGAAGAATTTTAAAGTTCTCCCTATATAAGCCCATGTAAAACTTGTTATATAAGCCCATGTAAAACTTGTTACCCCCGGGCAGGGCCTAATTTGACCCCAGGGCTATAATTTGAACACTCTTGGCAGAGGTCCACTTGATAAAGCTACATGCCAAATTTGGTAGCTCTAGGCCCTATGGCTAGGTAGAAGAGGAATTTTAAAGTTCTCCCTAAATAAGCCCATGTAAAACTTGTGACCCCCGGGGCGGGGCCAATTTTGACCCCAGGGCTATAAATTGAAGAAACTTGGTAGAGGTCCACTAGATAAAGCTACATGCCAAATTTGGTAGCCCTTGGCCTTACGGTTTCAGACAAGAAGATTTTCAAAGATTTTCAAAATTTTTCAGTTTTGTTGCCATGGCAACCAGAGTTTTTGAAGGAATTAAATTCTTTCAAGAAATTCTGAAGAGGACCATGGCAGGACCATTTCTGTGAAGTTTCATCAAAATTGGATGGGTAGTTTCAGAGAAGAAGACGTTTTAAAAAAAAGTTAACGCACGGACGGACGGACGGACGGACGCACGGACGGACGGACGGACGGACAACAGGCCATGACATAAGCCCGCTGGCCTTCGGCCAGTGGAGCTAAAAATTAACCCTGACCCACACTGCAAATTTCATACTTTTCAACCCTTAACTCTTTACCAAACAAAAAAATTGTGGACTCGACTAAATTGATAACATTTGCAGAGGACACATTGAAGGTAGCTTAAATCATGATTTCTGTTATTTGAATGACTGAAAACATTGTGGGAAAAGGAGAAAATGCTGGTTACCAGCATTTTCTCCTTTTCCCAATATGTTTTCAAAAGCATTCCTACTCAGAGTTGCTAAAACTCAGGATTGTGTGGTAAAGGTTTAAACAAACAATTCTGAGTTTTAACAACCCCTTGGTAAAAGGCTTTTGAAAACATTGTGGATAAAGAAGAAAATGCTGGTAACCAGCATTTTCTCCTTTTCCAACAATGTTTTTTTTCCCATGCATTAAAAGAGAAATATCGTCACTGCAGATACAGCTTGTCCTACAAATGCTTCAAAAATCAACTGGTCTAAAATTCTGTGGCCTATTAAGGAGTTAAAACTGAAGTATAAATGCAGATGACAAATTCAAAACTAGAGCTGTCACTGAATGTGACTTAATACCCCCGCCAGCTCTTTGACAGAAACAGGCAAATTTAACAAAAAATTTTCTAAGTTCAAGGGGAGATTACCCTTGAATCATAGGGAGTAGATTATTGAAAACTGCGTCTTGCACAACTTCAGTATACGATCAATGTATCAACAAACTTTCAATACAATAGCAAAACTGTAGGAGGAGTTCGCGACAAAAAATTACTAGTATTTTGTACACAGACGGACACACAGACGGATGGACAGACAGGCTGATTCCAGTATAACTCCGAAAACATTCCTTTTTCCCCACTGTTTTCAAAAGGCTTCCAACCTAGATACCTTAAAACATGGGATTTTGAACAACTTTACCAAACGACAAAATTTCAAACATGTCCAAACTGAAAGCATTTTGCAGACAACAAAATAAACCCCACTCAAACATTGAAATTTGTTTACAGGAGGACAGAAAACATTGTGGGAAAAGGAGAAAACGCTGGTTACCAGCATTTTCTCCTTTTCCCAGAATGTTTTCAAAAGCCTTCTTCTTCAGGGTTGTTATAAGTCGGGACTGCCAGGTATAGAGTTGAAGGGATTAACCATTAGATGTCTAAATAAATGAAATGAACCTTTCAAGACAAGAAAAAAAAAGACAAGACTGTTTTGCCACAATATCTCAAAATCTACCAGCCCAGATCCAAGATCAAACTATTACTTCTGAGCGGTATGATCTTGATTTATATTTACACAAACCAGGACAGCGATTATAGTATGTGCTTGACACTTGAAGGTAAAGGTAAATAAGATAATAAATATCCCACCAAATCCGTCATACCAAAACAAAATATGGAATGAACAACTAAAATCCACTTAAAATAATATAGTGAACCCATTGCCTACAAACAAATTTTAGACCTTTGCAAAAGTAGCAAAAGTGACATAGGAGAGTAACAACTTGAGAGGACACAGCTGTTTTGATTCATTTGGAAAACATGCTTTGAAAAGTAGCAATGCCTTGGAAGAAAATGTCTTTTGTTCAATCAATGTTTCCAAAAAGCTTTCTTCAGAAAGGGCATCCAAAAGTTTAGGTAATGGTTTAAAAAGTCCATACTGAGACAGATGTGCAGTCTTTGCCATCATTTCTAGATAAACACAAAATCCTATTGGTGACTTTCCATTTTACCTGCAGACATAATCAATTGAAATGCATTTTACACGAAAGGTTAATTCTGTAAAAAATTTATAGAATGACCAAGGCTCAAGCTTTTAGTTACATTCAAAAATCTAAGTTCTACATGAAAATTAACAAATACTCTGTGACAAGTGGGTTTAATGCATTTGCAAAACAAGAGGGCCAAGATGGCCCTGTATCACTCCATTGGCTAATAAGTGAAACCGTATATGCAAAATATTACAATACTTGGCCAACTGCTTTCAAACTATAAGACATACAGAATTCTCTCTATAAAATCCTACAAGAAAGTTATGACCCCAGGGCAAAGCCATTTTTGACCACAGAGCTATAATTACTTCAATCCTTGTAGAGGTCCACAAGATAAAGCCCCACACCAAATAATACAGGTCTAGCATGTGTGGTTATACACAAGAAAATTTTCAGTTTCCTCAACGAAAGGCCCTGTAAAACATGAGACCCCTGAGACAGGGCTAAATTTCGTAGCCCAAGGCGTAATGGCTAGGTACGAGAAGATTTTCTAAGTTTTCCCTATATAAGCTCATGTTAACCTTGTGACCCCCTGGGGCAGGGCCAAATTTGATCCCAGGGCTATAATTTGGGCACTCTTGATAGAGGCCCATTAGATAAAGCTACATGCAAAATTTGGTAGCCCTAGGCTTTATGGCTTGGTATCAGAAGATTTTTAAACTTTACCCTATATACATGTAATCCCATGTAAAACTTGTGACCCCTGGGACAGGGCCAAATTTGACCCCAGGACTATAATTTGGACAAACTTGGTAGAAGCCCACTAGATAAAGCTACATGCAAAATTTGATAGCCCTAGGCCTTATGGCTAGGTACAGGAAGATTTCTAAAGTTTTCACTATATAAGCCCATGTAAAACTTGTGACCCCCGGGGTGGGGCCGAATTTGACCCCAGGGCTATAATTTGAAGAAACTTGGTAGAGGTCTACTGGATAAAGCTACATGACAAAGATTGGTAGCCCTAAGCCTTATGGTTTCAGAAAAGAAGATTTTCAATATTTTTCAGTTTTGTTGCCATGGCAACCAGAGTTCTTCAAGGAATCAAATTCTTTCAAGAAATTCGGAAGAGGACCATAGCAGGATCATTTCTGTGAAGTTTCATCAAAATTGGATGGGTAGTTTCAGAGATGTTTGAAATAAAAAATAACACACACACGGACGAACGGGCACACTCACACATGACAGACACCGGGGCATGACATTAGCTTGCTGGCCTTTGGCCAGTGGAGCTAAACATTATCTACCCAGGTAAGCATGCGCACAAAGCACACAGGCAGATGGCAGCCAAACTTTTTGCTGTTGGTCAATTTGTCTGCATGTCAAAAGACCAGCCTACCTCGTGATTCAGTTGGTTGACAGACAAATGAATTTCACTGCTCCACAATCAGATGATGACTTGCTTGTTATGATGCATCAGAAATGCATTAAACCTCCTTTTGCCACAATTATTTTCAAAAAAAAAAATAAAACCTTTATTTTATGGACCCATACCACATCAATAGAAACCCGTCTTATTTTCACGTCATATCACTGAGCATATCTTATAATAAAACCCACTATTTCAAACAGGTAAGGTATTTACAAAACTCCTGGGTACGTTATTCACCAAACATTCCTAAGAACATTTTTTGTCCTATTCTTCAAGATTTTCAAAATTTGAAAGTAACACAACTTCTGATAGGCTAAACCATTTGGTTTAGCCAATCAGAAGTTGTGTTACTTTCAATTTTAGAAAATTCTGGAGAATAAGACTGAGAACGTTCTTAAGAATGGTTAGTGAATACAGACCCTGGATAGTGTTTCAATCAGCTTCTATGGCAAAGCCACTCATACTTGCAAAGTCATACAAAAGTAATGATTTTTTCCAGGACAGCAAGTTCTGACCTCAGATCTGTTGCAATAATATTAATAGCATTCTTTTTTGGTGAGCACCAGAACTGTAGCTTGGCCATTAGGCTTACTCTATCTTATGAATCATATTTCACTTAAATACATAGTTAGCCTGCTTTGGTTAAATACTTTCGAGCATTCAATACCTAGAATTGTCTTTAGTGCACAATGTTTCATACTAGTTAGCAATATCCATTTCCTTCAAGCAACATCAACAATATGCCTTTGTTTCTTGTGTTCTTCATCGCTGGTTAATTTTGCAAAGCTTCAGTGTAACATAAGCTGTTTTGATTGCATTTGATATTCCATTTGTTAAACACCTATTCTTTTGGCAAAATTTCATGGGGGGGGGGGGGGGGGGGGGGGAACCTTTGCACAAAGAAAATTTCATACATAGCAGCTCAAAAAATTTCAAGCGTGGCATAAGATACAGTCAATTCACCATTGTTGCAAGCTTTAATTGTCATTTTATTACAACCCAAAATGTGTTTATGTCAGAACATCATTCATAATCAGATTTTAGCCCATTACAAACTATTCAGTTTTAGGATTCCGCTAATTTTGAGTCTCCTAAAAAATGAAAGGCTACATTTATACAGGATAGTCTTCGATGATAAGACTTATCTCAAAGATTGGTTAAAAGTTGAGTGAAGCCATATTGTACAAGATCAGAGCTTGTTACAGAAATTATGGTTAAATACCATTGATATTGATGAACTACAAAGGGGAGGAAGAAGTGTCTGAGATTTCTTTTAGTTAAGGACTTAATCTAGTAAATAGTTTTAGACAAGAAACCTTATCTGAACATGTTATGTATGCATTAGGCTTTAACACTTTGCCAAACAAATTTAAGATGACTCTGGAAGAGGCTTTTGAAACTATTGTGGGAAAATGAGAAAATGCTGTTTTCCCACAATGTTTTCTACCCTATAGAAGACAGAAATGATCATTTGAGCTGCATTTGTCATCTGCACATGCTTTCAATTTGGTCAAGTCCAACATTTTGATGTTTGGTAAAGACTTTAAAAGCGTGAAAATATTCTCAGTGAATTTAGCCTATATGAATATTACACAAAATGTGAAAGGGAGTACTTATAATGAGTGAAGGTCATGGTGATAATAATAATAATTTTTGGGCAAAATTGTAGTAGGCCATAGGTTGCTAAATAATTGAAGTAATCAGTTTTAATCTGTCTACACCTAGTTAGAATTTTTATCGTCTACATGTATCACTAACACCAAATAATCATAATCCAAAATCTGGCTAGTGATTCCGTAATGTCAGTTCTTCATGTATGCTGTCAAAAGTTGTGCATGGCTTTTGAAATATATAGAATCAACCCAAGTCTTTTTGCAAAAAAACAAATTGCAAAAAAAAAAATATCGGCCATTCTCATCTGCATTTATTTTGTAATGACAAAGAAAAACACAATAACAAAGTTTATATTTTGTACAATGCAAAAATGTTAGTCCAAAAGTAAACATAAATAAGCCATATTTTTTGTTAATTAATGCAAATTACAATAATTAGAAAAAAGATACATGTACATCAAATACTGAACTCTCTACCAACAGACAAACTTTGAGACTTGTCCAAATCAGAAGCAATTGCAGATGACGGAAAAAAAAAAATATAACTCAAATGTTGGGAATTGGTTTTGAAAATCGAGAAAGTATTGAGCAAAATGGGGGAACTGCTGGTTACCAGCATTTTCTCCTTTTCCCACAATGTTTTCAAAAGACCCCTATTTCAGGGTCATTAAATCTGGGGATTATTGGTAAAGGACTAATTTTTTCTGAAGGTTACAAAGTATCTTGTCTTTCATCCAAAGAAATGTTTCAAGCTGCACACATTATCAACACCAAATGCTGCAAAATTATGGTCCCAAAAGCTTAAGATGTGGCATTAAATTTTTTAACAGGATGTAACTACATCTTATCAATTTCTTTCAACTTACTACTAAAAAAAAACAGAGAAATTGTCATACATGTATAGTATTTAAATCCAACATCTTTTCAGGACCCACACATGTTTTCAGCCCTTCAAACTCTCGAGTCTTTACACATTACAAAATTTTAGACAACCAAATTGAAAGCTTCTGCAGACAAGAAATTAAACTAGGTTAATATCAAGAAGTTTGTCTCACATCATAATGCACCTAGGGTTTTTTTTTTATGCACCAGTATCCTTTTCATTTAATGACACATGGTACAGTTTCATATTTATCACTATGAACTGATCATTCCACATTGAAATCTTGGGATAATCCCTTTAAAAGAATGTTCAGAAAAAAAAAAAAATCATCACCCAACATCTGTAAAAAACATGAGAATCTTTAGTAACAGCAAAATGCACCACTATAAAGAAAATTATCAGCATTCCCAATGACATTCCAAGGTCAAGCTCTAGTGTATTGGGTATATATCACAGCAATAAAGCACATCTATCAGTATATATGGGTGTAACCTTGACCTTAGTCAACCTTTGGATCCACTGAAATTTAGCACCAAAGAGCTGTTTTCTCCTCAATCAAATTATTGGTGCTCTTACAGAGAAAATATAGATTTCTGACAATTAGCTATCTCCAATGATTGCAAGATCAACATTGAATTGAAAGATTTGAAAATTCAGTGGGGGAAGAAAACTGAGCCATGGTATCAGAGGCTTCTTAATTGTTTTCTTTTGGAGTTTAGTAAAAATCTTCAGAGCTCAAATTAACTGAAAATATCATCTTAGTTTCATCATCTGAGTGGTATATCATTGTAACCCATGGTTAAGTAAATCATATTTGTGACCTATGAACTGTGAAATTTCAGTGGTTTCCATGGTGAAAGGTCAAGGTCCAAGCTGCGATACTCACAAGGACTTTGAATATCCATGGCTTTATAATAAACCATACAAAATCAACTCAGGAGGTAAAAACAAAAACACTCACATCTTAAACAATGTAAATGGGTAAAAATCCCTTTCCCTTTCAAATTATAACTGATAAATTGATTAATCAAGATGCAATATTGTTTCCAACTGTAGTACGGAAAATATGGAATATTTATTTTCTCCAACTGTATTGCATTTATATCATATGACTGTTCTTTTAAAGGCCCAAAAGTAAGCAGTTCAAATTGCATGCAAGTTTAATTCATTATGTTTAAAAGAGTAGATAATATTACAAGTCTGACAGTGTACCATTGCACAATCTGTCAAACTTTCAGTTGATGGCAGAAAAATGAATCAAAAAATAAAAGTTAAAATTGGCAACTGCTATTTTAGTTCTACAATTCATTTTTATACTTTGACAGACTGTACTGCAAGATAGTATCAGATTCATACTAATATCTACAAGTTTAAAAGGGGTCCTGCATGTCTCAGCGGTAAAGTGAGGCCCCAGGTTTATGCCACACTAGATCCACTGGGTTTTTTTGTCCTTGGGCAAGACAATTCGGAGCCCTAGCCTACTGGTAAAACCCTGGAAATACATGAATATGTGAGCTGTCATCATGATACGACTGAAATAATGTTGAAAGTGGTGCAAAACACCATTCAATTATAACTTCAAATACTATGAATAAAATTTGCCTGCATGTTAATTCCCAAGTTAAGTACTTTTGGCTACTTCTGGGCCTTTAACAGTGTGTATTTCAGGGTTTTACCTGTACATAAGGCTCTGAAGCATCTTACATACAGACAAACCTAACATGCAACCAGCACTGCTGGTTTTAATTTAGTTTTAAATATATTCATTTTACATCCGTTGAGAAACAAGTTCTTACAACTTATACTAATCTCTCTCGATTCTGCTTCCTGGGAACTACACCAGTACTTGCGTCGAATGTGTGGGCCTATGAAAAATCCCAAAGTTGATACCCGTTCCCGGGTATGGACCTCGGGACCTTATGGTTACAAGGCCAATGCTCTACCTCACAACCACGGACACTACTGCTGGTAGGGTCACACCTCTGGGTTACAAATAAAACACATTAGTTCTTTGCCACACAACAGAAGTTTTCGACTTGTCCAGACAGAAAGCATGGTTTGAGGATTATCATAATGCTTATGCAATTGAAAATGTAATTGGAAATCTCTACCTAGGGCTCAATATGAAAGGAGTGCCTCCCCCACCCCTCATCCCACCCTCAACTTTATAATACACGAATGGGAAAAAAAATGACAACTGGTAATACCAGTTACATGAACTTTGCTCCTGATTTGAAATACCATCAAACTTACAGAAGTGAAAACAGGTATTGTATATTTTATGCCAAAGACAAAACCTTACTGTTGCATTTATAAGTAACATGGCACTTTTGATTAGCACATCTCATAAACTATGAGACACCATAGATCTAAGCTCCTGAACTTCCTATGCAATTCTCACCATTGCATTGGTAATGCACAAACTACAAGTATTTTTATTGTAACTAAATGTTTACAACAACAATTTATTGAAAAATATAGGTTGGTTGTTTAGATACAGAAATAATCCTTCTACACTTATCCAAATTAAAGCATCTGCAGATGACAAATGTGGCTCGAAAGTTGGATTTGTCTGTGAAAGGATAGAAAACATTTTGGAAAAAGGAGAAAATTCTTGTTTCCTTCCACTGAGGCCAGCATTTCACCCCTTACCAAGCACTCATATCTTTTTCCATCTTTTTCAACAACCCTGAGGAAGTAGGCTTTTCAAATCATTTTGAGAAAAGGAGAAAATGCTGTTCAAGAGCAACCTCTCTTCTTTCCAATGTTTTTTCATTTTCAATGGCAATTCACATCATCTTAGCCACATCCAAGATGTCATCTGCAAATGCTCTAAAATTGGACAAGTCTAAAATTTTGTTGTTTGGTAAAGCATTTTTTTTATAATCTTATGCATGTTCACTTGTTTCATCTCAAAAGTTTAACTACGATACTGTCCGGTAATCTTGCGAACCTAAGCAAACGACTGTTTACTTATGACACTAAAATGAATAGTTAGATCCCCACAGCTATTTATCTATTTATAGAAATATTTCATCTAGATTATGACTCAAGATAGTTATAGAAAGATTCCCCGAACAACACGAACTTTTAAGAAGTAAACGATAACCGTGAGGTTTTATCCGGCATACAAATGTCCGGTGATCTTGCGCACTTCGATAAATGATGTCAATGCAAAGGATTTCTAAAGTATTTGTGGCCCATACAAAGAATAATTTGTAGAAAAGAAATAATTATGCTCCATTTGGGCCTTTGATTCAGAACTTTGACAAAATGCCGGCAAATAGGAAATGAATCTGTGTTTGATAAAGGTTGCACGTAAATAAGGAAAATTATGTTAAAACTGTTCCTTAATATCTTATAAAGTTGTAAAATATATGTTTAATTGATTCATTTTTGTGATGAGACATAAATTGCTCATTTAACTGACGTGTAAAAAGTGTTACAGCCAGCCTCATCGGGAATTGGGTCATGGGGCATGTTTATGAATAATTAGTCAGGATGATGTCATAGACAAACTTTAGACACTCTCAGGTACAAAATTTAGCTATAGTTACTTTCTGAAGGTTTCTCTGTTATTCCAAATTCCTATGGTCTAAGAAAAACTGCAGAAACGGGTAGAATTTATCAAACAAACTCGCGAAACAGGAATCTACCGAAGTGCGCAAGATTACCTGACACAACGGTATTTCTTTCTGGTTTCATCTGCTTAAAGCAACCTTATTTTACTTTCAGTTACAACAGTCAAAATAAAATACATTTTCAATAATACATTTTTTAAAATTTTTGAATTAACAAGATTTATGAGATTTATGAAATAAAGTAAATATGACTACAAAATCCATCACCAACAGTATGATAGACATCACGAACATAATATAGGGATACACAAAGAGTAACAACAAAAGAAAGGAAAAAATAGACTGGGATTTTGCTGTCATTGGGAAAAATTTTTATCCATCATCAAAATGAAATTAACCCCACCCCTAATCTCTATCATCAATGTGATCGTAACCCTTTACCAGATGACAAAATCTTCTATGTATACTTATTATTTGCAGACAACAATTTAAATAATGCTCCAGTGATGGACAATGTCTTTGAAAGGGCGTCAAATACTGGAGAGAAATGGAGAAAATGCTTGTTACCAGCATGTTCTCCTTTCCCAATAATATTTGCACAAGCATTTTTCTAAAGGGTGTTTATTTTAGTGAAGGGTTAACTATGCAAAGTATAGGAACCGAAATCAGTACAAGATACAGCAAAAAGCTGAAGAAAACTGGCACTCTGTATTGTTTAAAAATATTTCATAGACCAACATATTTTTTTTTTTTTTGGGGGGGGGGGGAGGAAATCATTCAATCACTCACAAGACTCATTAAATAAAACAATCACTGCAATAGAAAAATACATAAACTTGTTACAGAAAAGTCAGAAAGTTTCAGAAGAAAAAAAGGACAGTGAAAATCAAAGAACAGGCAAAGATCAACTTAAAACCTTACCAATGTTGAAGTCAACATCAAAGTCCCCATATCTGTCCCCTTCCACTATTGTGTAAATCAGTTTCTGTTCTGTTGGACTACTGGCTGAGAGGCTTGTTACAGAGGCACCCACAGGATAATACTCTGGGATTGAGGCTCTGTAAACTTGATGCTCAAAGATTGGGTATGCCTTGCTGATAACTGTTAGTTTTACAGTTGTTTTGGTTGTCTTTGGGTAGTCACCTTCAATTATATTAGATAACATGTATTGATTTTTTTTCAAACCTTAAAGCACCTTTCACAGCAATAGTTGCTTTTGTGGTCAGTGTCAATCAAAATTAAGCTGTTGGGTTTATTCGGCACCCTCAGGGTTAATCTAATACTACAACAAATCAATCTTAGATTATGATGCATAGCTCATACAAAAAACTAGAGTCACATGGACAAAAGACTATAACACCAGCTAATAAATTAGAACAACAACAACAAGGTATGATCCTTTCAGTGCTTTGCCAAGGATTATTTAGAACAGGGACAATTTTCGTAACATTTTGAAGAATTAGGGAACATTTTCAAGATATGTCCCAACTGAGCACTATGAGTGAAACCCAACCAAAAAATCAATCTAATCTAAATTTTGTAAAAGTAAAGAAAATTCTCCCAAACTCTAGTCATTTATGTGGCTTCTTTCAAGTTATTACTGAATGGTGTTCAACTCCACTTTTAACATTCAGTCAAATCAGAGTGACGGCTAACTTACACATGTATTTCCTGGGTTTCACCAGTGCTAGGCTAGACACTCCCACTAAAAACCCAGTGCTACGAGTGAAATTCAAATCAAATATCTCCAGGTTTCAAGTTCTATACTTTAATGCTGAGCCAAGCAGAACCCTAAAAATACTTTCCGACAGGCCATCTAACCCACTGGGCCAGGATGACAATTCTTCACAGGATACTATTTACCTGCAAGACAAAAATCTTGAAACACTTTAGAAAGTATATCTAGTGCTGTTATTCTATTAGTCATTGCCACTGTAACATTTTCATAAATATTAGAAAATTATTTTGATACCAATGACAGTCAATCGAACAATAAACTGCGGAATACTTTTGATAAAGAAATTAGCAAAAATTAGCAAATACCTTTATCTGACGCAATCACAAACAGTGTCATTTCCTTCCCAACATCGAACTTGGACCATGGTCTCATCACAGTCAGCTGTCCTAACTCAGCATCAATGAAGAAGTTATCATCAAGGTCTCCACGGCCTTTCACACTGTATATAACCTGTCCATATCTTCCTGCATCACGATCTATGGCTGTCACCTAAATCATTAAAGAATTCTCCATGTATTTGAAATGAAATTGGATAGATTAATTTAGACCATCCGCATTCCTAATCTGTAACGATGTAGTGAGAAACTATCAGTTATAATTAATGCTCACATTCTAAGTTTGGTTGTTTGCATGGTGTTTCATGCCATTTTCAACTTTTTTTTTTAAGTTGTGTTGTTTTGGTCAGTGCACCTACTGATGCTTTCCTGCAGTTTCGTTTACAAGTACTTTCACAAGATTCTTCCCTAGCCACTCTTTTCTTTCACACATAAATGTTATCGAAAAAATGATCAGAGATAAGAGAGGTAAGAACTCTGTTGCCACGATTATGATCAGTCCTTGGTAAGAAATTGGTACAGCTGGGTTTTAAACTCTGTGCTACCGATTGAGCTACCTGGCTTGGCTTAGGTATTGTCATTTTGGGAATTTTTGTCTGGTCTTCAAGGTATACTTCTCTGATCTTCACGACAGAATCAATGGGTATGATGAACAAGATGCTTAGCTATGAAGTCTTTCGACCCTTTCCAAATGACAAAATTTAACTCTAACCCAAATTGATGCCATTTGCAGACAACACATTGAAAGTGGAGAAAATTACAAAATGTGTCCTTGATAGAGCAGAAAACTGTGGGAAAAGGAGAAAATACTAGTTACCAGCATTTTCTCTTTTCTCCCAAATGTTTCAAAATCCCTCTTATTCAAGGTCGTTAAAACTCCTGATTGTGCGGTAGATTCAATAATGCATTGTAATGCATTGCTTCTGGACAATGAATTCAAAGACAGAGATATTAAATCTTAAAAAGCCTATTATGCAATAAATTTCCGAATCAACCGTGTCACAATGGAGTAGAATGATACTTAAGGGAGGTAAACTGTAACAAAGATCCATCAGAAAAACAAATGCAATTATTTCCCTTTGTCATAACGTGGCTTGTTCTGAACTAATATCAAACAAAGCGCATAGAAGCCAGGTTTTTTGTAGGATCCTTATCATATCAGGAAATCTCATAGAGGTCCGGACAAGGATCACTTATCCTATTCTGTCAGAACTACAATGAGCAGTTAGGCAATATAATATTTTTAAAGATTTAAATATTTTCAGTTTTGTTGCTATGGCAAGAGTTTTAAATGAAATCAACATCTTGGAAGAACTTCCAAAGACGACCATGGCAGCAATATTTCTTAGAAGTTTTGTCAGCATTGGTTCATTAGTTTCAGAGAAGATGTCTGCAACAAATAAGCACTGGAACTGAAGACAAAAATCTGCATAGCTTGCTGGTTTTGGTCTGTGGAGGAAGAACAAACATACAAAATGGAACATGATGCTCAAAATCTTTAAAATTATCTTCTCTTATAAAGGTGGAAAAAAAATCAATTCAGTTACACATCTACCTGTTTAATGATATGCCCTGGTTTAGAGTCATACACCACAACAGCATGATAGGGCTGGTTCACAAATACAGGTGCATTGTCATTCTCGTCTTCTATCTCCACCTCTACAACCACATGTGCCTTTATCTGTTTGTAAGCATCCTCGTGGCGTACCTACAATACAAAGTCTGTGATTATCATGTGTGATTATTCAAACAAAAACTGTATGAAATGTTGTGGAAGAAGGCTTGAACAGCATGGTGTAAAAAGAAGAAAATGCAGGGAACCAGCATTTTTTTTCCATTCTCACAGTATTTTCTTCCCTTTCAAAGGCAAATTCCACCATTTAATTCACATATAATTTGTCATCTGCAAATGCTTTCAATGTTGGCAAGTCTAAAACTTTGCCTTTTGCTAAAGATAGCCTCAGCTGTTATCTTTAATGCACATCATGGAAATGTGTTTCACTTCCATGGCAATTAAAACAATTCTATCTTTTGTTTATCTAATGGACCAGTTAAAAGCAAGTTTTTCATCAAAATTATCAAAATTTAGGCTTATCTGTGAATCAATTAGATTGCTGTACGTTGAGAAAGCTGTTCAATGCATCATGAATAAATAATGAAAAGAAAATTATTATACTCACATGACATAAATTATTTAATTGACCCTTTACCAAACAATCCCAACACGTTTTCTACCCATTTAAAGTCAATCCCATTATTTCATTCACGTTTCACTCTTTACCAAACGCAAAATTTTTAAACTAGTCCAGACTGACAGCATTTGTAGACGAAAAAATAAAAGTGGCTGAAACAATGGAATTTGTTTGTAAAAGAATAGAAAAAACTGAGGGAAATGGAGAAAATGCTGGTGACCAGCATTTTCTCCCTTTCCCAAAAATATTTTCAAAAGCCTTGTTTCTCAGGGTCGTTCAAACTCGGGATTGTGTGGTAAGAGGTTAATATGTCATCTGCAAATGCTTTCAAAATGGAATAGTGTACAATTTTGTAGTGTGGCAAACAGTTAAATGACTTAAACCTTGTTAGAATCAGTCATTATTTAGCAGACAGGGTAATTGACATGAACAAGCCACATGTTACCTCAATACCTATGTCTATGTTTTTTTCCCAATTCATTTACAAACACATCTCTTATTGTAACAGGTAACAATTATCTTTAATTACCTTATACATTGAAAAAAGCCAACATCTTATCTAGCTGACACCATTTGCATGTTAATTTTTTTTGCCATATCTGTTCCTTTACAGAATAGTGAATCATACAAAATTCCAAATTATTTTTGCTTTTCTTTACATTAAATCTTACTAAACAATTCAGTGCTTTAATGTACTTGTGGAGGGAACCAGCATTTTATCTTTTTCTTAAAATATGAAATTTTATCCTCTGGAAAGAATTACATGTAATTCATTAACAAACATATCTCTTGTTATAATAGGAAACAAGAGCACTGCATGTGCGTGCCAACGCACCACTGCAAGCGCTTGATTTTCAGCAAAAAAATTTAAGTCGAAAAAGGGGCATAACTGTGTAAAAAGTACTTTGATGGTTATCTGCCCCCGTTGTATGACTTTGCCTTATGATAATTAAGAACTTGTCAAAGTCTGAAGTAAATATCTTAGAACTTGTCAAATATCTGAAGTAAATATCTTCAGAGAGATTAAAAAATGTCAAAGTTTTTACAAGATGACAACATTAATGATGCAGACAACGACACCAGGGCTACGACAATAACTTGTCCTTTATGTCGAAAACAGCCAAGCTAATAATTATCTTTAAGACACAGTAAGCTAACATTTTACCAATCATTTTATGATTTTTTTTGTGTGTGATATCCGCACCTTTACAGAATTTCTAACCAGCATCTCTATCCCTCTTGGTCATGCAAACAAGGGTAGTTTGTTTAAGGATTAATTTAATTATGTTTTTTGTGGCTCATTCCATGGAAGGAAACAGTATTTATAGAAGACAAACTAACTAAAATGTCTTACTATTGAAAACTTACCTCAACTACAAGTGTGTACATGCTTATTTCCTCTCTATCAAAACTTTTTCCAGTTGTGGTCAGCACGCCAGATGTATGGCCTATCTCAAACCTATCATGTCCATTCAATAAATGGAATGAAAACAGTTGGTTCAGTGGACGGTCTGCAATCTGTATCACTACAAGTGTTTCAACTCCATCATAGTTCTCTTTAATAGAAGCTTTGTAAATTTCTTTGGTAAATTTCACTAGACTGGTTGTAGTTTTGGTAACTGCGATGTCAACTGTTGTCTTAGTTTTGTATATTCCATCAGTGACTTCAACAGTGAGATGAAAATTGTCTGACATACCAGTCTCATTTGCAACAAATATAGCACCTGTATCTTTATTAATACTGAACTTGTCTTCTTCGTTACCCTCAATGATAGCATACTGTAACTTTGACTGAATACCAGTGTCTGGATCTGTAGCATTTAGTTGTATAACAATAACATCCTTATATGTGGGCAGCAGGACACTTGCAGAGTACTTTGACATGGAGAATCTTGGTGGTGAGTCATTCACATCATTAACATGAAGAATGACTTTAGATGGATATCTAGTTCTCTGCTGAGGCTTGCCCATGTCCCAAACTTCCACTGAAAATTCAATCTGACTTCTTTCTTCATGATCAAATTCTGTTACTGTTCTTATAGCACCTGTATTGGGATCAATAGTGATAAAGTCTTTGGCATAGTCATCTCTTATTTCATAAGTTAACAATGCATTGAGATTGGCATCTTTATCTGTAGCAAGCACAACCAGTGGTTCATGTGAGGCATTCAGAACTACTGTTCCTGGTCTGGCTGACTCCGTTATATAGCCCTCATAGAGATCCATTATGAATTCAGGAGCATTATCATTCTCATCAATAATATGTATAAGTAAATTAGTTTGGGCAGATGAGTGGATAATACTGGTAGCTTTGACAGTCAAATTAAAGAAATGGACCTCCTCATAATCTATAGAAGTTCTTGTATACACAACTCCTGAGTTTGGATTTATAGCAAACACTCCTTTCTCATTACCCTGAAGGATGGTATAGATGATACTTGACCTACAGTTTGCCGTAACAGTAAACACATTGGTGTATTTAGGCTCATTCTCATGCAGTTCTGCAATGTATTCTGTTTGCTCAAACCTTGGTGGAGCATTGTCAGATATGGTCACTGAAATCTTCACAGAGGTGGTATTAGACATTGGTTGGTCCCCTTTGTCTGTTGCCCTGACAACTAGACGGTAATCTGACTTTGTATATCTGTCCAGTTCCTTGGCAACATAGATAATTCCAAGCATGCTGTCAATTCCAAATACGCCACCAACATTACCTGAAATCACAAGGGAAAAAATATTGATAAGACTTCGCCTGACTGAAACAAGATGATTTTGGCCAATAATATTCAGGGAAAGGCACCAGAGAAAACTTTCATCTTTTTTTTTTACAAAAGCAGTCTGTAAATAGTTGTCACGTACATCACTTCCTTTTGCAGCATGAATTCAATAACATAGCTTGTGTTTCTAAGATAATTATTAGACGTTCTCTCAAGTATTGAACCCCCCTCTCCCATAATCATCCAAATTCAAAGCTGTTGAAGGCAACCAGTCCTATGTGGCTCAAATGATGGAATTTGTCTTTGATGGGGTAGAAAACATTTTGGGAAAAGGAGGAAATGCTGGTTACCAGCGTTTTCCCCTTTTCCCACATTTTCAAGTGGCTTCTTCCTCAGGGTCGATAATACTCTGGATTGTGTGGTAGGATTAAAGAGCCAAATAAGTGCTGAATAAGCAAATAAGCATTTCTATTCAACAACTAAGACTCAAGGAAAAGCATTTTTAAGGTTGTCCTTTTTCAGAATGTCCAAGCAAAGCAGACAGAGTAGATCACACATTTTGTTCATCCTGATCTTGATCTACACTGGTAACAAATGCAACCAAAGAAGTCAAAGGTGTTTCAGGGTTATTAATTCATGGAACTTGTCCTTGAAAGGTAGAAAATGTTTTGGGAAAAAGAGAAAATACCAGGTACCAGCATTTTCTCCTTTTCCCACAATGCTTTCTCAAGCTTTTTTTTTTTTGAAGGGTCCTGAGGATTTTGGGGTAAGGGATTACTCAAATCACTGTATTTCTTTCAAACTTTTCTCCTTTGTACTTCTTGTGAAAGTTAGACATATGTCTACAGATAATCAGTATACTGACACAAACAGAGAAAGGAATTCTCACAAAACCCAAAAACTGCTTACATGAATTAAAAAGTTTCCAACTGCAATTAATTTAACCGTTTACCAAACATTGTATGTTATTACAACCCTGAAGGAGAGGGCTTTTGAAAACACTGTGGGCAAAGGAGAAGATGCTGATAACCAGCATTTTCTCCCTTTCCCCACTATGTTATCTACCATTGCAGAGATCATCTTTGAACAACATTTAATTTGTCATCTGCGAATGCTTTAAAATTAGACAAGTCTAAATTTTGTCATTGGTATAGATTAGTGGTATAAATTCAAAAGTTTCTTTATTGCTATTATTTTTGTGCTAAACACTCTCATGGTAAATATTGTATTTTAACATGA
Organism: Hippopus hippopus; assembly: GCA_946811185.2. NCBI lineage: Eukaryota > Metazoa > Mollusca > Bivalvia > Cardiida > Cardiidae > Hippopus > Hippopus hippopus. The sequence continues at coordinate 47,168,341 of OX328100.1, forward strand.
CACATGAATTCGGCTCTATAGACACACTGCAACGAAAGCGTGGTAAAATCTACGTTATACTATATAGAGTGATGTCATTCTGTATAAACTAAGTTATTCAATGGAATATAATCTGCATCTGCGTTTTTACTCTAAGTATGAACTTGTTTTCCTTTCATTAAGAGTTGGTCATGTTAGAATCGAAATAATCTTCTTTCTATCGTGGTTTATCGTTCAATAAACCATGTTGTGAGTCATGAGGCGCAATGAATAAACCACTAGGGCTATCGCCCTCGTGGATTATTTATTGTGCCTCATAACTCACAACTGTGGTTTATTGAACGATAAACCACAACAGAAAGAAGATTATTTCGTAAACAATCTTAAATTGAATCTTTTTGAAGACATTATTTCTTTCAAATTGCTGATATTGTATAATCCAAATCATCTTGCAAGCAGAAGGATTATAGTGAACACAATCTTCATTATGCATTCACCGGTATAGGAGAAGATAACCAAATTATGACAAAGTACAACAACCATATTAACTCATTACCAAACGACAAAATTTTAGATATGTCCAAATTAAAAGCATTCGCAGACGACAAAATAAAAGTGACTGAAAATTTGAAATTTGTTTTGTGAAGGGTAGAAAACATTGTGGGAAAAGGAGAAAATGCTGGTTACCAGCATTTTCTCCTTTTCCCACAATGTTATCAATCCAATGTTTTCTAAAGGCTTCTTTCTCAGGGTCGTCAAAAGTAGGGATTGTGTGGTAATGGGTTAACATTTTACTATGACTAAATTTTGGACTGGTCCAAATTCAAAGCATATTATGCAGACACCAAATTCACTCTTTACAAAATGATAAATTTTCGACTGGTCCAAATTCAAAACATTAGCAGAAAACAAATTCAGTATTGCACAGATGTTGGGATTTGTCTTGAATTAGTTTAAATACACCGCGAGAAATGGAGAGAAAGCTGTTTACCAGCATTTTCTCCTGTTCTCTTTCAAATGCTTTCAAAGGGCTTCTTGCTGAGAGTTGCTTGGTATTTGGTAAACAGGTTTTTCTAAGTTTAATGTCTGGCAGAAATTGAAATAGTTTGTTCATTAAATTTTTTTCATTCAGTTCTTTAAAATTTGTATCATTTAGACGGATTGACAAAACATGTCTAAGCTAAACATGGTTGCCCTTCAAGGACACCTCACTTCTACCCTTAAAATTCGAGAACCATGCATCATCTCTTAATGATCATGAAGTATAACAACAGTACCACATGCAGGTGCTAATGCTTGCCTGCAGTTGCTCTTAGTGAAAATTCTAAGTTGAAAAAAGGGTATAACTGTGTCAATAATATTTTGATGGTTACCTGCCCCTCTTATATGGGTACCCCTTTTCACAGTTAACAACCAGTCCAAGTTTGAAGTAAATATCTTCAGTAATGACAGATACTATAAATATAATAAGTTTTTTTTTTTTAAAAAAAGTCTAGGTCGAAACAGGGGCATAAATGTTTCAAAAATATTTTGATGGCCACCTGCCCATCTGGTATGGGCTTCCCCTTCAATAGTTGACATCTCCTCGGAATTTGAAGTAATATCTTCAGTAATGTCACAGAAGAATTATAAATTGTCAGTTTAGACCGACGCAGACAGCGAGGCAGAAGACACCAGGGAAATGAAAATACCTTGAAATTTTCTTTGAAAAAAGCCAAGCTGAAGATGTATTCTGATCAGTTACCCTACATGTAAGTATATCCTCTTCAATACAGGACAAGAAAATACTTTTTGCATTATACAGACATTTTTGGCAAAAGGGAGCATTCATTCAATTTCTCAACAAAATAGTGAAAGTTTAAACTTGTCCATATTTAAAGCAATTGCAAACAACAAGTTAAATGTGCCGCAAAAAATGGAACTGGTCTTTGGATGGATTACAAAAACACTGAGAGAAAAGGCATAGAATACTGTTTACCATCATTTTCCCCTTTTACTTCAATTTTATAGAGGCCAAGTTATGGTTGAAATAATATGGGATGGTTTGAAAAAAGGGCTAAATAGGCACTTGAAATTTTCCCCTTACAGTAATGTTTGCAAAAGTTGTCCTAAAGCAGGAGCGTAAAAAGTTATCTGCCAAATAAAATGGTTAGATTTGATTCATTGGCAAACAAAGATGACTCTTTACACTTCTTTAATTTAGTGAGCTTTTGAAAACATAGCACACTACCTCGAGTGAGAAGGCTTTTGAAAACATTGTGGGAAAAGCAGAAAATGCTGGTTACCAGCATTTTCTGCTTTTCCAACAATATTTTCTACCTTTATACAGAAAACTTCCCTCATCTGAAGTGTATCTAATTTGCTATCTGTAAATGCTTTGAATTTGGATGACAATTTCCACCATCTAAACCACTTGTAATTTGTTGTCTGCAAATGAGTTGAATTTGTAAAAGTCCAACATTTGTTTTGTTTGGTAAGAGGTAAAGCAATCTTTTCATTTTCATTTTCTTCATCTTTTCATTTTCCCACTGTATTTTTAAAGTTTCTGAAGTGGCATAAATAGTGATGTTTGTACAGTATTGAGTTTTAAGGTCTACCGTGTCATTGTGTCTCAGTTCCCATCTGATCAGATCTAAGATACCCAATACCTTGTAATGTGGCGTCAATCAATGCCTGCCTATTATCTCCCTTGCAAATCTCAACCATACAGTCATACCTTTTTACCAGTGGACAAAATAGGTCTATTAGACATGCCAAAATTGAAAGCTGTCACAGAGGACAAATAAAAAGCATAGCTCAAATGATTGGATTTGTCTAAGAAAGAGTATGAAAACATTGTGGGAAAAAGAGAAAATGCTGGTTACCAGCATTTTCTCTTTTTCTCACAAATGTTTTGAAAGGTTTCTTCAACAGGGTCTCTAAAACACCCACATATTCTGTAAAGGGATCTGATGGGCCATAAATCTCAGATCTATTGTTTTCCCTAACCCTCCCTGAATTGGGGTCAGTCCTTTGTCAATCACTCGTGAATGAAACACCCACTGTCAATGAACCAATGAATTGCTGCACGCCCATCTTTGGTACAAGGTCCCATATAAAGATATAGCATAACCTATGTTTAAAGTTAAAAAGTAATTATTTTAATTGACATGTTGGATGATTTGACAGGTAGTTGCTAGGTATGATAGCTTTAGTTCAATGCAAAATGTGGATTCAGTCATGTCTTTACCATAGAAATCTTAGCTTGCACGAACCCCAAGGAAGAAGACCTGTGAAAACATTGTGGGAAAAGGAGAAAATGATGGTGTTCAATTATGATTCCTACCCATCATGAACCACTTTTTTTCCCCCAATAAATGTGTTGTCTTCAAATACTAATGAAATATTAAAGTTTAAAACTTTGTCCTCAGGTCATACTGGCAGGCCAAAGCTAGCTCATAATGTGTCTTTAAAATAATGGAAAACATTGTGGGAATAGGAGAAAATGCTGGTTACCAACATTTTCTGTTTTCAAAATGTTCTCAAAAGCCTCCTTTCCTAGAGTTGTCATGACTCTGGACTGTTTGGAAGTGTGAATTTGTCATCTTCAAAATGCTTGCATTAAATAAGAGCCCAACATCTTTCTCTACTGATAACCCTCTACAAAATGATCCCAAGCTTTGCAAACCAAAGGAAAAAAAATTTTGAAAATATTGTTGAAAATGGAGAAGATGCCAATAACCACCTCTCTCTCCTTTTCCCTAGATGTATTCTTCTATTTGCACAACAACAGCAACCATTTGAGGTGCTATAATTTGTTGTCTGCAATGCTTTCTGTACGGACCAGTCCAACATTTTTGTCATGTGTTTATAGACTTAAAGCTACTCTAAGTAGTCCAAGCATCAAAGGTCAAGGTTCACATTATGTATTCAACATAGTAGGGTAATTTAGATTTCAATCAGACAATATGTGACAAGTGGGCTGATTTGTATCTTCCTTCTGAGTGACATCTTTTCTTTTTTTGATCAATTAACTCTGTACCAAATGGCAACAGTTTAGACTCAACAAATCTGAAAGCAATTCGCAGAGGACAAAGTAAATGTGGGTCTGATGATGGAATTTGTCTTTAAGATGATAGAAAAAGGATAGATAACATTGTGGCAAAAGGAGAAAATATGAGTTAACTCTTTACCACACGTCACAATTTTAGACTAGTCCAAATTCAAAGCATTTGCAGTCAACATCTGAAATTTGCATTGGGAAGGGTAGAAAACATTATGGGCAAAGGAGAAAATGCTGGTTACCAGCATTTTCTCCTTTTCCCACAATGTTTTCAAAAGCTTTCTTTCTCAGGGTCATTAAAAGTCGGGATTGTGTGGTAAGAGTTAACCAATATTGTATCTTATTTCCACAGTGTTCTAGAAAGCCTTCTTCCTTGTCTTGAAATCACAAGATTATTCTGTAGGAAGGTAAAGGGTTTTGAGAGATGATCACTTGTTTATATTTTACATCCATGACAAATTTTTGTTTTGCTCACATTCTGCCTCTTAGACAAATTAAAAGAATTATTTACTATTTACCATAAATCCTGCAATTTAACAACCCTGAAGAAAATGGCTCTTGAAAACAGTGTGGGAAAAGGAGAAAATGCTGGATACCAGCATTTTCTCCTTCTCCCACAATGTTTTCTACTCTTTCAAAAACACTTTTCAATGTTTGAGCCACATTTATTTTGTCATCTGCAAAATTTCTTTCAATGTGGACAAGTTTTGAATTTGTTGGTGTGGTAAAAAAGAGTTTACTGAATTTAAATTTGCTGCTGACAACTTTGAAAGTAACAGAGCGGTAAAAGGAGGAATTACTATGAACAAAACATTCCATTTACCACAATCTCTCTGAATTTGATCTATTCCAAGACATAAAAAAAAGTTTTCTTCAGAAAGCAATAAGCATCATTTTTCAAGGGACTATTGTCCTGCCATATTTGCGACCATAATACCATCAAAAGCCTAGTGAGCTTGGAAGGCTAAAGGACGGGGTAATTCAGTTGCAAGATTAATGCCGTTTTAGTGTGAACACCTCATACACAATCTACAGTCTGATCTTGATCTGCATGGATTGTTAAAACACCCTTGTTGCTCTCTTCATTCAAGGAGATAATTTGATTATCTGGTACAAGTTTGATAATGATAAATACTAGAAGATTGAACTGATCATCTGTACTAAAACTGTTCATTATGTTTAAGAAATCAATCTTTTAGCCTTTAACTCTTTACCAAACAATCCCGACTTTTAACGACCCAGAGAAAGAAATTTTTGGAAACACTGGGGAAAAAGGAGAAAATGCTGGTAACCAGCATTTTCTCCGTTTCCCACAATGTTTTTTACCCTTCCCTAAACAACTTTCTAGTTCCTTTCAAATTTGTTGTCTGCAAATGCTTCCAATTTGGACCAGTCTAAAATTTTGTCGTTTGCAAAAGAAGTAACAATCACATGTTTTAACAACCCTGACAAGGCTTTTGAAAATGTTGTGGAGATAGGAGAAAATGCTGTAATCAGCATTTCCTCCTTTCTCCACAATGTTTTCTAACCGTAAAAAAAACGAATCCCATCATTTGAGACATACTGTCAGAATCTGTCTTTTGCAAAAGCATCGAATATTGACAAGTCTATAGTTTTGTTTTCTGTTAATTAAATCTTTACCACACAATCCAGACTTCTGAGAAAGGGGGCTTTTGAAAACATTGTGGGAAAAGGAGAAAATGCTGGTAACCAGCATTTTCTCCTTTTCCCACAATGTTTTCTACCCTATCGAAGACAGAAAGCACCATTTGAGCCACATTCAAATTGTCATCTGCAAATGCTTTTCATTTGGACATGACTAAACTTTCGTCATCTGGTAAAGGATTCAATCCATCTCTGTGATGCATTACACCAATCAAGTTATCATATGATAAGGGATCCATAGAATCCATTTTGTCTTACGATGGACTGAATTATGAGATAGACTGGTCCTTTGACATGCAGAAAGTTGACCAATAGCAAAAGGTTACAGCTCATGTCAGTCTGCACTGAATGTGAGTTTTAACTGGGTCGATACTTTTTGTAAATCCATTAAATCCCATCTTCACAGAGCATAACTCTTCTTTATGAACATGGTCATTCATTTTGCTCTCAGCCTAGAGAGCTATTTAAAAAAAAAAAAATCCCCTCTCTGTTGATCATTTAACAGACCTAATGCTTTTAATTTAACACACCTTAAGCTCTTAAAAGTAACATTTCAACAAAACTATTGCAAAAATAATCATTGCTTATTCCTTTAAAACCTATTCTGAGTTATAAGCCTATGGATGAATTCTTTTGAAAATATTTTGCGACAAGGAGAAAATGCTGGAACCAGCATTTTCTCCCATTCCCATGTTGTTTTCTACCCTTTCAAAGACACATCCCATAATTTAAGCCACAAAAATTATTGTCAGCTGAAAATGCTTTCAGTTTGGGCAAGTCTACAACTATGCAGTCTGGTGAAGGGTTGCAACATCAAAGGTCATTAAAAAAAATGTTTTTGACAACAAGTTTTGATTTACAGGCAGTTATTAAATTTCAACATAACCGCTCACATTTTTTTAACCTGGGAAGTTTTATGTTGACTTTTTATATATCAACCTCAATGCTTATTTTTAACTTTGATCACTAGATTAATTGATTGATTATATGTTTTTACCACAGTTTTCAACATTATTTCAGATATATTGCAGCGGTCAGTGCACCTATCCAATGCTTTCCTGGAGTTTCTGTAACCAGTACTATTTTTCCCAAGCCATTTGTTGAGTCCAATATAACCATGGATGAAACAATAATCAGCAGTGAGATAGGAGTAAATCCTGTCAGAATAACTATCATCAATCCTCGGAAAGAAAATGGCTGAGCTGCTGATGCAAACCAGCAACCTCCCTGCTCTCAAGTCCTGTACACTAATGTCACTGCCTTACCAGTGCTATTACTAGAAAAAAAGTTTCTTTTTCTTTGTTTCTTTGTAACTGCAATCATGCCTTAACCCTTTATCAAACAACAGAATTTTGAACCCTTGCCCAAACGAACCCGCGTTTTAACAACCCTGGGAATTAAGCCTTTTGAAAACATTGAGGGAAAAGGAGAAAATGCTGGTAACCAACATTTTCTCCTTTTCCCTCAATGTTTTCTACCCTATTAAAGAAAAATTGCACCATTTGAGCTACATTAAAATTGTCGTCTGCAAATGCTTTCAATTTTGACCAGGCTAAAATTTTGTCGTCTGGTAAAGAGTTCAAGTAGCTCAAATGATGGGATTTGCATGTGAAGAGGTATAACACACCGTCATATTTCAATGAAAATAAAGTTGGAGATGATAGTGTTCTAGACCTGACCTGCATGTTCTGTGCAGTCTTGTTTTGATCTATGCCTTCTCCAAAAAGGTACTTTCATATCTCGTCAGGCTATGAAAGGGATAATGAAACATATATCTATGCTTAATGGTGTGGAAAAAGGAAAAGTGTTTTCCTTATAATAGCTAAAATTGGTATATCATTGACTTTCATGCAATTTCCTATTTTAATGATAACATAAAACTTAAATTGTAATTTCAAATGTCAATAAACGAAATATCTTCAGTTTAATATTAGGTGTTACTGCACCATTTTCTTTTGAATGTTATAACTATATGTGTATTTTATAATATCTCTTTAATTTATGACTTTTTAAAGAAAATTAATGTGGCAAACTACAACGCAGACGGCGACACAGCAATGGTAATAACTTGACTTTCTCTTCAAAAACAGCCAAGATAAAAATAAGTCTTGTTTGGTTGAAAAAGGTTCCACATCAAAAAGATGTTAATCAAACAATCATCTTTTTTTCAAACCCTTATATGGCAAAATAACCATAATCACAACTTTTAAGGAAAAAGTACAGGAATTTATTACTGTTCTAAGGCTGGTGGTTGTCAGAATACCTCGGCATACTTGGCAGTGTAGATCCAAGATCAGACAGCATGGTCTGTGAAGTGTAATCTCTATCTACACTGGCCACAAAAAGCATCTATAACTAAAAGGGACTCCATCTCATTACCAAACGTCAAAATTGTAGACTTGTCCAAGTTGAAAGCACGAAAGCATGACAAAAAATAAATCTTACTCAAAACAATAAAATTTATTTTTTAAAAGATTGAAAACATTGTGGGAAAAGGAGAAAATGCTGGTTATCAGCATTTTCTCCTTTTCCCACTGTTTTTAAAAGGTGTTTTCCTCAGGGTTTTAACAAATCGTGGCCGTATGGGAAAAGATTAAGGGTTGAAACTGCAATAATATGCCTCATTGTTGTATAGACTGCACCAACTTGTAATGTAATCTTTACCTATACAGCGCCAAGTATAAGTTTTAGTACTGTGAACAGTGTTGAAAAAGAATATTGTGAACAGAACTTGCAATCCTATTTCAGGTTCATACTCTTGTTTGATTCTGCGCGATATTTAGGGCAAAACAGCCGTGAAATTGAATTGATCTGAATCTTTTAACAACAGAAAACATTCCATTTCGTATGTCCTACACTCTAATAGTAAATGTCGTATTGGTATGTGTACCCGTGTAACCCCATTGCTTACTTTAACTGTTTACCAGTCAACAAAATTTGAGACTTGAACTCATTGGAAACATTTGCAGATCACAAATACATTGTGGCTCAAATGATAAGAGTTAATCTGAGAATGGGAAGAAGAATCATTGGAAAAGGAGAACATAATGTTACCAGCATATTCTCCTTTTCCTGCCATATTTTCAAAAGCATTCTTTAAGATGTTTTGTTTGGTAAAGTCTTTAACCCTTTACCAAACAATCCCTGGTTTTTACGACCCTGAGATAGAAGCCTTTTGAAAACATTGTGGGAAAAGGAGAAAATGCTGGTAACCAGCATTTTCTCCTTCTCCCACAATGTTTTCTACCCTGCTGGAAACAAATTCAATTTTTAAGTTACATTTATTTTGTCGTCTGCAAGTGCTTTCAATTTGTACCTGTCTAAAATTTTGTGGTTTGGTAAAGTCTTTAACTGATGAAGATTGCTCAATCAATAGAGACAGTATAGAGGATAGGTAGAATTCCCAGTCTAAGTCTGATATGAGCACATTTTCACCCAGCCACGAGTGAAAATATTACCGATGGTGTTCACGAGACGAAATAAATTTAGATCTTTAACCGAAAAAAACAAATATTCTATTTATTTCATGCTTTTAACCCTTTCTGGGAGGAACTTCATCAAAATCCAGTATAGTTCTTTTCAGTTATTCCCCGTGGCATACCCCCTCCGCATAGCAACGCATTACAATATTACGTCAAGCGCAAGAAATGTAAGGTAAATTACGTCATATTTCCATGTGGTTGTGAGGCACGCACATTTTACCTAGGTAACTAATGTGCGGGAATAACTGTTTCCGCCTTCAATTGAAGAGTTAGAATATAAAAATTGGTATTTTCACTGGTCATAACCATGAAATATCGAAAAATATTTCACTGATATTTCTCGATAACCTACCGAAAAGCATGAAATAAAACTTTCAAACCGATAGTAGAAGCCCAAATAATGTTATCTGTAACTTATTTTTCGGAGAAAATTATCTCCTTATTGGACAGTGAAGATCCAAGATCAGACTGCATGTTCTATGTAGTCTTATCTGAATCTACACTGTCAGCAAAAGGTCAGCAAGTCATGCATGGCAGCCTAAGGGTTAAAAAAAAAAAGAAAACTTGTATAGAATCTGTGGTTCTACATCAGACTGATTTGCCTATTTCAGAAAAATCTTGTATTGGAACTATAGATCTATGATCAGAATGTATTCTATATCACATGATCTCAATCAACCCTGTCTGAAAAATCATTTTCAGTTGTTCAAAGCATTCTGACACAAGTATTCTGTATAATAGAAATATGAATGCAACAAAGTTATGAGTGATTTAGACCCTAAGACACTAGCAGTCTTTGGAGACAGGGGGTTCCGAAAAACAAGTGGTCCCTACTGAGGTGTGACTATACTTGGCAACACGTTGTGACAAACCAAGGGGTTCAACTCTTTACCTAATGACAAAATTTTAGCCTTGTCCAAATGTGACTAAAAACATGAAATTTTTCTTTCGTGAGGTAAAAAACATTGCGGGAAAAGGAGAAAATGCTGGTTACCAGCATTTTCTCCTTTTCCTGCAATGTTTTCAAAAGCTCTTTTTCCTCAGGCTTGTTAAAAGTAGGGATTGTGTGGTAAAGGGTTAACCCCTATTGGAATCTTTCTCTCCTACGATAACTTTTCAATCAAAAGTATATCAAGATTTTTTTTTTTGCTGAAAACTTCAAAGTTCATGAAGATAAGGTACAAAACTCCTAAGAAAAACCAAGAAAAAAGACAGAAAATAGCAGATGATGTTTATGGGCCATTTCCACCTAACAGCATCATTAACCATTAGAGCGCTAAATACAACTTTAATTGCTTTTTTTGTAGACAATGTGGATCCCAATCTGCTTGCCTTTGGCAGACAGTGTAGATCATAAAATGTGCAGCCTTTGCACTCAATATTTTGGGAACATTTCCACCCCTTAAAATTGTATTGATTGATCAATTGATTATATAATGTGTTTAACACTGTTTTCAACATTATTTAAGCTATGTCGCAGTGGCCAGTACACCTATTCATGCTTTCCTGGAGTATCTTTCACCAGTACTCTGCACAATATTCATTCCAAGTCACTGGCTGCTTTTAAATGTATTATTTATGTTTGTTTTCCTGATTGATTGATTGAATTTGCGTTTATTTATCATCGCCACTGGTTGCCCATATGGGCGACGCCCCCTGAAGGCTGTTAGTATTGTTATGGGGGATAGTGCAGATACAGGACGAAACCCATCTGAAGTTACACCTGGTTCTTTTACGTGCTCGGTGTATAGCACCATCACACAGGACCTCGGTTTAACGTCTCATCCGAAAGACTATTAGTAATTTTAGATGGCCAGCCGTGGGGATCGAACCCACACCCTCAAGTGACTCGAAACATCACGTTCACGAGTCCTACGCTCTACCTATTGAGCTATGCGGGCTGGTCAATTTTCCTGATTGAAGAGGTCCATATCGTTTATTAATTCTTTACCAAACAATCCCAGGTTTTCACTTCACTAGAAAAGAATGCTTTTGAAAACATTGTGGGAAAAGGAGAAAATCCTGGTAACCAGCATTTTCTTCTCCTCCCACAATGTTTTCTATTCTATCACAGACAAATCTTTCCATTTGCTAAATATTTATGTCGTTTGCAAATGCTTTCATTTTGTACCAGTCTAAAATTTTGTCATGTGGTAAAGAGTTAACTCTTTACCACACAATCCCGAGTTTTAATGACCCTGAGGAAATAGCCTTTTGAAAACCTTGAGGGAAAAGGAGAAAATGCTGGTAACCAGCATTTTCTCCTTTTCTCTCAAGGTTTTCAACAATTTCAAAGACAATTATTATCGTTTCAGCTAAATTTGATATGTCGTCTGCAAATGCTTTGAATTTGGACTAGTCTCAAAATTTGTTGTTTGGTAAAGAGTTAAGGGCCTTAAAAGGTAATCCTTTAACTACATTGGCTGAAATTCTGAGATATTTCGGTGAATACGGCCTATGAAACATTGGAGGTAAAACACCTTTTTAACTGAATATGTCGATCCTATCGGGAAAAATGGAAAGCACAGATTCCTAGAAATTTAAAATGTTCCTTCGATTTTCTTTCAATAATTAACCCTTTGCCAGACCATATGATTTTACAATCAATCTTAAAGGCGTAGAAAAACATTGTGGGAAAACAAAGGAGATGCTGGTAACCAGCTCTTTCTCTTTTTCACACAATGTTTTTATCCACCTATTTCCTCAAGGTGGTTTCCTTTATTGGTGAAGGCGTAACTTTTTCCATACCATAGATGACACCAGAAGCTTTTGTGGACAGTGTAGATCAAGATCAGACTACACAGAATGTGCAGTCTGATCTCTGATCTACACTGTCCACTACTATTTTCTAGATTATGACTGAAAAGTCTCTTGATCTTGCAGAGGAAATGTATTTTTAGCCTTTGAGAAGATGCAATTTATTTATTCAGTAGTGAAAGAGTTAACTATTTACCACATGACAAAATTTTTGATAGGGTAGAAAACATTGTGAGAAAAGCAAAAAATGCTGGTTACCAGCATTTTTTGCTTTTCTCATACTGTTTTCCAAAAGCCTCCTTTCTTAGGTTAGTTAAAACTTGGAAATGTGTGGTAAAGGTTTAAAGCGCAAAAGGATGCAAGACAAATTATTTCCAATATAGATGTAAATGAAGAGAGAGGCAGACAGACATGAAATGCAAGTTGCATTTGAGCATAAAGAACCAGTAAGTCATAGATACTGACAGCAGACAGATAATAATGGTCTTAATTTGCAAGCAACTGTTCAATTAAGTCAAGGCTTACATTACCTCTAAAATTACCTTAACCCTTACCACACAATTCAGAATTCTAATGATCCTAAGGAAGAAGTCTTTCGGAAACTTTGAGGGAAAAGGATTGATTGATTGATTGTATGGTGTTAAATGCCATTTCAACCTTATTTCAGTTATATCACGGAGGCCAGTGCACCTATCCTTGCTTTCCTGGAGTTTCTTTTACCAGTACTCTGCACAATATTCTTTCCAAGCCACTGGCTGCTTTCCCACATAACCATCGTCAAAGCAATGATCAACTGTGAGAAAGAATGAATCCTGTCGCAATGACTCATCAATCCTCGGAAAGAAATTGGCCAGGCCGGGGATCGAACCAGCGATCCCCTGTTCTTGAGTCCTGTACACTACCGACTGCGCTGCCAGGGCTTGGCTTGAGGGAAAAAAGGAGAAAATGCTGCAAGACCAGCAAAATGTCTGCAAATGCTTTCAATTTTGACAAGACAAAATCTTTGACATATTGTTTTTTGAAAACATTCGTATTAACCAGCATTTTCTCCTTTGTCTACAATGCTTTCTACCCTTTCAAATCCTTCCATTCAAGACACAGGTTTTTTTTTTTTCATTTGCAAACACCTTCAAATTGGCCCAGTCCGAATTATTGTTGTCTTGTAAAGAATTAACCTTTACAAGCATTTACCATCTCCTTTACAGTTTTGCCAAAGTAAGGTTTCATTTCGGAACAGGGCTCTTTGGCTATAAACAAGTGACTTTGGTGTTGCAAGGAATTGATGAATTCCTCAATGGTTTTCTATCATCACAAAGAAAGTACAACCTACCTGACTGAATAGAGTAGGTCACTTCAGCATTTCGTCCTTTATCTTGGTCGGCAGCCGTCACTTGTAAGACTGACGTGCCCAGAGCTGCTGTCTCGAACACACGACCTGAGAACTCTTGAGACAGGAATACAGGTGGATGATCATTGTGGTCAAGAATGTTGATGGTCACCCTAGTGAAGTTTCTGTTTGGACTGACCCCTTGGTCACTCACCATGATGGTCAAGTTGTGCTGAATGGCCACTTCTCTGTCCAATGGACTCTTCACAGTGATCTCCCCTAGAATAAGTAAATATAAAATGAATCATTAGAATGTGAATCTTGTTGTGTATATTCCCCTTCTATGGTGGAATGAAGTCAACATTCAAACAGAGTGGTTAAAATGTTAGGGACAGTATGAACTGATTAAAGTGGGCACTGATGATCAAGATCAGCAATACATTGTTCTGGGTTTTACACTGTCCCACACCATGAAAGATACTTGGCCAGACAGCCTTGAGATACACATCTAGGTCTCAACCAAATAATAAAATTTTGGACTCGACCAAATTCAAAAATTTGCAGACAACAATTTAAAAACAATGGTCCCAAATGATAGAATTTGTCTATGAAAGGGCAAAAAACTTTGTGGAAAAAAAAAGAAAATGCTGAGTACCAGCATTTTCTGCTCTTCCCTCAATATTTTCAAGTCTTCTCCCTCAGAGTTGTTTAACCCTTTACCACACGGCAAAATTTAAGACATGTCCAAATTGAAAGCATTTGTAGATGACAGTTTTAACGTGGCTCATATGAAATGATTTTTCTTTGATAGGGTAGAAAACATAGTGGGAAAAGGAGAAAATGCTGGTTACCAGCATTTTCTCCTTTTTCCACAATGTTTTCAAAAGCCTTCTCTTTCAGGGGCGTTAAAAGGTGTCGTTGTGTGGTAAAGGGTTAAGTTATGATTGTGTGGTAAAGGGTTAATCTTTTGACTTACTAGCATTTTTCTTTAACTCACAATGTTTTCAGAAGCATGATCTCCCTAAGCATCTTTGATACATGGTAACATTTGGTACAGGGTTATAGAAGTCACCTCATGAATTCAAGTCCCCATGAAAGAATAAATTTATGAAAAAGATATTTAAGTTCTTAGAAGTACGCTGTAACTCTATAGTGACATTATAAAGAAGGAAAACTTATTCCCTGTTACATGGCAACAATTGAGGCAAAAGGGAAATTCTTTGTAACTTTACCATACAATCCAAAGTTTTAACAACCGTAAGGAAGTAGCCTTTTGAAAACATTGTGGGAAAAGGAGAAAATGCTGGTAACTTTCTAGCCTATCAAATACAGAAATCACCAGTTAAGTAATATTTGATTTCACGTCCACAAACGCTTTCAATTTGGTCCAGTCCAAAATTTTGTCGTACGGCAAACGGTTAAAACTTTAATCAGTTTATGAGTCTCATCAGCTCCCTGCAATATTAAGGCTCTGAAGGATTTACAACAAGATCTATCAAGCATGTTTTATTTTGGGTGAATCAGAAGTTTAATGACAAAAAGTTTACCACATTCAGCAACAAAAATAGATTTTGAAAAAAAAAATGAATGATATAAATGCACCTGAACTCTGTAATGATTATAATTGATGGGTGCACTTGTTTGTTATCAGTGTCAGTCTCTAGTTAACCCTTCAACTTTTTGCCAATGACAAAAATGTAGACTTGTCCAAATCTAAAGCATTTGCAGACAACAATTTAAATGTAGCTCAAATGATGGAATTTGTCTTTGGTAATATAGAAAACATTGTTGTAAAAGGAAAAAATACCTTTTTCCCACAATGTTTTCGAACACCTCTTTTCTCAGGGTTGTTAAAACCCAGGATTAATGAAACCCAAATAATTGTAATTTTATGGTTAATTTAGTTCACTTGTCTATGGAAAGCAGAGTGTAGATCAAAGATCAGACATCCTGTTTTATGCAGACTAAACTTGCTGGCAACGGCAACTATAGCAGTGAAAGATACTTAAAAGGTTTACATAGGGGCTTTCCTGATATTTTGATAAAGACATGTGCAAAGGCAGTGCAATATATTTCCAAGATAATCAAGTAAATAGGAAGACAAGGTCGATCCAGATCAAAATGCATGTCCCCAACAGTTCAGATCTTGATCGATGCTGAATGTAAAAACACTACATGATAGCCTTTCTGTGCTAAAGGCTAGATGTCAATCTCTGCCTGTTTTCATTTTCTTTATCAAATACCATGAACTGTAAGATTCAGCAAGTTCATTGGATGAAAATTAAAACCTATATAATTGAATGACAAATGAGACTTGAAGTTGGTTTCTAACATGCTTGATGAATGCACTTACTGACATCATTTATATCCTTAGTTTTACAGCTCTGGACTGTTACACTCTTACTGCTAAATGGCAACATGAGATGCTTTTGCCAACAATGTTGTCTAAAATCAGACTGCACAGAATGATCACCCTGGTCTTGGATCTACCCAATGTACTGTATGCTATGAGATTTTCTGGTCAATGCAATGCCTAGAATTTATTTAGATCTTTCCTACAAACTTCAAAATGTGTTTCTTTTCAGCTTATCTGAATATGCTGGCTTTTGACACTATTTTCTTGATATTGATACAATCAAATAAATAAACAGAAATTTGTGATTTTTTGTCAAAAATGTGAACTTGTTAAGAGCTCCAGACAGAGGGAGTGATTTTGATTTCAAAATTGAAAACATTAATTATTCCCCCCCTAAACCCTATGTTATGGGTACTTATTAGAATCTCCTCATCGAGACGATTCTAATGAGTACCAACAACATAGGGTTTCGAAAAGAAATAATAGATTTAGAATACTATCACTCCCTCTTATCTGGAGCTCTGCTTGTTTATTCTGAGGGCCCCGGCAGGCCTATTTGCAAGCAAGCAAGCAGTCCATATTTTTTTAAAGATATTCCTTGTTCCTTGTATAAATGTCTATCTACCCTTAATTTGAAACAGAATTTATTATATCAAACACCGAGTTATTTCCCTTCGCTCATTTTTAATGGAGGTGGACTATTGACTCTCCCAACAGGACCTGATGGAACTATAATATATACCAAAGTTAGGACAAGGGATCTTTGGTAATAAAGTCCATCAGTCAAATTGTATCACATGGATCTAAGTTACAACTCTTACTGCATTAAACAAATGTGAACAGGCTGCTTTCCCATATTAACATTACCTTTAACTTAAGGCTCAGTAGAAGCCAATATTAAACAAGGTGTTAAAATGCAATTGGATTTAAATCCTACCATCTTAAAGTATGAAAATTATTGTGAAGATGACAACCTGTTATTGTTCAGTCAGATTAACTGTTAGTTGCATGCAGAAAAATACATTCTAAAAGTATGCAAAAAGCAAACAAAAGATACAGCAACTTGGCAATGTTTGATCCAGTGTTAAAATTCATTTTTTCTGCCAACAACTAACACTTGGACTGTCGCCGTACATGACTGTCATTTTCACAATAATTTCCATAAATTATCTAACATGCTTGTATACAGCATTTTCTCCATTTCCCACAGTGTTTTCTACCCTTAAACACTTTACCAAACGATCAAATTTCAGACTCTTCCAAATTAAAAGCATTTGCAGATTATAAATCAAATGTTCCTGAAATACTGAAATTTGTAAGGGTAGATTATGTTGTCCACAAAGCATATAATGATGGTTACCAGCAGTTTTTCTTTTGAAAAGGTTCCCTTACAGGGTTGTTAAACTTTGCCATTGTATGCCACAGGGTTAAGAGACAAAATCCTGTCGTTTGAGTCCATATATTTATCCTTTGAAACCGCTTTTAATTTAGACTAATAGAATAGTTTGTTATCTGGTAAAGGGTGAAACATATCAAGAAAAAAAAAGTTTTGTTAACTAGTCAGGTACCTGTTCTTCTCAAACAAAAGGGCTGCAGGAAATAAGAATTGAACAAAAATGTCATTTCCAACAGTTTCCCTTGGGCTTTTTGTTTTCATAGTTCTTAGATGAGAATTTTCCCAAGCATAAAATAATAGTATCAGAAAAGGAATGCATCATTAAAGCATACTTAGAATGCATCTGTTATAACCAAAAGTCTTATCAACACACACACAGCAAATTATGACAAAGCTGCTGTCAAGTAGATCATGATAAAGCTACCTAAAACATGGTATGATCCTGGATCTAGACTACCCTATATTTAACTCTTTACCATCCCAAAAAATGTTAGGACTTGTCCAAGCTGAAAGCAATTGCAGATACAGGTATTTTTTCATGACCCCCCGTTTCTTTGAATTTTGACCCCCAAATTTTCAAAATGACCCCCAAAATTCATATGTGAGCCTTCTATTATTTATCTAATGAGGGTCAAATGACCCTCACATCAGAAAGTTAAGGAAAAACCTTGCAGATTATAATGTCAAACTTGTTATTGCAAAAAGAATGGAAATATCTTAGATTTTTAGCCTTTTAATTGTTCATTCTCTACAGCATAAGAATTCCTATTTCTAACGCTGAAACTATTTCTCTCCAAAATTTTTTTTGTTCAGTATGTTACCTATGTGCAAGTGACAATGTGCTTTGTATAAGTGTTAATAAAAATTTGTTCTGTTTTGTTCTACTAAATTAAGAGTGGATAAAATTATCAGATTTGTCTTTGATAGGGTAGAAAATGTTACGGGAAAAGGAGAAAATGCTGCTTACCATCATGTTGTCAAAAGCCCTCCTCTCAAGGATTGCATTGTAAAGGGCTAAAGAAATACTCTAGTGGAAGCAGTCTTAAAACTGTGTTCAGTGAGTGTTCTTTCTACTCACTTAAAATGTCAGTTTATGCTATTTAGCGGTCTACTGGTTAAGTTAACCAAGTACAATAATCACTCATCAACCATTTCACTTTGTCTGCTGCAGGTGACTTATACAAAACATTGTTACAAAAAAAAAATACTTTTACAATACCCAACAGCTCAAAATGCCATTAAGAAGGCTTCATTGGCTAATACTTTTTTTGCAGCTTTTGTTGTCATCAGGGACATTAAGTCTTTTAACTGTATATGAAATAGAAAGCTATGTTACTCACTGCAGCCAGTTTTTCTCAAAATCTTACCTTACACCAGTCAAATCATTCAAGTTGCCAAAAAAGAAAAAAGAATTCCTCGTAATCAAATGTTTCTATATCTTTAACAGTGTTTCAGATTAGCATTGCAAGTCGGTAGTACAAGGGTTGTCCCAAAACTCTGAGACAAATTTCATAAAGGAGCCATTTTTAGCCCCAGGACATTAATTTTCACACATTTCATCCATGAAGATGTTATTTCACTTTCTATTAAGTCTCCAATGAAATATTAGCTTTAATTTTACTTTAAATTCACAAAATTGATAAGGAGGTGTCATTTGCCTGTGCACGCCATTTCCTCCATATACATTTTTAGTATGAACTCCAATCATGTACGAATATTTTCGATATTTTCTATCATTTCTGCTTCATATTACATGGACATTTTCTTCTGAAACTTTGATGTCATCAGAGAAAATTTGAATGTGATCAAGTAAATAACAGATGGTATACAAACAAATGAAAAAGATCAGCAGAAAATAGGAATTTGAAATGATGACATCAGAAGATTGCGCAGCGCAGCAAACAGTTATAAAATTTTGTGCCGATCTTGGAATTACACTCGACTAGACTATAAAACAAATCTGGCGTACTGAAAAGTTTAAAAACATTACTCCAGCACTTGCTTACAAGTGCCATGGCAGTAAAACAGACTTGAGGGCAGGTGAATGCTAGAAAGAGGAGAAAGCACGAAATGTTTGGCCGATTTCTTTAGATGAAGAGTCGTGTGATTTTTTTTGCATTTTTACAGATCGGAAACTAACAGTCAGAGAGGTACCGTCGTCAACCGCCATTTCAACGTCTTTTTTTCCACAGAATATTTAAGGACAAACTGAACATGTCACAAGTCTGCGAGAGCTGGGCTCAACATCTGATATCTGATGATAACAAACAGAAGAAGGTTCACACATCCCTAGAATTTCTTGCACAAGTTAAAGCAGACGATGCTCTGTTGGATCCTCTTTTTACAGCAGATGAGAGGTGGTTAAACCCAGACGAAAGTGACAGCCCAGTATATGGAAGACATCTCGGACCCCTCCATCCAAGAAGGCAAAAATGTCTACTTGGATTTACAACTTTGCCACTTTTCCACAGCTTAAGGAGGATTTACGAAGTCGCAAATTCAATTCCAGCAACGAGCTGATGTCTGCTATATTTGCTTTTAACAGAGCTCTGACAGAAATTTGGTTTAAGACAGTTTTTGAGCAGCCGTGGATTAAATGACATGGCAAATGCGTTGAATTTCACGGAGAATACCTTGACAAAGGCTCTTGAATTTAACATTGACGTCGTTAATTAATGCTTGACGTGCGCCACAGTGTGGGTACGCGTGGTGGTATTTATACTATAATTTTCTTATTTGTAAAGATTTTTGTGTGATTTTCTTTATACATGTTTGGTATACATGTATTGAAAACATATCGAAAAATTGTATTTGTAGCGTTTCATTTTCTTTTGCTATTGAAATTGTCACGGAATTTTGGGACAACCCTCGTAAATGTCATACTAATTCAAAAACAGATACTGCTGCATCCAACTTCAAGGCTGCTTTCAAGTAAAGGTATACATCAAAAAAATATCAGAATACTCAGAACCAATATTTATGAAATCTCATCTAAGTCTGCACTCTTGTAAATTCCCTGGTATAACAGAACATCCACCCATATGTTCTATAATACAGAATAGCTCAACAAAAGCAGCCAATGAAGTAAGGTCCTCATCAGCTATTTGATAAATTAAGTGGTTTGTACCCCATCTAGGAATAAATAACTTCACTATCTTGGAATGCAATCTTACTCCAACATGGGTCATTGCTTTTAAATTTTCCATACCCACTTTAGCTCCTTAATTATCCCTATTAGTTTACTGCTATGCACTATTCTCCCCTTTAACTCTTTCCCAAACAATCCCTGGTTTTCACGTCCCTGAAAAAGAAGCCTTTTGAAAACATTGTGAGAAAAGGAGAAAATGCTGGTAACCAGCATTTTCTCCTTTTCCCACAATGTTTTCTACCGTACCAGAACAAATTTCAATTTTTGAATCACGTTAATTTTGTCGTCTGCAAATGTTTTCAATTTGGACCAGTCTAAAATTTTGTCGTTTGGTAAAGAGTTAAACCTTTAACACAAAATCAAGAGTTTTGGAAACACTAACAGAGACAACTGGAAAATCTTGTAGGAAAAGGAGAAAATGCTGTTACCAGCATTTTCTCCTTTTCCCACAAGGTTTTCATCTTATCCAAATTCAAATTTCTATTTTTGAGTCACATTCCTTTTATCATCTGCAAATTTTTTCTGCCCATCCAAAAACAAATTTGTATTTTTGAATCACATTTATTTTGTTGTTTGCAAAAGCTTTCAATATGGACAAGTCAAGAATTTTGTCTTTTGGTAACGAGTTAACCCTTTACCACGCGGCAAAATTTAAGACCTATCCAAATTGAAAGCATTTGCAGACAACAATTTCATAGTGGCTCAAATAACGCAACTTTTCTTTGATACGGTAGAAAACTTTGTGGGAAAAGGAGAAAATGCTGGTTACCAGCATTTTCTCCTTTTCCCACAATGTTTTCAGAAGGCCTCTTTTTCAGGGGCGTTAAAAGGCGTCATTGTGTGGTAAAGGGTTAACCCTTTACCAAACAATCCCTGGTTTTTACGACCCAGAGGAAGAAGCCTTTTGAAAACATTGTGGGAAAAGGAGAAAATGCTGGTAACCAGCATTTTCTCCTTTTCCCACAATGTTTTCTACTCTTCTAAAGTAAAATTTCATCATTTGAGTCATGTTTATTTTGTCGTCTGCAAATGCTTTCAATTTGGACAAGTCTAAAATTTTGTCGTTTGGTAAAGAGTTCAACCCATTGCAATAACAATACTCTTTATTGAGCTTTGTATACCTGTGCCAACCTTGCACCAATAACTACTGACAGCAGTCCACTTTAAAGTTGTTCCTCTTCAACAGAAATAACCACTTCGCTGAACCATCAAATTACAGACTTATCCATATTGTACATGCTTGCAGACAAAAAAAAATAATGGGACTTGGTACCGTTAGTGAAAGGGCAAACATATGAGGGGAATATCCAAATAGATCCTTTACTAAACATTCTCTCGTTTTGGCGACCTTTGGAAAAGAACTCTTGAGTACTTTGGAGAAAAAAGAGAAAATGCTTGTTACTGACAAATTTCATCATGTACAACATATCTGATTTGTTGTCTGCAAAATGCATTCAACTTGGACAAGTATTTTGTGGTCTCAGTAAAGAGTTACAGCTTTATCTACCAGAATATCTTTCAACTGTTGGACAGTGTCTATTCAAGTTCAGACTGCACATTGCTATACACCAGCAGGGAAACCCCTTTTACAAGTGATAAAAAGCTCACATTCAATTTAACATCAAGTGCTATACATTCCTGGCCAATTTTCCAACTTAACTCTTGCCATACCTTAGACGACACCAGAAGCTTTTATGGACAATGTAGATCAAGATCAGACTGCACAAAATGTGCAGTCTGATCTCTGATCTACACTGTCCATTGCTTTACAATAGATTATGACCGAACTGCGTCTTGATCTTGCAGCAAAATCGTATTTGTAGCCTTTGAGAAATTGCAATTTATTTATTCAGTAATGAAGGAGTTAAACATCATTCGAGGGTGGTCAAGACATCAGATTCTGTATAGACCCAACTTGTCGATGGGATCTGTTTGTTTTTTTTATTTGGTGTTACACATCATTTTCAAAATTATTTTAGTTATATTATGATGGCCAGTGCACCTATCAATGCTTTCCTAGAGATTCTCTTACAAGTAATTTGCAAAACATTCTTTTCAAGCCACTGGCTGTTTCCCCTCATAAATATTGTTAGAAGTGAATGAATCCTATCTCAATGAGTATCATCAATCCTTAAAAAGACTTTGGTCTTGCTGAGATGTGAACCAGCCACCCTGATTTTCAAGCTCAAATTGATTACAAACAGATCAAATGGTAAGATTGGCCCTTTGCTAGGATAGAAAATATTGTGGAAACAGAAAATGCTGGTAACCAGCATTTTGTCCATTTCCCCACAATGTTTTCTAACTTTCAACAGAAATGTTTCATTATTTGAGCCACATTTGATTTGTCATCTTCGTGCACTTTTAAGCTGGACCAGCCTAAAATTTTATTGTGTGGCAAAGAGTTGAGGTAACGTTACTTGAAGGACATCATACACCAATGAAAACAATAACTTTACTTTCGGCTGCAACTTCATTGAAATAGGAGACAAAAGACTCCTGTAGTAACTGCCTTTGGACTATAATGACTGAAGCTGAAATATGTGCTCTGTGTGCTCTGAAATCAGACATCCAGGCCTTAACTTAAGACAAACAGCTGTATAACAAAGCAATCAATGGGTTGCAACAAAGCTCTTTTGTATAAATAGTTGAAATTAATACATGTAGTATTCAAATCCTAACTTGGATGACAGACTGTGTTAAGCTTGAAATACCAGATAGATGGTAGACAGAAATCACTCAAGTCCTTATTCATGTCTATGTTTAGGCCATCTTAGCAGATTGGCCTCAAAGCTTCATGTCAATTCTTTTAACATCTTTCTTTTAGCACAACTACTTGTTCAAGATGAACCAATGCAAAGAAGATTTTCAAAGGACATTTATATCAAAGACTGGCATTAAGCTCACTCAGCCTTGATAAATTAGCTCTCAAAATCAAAGGAAAAGTATCTTGTGTGAACTTCAAATAATTTCAACAAAAACACTGTCTATCTTTGCCTATGACCAATGCAGTTAGGATCCAAACAAGTTTCCCTACTTCCTTTTCAAATAAGCTCTGTGTTTACCTCATTCTTAGGTAACTATACAAATTCAGACAAATAAAATTAATTAATCCTTTTCAACATAAGACCTTAGTTTTAAAATCCAGATGATGAAGGATTTTGAAAACATTGTAGGAAAGGAAACAATACTGGTAATTTACATTTTCTCCTTTTCCTAAAATGTATTCTTCTCTTTCAATAACAAATATCATCATCTGCACAACATTCATTCAGTCATCTGGCAATGTTTTCAATTTGGACAAGTCTAAAATTTTATCACCTTGTAAAGTGTAAATCTCTCACATCACAAAGATCAGAAAGATTTCAAGAGCTGCACTGAGGAGCAAACAAATTAAAACAATGTACTCTACAGTTTCTGGTTGATGTTTGATTTATGGATTTTAAAAACTTTAAATCTTGAATTGGCCTTTTTTACAATTGTTACATCCAGTCAAGTAACATTCAATTTACCCTGTTCACATGTTATTTATTCTCCTCCCCACATACTCCTGATTGCTATGAGACATATTGCTGCACTTTTGGAAGACATAAAGAAAATTTTTAATGTATAGATATTACAAAATTGCAACAGATCACTCTTGGGTACAGGGACAGCAAAAAAGATTTTTCATTTTTTTCTGTATTCAGTTTTTGATGAATAAATAAAGAAATCAAGTGCTCTCTTGACTTCTAGCCTTTTTTAGAATGGTGATAGCAAAAGCAATACAGGTATTACTTTCAGGTTGTCTTTGATGGCACAAAAACATTTTGTGGTGAAAAGGAGAAATTCTGGGGGCTTGTGCTGTCTCCTACACCCATTATGATTTCAAAAACCATTCCTCCTTGGGGTCCTAAACGCATGGTATCATTTGCTTCTGGATAATAACTATCAAACTATTATATGAGACTGGTTCACTTACCTGTTTCTGGTACGACAGAAAACAATTCCAGACTGGTGTCAGAGTTACAAGACTGTGGAAGGGTATAAATAAGCATGTCTTTGTCAGCGTCTGTGGCTGTCACTTTCAGCAGTGTGGACCCGACAGGGGAACTTTCAGGAACACTGTCTTCATAGAACTCAGTCTCAAACAATGGTGAGTGCTTGTTGCTGTTAATGACATGAATGAAAACCTGAAAATAGAAAAAAAGAATATTTTAGACCGGAGAGAGCCATGAAAAGCAAATATAAGCTAATATTTTGTCAAGAGATGACTTGAATGTTACTTGCATGACTTGGTGAGAATGCAAACCCAGTCAAACAATTCTGACAGTGATGGAATGCCAGTAGTAATACTAGCTTCATAACTCAAGCACAAAGCTAGTAACCATTATCACTTCCACAGGCTAATTAATCAAACACTGTCAGTCTGAGGAAAAATTAAATATGTTGTAAATGTTGAATATGTAATTTTAAGGCTCTTTTAAGAGTCAACTTGTCCTGAAGGGTTAATTTTCTGGATGTTCTGAATCATTTTTCAGACATTCAGGAGCTTGGACAGCTCAATATCAGTTACAAGCACTGACCCGTTTAACTCTTTACCTTACGACAAAGTTTTAGACTTGTCCAAATTGAAAGCAGTCACAGTTGAAAATCGAATATGGCTCCAAGGATGGGATTTGTCTCTAAAAGGTTAGAAAACATTGTTGGAAAAGGAGAAAATGCTAGTTGCCAGCAATTTCTCCTTTTCCAACAATGTTTTCAAAAGCCTTCTTTCACAGGGTTGCTAAAACATGAAATTTTTTAGTAAAGAGTCAAGGCACAGCCATTGCAAAACCAGGATTTATCTTTAAAAAATCAGATTTAGACATGCAAAAAGTAGTTGCTAATAACTGTGGCTCAATTTTGGACAGTGAATAAACCATTGTAGGAAAAGAAGAAAAAGCCGATGACCAGCTTTTTTTTCCCTTTCCCACAATATTTTCAAAAGCCATCTTCCTCAGAGTATTTAAAGATGTGGTGTTTTGGTACTGGGACATTTTAGTGTTTCTGAATATGATTTCAGTTACAGTGAAGAGGCAGTTCACAAAATTCATGTTTCCTGTCACTCTTGACCACAGTCAGCTATCCTGGTGCAATGTGCTTGGGTGAGGAAATAGCATTATAGAACCCTTGGAATGATCTGAATGCCTGAAACCTGTTCGAAACAAGTGTGAGGATTTTTGAAAATAATGTGGTAAAAAAACAATATCTAATAACCAACAGTTTCTCTTTTTCCCACAAATTTTCCCTGTCAAAGATAAATCCCATCATTTGGACCATACTGTTTTTCATCTGAAAATGCTTTCAAAATGGAAAAGCCTTAAATTTTGTTGTCTTGTAAAAAGTTAACCCTTTACCACACAATCCAACCCAACCTTTTAATGACCCCGAAAAAAAAGGCTTTTGGTGTCATTGTGGGAAAAGAAGAAAATGCTGGTAACCACCATTTTCTCCTTTTCCAACAGTGCTTTCGACTTATTTAAAGATAAATAACATTAAATGAATCACAGTTGATTTGTCATCTGTAAATTCATTTAATTTTGATAAGATTTTTGGCTTTTAGCAAAGACTTTAGCAAAGAACTACAACACAATTTGAGTGCAGACTGCATATAACTATCATGGCCCCCTTTGAAGATGGCCTAGCCTTGGTTTGACAAGGAAACACTCTCATTTCTTTTCTGACATTTTGAGGCTAGGTAATCAACCCTGACATGCAATCTTTTATAGATTTTGGCATGAAAACATGCACAACCCCAAACACAAACACACATAAGTCAGGTACCCTTTTGAGAAACTCAGTCTTCATGGAGCCAGCAACCGCAGAAAATACATTACACTTGACAGTATGTAAACTAAATTATATTTACTTCCAAATAAGGACTAAGATCTTTAAAGACGAAAACATTTAAAACATTTTAGACCTGTCCATACTAGGCATTTGCAGACAAATCTAATATAGCTTAAATGCTGGGATTTGTCTGGGAAAGAAGAGGGGGGGGGGGGGGGTCCCCGAGAAGAGAAAGAACATTGTGGGGAAAAGCCAAAATGCTGATAACCTGCAAGTCTGGTGAATTAGTCATAGTTTTCTGATCTCTTCATTGTTTACCAAATAGCAAAATTTTAGACCCATCCATATTGAAGCATTTGCAGACAACTTATATAAAATGTTGCTCAACTGATGATTTTTGATGTGAAAAGGTAAAAAAACATTGTAGGAAAAGGGGAATATGTTGGTAACAAGCATTTTCTCCTTTTCCCCCACAATGAAATCAAAAATATTTTCTGTAAGGGTCATTGAAACCCAGGACTGTGTGGTAAAGGGCATCAAAATTTTCTGATAAAATCTCAAAAGCACAGTTGTCAACTCAAGTTTGTGAATCTACACTGTAAGCTATTCCTTTGCAATATTCTGACCTACTTTAATTTGGTTTAACAATAATTTGTGTCTATCCCAGTGACAGATAATTTACCATATTTTGTCAATTCCATCCCGCAATCTTTGGCAAATGAAAGTATGTGTTATGAAAGCAAAGGATAAAGTGTGCGCAAAACTTAACCCTTTCCCAGATAAGCCCTGGTTTTTACGGCTCTGAGGTTGCAGGCGTTTGAAAACACTGTGGAAAAAGGAGAAAATGCTCATAACAAGCATTTTCTCCATTTTCTACAGTGTTTTCTTCCCTTAAGCTAAAAATACTGCCTTTATAGCCAATCTAAATTTGTCATCTGCAAACTCTTTCAATTTCAGCAGACCAAAATTACCTCATATGGTAAAGAGTCAAAGTACAAGGGGTAAGAAACAACCATTCATATATATCTAAGCTTGAAGGGGAGAGTTTCATTGATAAAATTTCATTCAAGTCTAGCCTTGTAAAATAGTGGTAAATACATAAATCCTTTACCCTTTACCAGACGACAAAATTTTAGCCTTGTCCAAACTGAAAGCATTTGCAGATAACAATTTCAGTGTGGCTCAAATGGTGCAAGTTTTCTTAAATAGGGTAAAAAACATTGTGGGAAAAGAAGAAAATGCTGGTTACCAGCATTTTCTTCTTTTCCCACAATGTTTTCAAAAAGCTTCTTTCCCAGGGTCGTTAAAAGTCGCCATTGTGCGGTAAAGGGTTAACCAGCTAGGCACAACAGAAAGTGCAGTCTTACTCTAGATACACTTGTTTTAAACTGCCATTATCTAAAGGGTATGGAAGTGGCCACTGCAGACAGGTTACAGCTTAATACAGCTCAGACATAAGACTTGAAGCTTGTGTGGGAGCTTTCTACAATATGTTTGATCTGCATTATGCTGCAACCTGCCCACAAGAGAACTTACTAATCACCTTGTCACTGGATCCTGTAAACAGGTTTGACTGTATAAACTGAATACAATAAATTTGCCATCCACCAGGGACTATCAATCAAACTTGAATCCCTGCATTAACAGTCCTACAACCTGACCACTGTGCCATGGTAGTAGATACCTTGCTGGCAGTGGAAAATAACTACATTCACAACTCATGGCCTGTGTTCATGTTTTAAATGAGCCAGTAATGTAAAACAAATACCATAAATTATAATGTTTAAATTGTTCTCTGAGGCCAAACAGTTTTTAACTTTTTCCCAGACAACAAAAATTAAGAATTGTCCAAATTAAATGCAATTACACAATGATAAAAGTCAGGCAAAATCGATGGGAATCATTGTATGAAAGAGTACAAAACATTGTGGGAAAAAGAAGATGCTGGTTACCAGCATTTTCTCTGTTAGCCACAAATTGTTTTCAAAATCTTTCTTCATTTGGGTTGTTAAAGCACTGTCCAGATTGTTTGCTATGGAGGTTAAAACCTCAAGAGACTAGGCAAAACATTCAGACCATTTTCGAACAGCCAATTTCAATGAAACAACATGGTAGTCTATGATTCAGTCCACAGTTTAATGTAGCTCCATCAAAAAGAGCTCATAATAGCTCATATGGGAGCCTTTCTAGGAGAAAGCTTTCTAGCCGTCTAACAAACAGGTACTTATCACACAAAACAGCTTCTAATTTTAAACTAAAGGACAAAATTTTACACTTTTCCAACTTCAAAATAATTGCAAAAGACATGAAAAATTGGCTCAAATGATAGGATGTGTGTTTCAATGGGTAGATAACCTTGTGGGGAATGGAGAATCTTTTTGTAAAGCTTAACATTCAACATGTGCTTCATTCTAGCTTGTAAAATTACAGTTTGATGAAAAAGGATTTTCTGTCTGGTTTAAATGTTCAGATAAAATAGTGGTTTAGGCCATTTTCAACATTATTTCAGCTCTATCAGAAGCTGGTGGTCCAATGACTTTCGAAAGGTCAACTGAATCTAAAGCCATAATCTTTGTGACACAGTGACTGACAACCATCATCCCATCCCCAGTTCAGTGCAAAAGGCATTCCTTACTTTTTCAAAAACTTTGTGTGAGAGTTTGGGAGCAGGTTGGAAAGGAAAAGACAGAATAGAGAAGAGAACCAGACATTGGATATGATACCTTGTCATGCATTTAATTACTAAGCCTAGGTTTTTTGCCAATTAAGAATCCAATGCAAATCAATATCTGAGGATGTTTTTATTATGTAACATTTGAAGGAAATGGTAAGAAATATTCATCAATGAAACATGGATGAAGATAATGTTTACAAAACATTTTCTTAAAGAAAGTTTCCCAATTGTAACAGAGGATTTGTAACACACATTAATAAAGGACAGGTTCACTGATATGTTAATTATAATCTTCTTTCAAACAAAACACCTTTTAGTCAGGAAGCTTCAAATAAGGGATCAAGACACTAAAATTTGCATAGATCACAGTTCAATATTTACACATAAGACCCTCACTTTACATTACATTAACCTAACAACTACTTATGTTTCACCTTTAACGATGTGCAAGTAAAAGCAGTCTAACCCTCAGAGAAAAATAAGTAAATGACAAATTGAAGGAGTAATGAAAGAACCAAGAGAGCCATGCCGACCCTGTATTACTCTACTGGCACATACAGAAAGTGAAGATAATTGGCATAAACTATGGCATCTAACCATCAGAGTATTTTGTAGAGTCAATAAACCAAGCCTAAAACATTCATATTTTGTATATATCAGATGCTGTCAAGAAATATGAAACATGGTACCCAAGAATTATCCATGTGTTGTATCAGTTACCTTTGACAAACAGTTTTTAACAAAAAGATTTCCAAGTTTGCTCTATGGGTCACACAGTGAAAAATAAGCCACACAACGCAGTCACATTTTTTTGCACACCATGACAGCATCAAGAAATCTGAGTGAGGTATTTAGAGAGATCCTTCAAGCAAAACATCAATGAAATACTGATTTAGACAAGAGGATTTCTAACCCTTGAATGGTAAAGATTTGGAACAAAGCACAACCAAAAAAGGAATGCAATGAGTGTTTAAATATAAAGATCAAAATGAATCATAATGAATGAATACTGAACATTTTCTCCTTGCCCTAAATTACTAGCTTTGTTGCAGTGAAGTCAAATAATCAATGGGAGATGACTCTTGAATCACAATATGACTAAATAGTGATTGTATCCCTTTATCTGTCATAGAGCTTAATTGCAGATTGTCATTTAGACAAAACAAGCATATCACACAAGAGTCATGATTTGTGATAGGACAGAAAATCAAGAAGTCAGAGAAAGATTCACTCAAGGGTTATTCCTCCCAATTTGCTGCAATATCCATCCTTTAATTTTTATAGACATTTATTTTAACTTTTGTTGCCATGAAAACCAGAGATTTGAATAAAATAAAGTTTGTTTTTTTAAAAGAATTCTTGAAAGGACAATTACACCATCATATCTGTTAAGTTTGGTCAAAATTGGTTTTGCAGTTCCTGGGGAGATGTTTGAAATGCTATTTAACCCTTTACTGCACAATGCTGACTTTTAACGACCCTGGGAAAGAAGCCTTTTGAAAACATTGTGGGAAAAGGAGAAAAATGCTGGTAACAAGCATTTTCTCATTTTCCCACAATGTTTTCTATCCTATCAAAGAAAAATTGCACCATTTCAGCCACACTGAAATTTTTGTCTCCAAATGCTTTCAGTTTGGACAAAGCTAAAATTTTGTTGTCTGGTAAAGGGTTAAGTTACAGATTTGGATGCACCTATGCACTCTGAGGCATAAAAGGCCATGCAAAAGACACTAAGCTTTAACTGTTTTCTTACAAAAGATGACACAAGAAATTTTTATGGACAGTGTAGATCAAAATCAGAATGCACAAAACATGCAGTCTAATCTGTGATCTACACTGTCCATTTTTTTTTTATTCGGGATTATGACTTAAGTTGACAGTCTCTTCAACTTGCAGAAGAACTGCCAATTAAGCTATTGAAAAACAGTCATTCCTGTATTTGGTAGTAAAGCTAACAAAAGGTTGCAGTCTTTTACAGCTTAAAACAAAAATAATCTCTGTTTGTCATGTGGGTAGATGTCAAAATGAGACGAGTGAAGACACTACCTAATCTATCAGCATTTTCCTCTATTTATAAACAAATGCTTGCTGGATATAATTGTCAAAATTTAATTTGTAAAAGCATTTTGATAAAATTAAGGAAATATTTGACTGTTAACTCTTTACCTCACAACAAAATTCTATACCTGTCCAAACTGAAAGTATTTGCAGACGGCAATTTAAATGTGAATCAAATGACAGAATTTGTCTTTGATAGAGTAGAAAACATTGTAGGAAAAGGAGAAAATGCTGATTACCTGCATTTTCCCCTTTTAGCACAATGTTTTCAAAAGGCTTCTTCCTCATGTCCCTTAAAACTAGTCATAGTGTGGTGAAGGGTTAATTTGTTTTTTGTTTTATCTAACTAGATCTATTACAGTTCTTTTTTGCCAGTGTTGGAATAGCCATGGATATTTCTGTAATTTCTGTAATACCTCCAACTATCTGTATCCTTGGAGAAAGTAAATGAGCACAGCATGCCTTAGTGAAAGGTTAATTCAAAAGAAAACATCTGAATTACGTTGGTTGTGAGTTGTCTGCAGGTTTTATTTCATTTTATACAGCCTGATAAGAAATACTTTATAGAAATAAATTGTAATCTAAACCACATGGCAACCCACAATGTTTTCAGTTCCTAGCTTTGTAAAACTATGTCAGGTTTTTGCCACATCTAAACAAATTGTAAGGTTTGGCCTTGAACATTTAAGAGAATGTCAGGGTTTTCCCTCCATGAAAACATGAACTACATAGAACACTTTACCAAACAGTCCAAATTGTTTTAATGATGACAGCTTTTGAAAACATTGTTGGAAAAGGAGAAAAAGCTGGTGACCAGCATTTTCTCCTTTTTCTACAATGTTTTCTTCTTTTTCAGACAGAAATCATCATTTGGACTAAATTTTAGTTGTCATCAGCTAGTACTCTCAAGTTGGTCATGTCTAAGATTTTGTTATTTTGATAATGTAAAGGGCTATGTAACATTT
Source organism: Hippopus hippopus (assembly GCA_946811185.2). Classification (NCBI taxonomy): domain Eukaryota; kingdom Metazoa; phylum Mollusca; class Bivalvia; order Cardiida; family Cardiidae; genus Hippopus; species Hippopus hippopus. The sequence goes on from OX328100.1 coordinate 47,200,001, forward strand.
TCATTTCTAGTTCATGGGAACAAACCTTTTTCAAATATAAATGCTGATTGATATTGCATTTTCTTTAAGATATATCTGTAATGAGTGAACAGGAGTTGTTTCCCTTGAAAAGCAAATAAGCTTAAGTCATACCAACTTCATGTACTACCGTGTAAAACTTGAGACCCCTGGAGCAAGACCAATTTCTACTGCAAGGCAGTAATGCTGAATGCTAAACCTGGTTACTAAGCCCTAGGTCTAACTGTTAGGAACAGGAGGATTTTTGAAGTTTTCATGCCCATGAAAAGCCTGTGACCCCTGTGGCAGAGCAAATTTTTGCCCCAGGGCTATAATTTGCAAAAGTTCTGGCAGATATTTATGGGATGAAGGTACATACGAAATTGGCAGCCCTTGGCTTATGGTTTTAGAAAAGAAGATTTTAAAAGAATTTCAATTATTTTCAGTTTTGTTGCAATGGCAAAAAAGAAGTTTTTACTGGAGTCAAATTCTTTGAAGGGATTCTGAAGAGGGCTATGTTAGGAACATTTCTGTGGCGTTTCATCAAAATTGGATTGGTAAGAAGATGTTTGACATAAAACTTAAGGCACGCACAGATCTCGGCACAATGGACATAGGGATATGACATAAGCACGCTGGCTTGTGGCTAACAAACCACAGATTTAAACAGTCGTTCCAGCTAACATAACTATCTATGTGCTATGTTAGAACAAACCAGAGACTTACAGCAATCATTCAAGCTAGCTAACAGAACCATCTACATCAAAGTCTAGGACCTGAAGTATACAGTGTTTAGGATTGTCTGTGACTTGGATTCTGTACAGTGACAGTCTGTCACTTTGGTGTTAAGAATTCTGTTCACATGGTATATCGAGCTGGTGCCTTTTTCATTTATTTTGATATTTGTTATAAGATATTCAAATCCAGTAATTTGTTTATTACATATAAACTATATCAGGAGCATGTATGTGCGCTGTGAACTTTCCTTGTTAAGATCTACAAATCCTCACTTACAAGTGATTGTACAAATTTCATATCGAGGAATCACAGCCTTGGTAAACCTGGACGCTTATCATTGATCCTCGGTTGGAATACCCAAGATGCAGACGCAAAACAGCGAACCCATAGCTTCAAGCCATGTATCCAACTGACTCCTTGGAATCAATAACTTTTTACCAAAATACAAAGTTTTAGACTGGTCTGAATTGAAAGCATTTGCAGGTGACAAAATAAATATGACTGAAAAATAGAATTTCTTTGAGGAAGGGTAGAAAACATTGTGGGAAATGGAGAAAATGCTGATTACCAGCATTTTCTCCTTTTCCCACAATGTTTTCAGAAGGCTTCTTTCTCAGGATTGTTAAAAAGTCGGAATTGTGTGGCAATGGGTTAATACAAAGTTAAATAAAATATCCAGCTCCAATTCTGACTTCTGTACTGTTTGTATTAACTAGTGTTTCTCATTCATCACCATAAATTATAAAGATAGAGAATTTGATCAGGAAAATCTCCCACAAAAATAAACACATAGTATTAGAAACAGATTTTCACATCACTCCAGAGACCTTCACACTTTACCCAGTGACAAAATTTTAGACTGCTCAAATTTGAAAGCATGTGCAGATGATGAATCAAATGTGGTGCAAATGATAGTTTTGCATTTGAAAGGGAAGAAAGCATGGTGGGAAAAGTAGAAAATGCTGGTTACCAGCATTTTCTACATTTCCCACAATGCTTTCAAAAGCCTCCTTCATCACGTTCATAACAACATGGATTTGTTTGGTAAAGGGTTTCTGCCTTTCAAGCTGAGATAAAAACATTTTGAAACATCTGCAGGGCATGACTTGAAAATATCATGACAAATGGATGTATCGCCCAGAATCTAAAGCACCTACCCCTCCAGTATGCTAAAATCTTTGCTTCAGAGCTGAGGTTTTTAAATTATCAATAAATTCAAACATTATCTTACAGTCTTTATCTAAAGTTAAGAAGTCTGATCTTGTTCAACATGGCAAAGAGTTGTTCATGATGAGCAAAACTTTATTCATTTATGTAGAAGAAATTAATGATGATTGACTGTGATAGCATGACCATGTATACATGTCTGACAGCTCCATCAGAATATAAACACCTGAATAAATGCTTTATGGACGAACAAGTCTACATTTTTATCAACCCTTTCCAATGCAGTAAAATTCTAGGGTCATCCTTATTTAACCCTTTACCAGACGACAAGATTCTAGCCTTGTCCAAATTGAAAGCAGTTGCAAACAACAATTTCAATCTGGATCAAATGTGCAATTGTTCTTTGATAGAGTAGAAAACATGGTTTGCCAACAATTTTTTTCAAAAGGCTTCTTTCCCAGGGATGTCAAAACTCGTCACTGTGCAGTAAAGGGTTAAAAAGATTGCAGACCACAAACAAAAAATGGTTTAACCTTTTACAACAGGATCCAAGTTTTAACTAGATCTACATCATAAAAAGAAGGCTTTCAAAAATACTGTGGGAAGAGGAGAAAATGCTGATAACCAGTTTAACCTCTACCACACGATCCCAAGTTTTAACGACACTGAGGAAGAAGCCTGTTGAAAACATTGTTGAATAAGGAGAAAATGCTGGTAACCACCATTTTCTCCTTTTCCCACAAAGTTTTCTACCAAATCAAAGAAAACTTTGTGGGAAAAGCCACTATGAAATTATTGTCTGCAACTGCTTTCAATTTCCATAGGTCTAAAATTTTGCCGTGTAGCAAAGGGTTAAAAAGTGCTGTTAAAGTTTCAGCTTTACATTCACATTTACTCAATCATCTGCACATGCATGCAATTTGGACACATCCAAAATTTTGTAATTTAGCAGAGCAACCTAATAACAAATTTATCAATGCTTATCTCTAAACATCCAGAGTTATTTTCAATCCCTCCCACCCTCAGTCTCAGATCTATGTAGTGAACATGTCAAGGCCAATTAGATGTAATATAAAAGAATTTGGGCACCCTGTACCACTCAATCCCTACTTTTAACAACACTGAGGAAGTAGGCTTTTGAACACAGTGTCTGTGAAAAGAGAAAGTGCTGGTAACCAGTATTTTCTCTTTTTTCCACAATGTTTTCTACATTTCAAAATAGAAAATTCATGTTTAGAATAACAATTAATTTCTTGTCTGCAAATAGTTTAATTGAGAAAAGGCTAGGATTTTGTTGTTTGGGTTAGAATTAACTCTTTACCTAAGGCTAAACATTCAGACTCATCCAAATTGAGAGCATAGGGAACAACAAATTACTATTATATGTGGCTCAAATGTTGGAAACTGCCTTAGAAAGCATACTAATCAATGGGGGAAAAGGAAAAACACTGATTATCAGTATTTTCTCCTTTTGAGATATTTTCTGCAAAAAGTCATTTTCCTAAATGCTGTTAAAACACAGGATTGTATGTCAAAGAGAGAATTCTCTCTTTATCTACTCATTCCAAATTTTCTGACATCTACAGGTCAAAAAATAAATAAAAGTAAAGGCAGAGAGGTCGTTATTCCCATCTATCAAAAAAGATGAGCAATAATTTCTTAAGCAATAATTTCTTTAGGCAATGACCAAAGTCATATTTCACATAAAACTTTGTTTTATAAAGTGTAGATCAAAATCAGACCCCAAAAATGATCTATACTTTCCAATTAGTGACAAGCTATGCACAACAAAACATCCTTCATTTAACAGTATGAGTTTTTCTTTTCAATTTTGTTCATTAAACCCTTTACCACATAATCCAGTGTTTTAATGACCCCAAGGTAGAAAGCTTTTGAAAACATTGTGGGAAGAGGAGAAAATGCTGGTTACCAGCACTTTCTCATTTTCCTGCAATCCTTTCTTCCCTTTTCAAAACAAATTTAACATTTCGAGCCACATTTAATTTGATGTCTGCAAATGGTTTCAGTTTATTACCGGTAAGTCTACAATTTTGCTAAAGAGCAAATATCACAAGCTATAGACAAACTTACATAAAGTATACTTTTAACTCTTGCAGAAGAATGACTTTCAAATCTCTTTTTGCTACACTGTTTTTACAAATTTTATATCTTATTTCACACTGATTTTCCATAATGTAAGTGAACCCTATTCTCCCAAGAAAATGGAAATGTATTTCTTATAGTAACATTCCATAGTCATATTATTATTTCCCTTTTTTTTTGCAACTGAGAAATCATAGAAGGTCTGACATTTTAGCGCTGAGATCATACAGAACTTTCTGTGCGGACTGATCTTGATCTGCACTGTCTGCAAGTGAGAGTTGAGTCAAGTTTAGCGGCTTAACTTATTTACCAGAAAACAAAATTTTAGACAAGTCCAAATTTAAAGCACTTGCCAACAAGAAATTAGATAAGTCTCCGAATTCTTATACCTTAGAATGAATGTTGTTTTATGGCGTATCGACAACTTTGGTGATTTGGCACACTTATACCTTAGAGCACCTATGAAAGAGACCAAAATAAATGCAATGCCAAGGTCGATTTTGTCTACACATTTGTAGTCTGATCTTGATCTACACGGGCCACAAAAGCAACTTTAGATGTAAAATAACTTTGAGGGTTAAGACTTGTTTTGGTTAGAAATCACTGTTGGAAAAGGAGTAAATACTGTATACTAGCATTTTCTTCTATTCCCACAATGTTTTCAAATGTCTTCTTCTTCAGAGTTGTTAAAACTAGGGACCGTTTGGTAAAGGGTTACAAAGTTAAAGGTTAATTTGAATTGCATGATTTAGCAAATAAGGTCAGAAAAAACTCAGTAAGGGGTAATATAGTTTAATGAGAAGTGAAGAGGTTTTCCATCAAGTTCTTCAAACTACCCCACAGGTAATTCAAGTGTTTTCCCCAACCTTTGTCCTATAAATCTTTCCCTTAACCCTTTACCACACAATGACGCCTTTTGACGCCCCTAAAAAAGAGGCCTTTTGAAAACATTGTGGAAAAAGGAGAAAATGCTGGTAACCAGCATTTTCTCCTTTTGCCACAAAGTTTTCTAACCTATCAAAGAAAAGTTGCGTCATTTGAGCCACTATGAAATTGTCGTCTGCAAATGCTTTCAATTTGGATAGGTCTAAAATTTTGCCGTGTGGTAAAGGGTTAAAGCCAAAACAACAGCTGCCATAACATGGCAGTAAGTGAGGATCAAGATCAAACTGCAGAGAGCATGCAGTCTGGACATGGATCTCAAGTGTTTAATATTTTGCAAGATCACTGTTAACTCTTTTCCACACAACAGTTTTAGATTTTGTCCACATTGAAAGTATTTGCATACAACCCAGTATTTTCTTCTTTTCCCATCATGTTTTTAAAAGTTATCATTTACAGGTTAAAGTGCATTAACCCTTTACCACACAATGACGCCTTTTAACGCCCCTGAAGGAAAGGCCTTTTGAAAACATTGTGGGAAAAGGAGAAAATGCTGGTAACCAGCATTTTCTCCTTTTCCCACAAAGTTTTCTACCCTATCAAAGAAAAGTTGCGTCATTTGAGCCACTATGAAATTGTCATCTGCAAATGCTTTCAATTTGGATAGGTCTTAAATTTTGCCGTGTGGTAAAGGGTTAATTAGGTTGTTCTGATAAACCAAAAGTATTTTATCAGAAATTTCAGCAAACTTTTTAACCTTTACTATGTATTAACGAGGATGCTTGAAATCCATTGAAAAAACACCAATAGTTGCCTTGTCACTGAACTAGAAAAAATTTTACCCTTTGTCATACAATCCCAAGTTTTAACAACTATGGAAAAGTAGACTTTTGAAAACATTGTGGGAAAAAGAGAACCAGACTTTCTCCTTTTTCCAACAATGTTTTCTAACCTTTCAGAACGAATTTAAACATTTGAGCCACCTTTCACATGTCGTCTGTAAATGCTTTCAATTTGGACCTGTCTTATATGTCCTTGTTTGGAAAGGAGTCAAAGGGCCATTACTCCTCCAATGGCCAACCAGTTGTGATGAAAATTGAAGGTGCACAAGTTGCCATGGTCAGAAAGCTTTCATTAGAAGACAACTGCAGGTGGAGCAGAGGACATGAAAATGTATTCATGTCTGGACAGAAAACTGATTCTAGTGTACGTCTGCCCCCATCAACTTAAACTTAAGTGTGAGGGGTGCATTAAATTTGAAGTGGACAACTTGAGACAACACTTGTATTCATGTATTTCAACATCATTTCAGTCATATCACAGCTCACTTATTCATGCCTTTTGTGAGTCTCACTTGGCTTGGATTACTTCGTATCGAGCATATTCTCCTTTCCCAACAATGCTTTCCTTTCTTTCAAACTCAAATTCTATCATTTGAGTAACATTTGATTATTAGTCTGCAAAAGCTTTCAATTAATAGTCTTAAAATTTGTCCTTAGGCAACTAGCTAAGCCACTTTTAGTTTGTTGTTTGCAAATATTGCTTTTGTATGAGTTCTAAAACTCTGTCTGTCTGGTAGAGAGCTTAATTTGGCAATTACTTTTTGTTTCATATCATTCCAGGTAAAACAAAAACAGTTGGAAAAAAAAAAAGACCTATTAAGATACAAGGCTTTCCACAGTTTGTAAGGAATTTTTCCACCAGGCCTACATTTTCCAGAAACCAGAAGAGTATATTTAGTTTAACCAGGACTGACCAAACCCCAAACATCAGTCAACAAGTCAATAACAATGATGCCTACAACTGAGCTGGAACATGCCAGATCTTGTTGAAAAACACCTACGGTAAAAACTGTAATGTTTTCTGGTAATTCAAAAACTCATGCCTGTGCTTTACCCTTCTCTCCACACCTAGTGAGGAATTGTGGATTATCACAATAAATATATTTAACCATACTATAGCTAAATAAAACAAAAGCACCACATGTGGGTGGCAATGCTCAGCTGTGAGTGCTTGATTTTCTGTGAAAATTTTAAATCAAAACAGGAGCATAACGGTGTCAAAATTATTTTGATAGTTACAATGTCTCTGTTTTATGAGCTCCTCATTTGATTGATAACAACTTGTCCAATTTTGAAGTCAATATCTTCAGTAGTTACAGAGATATTATGAAATGTCAAAGTTTTTGCATCACAACGACACAGATGACTACGCCAGGGCTATGACAATAACTCATTTGTTTCTTATTTGAAAAACAGCTGAACTAATAAAAACATTTTTCATTCACTGGAAACTAAAAACAATGAATTACAGCACTTTCAAGCAAACGTTTTTCCACCATGGTATTCTAACTCCTTGTCCTCATGGCCAACATGAAAAACAAGATAAAAGTCGGACAGTTTACATTCATTCAGAACTGCAACAATTTTCTGACAATAAGTTACAAATCCTAAGTCTACCATATGGAAAATAGCTATTTATTGTACATTAACCCTCCACCAAAAATCCCCGTTTTTTATGACCCTAGGAAAGGCTTTTGAAAACACTGTTGGAAAAGAAAATGCTGGTAACCAGCATTTTTTTCCTTTTCCCACAATTTTTTCTACTCTATCAGAGACCTTAAGCTACTGTGTACCAATTTGGAATTGTCATCTGTAGGTACTTTGAATCTGAAAGAGTCTAAAATTTGTCAATTAGGATAGGGTTAAGCAAAAAGAAGTAACATATTCCAATCACTCTCAATGACTGATTCCTGGAGACCTCACCAGCTGCACTCCACCCAAGAGCCTGTGTACCAGTATGGTAAAAGCGATAACTTCTGTAATAAGAATCTCAGCCCTTTGCCTGCCAAACAACTCCCATTCTCTCAGTGATTTTCATATCAGTCTGTGCCAATGAAAGGTCTCAATCTTATACATTTTAAAACAATAAAGAAAAACATTTAAATATGCTGCTGCAAGACCACCAATACAGTGTTTGCTAAAAAAAAAACGGGTGAAAAACAAGTACAACTCTTTACCACTAGACAGAGTTTTAGACTTATCCATTGATGCAGATGACAAAGTAAATGTGCCCAAAACAATGATTCCTATCTTTGAAAGGAAATAAAACAATGTGGAAAAAGAAGAATATGCTGATTACTAGCATTTTTTTCCTTTTCCAACAATATTTTCAACAGATATCTGTGTAAGGGGCACTAAAATTGGAGACTGTTTGGTAAAGGGTTGACTCAGTTTGATATTGTTTTGGAATATCTGATACATTTTCCGATAATGTCATATTTCAGAATCATAAAAATGTTCTTTTAGCCTTTTTTTTTCTTTCACTAGTTATGTAAACGGAAAACTGAGAATAGTAGAAACAGATAACAGTGTAAAGGTTCCAGTAACACTGAGAATCAAATGCTTCACCTCAGACATTATGATTCCAAGAACACCAGAATCAAGTGGGACCACCATAACCCAATCATAAAACAGCACCATACTTTTTTTTAATAATTTCCCTCTTTATCATATCACCGGCTTTAACAAAAACCTTAAGATGATGAGCACTAATTGTAAAGCATCCTTCTAAATATCAATTAAACAAATAAGCTATAGATGTCAGACAGAAAAACAGAGAAAGAAAAAAAAAAACTGCAGTGTTATCATGGCTTGAATTTCTTACCCTTGAAAATCTGCCTATTTTGATAATGATAATATTTGAAGACATATTCTCCATATCTTTCTGCTTAGCAATGGCTTTTGCTTGCTATTTCTCTTCAGCAATGGCTTGTTTGTCTACAATACTTTTGCCAAACAAGAGGGCCATGATGGGCCTGTATCACTCCACTGGCTAACAAGTACAAACCATATATACCAAACATTACAATTCTAGGTTTAATGTTTCCAGATAAGCTAACTTATAATGTTCTCTCTATCAAAACCCATGCGAAAGTTTTGACCCAATGGCACAGCCATTTTTTACCACAGAGCAATAATTACTTGAATCCTGGTAGAGATCCACAAAAGAAAGCCACATACCAAATAATACAGGTCTAGGTTATATGGTTATAAACAAGAAGATTTTCAAAGTTTCCTCATTATAAAGCCCTTGTAAAACATGAGACCAATGAGGCAAAGCTAATTTTAATCATAGGGCTAAATTTTGAACACATTCAAGTGGTCAACAAGATGAAGCTATGTACCAAAATTGGTAGTCCTATGATTTATGGCAAGGAGCATAAAAGATTTATAGAATTTTCACTATAAAAGTACATGTTGAATTTATGACCCATGGATTGGGAACAATTTTGACACCAGGGCTTTTATTTGAAAAATTTCTACAATTTGAACTATCTTGGTAGAGGCCCACTAGATAAAGCTACATACAAAATTTGGTAGCCCTCGACCTTATGGTTAGGAACAAGAAGATTTTTAAAGTTTTCACTATATAAGCCATTGTAAAACTTGTAACCCCTGGGACAGGGCCAATTTTGGCCTCAGGATTAATATTGGAAGACTCTTGGTAAAGGTAAATTAGATGAAGGTACATGCCAAATTTGGTAGCCCTAGGCCTTACTGTATAGAACCAGAAGAGTTCTTAAAGTTTTCACGATACATGTATTAGCCCACGTAAAACTTGTGACCCATGGGGCACAGTCAATTTTGACCCCAGGGCTATAATTTGATGACTCTTTACAGAGGTCGATTAGATGAAGCTATATGCCAAATTTGATTACCCCAGGCCTTCTGGCTTGGGACAAGAAGATCTTCAAATATTCTTTATACTTTTCATTTTTGTTGACAAGGCAACCAGAGTTTTAGCAGGAATTCAATCCTTTCCAAAATTTTTGAAGAGGACCATGACAGGATTATTTCTTTGAAGTTTCCTCAAAATTGGACAGGTAGTTTCAGAGAAGAAGATGTTTGAAATAAAAGTTAAAGCAGGATGGATGCACGACTGACACATGAGCATGACAAAAGCTTGCCTTTGGCCTGTTTGTTAGCTGTAGTGATATCAAATTGTTGTATTTGTACAGTAATTGTTTAAATTTTCCTCAAGTATGGATGCTTTTCCAGACTGTGTGGATTCAATTAGATTGCTTTGCCCTGAGATAATCCACCAATTCCGTCTTTTAGCCACCCTGAAGACGCAGTGCTTTGTCACACATTCACGTCAAAATAATCATGTATTTTTGGCTGTTCTTCCCTCCCTATATGAGAAGGTCAATTTTATTAAATAAGTGCTCGGAGGTTTTCAAGTTGACGGCAGCATATAATATGGTGAAATACTTATATTTCCCTTTCCATTTACAAAGGACTCTCTTTTTTTCCCTCATTTAGAAGCTAAATGTGCCAAAACCAACACCTTGAAGCAAAAAGAATCTGGAGACATTAGTCAGCCCTTTACCATGCAATACCATGTTTTCTCCCACCTCAAAAAAGTGCCTCTTAAAAACATTGTTGGAAAATGAAAAAATGCTGGTAACCAGCATTTTCTTCTGTTCGCACAATGTTTTCTTTATTTTAAAGCACATGTTCAATCACTTGAGCCACATTCAGTTTGTTGTCTGCAGTTGTTTTCAATTTGGCCCAAGACTAACATTTTATGTGTTCTGATAAAGGTTCAAGTAAGAATAATATCCAATAAAACCCTGGTCCATTTTTCCTTTTTGCTAAATCACAATTTAATGGCCTGATGTATAGGGAGATGATGGGGATAATAGATGTTTAATGATTATTTATACTGTACCCTGGCTTTGGTGGGATTAGTCCATTTGTGGCAGACGTCAAGATGTCTACACATACGAGAAGTGTGAATAATGTAACAAATCATGCAAAATGAAGAAAACAGAAGTATAACTACAAAATAAATATCGTTTCTCCTTCTGCAGCAAACCTGGTTGTTCCATACTTGAAAATATCTCCCCATGAAAGCACAGAAAAGAAGAGCAATGCATGCAGGTGCAATTGTTCAGTTGCACGTGCTTTCTCCATGAAAATTCTAAGTCAAAAAGGGGGCATAACTTTGTTGAAAATACTTTGATAGTTACCTGGCCTTATGGTATGGGTTACCCTTTTGATAGGCACCTTGAAGTAAGTATCTTCAGCGACAAAACGGATATCAGAAAAGGTCAAGTCTTTTGCAGAACAATGACAACAGGGCTTTGAAAATACCTGGATGTTTTCTTTAAATACATTTTCTTAACATGAAGATGTAGCTAATGAGATAGTTGAAAAAATTCCCAATTTCTGCATTTGCAATTTGCATTCTTAGCAGAAAGATTTAAATAATCCCAGTATCATAAGATACATTCGTGAGAAGAGACAAAGTACTCACTGAGCAGTTATCAAAGTTGATGCCATCTGTAACTTGAACAGTCAGATTATAAAAGCTTTTCTTTGCCCAGTCCAGTTGTCTTGATACCATCAGATTTCCAGCACTCAGTCCAACATAGAACTGGTTGTCAGGGTCACCCTCTGTAAAACAAGAAATCAAAAACATCTTTAACTCTTTTCATACCATAGACAATACCAGCAGCTTCTGTGGACAGCATAGATCAAGATCAGACTGCACAGAACGTACAGTCTGATCTTTGATCTACACTGCTATATTCTAGTTTATGACAGAACTTTCTCTTGATCTTGCAGAGGATATGTATTTTTAGCCCTTGAGAAAATGCAGTTTATTCATTCAGTACAGAAAGAGTTAACCCACTGAGTTATCAGAAACCATACCTATATGACCCATGCACTGTGAAAAGGAGGGTTAATATAATTATATTCAAAAAGTATTGACCCATGTCTGCCTACTCAGTCCACACAGGCTGACATGAGACAAAACTTTGCTATGTGGAAATTTTCTGCATTGTCAAAAGACCATTCTACCTCATTATCCCTTTTCCACAACATTTTAGCCTTACCCACATTGAAAGCATTAAGCAAGCAACAAATTAAATGTTAATTAAATATAATAAAATGTCATTTAAGGGTTAGAAAAAATAGCGGGAAAAGGAGAAAATGCTGGTTACCAGCATTTTCTCCTTTTTCCCCCAGTGTTTTCTAAAGGCCTCTCCCTCAGGGTCGTTAAAAGTCAGAATTGTGTGGTAAAGGGTTATTCAGTCTGTTGTTACCCAAAATGAATTTTATGAATCTGTAATTCAATGATCACTTGCTGGATATCAAGCATCATTGAATTGCACGAAACACTCTTTGGCAGAGCATGGCTGGTACAAAATCTTTAGTAAACTAGAGACAAATTATGTTACTTTTGTAGATTATACCCCGGCCAGGTGGCTCAGTGGTAAGCCTATATGACTCGTGACCTGGAGGTGGGGGGGTTCGATACCCGGTCAGGGCAAACTTTCTTTCCAGTGATTTTTCGCCTCTCACCGCTGATGCATGTGAGAAAAGTAGTTAATGGCTTTGAAAAGAAATTTGTGGCTGGACTGGTGTGAGAAAGCCAGGAAACACATGGGTGTGTCACTGACTGCCATGATATGACAGAAGCTGTTAAAATGGCATTAAACTCCAACACAAATCAAACATGTAGATTATAATTTACCCAAGATTAGGCTCCGCAGAACTTGCACAGAATGCCCCCCCCCTTCTAACTAAACAAGTCAAAATCAGACGACAAAATTTCAGTCTTGTCCAAAATGAAAGCATTTGCAGACGACAATTTCAATGTGGTTAACATGGCGCAATTTTTTTTTTTAAAAGGTTGAAAACATTGTGGGAAAAGGAGAAAATGTTGGTTACCAGCATTTTCTCCCTTTCCAATAATGTTTTCGAAAGGCTCCTTTCCCAGGGTCGTTAAAAGTCGGCATTGTGTGGTAAAGGGTTAACTCTTTATAAGACAGCAAAACTTAAAATTTGTCAGTATTGAGCGCAGTTGCAGACAACAAAACAAAACAAATTTCCGTAATTGATGGGATAAGTCTTAAAAACGGAAGAAAACATGGTGGGAAAGAGAAAACAATATTTGTTATCAGCATTTTCTCCTTCTCCCACCATGTTTTCAAAGCCTCCTTTCATACGGTCATAAAAGCAGGTGAATGCTTGGAAAAGGCTTCACTCTTTATCAAACAATAAAATCTGAAACTTGTCCAAATTGAAATCATTTGCAGACAACAAATCAAATGTTTCACACAAACTGAAATTTGTCCTTGGAATGGTAGGAAAATACTGGGAAAAGGAGAAAGTACTGGTCACTAGCATACTATTCTATGGGACACAAAGAGGGAATATTATGAAACTTTGAGAAAGACAAATTACTGTTTTTGAATTGCATTGAAAACAGTGTGAGAAAAAAGAAGCAAGAGCTCAAAGCAAGCAACTACTTCTTTTCCCACAATGGTTGTCAAAAGTAATATTGGTAATATCAAGGTAATGGGTTTAAACCATAAAAACCTAGTCAATAAATTTACCATGAAAATCTTTGATGCTAAAAGAGGTTTAGAATCTCAATCATGCAGGCAGCCTGCCAGGTTCTCTATCAATCTGTGCTAATTCTCTCTCTTTAAATGATAATTTATCACAAGTTTACATGATCTCTATCAGAAAACCATTATTCTATGTATTACAGAGTTTTCAAATTTATGTCAAATAACCATCAAGACAGATGAATGGACTGATCGTTGGGGGGGATGGGGGGGGGGGGGGGGGGGGAGAGAAAGAAAGCACAAGACCTGAAGAGCCACAGGGGGGTGGGGGGGAGGGGAAGAGGAGAGAAAGAAAGATCAGCAACAGACAGAGGGAGACAGAAACGGACAGAAAAGACAAAAAAAAGGAAAGTTGTTTGTCATCAGAAGGTTATATACTGATAACCACAGAGCACACAACTGAGTGTTTTAATGACCCTGAAGAAAAAGGCTTTCAAAAAATTTGTGGTGACCATCTTTTCCTCCTTTTCCTACTGTGTTTTCTACCTCATCATCTAAATCACATCATTTGAGTAATATTTGTCTTCAGCAAATGCTTTCAATTTAGATAAAAAATTTAGCCTTACATGTTCTCCACTGGTTAAGAACAAACCTTTAACAACTACAGTTGCCTTTGTGGCCTGTGTAGATCAAGATCAGACTGCAAAAAATGTCATTTACACCGTCCACCTTACTCAAAACTACAGACAAAAGCATTTACTTAGGAATTTCACTTTTTCGGGTCCTACTTCTAAGACTAATAAAATCACTAGGTTTTATTAATCCACACAATCCCTAGTTTTAACAGCTCTGTACAAGAATGCTTTCTAAAGGATTGTTGAAGAAGGAGGATATGCTAGTAACCAGCATTTCCCTCTCTCCCACAATGTTTTCTACCCTGATATTTTGAATTTGAATGTGTCTTATATTTTGTTTTGCGGCAAAGTGTGTAACTCTTTCCATACCACAGACATCACCAGAAGCTTTTGTGGACAGTGAAGATCAAGATCAGGCTGCACAGAACGTGCAGTCTGATCTCTGATCTTCACTGTCCACTGCTATATTCTAAATTATTACCGAACTGTCTCTTGATCTTGCAGAGGAAATGTATTTTTAGCCTTTGAGAAAATGCTGTTTATTTATTCAGTAGTGAAAAAGTTAAGCATGCTAAGGGTCTGAACAAATATTTATATAGGAATACATTTAATAATTCCACATGGTGTGTCCAGTTAATTAAAAGGTAATCTGCTGTAGATCATCAGGGCTTATGTTTTAAGGCCGTAAGTCTTATATGAAGCCACTCGTGTACACATCCATTTTACCTTTGCCCCAAATTAACCTCTGAAAACATTGTGGCAGAAAAAATCTTGCTAATTTATGATGTATACAAGTCTAAAGACTTATATGCTAAGGTTTATTCTTTAACAAACAACAAAATTCTACACTCATCCAAATTGAAATCATAAGCAAGTGACAAATCAAATGTGACTCAAATGATAGAGTCATCTTTGAAAAGGTAGAAAACATTGAAGGAAAAGGTTAGAATGCTGGTCACCCGCATTTTCACCTTTTCAACAAGTATTCTGTCCTTTTCTTTCAATGTTTTCAAAGGTCTTTTCTCAAAAAACCTAAAACTTGGGATAATTTGGTACAGAGTTTAGTCTTCCACAGCCAATGGCAACATAAAAATTACTATTGCGTGCAACAATGATCAAGATCAAATGGCATAGAAGATACGGGCTGATCTTTGGTCTACACTATCTGCTATCCTTGCCAACTTATGACCTAAATTGCAGCAGAGTTCTACTTCTGAACCTTGTAAAAAGTTTAATTTATTCCATGAAAAAATCAAGCCACCATTGATGTCATTTATGCAGCATGATCATAGATTGTTTCTAGAGACCTTCAGCTTACAGATTATTTTCAGGTTTTATGTATTTTAACCCTTTGGCTGCTAAGCTCGACTCACTGACCTTTTGTGGACAGTGTAGATCAAGATCAGACTGCACAGAACATGCAATCTGATCTTGAATCTACACTGTCCGATTAGGAGATCTATTTCCCGAAAGCATAAGTTCAAAATAGTAAATAGTATTAATCAAGTTTTTACTTTCGACTTGAAAGTTTCATTTAACTTATTTAGCTGGAAAAGGATTAACTCCATAAACTCTGCACTATTTTTTTTAATATCTCTTTTTTAGTAGTACTTTAACCCTTGGTCAAATGACAAAAATCTAGACTTGCCCACATTGAAATCATTTGCATACAACAAAATAAATGTGACTCAAAAAGGGAAATTTGTTTTTTGAACAGTAGTAATTATTGTGGGAATAAAAGAAAAGGCTGGTTGCCACTGAATATGGCCTGCAACATGCGAAAAGGGGCATTCACACATTTGCGTAAAGTGTCGTCTCGGATTTAAGCCTTCACAGTCCGCACAGGCTAATCCAAAACGACACTTTCCGTTTTTATGTAATTTTCTGTTTTGCGAAAGTCTACTGTGGCAAAAAATCTAATGTAGTCGTAAAGTGCCGTCTCGGATCAGCCTGCGCGGACTGTGCAGGCTGATCCGAGACGGCACTTCATGCAAATGTCTGAATGCCTCTTTTCGTGTGTTGCAAGCCATATGTCATCTGCAATCTTTTTCAATTTGATCGAGTCTAAAATTTTGTTGTTTAACCCTTATCCTGCTAAATAAATTAAGAGAAACTCTTCAGCCTATAGTAAAAAACCAAGATTTTGCTTTTTCAAACGTATTTTTTGCAGAAAAATATCTTCTAATCGGACAGTGTAGATTGAAGATCAGACTCCAGCAGAATGTGCACTCTGATCTTGATCCACACTGTCCACAAAAGGTCAGTGAGTTGCACTTACCAGCATAAGGATAAATGGTAAAGGCTTTCAAGGCTAGGTTATGAAAGCTCTTCAATGGCTGCAAGCCATAGCAGACAATGATGTCAGCATTTTTGGAAAAAGTTTATCATATCTGCCATAAAAGGATTCAAAACGACAATAAATTATATTATATCAGAAACAGTGGAAGAGATAATCTATTCCAATGTATTTACCAAACAGTCTAATTTATATAAATAATGTTAGACAAAATTGGGCCTCATCAAAGTCTGCCATCTGGTTTTATTTGATAAACCATTCTGTTTAAACAGAGAATTATTGATGTAGGTTGACAGGCAAAAAGACATATCATTCTCAATGTCTCAACTCTATACCAAATGACAGAATCTTAATTCCTAGCCTGATGTTCCTGACCTTAGGGATATTTTGCAAAGAGTGTAAAGCAAGATCAGCATGCACATACGTGCAGTCTGATCTTGCTCTACACTCTCCACTGCTCTTTGAGTTGTATTACCTCATGTTAGCCCCATTCAATGTGAAAGCATGTACAACAATTATCTTTTATCATAATCAACTTCTGAGCTACATCAAATTTGTCATCTACAAATGCTTCTGACTTTGGTAAGTCTAAAAATTTTGTCACTTAGCAAAAAAGATAAAGAGGGCAGATGATTGGTGCATGTTTTATTGACAGTTCCTAAGAATGCGGTGTGTGTACATTTTCACCTGTCTGTCTGTCTCTCACACAGTGACAAAGATCTATTACGGCTTAACTCTTTACCAGACAACATCATTTTAGATTGGTCCAAGCTGAAACCAATTTCAGACAACAATTCAAATTTGACTAAAATCATGAAGTTTGTAATTTAAATTGTAAAACATTGAGAGAAAAGAAAAAAATGCTGGTTACATGCATTTTCTCCTCACAGTCGTCAAAACTTTCTTTCTCAGGGTCATGAATACTTTGGTTTGTTTGGTAAGAAGTTAAAAGGTTGATGCACTGCTGCACACCTATCTGAATATAAAACTACATTTTAATGTCTCCTATAGTGATGTAGAAAGTTATATCTCAATCTAGCATTAATTCTTGTAGATGAATGATTTGTAAGCAAAATGCAGTTAGCAATAAACAGAAGACGTTTACAAGCCGCTACTTGTCTTTTTGTCTAAATTTACACCTTCATCATTTTTGATGGCATATAATCAGCTCTAGAAGTGTTTTTACAGGTACAGCTGAATACGCTGAATTTTAATCTACTTCTTGTTACTGATATACGCAAAAGGAGTAATTTGCAATTGGTTGAAAAGTTAAACAAGAGTGCATGTGAGTGCCAACGCTCTGCTGCAGGTGCTTGATTTTCAGTGAAATTCTAAGTCGAAAAAGAGGCATAGCTGTGTCAAAAATACTTTGATATAGTTACCTTTCCTTGTTTCATAAGTACCCTTTTGGATAGTTAACAACTTGTCAAATAAATAAACCAGCAGGGCGATAGCCTAACACACAAGGTTATTACTCAATTGACCAGTGTTTGTTTCATTTTCTTTTACCATTTTCGAATAAAATTTTCAATAATTGCAAATTTTGATGTTGAAATTTGTAGGTATATAAAAAAAGGAATATTGTGCTGTAGTAACTTTCCTAGTGCTTGTATTTGCTTCTCGCTGCATAAGCAAATTTTGACATCTCTCTCAACCTGATGATTCCCATATCAAATTTTCTCATGCAGCTTGAAGCAAATACAATCACCAGGAAAGTTGCAACAACATAATATTCTGCATGTACCATTTTTCAACTATTTACAAGATGATAGCATTTTAGGCCATTCCATATTGAAAGCATAAAATTTTAAAGTGGAAAACTTAACTATGGCTCAAATAATTGGTGTTATTTTCGAAACAGTTGAAAATATTGTAGGTAATGCAGTTGATTTAAGAAGTCATCAAGACAGGTTTAATGGTATTTGGGTTCTCCCAAAAAATACCTTGAAGTTTCTTTACTAATGTCTGTTTGACAAAGTTTTCAATGGAATACTACCGTAGTTTAGACTATCTGATGTACATGTAAATTAACCGTTTTCCAAACGATCCCGTGTTTTCATTATCCTGATAAAGAGATTTTCTGAAAACATTGTGGGAAAAGGAGAAAATGCTGGCAACCAGCATTTTCTCCTTTTCAAACAATGTTTTCTACCCTGTCAAAGAGCCTCAGTTCATTTTTACCACTTTTAGATTTTTAGATTTGTTTCTTGCAGATTCTCTCAATTTTGAAAAGTCTAAAATTTGTCATTTGGGAACCAGGGTTCACGAAAAAATTTGTATGTGAAAATAGGCATGGAACAATTCAGCATTGCAGACAAAGGTATTTTTCATCTTTTTGACTAATTAATTTATATACCTGTAGTTTACTACAGCAGTTAGAAATAAAATGCAACATGCAACATTCTACCTTTTCCTCAATACAGGAACTTTTAACTCTTTACCAAACGACAAAATTTTACGCTGGTCCAAATTGAAAGCATTTGCAGACGACATTTAAATCAGACTGAAAAATTGAAATTTGCCGTGGGAGGGGTAGAAAACATTGTGGGAAAAGGAGAAAATGCTGGTAACCAGCATTTTCTACTTTTCCCACCATGTTTTCAAAAGGCTTCTTTCTCGGGGTCGTTAAAAGTCGGGATTGTGTGGTAAACGGTTAAAGAATCTGCATGTTGTGACCTTTTAGGGGAATTTAAATGCTTCAAGTGGAACATATAGACAGCATGTCTAATATAGCCATTTCTTGTGATCTGCTGATATCAACAGGTGTAAACATTAACTAATTTTAAACTTCTACTAAATACCAGATTTCTTTTCGCAGAAAACAGTAAAATTCAGGAAAGGGTACATCAACAGAAACATAGCCCTGGATCTGCAATAAAATTCTCATGAATTGGTTCATAAAACAGAGTATGATGCTGTAATTCACAGTGCATCTTTGAAATGAAAGAGATAACTTTATCCAGAATTGAAAAAATTTAAACATATCACACCAAGAAGCTTAGTAACTGCTGCTAGAAAATGAGACGATAAACTCATGTGGTGAAAGGTCAAGGTAACCCAACAGATTGGAATCCATCTCTAGTTTTACAAACACTATAATCTATCCAATAATTTTACCATCCCAAGGAAAAAGACTTTCAAAAACTTTGTGTGAAAAGGAGACAATGCTGGTAACAATGCCAGAAACAACGCTAGTGATCAGCATTTCCCGTTTTCCCACAAACTTCTTCATCCTTTCACAGACAGATCAAGCTGAATTACATTTTTTGTGTTGTCAAAATGGGCAAGTCTATAATTTTATTGTCTGTTACAGATTTAATGGCTTAGGTCATCATTGACTGCTAAAAAAAAAATCATGTATAAATTTTGCAATGGTCAGCAACCTAAATTTGGTTGGCTTAACTCTTTACCACACAACCCAGAGTTTTAACAACCCTGAGAGAGAAGGCTTTTGAAAATATTGAGGGAAAAGGAGAAAATGCTGGTAACCCAGCATTTTCTCCTTTTCCCACAATGTTTTCTACCCTATCAAATACAAAAATCACCATTTAAGTTACATTTAATTATTTTGTCAAAAGCTTACAATTTCGTCTTTTCCACAATTTTGTCCTTTTGCAAAGAATCAGTGGGTTCTTTTTAAAGTTGATTAATTGATTGATTGATTGTATGGTGTTTAATGCAATTTTCAACATTTTTTCAGTTATATTGCAGCAGTCAGTGCACCTATCCATGCCTTCCTGGATTTTCCTTTACCAGTACTCCACACAATATTCTTTCAAAGCCACTGGCTGCTTTCCCACATAACCATTGTCAAAAAAAATGGTCAGCATTGAGACAGGACTGAATTCTGTTGCAATGACTATTATTAATCATCTGAAAGTAATTGGCCGAGCCAGCAATCGAACCAGTGACTACGTGTTCTCAAGTGCTGTATGCTACCAACTGAGCTACCAGGGATTGGCTATTTTTAGGGAGTTGAGAGAATAATTTCAAATAATAATGTAGTATGAAACAACACACCTCCCCATAAAAAATAGCTTTTCAGTGTTTATTTTCAAAACTTTGCTTGGATTCTTGAACTCTGTTTTTGAAGTTTTAAATTGTTCTAAACTCTTCAGATTATCAAATTACTTAAAGGAAATGTAATGAAACAAAGTTAAAGATTGATACAGTCTGTTTAAATGCCCAATTTGCACCTCGGAATAAGTGCCAAAATACCACCACTAAGTGGGATCACACCATAAATCCTGGCTTTGGCAGGATGTTCATATTGCAATAAAATGAGCTCTAATGACCACCCCAATGGACAATTGATAGACTGGCCCTTTACTTTTTATGACTACTTAACTTTTTATGCCAAAGTTAACCTTTCAAGAAATGTGACTCGGTATATCTCTGACTGTATCCTGGGTGCTTTGTTAGAATCTGACTTTTTATCATCTTCAACAATCTAACATGAAGAGGGAACAACTTAATTCCTTCATGTGTTCTTTTTTAAATGAGAGGTGTTTCTTTGTTGTAACTCTTTAATTTGATTTTCAGTTTATCTATTGTAGTCAGCTACTGCCTATATGGACAATGCCTCAAGAAAGCTGCTACTTATGGGGGATAGTGCAAGATACAAGACAAAACCATCCCAAGTTTAGCCAGGTTGTTTAATGTGCTCAATGTATAACACTATCACATGGAACATAGGTATTTAAAGCCTCATTCAAAAGTAATTTTTTTGTAGGGAATCGATACTATACGAGGGCTGTTCGATATGTAATGTGTATTGTACCACAGCGCGATAACGCTTTCAACGATTTCGTGAATGATGACACGCTTGAATAGCTCTATTCAATACCTTTCCAACGGTATAAACACGAGCCTTTAGCTCCACATAGTTTTAAACTTATAGTCATTTCATTAGAGCTAGTCGTTGACCACTGTTGTAAAAATGGTTGGGAAACGTATTAAGAATATTGAAGAAATTAGAGCTTATATAAAAGTTCGCACAAAACTCGGTCATTCAGCAATGCAGATTTTTACTGAATTGGGGGAAGTTTATGGGTCTGATAAGGTATCTTATGAGACAGTTCGTAGGTGGAGAAAGAAATTTCTGACTGGCACAGAGTCCGTCAAAGATGCAGCAAAATCTGGCCGACCTGTGACTGTAACAGGCAAGGCAAATGTCTCAAAAGTCAGGGAAATAATTGAAAGTGATGGCAGATACACGATTCATGATATTGCCAACGCTGTTGGCATATCGCTATCGCGGGTGCATTTCATTTTGAAGCGTATTTTGAAAGTACGAAAGATTTCTGCCAGATGGATACCGCATATATTGACAGATGACCAAAAACGGGTACGAGTATAAACCGCTAAGCAATAGCTCAAAATGTTTCCCAAATTCAATCAAAGACAATTTGCAAACATTGTTACTGGTGACAAAACATGGGTTCACTATTTCGAACCAGTAAGAAAAATTGGAAACAAAATATGGCTAACTAAACATGGTAGAAGGCCTGTATTTGCCAAAAGAAGCATAAGCACAAAGAAGGTCCTTTATTGCATATTCTTCTTACGTGATGGTATAGCCGTACAAATTCCGGTGCCGAAGGGCAAAATTGTTACAGGTCGGTATTACCGAGATGTTATACTAAAAAAGCTCAAGAAATATTATCTTAAATGACGCCCTGTGTCAGGATTTAGGCATGTTCGTCTACTTCATGATAATGCTCCATCACATACATCTGAGCTTGTGAAGCAATTTTTGAAGTCGGAGAAGGTTACTGTCTTGCCACACCCACCATACTCTCCAGATCTAGCCCCATGCGACTTTTTCCTTTTTCCAAAACTTAAAAAGTTCTTATCTGGTCATCGTTACAAGTCCCGACAAGCCCTTGGCTCAGCCATCAGTCAGTGCCTCAGAGGTCTACCTAAATCAGCGTACCGCGACGCATTTCAGAAATGGATTCAGAGATTGAAATTATGTATTTCAAACCGCGGAGAATATTTTGAAGGGATGTAATGTTTATTTCACTATTTGAGTCAAATGCTTTTGAGATATTGTACAATACACATTACATATCGAACAACCCTCGTATATTAGAGTATTCTGATATTACAATATCCCATGTTTTTCCACTTGAGCTAATCCTGCTGAACGTCAACTCGACTGAACTCTTTGCCAAACAGTGCCGTATTTCCTCAATTTTTTGCCAAACAGAACACTTTTTCCTCAATTTTTTCTATCCTATCAAAACCAAATCCCATTATATGAGCAAAAAAAAATTGTCGTCTGCAAATGCTTTAAATTTGGGCAAGACTAACATTTTTTGTTGTCCGGTAAAGAGTTAAGCTAATGTTCCACTTG
The DNA here is from genome assembly GCA_946811185.2 of Hippopus hippopus. Lineage (NCBI taxonomy): Eukaryota > Metazoa > Mollusca > Bivalvia > Cardiida > Cardiidae > Hippopus > Hippopus hippopus. The sequence goes on from OX328100.1 coordinate 47,222,542, forward strand.
CCAAAAAGCTTCCAAAAACAATGATAGAAAAGTCAGCTGATACTTGTCCTTGTTCCAAACAGAAATAATGATACCCAAAAAAATTACTGGAGTTTGACAAATTGTAACTCACACTCCACCAGAGACCCCCAACCCATCTCATATATACACACCCACTTCCTGTCATTGTGTAACAATAGCATTCACAAGTCGTCATCAAAAAGAAATGAGCCATGCTTTGTGAAAAGGGGGTTTAATGTATCTGCAAAAAGTATATACCCAGGTCAGCCTACCCAGTCCACTTCATTTTCTGCATGTCAAGGGACTAGTATATCTCATGATTCAAAATGAATCCATAATTATGTGACAACATGCTTGGTGTAATGCATCACAGAGATACTTTTAACCCCCTTTTGCTAAAGTATGGTTCCAATGAGCATTAAGCTTGCCTCAATCCTGATTTCCTGTCAGTAGCGAATGAGCAAATCAGAAATATTTCTCTTATAAAATTCATGTACCCCTTTCACAGCGACAATTTAACCTATCCCACAGGTGCTTAGTGTAACACTTACAGCGCTGAATTAATCTATTGGACTACTTCAATTATGAAAAGAATCCGCAATACCGAATTTTCATTGTTGTTATGGCCAGAATATGCAACACAGTAGCGGACAGTGTAGATCCAAGATCAGACTGCACGTTCTGTGCAGTCTGATCTTGATCTATACTGTCCGCAAAAACAACTTAACTCAGTTCCAGCGCTTTATGAGTTAAGAGATGTGATATTTTAACTCTTTACCACACGGCAAAATTTATGACTTGTCCAAATTGAAAGCATTTGCATAAGACAAAGTAAATACCACTCAAGATTAAAATTTGTTTTTCGAAAAGGTAGAAAACATTGTGGGAAAAGGAGAAAATGCTGGTTACCAATATTTTCTCCTTTTCCCACAATCTTTTCAAAAGTCTTATTTCCCAGAGTCATTAAAAATTAGTATTGTGTGGTAAAGAGTTAGGTAAGGTATATGGGAAGGACACACTAACATCTATCTTCATAGGTATACAACCTCACAAACTTAATATAAAATGAGTTAAAGTCATCTGATTGAGTCAACCGGGCCTATAAAATGTTGAACATGAATAAAAAGGAATTCATACTTTGTTTCTTACTTGTTACACAATATCCTGTACCCTATGACTTCAGTTTAAATTCCACCTTTGCAGGCAAATAAGATTATGGATTATCAAGTTTGGCCTGATGTTTATTACACTTGCTGATACATTTACAAACTTTGGTCTTAGGCTGCTGGAAAGATGCATGCAGTGATAGCACTCAAATCTATGAGTGGCCATTTCACATTTTAAGGCTTCAGGACAAACTGACTTCTCATAAACTTATCAACCAAACAATCGTGTGATACAAAAACCGTAAACATGAAGTCTTTTGAAAATATTGTGGGGAAAAGCAGAAAATGTGGATAACAAGCATTTTCGTCTTTTCCTATATTTTCTTTAATCTACCCTTTCAAATTTTAGTCTGAAAAGTTGAACCACTATTGAATATTATGTCATCTCCAAATGCTTTAAATTTGTGTGCATGTGTATATCTATAATTCTGTCCTGTAGTTAAACTTGAGTCAAGCCATCAAGGTTAGCTATAAGGTTGAGGCACATTTATGGAAAGCTTCATGTACTTACCAATAATGGTATAAAACAGATCATCTTCATCATTATCAAAGGCTTGTAATAGCTCTACCATGTGACCAACTCGGTCATCTTCCATGACACGCTTTTCTACTCGATGCATGAAAAATTTTGGTGGATTGGGGGATGACTTCAGTCTTTCTACCACTTCAATGTGAACCCGTACTGTAGATTTACGGGATTTAGGGCTTCCATTGTCAGAGGCTCTCACCTAAAAAGGCAAAATAATTGTCCTTTTTACAAAAATCTGATGTTTTGCTTACAGACATCTGATGTTTCTGCGAAATGAAATCAATCTCACATTGGCTCAATGTCTAACCTTTTTCAACCTGATAGAAAAAATTAATGTTTGAAAAACTTTAAGTCTATATGCCATTATCGCATAGACTGTATTTTTTGGACACAATATTTTTTAAAGAAAGCTGTGTTATCACTATAACTGTAATGTGGAATAGCAAAAAAGAGATGACAAAATGGCAACGATTCCCCAAATGGTATTCATTTGTGATTGATTGGTTGAATAGTGCTTTACTCTGCTTTCAACATTATTTGTCATATCACAGAAACAGCTCTCATATCAATGTATTTCCTGGGTTTCACCAGTACTAGGCTAGAGTTCTGAAGTGTCTTGCCAAAGGACACTCCCACGAAAAATCCAGTGGATGCAGTGAGGCTCACACCCGGGCCTCAAGGTCACGAGTTCTACCCTTTACCAATGAGCTATGCAGGACCCCTATTCATTTGTTACGATATTTTCAATAAGGTAGGGATTACATTGAATTAGAGAAATGTCCAAGTATAATGTCCATAGGTGGAACATACATAGTCCCTTTGAAAATCATTTGAAAATTACACTTAAGTTCATACTTTTTAATATCTTACAAGTACATACTTCTTAATATCTTACAAGTACATACTTCTTAATATCTTACAAGTACATACTTCTTAATATCTTACTCATTTGGAAAATATGCTCTTCTTTCTGCAAATCTAAGGGACAATTGTCCCCTCTTTCCATGAGACTGATCAGAATACTTGAAGGCCTAGGTTCAAAATCCAAACCCTGAACTATAGGAGCACTGAGAACTTTGGAACTTACTATAAAATGGTGGATCTCTCCTTGTCTAAGATCATCTGTTGCATACACAACACCATGTTTTGGGTGGATTCTGAACATTTTCTTGTCGTCTTTGCCGAATTTGATGTCAAAGGTAAGTTCCCCATTGGGGCCCTCATCGTTGTCCCATGCCAGGACTTTGAAGATTTCAATGTCAAGGCCAGTGAACTTGGTCTCTGGGACATACAGACGATACATTCTCTCACTGAAGACAGGTCGGTTATCGTTATCATCCTCAACCTGGACATAAACACGAGTCTGGTAAGTAAGTGTAGGTTCTCCATTATCTGAGACTGTGACCTGAAAAAAAAGAATAAAATTTCTTTAGGGATCTGTGACAATAATTCTATTATGGCACTTAACAATATACCACATGTCAGAATGTTAGAATTGTCCAAAATGAAAGCATTTGCTGACAACAAAATAAATATGACTAGAAAATTGAAATATGATAATGGATGGGTAGAACACAATGTGGGAAAAGAACAAAATGCTGCTTAGCAGCATTTGCTCCTTTTTTCCCTACAATGTTTTCAGCTGTAATCTTTTTTAGACAAATTTCATTGCCATTCAAATATTGATTTTATGTCCTGTAAATACTTGATACATAATTATTTACATAATTAATCAAGTATCTGCCAAATCCCCTGTGGCACTGAAATATGTCATAACTCTAGACATGTTGTGTTAGAAATGTAAAGAGTATTTCTTATGGCTAGACAGTTTTCACACTAACACCTCCTGGTACCCTGTGTTCAGTATTTGTGAGTGAGCAATGAAGACATCCCAAGTATCTTTTTATTACATTTTTACAGCCCTGATTAAGATCTGTACTGTAATAAGTTTGCTAAGAGCAAGATTTTATTGGTTTTACCACATTATAACACTAGGTGACCAATATTGCCCTAAAACATTGTTTACAATTAGTTAGCGGACACCATGACCACTGATTGTCCACCATCATTAAAATGTTTATGATAACTTGGGGAGATCTTATTTCTATAACCATTATGTTCAACCTTTACTATTTCCACAACATTTCAATGTTCATATAGCACACAACTGTGATAACATCACAACAATAAAGACACTGCTCATTTAAGAATTTTTCTAGATATTAAGTTTTAGACTGTCTCTGTAACTTATTATTGTTCTAAAATTTCTTCTTTTACCAATCAAACCCTGAATTCATTTGTTGTCGTTTCCAAGATCTTAACCCTTACAGAGCCTTTCACAGCTATAGTTGCCTTTGTGGCCAAAGTAGATGTAAGATTAGACTGCGCATAATGTTCAATCTTATCTTTTACCTACAACATCCACTTTGCTCAGCTACTCTTGACAAGTGCAGCCTTTAGATTGCAATTACATAGTTTGTATCTTATACTACACTGAAAGTGTCTATCAGGTTTATTCTGCTCTGTAAGGGTTATATCCACTCTGTTCCAGTATTTTAACTCTGTAACTATCAAACAACAAAAATTCGGAAATGCCAAAACTGAAAGCACTTGTTGACGAAACAGTTACTATAATGTGGCTGGAATTTTAAGATTTAGGTATGAGAGAGTAATAAACATTTTGGGAAAAGGAAAAAATGCTGGTGACCAGCATTTTCTCCTTTTTCCGCAATGTTTTCAAAAGCTTTTTTCCTCAAGGTCATTAAATGTCGAGATTGTTGGGTACAGAGTTAGGCCACAGTTTCATCCAAATTGCCTCAAAAATGCATTTTCTCCTGTTCCAATAATATTTTCTAACCTCACAAATAAAATCCCCACCATTTTGACTTTTCCTCTGCAAATAATTTCTGACAACTGTGTAAGGGGTCTGAGATTTTGTCATCTGGTTCAGAGCTAACAGGTCAAGGTCTAGGATAATAAAATCTGGACATCTGACCTTTACAAGTAATGATCAAATTTCTGGTCATCAGCCCTGTCACCCTTACCCTTGCAGTACAGGGTAAGGGGAATTTCAAATAGAACATGCAGTCTGATCTCACTGTCCACTACTAATTGTTTTATAATCCAATAGAAACAACCCTGAAATAGCGACATTATGGGCTGTTTTTCCTGAAAAAAAAAAGGTTAAAATCATTTAGTCAGTGCTCTAAGGGTTCAGAATTAAAGAAATTGGAATGTATGGTATTAAAACTGTTACATGAAAATGAGAGCACTCCAGGTAGTCACCAAAAATCATCAAGGCTATTATTATCACATTGTTAACAACTCTCTTACTTCATATACATATATATTTTTTTTGTGGGAAACTTGTATCAATACAACTTAACCATTACCAAACAATCCCAACTTTTAACAACCCTGAAGAACAAAGCTTTTTAAAAATATACCGTTAGTTGGAATAGGAGAAAATGCTGGTAACCAGTATTTTCTCCTTTCCAAACAATGTTTTACTACCCTTTCAAAGTTCATTATTTGATACATGTTACTTTTAATGGTCTGCAAATGTTTTGAATTTGGACTGCAATAAAAATTTGATGCATGTTGAAGAGAAAACATTGAGGGAAAATGAGAAAATGCTGGTAGCCAGCATTTTCTTTTTTCCCCACAATATTTTCTACCTAATAAAAGAAGAATTGCATCACTTGAGCCACATTGAAATTGTTGCAATTGCCTTCAATTAGGATGGGTCTGAAATTATGTCATGTGGTAAAGGGTTAAAACTGACAAGTTTACATCTGTCTTGTCTTGTAAAGGATTGATATGCTTCTTTTCCCCTGTTCACAGAAGGTAAACTGTATGCTCTAAAACTGTATCAACTAGAGCTGTCACTGAATGTGACTTAATACCCCCGCCAGCGCTTTGACAGAAACAGGCAATTTAACAAAAAATGTTCTAAGTTCAAGGGGAGATTACCCTTGAATCATAGGAAGTAAATGATTGAAAACTGCGTCTTGCACAACTTCAGTATACGATCAATGTATCAACAAACTTTCAATACAATAGCAGCAAAACTGTAGGAGGAGTTCGCGACACAAAATTATTAGTATTTTGTACACAGACAGACACACGGACAGACAGGCTGATTCCAGTATACCCCCGAAAACATTCGTTTTGCGAGGGTATAATGAAGAAAAGGGACCAAGAAGTAGAACAATTAGGCCAAGTTTAACAGAAACTTTTAATGACAGGAAATTCGTATTTTTGCACCCCTGGAATTCACATCTTGTGTTTGAAGTATGAATTTATGAAGGGTGTTAAAATTTCTCTGGATCACAGTTGTAAATCAAAGCGTTGAGAACCCTGAAGTGGTATTTGTCAAGGAAGCCATTGTGTAGAATTGATAATTTGAAAGAAAAAGACAAATATTATTCAAATATTGGCTTGAAAGTCAACCTACTAAGCAAATGAATACCTTTTTTTGGTTGAAGGGAGAGTACTCATGACAAAGTTAGGATTATTTGTGTATTGGTGGTCTCCCTTTGATCATTCAGGAGGAGTCATGAGTAATGTCCCTTGACAGTAGGATGCATGATGGATAGAGAGATAAAAACCATGTGAATATATCGAATAAAATTAAGTTTGTACCTGAAAACTATGATTTTGAAATATCTTTGGCCATCAATATTTAATTCCCAACATTACAATCAATTATTTCGATCTATAAATATTCATGCCCAATCAAATGGAGTAGCGCGCAATCATTGGATGAACAAGCCATGGGACGAATTGGTTTTGGAACGAAAAATGCCAAGGACCAAGTGATCGGTAGACAAATTTTGTATCATTGCGCCAATAGAAGGCTATGAGCGAGTGAAGCTATTTTCAATCAAAAATTAGTATTTCCACGATCGATGGCCTCACCTAGTGTATTTTAACATGCCATTTCCAATTACATATCTGAATGCTACCGAAAAACTCATTTGCCTTAGAAAAATTGAGTTTAATTGGGTTTATTTCCTTCGGCTTTGGACAAAATACGATACATGGTCTTCAAAATTCAATATTGAACTCATAGTGGTATTGTCTTCGACAAATACCACAAAAATAGCATGTGACTTAGAAATGCCTCCAATGTGGAGCTCATTACTGACATGTCTGAATGTAAAGATGTATGTAGTGATACATATTTTATCTTTGAAATAATTCATATTTTCATTCAGCAACTTTTGTAGCCCTAAGTAATACTCTTATAAGCCAGTCGACATTCTATTCCTTGTTTGTTTTCCACTTAACTCTCTACCAAACGACAAAATTTTGGACATGTCCAAACTGAGAGCATTTGCAGACGACAAATTAAGGGTAGATCAAATGATGAAAGTAGTCCTTGACAGGATAGAAAACATTGTGGGAAAAGGAGAAAATGCTGGTTACCAGCATTTTCTCCTTTTCCCACAATGTTTTCAAAAGGCTTCTTTCACAAGGTCGTTAAAAGTCGGGATTGTGTGGTAAAGGGTTAATCATACGAAGAAATGATAATTGTTAAAATAGATGTTTACCATACCAACCACTGTTTTAAAGACCCTTAAGAAAGAGGCCTTTGAAAACATTGTGGGTAAAAGAGAAAATGTAAGCATTTGTAGTAATCAATATTTTTTCCTTCTCCACTTTTTTTCCCAACTTTTCAAAGACAAACGCCATCATTTGTGTCACACTGAAGAGTCATCTGCAACTGTTTTCTATTTTGATAATCTAAAAGGGCTAGGTTCACAAAGGGACATTTTTGGCCCTATAAAGATTTTTGGGAAAATGTGTATTAAGAGAAAGTACAGTGTCTACATGTTATAAAAAACAAGTCAAAACTGACATGGTTTTGTTTTCTGTTACCATGACAACCACAGAACCATAATTATGTAAAATAATTAATTTTTAAGCTTTATTTTATGAAATAAATTTTTTGCTTGTTCTATCACATTTATCAAAAACTGCTTAGTCAGTGGACATTCTATTCCTTGTTGGTTTTCTACTTAAATAATACAAAGACATGAGAATAGTTAAACTAGATGTTTAATCCCTGTTCCATACATTGTTCCATTGTTTTAAAGACCCTTAGGAGAGGCTTTTGAAAACATTGTGGAAAAAAGAGGAAAGTGTAAGCATTTGTAGTAATCAACATTTTTTCCTTCTCCACTTTTTTCCCCAACTTTTCAAAAACAAATGCCATCATTTGTGTCACACTGAAGTGTCATCTGCAGCTGTTTTCTATTTTGACAATTTAAAATTTAGTTATCTGGTAAAGAGTTTATCAAATTTCTTCCACAGTTATAAATGTAAGATCTGTTTGTCATTTGGAACAGATATAAACTACAGCTGTCACTGAATGTGACTTAATACCCCTGCCAGTGCTTTGACAGAAACAGGCAATTATTTGTACACAGACGGACACACGGACTGACACACGGACAGACAGGCTGATTCCAGTATACCCCCGAAAACATTCGTTTTGCGGGGGTATAAAAAGATCTGTTTGTCTCTTGAAACAGATATAAAATTACAAAGACTGAAGGGAGGCATCCAGTCTATTTCAGTGACTATATACAATGACTGTATATCAGCATAATATGACATCATCAGTCAGCTCAGTTGTGAAAACAAGAACTACCATCAGACAGCCCAGCTTGCATGGAAGAGTTCATTGTTCATGGTGACAGTGCTATGAAACAGCAACAGGCTCCCAGCCTAGGACAAAAGACCCAACACCAACTCCGACGCCATGGCTAGTGCAGTAGCTCGCCCTTGACCATTTGCCCACAAGCATCGGCAACCCGAATAAAGCCGGACCTATAATCGCCATCATGAAACTAAATAATGATAAAATCGGTCTGGAAAAAACGGAGCTCTAGAAAAACTAACTTAAAACTTCAGAATCTGTAACCTTGACCTTTAAAACACAGGCATAGCTAGGGTATTGCTCAATGAAAGTTTAGACCTGTATCTGTCATCAAGAAAAATATGATCCATATCATCATAACAGTCTGGAAAACACAAGCTCTTAAAATACTTTAACATAAAACTTTGATGTAAAATATCTATGTCAAAAGCTCTAGTTTGACTTTGTCCAGGTGAGCTAAAAAGGGGGAAGTAATGTGCTATTCAAATTATTCATACAAGACTGATTAGTGTTTACATCTGTATTTGATGACTTAAACAGTACAGGTTTCTGCATTAACCCATTCCCAAACAATTTTAGCAACCATGAGGGAGAAGGCTTTTAAAAAACTGTGGGACTTGCTGGTAATCCTAATTTTCTCCAGCATTTCCTCCTTTCCCACAATGTTTTCTTACCTCTGAATTTACAAATTCAATGATTAAAGCAACATTTAATGAGCTGCTTACAAATGCTTCCAAATGGACAAGTCTAAAATTCTGTCTATGGGCAAAGAATTAAACAGTACAGGATTCTGCGTTAATTAGTCCAATGCCATGCTGGAAACCTTCCTGTCAATCACCGATCTGTATAGTGTAAAGTTTGGTGGCTGGTTAGGGCACTGGTTTGGTTCTGGTTTTTATCGACATGTTACTGTCAGAATATTACTATAGAAAGTGAGCTAAACATGACTTTCCTGTTTTTACAACTTCAGGAAAAGGTATGATTCCTTAGTACAAGCAATAATTTGCTCCTTCTGGCACCCGAGTTATTATTGTAGTGTGCTTGAAATCAAAAGGTCCTTTGTTTGCTGCCCAAGTGCGGCCAATTTATTTCAAATTGCTAATGATAGTAATTGCAATAGCTGAACATTGTTTCAACAATGCTCATGTGAGAAAGCAACCAGTGCCACTTGGAAAGAATTTTGTGCAAAGTACTGGTAAAAGAAAGTCCAAGATAGCATGAATAAGTCCAGTGGCTACAGTTATATAACTGAAATAATGTTGAAAACAATGTTAAACACCGCACAAGCAAACAATCCATTATCAACAAATTCAACAGAAACTCTTTTCCTTGTAGAACACCCTTTTTGAGTGTCTTTGCCTACAGTTTTATGGTATTGAGTACAGGAACACATGACAAAAATTTTAGACTCTTCAAAATTGAAAACATTGGCAAACAAGATAACAGTAACACACAAAAGATGGATTTTTCTTAGCGAGTGTTGAAAACACTGTGGGAAAAGGAGAAAATGCAACTTCCTGGTATGTCTTCCTTTCCCATTATGTTTTCACAAGTCTTCTTCCAAAAAGACAGGTTTACTTGTAAAAGATTAAAACAGATAGCCCAAAGAGGCCAAACTTCACTTTTCTTTTCCCACAAAATGAGAAGCTTTACTTTTTTTTTTCAACTTTTTACCCAGCTGTTTTATCAGATGAATCTGACATATCACCTAACACTGCTGAAAATCACATGCAATGCAGTGCCGGATCCATGTTGCAATTTTACAGGTGGCTTGCTGAATTTCTAGTTCGAGGACTAGTCCTTGAATTGACTGCAGAACTACAATTTAATGTTCATGAACTCATTTCAAAGCCAGCTCTCAAATTTCTTGCAAGGAGAGTTTTCAAACCTGTAACTGTTTGTAAGGTGTTTAATGCTGTTTTTAACATTATTTCAGGTACATCATGGCAGCCAGTGCACCTATCCATGCTATCCAGTGTTTCTTTTACCAGTACTTTGCGCAATAGTCTTTTCAAGCCAGTAGCTGCTTTCCCACATAACCATCACAGAAGCAATTATCAGCGGTGAGAGAGGAATGAATGCTGTCAAAATGACTATCATTAATCAACTCATGAAGAAATTGGTCGAGCTAGGCAAATGAACCAACGACACCCTGGTTGCTAGTCCTGTTTGCTACCAACTGCACTCAGTATCTCGGATGGCAAATCTGTAACAGTTCAACAAAGATCAGACTACTATCATGTTCTTCAAAATTTTAAGACACTTAGTCCAAATGAAACAATATACTGGTTATTTATTTCATGTTTTTTTTTGTTTATCGAGAAATAACGGTGGAATATTGTTCTATAATTCATGGTTATGACAAGTGAAAAGTATCAATTTTATTTTCTCACTCTTCAATTTTAATATTGAAGGCGGAAAAAAAAATGTTCTTACACACTAGTTATCTAGGTAAACAGCACATGTCATTCAACCAGATGGAAATATGATGTAATTTACCCCAAATTTCTCGCGCTTTATGCAATATTGTAATGCGTTATTATGCAGAGGGGGTACCCTAAAACAACAGTACTGGATTTTGATGCAAGTCTCTCTCCCCCCCCCCCCCCCCCCCCTCCCCCCCAAAAAAAAAGGACTAGAAGCATGAAATAAATAAGATTGAAAATTTTATTTCATTGAGTGAACATCATTGGTAATATTTTCACTCATGCCTGCCATGAATGAAAATATTACCAATGATGTTCACTCAATGAAATAAATCTCAATCTTACAATGGAAAAAAAAAAAATCCTCTATATATTTTTTTATCAGTGAAGACTTGTCATAATTATATGACTTTGTACTCAGATGATTTGATATTCCAGTACCTTTGATGATGACTAGATGTTGTTATGTTACAGATATTTAATCATTATAAATCAATTAATGCACAGAAGGACACCTTCCTTTAACACTTTACCAACAATCCTGTGTTTTCACGCCCTTAAGAAAATAGGTTTTGAAAACATTATGGTAAAAGGAGAAAATGCTGGAAACCAGCATTTTCTCCTTGAACCACAATGTTTTCAAGACCCTTTCTACGAAAAATTCTGATCATCTGAGCCGGATTTAATTTGTTGTCTACAAATGTGTCCAATTTGGACAAAGGTAAAAGTTACCAGGTAAGGAGTCAACCAACAGGTGTGCTATATAAATTTGGTCTGGTGATTATTTTTGCCAGGTATTTGTACCTCATTCACACTTCCTTCCTAGAAGATCTCCTAAGTCAAAACTTCACACAAAATCATAAGCTCCGCCTAACTGGGAACATCTGTTGCTATGGACAGTAGCAGAAAAACACTGTCAAGTAATTTATAAACATCATCCAAAACAGGAAAACAGTATAAATAAGAGGATAAACTCATTATGCTGGACAATATCTATCTTTTTTGTGCAGAAGTTTTCTCATGGCATATCTATTATCATGGATGCATTGAAATATGACCATGGTTTTAATGGACAAACATTTTCTGTGTCTCTGACTCAGAAATAGGGAGGCATGTAGCTCAAGAGATGGATTTAAATTTGTCCTTGATAAGGTGGAAAACATTTTGGAAAAAGGAGAAAATATTGGTTACCAGCATTTTCTCCTTTTCCCAAGATGTTTTCAAAAGGCTCTTTCTCAGGGTGGTTAAAACTTGTCATTGGGTGGTAAAGGTTTAAGCAAAATCTGTTGGGAGGTCTGCATCAAACAAACAAGTGATTTCTTTTGCAAACATAAGCTACCAAATATTTAGATGAACAAGGTTCCTATAGCACCACATTATTGAATTCTCTGAGGATTCTAGCCAAATTATTAACAAATCAAGACCAATAGCAACCAGGTTATTGCAAACGAATTGTTTATATAACCATTACACCTCGCAAGATTGTAACCTTCAGTCCTCTTTGAAGGGCATTAACCCATCACCACACAATACAGACTTTTTCCTGACTCCCAGAAAAACGCCTTTTGAAAGATATTGTGAGAAAAGGAGAAAATGCTGGTAATCAGTATTTTCTCCTTTTTCCACAATGTTTACTGTCCTACTGAAACAAATTTCAATTTCTCACATTTATTTTGTCGTCATCAAACACTTTTAATTTGGAAAAGTCTAAATTTTGTTGTTTCATAAAGAGTAATTGAAAAACAAGTGCAGATGGTAAGTCCTATGTGGCTTAAAAAAAAAAAACATTTAGGAGTAAAAACATAAACTTTTGTTGGACAAGAAAAATGCTTGCTACAAGCATTTTCTCCTGCTTTCAAAGGCCTTCTTCCACTGGATCGCTTTGTACAAGTTTAACAGGGAAGCATACAAATCAGACAGTTTATGCTGTTCCAGAAAAGCATGGAAAATATTTATCTGTACTTAGGGTATTATAAAAACTTGTATTTATACAGTAATTGGTTAAAAATTGATAAATCTAGCAAAAAGAACTAGACTGAAAGTCTATCAACCATATCATGATATGCAAGACTTGATTTTGCTATTTGTAGCAATAAAATCAGGCTAAAAAATATCATTGCACCCAGAAGTACTGCTAAACTGTAATAATCGAGGTAATTGGCTCAGACATACTGATTTCTCATCAAAATTTACCTCATAACTTCAACTCTTTAGCACACAATCCTATATTTTAACAACCCTAAAATTGAAAGGTATATATTGTAATGGGAAAAGGAGATTTAAATGGCTTTGACATAAAATACAGATGGGCCTTTTACTTCCTCTACTCCATTTGCCAGGGCTCAGTTTTGAGAAAAAACTTAAGTCTCTTATAATTTTTCTCAAATCTACTTCTAATGAGTTGACACTATGTTTCAGACTCAACTAAGCAAAATAATAAATAACAGACTAAGTCCATTATTTTGTCGAGTTGAGTCTGAAACCTTGTGTGAATTTTGGATTTTATAATATTCCAGAAGTCTGTTAATGTTAGTGAAATGCATCTGGAATAACAAACTCAACTTAAGTCAGAAGGTAAGTCTATTTGCAGATTTGAGCAAAAAAAGAGACTTAAGGTTTTTTGTTAAAATGGGCCCAAATCGAAAAAATATGACTCCTGGTACTTTATACTGACAGCATTTCCAAGCAAACTTAATATGGATTGGATGATGCAATTTGCCTTTTACATGGTTTTAAATTATTGTGGACAAGGAGAAGTGCTGGTTACCAACATTCTATATATAGAGTTTATTTCATCAGCTTGTGGTTAATATGGGGAAATATTTGCCGAAAAAGGGAAAGGTATGCGAAAATAACGAGTGCCGTAAGGCACGTGTTATTTTCGCGGACCTTTCCCTTTTGAGGCAAATATTTCCCCATATTAACCACAAGCTGATAAAATAAATTATATATTATATTTCCTCTGATTATTTTGTCAACGAATGCCACTTTTAAAACTTAAAAACTTAAAAAACTTAAAAAAGTAGTTCCAGATTTTCGGCAGGAGGAAAATATTCACTGTGACGGGGAAATAATTCCACCCAGCTTAAATTACGATATTTCTTTACCCATAACATTTCTAAAAATAGACACATGAAATATAATATACTTATTTAAAAATGCTTTCCACAACCCTTTTGCCTCGTGGATCGTTTGAAAAAGGATTACAAACATGATTTGACCTTTTCACTGATCTGTCTGGCAAGCCCGTAACATGAACCAAATGTTCCTTGTACAACAGGGTCCCTCATTTCTTTACCACATGTCAAAATTTTGGCCTGATTAGTCTGATTTGAAAGCAATTGCAGAAAACAATATAAAAGATGGATCAAAAAGTGAAATTAGTCTCTTGAAGTGCAAAAAACATTGAGGGAAAATGAGAAAATGCCGGTTATCAGCATTTTCTCCTTTTCCAATAATCTTTTCAAAAGCCTTTTCCTTCAGGGTTTTATAACAGAGAATGATTGTTAAAGACTTAATGAGAAGTTATGCTAAATACTCTGCCAAAAATCAGTCTCCAATCAAATAGTTCTACATCAATCTTCGCATCTTCCAAGCTATTTTTTCTCAGTTCATACTAACAAAATTAACCTTCTTATAAACTCTACAGACACCTGGATTCTCCATTATTTTCTGACGATCTGTCAATTCCCTAATCCCAACCATCATTTGCGTACCTAACAACAGAGAAGAATCATTTAACTTGGGATCAGCAAATTTCTTCATACAACTGTTTAATTCTTTACCACACAATTACCATGAGGAAGAAAGCTTTATGAAATGCTTTACAAAAAGAAAGAAAATGCTGCTTCCTTCCCAAACTATTTTATACCCTTTGAAAAGATTAGTTCATTCAAGTTTCATCTCCTCTGAGACTTGTAAAGGCTTTCAATTTAATGACATTGAGTCCAACATTTTGTCATCCCCAGAAGAGTTAAATTTAGGGAAGAACAGAACTCCAGATAGAGGGAGTGATTTTGATTTCAAAATTGAAAATACTAATTATTCTCCAGTAAACCCTATGTTGTGGGTACTCATTAGAATCGTCTCATCCAGATGATTCTAATGAGTACCCACTACATAGGGTTAGAAGAGAAATAATGACTTTAGAATACCATCGCTCCCTCTGGAAGAATGTTAAAGTTACAAATTTTGAAAAAGTTATGGCAAACCCAAATGAATGAAAAGTAAACCTTTAACACTTTATCTGTTTCACTACTGAATAAATAAATTGCATTTTCTTAAAGGCTAAATTACATTTCCTCTGCAAGATTAAGACACAGTTTGGTCATAATCTAGAATATAGCAGTGGACAGTGTAGATCAGAGATCAGACTGCATGTTCTGTGCAGTCTGATCTTGATCCACAGTGTCCACAAAAGCTTCTGCTTTGTCTACATTATGGAAAGAGTTAAGTGTGTCTCACAACTTGTCTTTGATCAAAATCAGATCAAAATCTGACTTCACAAAATGTGGTGATCTATGATCTATACTGTATTAAGTGGAAATGTTTGCAACGTGGAAATTTTTGCGGTTTTGGAAAATTTGCAAACTTTTCTGTTTGCGTATTTTACTATAAGTATACCAACAGGTAACGACTGTTTTGAATTTGCTAACATTTCCGTTTGCAAAAAGTCCGTAATCGTTAATTTGCAAATTTTTTTGACAAGTGTATATAACCACGTATACAGTAATAATTATCCACTTTGCCGAGACATTCTGGACGAGGGCAACCTTATAAATATTTGGACCTTATTTCTAGACTGGAAATGTCTGTTAGTTGTATTTGATGCTCTAAGGCTTAATATTTCTACTGCAACAGTTTATCTGCATTTTATATCAACAACATTGTGACAGGTTATTTTTCACCACACAATTACAAACAGAACTTTTAACTCTTTACCACACAATCCCAAGTTTTAGAGACTCTGAGGAAGAGAACTTTTGAAAACATAGTGGAAAAAGAAGAAAATGCTTGTAACCAGCATTTTCTTCTTTTCCCACAATGTTTTCTACTCTTTAAGAGTCAAGTTTTGTCAAATGAGCCACATTTAATTTGTCGTCTGCAACAGATTTGAATTTGGACGAGTGTAAAATTTTGCAGTTTGCTAAAGAGGTAAGAAAATTAATTCATTCATATGTAAAAGCTTGATTTTTCAAGACCGTTCTCACTCATTCAAACACTATAGATTTCTTTATGAATGAAATTGACATAAACATACATAACATAAAACCAGTATGTTTATATATGTTTCAAAAGTGCATTTACTGGGACTTTCTTTGAAAATAATAAAAAAAATTTAACCCTCCAATGCACAATAGACCTTGTTTCATGATTTTAAGTTAGACTGCTTTTCAAAATATTTGGGAAAAGGAGAAAATGCTAGTCTAGTAGCTGTGTTCAAGATATTGTAAGAAAAAGGCTTTTGAAAATGTTGAGGAAAAAGAGAAAGAAAAATGTTGGTTACTAGCATTTTGCTTAATTTTTCCCACAATATTTTCTATCCTTTCAGAGTTAAAATCTATAATTTGAAACACAGTCCATTGTCTGTAAATGTTTTCAAAATGGATGAGTTTTGTCATGTGGTAGAAAGTTAATGACCAGATGGTTTAACCCTTTACCATACAATCCCAAGTTTTAACGATCCTGACCAAAAAGCCTTTGGAAAACCTTGTAGGAAAAGGAGAAAATGCTGGTAACCAGCATTTTCTCCTTTTCCCGCAATGTTTTTTACCCTTCACAAAAACAAATTCCAATTTTTTGGTCACAGTTATTTTTCGTCTGCAAATGCTTTCAATTTGGACAAGTCTAAAATTATGTTGTTTGGTAAAGAGTTAAGCTTTCAACTACTAATCTGTTTAACAACAATCTCCTGTGGTTACAGGTACCAAGGCATGGTAGGAAATAATCCTAGTAGATCAAAGACTGTTACAGAGCATGGGGTTACACCAACTGTTATTGTTTCCTTACTGAGACCACCTGAGAAAGAAATATTACATATTGCCCTATACTTTTCCTCATGATAATTCTTACATTGAACAACTTTATACCCACATCATGGCCTGCTCTATAGAAAGGGGGTTTAATGCATCTACAAAAAATGTCTACAAAAGGCTAACCTTGGTTGAAACTTTTTGCTATTGGTCAACTTTCTGTATGTCAAAGGACCAGTTTACCTTATGATTCATTAGGTTGTTAGATAAAATTCATTTTATGGATGATTAATTATGTGATGAACTGCTTGTGCAATGCATTGCTAGAGAACCCCTCATGTTTAATTGGACCATTGAATGTTCTTTGAGGAGATTGACTGGACCAAGATCAGGCTGATTTTTTTTCAGTCTGGCCTTGGTATGATCACTTTGATGGCGAATTAATTGTCTCGGCATTAAGCACCTATTTCAACTCTTCACCAGATGATCCCATGTTTTTTGTTGAAGGCCTATGGGAAGAAAGCTTTTGAAGACATTGTGGGAAAAGGAAAAAAAAACTGGTTACAAGATCTATACAATCGAAGATAATCAACCTATCAATTCAGTGACTTAATCCTTAGGCTGCTAAGCGCGACCCAAGGACCTTTAGCAAACAGTGTAGATCAAGATCTGACTACACAGAATGTGCAGTCTGATCCAGGAACTACACTGTCTGATAAGGAGATATCATTCACGAAAACAACTTTGAAATGGCAATATTTGGGTTCTTACTATTGAATTGAAAAATTCATTTTAGTTATCTACCAGGATAAGGGTTAATATTTGTCTTCAAATGCTTTCAGTATAGACATCTCTGTAAATGAGCCATGCTCTGTGAAAAGGGGGCTAATGCATCTGCAAAAAGCATCGACCCAGGTCAGCCTGCGCAATCCACGCAGGCTGACCTCAGGGCCGAAACTTTTTGCTATTGGTCAATTTTCTGTATGTCAAAAGACCAGTGTACCTCATGGTATAGTGGGTTGTTTAAAAAAGTGACTATTATGGGTCCATAATCATGTGATGACTTGCCCAGTATCATGTATTACGGAGATGCATTCAGCCCCCTTTTACCAGAGCGTGGCTCAAATGTTTTCTATTAACTCTTTACCAAACAATCCCGGGTATTCAGCATTTTCTCCTTTACCCACAATGTTTTCCATCCTTCCCAGAACAAATTTTAATTTTTGAGTCACATTAATTTTGTCGTCTGCTAAAGCTTTCAATTTGGACCAGTGTTAAATTTTGTCGTTTGGTAAAGTTAAAGAGCTCAATCAGTAGGAAAATGAACCAAACATCTGATTATTTCAGTTCAGCAGGATAAAGCTTACAAGCTTTAAAGCATACCAAGTTCTTAATTAAGTCAGTATGAACAACATTATTTTCTGGTTGCCACAACATTTTATAATGCCAATTTTAATATCCCAAATTGTATCTTTTTTTTCATATTCTTTTATTCATGTTTCTGTTTGTACACATTTAGCTTGAAACTTGTATAGACATGAATACATGTTCTTACACCTGCAGGTAGTGCAAAATGTTTATGAACCAAGGGTGTATCAGACTGATAAAATATTTATCAATGAATTTGTCCATTACATTCTTTCAATATGTTCCCATGTAAATACTGAATGAAATATTATTATAAATCATGAATGGTTTTCCAGGTGTTATCTGCCCTTTCTCAACTTTATGTCTATTGTTAAGCTTATGTATACCCAAGTCTGTTTGAAGTTTTCATTGAAGCTTATCCCTTTTTCCAAAACATACAGGAGATAGGGGAGGGGCATATTAAGGTTGAAAAAGAATGTTTTTCTGTTATCATAAGCAACAACATAATTGTCAAGTCTTCTGTCAACATGTAAAGCACTGGGTATGGCATCTGTCTTACCATTTTGTTTGTTGTTTAACTGGGATAATCAGAATCCTTCCAGCTCTTCTTTCAACATTTCTCAAGCCATCATTAAATTTTTATACAGTTGTTTTTTTTTTCTAAGAAAGTTAAATCATCAAATTTATTAACCATGTAGCCATAAAATATGGTGAAATTAACCAGTTCTCAAAAAAGAGCACTAAAGCACAGTTAGACAATACATTACAATGACCACTGCTATATCATCATCTATCAAATGCTGTACAACACTTTGATTTGTTTCTTTAAATGATGCTTTATGACCTTTTCAACTATTCATCATATATATCGCAGCAAAAGCTCATTACATTTTATTGATGTGTCAAAGGGATTTCAAACTTCAATGCTGAGGACCTGACCTACCTTGCTCAAGGACACTCCTATAGGACCTTAGCACAGTATCATTGAGGATTAGACCCAAGTTTACTACACTCAATTTGAATGCTTAAAATAACAACTACGCAGCTGAGGTCCAGGACTTTGGACCAAGTGTTCCTATGCTCAAATTAAGATGCCGGAAGTAGGACATTACACAGACCATTTATAATAAAGCTGAGCAGCCTCTTTCTAAAAGTTCCTGAAAATAAGGATTTTGAAAACAAAAGGGAGCAAGGAGGAAATGCTTGTAACCAGCATTTCCTTCTTTTCTCACAAGGTTTTCTAGCCTTTCAAAGGCAATTTCCTTCAGTTGAGCAACATTTGGGTTGTCGTCTGCTAGGGCTTTCAATTTCGACAAACATACAATTATCGTCTTCTGGTAAAGAGTTAATGTCTGCAAGGGCTGGCCGTAAGTGTGCCACAGGGTTACCTGAGAAAGATTCTTTCTTTAGGATGAAAAACTTACACCAACTTTGCACTAATTAATTCTTATCTATCAAAAACAAGCACGAATGTCACTACTTTAGTGGGTGTCCTTATTTACTGAGCCAGTAAAAGCACTTAAATTGACATGCAGCATTCTTTATTTGGTGGTATAAAACTTGGGGGGATCAAAGAACATACTAATGTTCAATCAACAACCCATTTACCATCTTCAAACATCCATCAAAGGTGACAGTGACTTCAAAGTGACTATTACCAACAAATAATCTAAGTGTGACATTAACCCTCTTCCAAACCTTTCTGAGCTTTTATGATCCTGCGAGAGAAGGCCTTTGAAAACATTGTGTGGCAAGTAGAAAATGCTGGAAACCAGCATTTTCTCCTTTATCCATAATGTTTTCAAGTCTTCTTCTTAATCATGAACCAAACAACAAAGTTTTAGACTCTTGTCTACTATAATACATATGAAACTCAAAAACTGAAATTTGTTTTTGGGAGAGTAGAAAACATTTTGAAAACAAGAAAATGACCAGCATTTTCTTCTGTTTCCAAAATGTTTTCAAAAGCCTAAAAATCTTTCTTGAAGTCATTGATACTTGTGATGTCTTGTAAAGGGTTAAATTTGTAAATGTAACTGGCAAAATTTTAATATTTCATCAAGTTAGGTTGAGGGCTTTACATACAGTGCAACATCATTAAATGTTTACCAAAACAATCCCATGTTTTAACTAAACTTAGGAAGCAGGCTTTTGAAAACATTTTGGGAAAAGGCAGAAATGCAAATATTCCTCCTTTTCTCAAAATGTTTTTGACCATTTCAAGGACAGAAATAACTTTGAAGCCACAGTTAATTTGTTATCAACAAATGCTTTCAATTTGGTTTAGTCTAAAGTTTTGTAGTATAATAAGGATTTACAAGGCAACAATAAATGAGCGGTGCTGTAAGAAAATGGGATTCAATGCAGCTCCTTGATGCATCATAAAAAGCAAGTCATCACACAACCGCAGAATATATTTAGTCTAACAAATGCCTGAATCATGAGGTCGAATGGTCCTTACATATGCAGAAAATTAACAAATAGCAAAAAGTTCCAACCCAATTAAGTGTGCAGGGGACTGTACAGGCTGGCCTGGATTGATATTTTTGCAGATACATTAAGCCCCCTTTTCACAGAGCATGGCCTTAATGTAATTATGACCCCATAATCAAGGGAAAAAAATTCTTTACTATGATTTATTCTACTTAATGCATGTCAGAGAATGCTGCCACAACATTCCACCATACATTGAATGTGGGATACATGCATGACAGCATTCCATCTCTCCTTTCAAGACTTTACCAAACAAAATTTAAGACTGGACCCAATTCAAAGCACTTTCAGACAAATAACTCTGTCTCAAATAATAAGACTTCTCTCTGAAAGAAAACATTTTGGGAAAAGGTTGAAAATGCTGGTCACCAGCATTGTCTCCTTTTTCCAAAATGGTTTCCAAAGCCTTTGTCTCAGGTTTCTTAAAACTAAAGATTGTGTGGTTAAGGGATAAAACATGGTAAAATGATTACAATTGGACAAAAACATACACTGAAGATTACTGAGTTCTTAAATCACTATCCCATGGCAATGCTGGAGTTAATTAGACATTTATTACTAATTATACACAGGTATCTGGACTAGAAACACAAGTTATGCCACAAAAAAAGATGTCCAATCAATGCTTGGGAGAAATTATTATCGACAGAGCATACATAAGAAGAAGCCGTCTAGATATAGAAAAGTTTCCAAGTACCAACCACATATCTAAGAACTTGGTTTATGGTTTTAAGCAAAGTTGGTTTATGGTTTTAACCAAGACTATTGTATGCATGAATGGACAAATACAGGCAAGAACTATTTTTCAAGGCCATTGTCACTCAAAAATATCTCAAAATTAGTGACACCCATAGATCAGAGATCATAAAAATTTAAATTGTGTACTCTGATCTTGATGTAGCTACATTTGAGTTTAACAAAATAGTAACACACAAAAATAGCAAAAATTATTGTTTACTAATTCACTGGATTATCATTTGTGGACTACTTGTCTGGGAGATCTAATAGAATATCTAACCAAGGCATACATTTTGCTAAACTCTTTAACATAATGGCATATTTTCTAAACCATAGAAGAGCCTTTCATGACTATAGTTGCTTCTGTGGCCAATAAGGATCAAGATCAGACTGCACAAAATGATCTTTGATCTACACTGTCTGCTTTGCCGAGATATTCTTGACAAGAGTTGCCTTGAAACTGCAACTTTTTTGGTCTTATATGTAGACTAAAAATATTAATTTGTTGGGTTAATTTAGCACTGTAAAGGTTAACCTTTTACCAAACAGCAAAGTCTTAGACTAGTCCAAATTGCAAGCACTTGCAGACAGCAATTAATTGTGACTCAAAATTTGAAATTTGTGTTGGGACCGGTGGAAAACATTGTGGAAAAAGGAGGAAATGCTTGTTACCAGCATTTTCTCCTTTTCCCACAATGTTTTCAAAAGGCTTCCTTCTCCAGGGTCGTTAAAAGTCAAAATTGTGTGGTAAAGGTTAAATCTTCCACATTGAAAGTAATTTTTGCAGACAACCAATTAAATTGTTGCCCCAAAGGGATCCATGAATAAAGGATTAAATTGCAGACATTTCAAATACAGCTCAAATGATGGGATTTGCTTCTGAAACAGCAGAATATGTTGTGGAAAACAATTTTTTCCAAAACCTTTATCTGGATTATTAGAAATGCACAATTATTTGGTGAAGGGTAAGTGATTATCTCCCTTAGAATGCTACAGCAACAACTTAAGCTGTTTTCGCAGACAATATAGATTAGGACCATAATGAGACTGCACATCGTTCTCTATATTGCTAAACATTCTAGCAAAATATCTCCTTCTTTTCCAGACTGAAGAAAGTCCATTTGATTTACTACAAAGGTCTCTCTCTTTGATCCTTTACCACACAATGAAGACTTTTAACGACTTTGAGGAAGAAGCCTTTAGAAAACTTTGTGGGAAAAGGAGAAAATGCTGGTTACCAGCATTTTCTCCTTTTCCCACAAAGTTTCCAACCCTATCAAAGAAAAGTTGAGTCATTTTAGCCACTATGAAATTGTCATCTGCAAATGCTTTCAATTTGGATGGGTCAAAAATTTTGCCATGTTAACAAACAACACAATTTTCAGACTTGCTCATTTTGAAAGAATTTGCAGACAATATGGAACATGAGATTCAGTTGATATGATTAATCTTTGAAAGGTTAGAAGACAATGTGGGAAAAGGAGAAAATGCCAGTTAAAGGCATTTTCTCCTTTTCCCACATTGTTATCAAAAGCCTTTCCTTTAGCGTCTGTAATAACTCCAGATTGTTTGTATAAAAGGATAAATATACATCCATATATCAACAAACCAAGGTTAGCTCACTTTTTAAAGTCACATCAAAAACATTCTTTCATGTCTTGCCTGATTGCTGTTGCTGTCCAACATCAAAACTTACTTCATCTAGTGACAGCATGTAAGTACATGTAATTCCTTTAGATGAAAAGAACATAATCAAGGATAGGTCACCCTAATTGGACTGGTGTAACATTGCCTTTCATTGCCGAAAAAACATACAATTTAGGCTGAGACTCGGATAATACATAATCGATCAGCCAACAGACACTGCTTCCCCGCATCGATTACGTATTACCTGAGTCTTAGCCAAATCTGTACGATTTTGGCAATGAAAGGCGATGTTACACAAATCCTATTAGGGTGCCCTATCCTTAAAGCTTGCAGTCCGATCTTGAACAAACCATACATTCAATAGTAGGCTTTCTTCAGATATCAATAATTGTAAACATTGCCATATGAGGATAAAGAAATGCATTATGTCCTGAATAGATATAGCCCAGTACTATATTTAATAAACCATACAGAAATACAATGATCATAGATGATGATGAATAATTTGTATCTCTAGGTTTTAGGACCCTCCATCCTCCTAAAGTATGTTTTGTATGGACCTTAAGTTAGAGAGACAGAATTTAGATAGAATCTTTACAAAGACTGAAGAGGTACAGTCCCAAAGCACTTCTGGGAACAGATCATCTTGGTACTTTTATGTGCTTAATGTAAAGCACTGCAAAACACTACCTTTGAGTTTCTTACCAGTTCATTTCTAGTTGGGTAGGCAAGACAATGTCTCTGTACCTGCAAAAACCATGCCCAGACTAGAAGTCAAACCTGGTACCTTCAAACTGGTACTCCTGTGATCCAGCACTACACTACAGCTTCAGCCTGTATGTGGTGAATGTTGCTGGATTTTGTTTTATAGCAGGTTACATAGTACATTATACAAAGTATCTGATTTCAGGAAACTGTGTCAAATAGTTCAGACACAACAGATGTCTTATATCTGCATTTTGAAAATGCTCAGCACCACCCTTTGGAAACCTTATCCAAACAACCCTGTGTTTTAACGACCCTATTCAAAATAAAACTTCTGAAACTATTGTGGGAAAAAGGAAAAAAGGCAGGTAATCAGCATTTTCTCCTTTTCAACCATTTTTCAACATATTATCCAAAACATATCCCATCATTTGAGCCACATTCAATTTGTCATCTGGGAATTAGTAGCTTTCAGTATGGACAAGCCTAAAATTTCATTGTCTGGAAATGAGTTAACTATTTACCAAACAACAAAAGTTTAGACTGATCAAAAATTGACAGGATTTGCAGACAACTTACAAAATGTTGTATAAATCAAGAATTTAATTTTTGAAAGGGTTGAAAACATTGTGGGGAAAAGAAGAAAATGCTGGTTACCAGCATTTTCTTCTTTTTCCACAATGTTTTCAAAAGCCTTCTACTTCAGGATCATCAAAACCTCGGATTATGTGATGAAGGGTTACATATATCATCATGTACATAATGGCATACAAGTCTTGGATACCAGGTTATTTCCCACAATGCAACATATTCAAAAGAATATGTCAGAACTGCAAAAATATGAAGAGCTGATGATATCTCTGGGTTATTAATGTTTCATTCATTACTATTTTTTCATGCATGTGCCCCTCTCACACTCAGGTTTCTGAAAATGATATATCACAAAGGCTACAAGTCGGCACAGGTTTTCTTTGAAATAAGCAGAACTCACAGGATTAGCTGATAACTCTTTGTGTAATCAAGGTATGGAATTGCATTTTTATGTCCTCAAAATTTGTGGATTGGTTTTATTTTTTTTGTGTTTATAATTTTTCAGACATTTAATACATACCAAAAGGAAGTTAAAGGAAATCTGAATAGATAACAATGATCTTGAAATAGGAATAGAATCTAGCCATTTGCTGGGGAAAAACTTGGACTGCCTCTCTTTTCTACACTACCATAAACAAATTCTAATTTTTGAGTTAAGTACCAAATTCTCTCCGTCATATTAGAACATCATTTGGAATTTGTAATCATTTCATAGGCATTTTAATGACACATATTTCCGTTCTCCTTTGTATTTCCTAGAAATCAACTATCCAGGGTAAGTTTACTTGTGATGTGGACTAGGATACATCCAAAATTGTGAATCTACATTTCTTAATTTGGTTACTTTGTGCCAAACACCTCAAGTTGAGGAAGGCACAAATAGTTGATTGATTGATTGTATGATGTTTGGTGCCGTTTTCAACATTATTTCACTTATATCGCTGCAGCCAGGGCACCTATCAATGCTTTCTTATTCTACTCAAGCCACTGGCTGCTTTCCCACATAACCATTGTTGAAACAAGGATCAGCGGTGAGAGAGGAATGAATCCTGTCGCAATGCCTATCATCAATCCTTGGAAAGAAATTGGCCTAAGCTACCCAGTTCTTGAGTCCTACTTCCGACTACACTACTGGGGCTTGGCAGCACCGATAGTAGACAAAACCCTGTTAAAATTTAACTCCCCTGGAATCTACAGAAATCACAGCAATTCTTGAACACAGCTTATGTAATGTAAAGGGAACACAAGTTAATGTAATAATATCCTAGTTTCCATGGATATAACATCAAATTCTCCTTTTCCATTTCAAATCAATTAGCTCAGTTTAGATCTTTACCAGACAACATGATTTTAGACTGTTCCATATAGCTAGTTACTTGCAGGTGATACATTAGGCTCTTAAGCTGGGATTTACCTTTGAAATGGAAAAACGTGGGAAAAGAAGAAAATACATGTTACCAGCATTTTCTCCTTTGCCCTGGAGGTTTTCAAAAGTCTTCTCCTCAGGGTTATAACAACACAAGACTGATCAGTGAAGTGTTCATTTATATTTATTGTTTCCAAGCATTCAAGGAGCATTGGCATTTTGTTCTATGCCTTTTATTGGGTGTTGCTGTCAGAAAATGAACAGTGCAATATAATTAGCTCTGTTCCCACTAACAAAGGCACTAATTAATATCAATTAGCAATTTTATGTATACCACTCACAAAATCAATAGGAACTTTTTCACCAAAACCATCTCATCATAACCATGTATCAATCTTTATGTAAACAAACATTCAGCTCTAAAAACCTTTCAGAGAAAAGTTATACTAAGGGTAGTGACAACTGAAATTTGATGTTCATTTCTTTGGTGCTCAACATTATTTCAATATGGCAGTGTGAACTTACTCATGTTTTTCCATAACCAGCAACACCCGGGATTAAAGCCTTGTACCAACTGAGCTATCTTCAGCCCTTAAGATTTATTCAACTGTATACCACACAGTTGTGCCCATTTTTAACAACCCTGAGAAAGAAGCCTTTTGAAAACATTGTGGGAAAGGGGAAAAATGCTGGGTACCAGCATTTTATCCTTTTCCGCTAATGTTTTCTACCCTTCTAAATGCTAATTTCAGTTTTTGAGCCACGTTTGACTTGTTGTCTACATATGCTTTTAATATGGACCAGTGTAAAATTTTGTCATTTAGTAAAGAATTAACCAACAGATCCTCCTTGGACATGGCACACAGCACAGCTCTCTGGCCTGGTACTTGTGAAACCGAAAAAACATAGCAGAGATGTGCAATAGTCTATAGGAGACAATCTTATCTAAGAAGTCTTTCTAACTAGTAAGATGAACAGAGCTCCAGATGAGAGGGAGTGATGGTATTCTAAATCCATTGTTTTTCATTGAAACCCTATGTTGTGGGTACTCATTAGAATCGCTTCCATGAGGCGATTCTAATGAGTACCCACAACATAGGGTTTAGTGGAGAATAATTAATATTTTCAATTTTGAAATCAAAATCACTCCCTTTCTGGAGCTCCGATGAATAACTTTACCATTTAACAGATGAAATACTTCTAGAGTCTGCAAGATTGAAAGCATTTGCAGTCAACAAATCAAATTTGGTTCAAGAGATGAGAGATATCTTTGAAAAAAGTTCTCTTCCAAGATTGTAAAAACTCAGCCTTGTTTTGTAAAAGGACAATACAAATGACAAGGATTCAATGTCCTGCTGCATAACCTTGACAAGGCAACAGTCCACAACATTACATCACTAATAATATAAATCTGTCTGGCTTTAGGATGCCCAAAGGTCCTCCAGAATAATTATTCATAAATGAACTGTTAGATTTGTCTGGCTGAAGGAAAGCACTTCCATTCCTTGTCCATAAAGTGTGCTTCATGCAAATGATGGCAACCTACATGACTTGTCCATAGCATCTAAGCCTTAAAATGCATGGGTAAAATAAAATGTGACTGAAAAGATGGAATTTGCCATTGGTTACGGGCATTTTGTCCTTTTCCGAAATGTCTTCAAAAGCCTCAAGGTCATTTAAACATAAGATTGGTTGGTAAATTGTTAAGAGTTTAACTGTTATACAAAAACTAGAGGCGCTTGACCGCCTGTATCGCTCCACAGGCCTGATATTTCTATAATGGCGAAAGGAAGTTTTTAACAATTATCATTCAATCCTGCATTTTAGCTCACTGAAGAAACAATTTGGTAGACAACCACCATAGGAACTTACCTGCAAAACAACAATGAAATCCAATGAATAGTTTTAGAGAAGAAATTTTTCAAAGATTTTACTTTATACCATAAAAGGAAAATGAGTCTCCCATAAAAGCCATGTTTTTTTGACAGATCATTTTTTTTTTTTAAAGGAATTCTGTAAACCTGTATCTAAGGAACATTCCTGCAAAACAATAATGCTATCCAAATAGCGGTTTGGGAGGAGAAGATTTTTAAAGGTTTTTTACTTTGGTTGCCATAGCAACCAGAATTCTTCATGGAACACAATTATTTGAAGGAATTTGAAAGAGGACCACCAAAGGAACATTCCTGTGAAATTTGGTAAAAATCCAGTCACTAGTTTCTGAGGAGAAGTTTTTTAAAGAAAAAGTTTACGGACGGATGCACGGACGAACGGACGAACAAACGGACGGACGCACGACGGACACAACGCCATGACAATAGCTCGCTGGCCTTCGGCCAGTGGAGCTAAAAATTAAATTTGTCGATAATGAAATGATCTTATCCAAAATGTGGCCAAAATATCATACTTTTCTTGGGAAAGGGGTCAAAAGGTCAAAAGATTGTGGGAAAAGGAAAAATCTGCTTCATAGCATTTTTAAAAGGCTACTAGCTGCTTTCCCACATAAATTTCTTGATAAAGAATATGTGAAAATGGAAAGGCCATCATATGAACAATGTTCAGTGGTGAGAGAGGAATGAATCCTGTTGCACTGACCATCATCAATGCATGCAGAGAATCAAACCATTGATCCCTTGGTTTCAAGTACGCTACCAAGCTACCATACTGGGCAAGATCATTGTTACAAAGTTATACAGTGGAACACGAAGTCTTGCAAAGTTAACTCTTTACCAAACAACACAATTTTAAACATGTCCAAACTGAAAGCATTTGCAGATCACAAATGTTACTCAAAAATTTTCTCTTTTTCTTTGCTGCTAGCCAACATTTTGTCCTTTTCCCGCAATGCTTTCTATCCTTTCCAAGACAAATCAAATCACTGAAGCCGTATTGAATTTTGTCTTTTACACATGCTTCCAATTTGGATGCATCTTAAAGTTTGTCCTGTGGTAAAGAGTTAAACAGGATCTCTCCAAACACAAAGTAGCAAACATCTCAACAGACAGAACTCCACAGAGCTCTTAGTGACCAAAGTGTAAGATTCTCATCAATATCCAAGTGCAGACTGTCAAGGAAATATGACAGACTCATTGGATTGTTGACAAATTGACCAGAAAATCACCCCCAGAAAGTTATCCTGCTTTGTAATTTAATGTCCTTACTTCTCTCTCTCTCTCAGTTTTTTTCTGTCCAGAAATGTCTCCCAACCCTTTACCATAAACTCCTGTGTTTTTATGACTCTCTGGAAGTACCCCAAAGCTCAGAAATTTTGCTTCTGAAAAACATTGTGGGAAAAGGAGAAGCAGCATTTTCTCATTTTTCCACGATGTTTTGTTCCCTTTCAGATAAATAATTCATCATCTAAGCCATTATTATCTGCAAATGAATAAAACAGACATGTCTAAAATTTTACCATACAGTTAAAGAAATGATGCCTAAAAAAGAGATGAAAAACATTTGAAAATTTGATGAAAAAGTGCAAACTTATTGAAAAAAGCATTTCCTTCATCTGTCACAATGTTTTGTTGGCCATCTCCGAGTTTTGCATGCTTGCAAATGAATTTCTTTTCTCCAAAACTGTTCATATCTGAATAGTCTTTAAATTATAAAGGCAAGTAACTCTTTATCAGAGACAAAAATACTAGACTTGTTCAAATTCAAAGCATTTGCAGACATTGAAGTAAATGTTACTTGATTGATGGGATTTATCTTTTAAAGAGTCGAAAACATGAGAAAAGCAAAATATGCTGGTTTGATTACCAGTATTTTCTCCTTTTGTCTTAACATTTTCAAAGCCTTCCTCCACAGTCATTAAAAGACAGGAATGTTTGGTGAAGGGTTGATCAGATTAAGCCTCATCAATGTTCAAAATGCATGGCCTTTATTTGACCTGTTTATCCCTATGCAGGTTTTGAGCCATCATATTTTAAGGACCCTCAAAAACAAGGATGATCTAGTTTATAAAAACACAAATTGCATTTAGGGACTAGAAATAAAATTGTGCCAAAAGGAAACGTTGCTAACTGTAGATCAATTTCTCTACTTGGTGCAGTTAACAAAATGTAGTGAAAGGTAATGCAAGTACCAGTGTGAAAACATGCTAGCAATTAAAGGAAAATGTTAACCCTTCTCCAATGTACTGTCTGCAACAAAGTTGCAACCAATGAAAAACATTCTTGCAAAATAGGACCAGTCAATATCAATTACTTAAACGGTAAATTACGGCGCGGCTCAGTGGTAAAGAGAAGAACTTGTAATCTGGGGGACCTGAGTTCGAGACTAACCTAAGACCTACTTGATTTTTGTGGGAGTATCCTTGGGCAAGACACTTCAGAGTCCTAGCCTAGTTCTGGGGAAACCAATGACTTACATAAATAGGTGAGCTGTCACCATGATGTAACTGAACTAGTGCTGAAACACCATTCAATCAATCAATCAATCATTAATACAAGAACAAAAGAAGGACATGCAACAAACTTTTCTAAAAGATCTCTGCTCCAAAGGGGGTGAACAAATCATAATTATGGATGTGGTAGTGTGTTGGTGCACTTTTAAAACAAACCTGAATTCCGGATAACTTTTGAAAATACTGAAAGGAAGATACTATATTGACAAAAAAAGCAATTTCTAATTTTTGGTGTAATGCTATATTACACAATTTCACCCTGACATTAAATATACACCAATAACTTTCTCATTAATCCTTTACTACACAATCCCGAGTTTTAACAATCATCACAGAAGAAGGCTTTTGAAAAAATTGTGGGAAAAGGAGAAAATGCTGGTAACCAGCATTTTCTCCTTTTCTCACAATGTTTTTTTACACTATCAAATACAACCTACATAATATTACCCAAATCTAATTTGGCATCTGTATATGCTTTGGATTTGGACAAGTCTACAATTTTGTTGTGTGTTAAAGGGTTAAATACTTTCAACAGACTGGTTAACCCTTTACCAAACAATCCTGGGTTTTACAGATCCTGGGGAAGAGAGTCTTTAAAAACATTGTGGGAAAAGCAGAAATTGCTTGTAACAAGCAATTTCTCCTTTTCATACAATGTTTTCTACCTTATCAAAGAACTTTTGTTGTCTGGGAAAGGGTTACAAAGGAAATGGTTACAGCCTTCATCAGCCAGTAAATGTCATTTGTATTGATCTGCATTTTTTTCCTATTTTTTGCTGGACAAACTTGGACATTACCATAGCCAATCTGCTACAAACTGACCACCCCTCTGTTTAATTAGCATGAACTGATGGAATCAATGGTCAGAAATGGTCAGAATTAAGGAGAATAAATGGAAAGACTCCATCAAAACAGCAGACACCAAGTGATTCTATAGACAGGACATAATGAAAACCAACATACAAGTTTGTCACTGAACAGTAAAGCCTTCGAAACCTGTTGTTAATGATATCTTTACTAAATTACATTAATATTTTCCACATTTTCTATCAGTTTGAATTTACAAGAATACTGGAACCTAAATGAATAGAATACAGTGATATTTTGGCTTACTAGCAATGGTTATCAACATGATCTGCAATAATTTGCTGTTGGTCCTAAAAGCTGCTCATGAGAATAGCTATGCCAATTCACACATAATCATATGAGTCATGCTCTGTGAAAAGAGACCTTAATACATCTGCAAAAGTATCAACTCTGCAAAACTATTGCACTCCACACAGGCTGCCAAAAAACTTTTTCTTAATGGTCAATTTTCTGCATTTCAAAGCACTACTCCACCTCATGTCAGACTAAATGAATTTTAGGGATCCATAATTATGAAATGACTTGCTTGGTATCATGCATCACAGAAATGCATTAAGCACCCTTTTGCCAGAGCATGGCTCATATCAGCAATCTCCATCAACCATACTAAAGCATGGTTCTATATTGATGTCAAAAAACGTGGATGTTTCTACTTTGATCGCTGCAACAGATTCTATCAGCCAAGATAATTGACAGCCACAGCCAAACATGCATTAACCCGAACCTGCTCAATATGCAAAATAAAACTTTCAAGCCAACAGTAAAAACCCAAATGGTGCTATTTCAAAAAGTGGTTTTCTCAAGAAAAATATCTCCTTATTGGACAGTGTAGATCCAAGATCAGAATGCACATTCCTTGCAGTCTGATCTTGATCTACATTGTCTGCAAAAGGTCCTTCAGCAGAGCTTTGTAGCTTAAAGGGTAAACAACAAAAATTATTCTAATTTTCATGCCTGTCTAATTTCAGTTAAATCAAGTGCACACTTAGAGTCATGTTTCATAGTTGCTGGTGATACTTGACTGCATTTCCAGAAGGAAGACATCTTTCAACATGGAATATCAAATTTAATTGAACTAATTTACAGTTGGTAACCATGGGCATACAAATAGCATTGACGCTTTCAGTCAGTGAAAGTTTGGGCTTGTGTGGATGGTATAGATCAAGATCATACGGCACAGAATGTGAAGTCTGATCCTGAATCTATTCCATCTGCTTCTTTAGTCAAGCCTGTTCAATGTTACAATTGTTATCATTTTCTGTGGATCATGTTTTCAGCCATCAAGAGAGACTGAATTTATATTTTTGGCACGAAAAAGTTGTTAAAAGTGTACTTAACCAATTTCTAACTTACTTTAAATGTTCAACACAAGATCTGAAAGCCAACTTACGCTTGTAAATGCTTGATTGATCCTCCATGAAGAATTAAATAGTTTCTGCACAACTGATTAATATAACAGACTCCAATCTATTTGCACAATCAGAAAAGGCATTGTATGTGGCTTATATCAAAGAAGTGAATTTAAATTCTTTACCAGGCCTCAAAATTTTAGACTGGTTCATACTCAATGCATTTGCAGACTAAATATCAAATGTCTTAAATCTTTACCAAACGACAAAATTTTGGACCAGACCAAACTGAAAGCATTTGCAGACGACAAAATAAATGTGACTGAAAAATAAAAATTTGTTTTGGGAAGGACAGAAAACATTGTGGGAAAAGGAGAAAATGCTGGTTACCAGCATTTTCTCCTTTTCCCACAATGTTTTCAGAAGGCTTCTCTCTCAAGGTCGTTAAAAGTCGGGACTGTGTGGTAAAGAGTTAAAAATGATAGGAATTGTCTACATAGAAAACATGGTAGGTAAAGGAGAAAATGCTCAGGTTTCAAACATTAATAACATTTTCTACAATATTATCAAAAGCTTTCATATGGACCCCGAAAACACTGCAATATTTGGTTCAGGGCTAAAGAAAGAAACTTAACCCTAAGGCTGCTAAGCAATTCACTGACCTTTTGCATGACAGCCTATGCTGACTGGGCAGGCTGACATGGGTTCAATACTTTTTGCAGATGCCTTAAGCCCCCCCCCCCCCCCTTTTCATGGGGCATAATTGGCTCATTCAATCATTTATTCATAGCCCCCTTTTCACAAAGCATGACTCATATAGTTTGGGTCTTGGCTTGATGTTTGTCCTACTGATTCTTGCCCTCATATAAGTCTGACTTTGATACATTTTATTTCAAATCAGAAAAATCTGATATAATGATTCTGGATGAGAGGGGACTGTGGAATCATTCTTATCTCCATTAGACATTCCAACATCACACCTGTTCCCTATGCAGGTAATAACATTGCTGAGACAATTAGGTATTTATAGTCAATCACAACCATACACAAACACATAAGTAACATTGTTCTGCCAAAAGCAACTAACATCAGCCGCAAAACCCTGCCCAAACATTAACTTGTAAATAAATGTCAGTTTAGGACCCAGATTTCTCTCCAGTTAAAAGCTTAACTCTTTACCATACAACTAAATTTCCAACTTGTCGAAACTGAACGCATTTGCAGAAAGACAAATTGAATGACCGACTCAAATCATGCCATTGTCCCTAAAAGGACAGAAAACTGTGGCAAAAGGAGAAAATGCTGGTTACCAGCATTTTCCCCTTTTCCCACATTGTTTTCAAAAACTTTATTGCTTTAGGTCATTAAAACTCGGGATTGTGTGGTAAAGGGTTAACTCTTAGAGCCCTAGAACCAACTTTATTTGCAGGCACTGTTGATCAAGATCAGACTGCACAAAATATACAGCCTGATCTTAGATCCACAATCTCTAGTTTACTGAGACATTCTGGATAAAACCTTAAATTTGCTATTATCAACGTCTTATTTCTAGACTAAAATGGTCAGGTTTATTTGGCACACTAGGAATTAAAATGCTAAATATATTCTGACATTCATCTATTTGATAAGCAGAGATACTTTTTATCTGCAGCTGCACTCATTCTACTGATAAACAATATCAAAAGCTGTATGCTGATGACCTTTCAAACTCAAATTCGATCAGAAGGGCTTATCCCTCTGATCTATGGGGTTTGCTCTATATATGAAAATTTAGAACAGATCATTCAATTTATAATTAAGCTGTAAATTAATGTGTTGCTTTCAACACTGTAAACACATTTTATGAGTTATGAGGATTATTTTTTTTTTGTCTTTTGTTTCATACCAAATTATATCTTTTCAAGGAAATATCTTTTATAGTCTAAAATTCTTGAAAACCCTATGGTAACAGGAAAAATGTTTGCACAGTACAAAAAACAGCTATCCCATGAGTAAATTTTAGAACAGGGAGACAGCTTAATGTACTTTTGTACAATCTGATCTTGAATCATGATTCTCTGATATTGTGGTATTCCAGCAAAACAGCTTCATGATTGCGACAATTGAGTTTTCATCAACTTAAGTTATCCTTTACCACAGAACAAAGTTTTTGACATGCCCGTTTTCAAAGCATTTCCAGACAATACAACTAATGTTTTCTAAATTATTGCTAAAATGTTTCTTAGAAAGGGTAGAAAGCAGCAGAACGATAAGAAATTACTGGTTACTGGCAATTTTACCTTTCACATGCTGTTTGTAAAAGGTTTAAAAACACAGGATTGTTTGGTTCATGGCAAATTTCATTTTTTAGCATTCCATGGTTCACTGCACTTGACACCTGTAAGTCTTTGGATGATGTTTTATCTGCATTCAGCTTTTAAACATTTACATCAAGGTGACATACTAGTGTGTTCCCTAAATTTACACCAAGACAAGGCTTTACTGTTTGCCATCTCAAAGGGCACTGACTCCAGTGCAACTAGCAGCACAACAGTGACTGGCATTCAAATCCTGGAACCTATGAAATATGAATAGTTAGTCTAAGGCTTTAAACATGAGCCACAGATGACCTCTTGATGACCTCTACTTTTCAAATTATACCTGATACTAGCCTGTTAAATGTCTGCATGCTGGTGAGATTCAGCAAGAAATTGAATTCTGCTACTTCCAAAAAAGAAATCCATAAAGTAAAAGTAGAATATGAAAGTATGAAAGAAAATGAAAAGAAAAAGTTGCTGTAGTATTGGAATCAAATATTATGATCATTAAACTAACATATGCAGTACTTGTTAAGCCTTTACTAAATATTTCTATGTTTTGATGACTGAGGAAGATGGCTGATGATAACATAAATGGAAAAAGATGGTAACCAGCATTTTCTCTTTTTACCCTCAATGTTTTCTACCCATGCAAAGACGAATCCATCCATGTATAGTCACACAGAATTTGTCATCTGCTTGGAATTTATACAAGTCTACAATATTGTTGTCGGGTAAAGAGTTAAGCATTCCTATTCCAACCAAGAGGGTCTGTATGATAAATTTGTATTTTAGAGAATATTATCACCTCCATCTTTATATTCTTTATCTACAATGCTTGGGGGAAATTTGATTAAAGAACTATCATGTTTGTATCGCTGGGCAACAGTTTGTGGGAAGATGTCTACGATAGCATGTTCACCAGGAACTAACATGATTTTCCAGTTAATCCTGTGTTTTACGACCCTGAGGAAAAAGGCTTTTGAAAAACATTGTGGGAATTTGAGAAAATGCCGATATCTAGCATTTTCTCTTTTATCCACAATTTTTTTTACCCTTTCAAAGACAAATCTAACCATAGGAGCCACATTTAATTTGTTGTTTGGAAATGCTTTTAATGTGGACAGGTTTAATTCTTTACCACACAATCCCCAAGTTTTAATGACCCAAGAAGTGGGCCTTTTGAAAACATTTAGGAAACCAGCATTTTCTCCATTTTCCTCAATGTTTTCTAGACTATCGGATACAAATCCCATCATCTGCACAATATAAATTTTGTCGTCTGCAAGTCCTTTCAAATCGGAGCCGTCTAAAATATTGTTGTTTGGCAAAGAGTTAAACTTTGCTCTAATAGCATAAAGAGCTGACCAGCCAGACAGATCCCCTGTTTGATACCAAGAAAAGTTCAAAAAGAATACAAGAAACACTAAGAAGAGAGACTGTCTAGAATTTCTTTACTTCAAGGTAATGACCCTAAATTTCACAAACAAATAAATGAATTTGTTTTCCAGGGCTATATTTAGTATGAGCTATATTTACAAACTATTCTATATATTGCTTTAACAACCCTTTACCACACAATGCCAATTTTTAACCACCCTGAGAAAGTAGCCTTCTAAAAACATAACGGAAAAAGGAGAAAATGCAGGTAACCAGCATTTTTTCCTTTTTCCCACAATGTTTTATACTCAATTACAGGCAAGTTTCATCATTTGAGCTACACTGACATTGTCGTCTGCAAGTGCTTTGAATTTGGGTGGGTCTAAAATTTTGTCATGTGGTAAAGAGCTAATTCCTAATTCTAAGCCAAATTTCTAAGATCAGCTGAGGTGGTCTTAACACTTTACTACACAGCAGAATTTTAGACCTATCCAACACGAAAGCATTTGCAGACGATAATTTCATATTGGCTCAAATGATGCAATTTTTCTCTGATAGAGTAGAAAACTTTGTGGGAAAAGGAGAAAATGCTGGTTACCAGCATTTTCTCCTTTTCCCACAAAGTTTTCAAAAGGCCTCTTTGTCAGTGTCGTTAAAAGTCGTCATTGTGTGGTAAAGGGTTAAAGGCTTGAACAACCGATCACAAACCTTTAAATTAAGAAATTTGATCTTACAATCAGATTCTAAGTTAACATAATGGCAAATTTCAAGGTTGCATTTGCTCAGAATGTCTACCAAAGGTGGACAGTATAGATCGAAGATCAGACTGTGCTTTTGTGTACTCTGATTGTGATCTGCACTTGCCATGAAAGCAACATTAGTTGTGGAGGGACAAAACTTCCAACCTCCTACACTGAAAGCTTCCCAACAAAAAAAAAATTGAAGTGCATCAAAAATTGAAATTTATATATGGAAGAGTAGAAAACATAATGGGAAATGGAAAAAATGATAGTTTCTAGCATTTTCTACATTTCCCACAATGTTTTCAAAAGGCCTTTTCTTCAGGGTTGTTAAAACTCTAGACTGTTTGGTGAAGGGTTAACCCCTCTGCCTGATGGTCCTATGTTTTTACAAATCTGAACAAGAGCGGCAAATTGTCGCAAGATACGCCCGTCCCACCACCAGTTGTCGAGGGGGTATAATAATCATAAAGGGCAGGTAATGCAACAAACATGTTTACCAAGTCTCAAGTCAATTTGACTTGAGGTGACAAAGTTCCGTTCCGGACAAGCAAGAAATACTGTAAAAATGAAGATCAAAGTGGAATTACTCAAAATCCACACTAGGTAGAGTTATTGTTCTTGCGCACTGTACTCCGTAATATTGCAACAAACATGCATACCAAGTTTGAAGTCACTCTGACTTGAGATGACAAAGTTATGTTCCGGACAAGCACTAAATGCTGTAAAAAAAAATTATCAAAGGGAAATAACTCAAAATTCGTGCTAGGAAGAGTTATGGTTCTTGTGCACTGCACTCCGTAAATTTTCAACAATCATGCATACCAAATTTGAAGATGTTCAGACTAGAGATTACAAAGTTATATTCTGGACAAGCAGAAAATGCTGTAAAAATGACGATCAAAGGGAAATAACTGAAAGACAGCATGAGGTAGAGTTATGGTTCTTTCGCACTACACTCCGTTTTATTGCAACAAACACAAATACCAAGTTTCAAGTCAATTGGACTGGAGATGACAAAGTTATCTCCAGACAAGCAGAAAATGCTGTAAAAATGACAAAGGGAAATAACTCAAAGACAGCACAAGGTAGAGTTATGGTTCTTGTGCATACCAAGTTTCAAGTCAATTGGACTAGAGATGCCAAAGTTATGCTCCAGACAAGCAGAAAATGCTGTAAAAATGATGATCAAAGGGAAATGACTGAAAGACTGCACCAGGTAGAGTTATGGTTCTTTCGCACTGCACTCCATATTATTGCAACAAACACAAATGCCAAGTTTCAAGTCAATCAGACTCGAGATGACAAAGTTATGCTCCGGACAAGTAGAAAATGCTGTAAAAATGACGGTCAAAGGGAAATAACTGAAAGACAGCACCAGGTAGAGTTATGATTCTCTCACACTGCACTCCGTATTATTGCAACAAACACACATGCCAAGTTTCAAGTCAATCGGACTAAAGATGACAAAGTTATGCTCTGGACAAGCAGAAAATGCTGTAAAAATGATGATCAAAGGGAAATAACTGAAAGACTGCACCAGGTAGAGTTATGGTTCTTTCGCACTGCACTCCGTATTATCCCAACAAACACAAATGCCAAGTTTCAAGTCAATCAGACTCGAGATGACAAAGTTATGCTCTGGACAAGCAGAAAATGCTGTAAAAATGACGGTCAAAGGGAAATAACTCAAAGACAGCACCAGGTAGAGTTATGGTTCTCTCACACTGCACTCCGTATTATTGCAACAAATACACATGCCAAGTTTCAAGTCAATCAGACTGGAGATGACAAAGTTATGCTCCGGACAAGCAGAAAATGCTGTAAAAATGACGGTCAAAGGGAAATAACTGAAAGACCGCACCAGGTAGAGCTATGGTTCTTTCGCACTGCACTCCGTATTATTGCAACAAACACACATGTCAAGTTTCAAGTCAATCGGACTCGAGATGACAAAGTTATGCTCCGGACAAGCAGAAAATGCTGCAAAAATGACGATCAAAGGGAAATAACTCAAAGACAGCAAGAGGTAGAGTTATGGTTCTTTCGCACTGCACTCCATATTATCGCAACAAACACACATGCCAAGTTTCAAGTCAATCGGACTGGAGATGACAAAGTTATGCTCCGGACAAAGAACTGGACAACGCCCCCCCGCCAGCCCGCCCAGACCGACGCCCGCCCGCCCGCCTTTACGCCATGGGTGATCCCATAATACGTCCCGTCTTTGACGGGCGTATAAAAATGAAGGATTTTGGAAAACATTTCCAGAAAAGGTTGAAAGTATGTGAACTGCATTTTCTCTTTCCCTGCAATGTTGTCCACATTTCCTAAGACAATGTATACTATTTAAGTCGCATTTGTTGTCTGTAAATGCTTTCAGTTTAGATGCATCTTAATTTTGTCTGGTAAAGAGTTTAATTTTTAATAACCAGACACAAAAGTTATTAAAAACTTTGAAAAGTTTTTTGTTCTCCTTACATATAAGAGAGTTTACAAAAGAAACTTTGTAAAAAAATCACTTCAGGGTATGAAATGCAATAACTATTTAACAGATAACATGCATTATAATGCATTCTAGTTCTCACTTAACCCTTTACCACACAATGACGACTTTTATCACCCCTGAAAGAGAAGGCTTTTGAAAACATTGCGGGAAAAGGAGAAAATGCAAGTTACCAGCATTTTCTCCTTTTCCCACAATGTTTTCTACCCAATCAAAGAAAAATCATTTCATATGAGCCACATTAAAACTGTCATCTGCAAATGCTTTCAATCCAGACAGGTCTAAAATTTTGTTGTGTGGTAAAGGGTTAAAGGCTTATCATAACCATTAAAGCCTCTGGAATACAGTGTCACTCTTAATTCTAGTTTCCAGCATTTCTCCTTTTCTGATAATGTTTTCAAAAGGCTTTGTTGTCAAGGTTTTTAAAACATAGGATGGTTTGGCACAGGGTTAACACTATACCAAACAATCCCGGGTTTTCACAACCCTGAGAAAGAAGCCTTCTGAAAACATTGTGGGAAAAGAAGAACATGCTGGTAACCAGCATTTTCTCCTTTTCCCACAATGTTTTCTACCCTTCCCAAAACAAATTTCAATTTTGAGTCAGATTAATTTTGTCATCTGCAAATGCTTCCAATTTGGACTAGTCTAAAATTATGTCATTTGGTAAAGAGTTAAATGGAACCTCAACTTAAAATTACATCAAACTGTTAAATACATCTTCTGATGTTTATGCCAACAAAACTGACATCTTCTTGTCAACAAGGAATAAACATCTAGGAGAACAGAAGCGTGAGATAGCTGTAAAGACATAAAGACAGCCAGGGGTCTATATTCACTAAAATTCAATGGAACTGAATTTCCGGTTTTATGAACTACTTGATTTAGCCAATCAGAATATTGTGTTCCTTTTTAAATTCCAAATGCCAGTGCAATTGAAATTGGATGGTGAACACACATCTTCTTTAAAATCCCAGACAACACTCAGATTTCAGCAACACCTGAGGACGATCGTTTCCATGGCAATCTGTTATTTCTAGTTAGATTTTATGCTGTTTTCAACTGAATTTCAGTCATGCAGCAGTAAACTGCTGATTTCTTGATGCTTTGTCTACAGGTTTCACAAGCACCATGCCACATTAATTTTGTCATCTGCAAAAGCTTTCGATTTTAACTAGTCTAAAATTTTGCAGTCTGTTAAAGAATTAAAACACTTGAATTTGCTATCAGTGAGGGCAGACAAGCATCAGACGCCAAGGACCTACACTTTGATTTTTGTTTTGTCAACTCTCTGTACAAAGAACATCAAAGGTGAGGTAACCATGGTATTCATTATCTCCTTAACCCTTTAACCACAAAATCCCTAGTTTTGGCAACCATGAAAAGGAAAATTTTTGAAAACTGTGTGAAATGAAGAAATTGCTGGTGGCCAGCATTTTCTTCATTTCCCACATTGTTTTCTACCCTTCCAAAGAAAAACCTATCATGTGAGCCATATTATACTT
Organism: Hippopus hippopus; assembly: GCA_946811185.2. NCBI lineage: Eukaryota > Metazoa > Mollusca > Bivalvia > Cardiida > Cardiidae > Hippopus > Hippopus hippopus. The sequence continues at coordinate 47,263,259 of OX328100.1, forward strand.
TGTCATGTAGTAAATGGTCAAACAAATCTGCAACAGATAACATTGCAAATTTTTTTCTGAAATGTAAATCATGAAAATCAATTAACCCTTTGCCACACTATCCAGAGTTTGAACGACACTGAGGAAGAGGACTTTTGAAAACAATGTGAGAAAAGGAGAAAATGCAGAATACCACCATTTTCTCCTTTTCCCCCTACAATGTTTTTCACCCTTACAGAGAAAAACCAAAGCATTTAAAACACAATTCAGACAAGGCTAAAAGTTTGTTTTCGATAAAGACCTACAGTAGTACTGTTGTAGTACATAAATTCATATGATAATGCTGTAGCAAAAGGAGCAATTGCTGCTCATGCCTAATTTCTCCTTTCACCGCATTGTTTTAAAAAAGTGGCCTGCTGCAAGACATAAACAGCTGTCTACATTTTGCAATGTGAATAGGAAGGGTAACCCGCAATATCTTCCCTGACATTACAAAATAAACAGAGGTAATTTGGATAGGTTATTATAATACAGCTCACACCCATACACCATAACAATGGTATCAGATTCCCAGAAGCTTCTTGCCAATCTAAGAAATTCATCACATTCAAGGATGATTCCATGATCAATATCATTTTTTAGTTCATGCCTTCCGGTAGGTTATCGAGAAATATTGGTGAAATATTTTTCGATATTTCATTATTACAATTAAAACCAGTTATAATACCAATTTTTATATTCTAACTCTTCAACTGAAGGCGGAAACAGTTGTTCCCAAAAACTAGTTACCTGGGTAAAATGTGCGTGCCTCACAACCAGATGGAAACATGACTTAATTTACATTACATTTCTCGTGCTTGACGTAATATTGTAATGCGTTGCTATGCGGAGGGCGTACGCCACAGGAAATAACTGAAAAGAACTGTGCTGCATTTTGATTAAGTTCCTCCTAGAAAGGGTTAAAAGCATGAGATAAACAGAATGTTCGTTTCTTTTTCAGTGAAAGATCGAAATTTATTTCATCTCGTGAACATCATCGGTAATATTTTCATGAGTGGCACAGGCACTCGTGAAAGTATTACCACTGATGTTCACTCGAAATAAATTTTGATCTTTCACTGTAAAAAACAAATATCCTCTATGTATCTAATTTACACATTTTATCAACACTTGAACCCATGCAGGATTCTCGTAATTATTTGCTTGTGTAAAAATTTTGCCTTGGTGTTTCTTGTTGTAAAGTTTCGTAACTCTGTACCTGAGATCATAAATTTTAATTCTTTACCACACGACATAATTTTTGACTGGACCAAATTAAAAGCCAGTGAAGAAGACCCCCGACAGTTTAAATGTAGCTTAAATGATTATTTCCGTCTTTGATAGCATAGAAAACATTGTGGGAAAAGGCTGTGGTTACCAGAATTTTCTTTCTTTCCCATAACATTTTCAAAGGCCTCATTGATCATAAAAACTTGGATTGTTAAAACTAACAATTGTTTGTTACAGGCTTAAACACTTCATCATCACTATCCCTAGTATGAAACAATGCCGCCATCTCTCGCAAGAAGCAACTGTTGCTCAATTACAGCGGTTTCAAAGAGGTTTCAAAGAATCAAACCCTAAGCATAGCCTCCATGCTACTAAGACCACAGCATAATGTCTGTTACAAGCAAGATCCCTATGAAATATTGAGGAAGTATTATGAATTTTAACACTTTTAATGTTAAGTAAACAGAACAAAATTTTACAGTTCATGATAACCCCAAAATATTGCAACCTTATATATTGTTTTGCTGCGATATTAACCACACCATATCTGACAGTGTAGATCAATGATCAGAATGCAAATTCTTTGCAATCTGATCTTGATCTATACTGCCCGCAAAAGCTTATGGGTCACACATAGCAGCCTAATGGTTAATTATTCAAAGAAGTTTTTGTCATCAGACCAATGTGATTAAGATCTGAAAGCCAATGAAACTGCTGACAGATGCACAATAGCAAAAAGCCTTTAGGCCCTTGCATAATGCAAGATTAAAATCTATAAATGATGGTAAATATGTAAATTGGTGGTAATTACCTGGATTTGTAGGTCATAGATCCCTTCATCTTGCCTTATTGTTTGGAAATAAATATTTGAACCCTTTTTCACCTTTCGTATTTCATCTATTCAAAACTGAAATGGTGCTTTTCATTGATTTAACCCATTAATTACAGGCTAAGATTGTGCCTGCTGAAAAAATATGTTATGCAACACCAAAGAGGCAAGATTTTCAGGAGAAGAAACTACAGTGTGACCCAAGAGGCCACTTGTATTTAGCAACCCACTGCTTTTAAAGACCACATTTCTTACTCTCCTTCTAAGGTCTCTGAATGCAGATTTGACAGTCTAATCTTTGTTCAATGGCATGGAAAACATTTAGGAGAAAAGTGTGTGGCTTATATTTCCAAAAGCTATCAATTGTGCCAAGGTTTGTATGAATGGTGTTTTACACCACTTTCAATCAAACTTGTCATATCCTTATAACAAGAGCATTTATTCTTTCCTGGGCTGAGCTATGGACTGTCCATTATAGGGTAAAAGACCCATGTTTTTAAAATTAAAAGTACTTCAAAAAGGTCTGGTGTATATTTGATACATGGTGACCGTATTTGCATATTTTGTACTTTACCATTCTAATCCCCTGAAGCATTCAATCTTTCATCAAAAGCAGATTTATGTTATATCATAAAATTTGAAAACTAACAGATTATCTAACTGCCTATGGTTTACCCTTTTATCAAACAACAAAACTGCAGATCTGTCCAAATTGAAAGCATTTGCAGAGGACAAATTCCATGTAACTCTTTACCAAACGACAAAATTTTAGACTGGTCCAAATTGGAAGCACTTGCAGACGACAAAATAAACGTAACTCAAAAATTGAAATTTTTTTCCAGCAGGGTAGAAAAAATTGTTGGAAAAGGAGGAAATGCTGGTTACCAGCATTTTCTCCTTTTCCCACAATGTTTTCAAAAGGCTTCTATCTCAGGGTCGTAAAAACCAGGGATTGTTTGGTAAAGGGTTAACTCAAACGATGGGATTTGTCTGACAAGATGAAAAAAACTTCGGGGAAAAGGAGAAAAGCATTTCTTTCTTTTCTCATAGTCTTTTCAAAAGCTTTCTACCACAGTCATCAAAATGTATGTTACCAGCATTTTTTTCCTTTTTTGATCATGTTTTCTTCATCTTCTTCCAAGTCATTAAACCACATGATTCTTTTGTCAGTAATGGATGCATAAACACAGTATTCATATCATTCAGTTTTAATTTTCATGTTTTCTTACGTTTCTTGAAAGAATTTCAGTCACTGCTAAGTTACCATGTTTCAATGAAAGAAGATCTCCACATGTCAGAGCTAGGGCTCTCTTGCAGGACCATGCATGCTTTTACAGTGAAATGTCTATGCCTTTCTAAAATGGATTCCCCATGGGATAATTAATGACCAGCCCAAGTTTGAAATTTCAGTACAATCTTATGATAGGGACATGAGACAATGTCTGAGCTTTCCAGTGACAACAACACACAGGCAGGCAACAAACAGGGCTAAAACAGTATCTCAATATTTTATTAAAAATTTCAAAAGTTTAAAATGCTGGTAAGCATCATGTATAAATAGTTACTTTATTCCTCTGTCATTTATCATTACAAATATACAAGTAGTAGCTGCAAAACCTTAAACCCTTTACCATACAACAAAATTTTAGACAGGTCCAAATTGAAAGCTTTTGCAGACGACAATTTCAATACAGCTCAAATGGAGCAACTTTTCTTTGATAGGGTAGAAAACATTGTGGGAAAAGGAGAAAATGCTGGTTACCAGCATTTCCTCCTTTCCCCCCAATGTTTTCAAAAGGCTTCTTCCTCAAGGTCATTAAAACTTGGAATTGTATGGTAAAGGGTTAAACCTTTACCATACAATCCCTTGTTTCAACAACCCTGAGGGAGAAAGCTTTTAAAAACATTATGGGAAACTGAGAAAATGTTGGTTACCAGCATTTTCTCCTTTTCCTGTAATGTTTTATACTCTTTCACAGCCAAGTTGCACAATTCCTGCAACACCTAAACTGTTGTCTGCAAATGCTTTCAATTTGGACAGGTCCCAAGATTTTGTGGTGTGGTAAAGACTTAAAATGACAAACTTCAGAGGCCATGCTAGTTTTTCTGAAGAATTCAGAGTGACAGAGAATAGCCCATCACAAAAGATAATTATACAGTTACATAATTAATGATCTCATTCAGTAGCTTTAATTACATTTTACAATTACATTATATACATAAGTTACTGTCTACAAATTTCGTTAGACAAGTAACTCTTTCCCACATCACAAAAATGTATATGTCCAAATTCAAAGTATTTGCAGACAACAATTTACAGGGACTTAAATGATGGCACTTGTCTTTAAAAGGGTTGAAAACATTGTGGTAAAAGGAGAAAATGCTGGTAACCAGCATTTTCTCCTTTTCCCACAATGTTTTCATAAGGTTTCTTCCTCAGGTTCGTTAAAAGTCTGGACTGTGTGGTAAAGAGTGAACAAAATATTTAGTAACTCTTAAGAATCATACTAAGGGTACCCAAATGGGATTCGTATAACATCATCTTTCATCCTACAAATTTGGCTAAGACATGGGTTATCCATAATCAATGCGGGAACCAGCATCTATCAGCCGATCGCTTACAGATTACCCAAGGCTTAGCTGAATCTGTACATTTTTTTCGGCGATGTTACATGAATCTGCATTAGGGTGCCCTACCCTTAAACCCTTTATTACACAACAAAATTTCAGACAAGGGCCCAACTGAAAGCATTTGTGGGCAATAAATCATATGTGACTAACATTTGATAGGATTCCTTTCTATACAAGTGGAAAACATTGTAGGAGGAGGAAAAAATCCCAAAATTTTTTTAACCCTTTACCAAACGACAAAATTTTAGACTGGTCCAAATTCAAAGCACTTGCAGATGACAAAATAAATGTAACTCAAAAATTGAAATTTGTTTCCAGCAGGGTAGAAAACATTGTGGGAAAAGGAGAAAATGATGGTTACCAGCATTTTCTCCTTTCCCCACAATGTTTTCAAAAGGCTTCTGTCTCAGCATCGTGAAAACCAGGGATTGTTTGGTAAACAGTTAAAGGGCCCAAAATCTCAGTCGGAAAAATTTTCATATCCATTTTATTTCTATCATGTTATTTATCCATGTTCTGAGGATTTACAAGGAATTTCTCAAATTTGCTGCAAAATGTCCTGAGAGTTTTCCAGAACATTCTTGGGGTTTCTTTGGATTCTCCTTTCCATTAACTCTTTACCAAACGACAAAAGTTTAGACTTGTCCAAATTGAAAGTTTTTGCAGATGACAAATTAAAATATGACTCAAATGATGAAATTTGTCTGTGATAGGGAAGAAAACCTTGTGGGAAAAGGAGAAAATGCTGGTGACCAGCATTTTCTCCTTTTCCCACAATGTTTTCAAAAGCTTTCTTCTCCGGTGATGTTAAAAGTCTGGACTGTGTGGTAAAGGGTTAACCGTTTTCCACAAAATCCTGCCTTTTGACGACCTGCAGGAAGAAGGCTGAAACATCGTGGGAAAAGTAGAGGCTAGTAAACAGCATTTTCTCCTTTTCCTACAATGTTTTATATCTTTTAGTAAAAGAATTTCAACCATTCAGCCATATTTAAGTTAGCGTCTGCAAATGATTTTAATTTTGACAAGTCCAAAATTTTGTCATTGGGAAGAGCAAGAACTCTTTACTAAATCATCAATACTGAACACCTTTTGGAGAGGACATACACATTATCACTCCAGTGCTGGAATTTGTCATTGAAAGGGCTGAAAAACTAAGGGAAAAGGATGGAGCTACTGGCGACAAAAAATTTGTCTTTTTCCCTCAATATTTACAAAAGCCTAAAAATTCTTCCTCATGATTGACAGAACATCATATTACTACCGTTAACCCTTCATCAAACAATCACTAACCCTGAAAGAGAAACCACTTGAAAACATTGTGGGAAAAGGAGAAAATTCTAGCCAACAGCATTTCCTCAATTTCAAACAACATTTCTACAATTTCAAAGACAAAATCCCACCATTTGAGCCTGCTTACATTTGTCGTCTGCAAATGCTTTCAATTTGGGCAAGTCTAAAATTTTGTCATATGGCAAAGGATTAGAATAGATGAAATGATCTGGATGACCTGTCTCCACAAGGTCACAACACCCCAAAAGTAATCATTAGTCCTCAAGGGGAAAATAACTGTTAAACCAGGGGGGGGGGGGGGGGGAATTGTTAAACTTGTCCAAACTGAAAGCACTTGCATACCATAATTAAAACATGCATTAAATAATCTGATTGGTCTTGAATGGGAAGAAAACATTGTGGGAAAAGGAGAAAATGCTGGTTACCAGCATTTTCTCCTTTTCCCACAATGTTTTCAAAGGCCTATTTCCTAAGGGGTCAGAAAAACAGGTTTCTTCCACACAGGGTTTGATTGATTAACTTTCTCATCTCTCTTACAATTTTACACATTTTATCCATTGACCCAAAAGACCCGACACAAAAGCATTTCTGTATGATACCAAAATGTCAAAGACATTTATAAATTTAAATTGTATGGAAAACCTCTCAATGACCTGTCAGCCTCAATCCAAATATTGAATATATTTGAGTCATGCTCTGTGAAAACAGATTCAATGCATCTGCAGAAAGTATCGATCCGAGTCTTCACAGGCTGACCTGAGTTGATACTGTTTGCTGCTGGTAAATTTTTTGCATGTCCAAGGTCCATTCTATCTCATGATTCAGCCTGTTGTCAGTTGATTTCACAGATCCATTATTATGTGCCGACTTGCTTAGGATAAACGGATGAGTAAACCTTTTCCACACAATCCTGACTTTTAATGATCCTGAGGAAGAAACCTTTAGAAAACATTGTGGGAAAAGAAAATGCTGGTCATGAAGGACAAATCAAAGGACCAAGGACCTATCAAGGACAAATTTCATCATTCTGCCACCTTTAATCTATCCTCTGCAAAGGCTTTCAATTTGGAACAGTCTAAAGAATAAGCTCTTTGAAAACATTGTGGGAAAAGGAGAAAATGCTGGTACTCAGCATTTTCTCCTTTTCCCACGATGTTTTCTACCCCATCATTCATTTGACCCACATTAGAGTTGTTATCTGCAAATACTTTCAGTTTCTACAGGTCTATGATTTACTTCCTTTGTAAAGAGTCAAACAAAAGTAACACATCTTCAAGTACAGAGTTTGGATGAGATGGGGACAGTGATGACTTGACCAGAGTGACCAACAGCCTGGACAAAGCCTCATTAACTTGACTGACTTTTAGCTAATTATTCTGTCACACTGACCACTCATACACTGGACATCACAGGACAACATACTTTATCCTCGGTCAACACAGTTTTAACTCTTCACCAGATGATAAAATTTAGAGAGCCATTTCAAATTGAAAGCTAATACAGAAAACAAATTGAGAATAAACCAACGAATGGAATTTATGTTTTAATGAGTAAAATACATTGTGGGAAAAGGGGGAAAATTACAAGCTTTTCTCCCATTCTCAGTGTTTTCAAAAAGGCACCTTCTTCAGGGTCATCAAAATGTAAAATTGTCTGGTAATACAGGTTTAACCCAGTTCCACAAAACAAAATCTCATACTTGCCCAAATTGAAAGCATTTGTAGACATCAAGAGAAATTTGGATCAAATGATGAACTTTGTCTTTATAAGAAAAGAAAACATTGTTGGACCAAACACAGACCGCTAATAGAACCTGGACAGTGATTAACCCTTTACCACATGACCAATTTTAGACCTGTCCGAATTGAAAGCATTTGCAGAGGACAGTTTCAATGTGGATCATATGAAATGAATTTTCTTTGCTAGGGTAGAAAACATTGTGGGAAAAGGAGAAAATGCTGGTTACCAGCATTTTCTCCTTTTCCCACAATGTTTTCAAAAGCCTTCTCTATCAGGGGTGTCAAAAGTCGTCACTGTGTGGTAAAGGGTTAAATGGTGTGCGTTTCATACCATTTTCAACATTATTTCAGTCATGACACAACTCATTTGTCCATGTAAGACCTGGCTTTCACCAGTACTAGGCAAGAACTCTGAAGTATCTAGCCCAAGGACAATCCTGCCAAAAACCAAGCACCTTGAAAATGGATAGAACCCTAGGTCTTCAAGTTGCAAATCCTGCAATTTCAATGCACATGGTCCATCACATTCACCAACCTTTCTTAACAACATTCTTAGTCTTATTCTCCATCATTTTTTTTTAAATTTAAAAGTAAAACAACTTCTGATTGGCTTAACAAAATGGTTTCACTCTTTATCATACCACAAGATTTTGCTCTGAACCAAATTGAAAGCATTTAAATGCAGATCACAAAGTTAATGTGGTTCAAAAGATGACTTCAGTGTTCAATAGGGTAGCCAGCATTTTCTCCTTTTCCCACAATGTTTTCAAAATCCTTATTCTTGAGGGTCGTTAAAACTCGGGACTGTGGGATAAACAGTTAAGAATGTTATCAAGAATGGTTGGCGAATGCAGGCCCAGCACTTGGGCAGAAACCTCTACTGTCTCATTTATATTACCTCTTTTTCCTGCGTCTCAGACTTCTGGTTTCCTTTATTTTCTACCACATTGTTTTTATGGACATTGCCTCCGTAAAATTGTAGTATTTACAAGTCAGAAAACCTTGTAGTGAGCAAATTTATGAGTTTCTTTGGCAGAAAAATGTTCTGCTTTCTCCCAAAATATCACAGCAATATTTGTATGTGACATACAATTGCTACCTTTTGTTCATAAATTATGCCATAAATTTCTGAAGACCCACAAACAAAAATATACAAACATACATGTGCAAGATAAATCAGGATTACACAGACATTGCACCATAGAAAAACCCTGCCAGTAAAATGGTACATAATGATATAAGCCAAGCTCTGGAAAAGGGGGGTATAATTAATTTTTGTGATGCATTATATCAAGCAAGCCATCCTATAATTATGGATCCATAAAATCCATTTTGTCTCACAACCTATGAAACCATAAGGTAGGATGGTCATTTAACATGCAGAAAATTGACAAATAGAAAAGTCTCAACCCAGGTCAAACTTGGCTATAATAAGGTAGAAAACAATGTGGAGAAAAGAAGAAATGCTGGTTACCAACATTTTCTCCTTTCTCCACAATCTTTTCTTTCGTTAAAACTCAGAATTGTGTAGTAAAGGTTTAAAGGTTACATGGAGACAGGGTATATGCATAATATGAGAGAACTCCTGAAATGATCAAATGAATCATGCATGAGATTAACTGGCCAGAAAAAGATGCCAATCAAGCTGTCCTGGTCAGGGCACACATTAGGCAGCAATGAGATATTGCAATATTGTCCCACAATAACTGGGCATTCTGACAAAACTGTGCAGCAAAAGCGCCATTGTCAGTCATAAAGAAAACAGTTTCTCTTTCTTTATTCTTTTCATTATATAGCAGAATTTAACCCTTTATCCCAATGATCCAGAGTTTTAACAATTCTAAAAGAGAAGGTTTTTGAAAACGTTGTACAATAAGGAGAAAATGCTGGCAACCAGCAACATTTCCTTTTTTCCCCCACAATGTTTTCCACCCATTCAAGGACAAAAAATTTTTTTTAAATTCCTTTTTTTTATTTTGTTGCCTGCAAATGCTCTCAATTTTGACAAGTCTAATATTCTGTTTCTGGCAAGGGGTTAAACCTTTACCACACAATCCTAACTTTTAACGACCCCGAGAAAGAGGCCTTTTGAAAACAGTGTGGGAAAAGGAGAAAATGCTGGTAACCAGCATTTTCTCCTTTTTCCACAATATTTTTAACCCTTCAAAAAAAAAACAACTTTCAATTTTTCAGTCACATTTGTTTTGTCGTTTGCAAGTGCTTTCAATTTGGGCTTGTTGAAACTTTTGTTGTTTGGTAAAGAGTTAAGGGTAAAGGGGAACTTTCTTGGACTATGAATATTTCTGATACCATGACAGGCCAAACAATACAGTGATCCATGTTGTCCCTTGACTCACAGAGAATGACCCCTGGGTCACATGAAAGCTTTATTAATTTATTTCTATTTACAGTAATACTGCAGATTGGATTACAGCTTGCAAATTTATTTGCTAAATTGAACAATAACTAGAAACTGGGGATTGAAATCCAAGTCAAATCCCACAACCTAACCCAAACCACAAAGTCTTCAAAAAAAAAAAACTTCCCCTTTAGAGTGCAAAGTAGAACTTTACCTTTTATGACACAAAAAAAAATTTAGACCAATCCAAATTGAAAGCTTTGCAGGTGACAAATTCGACATTGCTCAACTGATAGAATTTGTCCTTGAAAATGTAGAAAACACTGTTAGAAAAAGGAGAAAATGCTGCTTACCAGCTTTTTCCCAATTTACCACAATGTTTTTCAAAGGCCTTCTTCCTCAGGCTCATTAAAATACATAATTGTTTGATGAATGGTTCATAATTTTACACTGAGGTGTAGATCCAGGATCATACTGCACAGAATTCGCAGTCTGATCCTGGATCTTTACCCAGTCTAGTGCTTAGTGACTATAACATATTGACCAAGCCAGACACAATTATACAACAGTTCAGCTTTTTCTGTGGCCAGCAAGAAGTCCTGCATGGTTCTGAGTCATACTGATGAAGATTCAGAACCAGGAAGCCCAGGGTTGGAAGCTCACACAGGATACTAGGTTTTCCTTGGGAGTGTCCTTGGGTGAAACATTCAAGAGCCCTAAATGCCAAGTACTGCTAAAAGCCAGGACACACATGAGTAAGTGAGCTGTTGCTATGATATAACTGGACGTAGTTTTGAAAGTGGTTTAAAAACACCATTTAGTCAATCTACAGGCAGAAAATTTCTATTCCCTATAACCGGCTCTTGAGAGCTTGACTCCCGATTTAACCCGTTACCTTACAACAAAATTTTAATCTTGTGCAAATTGGAAGCCTTTGCTGACGACAAATCAAATGAACCACAAATTATAAATATTGTCTTTGAAATGGTAAATAAACATTGTAGAAAAAGGAGAAAAAGCTGATAACTAACATTTTCTCTTTTTCCCCACCATGTATGCCAAAGCTTTATTTAACATGTGATTGTTTGGTACAGGAAGGATTAAGGCAGAAAACACTGTGGGAAAAGAAGAAAATGCTGGTTACCAGCATTTCCTCCTTTTCCCACAATGTTTTCAAAAGGCTTCTTTTGCAGGATCTTTAAAAGTCTGGATTGTGTGGTATTAATGCTTAACTGAAGGTGTATTATATCATTATATTTTGCAGTATATTTTACACCAGAAATAAACATGGCAAACATGCACCTTAATTGTCTAATTAAGTCCACCATGTTTGCAGGAAAACCATAAAAAAGCAATATAAACATCCTCCTTAGTATAAACCTTTCCTTTCCAATGCACCCCATTCCTGAATTCAGCAAGTATTAAGTGACGTCCAAAGAGCTATGAGTATTACTGTGGCAAAAGAGGGTTTAGGCATCTCTGAGATAAATTACACCAAGCAAGTCAATTTCACAAATTTATGAATCCATAAAATCCATTTTGTATAAGAACCTACTGAGTCATAAGATAGAATGTTCCTTGGCCATGCAGAAAATTTACACGTACCAAAAAGTTTAGACCCGTGTCTGACACAAGTCAGTACTTTTTGCAGATGCAATTAACTCCGCTTTCCCAGGGCATGACTCAACTATACATTCCATGTGCAGGACTGGTGTAGTTTCAGTTTCCATTGAATAATTAGTTTTCTTGTAAACTATGTTCAAGTGTATTTTAATGGACATGGTGGACATGCTTTTTTTTACGGTAAGGCCTGTTATGTATCTTGACCTTTATCAAAGAAAGAATGATTTTATGACCATAAGGAAGAAGGTTTCTGATAATATTAAGGGAAGAGGAGAAAATTGCTGTTGCAAGAATGCAAGATTGTTTGGTAAAGCGTCCTTAGTAAAACATTTACAAAATTCCAGCTCAAACTATTTTGAAACAACATGTGTAAGGGCAAGCTAACAGTCCAGGTGTGGTACATGTTTTCTGATGTTTGAAGTAAGATTTACGCCAGCAAAAACATGTTTAATGTGCATGGTCACAAGCCAATTATCTCTACCACATAAAACCTTACCTCAATAAACCAAGTACTTTAACCCATTACTACCCACACAATTTTTTAGGAATATCTCATGTGTTTACTGTTGGCAAAAAGCAGGAATATTTGAATACCTTTCATAAATGATAGCCAACTACATTGTAGGAAATAATATGTCAATGATGTTTTACCAAGACATTTTCAAAAGCTGTACTGAGCATCACTGTATAATATTGCATGTGTGGAAAAGAGTTACAGGTACAACAGGTTTGCCATCAGCCACATCCTGTATCTTTTCATTCATGAACTCTTTCCAACTTCACTGAGGACTAAGTTGTTGACCCTTCCATATTCAAAGAACAAATAAAATGTAGCTGAAATGATGGGATTGTCTTTGAAAGAATGGAAAGCATGAAAAGGAGAAAATACCATTTACTACCATTTTCTCCTTTTCCAACAATATTTTACAAAGACATCTTCCTGGGGGCCTTTAAAACACAAGATTGTTTGGTATAATAGGATTAACAGTAGTTCAGAAAGCAGTTCAGTGTTTTTTATGCTTGTATCAGGGCACTTCAAAAAGTCTGGGCCTTGCTAGGAAGCACACAAAGAAGAGGTCATTAATCATACATTATTTTTCAACATAGTCTCCATCAACTTCAATGCACTTTGCCCATTGATGCTAAGCTATGCAATTCCTTCTTAAAGGAAGGTTACAGCTTGTGCTTCAAGATACTCTGAAACAGGACCAATGCAGTCATTATCACTTTTAAACTACAACCACGAAGGTGGGATTTAAGTTTGGGGAAAAGGTATGCAAGATTTTATGTGTAAGAAGCAAGGCACAACAGTTCAAAGCCATATCTATCAGCTACAGTAACCATCACTTTTGCATCATGGACTGGAGAATGATCCTGAAACGACAGGAGATCAGAACAAAACTGCAACCCTTTTTGTACCAAGATTCAATTTCTGACCATGTAAATGCAGCAGATACAACAGATTTGGTGGATAATGTTACATAAGCTTGTATTACAATGGTATCGAAAAATATTTAGCACTATGGACTTTTTCTATGTGAGGCCAAGTACTTTTTGGAGTGCCCTCATAGATCTGGGACATAACATTAATGAGCATGTCTACAGTTTCTGAAGGGCTGTCAAAGGCTTAGTCTGTAAATCATGGCATCCCAGGAAAAAAATTGGACAGCAGCAGAGGCATAAAAACTATTCAGTGTTTTGTTACATCCATACAAAAGTACCACAGACACATGCTATATTCATTTGACAGTCCAGCACAAAGAAGCACCAACAACCAGAATGAACCATGATAGCATCAGCAGCTCTGTGTAGGTACTGAGACAGTTTTAACTAGATGATGTACAAATCTTGATACAATCCATGTAAGGTACTGGCACTAGTGGATTGGTTATTTTGTAACAGTTCATCCTATTGCTAATTATGGCTTACTGCCCTTTAACAATGAAGTACAACCATCATTCTTTGATCAATTACAAACAATACAGATGAATGATTCTTTTTTTATAAAAATTTCTAGCTTGGTAAGTATAGCCAGTTCAAATGTTAGAAATCAGTTCGAGGGTCAACTGTAAGCGAGCTTGGAAACAAACAAGACAGGAATGCTGGAGCACATGTTGTGTATAGATCTAACACCTGCAATTGTATACAGTATCCTTGCCCATTCTAAAATGTAAGTTATAAACAAGACCCAAGTACTCTCAATGGAATGTGCACACACTACAGCTGTTGTCTAAATGAAACAATCTACTTCACTTACAAAATTTTTACTTTAAAAATCGTAATATAGCTGTCTTTTACACCTGTGGAAAAAAAAAAGGCCCTTGAAAAAATGTGACATAGAAACTTATAGAAAAATATAACATATTATACAGTATATAAAACAACTATCCATTTATGAAACTCTTGTCTATATTAAAACATTTGCAGAAGAAAAGTATACATGGCTAAAGTAATGGGATTTATCACTGATAGGGTTCACAACATTTTAAGTAAAGTTGAAAATGCTGATAACCAGCATTTTCTTCTTTTTCCACCATATTTCAAAAGACTTTTCTTCAGGATTGTCAACACAAAGTACCATTTGGCTATGGAGTTAAAGCATACTGCACACCTGGTCTATAGAATCCCATTTCAATGTGACAAAATCTCATATATTACTGGTATTACAGTAAGTGCACATTTCAAACCCATCAAGTCTGTACAGCTTTGCATTAATTTTGTTATATGATTTGACAGCCAGGGGTCAGAGTAAATATCAGTAAAATATCAACCTTTATTCTGCTGAAGATAGCTAGAACTACTGTAGAAGACAACTGTGTAGATCAAGACAAGACTGGACATAACATTATGGTCTGATCTTGGATATATGTACTTTTCAACACTACCCAATATCGTTTCAGTTCCTTACCTTGGCTGGAAATTGCAATAGATCAGATTTCCTACATGTACTAACAGGCAATGTTTTATTTTCCTATTTTGGCACTTTAAAAATTCAATGGTTACTTCTATCAGAAAGAAGGACTTCCAGGCAACATATTAAAATGCATTTCAGATGATAACATTAGTTTTGCTTTAGACAGTGTAGAAAAAAATATGGGAAAAGAAGAAAATGCTGGATACCAGCATTTTGTTCCTTTCTATTAAAGTTTCAAAAAGGCTTGATCTACATGGTTGTTAAAACCCAGAATTGTTCAGCAAACAGTTCACTAACAAGCTCATATAAAAGGAAAGAAACTTGGTTATTGTCTTGTTTAAAATGCCATATGATTAACTCTTTACCACATGATCTGGATGTTTTAACAAACCTGAATGAAAGGGCTTTAGAAACATTGGGGAAAAACGAGGCAATGCATTTTCTCCTTTTTTCCACAATGATTTCTACATACATAATCTTTCATTTTCATAACGTTTGCAGTCTGCATATCCTTTCAATTTGAAGGTCTTAAATTCTGCTGTGTAGTGAAGAGTTTACCATTTACCATGTAATCCTGAGTATAATAACCCTGAAGAGGGGGATTTTTGAAGCATTGTGGAAAAAGGAGAAAATGCTGGTAACCAGCATTTTCTCCTTTTCCCACAATGTTTCCTACTCTTTGATAGACAAATTCCATTATTTGAGCTTTCACTTTGGCCCAGTCTTAGATTCTGCAGTTTTATAAAGAGTTAACAAGAAAGAAGATTGCCTGGTGGGAAAATATGGATTTTCTAATCTCCTGATATAAAAGCTTATAACTTATGGGACATACATTGCCATACAATTCTCCCAATAAATGACAGCATTCCTCCAGAATTTTAAGATCTGATATGGCATTTAAATCTCCTGAAAATTCATATATAATCAAAACACATCAATTACAAATCTTTAATCCTTTTCCAAATAAGCTGTGTTTTAGCAACCCTGAAGAAGATGGCCTTGGTAAACAATGTGGGAAAAGGTAAAAAATGCTGATTACCAGCATTTTGTTCTTTTTGTTCAACCCATTTTAGCAAATTAAAAGTGACAAATTTACAATGTCATTCCTTCACAACAATTATCCCTGCTCCTATAACACTTTGTTCTAATTTCATAGAAGTTTCTAATTTCTGAGCATAAGTTTCATGCCTAGAAGTTCCATCCACCCTTTACATTGAAATCCTGAGTTTTAACGGCCGAGGGCAACAGGGATTTTGAAAACATTGTGTGCAAAAGGAGAAAATGCTGATAACCAGCATTTTCTCCTTTTCCCACAATGTTTTCTACCATTTAAGTCCTATCATTCAAACCACCTTTAATTTACTGTCTGCAAGTGCTTTCAATACGAACAAGTTTGTCTGAAATTTTGTCATCTGGCAAAGAATTAAATAAACAGTCAACTCTACCTGACAAAAAAACGTATAGCCATCGCATATAATAAATAAAATGTGACTAAAATGATGACATATGTCTTAACCCTTTACCAAACAATCCCTGGTTTTCACAACCCTGAAAGAGAAGCCTTTTGAAAACATCGTGGGAAAAGGAGAAAATGCTGGTAACCAGCATTTTCTCCTTTTCCCACAATGTTTTCTACCCTCCCAGAACAAATTTCAATTTTTGAGTCATGTTAGCTTTGTCGTCTGCAAATGGTTTCAATTTGGACGAATCTAAAATTTTGTCGTTTGGTAAAGAGTTAAAAAGGGGTATAAAACATTTCGGAAAAAAGGAGAAAATGCTGGTCACTCCCTTCCTCCGAGTCATAGAATGATGTAATTGTAAAGCTGGGTAAAAGACTGACAAACAGAAGTGCCTGGAAATCCTTCATGTCTACATTAACCCTTTACCTCACAGTTTCACGTTTAACCCTTTACCAAACGACAAAATTTTAGACTTGTCCAAATTGAAAGCATTTGCAGACGACAAAATAAACGTGACTCAAAAATTGAAACTTGACTTTAGAAGAGTAGAAAACATTGTGGGAAAAGGAGGAAATGCTGGTTACCAGCATTTTCTCCTTTTCCCACAATGTTTTCAGAAGGCTTCTTCCTCTGGGTCGTAAAAACCAGGGATTGTTTGGTAAAGGGTTAAAGGACCCCAAGACAGAAGCCTTCTGAAAATGTTGCAGGAAAGGGAGAAAATGCTGGTATCTGTGGTTTTTACTCTATTAAAGAAAAATTTCATCATTTGTGCCACATTTCAACTGTGGTCTGCAAATTGTTTGAAGTTGGACAAGTCTACATTTTGATTGTATGATAAAGAGTTAACCCTTATCATGCACAGGGAAACACTTGGTATTTTTCTCAGCAGTACCTATCAAAATTAGACAGTACAGTCTATGCAATCTGATCTTAGATCTTCATAGTCTAACATAGTGAGATATGTCTGCCACGAAATAGCTATAAATCTGTAATAACTTAGGTTGTTCAATGGTGATAAAATGCAATTTATCAAGTTCTGGAGAACAGGAAAGCTCTGTGATAATATAGGGAAAGTGAAGCCCAGTCAATATCAGACAGACATGCAAAAATATTGCTACTTGTAGGATTTCTTTGCTCTTCCTCTTCTCACATTACTGACTCTAACCACTTAGAATATTGATCAATTTTTGTCTTATTTTCTGTCTCGCTTTGGCTGACCAGTCTTTATCCCATAGGAGATCTGTGACCAGCCAATGATGTGGTTTCCAAGCGTGTTTGAAATATGATGCAGATGGTGTATATAATGATACTATTGGCCTTGAATTTGTGACAGTTAAATGATCTTAACTATTTACAAGACAAAATGTATCAAAAACTAAAGGATTTTGTCTCTAAGAATGTAGAAATTTACTTGTGGAAAACTGAGAAAATGCTGGTAATAAGTATTTTCTCCTTTGCCTACAATGTTTTCAAAAGCCTTTCACTGGAACGTAACAGATTTTTCTTGATAGTATAAATATGGACTTGGCTGAACATTTCAGAGTCTGATCTTGATCTATACTCCACAAAAGCACCTGAAGTGATGTCTATAGCATCCTAGAGGTTAACCCTTTACAACACAATCCTGAGTTTTAATGACCCTAACAGAAAAATCTTTTGAAAACATTGTCGGAGCAGGATAAAATGCTGGTAGAACAAAATTTTCTTCAGTTGATTGGATATGACTATGTCTGAGTTGCGATTTGCGTGCAAGTGCTTCACATGCTATTGGCTTGGCTGTGTCATTCGGCTCTGGACACCTGGCCTGTGCAGCCATTAAAAACTTTCTATTTCCTGATAAGAAAACACAGCAATGTGTTGGTTATTTGAGGCGTTCTTAAGCCCGTCACACTATAGGCATTTCCACTGCGTTTGCTCAGCGTTGTTTAATTTCCCAGAGCGCCATGGGATCGCAGGAAAAATCTGATATTTTTTGCGAAGACGGAGATGTCACAGCGTTCTCACCACGGCCAAGGCGTTGCTACGGAGCTCCTATGTCGCGTTATCGCGTTCATACGGAGTTCTTCTTGGCGATTCTCTGTGCTCTGATGGCGCTTCCACTGCGTGTTCTGCGCTTTCACAGTGCTCATACTGTGTGCACTGGGCGTTCACGGCATTCTCAAGGCACTCATACTACGCTGACGGCGTGTTCTTGACAATGGTTCGAACTATCTCTGAAAACGAATGTATGTATACATATTTATTCATCAATTGTTTTTTTGCTGTGGTCTCGAGAAGTCAATGGAGAATAAAACTATGATCGTTCAAAGAAAGGGGAAAAAAGCAGGACATAAACCCCAACCCTCTCAAACAGAAGCAAGTCTATCATTGTCACCTCCTCAACCATTACTAGCCCGGCTTGCAAGGGTACATCAGCCATGGTGAATTGAATGTTTATTTGCATGCTTCGTCTACTACATGTATATGTCCGTTTTTGTCAGACAAAGACTAATGGACGCTGCAGAAGCGCCTTACAAGCGCAATGATCACCGTTGCAGCTCAGAGGAATGGTTTTAAGAAGCCAGTGAAATAAATAATACTCCTTGTCAGTGCAGTTGACGTACCGTATAAGCACCCCTGGTGCACCATATAAGCACAGTAGAGACGCAGTGACATCTCAGAAAACCCGGTACAATCTCCGCGCAAGCGCCACCGACAACCATAGCATTCGCACTGCGACCTCTGTGCGCGTCAGCGGAGCTCCTGTGGTGTTGTGGGAGATCTTACTGTGCCGCTAAAACGACCTTCCAGTGATCCCACTGCGCTCTTATCAGAAAGCCGAGTGACAGCGTTTGTTTTGTGCATGCTCAAAATGCGCGCCGTCCCTCAGCGTCCTTGACAATCCCAACGCGTCTACTCGCGATGCCACTACGTTGCTGTGGCGATGCTTGTGATTGTACTGACCACCATTCATGAGTATTTGAGAGAAAATGTGGCTTATAGGGTGTACAGGTTTTTTCTGAGATTTCACCTAGTGACCTACTTTTTCTTCCAACATAACCCATTTTCATAATAGTCTAAGACATTCTCAAGACAAACATTCTGACCGAATTTCAAGAACATTGGTCTGAAAATGTGGCCTCTAGAGCATACACAAGGCTTTTCAAAGATTAAACCTGGTGACCTAGTTTTTGACCGCACACAAACCATTTTCAAACTCATGCAAGATATCATCAACACAAACATCCTGACGAAGTTTCAAGAGTATTGGGCTGAAAATGTAACCTCTAGGGCGTACACTAGGTTTTTCTAAGATTTGATCCAGTGACCTAGTTCTTGACCTGACATGACCCATTTTCAAACTCATCCTAGATATCATCAAGACAAACATTCTGACCGACTTTCAAAAGTATCGGACTGAAAATGTGACCTCTAGAGCGTACACACGGTTTTTCTAAGATTTGACTTAGTGACCTAGTTTTTAACCCAACCTGACCAATTTTCAAACTCGTCCGAGATACAATCATTACAAACATTCTGACCAAATTTCAAGATCATTGGACTGAAAATGTGGCCTCTAGAGCGTACACAAGGTTTTTCTAAAATTTGACCAAATGACCTAGTTTTTGACCCAACCTCACCCATTTTCGAACTCGTCCAAGATATCATCAAGACAAACATTCTGAACAACTTTCAAGAGCATTGGACTGAAAATGTGGCCTCTAGAGCATACACAAGGTTTTTCTAAGATTTTACCTAGTGACCTAGTTTTTAACCCAACCTGACCCATTTTCGAACTTGTCAGAGATATTATCAAGACAAACATTTTGACCAAGTTTCATTAGTATCGGACGCCGGACACAACACGATCACAAAAGCTCACCATGAGCACTTCGTGCTCAGGTGAGCTAAAAATTCATCAAGTTAACCACATTTAAAATTTCGTCTACAAATGCTTTGAAATTGGACCAGTCTAAAATTCTGTGGTTTGGTAAAAGGTTAAAGAAAAGATTTGAGCCATGCTCTGGCAAAAGGTGGCTTAATGCATTTCCGTGATCCATGGCACCAAGCAAGCCATCACTCACTTATGGATCCATGATTTTCGTTTTTTTCAACAACCAACTTAATCATGAGGTAGACTGGTCCTTGGACATACAGAAAATTGACCAATAGCGAAAAGTTTCAGCCCAGGTCAGTCTGCGCGGACTGCGCAGGCTGACCTGGGTCGATACTTTTCGCAAATGCATTAAGCCCCCTTTTTACAGAGCATGGTTCATTTAGTTTCACTACAGAGGCAGGCTTTCTTCCAAAACATAGCTGTGATGTTTTTTCCTACAATTCACATAGAATGTAAGGCACTGCTATAATTACCCACACCCCATTCATCTTTTCCAGATCATCAAAATGGCAATAAAAAGCTGCAGTAACATGGTAACACTTAGATTACTTACCACAATGCTTTTGCAGACAATGTAGATCAAGATCAGACTGCACAGAACATGCAATCTAATCTTGGATCTAGACTGTTTGCTACCATGTCACGAATTTTGGCCCAAATAACCTTGAAATTGCACTACCTCGGCTCTTCTTTTTCTTATTTGAATAAGATTATTATTATTATTTGAAGGGTGTATTTCAGTAATTCAGTACTGCAAAGAGTTAATGTGCTCATATTGCGGTATACTTCACTCTATAATATACCGGGATAATGACATGAACTGCATACTGTTGTAGAACATGTTTATATAACTGTTTCTGTTATCATAGAGTTTGCTTCCAAATCTCTTGATTCAAGAGCCAATTTGTTGCAAATATGGCTTCCACAGGCATGCAAATATGAGCAATATGTAATAAGTGTTGTTACTGAAAACAGCTTTGGACTCATGTAGCACATACATATGAAGTGGACCACTAGTAAAATTTATTCAGCTGCACATACATATGAACTGGACCACTAGTCATATCTGAATAGTTGTTCATTATTAATTTTGTAATCCATTCATTTTTTGAGATTATAATTAAAGTTCTGTTATAAGCCCGCCTTAGGTATCATTACATGACTGTATCCTAATTTTTTTTTCCAAATTAATAAAAAGTAACATAAGTCTATGAGGAACTAATGAAACATAAGTTCTGAATCTCCATGACAGCTCGTAATGGACTTGGGATCCCTGAAAAAACTGCATTTTCTGACCTTTGTAAGAAGTTTAAATTGTGGTATCATATAACTTTTCTGTCAGCAAATTTCTTTATTTAGAAAAATGTTTTCGATAAGTTACATATACCTTTCCGCACAGATATAAATTATTGGGAAAAAAAGAGTTAGCAATGTTTTCATTGGCTGAAAATTGCTTTTGATGTTAAAAATTGGCCATTTTTTGTACTCTATCATTTCATCTCCAGACAGTCTAGCATGACATTAACCTTTTCCCATGTAACAAATTTTTGGACTTGTCCTAATTGAAAACATTTGCAGACTATACATTCAATGTGGCTCAAATGATAGGATTTGTCTTTCAATGGGAAGCAAACATTGTGTGAAAAGGAGAAAATGCTGGTTACCAGCATTTTCTCCTTTTCCCACAATGTTTTCAAAAGTCTTTTTTCTCGGGGTCATGAAAATGCGTGTTTGTTTGGTAAATGTTTAATATTTCATGAATCATTAGCCAAAATTTCTATACCTTTCTGATTTTATAGGCTTCCTATTATTACCATTATGCAATTTCACACAACATGGAGAAATAATTACCGGAATCAAGTTACATCTAGAAAGGGCTGATACCTGATCATAAACCCTAAAATCCTTTCCCCACATTACTTTCAAAAGTCAGGGGTGTTAAAACTCAGGATTCCTTGGGCTAAGGGTTACAAGTGTTTTCTTTTTTTTTTCCACAATGTTTTCAAAAGCCTTCTTGCTCAGGATCATCAAATCCCATGGTTCTTTAAAAAAGTGTTAATAAAACTTAAAACTGTGTGCGTGAACTAGTGCACTGGTCTAAATGTGTAAGCAAACCCAAATTTGGGCAGAAGCCATTGATGATTGATAAATCACAGAGAGATAAACATTTCAGTAATTATATTTGCCGCGAACAATACTTCAGTCTATGTCACAATAACAAACTAACCCTGCCGAAAAAAAAGTTGATTTTGAAGAAGGCATTGATTAAGTCTTTACCAAACGACAAAATCTTAGACTGGTCCAAATTGAAAGCGTCTGCAGACGACATATTAAATGTAGCTCAAATGATAAAACCTGTCTTTGACAGAGTAGGAAACATTGTGAGAAAAGGAGAAAATGGTGGTAACCAGCATTTTCTCCTAATGTTTTCAAAAGGCTTTTTTCTCAGAGTCGTGAAAACTAGGGATTGTGTGGTAAAGGGTTAAGATCAAACTGTACAAAACATGCAGTCTGCACTTCATAAATCTACACCAACTGCCAATTCATTCTAAATCAAGATCAAAGACAAACAATCCTGTGTTTTAACCACCCCGATAAAAAAACTTCTGAAATCATTGTGGGAAAAGGGAAAAAAAGCTGGTCACCAGCATTTTGTCCTTTTCCCAAAATGTTGAAAAAATGCTGGTAACCAGCATTTTGTCTTTTTCCCAAAGTTTTTTCTACCCTTTCAGCATTTGGGCATCTTTTGATTTACTGTCTACTAAATCTTTAAGTTTAACCCTTTACCACACATTCCCGACTTATAACAACCCTGAGGAAGAAGCCTTTTGAAAACATTGCGGGAAAAGGAGAAAATGCTGGTAACCAGCATTTTCTCCTTTTCCAACAATGTTTTCTACCCTATCAAAGACAAATTCCATTATTTGAGTCATACTTAAATTATATTCTGCAAATGCTTTCAATTTGAGCAAGTCTAAATTTTTCTCAAGCAGTATAGAATTAAAGAAGTCTAAAATTTTGTTGTTTGGTAAAGATTTCATTACTTTGAAATTGGGCTTGTTACATTTATCAGTATCAAACCTGTTTTGCTGTGAACAAATTAATTCTTTTCTAGATTTCGAAACTTTAGACTTGTCAACTTCTGAGGCAATTTGCAGACAACAACTTGCAGACAACAACTTCAATTAACTCAAAATAATCTCTTTCTGTGCTGGTTACCAGTATTTTCTCCTTTTCCCACCGTATTTCCTAGGACCTTTTTTGTAGGCTCTTTAACTCTTTACCAAACAATCCACAGGTTTTACAACCCCGAAAGAGAAGGCATTTTCTCCTTTTCCCACAATATTTTGTACCCTTCCCAAAACAGATTTCAATTTTTGAGTCACAATTATTTTGTCATCTGCAAATGCTTTCAATTTGGACAAGGCTAAAATTCTGGGTTTAGGTAAAGAACATAATAGTTTGGAAAAGGGTCACACAAGTTGGTAAAAGACTGTATTAGCTTACTAACTTCTGTCATATTTCTTTCTTCTATTATGATTTTTTTTTTCAAAAGTACAACTATTTTATAACTAACATATAAACTGTTCAATTATGATGTTGATCAGTGAAGCTCATACGAATAATAATACTTATATAAACAGGATTTTTTTTAATCACCCATAAGTCTTCACTTAAAATCCAATAAAAGTTGAAATAAAAATTGATTGTGTAATAGCTGTAAAACTAGAGGCGCTTGAGCGCCTGTATTGCTCCACAGGCCTGATATTTCTATAATGGCGAAAGGAAGTTTTTAACAATTATCATTCAATCCTGCATTTTAGCTCACTGAAGAAACAATTTGGTAGACAACACCATAGGAACTTACCTGCAAAACAACAATGAAATCCAATTAATAGTTTTAGAGAAGAAATTTTTCAAAGATTTTACTTTATACCATAAAAGGAAAATGAGTCTCCCATAAAAGCCATGTTTTTTGACAGATCTTTTTTTTTTTAAGGAATTCTGTAAACCTGTATCTAAGGAACATTCCTGCAAAATAATAATGCTATCCAAATAGCGGTTTGGGAGGAGAAGATTTTTAAAGGTTTTTTACTTTGGTTGCCATGGCAACCAGATTTCTTCATGGAACACAATTATTTGAAGGAATTTGAAAGAGGACCACCAAAGGAATATTCCTGTGAAATTTGGTAAAAATCCAGTCAATAGTTTCTGAGGAGAAGTTTTTTAAAGAAAAAGTTTACGGACGCACGCACGGACGAACGAACGGACGGACGGACGCACGACGGACACAACGCCATGACAATAGCTCGCTGGCCTTCGGCCAGTGGAGCTAAAAACTACACTTTTCTCTTCAAAATCTTGGATTGAAAAAAAAAGACAAAAAATGAGAAAAGATGAATTTCAAAAAAAAAAATAATATGGAAAGTGGGTGAAATGGTAATATATTACAGAGAATCTCCCATTCTTTGACAGCCATTATAATCTTTCGAGCAGGTGACATGGGCAGCGGAAATGGATAATAAAATATGTATTTACACAATGATAAATGCAAATTTACTAGCTTCCTGTCAAAGCTACAGAAACGAAGGTCAGATTCGTAGATTATCTCGAGATCAATGATTTTTATCTGCAACATCAAATAAAAGTGTCACCTAATTCCTCTGTCACTACTGAAAATTATTACATAAAACCTTTTTCATTCTTTCATTTTTACGCCAGTTTGCCACAAGCCAAGTAGTTTTTTCTTAAATCTTACTTGATTGATTTGATTGTATTGGAGTTTAACAGTCATATCAAAGCCCTCAGTGTACCTATACATATGTTTCCTGGGTTTCTCACACCAGTACAGACAAAACTTTCTTTCCAAGTCACTGACTAATTTTCTTACATGCATAAGAGATGATAGGCAAAAAATTGCCTGAAAGAAAATTTGCCTCAACCAGGTATTGAACTCACAACCTGACCAAGTCACGAGCTGGATACCCAAACCACTGAGCCACCTGGCCGTGATTCCTAACCCTTAAAGCGCCTTTCACTACAACAGTTGTCTTTGGGGCCAGTGTAGATCAAAATCAGGCTGCACAAAATGTGCAGCCCAATCTTTGATCTACACAGTCTGCATTGCTGAAACACTGTTGCTGAAAGCAACCATGAAATTGCAATTATTTCTGATGTGTTTCCACCATAAAAATGTCTGATGTGTTTATGTGGTGCTCCAAGGGTTAATATGGTTTTGGAAGCCATGGGTGTAGAAACAGATCCCATAAAAAAAAACACAAGTCACTTGTGGAGGTGTCTTGTGGCAGCCTTGTGGTGTCAAAAAAATTGCTAAAAAATGCAAAAATAATGTGCAATAGAATTCACTTTGCTACACTGCTACAACCTTTCAACTTTTAAGATTTGTATGACTGTCTTGAGACTGCTGCACAAACTGAATAATTTTTGCCAGAAAGGTGATTTCAGAAAGCTGCAAAACTACCATCAGGCCTATGAGAAAAAGCTTTACAGTGATGAATAAATGATATTAAAACAGAGCAGAGAAAAGAGACTCCAGACCAGCGTAAAATTTTTATGACCATCTCATGTCAAAATACTATCATAAAATACAAGATTCTATGACTAACCCAAGATCATACTGCATCTTCTTTATAATCTAATCTTAATCTACAATGTCTGGTCTACCACTTTTAGTTTTGGTTAGGATGCCCTAAGCCTTATTATATCCCATATTTTTGCATTGCATGAAAAAGCCAAATTGCTAGCCACACACATTTTGTTTCTGTAACAAAGGGCTTGCAAGCACAGCTATGGGAGCAATGAAATGTTACTCATATACCAAAATCTGCAAAATTAACCCCATATCTCCAGATTTCAAATACTAAAACTGTACGCTGAGCCTACAAGGACCCCAAATACTTAATCCTTAGTGTTAAGGCCAACTAACTGAGGACAGCCAGCTTTGAAACCGATGAAAACAGTTCTTTCAACAATGTAAGGTATAACTCTTAACCACACAACAAAATTCTGATCTCATTCATATTGAAAACAATGGTAGATATATAGTAATGTCACTGAAATGGTAAAATTTGTCTCTATGAAGGGCAGAAACGTAGAGGGAAAAGGAGGTAGATGCTGGCTACCAGCCTCATGGCTTTTCTCCCAATGCTTTCAAAAGCTTTCTTCCTTAGACTTATGGTCATAAAAGAACCGATTATCTAACAATTCTAAAAAGGAAGAGGACCAGCCCTAAGCATATTAAACACTCCTAAAACCCCTGGGTCCTAATTAAAACCTAAAAGCATTAACCCTTTACCAAATAATCCTGAGTTTTAACAATGCTGCAGAAGGGCCTATGAAAACATTCTAGGAAAAGGAGGAAATGCTGGTAAATGGCATTTTATCCTTTTTCAACAATGTTTTCTACCATTTCAGAGAATTTAACTTCATTTGCACTGATTTAAAATTTGTCTCCAATAACCTTGAATTTGGAAGAGCTCAACATTTGTTGTTTAGAAAAGGGCTTAGCAACAAGAAGTTCCTTTAACTAATTGCAACATGCTGAATTCAAACAGCAAACAAAGACTTCTTTACAAATGCAATGGAAAGTTTTTTATTCCTCATATACAATGTGGTAAAAGAAGCTTTTATTTGCTGCAAGCAACTACTTCCTTTCAAACAGAGTAGAACAGATCCTTCAAAACAAAAAGAACCCTCCTTGCATGGATCACTTGTATTAACTGATTGTAGGTTAAATGGATTTTGATGTCACTTAAATTTCAACATATCGGTGTATCAAAGCAACAGCATCTTGTACACTGCATCCAGGCCATTATTAAGCTGAGACTCCAAAGTATTTTGCCCAAGGAAAAATTTACAGGAAAAGGAGAAAATGTAGATCACCAGTATCTTCTCTTCCAAAGTGTCTTCTACCCTTTAACAGCCAAACCAATGTGTGGCACATGTGAGGATCAAACCCAGTAATGCAACAGTGTGCAAACCCTACATCTTCGAAACTGGGCCACCCAGGAAAAACCAGCTATTGGTATCAAGAAAGAGCCTACATGCAAGGTAAAGCGTTAATGAATGTGCAAAATGCATCTGCAACCTTCCGAGACATGCATTCAATCAATATGTATTGTACATCATTATATCTTCATCAACTTCATGACCTGATCGATCTAGCACTCTTGGAAATCCACCCCCCCTACTCTAAACATACATTCACTATGAATTCTTTCAGCCTGCTGTAGAAAATGGGAGTTACTCATTTGTTTCAAGCACTTGATCCTTTCCTCACTATGTTTTTAAAAGCCATCTACTGCAGAGGCATAAAAAGTTGTATTTCAAAGGTATTGGGGTAACCCTTAAAATGCACAATGAACTCCTTCATTGCCAAATGATTAAATTTTTGGGTCCCCCCCCCCCCCTCCAAGGTGATAAATTCAATTCTTCTGCCATTTAATAGATCCATCAGTAACGGTTGAAGATACAGTAGTGGACAGTGTACATCCAAAGTCAGACTGCACCAAAAATCTGTGGAGTCTGATCTGGATCTACTCTGTCCGGCAAAGCTACATAAGTCGCCATTGGTAGAGTAAGAAATAACTGAATATTTCTTGCTGACAGTAAAAACCCGAAATGAATACTGCAATTTTCATGCTGTGTACCACAGGGAAGAAAATCTCAACCTACTGGACATTTTAGATCAAAGATAAGACTACAGTCTGATCTTCATCTACACTATCTGCAAAAGTGCACTGAATCCTGCATAGCAGCATAACAGTTAACTCTTTACCAAACAACGAATTGCAGAGTCTTCAAACTTGAAAGCATCTGCAAAACGACAAATTTGAAAATGATATAAATGAGTTGAAGTTCTTTGACAGGGTAGAAAACATGGTTGAAAAAGGAGAAAATGCTGGTTACCAGCATTTTCTCCTTTTCCCACCATGTTTTCGAAAGGCTTCTCCTTCAGGTTCGCTAAAACTCTGGATTGTGTGGTAAAGTGTTAAAGAAACTTTAATACATTTAGTTCAATGGTGAACCTCCACTTCACAGATAATGGATAGGGTTTTCCAATCTAATTTTTCATGCTGTCTAATTTCAGGGTTTATTTCTAAGTAATCAATGTCTTCCTTCCTAGATAGATCAGTCAGTAACCATTATCACATAGACTACAGAGTACAACTGGATTGGCTTAAGCAGTGTGAATGAAGATCAAACTACACAACCTGAAATTCAAGTTCTACCGGTATTTCTAGGCAATCAATTGTCGTTTTTCAAGAAGGTAATTCATACCTTTGGTACTCTCACTAAGCATTTTGCAGAACCTTAGGTCTTCTTTCAGACAGTGCATATAAAGATTAGACTGCACAAAACCTGCAGGCTCATCTCTGATCAATGCTCTTCAACACTTTATTTTGGGGATAAACTGTCAAACATACCTGTGATATCATCATAATAATTATGTCTTTTATCTTGCATGAAAATGTGTTTCATTCATTTCAGGCTCCAGAGATTAAATATAATAATTTACACTTCATAACTTCAGTCACCTTTAAGGTAGTGTAGATCAAGGTCAGACTTCATCAAACATGCAGTCTGATCTTTGACACACAATCTCCCCTCTGCTGAAATATACAGGAAAAGAGCAAACCTTGAAATTGCAATTATTTCAGACCTACACATTTAGTAGGTTGATTTGCCACTCTGAGGGTAAGACTCTTTCCTGAGGTTTTCAAGACTGGAGTTTTTCCCGGTAATTGTCTATTTGATAATTCTAAACTCAAATAGCAGCTTCATTGTAACTGAATTTAAACTAATCAATTTTCTCTCCTGAACATTGACTTTTTTTTTTCACTCCCGTATTTTTTCCCCCTCTTCAGGAACGCCAAGTGACATGTGAGGATGTTAGGGATATATTTAGAACAAAATGCAACAATATCCAAGGGGAAATCCTGGGGATGAATGTCATCTTCTACTGAGTTGCCAAATCAAGAAGACTTAGGAAGGTGCAAATTTACATAATGGGTGTGAAAGAGGTATCAACATTGCCTGCTGGATTTCATTACTGTTACTGTACATGTAACTAGTTTTTCCAGAAAACTGCATCAGGATGAGATAGCACATAACATTTTGGACTATGCCATTATTATACAGCTTGTTGCACATACTTTACCCTAACTGATCCTCCACTGTCAATGTGACCTCTGACCTTCCATATGAATATGCAAATTTACTAATAAAATTTCTTGAGGACAACTTTAGCTTGACTAAAGAGACCAAAGGTTTGCAATTTCACGGCTTTTTGCCCAACTATCCTACAAAATGCCATCTTTATCCAAGATAGTGTAGACTGTAAATTGTACAGCCTAATCTTGGTCTGAATTATCAACAAAACACTTAAGCCCTTACTTCATTTTCCCAAATTTTACTGACCTTGAAAAGGACGGCTTTTGAACAGATTGTGGGGAAAGGAGGCTTAATGCAAGTTGTTATACCCTTTCAAAGACAAGTTCCATCATTTGAGCCACATTCAACCCTTTACCAAACAATCCCAGGTTTTCACGACCCTGAGAAAGAAGCCTTCTGAAAACATTGTGGGAAAAGGAGAAAATGCTGGTAACCAGCATTTTCTCCTTTTCCCACAATGTTTTCTACCCTTCCCAAAACAAATTCTAATTCTGAGTCACATCAATTTTGTCGTCTGTAAATGCTTCTGATTTGAACAAGTCTAAAATTATATCGTTTGGTAAAGAGTTAAGAAATCATCTGCAAATGCTTTGAATTTAGAAATGTCCGAGTACTTGTTGTTTGTTAAAGGGTTACAGTAGCCCTCTAGCATGTTCTCTCTTTACAAACACACACCAATTCTATACTTGTACAAACTGAAAGCTTTTGCAGAAAATGAATTGAATGTGACTCTAAAAATCTTATTTGGTACCAAAGGTCAGCCAAAGAGGATGATTCCAGGGGTTCTGTTTTGCCCATAATGATGTAATGAAGACTAACATTTTCTCCTTTTCCCACCCTTCCAAAGGGTCGTAAAAACATGGGATATTTTGATAAAGGGTTAAACTTGCAGCCCTGAGTTATCCCTTCTCCACAAAATCTGAAGTTTTAACGACCCCCAAGAAAGAAGGCCTCTAGAAACATTTTGGGAAATGGAGTAAATGCTGGTAATCAGCATTTTCTCCTTTTCCCAAGATGTTTTCTTATTAAAAGACAAATACTATATTTGACAAACATTTGCCTTGTCTTTAAATTCCTTCAATACTGACAAGTCTAAAATTATGGCGAGTAGTAAAGAGTTACATGAATCACATACAAAATCCGGACCAGTGCAAAGTTGTAAATTCCATTTTCACAGCAAATGCTGTTTATGTTGAGGCCTTTTTGACAAATGGTTTTTGCAGAGAACCATTGTGGTCTTAACCCTTTATCACACGATCCAGAGTTTCTACAACCATGGTAACTAGCATTTGTCCTTTTCACCAAAATGTTTTCTACCCTCTCAAAAACCAAACTAATCATTATGATCTATGTCTAATTTGTCATCTGCCACTGCTTTGAGATTGGAAATGTCTGCAATTTTTGTTTGTAACTGAGATGAAATGATTACTTTCAGCTACATCCTACAATATTCCAGGTATGTTTCTGCTACAACAGTTACCCAACACAATGATAGTGTTTCCTATATCCCATCTAAACATTTACAATATATCCTAACCTGCTGTGTAAACAAAGCATGGAACCAGCAGGCTAATTGCTACCATCAGTAACACCAACATGAATGCTTTGAACATTGCTTAACCAAAGAAAACCTGCACCATGATCACCAACTATTCTAAAATTTGCATACTTATAGTCCAATTCTCAGGGATTTTCAGGAGAAAATTTCTGATTGGCTGAGTGTAAGGTTGTTTGGTAAAGAGTGACATCTGGGGCCGTCTTCACCATCCATTCTTAAGACCATTCTTTGTCTTTTTCTCCAAGCATTTCAAAATTTGAAAGTAACACTGCTTTTGATTGGCTAAACCATATGGTTTAGCCAATCAAAAGTTGTGTTACTTTCAAATTTAGAAATCTCTGGAGAATGAGACTGACAATAGTTAATGAATAGGGACCGTGATTCAAAGGAATCATAACAGTATTTCATGCTTATCAGGATATTTCCTAGTGGACATGCAACACTGTGGAGAACAAGACCTCAATCAGTATTGGTATGTGTCAATTTCAAGCTGATGATAGTAGACAACAGAAATAATGAAATTCTCTAGTTCACCACAACCCAAAAAATCTACAGACTGGTCCCAAAGCAAAACCCTTACAGCCACTAACCCTGAGAGTGCTGATTAAACCAAGCAGTTATTTTCAGTCAGGAGATCCAAATAATTATATTGTCTGGGTACTT
Organism: Hippopus hippopus; assembly: GCA_946811185.2. Classification (NCBI taxonomy): domain Eukaryota; kingdom Metazoa; phylum Mollusca; class Bivalvia; order Cardiida; family Cardiidae; genus Hippopus; species Hippopus hippopus. The sequence goes on from OX328100.1 coordinate 47,294,645, forward strand.
TTTGTTCAGAATGTCTCTGCACAGTGGACACTGTAGATCAAAGATCAGACTGTAGATTCATACTCAAACTGAATAATCATTCTGAGCAGTCTGATCTGGATCTAAACTATATGAAACAGCAGCCCTACCAAACTATTTTTGACTATACTAAAACTTTTCAGCATACACCAATACTTCAGACTTGTCCAAATTGCAAGCATTCATTTTACAGAGTGCAAAATCAGATGCGACTCAATTGATGGAGTCCATCCTTGAAAACGTTGAAAACATTGTGGGAAAAGGAGAAAATGCTGGTAACCAGCATTTTCTCCTTTTCCCACAATGTTTTCTAAAGCTTCATTCCTGCAAGCCATTTCAACAAAGCATTGTTTGGTAGAGGCTTGCGCACATGAAGGGTTGATTAGATTTTGTTTGTTGTCCTGTTGAAGGGTCCAATCACAGAATGAGTTCCACTATCTGAGACAAGATTTACAAATGAATCAATCATCATGGGGATAATGAACTGAGAATGATGCTACATACTTTACATTATTCAACTCTTAACCCTTAATTACATGATGCGGAGTTTTATTGACCCTGTGAAGGAGAGCATTGGAAAACATTGTGGAAAATGAGAAAGTGCTGGTACCAGCATTTTCTTCTTTTCCAATAGTGTTTTCTACATTGTCAGAGAACTGTGTACCACTTTTGAGTATATAATTTGTAGGTGCTTTCAATCCTGAAGAGAGTAAAATTTATTGTTTCAGAAAGGGCTAAAGCCCCATTCACCAATGTAGTTGCCATTGTGGCCAGTGTGTAGAACAAAATTGGACTGCACAAAATGTGCTGTCTGATCCATGACAGACACTGTCCACTCTGCAGAGACATTTTGGACAAGAACAAACTTTGAAATTACAGTTATCTGGGTCTATTTCTAGAATGAAAATGTCTAAACAGGTTCGCTTCGTGCTTTAAGGGTGAAATTCTGCATAAAATGTCCATTCCAAAGTGATTAGTTTTGGACACAGAGGGAGAAGTAGAATTGAATCTTGTTTTATCTGGGCTTTATTTATACCTGGTTTCCAATTTTAGGTAGATTATCTTCAGCTCCACACAACTGGTCAGTATAAATGTCTCTGAAAAAAAGGGCTATCAGAAAAAATGTTCCCTGGATATTCTCCCTTCCAGCTTCTGACTTTTGCCCCTGGATAATGTTTCCAAAAGGAAAACTGCCAGCCAGACAATTACCACCCCACCCTCAACCCCTTCCCCGCAAAAAACTTGCCCCTCCTGGGTAAGCTACCATACATCCTAGCCCTAAGCAAAGGCTCCAGGCTCCAAGACAATTACCTTGAAAACAGTGCGCTTTTTGTAATTCCTCCCTTTCCTGTAATATCTTCAAAGCTATCAGATGTCACAAAGGGTGATACAGAAAAAAGTTACACTTGTACAGTAAAGGATAGCAGTGTTAACAAATGAAACTGCTGAGATTACATGGATCAAACCAGTGACCTTGCATCCTGAGATATAGGCAACACCAAATCCCATGGGGATCAATCTATAATAAATGCAAACCTACCTCTAACTGATGTACAGCCTGTTTCTCCCTGTCAAATGACTTGCCACTGGTTCTAATAATTCCTGAAAGTAGAAACAGATCATCTTTTATCCTTGGATTGAAACTAGAGATAGGCTTGTATTAAGCAAGCACTCAATGGATAATTTAAAAGTACTAGTATCTGCTAGACGCAGGTGCTTGCTTACTTCAACTACAATGCTTGTTATTTTTCTCATTTTAGAACTCTTTAACTCTTAACCAAACAACAAAATTTTAGACATATCCAAAATGAAAGAGACAACAAATTAAACATGGTATAAAAACGGAAATTTGCCTTTGGAAGGGTAGAAAATATTGATGGTAAAGGAGAAAATGCTGGTAACCAGCATTTTCTCCTTTTCCTGCAATGTTTTCCAAAGCCCTCCTGGTCAAGTGCATTAACAACCTGTGCCACATAATCCCAAGTTTTATCGACCCTGAGGGAAAAATCCATGTGAAAACATTGCCAGAAAGGAAAAAAGGCTGGTAAGCCGCATTTTCTCCTTTTCCTATAATGTTTTCTACCCTATCAAAGATAGGAATCATCCTATGAGCTGAACTTAATTTGTCATCTGCAAATACTTTAAATTTTGTCTAGTCCAAAATTTTGTCATTTAGTAAAGAGTTAACTGCAGGGAAGTATTTAAAAAATAAGCATTTATCTGTATGTTACTGAGTTAGATATGTAGTGTCTTACACGCAGACACAAGAAGGCAGAGCTTTATAACACTTTACCACACCAAAAAAATTGTTGACTTGTCCAATTAAAAGCACTTGCAGATGACAAAATAAATGTGGCCTAACAATACGAAATTGTGATTGGAACAGTGGAAAACATTGAGAGAAAAGGAGAAAATGCTGGTTACCAGCATTTTCTCCTTTTTCCACAATGTTTCCAGCAGTCTTTTACTTCAGAGTCATGAAACCCCGGGATTGTGTTGTAAAGAGTTCCTAAACAAAGCCAAGTGACAGTAAGTCAATTCTTTCTGCTGATTTATCATGGACATTCTTTGTGATAGGGGCAGTGATTTTCAGGAAAATTAACCCTCCAAGTGCCTTTCATAACTTCAGTTGCCTTACCGCCAATGTAGATCAAGATCAGATGGTAAAATTGTGCAGTCTGGTCTGCTGGACAAGAGACACCTTGAAATTTCATTATTTTTGCTCTCTTTCCTTTTTTCCTTGACTAAAACTGTCAGTTGGAATTTTCAAGGGCTTTACTGGTTAACTGGTTTTCCTTAATCATATGGTAGTGCTAGATAAATATACAACACAAACATTCCTTTGATATACAAGGTTACTATTTTACCAGAACAGAACAGAACCATATACACAAGATCACGCTATGAAGAATTGCTGTCTGATCTTGATCAACAGTTCCTGTGATTTGGTTTGTATTGGAGTTTAACACTATTTTAACAGCTTAGGTCATGTCATGGCGGTCAGAGACGCACCCATTTGTTTCCTGGCTTTCTCACACCAGTACTTACACAACTTTCTTTCCAAAGCCACTGACTACTTTTCTCACATCCATCAGTGGTGAGCGGCAAAAAATCGCCGGACAGAAAGTTCGCCGCAACCGGGTATCAAACCCGCAACCTCCAGGTCACGAGTCAGATACGCTAACCACTGAGCTACACAACCGGGCTAGTTCCTGTGACGGTAATCAAAGTCTTGCAAAGGATAGGAAGGGTTCACTCCTTCCCTTGTCACAAACAACATTAATAGTTCAGTCATATCCAGTATTATCATTTTGAAGTAGAAGAATATAAGGCAATTTCAAAATTTTGGAACCATTTGCATTTTCCAGTCCAATGTTTCTGCCATTTTATTTAGTCTTAACTCTTTACCAAACAACAAAATTTTAGACTGGTCCAAATTGAAAGCATTTGCAGATGATAAAATTAATGTGACTCAACAATTGAAATTTGTCCTGGGAAGGGCGGAAAACATTGTGAGAAAAGGAGAAAATGCTGGTTCCATTTCTCACAATGTTTTCAAAAGGCTTCTTTCTCAGAGTTGTGAGAACCAGGGATTGTTTGGTAAAGAGTTAAAATATTGTTAAAAAATGTTTTTTTCAATAAAATTAAACATTTAGTTCTCTTTGGCCAATCTGTAAAATGGATTGCGAGGTGACTTTTTGTAACATTACTTTTTGTAACTGATTCATTTTGGCAATAACAAAAGGTATGTTTATATCAAAACCGGTTCATTCTCTTTGTTAGGGGTTCACATAATTAACCATGCGGCATATTGTCTTGACCATTTGACCTGAAAAGACCTCTGGCCATGTAAAGTTCACCTAGGTGCATGTCCATCAGCTAAAAACACAATTGTCCAAATATGGCATTTATATAGTCGGTCAAATCTGACCAGTGCAATACAAAAGGTAAGAAAATAACGTTCAAAAACATGCCTTTTGGTGGCTACAAACTTAATCAGTCAGTTTTATTAATGATGAACTTTTGCTTTCTACCCTTTCAGACATTCTTCAATTGTTTAACTCTTTACTGGACAACATATTTTTATTCTTTGATTTGTCCAATTTAAAAGCATGAATTTTGCATACATGACAGATTCAAGGTGGCCTAATTGATGGACTTTTTATTTTACAGGACAGAAAACAATTAAGGAACAGGACATAATACTGATTAACAGCATTTTCTCCTTTTCCCATAACATTTTCAGAAGCTTTCTTCCGCAGGGTTGTTGGAATTGGTAAGTGTATGGTAATAGGTTAACTCTTTACTTGATGACAAAATTTCAAACTAATACATATTGAAAGCATTTGCAGACAGCAAATTAAATGTGGCTCAAGTAATGCTATTTGTCTTTGAAAAGATAGGAAACATTTTAGAAAAAGCAGAAAATGCCCACTGTTTTTTTTTCTTAAAAGCTACTTTCCTGAGGGTCATTAACCCTTTTCCTCAGGGTTAACACTTTATCTTACAATTCTGACTTTTAATGACCATAACAGAGGCTTTTGAAACCACACTTGGGAAAAAGAATTTACCAATTGACAAAATTTTAGACCCAACAAAATTGAAAACATGTGACGACAATTTAAATATAACTCAAATGATGGAATTCATCTTTGGTATAGTATGAAACAATGTGGGAAATCAAGAAAACAGTGGTAACCAGTGTTTTTCATTGGGCTTCTTTCTCAGGGTTGTAAAACCTCTATATTGTGTGGTACATTGTTAACTCTTTACCACACAATCCTGAGATTCAACGAACCTGAGGAAAAGGCCTTTTGAAAACATTGTGGGAAAAGAAGAAAATGCTGGTAACCAGCATTTTCTTCTTTTCCCACAATGTTTTCTACCCTATCAAAGACTTCTTTTTTTTTATCCACATTTAAATTTTTGTCTGCAAATACTTTCAATTTGGTTAAGTCTACATTTCATTCATGTGGTAAAGAGTTAATGTGTCCTCTTAAAATGCTTTCACTGCAGACTAGTCTTAAATTTTGTTGTCTGGTAGAGGGTTAAAACATGATATAGCTTGGCAAAGGGTAAACCTTTATCCTGCTAAATAACTAAAATGAAATTTTCAATTTGATAGTAAAGACTCAAATATTGCTGTTTCAAAGGTATGTTTTGGGGAATAATATCTCCTTATTGGACAGTGTAGATCCAAGATCAGACTGCACGTTTTGTGCAGTCTGATCTTGATCTACGCTGTCCACAAAAAAACAGTGAGTCGCGCTTAGCAGCCTAAGGGTTAACATCTTAGGTGAAAGCAAGTACACTTTAACTCTTCACCACACATTACCGAGTATTAATGACCCTAATAAAGAAGCCTTTTGAAAACATTGTGAGAAAAGGAGAAAATGCCAGTAACCAGCATTTTCTCCTTTTCCTACAATGTTTTCTGTCCTTTCACTTGCAAACTCCATCATTTGAACCATATATGTTCTCTGCAAATGCTTTGATATTGGGCAAATCCAAAATTTTGTTGTTTGGTAGAGTTAACCCTTTACCACACAATCCTCACTTTTAAATGGCCCTGACAGAGAAAGCTTTTGAAAACATTATCGAAAAGAGAGAAAATGCTGATAACCAGCATTTTATCCTTTTCCCATAATGTTTCTACCCTTCTCAAAACAAATTTCAATTTCTGAGTCACATTTGATTTGTCATCTGCAAATGCTTTCAAATTGGACCAGTCTAAAATTTTGTCATCTGATAAAGAGTTAAGGGCCTTGATAATTGTTTCCAAAAAAGCTTCCTAAAATCCTATAGAAAGGTCTAAACTGAGACCTGTATGTTTTGCATATAAATCAACATGGTTCCAGTATCACGTTCTGGATCACTTGACCATATTTGACCATAAACCAAAATTACTTGTCCGTGATTGACAGCCCAATCTAATCTGCTTCAATAATAGTCCCGGTAAATTTGATGCATTCCTACAATCAAGCGACCAATTTTCTAAGGATAATTGGGGAACAAAATGCAGTATTTCTCTTCCTGTTGGAATGTGTGCAGATTGCAGTATTACCATACATGGTCTGATAAACACACATCCTCTGTCAGCACAGCCACCCCCTCTGAACATTATGTTGACATTGACCATTTCAAAAACTGTGTAATAAAACATTGAGGGAAAAGGAACCTTTGCTTGTAACAATAAGCAATGACTCTTATTCCCACAATGCTTCCATACAATAAAAACATACTAATTATACCTCTTTAGCGCATGACAAAATTTACACTTGTCCAAGTGGAATGAATTGTAGAGGACAAATTAAATGTGGCCCACATGATTGGATTTGTTTTAGAAGAAAAAGAAAATATTGTTGCAAAGGTCTTGTTCCTCAGGGTCATAAAAATACAGAATTGTTTCATAAAGAATTAATTCTTCACCATATGATCCTGGCATTAAACAACCCTAAGGAAAAAGGTTTTTCAAACATTCTGGAAAAAGGAGAAAATGCTGGTAACCAGCATTTTCTCCTTTTTCAACAATGTTTTCTACCCTTGCAAAAACAAAGACTTTTTTGTGACATTTTGATAATGTCATCTGTAAATGCTGTTAATATGGACAAGTCTAAAATTTCTTCCTCTAGTAAGCCGAGCCCCAGTAGCTCAGTCGGTAGCGTGCAGGACTTGAGAACACGGGGTCCAGGGTTCGATCCCTGGCTACGACCCCTGGCTCGGCCAATTTCTTTCCGAGGATTGATGATAGTCACTGCGACAGGATTCATTCCTCTCCCACCGCTGACCATTGTTTCGACGATGATTATGTGGGAAAGCAGCCAGTGGCTTGGAAAGAAAACTGTGCGGAGTACTGGTAAAAGAGACTCCAGGATAGCATGGATAGGTGCACTGGCCGCCGCGATATAACTGAAATAATGTTGAAAACAGCGTTAAACACCATACAATCAATCAATCAATTCCTCTAGTAAAGAACAGTTCAATTTGTAACTTTGGTTTACAAGGTGGGCTAAAATGGAATAATACACAATATGGCCATCAGCAAATTTGTATATAACTGTCCTTCAAGCGAATGGAAACCAATAATAGAAAACAAATATTTTTCTCGGCAGGAGACTTATAAATTTTCATATGACTGGATTTTTCATTCGACAGATAACAATATTTTCAATAAGAAACTTTCTTTTCATGCCTCTGAGCATTGGCACCGTGTAAACTTGATTAACCTATTACACAGCAGTGTGCCATGTTTATTGGTTGAAGGCTCAAATGAAAAAAATCGTGACAAGAATTCGGCTTCACTCCTCACCAGGCAACAAAATTTCAGACTTTTCCATGCTGGAAGCAATTAATTTTGCAGACATTATAATTTAAAGTTCAGTTCAAATGATAATACAAAAAAGACAGTGGGACATGGAGAAAGAGCTGGATTTTCTCCTTATGCCAAAAGGTTTCCAAAGACATTCTTCTTTAAGTATGGTAAAACTGGGTATTGTTTAGTTAAGGACTAACAGTTACTATTTCTAAAGTTAATACCCTGTTTCTGGATCAACTGAGGATGATCATACAACATTGTCCTCAATCCCCTCCCCACCCCTGCCACCCACAAATATGATAGAGATTTAATTAATGCTTAAAGCCCCTGATAACTGAAATAGATATTTTCAGACGTTGAAATAGACATTGACAAAGATTCCCAGAGCCAAATAAACGCACATCCATTAATTAAGAAATAAACCCTTCAAAGAGCAATATCAAGGCTGCTCTTGTCCAGCATGGCTCAGAAAAGCAGACAGTGTAGATCAAAGATCAGACTGCAAGTTTTGTGCACTCTGATCTTGATCTGTATTGGCTACAAAGGTAAAAACAGTTGTGAAAGGAGCTAAACCCATTAACAAACAGCAAAATGTTAGACTTGTTCAACTTGAAAGCATTTGCAGACAACAAAATAACTCTAAAACTGAAATTTGTTCTTAAGGGCTGTTTTGTCCCATCATTTTTCACAAAATAGCGGACAGTCTGCATCCAAGAAGATAAGACTATAGGCTTTCATTACGCAAAGCCGAAAGTGGCATGACAGTCAATCAAACACCTTTTTATGTAACACAACTTTTACCAAATTAAAAAGGTAAACAATGTTCATACTGAAGGCTTTCATTATGCAAAGCCAGAAGTGGCACAACAGTCAATCGCACAACTTTTTATGTAACACAACTTTCACCAAATTAAGAAGGTAAACTATATTCATACTGAAGGCTAGACATCTTGGCTCATGCTTGATAACACAAGACTTAGCCCATTTGTCACATAGAGATTTACACAGATTGACAAAATCATCCAACTTGTGACCAAGACATTACATTTTAAAGCAAGAAAAACATTTCAATGAATTTGAAATCAACATGTGAAAAAAGGTAGTTGCTTTTAGCAAGGAATTGATTGTTTACCAATGATTTTTTACGAAAGCCATCCTAGACAAGAAAATCATGGTGCAATAAGGGTTTGATAAAATAACCTGCAGTTACTGTTTGTTTTGAATATCATTGCAGACTGCCCCATGAACAATTTGATAATAACTTGTTTACATTGCCCTCTTCATCATATTGACATGATGCACTCATCTATCAAGAAAACCCTTTGAATCTGTTTTGATAGAGCAGCATTTTCTCCACTGGTCACACTGTTTTGACTTCCTGTTTTGGTCTAGAGCTACGCCCACATGTCACTTTTTCAGAAGTAAAAAAAATCTGTACTGTGCTGAAGCTGCATGCATCCTTTCAGACAAATCCAATTGCACTTTGTGTCCGCAAACTTACCTTTTCTAGCCTCATGCAAGTGCTTTGGTTGTTGAATGGTGTTTTATGCCACTTTCAACATTATTTCAATCATATCACTTCGATGGCTCACATGTTCATGTATGTCCTGAGCTTCACCAGTACTAAACTAGGGCTCTGAAGTGCCCACGGACACTCCCACTAAAAACCCAGGAAAGCACCTTTTGATGTCTCTACTGAAGTAAACTACTTGAAAGGAAAGAAACATGATCACTTTGGAAAAAGTTGCTCAAGATGTACAGTCTGGTCTTTGTTTTACAGTCAGCTTCACCTACACATTTTGGACAAAAGCAACATTGCAGTTTTTGGGGTCTCAATAATGCTAGATTGGAACAGTCTGATGACAATTCAAAAGTGACATCAATGATGAGCATTGCGTGTGGAAGAGTAGAAAACATTGTTAGAAAAGGAGAAAATCTAGTAACCAAAATTTTCTCCTTTTCCCACAATATTTTCTTTTACCTTCAGGATTAATTCTGGAATGTTTGGTAGTTTAATGATAATATCTGAACTTTTAACTCTTCACCACACAATCCTGTGTTTTAACAACCCTGAGAAAGAAGGTTTTGAAAATATGGTGAGAAAAGGAGAAAATGCTGGTAACCAGCATTTTCTCCTTTTCCCATCATATTTTCTACCCTGTCAAAGAACTTTGGTTCATTGGAATTGCTTTCAAATTTGTAGCCTGCAAATGCTTTCAATTCGGAAGAGACTTTAATGACTTGTTTTGGTACAGAGTTTAGCAACATGGGCCTATCCTTTGATCGACAATCTTGTTTGGAAATTTTGTGTTTTGTTAAAAGTACATTGTCAATATATAAGCAAATAACACCTTTTGTGCTGTTACTAAAAATATCCTGATAGGAATAATACAAATTTCGAATTCACAACTAGAAACCTATTTTACAGTTCACAAGACAGACAACAATAGAAAGTCCATGTCATGATGTGACACAGAGCTCCAGACAGAGGGAGTGATTTTGATTTCAAAATTGAAAATAGTAATTATTCTCCCCTAAACGCCATGTTATGGGTACGCATTACAATTGTCTCATCCAGACGGTTCTAATGAGTACCCACAACATAGGGTTTGGAAGAGAAATAACGGATTTAGAATACCATCACTCGCTCTTTAAACTGTAGCTCTGGTGACACATCTCAAAAGTTGTCGATAAGAACTTCTATACCCTTTGAAGGTCAAAAAGCTGTTGATAAAAAGCAGATTTGCTTCTATTCCCGTAGAATGCGGAATAAATTAACATTTTCAGTAAACTTCTTGACAGCATCATGATTTTAGGCTTGAATTTGTTTGCAGATTGCAAAGAATATTTGCTCAAAAAAATAGGATTTGGCTTTGGAAGGGTTAAAAATACTGGGAAATGGAGAAAATACTTCTGACTAGCACATTCTGATTTTCCCACAATGCTTTAAAAAGCCTTTAACTCTTTACCAAACCACAAAATGTAAGAATGGTCCAAACTGAAAGCATTTGTAGACGACAAAATAAATGTCACTGAAAAATTGAAATTTGTTTTTGGAGAGATAGAAAACACTGTGGGAAAAGGAGAAAATGCTGGTTACCAGCATTTTCTCCTTTTCCCACAATGTTTTCAAAAGGCTTCTGTCTGAGGGTCGTTAAAGGTCGGGATTGTGTGGTAAACGGATAACCCAGTTCGTAAAAATATAAGATTGTTTGGTAAAGGGCTAAAAATAGTAGGAATTTCGGGACTATTTCAACCACCCAATGTAACAGTTTAATCATTGTCAATATTCATACCTCTATGAGTATTAAACAGTATAAGACCAAGATCAGGCTAGAAGTTCTTTGCAGTCTGATCTTAATCTACACTGTCCACTATAGCAACTGTTCCATTATTCTTGATAAGCTATGGGATGATTCATTCACGCATTGACAAAACAACTGAACCCATAACCACAAATGCCCGAGTTTTAATGACCCTGAAGAAGTCTAAGGGCTTTTGAAAACATTGTGGGAAAAGGAGAAAAATGCTGGTAACCAGCATTTTTTCCTTTTCCCACAATGTTCTCTATCCTATCACCGACAAATTTTATCATTCGAGCCACATTTAAGTTGTCATCTGCAAATGCTTTCATTTAAGACAAGGCTACATTTTTGAAGTGTGATAAAGAGTTAGAATACCTGGCAGAAACAGTAAAATTTGGTGATAATGTACCATTAGTTTATGAATATTGAAAATAATGTTTCCAAAATGCTGGCACCAAAACTTCTTCCAAATTGTACTGGAATCTGCATTTTGTCACAGTCACAAAAATCCCATTATACGGTAAAATCTAACGTTACAAGAAAGTGAAATACAAAAATGAGACCCCACGAGGTCATTAAAACCAGGGGGTCTGTAAAATATTGCTAGATTGAATAAATATAGATCAAACAAGATTACCCAAAGTAAATTGTAGTCAGCTGCGATTGTTACGAAATAAGAGCACAAACTGCCATGTCATTTCACTTCGATGACACTCACGACTTCAACTCTTTACACGCCGACAAAATTTCAGACTTGTCCATATTAACTCTTACGCTGTAAGTGCCACTCACTGACCTTTTGCGGACAGTGTAGATCAAGATCAGACTGCACAGAATGTACAAATTGATCTTGGATCTACACAGTCCGATAAGGATATATTTTTTCTCCCACAATATAACTTTGAAATATCAAAATTTGGGTTTTTTACTATCACCTTAACCCTTTACCTGATATGCCAATTTTAGACTCTTCCAGTTCAACAGCAAATAAAGATATGATGTCAAAAATGTGGACAAATGGAGATACAGATATCTGATAGAGTAGAAAACATTGTGGGAAAAGGAGAAACTGCTCGTTACGAGCAGTTTCTCCTTTTCCCACAATGTTTTCAAAAGCTGTCTGTTCTTGATGCGTCAAAATGAGTATCTGTGGAGTAAAGGGTTAAAGGTTTCATGTTATTTTACTTAGCAGGATATAGGTTTAAATATTTGCATAGGTTATATCAAAATCATGGCTCAAATGATGGAGCTGGTCTTTGAAAAGGTAGAAAACACTGTGCGGAAAGGAAAGAAAAATGCTGGTTACCAGCAACTTCTTTTTTTTCTATAACGTTTTCAAAAGCCTTGTTCCTTATGGGCATTGAAATGCCGGAATGTTTGGTAAAGGGTTAAGTCAGCTTTGCAGGGGACAGAACCAACACAAATCCTGTTCTGTACAAGCCTGTATCAGGATCACCCATTGCAATACAAAATATTACTTATTACCTTTTTCTTCCAAAGATGTTTGTTTGTTTTGGAGTTTAATGCCATTTTACAGCTTAGGTCGTATCATGGCAGTCAGTGACGCACCCATGTGTTTTTTGGCTTTCTCATACCAGTACTGACACAACTTTTTTTAAAAGCCACTGACTACTTTTCTCACATGCATCAGAGGTGAGAGGCGAAAAATCACCTGAAAGAAGGTCAGCCGCAACCGGGTATCAAACCCGCAACCTCAGGGTCACCAGTCTTCCAAAGAGGAAAAGGCTGTTGAAAAAAATAGCAAGAAAAGAAGCAATTACTTATTATAATTAAAAGCAATTGCTTTCCCTCTTTGTGCTAATTTAACCTTTTTTCGTGATACGTCTAAATAGAAATACGAGGGTAGTTCGAAAAGTTCTCGGCCTCAACAAGAAAACATCCTCAAAGACAGATCGTTTCTGTATTATTTTTCAACATAGTCCCCCTGAACTTCAATGCACTTTGACCACCGATGTTCAAGCTTTGCGATCCCTTCTCTGACGAAGTCTGCAGTCTGAGCCCCAAGATACCCTTCAACAGCATATATGAAGTCATTGTCACTCTCAAAACGGCGGCCCCGCAAGTGGGATTTCAGTTTGGGGAATAGGTAGAAGTCTGATGGTGCCAAATCTGGAGAGTAAGGTGCATGGGGCAACAGTTCAAAGCCGCATCTTTCTGCTTCTGCGACTGCCACTTGTGCTTTGTGAACAGGAGCACTGTCCTGGAGCAACAAAACTCCAGCATGCAGCTTTCTTACTGAGTGAAATGCAAAGTGTGTCATCTGCATACAAAAGACACTAGAAGTCTGAAATTTTAGGTACACTTATGTATGGTGTTCTGCTTTGCCATTATGTGAAACAAAACCAGATTCTCACCATATTTCTGGGTGAGGCCGAGAACTTTCTGAACTACCCTCATAGCTTCATTGGCAATAGGTATATCCTTAACCACACAATCCTGAGATTCAGCATCCTATCAGCAGTGTTGTTCCCAGGTCAAAAATATTGAGGGACACCAGTGTCCCACTGGGTAAAATCTAAGGGGACATTCTGTAAAACAGAGGGACAAAGACCACTTCAAATAAAGCTGACTTCATGCCCGTAAAGTATAATCTACTTGTATGTGTATTACTACAACCCTTATTAGTTTAGAAAGTTTCGAAGCAGACTCGCAACAAAACTGACATACCCATTTGAATCATTCGCTCATTTTTTCCCGGCCACTGTCGAAATTTCCTATTTTCTGTTTGGATTTAGAGCAAGATTCATTTTGAGAACTCTACTTTCCTTATATTGTCGATATCGGTCGAATTACTTTCCTTATATTGCCGATATTGGTCGAATTTCCCCACTTTATTTTCCTCATTTAGGAAATTCGTAGCTGACGACATTTACCCGCCAGACTGATTAACAAATTATAGTTAAATGCAACCCAACAATCATTTGAAAAAATCGAGACACAGTCTTGTAATTTTACATACCCCTTCAGACTGGTCACCGATATTATGCACAAAAGTATGCAACAATCAGTGAAAAAAATCGAGACACAGTCTATGATTCCCTATTCACTATATAACAGAAGAGAATACAATATGAAGTAATGTACTGCATCTATGGGACAATGCAAAGTGAGAAAATGAAAAACCTGAGCGCGCCCAATTTACAACTCGGGCCCGCATTCCTATATTTTTTGGGGGATATTTTCAAAAATATTGCGGGAATCCCGCGATGGCGTGGCCTAGGCACAACACTGCTATCAGCAGGAAGGCATTTGAAAACATTGTGGGAAAAGGAGAAAATGCTGGTTACCAGCATTTTCTCCTTTTCATACAGTGTTTTCTACCCTATCATAGAACTTGTGTTCATTTGTACCAATTTTGAATATGACATCTGCAGATGTATCAAATTCTGGAGAGCCTTAAAGTTTTTTGTTTGGGCAAGAGTTAACCTTTATCCAAACAATCCCAGGTTTTAACAACCCTAGGACAGAAGTCTTTTGAAAACATTGTGTGAAAGGGAGAAAATGCTGGTAGCCAGCATTTTCTCCTTTTCCCACAATGTTTTCTACTCTTACCTCAAATTCTGCCATTTGAACTATCTTTGTCGTCAGTAACTGCTTTTAATTTTACAATCTTGCTGTTTGGGCAAGGTCGAAATCCCTCCAACAGATACCAATTTATTGTAGTATAATATGACACTACATTTCATAATCTTCAAAATACAAAAAGCTGTCTATCTCTTTGTTGACTCATTTATACCCCTGACAGACATTTCTTTTCCATCATGCCGCACAACATTTTCTGAAAACATTGTGGAAAAAGAAAAAAATGCTCATTAAAAGCAATTTCTCCTTTTGTCATAGTATTCTGATACATATTCATGCATCTAACCGCAACTAATGTTGATTATCCATATCGTACAGAGATATTTTTTCAAAACCGTTAGCAAGGCAAAGTTGTTTTCAGATGGTAAATAAGTTGAATGGAGTCAAGTTTACAGTTACGTCTCCTTCCATTCTTTTCATCATCGTTCCCGTAACTTCACGGTGACAATACACATTATTTACGTGTTCCCCTGTCTATCAGTACCAGGCAGAGATAACTCTGTCATCCAAGCTTCTTGTTACCTAACTCTTTACCAAACAGATTTTAGGTTTGTCCAAACTGAAAGCATTTACAGACAACAAATCAAATGTGGCTCAAATTATGAAACTTTTTGTGACAGGGTTGAAAACATTGTAGGAATAGGAGAAAATGCTGGTAACCAGCATTTTCTCCTTTTCCCTCAATGTTTTCAATGGCTTAACTTGTCAGGGTCGTTAAAATTTGGCATTATGTGGTAAGGGTTTACTCTTTCCCATACAAAACATTATTCTAGGTACTTCTATACTGAAGGATTCGCTGATGATAATTCATACGTGGCTCAAACAGTTAGATTAATTAGAAAAATTAGCTAACTTTGACAGAAATTGCTATTTTTTACAACTAAGCAATGAAGACTCCAATATTAGACATCATTCTATGCAGTCTGATCTTGATCTATACTGTTACTCAAAAGCACATTGGTTGCCTAAGGTATGCCAAATTTCATAAAACCTTTCCATACAGCAGAATCACTGCCAACCCAAAAATGTCACATGACCACACAGACTGTCCAAACATTTTAGACCATTCAAGTGTCAACCAAAACTCATTAATCTATATCTGTGACAAGGCAATATCTAATGCCAAACAACACCTACATCCAATCCCTTATCATCTAATGATCTTTACAAATCATTAGCCTGATTATTTGATTATTCTTTTGAAATAGCTTATATTCAAAATGCAGAAATGCATTTTTGGTCGTCTTTGGCATACGAATTTTATGCAGTTATTCAGAGAAACCCTTTACCAGAAAAAAAAATAGTTTTAGATTAGTCCATACTAGGAGCTTCTACAGATTAATTGACTGAAAAGTATGGTAATCAACGCTATTTCAAAATTATTTCAGTTCTACTGCTGCAGGTAGTGCACCTTAGAATCCATGTTTGCCTGGAGTTTCTTTAACCATTGTTTAGCAAAGTATTCTTCACAAGCCACAGGCTTCTCTCCCAGATAACTATCATCAAAACAATGATCAGCAGTGAGTGAGGAATGAATCCTGTCCCACTGACTATCATAAATGGGAGTATTTGCAGATCACAAATTTATTCTTGCACCAAGTATACAAGTTGTGAACATGTCCATGATATTATTGCATAGGAAGACAACAAATGAAATGCAATTTATAACAATTGTTTCTGTAGAATTTGTCTTTGAAAAGGTAGGAAAAGATTGTTGCAAAAAAGTGAAAATACTGCATATCAGCATTTTCTCCTTTTCTCAAAATGTTTTAATATTTTATCCATGTAAAAGTTGTAAAAAGAACATTATTGTTTGGTAAGGATTTAAATGTAGCTCAAATAATGAACCCGTCTTCAAGAAGGTAAAAAACACTTGGCTACGCCTATTTCCGTGTCTAACAATTTTTTTTGCATCCCGACTTTGCACAAATATGTGATGACTTAGGAATAAGCCTTTATCAAATAATCCTCAGTTGAAAATTCTCTGAAAGAGAAGACCTATGGAAAACAGTGTTGCAAAAAGAGAAAATGCTGGTAACCACTAACCCTTAAATTATCCTGAGTTTTAACACCTCTAGCGAAAAAGACCTTTGAAAACATTATTGGAAAAGGAGGAAATGCTGGAAACCAGAAAAGCTTTGTAATGTCTCTATTTTCAATTTAATAGGGTCCGAAAGTTGTCATTGGGGAAAGGGTGAAAACGAGACCTTGTCAAAAGTTTGGATCTTTGGCTGTTGCATGCAAAGTGCCTATCAAAGGCCACACTGCTGTTTTTTTGCATAAAAAAATTGTTATTTTTCCCTTGATATTCACAACAATCAGACAGAAAGTCAAAGTGCATGAAATAGAAATATTTTCATATAGATACGAGGAGACAATATACTAATGATAAAAACAGGGATGCTGCTAGATTAACTCTTTACCGGACGACAGAATTTTAGACATATACAAATTGAAAGCATTTATAGACAACAAATTAAATGTTACAGAAAAATTGAAATTTGTTTCAGGAAGGGTAGAAAACAATTTCGGGATTGGAGAAAATGCCGGTTTCTAGCATTTTCTCCTTTTCCTACAATGATTTCAAAAGGTCTTTCTCAGGGTCGTTAAAACTCGGGATTGTGTGGTAAAGAGTTAAACAAAAATACCCGAAACATCAAATCACTTTCCTCTCTTTACAAAACCTTTGCACTGAACTAACATTCTTCACTCTTTACTGGACAAAAAAGATTTACTCTAAATGACAAAATTTAGACATCTGATTTGAAAGCAATTGTAGTCGACAAATTAAACTAAATGGCTAAAATAATCAAATTTGACTAAGGTTAGAAAACATGGTGTGAAAAGGAGAAATGCTGATTACCAGCATTTTCTTCTTTTCGCACAATGTTTTTGAAAGGCTTCTTTCACAGGGTCGTTAAAACTCAGGATTGTGTAGTAAAGGGTTAAGACATGTCCAAATCCGAAGCACTTGCAGACAACCAATTCAATAATGCTCAAATGGTAGCATTTGTCTATGAAAAGAGAAAAAACACTGGGGGGAAATGAGAAAATGCTGGTTACCAGCATTTTCTCCTTTACTCACAATCTTTCCTTGTCCTTGTGGTTGTTATAACAGAGGACGTACAGTTTGACGAAGAGTTAAGGAGAAAAGGGACATAAGCATTGGTAACTGGCATTTTCTCCTTTTCTCATAATGTTTCTGCTCTTTCTGATACAAATCATAACTATCCTTTGAGTCACGAGTAATTTGTCATCTGTAAATGCTGGGGGGGGGGGGGGGGGGGGGGGGGTTTCTATAATTGTGTCAGAAAAAGGGTTTAACAGAATAAGGGACATAGCACTGGAAACTTCCAAAGGAGTCAATCCATAATCATTTTATCAAAAATGCCAGAGATTGTAATCACTTTATCAAAATGTCATAAACTTCGAATCCACCATTTAGTGTTTGCCATTGAAATCTGGGTCAAAGAGCAGTGATCTTAAACAAGATATCCAAAGGTAAACGTATGATGTACATCATTAAAGGGCTATGTCACCTTAACCCTCAAGTTTCTAGTTGCAACTCATAGCACTTTTACAAACAATATCGATCAAGAAAAGACTATAAAGAAAAAGAAGTCTGATCTTGGCTCTATTCTAAAGGATAAATGTAAACTAAAGGATAAATGTCTTGGTGCTACACCGGAGGAGTTCTCTACCTGTATTTATTTTGAATTTGTGTAAATTTGTGGGTTCACGAAAAAAATAAAAGTACAAATTTGTACAAACAAATCTTGGATGTTGATACCGTATTTTGCTTAAATTTTGGGACAGTAAAAAATATTTTTCTTTTTTTGTGTCCCAATACTTAGTTCTATAAAAAATAATCATTTTGTCAGCTGTCCCAAAACTTATGGTCAGACAAGACAAGCTGTCATACTGTAAGTCACTGGCCGCTAACCTGTCGAATATTGCTACATCACTGATTTCGATAAACCTACGATCATTTGCAGGTTGGTCTATTTTTAGACAGATTGGAATTCCAGCGATCAATTTGAGCACTAAGAGTTTAAAACTTCGCTTTTTCTCATTGTTTTCGTTGATGATTAACTTGTTACTCATTATTGTCTGCATCCTGGGACAATGATGAGGATGTCATTTTGCGTTTGTAGATAAATTCACAACATATTTTACCTGCTTACATGAGGTGAACGACGTAAATACCTGCTCGGACCGTTCTCAAGTTTGATTGGTTCGTCGATCTTCGATCCATAAACCTTGGGTAGACTAGAACACTGTACCTTGATTTCTATTTATAAACCTGATTGACCGTGTCAAATACATGCATGTCAACTCTGTCAACTTCGGATGTACATATACACGCTATACACATCATGTATCTTGGATACAAGTTTAGCACACCCTTTTCACACTTATGTCGGATTTCTTTTTGAATTGTGGTTTAAATTAGTCTGTCAGGTGATTGGGTTTTTTTGTCTTGAACCGGGAAACTCCCATTGAAATCGGGAGGGTTGGGAAGCATGCTTATGACGTTACGTGTGTAGAAATGAAACTGTGCGAAATAAATGTTTGTAAACAAAGGGTATCAAACTGATTGAAAGATTTTTTTTAAATAGATATTCACTGTCCTAATTCTTTGGAACAAAAAAATACTGATCTTGCTTTGCAAGTTTTAGTATGGCCCAAATCTTTGGGTTATGAAAAATAATTATTTTCACGATTTTTGATGGTGTCCCAAAACTTACGCAAAATATGGTACATCAAGAAAACATTGTCACAAATGTTGAAATATTTCATTCTAAGCAATTTCCTCAGTGTTCATGTCATTTTCAAAAGCCTTCTATTTGTACAGTCATCAAACTGCATAAAGATTGATTGAACAGTGCTTAATGCTGTTTTCAACATTATTTCAATTATATTGCGGTGGCCAGTGCACCTATCCCTGCTTTTCTGGAGTTTCTTTCACTAGAACTCCGCACAATACTCTTTCCAAGCCACTGGCTGCTTTCCCACATAACCATCGTCGAAACAATGATCAGTTGTGAGAGAGGAATGAATCCTATTGCAATGACTATCAACAATCCTTGGAAAGAGAAATTGGCCGAGCCGATGATCAAACTAACGACCACCTGTTTGCTACCAACTGCCCTATCCAGGGGCTCGGCAAACTGCATAAAGGAAAGGATTCAACTTTGACCAAATATACTAATTTTTCTTTCCACTATTCCGAACTGCAGACATTTAAGAGAAAGCAAAACGAAAACATAAGTACTGCCAGGAAATTAAAATAGACAATAACTAAAATTCAACTCAATAGTGTATATCATATCCCCTGTCTTGACAATGTTTTTCAAAACTTGCTTTTGGACTATAAATCAAAAGTAATCTATTTTTTTTTTACCTATTATTAATGATCTTTGTGGGTGGTTAAGCCTTAGGGAGTAAGGGACAAACCAGGTATAGCCAAAAAACAACTTTTTTCTGGCTTGCACAAATTGGAGACATTTTGCTCTTGATTTACTGCAAGCTACTTCAAGCCCTTTAACCCTTTACCACACGATCACATGCTTTAAAACCCTTAGGAAAAAGGCTTTTTGAAAACAGCGAGGGAAAAGGAGAAAATGCTGGTAAACAGCATTTTCTCCTTTTCCCTAAATACTTTTTGCTCTTTCATAGACCAATTTCATCATTTAAGTCACATATCATTTTCTTTTTGTCTGCAAATTCTTTAAATTTGGATGAGACTAAAATTTTGTCAACTGGTAAGAAGGTAGCTCATTACCCATTGACAAAATTTTCAGGCTTGTCCATATTGAACACGCTTGCAGGCAACTAATTGAATGTGGCTCAAATTGTGAAATGTTTCTTTCAAAGGACAGGAAACATTGCATATGGAAAAAAAAAGAGAAAATGCTAGGATTCCCAGCATTTTTCCAGTCGTCACAATGTTTTCTGATATATCCTCAAGGTTGTTAATGCTCAGGATTGTTTGGTAAAGGGTTAACTCTTTACACAATGAAAAATTTCAGCCTGGTCCAAACTGAGAGCAACTGCAAGACAAATTAATTAGATGTAACCGATAGCATTACTTTTGTCTTTCATAGGCTAGAAAATAATGTGGGAGAAGGAGAAAATGCTGGTTACCAGCATTTTCTCCTTTTCCCACAATTTTTTCAAATATATCCTCAAGGCTGTTAAAACTCAGAATTGTTTGGTAAAGGTTTAAGAGGGTGACATAGGTCCTATGGCTGCTAACTGACTGTACCATCTGTCTTTTCAGAAAGAATTTAAACTTTAATATATCATCTCAAGGAAAAACAACCCTTACTGGTACTCTCTACATTACCTTATATGTATGGCATTAACTTTACTACTAACCCTTTTACAAACAATCCTGACTTTTCACAACCTTGCCAATAAAAATTGTTTTGAAAACACTGTGGGAAATGAGAAAATGCCAGTGACAAGCATTTTCTCCTTTTCCCATGTTCTCTATCCTATCACAGACAAATCTCGCAATCTGAGCAATATTTACATTGTTGTCAGCTTTAATATCTTCATAATGTGGATCAGTCTAAAATTTTGTCATTAAATTTTGATAGAGAGATAAAAATATCCTCAGGGTCATTGAAACTCAGGACTGTCAGGAAAAAAGTTAATTATACTTGACCTAACTGAACTTCTGGGAGGTTCCACACAAGCGCCTATCAGTTCAATGACTTTTACAGATGGATTATAACCTGCTTCAATGAAAATGTTTATATTTTTCTAACCAATGATATCCTTTGAGTTTAGGTGCAGAAAAAATTGTTTCCAGAATACCTGCGTAACCCTCCTCCAAATGACAAACTTTAGATCTTTCCAAACTCCTAACAGCACACAATCTACAGACAATGAATATAAAAATGGAAAAGCCCAGCTGAAACAGGGTGAAAACTATTAAAAGAGGGGGAAAAATGCATTTTTAATAGATTTTCTTATTCCTAAATGTTTTCAATAGGCTTTCTCTTATTTCATCTTTTTGACCAATGCAGAAAACATTTTATCTAAAGAAGTTGCCAATAACTTCCATTTTACGTGGCCCACCACATTGTGTAAACTTTATGTCTAAAATAGAACAGGAGTTTGGCCATTGGTGCACAATAAAATATGTCAAGACTGCTGGCTGAGATCAATTTTATTGAGCACTGGACATATCTTCCTCTCTAAAATTAACTTATTTATGTATGCATAATGTCTGATGAATATAGTTGAGTAAGGACTGATATTTAGCCATTGGCAATTATTACAAACACAGAGAGAAAGAAAAAGACACAAAAGAA
Source organism: Hippopus hippopus (assembly GCA_946811185.2). Classification (NCBI taxonomy): domain Eukaryota; kingdom Metazoa; phylum Mollusca; class Bivalvia; order Cardiida; family Cardiidae; genus Hippopus; species Hippopus hippopus. The sequence continues at coordinate 47,316,211 of OX328100.1, forward strand.
CAATTTACAGGGAAAAAAAGTATGCTTAATTTAAACATGTCAACCTAGTCTTATGTGTGCAAGTTTAACCCTGTAACAATTAGTCTAAAGTTTCAATGACATAAGAAAGGCTTTTGAAACATTTTGGGAAAAGGAGGAATGGTGGTAAACAAGATTTTTTTTTCTTTTCCAACAAAGTTTCTACCCTTTCTAAAACGAATTTCATCTTTTCAGTGTAATTTAGTGTCTTCTGCAAGTGCCTTCCAGCTGGTAAAGGTTTCGTGCTAACAAAGCCTCTATGATAACCTGTTTAGCAAACACCAGCTGAAAAGGTACATTTAACTATATTTCTGCACAATCAACTTACAGCAATATTTCTGAATGAGAGAAGGAAGGCAGGTCTCACCAAATTTCATGGTGCAAAAAGGAAAATTTCTCTGCACTGTGAGGATGCATGAAAACTTACCAATCATTTGAGACATATAAAACATCTAACCAATCAAACCATGGGAACTGTGGAAATCTGTTAAACCCACTAGATGATTTGCCTAAATGGAGCAATAATTGAATTGATTGACTGATCAATCAATTGATTTACTGATTGATTGATTGATCGATTGATTGATTCATTGAATGGTGCTTTACACCACTTTCAAGATTATTTAAGTTTTATCACAGCAACAGCTCATATATTCACATATATCATGGGTTTCACCAGTACCAGGCTAGGGCTCTGAAGTGTCTTGTCCAAAGACATACCCAGGAAAATCCCATTGGATCCAGTAAGGCTCAAACCTGAGGCCTCCAAGTCACGAGTCCTACACTTTACCACTGAGTCACACAGGTCACTTGATAAATAATTGAAGGAAAGGAAAATATGAATATCAAACAAAAAGTATGGAAAATATAAAGAAAAAAATAACAAAAGTTTATTAAATGCTATTAATACGCTTTCCACAATGTTTTTTCTTTCTCAAAATCTGTATATAATGAGGACATAAAAAATCATTATAACTGGGTTCAGTTGGTAAAGCGTGAAATCATATTCCAAAACAAATAATGAAACATCTTGTTTCAACACAACTTTTCTCTCAAAGGCAATGTCAAAAATACCTTTTCAAATTGTTTTCCTTGTATAAATTCAGCCTGAAAGGCATAATTTCTGTAACAATTTATTGCCCATTTTACATACAAAGTACAGAAATTTGCATTTTAACATACTGGCACTTATGTACAACAACTTTGTATCTCCCACTACAGCAAACAACTTTTAAAAAGCAATTGCTCCTTTTCCCAGAAATGTTTTCCATATCAATAATACACATTTCCTTCATAACTTCTCCGTTACTGCTGTAAGTGCACTGCCTCTATCTAAGGTACCTTCAGAAATGGTCTGTACAGAAAGGTTTAGGAAAAGACAAAATTTGTACAGGATTAGAGACACCAATTTGAATGAAGAAACTTTTAAAGAGTCTGGATCAAAAGCCACAATCTTGAATCATACATATTTAGTGGATAAGTAAACTGTAGGAGAACATCTTCATACATTTGGATAATCCAGGACATGAGTTACCTTTAGGACCAAGGAATGAGCCTGAGACAACAATGTATCAGTATAGACAAATAGTAACCTTTTAATTGACAAGTCCTGTGAAAATAACCAAAACAATCCAGAGTTTCGTTGATGCCAGAAACATAAGCGAAAAAGGAGAAAATATTGGTAACCAGCATAAGGCATTACTTGATCTACATTCTATTCATGTCTACAAACACTTAAGTTTGGACTAGTCTAAAATTAATCTACATAACAGTTCAATGAGCATTTAGAATATCAACACAAAGTTTCTTCTACGGTCCTCATTTTATAAATACATGGAAAAATGAAGCATCGTTTCTATCAGTGCTGTACCAGTAATTATAATTATTCGGAAATCCTTTCTAGTCAAAATATAACCCATGGAGCTGAAACCTACTCAAGTTGCTTATGCAGATAGTGTTGATCAAGATTAGACTGCATAGAATGTGCAGTCTGATCTTGATCAACAATGTCTGCTTCTTTGCCAAATATTCCAACAAAACATGACTTTGAAATTGTAATATCCACAGAGGATGTCGTTTACTCAGCACAACAGGGATTAATACTTAACCATCACGGGATTTAGACTTGTCCACATTAAAAGCATTGCGGACAACAATTTCAAGTTTGGCTCAAATGATGGAATTCGTCTTTAGAGAGGTAGAAAACATTGTGGGAAAAGGAGAAAATGCTGGTAACCAGCATTTTCTCCTTTTCCCACATTGTTTTCAAAAGACTTCCTCCTCAAGGTCATTAAAACTCCAGATGATGTGGTAAAGGGTTAAAATGATATTCTAGGTTACAGTCTTCCAAACAGCCTGCCAGAAGGTGTTGAATACCATTTATTGCTGGACAAAAGAAGCAATTTCTTGCCAATACAAGTTCTATAAAGAGCCAATCAATATACCAGAAAAGTGATACATTTCTACCACCTTTATTAAAGACCCGGACCTCATATGTATGCAAAAGGAATATCAGTTTTATTCTTTGACTGTTATATAAATAAAGCCCAAAGTGGAGAAAAGATCAATAAATTGTTGGAACCTCTTGGCTTGCTTTTTGCAGTGAATATCATCTTACATTAACAGAAATTTGGTCAAGCTGGGAGTTGGACTACAGTTGGCTAAGTGGCATATGCCATCAAGCTCTGCTTATTGTATGCAGTTAGATCTACAGTCAGCCAATAGCAGCAATGCTTAGCTCTCAAACAAAGTGATATTCTGTTTTACTTATCTCTTTAAAAATGAACTGATATTATATCTTATAATTAGGCTGATATCAGCATCAAGATCTTAACCCTCAGGCTGTTAATCTCAACCTGCTGACCTTTTGCAGACAATGTAGATCAAGATCAGACTGCACAGAACGTGCAGTCTGATCTTTGATCTACACCGTCTGAAAAGGAGATGTTTTTCTATAAAAAATAAGTTTGAAACAGCATTATTCAAGTTTTTTTTTTGCTTAAAAAGTTTCATTTATCTTATTTAGCAGTGTTAACCCTAAAAGTGACCAATAAACCCAATTAACATTTTCAGTGCAGAAGTAAGACCCTAATATGTGCAACGTCAAGGTTTTTTTTAGTCAATAGTATTTTGACACAGAGCAGGTGTAGATCAAAGATCAGACTGTACATTTTGTGCAGTCTGCACTGACTGCATGTGCATCTATGGTCGTAAAAGGTGCTATAAGGGTTAAAATTCAGTTTTCTGACAGAGGAGAGAGTCCAGTGTAACCTACTTTACTCAAAAAGCACCAAAAGTAGGAAATAAACCGTTGTTGATTATATTTCAAGATGGTTAAGACAGTCCTAGTATCATACATCAAGTTGGGCTGTATAGACTAAGAAGATCACACTGCAAAGAACATACTGATCTTGATCTATGCCATCTCAAAAAGCCACTAATGTTACTGTGGTGTTACAAGGATCAATTCCGCCTACAGGAAATTGTTTCCTAGAACAGACACTAGCCTGTCATTTGACTTAATCTGAGAACAGTAAGAACTGTCAACTTGACCCAGATCAGTGCCATTTATAACAGAAAGTACTGTACTTTCAACTCTTAGAGCGCTGACTTATTCAAATGAACACCTTAAATAAGGAAATTGAGTGAAAAATAATCCTACTTTAAAGCTATTTTTTAAGGCCAGAATATGTACATAAGTAGTAGACAATGTAATGAGAATCTTTCTTGGGGAAAAGGAGAAATTGAGCAGAATGTGAAATTAGAGGCTAAAACTCATGGTCTCAATTGTGACCTTGACCCTGAGTCTACACAGTTATGTCTTGGGTTTCGCATACCGTCTCACTGAGGTAAACATTTGACCAGTGTTAAATGCAAATCTTTCCAAGGGTTCAGGACGTATCAGGAATTCCCCTTTGCTTCCCTACAGCAGATTCAAAGTACTGTCATAAAAAAAAGCAACTTAAAGCTTCTGGAGGAAGATCATTGATCCTCTTTTGAATTCATCCCCCGACAAATTTTAGTAATTTCAAAAGAAAAAAGGCACCACAACTGTTGTTTCTTTTGCTAGCACTGTAAATCCAATGCATTTTCCACAATATTTCAGTAATAAGTGATGGCAGCCAGCATAATATCCATGTCTTCCAAGAGATTCTTTTACCAGTGCCTCCAAATACGCCCCTTCAATGCCACTGGCTGCTTTCCCACTTAAACAAATTTTATCAGCATTAACCACCGCTGTTTTAAAAAGTCTACAGCTGCTTTCTCACATAAACAAAACAAAGCCACATACACATGGCCAAAAGTATGTTCAGAGGTGAGAAGAATGAAACTGTGTCTCAAGGACTTTCATCAATCCAAGGAAAGAAATACAATTCAAACTCATAACCCAGAGGTAACTAGCCTTTCAGGATCCTGTGTTGGCCAGTGGTGAATGTGTAGGACTTGATATCTGAGGGCCCAAAGGTTTGATCCTTACTTGAGATGCTAGCTTTTAATGGTAAGATTGAAAATTAACCCTTCACCAAACGACAAAATATTTGAGTGTTCAAGATCCAAAGCATCTGCAGACAGCATTAAATGTGACTAAAAAACTGAAATTCCTTCTTTGAAGGGTAGAAAACATTGTGGGAAAAGCAGAAAATGCTGATTACCAGCGTGTTCTCCTTTTCCCACAATGTTTTAAAAAGCCTTCCTTATCAGGGTTGTTAAAACCGGGTATCATTTAGTAAAGGGATATATTAAAAGCCCCAAAATACACATTTCATTCACAAGTCTTTAATGTTAAGATCTGCTACATGTTCACATGAAAGGTTTGTGAATGAATCATGCATTTTGCCTCTTTCAATATAATTTCAATGTATGTGTCAACCTTCAGAGCACCCAATAAACAGAATCAAAATACTCCGTCAAAAAAACACTGAAATAATTGGCCTGTTTGGGAAATATGTTTCTGCAAAGCATGTTTTTAGCAGTCTGATTTGAATCTACATTAACGGCAAAGTAACAATAGCTGTGAAAGGCACCCTCAGGGTTGAAATTTTACTGGAAAGCTTGCTATTTTACACCTGTATACTGCATGCACCATGTGTCCATAAATAGATTAATGAGATGATTTCAGTCTTGAACATCTTCAAACATTAGTTGGAGGGCAGTAACCTGTTAAAGTTATATCATGTTGTTTTCTCTCACTTTATTTCAGTAATTCATTTATCACTATCCCTGCCTTGGAAAATTTAAATCATCATTTAGATCATTCCAATAAGGGGTTATTTCATCAATAAAGTTTGTCTTTAAAAGTAACCCTCAGAATGCTCAATAAATGATTTCTGTGTTTTACCAACATTTTTTCTTTTTACTTCAATGTTTTAAAAAGCCATCTTTCTCATGGTTCTGAAAACATGGGATCATTACAGCTGAAGGGTTAGCTCAGCAAAATCAGCTAATACATTCATTTTGTGATGAGAGGTATCAGACATTTTACAAATCAAAGTTATGCAAGTATTAGCTGCAGGGGGACACCTTTAACTGATACTGAGTAACTTTGCTTACTAATTATTTAATTCCTATCAAGGGGTATGCATGTCCATCATACAATGTTAAATAATGTTATCACTTTTGATATTATGAGCTGTCACAGTTTGACAACTTATGTTTCCTGATTATATGCTTACCAAACCATCCTTGTTCTAATGAACCTCAGGGTAACAGCTATTGAAAACATTGTAGGAAATGAAGAATATGTTGGTAACCATCATTTTCTTCTTTTCTCACACTATTTTCTACACCTTCAAGGCCAGTTCCCAGCATTCAAGCCACATTCAATATGTAGACTGCAAAATTTTAGCTTCCATTTTATGCAGTTATAAGTTAAAAAGATCAGACTGCACATGATGGAATTCAAATAATAGTAGAATGAGTAGAAAACATCACAGAAAAAGGTAACCAGTACTTTCTCCTTTTCCAAAAATGTTTTCAAAATCCTTCTTTCTTGGGATTGTTAGAATGTGGGATTGTTTAACTCTTTACCAAATGACATTATTTTAAACTAGTCCAAATTGGAAGCATTTGCAGACAACAAAATTAATGCGACTCAAAAACTGAAATTTGTGTTGGGAAGGGTAGAAAAAATTGTGGGAAAAGGAGAAAATGCTGGTTACCAGCATTTTCTCCTTTTCATACAATGTTTTCAAAAGGCTTCTTTGTCAGGGTCGTTAAAAGTTGGGATTGTGTGGTAAAGAGTTAAATGATGGAATTTGTCATGGAGGGTAGAAAACGTTGTGGGAAAAAGGAAAAAAAGCTGTTTACTGGCATTTTCTCCTTTTCTCATAATTTGTGACAACACTTTCAAAGGGCTTCTTTCTCAAGGTCGTTAAAACTAGAGATTTTGCAGCTAACGGTTAAAGTTGCTTGTGAAATAAAATAAACAGAAACAACGTCATGGATACTTAATGAATAGTCAGGAAGCTTTTTTTTGTTTTTGTTCTGACATAAAAAGGGAAGAGAAAGCTTCTGTCATGTACATGTCAAGCAAAATGACTTTTTGTGGTCATCTCATCTCCGCCAGTTACTCCCTACCAAAAGATTCTGAATTTCATGTGTGTTTTAATCCTTACAAAAAGCTCCTGTAATTTCACCACTCGGAGAAAGACAGTTTTTGAAAACATTTGGGGAAAAGGAGAAAATGCGAGTGACCAACACTTTCTCTCCTTCTTCTCATCATTTAAGCTAGATTTAGTCTGTCGTCTGCAACTGCTTTGAGTTTGGACAGGTAAAAAAATTCTGTCATCTAGAATATAGGTATGACTTGAAAAATCACACTGAATAAGCTATTTCTCAGACTTTTCTCAATTAATTATGACATTGTGTATTTGTGAAAAAAAAAACATCATGCTAAAATATTCATTTTTACATCTTTCACATACTAGCTTGCAATAATATGATGTACTTGTATGTCATGTAACCATGTATACAGCTCTGTCCCATATGGCTGAGCCATGTATGAGGAATATTATGTGTTAACACGGTCCTATTATGGGGGTGTGGGGTGGGTGAGGGTCTTATTGTTGGGGGTGAGGAGAACAAGCCATGTACAAGTAATGTGGTGTAGTAACACTGTACTGTTATGGAAGAAGAGAGAAACAAGCCATGTTCAAGTAATGTGTGGTACTACTGTCCTATTATTGGGAGTGGGTGTTGTTTATTGGAACTTGTCAAAAAATATTACAATTAAAATTTTGTGACACTAGTTTTGATGATTGAAATATTCAAGCATACATAACATGAACTCCCTCATGGTCAACATCTCATTCATCATTTCATTCATGTAAACAAAAATCATTATCCCCTTTGACAATGTCATTCTTTGACAAATGACAAGACCACAAAACCTCTATGATAAAGCAAACTACCACATGTAACTATCAATTCTGTCTTTACTTATCTGAACTCTTTACCACATGGAAAAAAAAACATTAACCCTTAGGCTGCTAAGCGCGACTTACTGACCTTTTGCGGACAGTGTAGATCAAGATCAGACTGCACAGAACGTGCAGTCTGATCTTTGATCTACACTGTCCGATAAAGAGATATTATTCCCCAAGACACAGTTTTGAACTAGCAATATTTGGGTTTTTACTATCAAATTGAAATTTTTTTTTAGTTATTTAGCTGGATAAGGGTTAAGCTACTCTATGCTAGAAATGATAAGTGTTTTACACTGCTTTCAACATTATTTCAGTCAGATAAAGGCTACAGCTCACTTATTCATGTAAGTCCTGTGTTTCAACCAGTACTAGGCTAGGTCTCTGAAGTGTCTTGCGTAAGAACACTCCCATAAAAATCCATGTTGCAAGCACTGGCAAACAGCAATATATTATGGGAATCAAATCAAATTTGTTTTTGAAAGGGTATAAACATTGTAGTTAGCAGCATTTTCTCCTTTTCCGATAATGTTTTCAAAAGCCTTCTTCCTAAGTTTGCTAAAACATGAAATTGTTTGGTAAAGGATTACAGCAGGCCAATCACAAATGCTATCTCCCAATCCTAAGTACTACAGAAGGGAAACAGATACTTTAAATTTATACAAAACAACAATATCTTAGACCTTCCAAATAGAAAGCATTTGCAGACGATAAATTAATTGCAGATAAAATGACTAGATTTTTCTATGAAAGGTTAGAAAACATAGTAGGAAAAGGAGAAAATGCTGGTTACCAGCATTTTCTCCTTTTCCCACTATGTTTTTGAGAGACTTTTCTTGCAGGGTCGTTAAGAACTCTGGATTGTGTGGTATAGGGTAAGCTTGCAGATTCTAAAATATCATTGGGCAGGGAATCAATCCCTTGCTTTTACACCCTCCAAACAAGCTCCTGTCAAAATTAATAATACTATGACCTAGTGAGACAGTCAAAAATATGACGATGGGAAAAATGTCATAGGGTTATCTGTCATCAAAAACATTACATAAAAAGTTTTTTTGACATTTTAAAAGCAAATGAAAGTCGTCCTTAATCGTTGACTTCAAAAGATTGGTATCAATGGTTTGCACTAATGAAAATAAATGATGGCACATGAATCAATCAGATTTCTATATGGCAGACATTCATTACATTTCCATCTGATCAATATTCACAACAAACTGATTTCAACAGCATCCTTTTTCAGGTCTGATCTTTAATACCTTCCCAAACAACAGAATTTTAGAAATGTCCAAATTCAAAGCATTTACAGACAACAAAATAATTTAGACTAAAAAATTCAACTTTGTTTTAACCCTTTTCAGGACAATCCCGACTTTTAACGACCCTGGGGAAGAAAGCTGCTAAAACCATTATGGGAAAAGGAAAAAGTGCTGGTAACCAGCATTTTCCTCCTTCCCCACTATTTTTCTCCAATATCAAATGGTTGATTGAAAATACAATCAAACTTATTTTGAGATGGTCAAAAATAAGCAATTGGACAGTTTGAAAGAGGGATAAAATAATTTTTCACAATATTCCATTTTTCTACCTTTAACCTTTTCCCAAACAATCCCGGGTTTTCACGACCCTGAGAAAGAAGCCTTCTGAAAACATTGTGGGAAAAGGAGAAAATGCTGGTAACCAGCATTTTCTCCTTTTTCCCCACAATGTTTTCTTTCCTTCCCAAAACAAATTTCAATTTTTGAGTCACATTAATTTTGTCATCTGCAAAATTTAATGCTTCCAATTTGGACCAGTCTAAGATTTTGTTGTTTGGTGAAGAATTAAGGTACTCTATATGAGTGGTGCTCTGGCAAAAAGAGGGTTTAATGCATCTTTGTGATGCATCATACCAAGTAAGTCCTCACATAATTTTGGATCTATAAAATCCATTTTTTCAGCAACTGGCTAAATCATGGGGTAGAATGGTCCTTGGACATGCAGAAAATTTACAAATAGCAAAAGTCTCTACCCATATCTGTCTGGGCAGATACTTTTTGCGGATGTGTTAAACCCCTTTTCACAGAGCATGGTTCATATGTATGTATGTATGTATGTATGTATGTATGTATGTATGCCAAGTTAACATCATTGTCAATAACCTTGCAAATAACTTTGAAAACATCCTTATTTTGGACTTGAATTGACAGTGTTTTTACCTTGAATACATATCACAATATTGCAGAAAAAGGAAAAATTGCTAGTTACAGTTGATTCTCTTTCGACTTCAAGATTCTGAAAAATCAGTCGGCTTCAAGGCAAATCAAGATTTTCTACCAGAAGTAATGAATTAGTTACACCTGTAATTAATTCTTTGCATGCAAAGGGCAACTCTCGGTTCACTTTTATCTTTATCTATTGTCACTATAAACCAGCCTTTTTACATTTGGACTTTACCGAGACTTTAAGCTTTGCAATTTGTCCTTTTGCTACTAAAATGTTGAAACTTATTTTCAGAAGTGTCACTGTACATAATTCTTAACTGTTTTCTGCTCAACAATGGAAAGAAATATTTTTGGTACACTCTGAAAATAGATGTATATACAGGACATTAGTACGTCTTCCTAATCACTATCAACAGTCGGAAAAAGTTTCTTTTCAGTATACCATTAGCTGCTAGCTGAAATTATCTCATTTAGGTTTTTTTTCTTCTGCTCTTTTTCTACCCATAACAGATCAATAGCCTAATGTCCCAGACATTCCTGCTGCCAGTTTTACCCAAAGTAGATTGTTGTAATGGACTAATTTAGACTAGCACTTTGGCTCTTGGAAAAATAGACGTTTATCCCTAATATTCTCTCAGGCAATTCCAAATTTAACCTTTAGGCTGGTACATGTGACTCACTGACCTTTTGTAGACAGTGTAGATCAAGATCAGACTGCACAGAATGTGCAGTCTGATCTTGGATCTACACTGTCCGACAAGTAGATATTTTTCCCCAAAACATAACTCTGACATTGCAATATTTGGGTTTTTGCTATTGAATTGAAAAATTCAATTTAGTTATTTAGCAGGATAAGGGTTAATACTTCTGGCGACAGAAAACTTATCTCTACAGTAGGTGACAGAATTTTAGAGATGTCCAAAAGCATTTGCAGTTTATTAATTTAACGAGGCTCAAACAAACGGACGCATGTTTGAAAAGGCAGAAAACTGTGGCAACAAGAAGAAAATACCGGTATGCAACATTTTCCTCCAGTTCCACAATATTGTCAAAAGACTCTTCTCTTCAAGAGATAAAAACACAGAATCAGTAAAGGATAAAATTGTCTGGAGACAGACTTTTACAAACAGCCTGCAGGAATATAAACAGTTCAAGAAGACAATTAGCTTCCTCCTGATCAATAACTACATTTTGACCATGTATCAATAATATTCTTCTCTTTACCATGCTTTTTCAATGATTCTCATTTTCTACTTATCCTATACGGCACTCGTTATTTTCACGGACCTTTCCCTTTTGAGGCAAATATTTCCCCATATTAACCACAAGCTGATGAAATAAATTATATATTATATTTCCTCTGATTATTTTGTCAACAAATGCCACTTTTAAAACTTAAAAACTTAAAAAACTTAAAGAAGTAGTTCCAGATTTTCGGCAGGAGGAAAATATTCACTGTGACGGGGAAATAATTCCCTCCAGCTTAAATTACGACATTTCTTTACCCATAACATTTTGAAAAAATAGACACATGAAATATAATATTTTGTATTTGTCCTAAAAAAAGTTAGCTTTGTGTTTCAATACAGACAGAGCTAATAAATTGCATATGAGGTAAAAATGAAGATAGTGAGTAGGGTTAGGGTTTGCTTGCCACCCATTTATGGGTTTCCAAGTTAGCTATCAAACCTCTTGTAATAAATCATGCCATTTGATAGGCACTTGTTTGTTCCTAGGTGCCAAATTTAAATAAAAGTCACACAAAATGGCCAATGGTCAAGTGGGCAAGGTATGGTCAACTGATAGCCAAAATCTTACAATTCCTCCACTTTATGGTCTGACACCCTTTTGCCATTATCTAAATGATTGCCTGTAAAGCTGATAATTGAAAACGATAAAGGAACACTTCACATTTAATGTTCTACAATAAATATTGTCCCATGTCACTTTTAACAGAATTTTATACATACTTGGTTCAAAAGGCCATTGAACTTAACTTTAGAAATAATAATCAAATACCCTTTTACTGTAAAGAAACTCAAGAACTTGCTGCACTCTTAGGCATCTTACAGTTTCTTGATCTTTTAATTGAACATTTTTTTTCCCCTTAAACTCCAGAAAGAAAGCTTTTGAAAAAATTACAGGAAAAGGATAAAATGCTGTTAACCAGCATTTTCTCCTCCTCCTACAATGTTTACCATCTTTTCAAAGAACAGTCCCATCAATTGAGCCACATATCATCTGCCATTTGCAAATTCTTTCCATTTTGAGCCTGTCTAAAATTTTATCACTTACTTAAGAGTCAAACAGCAGATGGTTTGAAGTACTGGGTAACCCTGCCATTCTTCATATTTGTAACAATGTTTCAAGTTTCTCTACAAAAAAAATCCTTAATCTCTGGTTCAGTAACCTAATATTCCTTAGTTTTGATCATACAAAAAATGCAAATAACAAACCCCTTATGTTTATTCGGTTTCTTTCTCTATTTTTTGTTTTGTTTCAAGTGCAATTCAGCAAAACAGAATGTGACAAGTCAAGCATAATAAAGTTAAGACTTGTAAACATGTATTAAATTTAAATTGAAGGTCAGCATACAAAACTGACATGAAGAATATCAGTTTGCAACTAGAGATCTTTAAAGATTTGCTACTACAAATCTGATTGGTGACTAAGAACTACTAAAGCTTCCACCTTTAACATCGAGTGTTCTGTGTTTGAATCCTGTCAACCTTTGAAACAAACAGCAGAAGTGCAGGTTGAGGTTTCAAGGAAGCAATAAGTCAGGGTGATTAATTAAAGAAATTGTTTTGCAATCAATGCAAAGTAAATAATGTTTTTTTTTTTTTTAAAGCAATAGAAAAGTATGTGACTGGCAAAGAAGATTAGAGATCAGCTTGCATATTCTGTACAATCTGATCTTGTTTTCACTGTTGGCACCAGCAACCGTCTCTAAGTACTTTAAGGATTTCAAGTCACTGGTACTGACTAAAAATTTGTCAGATGGGCCCTTGTCTGTATCATTGTTCATCTTTATTGTATTTACTGGTAGCTGAGAGAAAAAAGATCCCTCAAATGGGAGGATGATCAATCACAATTTATGGAAGGTTGGAATAAATTTTATACAATCATCACAATTTCTTTGTACCGGATATACACTCTACATTACCAAACAACCCTATGTTTTCATGACCATCAAAAAGAGCCTTCTGAAAATATTGTGGGAGAAGGAAAAAATACTGGTGAGCAGCATTTTCTCCTTTACCCACAATGTTTTCTACAATTTCAAAGACAAATCCAATAATTTGAGCAATTTGTAATTCATGGTCTGAAAATACTATCCATAAGGATGGAGCCTAACATTCTGTCATCTAGTAAAGTCAGTTAACCCTCTCTGAAATCTTACTCGAAATGCATTTCTGTGCATGGTCTACTTTATATCAAATCTTTACCATACAACAGAATTTCATACCAAATGCATAAATGTGCACAGACATCAAATTAAATACAGTGCAAACTAGAGCTGTCACTGAATGTGACTTAATACCCCTGCCAGCGCTTTGACAGAAAAAAGTGTCAAGTTCAAGGGGAGATAATTCCTCAACAAGGAGGAGTTGACACTTGAAAATTGCGTCTTGCAAATCTTCAATATATGATCAATATATGTGCAAAGTTTCAATACAATTGAAGGAAAACTGTAGGAGGAGTTTGCGACACAAAATTACTAGTATTTTGTACACAGACGGACACACAAACACACGGACAGACAGGCTGATTCCAGTATAGCTCCAAAAACATTCATTTTGCGGGGGTATAATAATGAAATCTGTAGTTGAAAGAGTAGAAAACATTGTGGGAAAAGGAGAAAATGCTGGTTACCAGCATTTTCTCCTTTTCCCACAATGTTTTCAAAAGCCTTTTTCCACAAGATTATAATGAAATAATGTTTGATAGAGGGATACAATGCCTGTTGAAGTTTCCCTGTGAGGTAATAAGTGTGTTCTAATGGCAAAAACAACTCTGACTTTTTCATATGAGAAAGTGTGAGAAAAAGCATCAAAAATGCTGCAAATTGATCTATAAACCATGGAATATTACATAACAATACAGATTAAGTAAGTTGTTTGAACTTTAACTCTTTACAGCATGGCAGAATTTTAGAATTGTCCAAACTGAAAGCAATTGCAGGCAACAAACTAAATGTGACATAAATAATGATATTTGTGATAGGGAATAAACCATTATGCAAAAAGGAGAAAATGCTGGTAACCATAATAATTCCCCCCCTCCAAATATTTTCAAATGGCCTCTTCCTCAGGAACTTTAAACTAGGGATTGTGTGGTCAACTTGACTTAAGTCTAGAGCATAACAAACTTGATTGTGAGGTAGGAGGTTTTATTGGAGACATTTTGCCAGTGTTATACTTTACTGCTTGCATGATCCAGCATAATGATGGACAGCCATACAACAGGAGTTGTGCAGGAACATGTGAGCAGAAATGATCATGTCAAGCAAAAGCCAAAATGCAGTTCTGATTGGTTGATTGAATGGTGTTTTACACCGCTTTCAATATTATTTCAGTCATATCACAACAACAGCTCCCATATTCATATATTTCCTAGGTTCCACCAGTACTAGGTTAAGGCTCTGAAGTGCCTTACCCCAGGACACTCCTACAAAAAAACCCAGTGGATGCCCCCCCCCCCCCCCCCCCCCCCCCGGCTTGAACCTGGGGCCTCCAGGTAACGAGTCCAACGCTTTACCACTGAGCCATGCAGAGCAGTCCTGAAATGGGCTTGGGTAGCCATATGTTCGATTTTAAAAAGTCTACCGAATAGCAAAATCTTAGACATGTCCAAATTGAATTATGAGTAGAAGACAATTTAAATGTGGCGTTAATGATAGGATTTACGTATTGAAAAGGTGGAAAACATTGAAGGAAAATGAGAATATGCAGTTTACCATCATTTTCTCTATTTCCGTCTGTAAGGCTATGCCAATGGACCTGTCATTTACCTGAGAATTTTCAAAATTATGAGATTTGTCATATTGGTGGTTATTTTAGCAGGCAGCCGGAAGGCTATTGCTATAAAAAGTCTTTCGACTTTAATTTGGCATACCATCAGTCCATAGGGAAAAGAAGCAAAAACTCAAACACATGATGAGAAATTTTCTAAGTTTTTTTCAGTTATCAAATGTCTGGAAAAACCAAAATATATTGATTCACACAAATTACTTGAAAAAGCATTGGGACTCTACTTTCCTGTTATGGCCTGTTGATAAACAGATGTAAATAAATAATTTCAACGTATGAAGTTATAACAGTCTACCATCATCTACGGCCTGTCAAATTATTATGATGATGTGTTTTTACCTAGACAGGTACAGTTTTGTCACCTCAAGCAATAAAACATGATAATGACACTCGTCTCCAACATGTTTATATATAATGTAGTCAAGATCAGATAAGACTACCTCCTTACCATAATGTCCCCTTCTTAAAGGTTTTTTTTTTTAATCACAGTTGATTATTAAATTGCTGCAATTCTTACAATCTTACATTAATTGGGCATTCAAATTGGCAACAGATGTATCCCTCTGCACAGATGAAAGTTTAAAACCTGCAGCCCTGAATATATGGAAAGTAGACAGCCCTGAATATATGAAAAGTAGATTATCTTTTTGGCCAGAATCAAAACTACCAAAAAACAATGCTGATATAGTAAATCTAAGATTTGACAAAAAACCAAGCTGTGCTTGTCCCCCTTCCCCATCCACCCTCCTTACATTATGGTTGACAACCACATTAAATGTAACTTTCCAAATAACTTGGTTGATTCTTTACTAAATCACAAACTTTAGACTGGTCCAAATTGAAAGCATTTTCAGATGCCTAAAAAAATGTGGTTCAAATGATAGGAATTGGCTTTAAGAGAAAGAAAACATTGTTGAAGATGGAGAAAATGCTGGTTACCAGCATTTTCTCCTCTTCCCACAATTTTTTCCAAAGCTTTCTTTCTCTGGGTCATCAAAAGTCGGTATTGTGTGGTAAAGGGTTAAAAGACTTTGTAAGTAAACCAAACGGGTTTCCAGAACTTAATATCAGAGATTATGGAACATAATAATACATTTTGTTGGGACCCATACTTTGGACGTTTTTTTGCACATTTAAATTTTATGATAATTTCACATTTACAGGAAAGAAAACAGACTAACAGCAAAACGAAATTGTATGGGGTACATAATCAATAAGCCATATCACATCAGCAGCTTTTGTGGACACCACAGACTATAATCTGACTTCACGGGTTTATCAGAAAATACTGTGGAAAAAGGAGAAAATGATGGTTACCAGCATTTTCACCTTTCCCAACGATGTTTTTAAAAGCTTCCTGCCTATGTGTCAATTTTTCTGTAGAGTTAATCTTTCACCACAAGACAAGATTCTAGCCTTGTCCAAACTGAAAGCATTTGTAGATGACAAATTGAATGCAACTTAAATAATGAAATTCCTCTTTAAAGATGTAGAAAACATAGTGTGGAAAAAGATAAAATACTGGTAAGCAGCGTTTTCCCACAATGTTTTCAAAAACCTTCTTGTTTATGGTTTCTTGTTTATGTCAAAACACGGGACTATTTGGTACAGAGTTAAACTTACATACGGAGGGAGGTGTTAACATTTTATAATGGTAAATAGTGTGTTCTTTATCGCAAATTTATAACACCCATTATTTCTTTATCAGTCCCAAATATTGAATTTTCATTCATACGAAATATTCAATGAAATAATCTCGACTCGACTGTTTATTATGTTGAGTCAGTCGTCCAATTTGTGGGGTGGTATATTTCCCATTTAGTTTAGTATGATAAGATCACGCGTTTACTTAAAAAGCTTAATATTACCCCAAGAAACAAAACTGCCACAGACAACATTGAAATGGTCCTTGTAAGCATGGATAATCAACATACTTAGGGTTGATTACATGAATACATTTAAACTATGAAAAACATAGGAAAAAACTGCTCATAACAAGGAACTCCTCTTTTTGCCTCAATGTTTTAAAATTATAGTGGTGTGCTGCAAAACCCCACAGTCATCTGCATGAACTGATGTGTTAACACTTTACCAAGCGACGTAATTTTAGACTTGTCCAAATTCGAAGCATTTGCAGACGACAAAATCAATGCGACTCAAAAATTGAAATTTGTTTTGGGAAGGGTAGAAAACATTGTGGGAAAAGGAGAAAATGCTGGTTACCAGCATTTTCTCATTTTCCCACAATGTTTTCAGAAGGCCTGTTTCTCAGGGTCGTGAAAACCCGGGATTGTTTGGTAAAGGGTTAAATTAAAACATTTAGGGTTACCTTTTTCTAAAACATTTAATGACTTTCAGTGACAGAAAAATAAAATACAAATAAATACTTTACTTATGGTCCTATGTTTCAACCATCTTGATATGGAATGCTTTTGAAAACAATGTGGAAAAAGGAGAAAATCCTGATAATCAGCATTTACTTCTTTTCCAACAATGTTTTCTAAATTGTTTCAAAGACAACAATAATCTAATGAGCTTCACTGAAAATCACCTGCAAATGCTTTCATCTATGACAAGTCTAAAAATTTGTAGCTTATTTTCAGACTCATCAGCAGCAAATTTTGTTTCTCTATGTCATTAAATAACCCTGGTAACCAGCATTTTTTTCCTTTTCACACAATGCTTTCTAATCTTTGAAAGAAAATTCCTTTTCAATACAATTCCTTTCTTGTCTGCAAATACTTCCAATACAGACAGATCTGAAAGATCATCATCTGATAAATGATTAATTTGGAAAACAAAAACAGGGTTTTTCCTGGATTTTCTTAGTTGGGAGTCAAATGAATAATGCAAGGCAAGCATTTAAATTCTTGGGGTCATTTAGAACATTTGGGGGTCAAAACTGAAAGAAACAAGACGTCAGGGAAAACCGTTCAAGAAAAGTCAAATTATTTTGGTATTTGTAAATGAAACTGGACTGACATTGGACTCATTGACAATATTAAGACGATAGCTTTCATAGCAATGGAAGTATTTTTATCTTGACACTTTAACTCTTTAAACATGGTCACCCAGAGTTTTTAGGGGGGAAAGGCTTTTGAAAACATTGTGGGAAAAGGAGGGAGAAAATGCTGGTAACCAGCATTTTCTCCTTTTCCCAAAATGTTTTCCACTCTATCAAAGACTATTCATAACATATAAACATACAAGTTTATAGTATGAATTGCTTTTAGTTCTAGTCTGCGAATACTCTCAGTCTGAAATAATCTAAAATTTTGTTGCCTGGTAAAGTGTTGAACACTTAGTATGACAAATAAACAACAGGGACATTTTAAGTAAGAAAGTAAGATCAATGAGTGCAACTGGAAATCTGGTTATGATCACAATATACTGTGTAACTGGAAATTTTTGTGATGTGGAAATTTTTGCGATTTCGCGAATTTGAAAAATTCGCAAACATTTCTGTCCACATATTTAACAACAAGTATACCAACAAATAACGAGTGTCTTGATTTCGCAAACATTTTCCAACGCAAAATGTCCATAATCGGTAATTCGCAAATTTTTTGACACACGTATATATCCACGTATATAGTAGCAAAACAGAAGAGCAGCCAAAGATCCAGGAATAGACTTCATTATTTTGTGTAATTTCATCTTTATCTATCCACAAAAGAATGTCATTATCAGGGCAAAACAAGAACGTACAACGTTCCCATATCAACTGTTTTCATCAAAATTTCTAGCAAAATGTTTTAAACCATGTAAAACCAAGATCAGACCATTCTGTGCCAAATCATCTTGTACTACGCTGTCCAGAAAAGAAATTAAAATTTTCTTTAATCATCTTACAAAGTCCTCAAAGCTGTTTAGGTTGCTAGGAGCAGTGTACAGGATGTCGACCCCAATTAATCATTGCAAAAGAAAACAAATTTACAGGATAAAATCTAGGGTGACCTCCGGTTATTAAAACAGCTGAATGTAATAACAACATAACCTAAATAACAGGTTATTATCAGTCCAAGGCTATCCAAGATAATTACTTCTCTCCCTTTAACCCTTATTCTGCTGAATAACTAAAATGAAAATTTCAATTCGATAGTAAAAACCCAAATATTGCTATTTCAAAGTTATGTTTTGGGGAATAATATCTCCTAATCCGACAGTGTAGATCAAAGATCAGACTGCATGTTCTGTGCAGTCTGATCTTGATCTACACTGTCCGCAAAAGGTCAGTGAGTCGCACTTAGCAGCCTAAGGGTTAAGCTCCCATTTAGAGAACTAAATTTTAGTTTGATTGATTTCTTGAATAAATGGTGTTTTACACACTTTTCAACACTTTTTCAGTCATATCACAGCGACAGCTCACATATTCATGTATGTCCTGGGTTTCACCAGTATTATGCTAGAGCTCTGAAATGTCTTGCCTATGGACAACTCCGAGAAAAACCCAGTGCTTCCTATGAAGTTCAAACCTGGGGCCTCCAGGTTATAAGTAGTACATTTACCCAATGGGCCATGAGAATGTACTTTGAAAGTACTCACGAAGGATGAATTATATGTGTCTCAAAATGATAGGATTAGTCCATGAAAGGGAAGAAAACATAATGGTAAGAGGATGAATTCTGGTTACCATCATTTTCCCTCTTCCCGCAGTTTTCTATAAAACACCTTCTTCCGTATTTGTCATCTGCAACTGCATTCAATTTTGACAAGACTTAAAAATGTTATCATTCTGGTAAAGAGTTGGTTATAATAGCACAAAGCTAAAGTAATGAAATTTCTATTTGAATGAACAAGATATTTTTTCACCCTAGGCTTAGAAAAGGAAATTCATCATTTGATTGATTTTATCACTAAAAACTGTTGAACAACCGGCATACATGTATTTCAATACTTGAAAGGGCAAAGACCCAACTTTATCCAACAGCATTATAATGATTATGCATATCAGTTGATTGCTCTACCAAGGATTATTTAGAACTGTACAACTGTTCCATAAACTTGTGAAAAAAGGGGGTATTTTAAAAGTAAGTAAAATAAAAGCACTCAAATAGATTTGAAATAGACACAGTCTCACCACCATTTTCTAATTCAGACAAGGCCTCAAATCCCCTTCCCCCACTGGCAGAACAGTTAGCATCACTGAAGATCAAAAGGACCATAAAAATTGCCTGTATAAGCTCCATTCAAGGATCCTACAAAATTACTTGGAATTACCTTGGAGGGGAAAAAGACATTAAACCAACACCTCCTGCAGTAATTGTAAGTTCTTAACTAAGCCTCTTGAATTGTACCTTTGGGAAACATTGAAGCCAAACTGGGCAAAAAGGCAATCAAAATGGCCTTAACACAAGATTCCCCTTTCTTATAATCAGAATCTTCCATTGGTATGCATCAAGCAATAATCCCTATGAAGAGCAACTGATTTACATGGATTATACATGCAGTTCATCTTTTATACCTAACTCTTTACCAAACAACAAAATTTTAGACTAGTCTAAAGTGAAACCTTTGCAGGCGACAAATTAAACGTAGCTCAAAAGGGAAAAGTTGTCTGAGGAAGGGAAGAAAACACTGTGGGAATAAGAGAAAATGCTGGTTACCTAGTCAAGTTTCCAGCTTAAACTTTCCCTTGTCTAAAGCGCAAAATATGCCATTTTATCAGGGTAAAACTGGCCACATTTCAAACTCAAAACTTGCAATATTTCAAGCACAGAAGACTAGCCATATCTTTAACCCTTTACCAAATGACAAAAGTGTAGAGTGGTCCAAATTCAAAGCATTTGCAGAACAAAATTTAACTGTGGTTCAAATGATGGAAATTGCTATTGATGGGATAGAAAACATTGTGGGAAAAGGAGAAAATGCTGGCTACAAGCATTGTCTCCTTTTCCCACTATGTTTACAAAAGCCTTGTTAAGTCAAAAACTTGCCAACCAGGTCATGGGTAA
The DNA here is from genome assembly GCA_946811185.2 of Hippopus hippopus. Lineage (NCBI taxonomy): Eukaryota > Metazoa > Mollusca > Bivalvia > Cardiida > Cardiidae > Hippopus > Hippopus hippopus. The sequence goes on from OX328100.1 coordinate 47,336,841, forward strand.
AGCAGTCATATTCCTGTTTTGTAGCTGAAGGCCAGGAGGTCACTTGCACCCATAAATCAGCTAACATAATGCCCCCGGTGGGGATAATAATGCCTTAACAAAATGACCAGTAGCAGCTGTATGAGACAAGATTCATTTCAGACAAAAAAACTACATTCTGAAACCGAGAAATTACTGCAGTTGGTTAAGGCTTTACCAAACAACCTTGTGCTTTAATGACCTTGAGGAAGAAATCTTTTGAAAACAATGTGGGGAAAAAGGCGAAAATGTTGGTAACCAGCATTTTCTCCTTTTTCTCCACAATGTTTTGCTATCATATCAAAGACTATTCTCACCACTTGAGCAATATCTAATTTGTCGTCTGAAAATGCTGTGAAATTGGACCAGTCTATAACTTTTTTGTATGGTAAAGAGTAATAACTTGGCAACATAAATGACCCTTTACCATAAAATCTTGTGTTTTAATGATCCTGAAGAGGATGGCTCATACAGAAAACATTCAGGGAAGGACTAAATGCTGGTAACCAGCATTGTGTTCCTTTTCCAACAATGTTTTCTACCTTTACAAAGACAAATCCTGGCATCATTCGAGCCATATTCACTTCAATTTTTCAACACTTCCAATCTTCACAAGTCTTATATTTTGTCCACAGTAAAGAACTAAGATGGCTATTCAATCAGATCAGATCAGATTTCCATGGTCTGGAAGTTGTTGTCTCCGTGACTGGAATAATTAACTCTTTACCAAACGACAAAATTATAGACTGGTCCAAATTGAAAGGATTTGCAGACGACAAAATAAAGGTGACTGAAAAATTGAAATTTGGTTTGGAAAGGGTAGAAAACATTGTGGGAAAAGGAGAAAATGCTGGTTACCAGCATTTTCTCCTTTTCCCACAATGTTTTCAAAAGGCTTCTTTCTCAGGGTCGTTAAAAGTTGGGATTGTGTGGTAAAGAGTTAAATGAGCCATGCTCGGTGAAAAGGGGTTTGAATGCACCTATAAAATATATCAACCCATCACAGCATGTGAAAGTCCACACAGGCTGACCCGGGTAAAAACTTTTTGCTATTGGTCAATTTTCTGCATGTCACAGGACAAGTTTACCTCATGATTTGGTCAGTTGTTATATAGATTTCATGGGTCCATATTGATATGATGACTTGCTTAGTGTCATCCATCACTGAGATGCATGAAAACCCCTTTTCCTAGAGCATAGGTCAAGTACATTTCCAAAACCTTTTTTTCCTTTGCTGTTTCCTGAAGAAGAGCTTCAACAAGATCTGTTGTTAAAATTGACAACATAATTTCTCTCATTATTGTTTTTAATTCTTCAAGAATGTTTAACCCTTTACCACACAATGACGACTTTTGACACCCCTGATAGAGAAGGCTTTTGAAAATATTGTGGGAAAAGGAGAAAATGCTGGTAACCAGCATTTTCTCCTTTTCCCACAATGTTTTCTACCCTATCAAAGAAAAATCATTTCATATGATCCACATTGAAACTGTCCTCTGCAAATGCTTTCAATTCGGACAGGTCTAAAATTGGTCATGTGGTAAAGGGTTAAGAAATAAAAGCATTGATCATCTTTACACCATACAATTTACTTTTCATTGGTCTAAAGTAAGCGTTGAAAGTAATTTGGGTTTGTATTCATCAACCATTCTTAAGAACATTCTTTGTTTTATTCTCTAGAATTTCCTACATTTGAAAGTAACATGATTTCTGATTGGCTGAACCATTTGGTTCAGCCAATCAGAAATCATGTTACTTTCAAATGTAGGAAAGACAAAGAATGTTCTTCAGAATGGTTGATATATACAGGCCCTGTTCATAGCTTTCCATCTATGTAGAAATTCAGATTAGAAATATAGAAATTATTTGCAAGAAATTTTGTCCTACTGTAACTTTTGTACATTTAACCCTTGGTCAATAAGCACCAATCAATGTGCTTTTGCAGATGGCACAGCTCAAGATCAGACTGCTGGTTTCTCACCAGGAAAATTGGTCATTTTCAATGCGTATTCTTCTAATAGCCATCAGAACTTCTGCATAACCCATTAACTCTCGAAACAAATATGCAGCACACAATTTTTAACTATTTCTCAACCAATTGACTCTTTACCGCGCAATCCCGAGTTTTACCAACCCTGATGAAGAAGCCTCTTAAAAACATTTTGAGAAAATGAAAAAATGCTGGTATCCAGCATTTTCTCCTTTTCCCGTAATGTTTTCTACCCTATCAATGATGAATTCTATCATTTCAGCCTCATTTGAACTCATCTCCATGTAAAATTGACCTTTATTCAAGGTCTACTAGGAGGATTCCACGGTAATATAAGGTAATATTGGTCATGAAATAGCATCAGGAAGCTGACAGTGTAGATCTGTACAGTCTGATCTCGATCTATGTTGTTTACAAAAACTTTTTTCGGTCTATACTGGCAGCTGAAGACTTAAAACATCCTTATGGAATCTTGGACTACTGCCATTTATAAAAGTTTAGTGATACATGTACATTGGCTAAACCCTGTAGCAAAAGGAAAAGTTTCTTGTCATCAGCATTGATTTCTCATCTTGCTGAAATGTTTTAAATTGTTTTCAAAAGAATTCTGCTGCCAGACAATAAAGTCTCAAGAAGATAATGAATACAGACACATACTGGTTACCATGGAAAAGGGAGCAGAAAATGTTTCCATCCAAAAAAATCTTTCATTAATGAAGCAGGCATAATTAAGACAGGTTTGCCATTAACAAGTAGTGGAAAAAAAGAAAAGCGGTATTTACAATTGACAAGGAACCAACAAACCTGGAATTAAGACTGTGCTACACTATCCTGGATTTTAACAACCCTGGGGAGGAAGGGTTTTGCAGATTTTGTTGGAAAAGAAGAAAATGCTCATAACCAACATTTTCCCCTTTTTCCACAATGTTTCCCAATCAATCAAAAGCACTTTCCCTTCTTTAAATCATGTTTAACCCTTTACTAAAACTTTTCAAAATTAAAAGCTTTTGCAGACAACAAATTAGATGTCACTCAGGTAATGATATTTGTGTCTGAAAGGGTAGAAAACTGTGGAAAAAGGAGAAAATGCTGGTTGCCAGCATTTTCTCCTTTTCCCACAGTGATTTCAAAGGGCTAACTTTCTCAAGGTCGGGATTGTGTGGTTAGTGTGTTGTCTTCTAATGTTTTGAAGTTGGACGAGTCTTATTTATTTTTTTGTATAGTTAAGAGATAATACTTTTCCATAATGATTCCATTTTTAAGCAACTCTAAGGAAGAAGGCTTTTGCAAAAGAGTAAATTATGTTACCATATTTTCTATACTTTCAATACTTTTAAAAGTCTTCTATCCTGGATTCTAAACTCGACAAGACAACAAAATTAGAATTTGTCTAAATTCAAGTCATTTGCAGATATTAAATGATTCATGGCTCAAATGATGCAATTTGTCTTTCAAATGGTTGAAAATAATGAGGGAACAGGAGAAAATCCTAGTTACCAGCATTTTCTCCTATTGCCACCTTTTTTTTTGAAAGTTATTTTATCACTGAGGTTGTTTGGTAAAGGGTTGATAAATAAACAATCCTATCCTTATGGGTAAAACAACAAGTGTAAAATTCTGTTTTTGTTATTATTGGGTAGAGAACCAAAGCTCGGACAGGAAGTAAAAAATATAAAACCAACCTGTATCAGTTTCTATGGTGAAATAATTCTTTGGGTCAAATCTAGATATGGCATAGGTCAGTGTCTGTGCTGGACTCTTGTCCAAGTCGAAGGCCTGAACCTGGGTAACATATAATCCACTAGGTGTATTTCCCTCTGGTACTGATCCATAGTATACAGGGTTCAAGGTCATTGGAATATGATCATTAGTGTCCTTGACCTCTATGTATACCTCTATATGAGAATGGAGGGGAACCAGACCATGATCCTGAGCATAAACTGTAAGCCAGTAATGAGTTGCTGTTTCCCTGTCCAGTACCTGACTTGTTGTGATTGTGCCTGTAAATAGAAAAGGAGAAGCATTAAGTTAGGTTTGTACTTTAATAAACTGACTAGGTCTACACATTACAACACAGACATAAGTTTCCTCAACAAGTGCAAGGAAGTGCAATTTGGCATTGTTTTAGACAAAAAAAAATGGAAAAAATACAAAAAGGCATTTTTCATTAACAGTATTTTCTTAAGTAATAGTGTTTCTCAGAAGTCTGGTTGAAGAACATCACAGTGATTCTGCATGAACCTTGTGGAAAGACAGCTATCTCTAGATATGCAAAGATGCTTCTGTGGATAATGTAAGCCAAAATCAGACTGCAGATATTGTGCAGTCTAGTCTTGGACAACACTGCCCAGTATTAAATGAGAAGTTGTGACCTGAATAGTCCTGAATCTACCAAGACATTTCATTTCTACATATTGGTCTATAATTTTATATCATTTATATAAGACTCTTAGAATTAGAATTAATATTCAGATCGCATGATAAATCTATCCATTCTTTCATTATGCTATCAGTCATAATATCAGCAATATTTTCAATGAACCTGTAGGGGGGTATTTGGAATCTAAAGCCTTTCAAATCCTCCCATTAACATTTTTATCTAAAACTTAAACTCTTCCATTTGTAGGAAGTTTCAGCAATAAAGTATATCAGGTCAAATAAACTATTTAGCAGACCCGAAAATTTCAGACCAGTCCATTTTGAAAGAATTGGCAGATGATAAATAAAAATTTTCTCAAATTCGTTTTTTGTATGAGAGGAAAACAAGTGGAAAACACTGTATGTATGGGAGCATATGTTCGCTGCTTACCAGCATTTTCTCCTTTTCCCACAATATTTCCTAAAGCCTTCTTCCTACAGGTTGTAAAAAACAGAATTGTTTTGGAAAGTGTTCACACTTACTACACAATCACGAGTTTTAACACCCCTTTTTTTGAAAATTTGGTGGAAAAAGAGAAAATGCTGGTAACCAGCGTTTTCTTCTTTTTCACATTTTTTTTTTTATATTTTCCAAGATAAATTTCATCTTTTCAGCTCCATCCATTTTCTCGCCTGCAAATGCTTTCAACATGAATGACTCTAAAATTACATCTTCTGTTAAAGAGTAAACATCTGTAACTTTTAGGAAATCCAGTGGATTTTATGATGGAGAAACCGGTAAAAGTATGAAGAAATACTGAATCCACCAGGCAACTATATCATTTAGATTACATCAAACACACATTAATTACACCAATGCATATCATAATAAACTAGTAATAAACCTATCCAAGCCTGCATTTTCTCTTATACCAAATGACAACATTTTGGACTTGTCCAAATCAAAAGCATTTGCATGTGACAAATTAAATGTGGCTCATATGGTGGGTTTTGTCTATGAAGGAGTAGAAAACAATTTGGGAAAAGGAGAAAATGCTGGTTACCAGCATTTTCTCCTGTTCCAAAATTGTTTTCAAAAGTCTTCTCTATCAGGGTCGTTGAAACTTGGGACCATGTGGTAATGCATCAATTACACCATATATATCATAATGAACGAGTAATAAACCTATGCATTATCTCTTTAACCAATGACGAAACTGTAGTCTTTCCAATTTAAAGACATCTGCAGAACACAGTTTAAATGTATCTCAAATGACAAAAAACTGTCTTTTATATGGTAGAAAACATCATGGAAAATGGAGAAAAGGCTGGTTTCTACCTTTAGAAACATAGTTGGCCAACTATCGTTTGAGACACAATGACATTATGATCTGCGAATGCCTTTCCTTTAGAAAGTCTGTAATTTTTCTGCTTGGTAAAGGGTTAACCCTTTCCTGAACAATCATGAGTTTTAACAGCCTTGAGGAAGACAGCTTGTGAAAACATTGTAGGAAAAGGAAAAAATCCTGTTTATCTCATCATGTTTTCCCATTATGCCTTTTTGAAAGCCTTCTCTGTTAGGGTCATAAAAATCTCTGTTGGGAAACTACAACTACTTTGTTGATTGATTGATTGTATGGTGTTTAATGCCGTTTTCAACATTATTTCAGTTACATCCCCGCAGCCAATTCACCTTTCCATGCTTTCCTTGATTTTCTATTACCAATACATCGCAAAATATTCTTTCCAAGCCACTGGCTGCTTTCCCACATAACCATCGTCGAAACAATGGTCAGTGGTGAGAGAGGAATGAATCGTGTTGCAATGTCGAGCTGGGGATCGAACCAGCGACAACCTTTTCTGAAGTCCTGTTCACTACTGACTGAGCTACTGCGTCTTGGCCAACTACTTTGTAGTCTCATAATATGGATGTTTCAGCTACTGATTTGTCTTGAATTTCATCATCTGGTAGGTAGTTTGAAAGCAACCACAAAGTCATGGGGGAGGGAGTTTAGGAGTAGGAGGGTATAATATTCTTGATTAAGACCTGTATTCATTACCACGCCCATACATAACTGTCTCTACTACAGTAAAATGAGCGCCAGGGGTTATCTAAATCCTAATCAAATTCATTAGATCTGATTACCTGTTGTAATGTTACTACATACACAATGTTCCTAACTCCTTCCTTTTCCCTCAAAAAGAAAGTCCAAATATACTACAGAGTATAATGAAGTCCACACAGGAAATAACAAAAGCACTGTACACAGATGCCAACGCTGGGCTGCAGTTGCTTGATTTTCAGTGAAAATTCTAAGTCGAAAAAGGGGCATTACTGTGTCAAAAATATTCTTATTGTTACCTGCTCTTGTTGAATGTGTTTCCCTTCCGAAAGTTAACAACTTTTCTAAGTTTGATGTAAACATCTTTAGGAATAACAGAGATATTATAAAATGTTAAAGTTTTTGCACAGAGAAAATGACACAGACGACAGGGCTATGATGATAACTTTCTTCAAAAAAGCCAAATTAAAAAGTGACTACTGTAGCTTTAGCAATGAGGAGAGAATACCATGCAAATAAGAACACCTCATGCTTGGCTAGAGATACATTTTCAGTGAAAATTCTGAGGCTAATTTTGAAGGTTATCTGCCCTTTAGCTGTGAGTTCCCCTTTCATAGTTAACCCTTTACTAAACAATCCCATGTTTTCACGACCCTGAGAAAGAGGCCTTTGAAAACATGAGAAAAGGAGAAAATGAAGTTGGGCCTTTCAAATGTTCATTTCGTGAACCAGCGAGGATATTCATTGACCATTCCTAACTCTTTATCAGGCAATGACATTTTAGGCTGGTTCATACTGAAAGCATCAGAAATTGGTAATTGCTGTTCAAATGATACCAGTTGTCTTTGTAAGTGTAAAAGATTGTGGGAAAAGGAAAAAAAGCATTTTCTCCTTTTCAAACATTGATTCCGTAAGTATTCTTCCTAAAGATATCATGACTGTTTGGTAAAGGATCAAGAGCATACTATATCTAATCCCCTAGTTATTCCAATCCCCCCCCCCCCACCAAAGGCAGAGGGATACAGTTTTTGCATGGTTCGTCTGTCTGTCCGTTTGTCCATTTGGATTTGGACAGATGTCTTCTAAAATCCTCAAAAAATTATGAAACTTCATACATGTGTTCCTTATGATAGTCTGCAGACACAGTTTTTTTTTTTTATTACTGTGTTATTCAAAAAGGAGGCTTTTTTGGCAGGGGATATCATTTCAACGAAATAACCTGTATTTTTTTAAATTTCAAAGGAACATAATTTTTATTTGGCTAAACCACGTGGTTTTGTTAAGCAGAATGTTTTACCTTCAAAATTCAGAATTATAATTCAAATGCAATCTAGGATGATTGGTGAATACAGACGTGGACCAAGGGTCAAAGAGAACTCTGTCACCTGAGGCTGAAGTATTTACTGCTAAAGACACCCACACAAAATGATCTTGTTTAACACTTTACCACACAATACCAAGTTTTAACGACCCTAACGAAGACAGCTTTTGAAAACAATGTGGGAAAAGGAGAAAATGATGATGACCAGCATTTTCTCATTTTCCCACAATAATTTCAACAGACTAGATTGTTTGGTAAAAGGTTACAAGTTAAATTCAATATCTAAGTCCATTTTGGTTATTTGGTTCATCCCTTGAGATGTGAAAAACAAAGCAAGTTGCTATGGACAATGTAGACCAAGATCTGACTGTACTGAATAAGCAGTCTGATCTTGAATCTACACTACCTGGCACTATCGGATATTCTGAGTGATACCTTATATAACTTGCAATAGCTCTTTTTTATCTGTCTATTCTACCCATTGCAGCCTCAGGAACAGGTTCAGTCAATTTCTCTTGAAACAAATATGCAGGAAATGACTTTGAAAAGAGTAAGCAACTAAATATCCAAAACTAACATGATTATACCTTAGGCTGCTTAGAACGACTCGCTGACCTGTTGCGGACAGTGTAGATAAAGATCAGACTGCATAGAACATGCAGTCTGATCTTTGATCTACACTGTCCGATAAGGAGATATTTTTCTTCAAAAAAATGCATTTGAAATAGCATCAATCAGGTTTTTTGCTATTGGCTTGAAAGTTTCGTTTAATTTATTTAGCAGGATAAGGATTAAATTTAAATTACTTAAAGTAATGCAAAAATATTGTGGCAATGGGGAAAATGGCTCTTTCTGAGAAATTCCTCTAGCAGCTGCAATGTTTTTGAAAGAGGGATGTTGCAAGGAGATAATAAAAGTCGTTTACAAGAGATGGGGAGTTATTGCAGATCTTCATCAGTTCTGTCATGTGATGCATTCCAATTGCATTCCAAGATTTAACTCTCAGAGCGCAAAATAAACCCAATGGACATTTTCCATGGAGAAAACAGGACCTAAAAAATTGCAAATTTTAAGATTGCTTTTGTCCAGAGCATAATTATTGGATAGTGTAGATCAAAGATCAGGCTGCACATTTCTGCAGTCTGACCTTGATCTACACTGGCCAGAAAGACAAGCTATCAGTTGCAAAACGTGCTTTGCTAGTATAAAGCAAAAATTGTTCTCTCAACCAACCTTGCATAATGCCTTGATGAGAATTTAAAATAGTAATTTACACCTGAAATTAATCCTAACTCTTGTAAGCCAGCCAAGTTGACTTCCACTTTGAAAGCAGGCCTAGACAACATTTTTTGAAGCTCACTTCACTTTTTCTCTTTATACACTATGATGTTATACTTCTTAATTCCTTTACTGACCATGAGGGCAGCATTTTATCCTTTTTTCAGAATGATTCCTTGCCTTTTAATGATAATCTCAATTCTGTAAATATAATTTCAGACTTCTCAAGATTGAAAGGATTTGCAGACAAGAAATATGATGTGACTTAAGTAATGATGTTAATTTGTACTTGAAAGGGTAGAAAACATAATTATGGGAAAAGGAGAAAATGCTGGTTTCAATTTAAGCCTTTATCCTGCGAGTCATAAACAAAATTAATGTTTGGATTGTTTGGTAAAGGGTTAACTCTTTACCAAATGACAAAATTGCGGACTGGTCCAAGTTGGAAGCAGTTGCAGACAAAAATTTAGATGTAGCTCAAGAGACAATTCCCGTCGTTGATAGGGTAGAAAACATTGTGGGAAAAGGAGAAAATGCTGGTTACCAGCATTTTCTCCTTTTCCTACAATGTTTTCAAAAGACTTCATTCTCAGGGCTGTTAAAACTAGGGATTGCCTTGTAAAGGGTCAACAGCAGTCTCAGATATCAGCATTTTTAGATCACTTTACCCATTTTCTTAATAATAATGTTCGCCTGTAAGACTTTTTGAACATTACCAACCAGATAACCAGCATATTCTCCCATTTCCACACTGTTATCAAGCCTTTCACCAACAAACCCCATCATTTGAACTATATTTCAATTGCTGCCTGGAAATTAACCCTTTACCACACAATGCCGACTTCTAACGATCCTGAGGAAGAAGCCTTCTGAAAGCATGTAACCAGCATTTTCTCCTTTTCCCACAATGTTTTCTACCCATCCCAGAACAAAGTTCCATTTTTGAGTCACAATTACTTTGTCACCTGCATATGCTTTCAATTTGGACTAGTTTAAAATTTTGTCATCAGGTAAAGGGCTTATGCTTTCATTCCTAACAAGGCTCAACTTTTCTCCTTTTGTAGAGAATGAACAGACTACGTAGAGACTTGGACAGGTCTTGCGTAGCTCGGTGAAGATTGTGAGGGAGTCATTACCCACCAGTCCTATGTTTAAACCTCACTTGTGGCTCTGGGTTTTTTGTGGGAGTGTCCAAGGCAGCACGTTTCTAAGCCCATACCCAGTGCTGATGAAACCAAGGACATGCATTAATAAGTAAGCTGCTCCCAAGATATGACAAAAACAATGTTGAAAGTGGATTTAATTTTTTACAATACCATAACTCTTTGGACTACTCCAAATCCAAAGCATGTGCAAACACCAGATTAGATTTGGCATAAATGGTGGTAATTGTTTTAGAAATGGAAAAAACATTATGGAAAAAGGTAACCTGTAACCAGCATTTTCTCCTTTTCCATCAATGTTTTAAAAAGCCCACTTCTTCAAGATTTTTAAAATGCGCAATTGTGCAGTAAAGTGTTAGGTCTTTTCTGAACTAGTCTATCCTGTTTTTCTTTTTAACTGACCACGAGAAGGAATACTTTTGAATATTCAGTTGAAAAAGGAACAAATGCTAGTAACCAGCATTTTCTCCTTTTCCCACAATGTTTTCTACCCTTTCAGTGGCAATCCCATAATTTGAGCCACAGATGATCTGTCGTCTGCAAACGCTTTCAATTTGAATGTACTGAAAGTTTTATCCTTTGGCAAAGAGTTGAACACCATAAAAACAAACAAAAGCTTGGAGACCAATTTGTGTCCAAAGTATGCTAGAACTCCCCCTTGTCTAAAACCAATCAAACTTTAAAAGTGACAAATGTATTACATATATCTGTGGATAGGTAACTGGACCGAAAGTTAAAACTTTCAATTTTAGGTTCACTGACATGTTCAAGAGGATTATCAAAATGCCTCTTAACCTTTTACCAGTCAATCTAGACTTTTAACAACTCTGAAGGAGGAGGCCTTTGAAAACATTGATTGGAAAAGGAGAAAATGCTGGTAACCAGCATTTTCTCTTTTTCCAACCATGTTTTCTACTCTACCAAAAAAAAACTAGAGGCGCTTGAGCGCCTGTATCGCTCCACAGGCCTGATATTTCTATAATGGCGAAAGGAAGTTTTTAACAATTATCATTCAATCCTGCATTTTAGCTCACTGAAGAAACAATTTGGTAGACAACCACCATAGGAACTTACCTGCAAAACAACAATGAAATCCAATGAATAGTTTTAGAGAAGAAATTTTTCAAAGATTTTACTTTATACCATAAAAGGAAAATGAGTCTCCCATAAAAGCCATGTTTTTTGACAGATCTTTTTTTTTTTAAGGAATTCTGTAAACCTGTATCTAAGGAACATTCCTGCAAAATAATAATGCTATCCAAATAGCGGTTTGGGAGGAGAAGATTTTTAAAGGTTTTTTACTTTGGTTGCCATGGCAACCAGAATTCTTCATGGAACACAATTATTTGAAGGAATTTGAAAGAGGACCACCAAAGGAACATTCCTGTGAAATTTGGTAAAAATCCAGTCAATAGTTTCTGAGTAGAAGTTTTTTAAAGAAAAAGTTTACGGACGCACGCACGGACGAACGGACGAACGAACGGACGGACGGACGGATGCACGACGGACACAACGCCATGACAATAGCTCGCTGGCCTTCGGCCAGTGGAGCTAAAAATTGAGTTTTTGAGTACTATTTATTTTGTCGTCTACAAATGCTTTCAATTTGGACATATGTAAACTTTAGCATATGCTAGAGAGTTAACTATAAAGCCAAGATTGTATCCACCCACCTGATCCATTTAAATATTTCAATATTCATGTATAAATTAAATTTGAATTTCGACATATCAACTTCGGGGAAAAGAAAAACTTCTGTGCATACAAAGTTTATGAATGATCTAACGCAGAGACTTGGGGATTTTTTTTTTTATTATTATGCAATTGTGACCTTTATAAACCATTTGCCAAACAACAAAACTTTAGACATGTCTTAATTGGAAAGCATTTGCAGATGACAAATTAATTGAAGTTTAAATGACCGGATTTAATTGGGAAATGTCAGGAAAGATTGAGGGAAGAGGAAAAAATGTTAGTTACCAGCATTTTCTCCTTTTCCCACAATGTTTTCAAAAGCCCTGTTCCTCAAGGTTGTTAAAACTCTGAATTGTGTGAGAAAGAGTAAAATGCCTTTCACAACCTTATTTGGCTTTGCAGCCAGTGCAGATCAAGTTAAGACTACACAGAACATGAAGTCTGATCTTTGGTCTACATTGTCAATTTTGCTGAGACAATCTGGATAAAAACAATGCTGGAATTGCATTGGATTAGGTCTTATCTTCATGGGCTGAAAATGACTGTTGTGTTCATTCCAAGCTCCAAGGGTTAAACTTAGCCTTAACCCTTTACCGCACAATCCCCAGTTTTATTGATTGATTGAATGGTGTTTAACGCCATTTTCAACATTATTTCAGTTATATCGCTGTGGCCAGTGCACCTATCCATGCTTTCCTGGAGTTTCTGTTACCAGTACTATGCACAATTTTCTTTCCAAGGCACTGGCTGCTTTCCCACATAACCATCGTTGAAACAATGGGCAGCGGTGAGAGAGGAATGAATCCTGTCACAAGGACTATTATCAATCCTCGGAAAGAAATTGGTCAAGCCGGGGACCGAACCAGCGACCCCCTGTTCTCAAGTCCTGTATGCTACCGACTGAGCTACTGGGGCTTGGCCCCCAGTTTTAATGACCCTGAGAAGTTGGCCTCTAGAAAACATTGTGGGAAAAGGAGAAAATGCTGATAACCAGCATTTTCTCCTTTTCCCGCAATGTTTTCTAGACTATCTGATACAAATCCCATAATTTGTGCCATATAAATATTGTTATCTGCAAGTGCTTTCAATTTGGATGGATCTAAAATTTTGGTGAGTGGTGAAGGGTTAACCCTTGCAATGCTAAATGAATGAAATCCATACTCCGAGTCTAACATTTTTGAAAGGGTAGAAAACATGGAGGGAAAAAGAGAAAATGCTGGTTACCAGCATTTACTGCATTTTTCACAATGTTTTCAAAAGCCTCCTTAAAATCCAACCTTTGGCCATAATCTTTAAAAGACATTTGATATCAGGGCGGGTTGAATTTCCAATCAGAATAATCCTTAGTGATACCCCAAGAGGGTATTGAGAGGTCGCAAAAGGGGGTACACATATCAAACCGCAAAAAACTGCTTGCCAATTCTCAAAATAACAATATGCGGAGAGATTTCAGATAGAGCCTTTCTTCAACAAGCCTTCGAAAGGAGAATGAGGATGTTCCCTATGTGTGTTTACTTCTCGCTTAAGTAAACATGTTATTGTTACCAGCAAGAGGAAATATTGTGGTTTTAATCCTCTGAGTCACCTTGATCTCAGTTTAATCCGTCACCAGAGGACGAAATTTTATACATGTCCAAATTCAAATCATTTGCAGATAATTTATGTAAAGTGTAACTTATAAATGGTGGGATTTGTCTATAAAAGGGGTAGGTTACGGTAGGATCATAATGTTGCTGGTAAACAGCATTTTCTCCTTTTCCAACAATGTTTTTAAAAAGTATTCTTCCTCAGGGTCCTCAAAACACCAGATTATTTTGTGAAGGGTAAATCCACCATTCCTTTACTTAACTCTTTACCAAACAACAAAGTTTTATACTAGTCCAAACTGAAAGCATTTGTAAAAGACAAAATGAATGTGACCTTAAAATTAAAATTTGTTTTGGGAAGGGTAGAAAACATCATGGGAAAAGTAGAAAATCCTGGTTCCAGCATTTCCTCCTTTTCCAATAATGTTTTCAAAAGGCTTCTTTCTCTGAGTCATTAAAAGTCTGCATTGTGTGGTAAAGAGTTAAAATTTTAATTAATAAAAAAAGCAAGGAAGAATGGCTTTATTCATGGACATACTAGACAGGAAGATGTTGTGACATTAATTAAGGAATCATTTATACTGAATTATTCCATTCTCACAATGTTTCAAAGTCTTTACCAAACCACAAAATTTTAGACATGATGAAATTTGAAGGATTTGCAGACAACAAATTAAATGTTGTTAAATAATGTAAATTGCTTTTAACATTGTGGGAAAAGGAGAAAATGCCGGTTGTCAGCATTTTCTCCTTTATAATCCCACAATGTTTATAAAAGGCTTCCATCTAAGGGTCGTTAAAACTCAGGATTATGTGGTAAACGGTTCAGCTATACTTTTCTCATTCGAATATATTTAAGTATCATCAAGTGCATAACAAAGGTTGCTTTTTTAACATTGATTACTTTTTATTATGCAGGATAAAGGTTAAGGAAACACAGGAAAACATATATAGATGCTCTTGGCCCTTCACAAATATGGTCATACATTTTGCATAGGGTGTTCAGCACCAAAGAACCCCTCCGCTAAGCTCATTGCTTTTAATACTGTCAGTTCTTTATTTCTTTCATTTAATTTTTGCCTCCAGTGTCTAAGGATAATAATTAATGAGACTTCACATACATCAGTCTTTTCAGTGAATTTCATTCATCTTAACCTTTTGGATGTTGAGAATGCTCTAAGGAGGACAGTATTGTGCAGTCTGATCTTCCATCTACACAGTTCGATCACCATAGGGGATGGGGTGGAGGGACTTTGAAATTCCACTATTTTCAAGTTCTTTTTATTGGCTTTAACGGTTCATTTTCTCCTTTACCACAAAATCCTGAGTTCAAATGACGCTTGGGAAAAAGGTTTTTGAAAACAATGTGGCAAGGGCATAAATTGTTGGTAATCAGTGTTTTCTCCTTTCCACAGATTATTTTCCACCAATCAGAGATGTCTGCAGCTTATTTATATGAAATTTCAAATTTGTCGTCTGCATGATACTTTGACTTTGGAAGAGTCAATAATTCTTTATTTTGGGAAAAGGGATAATTAATTTAGCAATGTAAGGATTAACCGTCAACGCACCTTTCACATTATACTTGCCTCTGCAGCCAGCATAGGTCAAGATCAGACTGTACAAAATATGCAGTCTGATCTTTGATCTACACTGTTCACTTTGATAAACACTACAAATTATAACTACCATGATATTGTAAATACTTGGGTCTTACTTCTAAACTGAAAAAGTAAGTTGCGTATATACAACGCTGTAAAGGTTGAAAATCTAAAATTATTCCTACCTTTACCACAAAAAATGCAAGTCTTTGATATCTTACCAACTATATCATCTCATCAATTTTTTATTACAGCCCCGAAATAGAAGGTGCATGTCACTGACATTTCCAAATCAAGGTGCATTTTATTTCAATCCTTTACCAAACACCTATGTGTTTCAAAGACCCTCAAGAAGATGGCTTTTGAAAACATTGTGGAAAAAGGAGAAAATGCTGGTGACCAGCATTTTCTCCTTTTCCCACAATGTTTTCTAACTCTGTTAAAGACATATTCCACATCTTATTTCTCATCTAAATTATGCTTTCCAAATGGACAAGTCTAAAATTTTGGGTCTCAATGAAGAGCTAAATAGATGCACTCTTTGACAAAGTATAAATATTACAAAAACCAAATAGCTTAATGCCCCATGGCCAACATTTAAATCAGAACAAGGGGATTTATCAACCTCAATCAATCCAACAGAAATTTCATTAAAAAACAAGGCCTTTGTTTAAGCAAAAGGGACAGTGTAAACCAAAGACCTGAGACTACACATTTAGTGAAGTCTGATCTCAATGTACATTGGCCCTAAGGGTTAAAAGGGTTAAAAAGCACCCAAACACCCATGAACAAAAGAAATTGTCAATGAAGCATTTTGTTGACATTTAAGTAATCTTTGATAATAACAGGTATATACAAGCAGGGTTAAATGAATGTTCGAAAGGTGATTGTATCTATATAGGCCAAGAAGAGACATATGATACCATATTTGGGTTGTTTGTCTCTTTTTCTCTGTCTACAACCTTTTTAACACTTCATTCTAGAGTACAACTTGATTTTGCAAACTGGGCAAATTTAGATCAGATTGCAGTCAGAACATGCAGCCTGAGTTTGGATGTACTCTATCCAGAATGAATTTGTGTTGGATGTACTCAATGGAAAATACTGCCTTGAAGTGTTTTTTTGGCAGTCATACTCCCAAACTTAGAAATGGCTTGTAATCTAAAAGAAAAACTCGGGGCCAACATTAGGTTGTTAACTGCTCAGTGCCACTCCAGGACCTTTTGCGGACAGTGTAGATCAAGATTAGATTGCACAAACAGTGGTTAGTGTATATGACTTATGACCTGGTGGTTGCAGGTGCAATACCCAGATGTGGCAGATCATCT
Organism: Hippopus hippopus; assembly: GCA_946811185.2. Taxonomy (NCBI): domain Eukaryota; kingdom Metazoa; phylum Mollusca; class Bivalvia; order Cardiida; family Cardiidae; genus Hippopus; species Hippopus hippopus. The sequence goes on from OX328100.1 coordinate 47,353,242, forward strand.
TTCCAGCATTTTTTTTTTCATGTGAGAAAAGCGTTCAGTGGCTTGGATAAAAAGTTGTGCCAGTACTGGTGTGAGAAAACCAGGCAACACATGCATGGGTGCACTTTTCACTGTGATACGACCTAAGCCATTAAAACAGCATTAAACTCTAACACCATCATTCACTCTTTCAGCGCCAACTATCATATAAACTTAAGACCTCTTCTGACAGAAGAAAATACAATCTGCTAAATCTCAGAATGATTTTGATCCTTTCCAAGAATGATTTTAACCCTTTCCCACACAATCCTGAATTTTAACGACCCTACGGAAGAAGCCTTTTGAAACATTGTGGAAAAAAGAAAATGCTGGTAACCAGCATTTTCTTCTTGTCCCAAAATGTGTTTTTCCCTGTTAAGAGTCAGGTTTCATCAATTGAGCCACATTTAACTTGTTTTCTGCCACAGCTTTGAATTTGGAGAACTGTAAAATTTTGTCATTTGGTAAAGAGTTAAATAAACTAACAATGTAGATCTAAGATCACACTGCATGTTCTGTGCATTCTGATTGTGATCTTTGCCATCTGCAAAAGCAACTGTTTTCACCAAGGGCACCTCAAAGGTTAAAGATGCAAACTGAATTTGACTTATGAAAAATAAAGCTTTGTGTTATGCCTCTATACACTTGAACAGTAATACAAAGCAGAAAGATTATAAGGATAAACTGTCAAGTGGCTGTTCCAGACACTTTAATCTAGTTATTTGAAGTTAAACAAGTTTTGAAAACTTTGCAAAATCAGATAACTGATATGATACTTACATGTCAATAGTCCCAGCAAGTCCTGCATGGCACATTGTGAAGGTGTAGGATACATTACTTTAAAGATGCATCTTTACTCGTTTTCATCCAGTTTTGTAACCAATTTTATCTTTATTTTACGAAACTATAATCATTCTTGTATCTTGGTGCCAAATGCCCCTGACGGTTGCACAGATTAAGACAGATAGAAAATGCATTTCATTCTATTGCAGCTAGCCATTAAAGACGTAACAACCACAGTTTCTGGTTTGAATCGAAGACAAATCCCTGGCGTCTCTTTATCACATACACTTTAATATATCGAGTTTTTATCTACGTTTACACGGCTATCTAGATTCTAGACAATGTAAAGTTGTAACAGCGTTTGTTTACTCTCTGGCTGTAGAGGTGCATCTTTAAGGCCCTTGGTTCCATCCTCACTCTAGGCACTAAATTTTTCAAGGTAGTGTCCTCTGGCAAGGCACCTCAAAGCCTGAGCCTTGTACTAATGATACCTAGGACACACATGAATATGTAAGTTGTCAATGTGAAATGACTGAAATCATGCTGAAAGTGGCTTAAAACACCATTCAATCAATAACTAAACTCAACAATACAGTTATATTATTACACTTTCGCTCTTGAAACTGTACCTCATTGAGTAGCATGGAAAATAGATTCTTTTGTCACAACTTGGAGAGAAATAATCTCTGCAAAATTCTCAGGAATTTACCCTTTGCAACACAGTCCAGAGTTTTAACAACCCCGAGGAAGAAAGCTTTTGAAAACATTGTGAGAATAGGAGAAAATGCTGGTAACCAGCATTTTCTCCACTTCACACAATGTTTTCAACCCTTTCTCAGACAACTTTTTTCCTTTTCATCTACATGCAAATACTTTCGATTTGGACAAGTCCAAAATTTTGTCATTCGTACGTGGTTAAACAATGACAAAAGGGCCAGTGAAGGAAGGGTCAGAGCTGTTCACTAGTTTCCAATTACATCATACCCATAAAAAAGTCAATAACTGACAATACTTATTACCCAATCAGTAAACACTATGACTACCTTATGATTATGACAGGTAATGACCTAATTCTGTGCAATATTTTGATAAGCCAGTCTATTATGTTTGGCAAAGCCGTGTTGACCTGTCTGTCAGTTTATTATCGAGGTTTTCATGTCATTCTCACCAAAGGTATTGTGATTGCCAACAAAAGCTAGAGAAAATCATTAATTTGATACAGTAGCTTAGCAGTTTTTCCTTTGGCCATAGGTATTATATTTACGTTAACACTTTACCTTGACGAAATTTCATACTGGTACATGTTGAAAGCAATTTTGCAGACAACTAATCCAGTGATAGGATTGTTTTTAAAAGGGTAGAAAACATTGTGGGAAAATAGGAAAATGCTGCAGCATTTTCTCCTTTTTCAAAAATGTTTATAACAGCCTTCTTCTATGTCCAGAATATCTCGTCAAAGCAGACAGTATAGAATAGGTCAAAGTACAGACTGCACATTTGAAGTCTAATCTTAATCCACACCAGCCCCAAATACAACTACTGCAGTAAGAAGCGCTTCAAAGGCTAAAGTTTAGAACAAAAACGTCACATTGTATGTAACAAAATATATGAAAGATTGTGCATTTTTTCCACACAAATTTATTTTTAACCAGTTTTCAATCTAACTATATTCTTCAAAGATTCTTACATGCTCATTTGAAGTAAAATGATGCATTATCGTTATATCATGGCTACTCCCAGCCATGGTAAAAGTCAAATATTGCCTTTTCAAAATTTTTTTGTTCTTTGCAATCTGATCTTGATCAGTACTATCCACGAAAGCACCATGGGTTGTGCTTAGCAGCATAAAAGTTCAGCTGTTTGTTATAGCTCTCTGAGTTTATGAGTATAGAAAGAAAAAGGACCAGATTGTTTTCTGTTCAGGTGTAATAAATAATAATAGTACATGTATAAGCTGAAATAATGCCAATAGAGCTGCTTTGTTCTTGGCAGATTAAATACATTGTTAATTATAGTAATTATGTTGCCTCTTCAAAAAGTGCAGTCAGCTCTTGTACCAACTAGAGAGGTGTAATAACCCTTTCATTACGGAATAAATAAACTGCATTTTCTGAAAGGCTACAAATGAGTTTCACTGCAAGATCAAGGTAGAGTTCAGTTATAATCCAGAATGTAGCAGTGGACACTGTAGATCACAGATCAGACTGCATGTTCTGTGCAGTCTGATCTTGATCTACATTGTCCACAAAAGCTTCTGGTGTCTTCTATAGTATGGAAAGAGATGAAGAAGTGGTGAATTGACTGATAAAACTGTATTCGCCTCCTACTGTTTATTCAGTACAGTAAAAGACATGTAATCGTCAGGTCACCAGTTTGATTTCCAGCTCTGCCAAAAACAACATTTGATAGCCTATAACTATGCATCCACTCTTGCATGTTGACACTTTATCACACAATCCTAAGTTTTAACGAGCATGAGAATGAAGCCTTTTGAAATTATTGTGGAAAGAAAAGAAAATGCTGGTAACCAACATTTTCAATTTTTTTCCAACAATGCTTTCAACCTATTAAATGATAAAATTTATACTGTCATTTGAAGAATGTTTCAATTATCTGTGTAAATTCTGTAAAAATTTACAAGTCTAAAATTTTGACACACAATAAAGGGTTAAGAGAGCAACGTAAAGTACTCTCACTGAAACATCACTGTAAGCAAACAAGATCAGACTGCACAGCATGCTCCTTTCCTGTGAGCCGCAAATGCTCATTCTGATCTTGATCTACATTGTCAACAAAAGTGCCTTAGTATCCTAAGGATTTACCTTTTAATGACACAATCCAAAGTTTTAACGACTCTGAAAGAGTAGGCAATGTTTGCAATCCTATCACAAAAAGAAATCATCATTTAAGCTACAGCTAATTTGTCATCTGCAAATGCTTTCAATTCAGTTCAGTCCAAAATTTTATTGTACAGTACAGAGATAACTACCAAATTTATTTCATTCATTGTAAATTTTATGAACAAAGCTACCAATGACAATGTTTGGGAAAACACTATGTTACACACAGTTGGGGGAAACAATAACCTTTACTGCCTTAACTCTTTACCAAACAACAAAATTTTAGACAGGTCCATATTTTAAAGCACTTGCAGACGACAAAAAAACGTAACTCAAAAATTGAAATTTGTTTCCAGCAGGGTATAAAACATTGTGGGAAAAGGAGAAAATGCTGGTTACCAGCATTTTCTCCTTTTCCAACAATGTTTTCAAACGGCTTCTATCTCAGGGTCATAAAAACCAGGGATTGTTTGGTAAAGGGTTAACTCTTGACCAAACGAAAAACTTCAGACTTGTCTGAATTGAATGCATTAGCAGACGACATAACTAAATGTGATTAGAAAATAAAGACTTTTTTTTTTTGTGAAAGGTGGAAAACATTGTGGGAAAAGGAGATTTGCTGGTCACCAGCAGTATTTCTTTTTCCATCAATTTTTTTTAAAAGTCATCTATCTAAGGGTCATTAAAACTTGTGATTGTGTGGTAAAGGTTTAAACCGTTGCTTAATGATCCGATATTTAACAAGGAAAGGAGGCTTTAAAAAACTCCACAGGAAAAGGAAACAAGAGGGCCCTGATGGCCCTAAGGTCGCTCACCTGTGTCTTTTGACCAAACATGACCCATTTTCAATCTCTTCTGAGATACCATGACAAACAATCTACTAAGCTATCATAATTATTGGACTGAAAATGCCTCTAGCATGTACACAAGCTTTTCTTAGAATTTCTCTCAGTGACCTAGTTTTTAGCCAACCATAGCCAGTTTTCCATCGTAGATATTATTAAAAAGAAACTGAAAATGTGGCCTCTAGAGCATACACAAGGTTTTTCTAAGATTTGACCTAGTGACCTAGTTTTTGACCAGACATGACCCATTTTCGAACTCTTCAAAGATTTCATCAAGACAAACATTCTGACCAAGTTTCATGAGTATCTGACTGAAAATGTGGCTTCTAGAGTGTACACACATTTTTTCTAAGATTTGATCTAGTGACCTAGTTTTTGACCCAAAATGACCCATTTTCGGAACCATCCAAGATTTTATCAAGACAAACATTCTGAGCAACTTTCAAGAGTTTTGGACTTAAAATGTGGCCTCTAGCACATACACAAGTTTTTTCTAAGATTTCACCTGGTGAACTAGTTTTTGATCCAACATCACCCATTTTCGAACTTGTTTGAGATATCATCAAGACAAACATTCTGACCAAGTTTCATGAGTATCTGACTAAAAATGTGGCCTCTAGAGCATACACACGGTTTTTCTAAGATTTGACCTAGTGACCTAGTTTTTGGCCCGACATGACCAATTTTAAGATTCATTTGAGATATCATCAAGATAAACATTCTGACCAACTTTCAAGAGTTTTGGACAGAAAATGTGGCTTCTAGAGCGTACACAAGGTTTTTCTAAGATTTGACCTAGTGACCTAGTTTTTGACCCGACCTGACCCATTTTCGAACTCGTCTGAGATATTATCAAAACAAACATGTTGACTAAGTTTCATGAGTATTGGACTGAAAATGTAGCCTCTAGAGCGTACACAAGGTAAAAGTTGACGACAGACGATGCACGACGGACGCCGGACACAGCACGATCAGGTGAGCTACAAATGTTAGTAACCAGCTTTTTCTTCTCTCCCCACGATGTTTTCTATCCTTTCACAGACAAAATTACATCATTTGAGCCATCTTCAAGACTTTGTCAGCAATATAGTTTTATTTTTGACAAGTGTATTATTTTGTTTTAAAAATAAGGGTTAACTCTTTACCAAACAATCGTGAGTTTTAGCCAATTCACAGAAGACTTTTGAAAACATTGTGTAAAAAGGGAAAAAAAACAAATTTCAGTTCATGTTGTCACTTCATTTTGTCCTCTGCAAATGCTTTCAATTCCGACAAGTCTGAAATTTTGTCGCCTTGTAAAGGTTTAACCCTTTACCAGACGACAAAATTTTAGCATTTGCAGACGACAATTTCAGTGTAGCTTAAATACTGCAATTTTACTTTGATATGGCAGAAAACATTGTGGGAAAAGGAGAAAATGCTGGTTACCAGCATTTTCTTCCTTTTCCTACAATGTTTTCAAAAGGCTTCTTTCCCAGGGTCGTTAAAACTCGGCATTGTGTGGTAAACATTTATTTCATTCATTATAATTTTATGACCAAAGGAACTGTTCACATTGTTTTGGTTAACATTATGTTACACACAGTTACAGGAAAACAATAATGCCTTGTGTCTTCAGCATGAATGGGGGAAAAACAATCAGGTATAAACCCATAATGTTTAGGGGTGGGGGTCCAAAAACTGGGTGTTCCATTGTTTCAGTTTCACACTGTTTGTTACATTTCCACTGGTTCGGAAACATGACCAGAGTACATGATGAAAACAATCCTCTTTCTTTTACTCTAAACTCTTTACCATACGACCTAATTTTAGACTGGTTCAAATTGAAAGCATTTGCTTACGTCAAATTAAAAGTTGCTTAGATGGTGGGATTTGTCTGGGAAAGGAAGAAAACATTGAGGGAAAAGAAGAAAACGCTGGTTACCAGTATTTCTTCTTTTCCTACAATGTTTTCAAAAGCCGTTTCTATCATGGTTGTTAAAAAATGGGATTTTGTGGTAAATGTGTATTGCGTTAGCTGCTGTCACATGACAAGAAGTGGTAAAGAAATTGCAGGTAGGTGCACTAGCTGCTACAATGTAACTGATATGTTGAAAACAGCATTAACCCCCCCCTCCCCAGCAAACAATCCAAAGTTTTAACGAACCTATGAAAGAAGAGATTTGAAAACAATGTGGGAATAGGAGAAAATGCTAGTAACAAGCATTTTCTTCTTTTCTCACAATGTTTTCTACCCTGCCATAAACAAGTTTCAACTTTTGAGTCAACTCTTTGTCATGTGCAAGTGCTTTCCATGAAGGCTCCTAACTCTAAAACTTTGTCATTTGGTAAAGACTTTAAACACCATACAAACAATCAAACCTCTTGAAAAAAAATATGCACCATACATTTTCAACACTGAGTACAAAAATCCCATTGTTGGAATCAAAATGAAATGTTTCTTCTGCAAATGCTTTCAATATGGACTGGTCTACAGTTTTGTTGTCTGACAAAAGAGTTCAAAACTAATCTAGTCTAGTTAGTACTGGCTAGCAGAAATAGAGAAAATACAGTTTACATAAATCTTTCAACATGGAACCCATCTGGAATATATGTCAGACATAATGAAAATTTTCATGAAACATTTATCAACCATTCAACATTTTCTAAAAAAAAACAGATGTTTTTCCCACTTGCATGTTTTTCAATATGACTTCAAAGTTCTCATGTAGACTCATTTACTAACATCAGAAAAAATATTTCTGCTGAAGAATTTTCTTCTCTATTAGCAGCAATGTGTACCAGAATGTTGCGCTCTCTAGTTTCAAATTATTGTATCAATGCAGTTCTCTTCTCAATTCTTTACCCAACATCAAAATTTTCGATTTGTCCAAATCAAAAGTATTTGCAGACAGCATATGTATTTATCATGGCTCGATTGGTGAAAATTACCTATGAAAGGGTAGAAAACAATTTTGGAAAAGCAGAAAATGGTCGTTACCAGTATTTATTTCTTTTCCCAAATTTTTCTCAAAAGCCTTACTTCTCAAGGTTGTAAAAACTCAAGATTGTTTAATAAAAGGTTAAATCTTAACAAAAAATCAAAATTTTAGGCTTGTCCAGATTTAAAACATTTGTAGACAACAAGTACATGTAATTGTAGCTAAAGTGTTGAGATGTGTCTTTGAAGAAATACAAAACTTTTTGGAAAAAGGAGAAAACTCTGGTTATAAGTGTTTTTCTCCTTTTCCCAAAATGTATTAAAAAGTCTACTTCCATCAGATTGTAAAAGGACAGTAAAGCCTAAATTAAAGTGTTAAAATGATTATGTCTCTTGATTTTATAAGCCATACAAAGGTAAGTAATATTCACGTTGTCATTCTATTCTACACAAGCCTAAAGAAAACGGCAAGGCCGTATTATTGTATCCAGTTTCAAATTTTCAGTGTTTAATTATAAATCTGACTTTAAATAAGGGCTTACTATTTCCTCAAAGAACTAAGCCATACACTGCTATATAGATTAACTTAACCCTTATCCTGCTAAATAACTAAATTGAAATTTTCAATTCGACAGTAAAAAACCCAAATATTGCTATTTCAAAGTTATTCTTTGGGGAATAGTATCTCCTTATCGGACAGTGTAGATCCAAGATCAGACTGAACATTCTGTGCAATCTGATCTTGATATACACTGTCAACAAAAAGTCTGTGAGTCACTCTTAGCAGCCTAACAGTTAATATTATCACAGATCTGAGGGTCAGACCGAATATTGTAATCTTAAAGTTGCTTTGACCAAAATACATCCAAGATCAGACTGGGCATAAAGAGTTGCAAAAATCATCATCACATAAAAAGTTCCTTGTGATGAGCAATTTCCCTTTTTGTCACAATATTTTCTATTGCATGAAGCATTATATGCCTTTTGATACATCAGTACAGTTAACTCTTTACCACACGGCAAAATTTTAGACTGGTCCCGATCTAAAGCGAATGCACACAACAATTTAATTGTGGATGAATTGATGAGGTTTGTCTTTAAAACGGGTAGAAAGCATGGTGGTTACAAGCATTTTCTCCTTTTTCCATCATGTTTTTAAAAAGCCTTCGTATGGTGAAGGTTTACTCTTTAACGCTTTACCAGACGACAAAATAATTTTAGCCCAGACTTCCTGAAAGTTCATAAAAAGTGTCAGACATTCGGTCTGACAAGGCCTGAAAATCTGTCAGACCGAAAGAAAATTTAACAAAAACAAAGAAAACATAAGAAAGAAAGGTAACAGTTATATCAACTTTATGCATATAATGCTATTAACCTATTTCTGTACTCATTAAGACTTTCAAAAGTCACTGAAATTTCTGCTGAATGTCATTACTTGTCAGATCGAATCAAATTTAACAAAAACAAAGATGGTGCAGTTTAGATTTTTCATGGTCGTCAACTGCGAATGCTCTACAATTTGTGCGTCCAAGAATAAATGTGTTTGTAATGCGAAGATGTCGGTCCGTTCTTACTTTCTCGCCGTGAAAATCCTGACAGTCTGTGCAGCGTGTTTGCACCTTTTCCGAGTCATAAACGAACCATTCTCGTTGCTACTTCGATTTCTCATTAAATTTTCTCTCCGGTCTCCTTTTCTCATATTCTTTTTTCTTTTCAGAGCGCTCTTCTGACGTTAATTTTCTTTTTTACCGGGTTGCGCACTTTTGTAATATTTTAATGATGCCATTTTTGTCCGAAACGTTGCGATAACGTTTTCAGCCGGTCGGAATAAATGCCGGACAGTCGGACCGATCCGGCCTGAAAAATCGTTGGTCCTTGTCAAGATTCATCGGTCATGTCCGTTGGACCGACGTGTTTTGCGAAATCTGTTAGCCCAGGCAAAATTGAGAGCATTTACAGACGACATTTTTTAATGTGGCTCAAATGGGACAGTCTTTCTTTGATAGGGTAGAAAACATTGTGGGAAAAGGAGAAAATGCTGGTTACCAGCATTTTCTACTTTTCCCACAATGTCTTCAAAAGGCTTCTTTCACAGGGTTGTTAAAAGTCGGCATCATGCGGTAACGGGATAACTCTTTAGCAAACGACATAATTTCAGACTTGTCCAACTTGAAAGCCTTAGCAGGCAACAAAATAGATGTGACTTAATAATTGAATTTTAGGGTAGAAAACTTAGTGGGAAAAGGAGAAAATGCTGGTTACCAGCATTTTTTCCTTTTCCCACAATGTTTTCAAAGGCTTTTTTCTTACGGTCCTTAGAAGTCAGGATTGTGTGGTAAAGGGTTAAGAGAAAATCTATGTCCTGAATGACCTACTTTGGGACTATATATCATAAAGATCTCAGAAATAAAGTCAGTCCTTCACTAATTATGTCCAGTCAACTGACAAAAGACAATAGATAAAATCTTGGTTGTGATTTCTATGCAAGATTGTTTATGAGAGGTTAACACAGAACAACAAAATGTTTATCTTACTTTTTATACTAAAATGTAAGCTGTTGGTTGATTGGTTGCTTTGTTTAGCGGTTGGTTAACTTCTGTTTGTTAGTTATTTATATTGGGAAAGACCTGAGGCATCTGCATACTCTGTGACCTTATTTGGTTCATTTTCCTATTGTTCATTTGCTTAATATCATAAATATAATTGAGCAAGGCTATGTGAAAAGGGGGCAATGCATCATAGAGATGCATCATACCAAGCAAGGCATCATGTGATCACATAATTATAGATTCATGCATTCCATTTTGTCCATACCGACTGAATTCTGAGGTAGAATTGTCATGTGACATGCAAAATATTTAGCAAAAGCAAAAAAGTTTCGACCTAGGTCAGCCTGCAGAGACTGCACAGGCTAACCTGGGTTGATACTTTTTGCAGACACTAAGCCCCCTTTTCATAGAGCATGGCTCAATTATATATACGATATTAAGCAATTCAAGTATTGCCAATTTAAAGCGCCAAGAACAAACTGCTTTTTGTAGACTGTTTTGATCATAATCAGAAAACACAGTTATGTCTTTAAGACCTGGAATAATACCTGACTACAATGAAGACCATTTTACATCAGTCAAGATTCTATAGAATTTTATGATAACAAAGGTAAAGTGTCGAATCTGATATTTTCCAGCTTAAAATTTTCTGCCATTTCACTGTTTTCCTCATTTATCTTTCTATGTTTAAGCCCTGGTTTGACAAAACAGTTTTATCTCTTAATCAGGACCCCCTAGTTGGGCTTTTGCATGTCAATGTCACATTTGTGTATACAGATTATATGGATGACAGCGGAAAAACCAGTGAATTATTATTTCAATGAATACAACAAAGTTGTCATAAAAATTTGTAAAATGATAATCCTTTACGTATACAATAACTGCATAACCTGCAGTCTTCTACCAAAGATTATTCAGAGAGGGGACATCATTGTCCAATAAACTTGCAGAAAATAGAGAATAGTTTCATTGAAAATATGTAAGGCATCATTGTCCAATAAACTTGCAGAAAATAGAGGGCACTTTCACTGAAAATATGTAAGGCAAATGCATTCAAGTCCAATCTTTGTTCATTATCACTGTCTAAGTCAATAGAACAATGTTCCAAAATCCACCCTTGGCAGAACACTCTGACTATATCAGAAAAAATCAGTGTGCAGAATCTTGAGGAAAAAAAAGGTAAGCAATAAAATTATTCATTTATGGCAACTTTTGAAAAGAAAATGTGATGTAATGTTATTCAATATGAGCATTTTCCATAACCCTTTAGCACATAATCCCTACTTTTAATGACCCTATGGAAGCAGACTTTTGAAAAGATTTGGGAAAACGAGAAAAGCTTATAAACAGCATTAATTCTCCTTTTCCCAAAGTGTTTTTTACCCTTTCACAGACATATCTCACAATTTAAACCAGGTTCAATTTGTTGTTTACAAGTGCTTAAATCAGTGCAGATGAAGCTACAATTTTGTCATGTAGTAAAGAGTTTGTCAAAACTTTTACAAACTTTGAATTTTCTGTAGGCATACTACCTGTATACTTTTAAGACTTGTTCTGTCTTTACAGCAGATGCAGATATTGCAATTTTAGACTGTTTTTTTTTTCTTTCTGAAAATATGACAAATTGGTGGACAGTGTACATTCAAAATTTGACTCCACATTCTGTGACTCTGGTTGTGAATGAATTAATTAATGAATCATGTAGGGAAATTCCAAACCCTAACACAATTTAGATTTGAATTTTGGAATCTGTTTTCCAAACCTGAAAAGCTTATTTAGTAATGAATTCAGAGCAAGCCAACAGAAGAAATCACTTTAAACTGCATGACCAGAGCAGACTGACCTTCAGTCTATACAATTCATCATTTTGTGAGATATCTTTGGATAATATTTGGTCTTGACTTGAGAAAAATTTGGTACAAATGCATTGAATCAATTTAACAGACAAAGGTTTATACAGTCATGATTACTTTTTAACCAGGACTTTTAAGTCACATCAAGCTTTCTTAATCATGCAATTTGACACTTGACCTATGTCTCCCATGAGCAGATGATTTCTAGAAAGTAAATTGAGGTACAGGATATCTATGAGCAATACAACAAGAGGGCCAAGATGGCCCTGGATCGCTCACCTGAATTTTTGCGAGGACCATAGCCAATTTTTTTTGTGGTATTGAAACTTTGGAAACAAAATCATTATTTTGCCAAGCAATTTTGAAAAGGTCACCTGTAAAAGTCATTTCAAAATCTGTCACCACCCCTACAATCATCACCACAGCAACGATTTTGATGAATCAGAATTCTGCAAATAAATTTTGGGATAGATCACCCAAGGACAATTTCTTGAAGAAGAGCACATGCTTGATAGTGACTAAAAACATAAGTCGAACAACAGCACCACATGCAGGTGCCAACAATTGGCTGTTGTTTTTCGATGGATAAAAATTTCCCTAACAATTTTTGAAAAGGGTCACCCTAGGAAAATTTCTGTGAAATTATTTCAAAATCTGACCAGCCATTCCAGAGAAGAAGAATTAAGAAATTCCTCTTCATGTCCCTATAGTGCAAATAGCCCCCACCACCAGAGCCATGTTTCTTGACAGATCACAATTTTGTGAACAATTTTTGAAAATGGTCACCCAAGAAACATTTCTGTGAAATTATTTCAAAATCTGACCATTGGTTTCAGAGAAGAAGAATTTTTAAGAATTTCTTCATGTCTGTATAGTGTAAATAGCCCACAGCCATCAGAGCCATGTATCTTGATGGATCAAAATTTCTCGAACAATTTGCGAAAAGGGTCACCCAAGGAACATCTCTGTAAAATTATTTCAAAATCTGACCAGCCGTTTCAGAGAAGAATTTTTAAGAATTTCTTCATGGCCGTATAGTGCAAGTAGCCCCCAGTCACCAGAGCCATGTTTCTTGACGGATCAAAATTTCGCGAACATTTTTTGAAAAGGGTCACCCAAGGAACATCTCTGTGAAATTATTTCAAAATCTGACCAGCCGTTTCTGAGAAGAAGAATTTTTAAGAATTTCTTCATATCCGTATAGTGCAAGTAGCCCCCAGTCACCAGAGCCATGTTTCTTGACAGATCAAAATTTCGCGAACAATTTTTGAAAAAGGTCACGCAAGGAACATTTCTGTGAAATTATTTCAAAATCTGACCAGCGGTTTCAGAGGAGAAGATTTTTAAAGAATTTCTTAGAAAATTCCATTTAGTTGCCATGGCAATCAGAGTTTTTGATGGAATCAAATTCTGTGAACAGTTTTTACGGAGGACCTCCCAAGGAACATTCCAGCCAAGTTTGGTTCAAATTGGCCCAGCGGTTTAGGAGATGATGATGTTTAAAGAATTGTTGATGACGCACGACGGACGACGCATGACGGAAGACAGACACTGGGTGATCCTAAAAGCTCCCCTTGAGCACGTTGTGCTCAGGTGAGCTAAAAAAAAAAAACATTTTTATCAAACAGCTAAAATATTAGCCAGAACAGGAAAAAACAATGAAAAGGTCTGGAAGATGGTAAAACATGTTCAATACATGGATTTCATTTAATTTTTTTTTTCTGAAGGTCTGGGATATCTGACAAAGCACAAGTGGAAATGCTTCAGTATGGAGGAAAAAGTCAACTTGTGCTAAACAACCAGTTTAGAATTACAGCCTGCCAAATTACACCTATCAAATGTTGAATGATTGACAATGTCATTCTTGCCAAGTTCTCATTCACGTTAACTCATCTTTTCAATTCTGAAATCAATATATCACATATTTAAAACAACTCTCAACTGGTAATCAGCACAGGTGTGGAGGTCAAAGGTTGTAAATCTTGGTACCAGATTTTAAAAAAAAATTGGACTCATCCAAATTTGAAGCATTTGCATTTGTCTCTGAAAGGGTTGAAAGAATTGTAGGAAAAGGACGATGCTGGGTATCAGTATTTTCTATTTCCACAATGATTTCAATAGCCTTCTCCTTCAGAGCAGATAAAAATGGGGCTATTTTGTAGACGGTTAACTCTTAACCACACAATCCCTGGTTTTAACAACCTTGAGCAAGACAGCTTTTGAAAACATAATGGGAAAAGGAGAAAATGCTGGTAACCAGCATTTTCTCCTTTTCCCATAATGTTTTCTCTTTCTCATTAAAGTCCCATCAACTGTGCTACATCAAATTTGTTGTCTTAATATGCTTTTAAAATGGGACATGGAAAATTTTGTTGTTTGGTAAAGAGTTCACCTAGAGGAAGAACCACAAGACTGAATTCCATAACTGTATCAATTGTAAGTAAAATTCTGGGAATTTTCATTAACTGATTAATCCTTTACCACATGGCAAAATTTTAGACCCATCCAAATTGGAACCATTTGCAGAGGACATTTTCATAGTAACTCAAATTACAATTTTTCTTTGATAGGGTAAAAAACTTTGTGGGAAAAGGAGAAAATGCTGGTTACCAGCATTTTCTCCTTTTCCCACAATGTTTTCAAAAGGCTTCTTTTTCAGGGTCGTCAAAAGTCATCATTGTGTGGTAAAGGGTTAAAACTGAAAACTTTTTCAGCCGATAGTAAATCTTTATTTGATAATTCTCTCCTATTTTTGTAAAATTGTTGATGAACTATAGAAATTTGCCATTAGTAGACTAGCAAAACACTCCTTCAAACCACTGTTCATGAACAGAATCAGTCAATGTTAAGCTGTGAGAAAGAAATGAACCTTGTCCTGACAAAGAACAGGGAAACATATTTTATCAAAGCTACTGGCTTCCCTTCATGAACAGTTATGACAAAACTCAACAGTGTCAAAAAAATTAATCTTGTTACATTTGACAGTTGCATAAATAATTGGTGTACAAATCTGGCTGGGCTAGGATACAAAATGATCACAATCCTTGCATATTATTACTAAGCAATGCTTTGGCTTTGAGAAAGGGTCCTGCATGGCTCAGCTCTTAAAGGTGGGTATTTAGATTTTTCACATCTCACCAAATTAAAAAATATACAGATCACTTAAATTTATATAAAAAAACAATACAAATCATCAATAATTCAGAATCATAAAATTACAAAAAAAAATTTTTTTGATGGTGTTCCCTTAAAAGGCTACGTAGCTTCTTAAGGTATTTTTAGATTTTGCGCCAGAAATCAAAAAAGCACTGTGGGAATGTCAAGTGACTGGCACATGACTAATGACACTTAAATTCCATAACATAACAAACATGTAATTATTTTCCACAATGTCTTCTTCGGAAGCTATGTTTGAAGCTTATCCGTGTACTTCCGGTATGTAAATGAGCGAGTTGCTCATGTAAAAATAGAACATGTTTCCCGTCGGTGTCGACCTGGGCTGTGGTAAATCTGTAATTTCTCTTGTTGTCGGATGGTTTTCAACTACTGGGGTTTTATGAATGAAAATTAAATGGCTTTGGGAGTATAAGGATGATTTTTTTGTATTTTTGTAAAATTTTCGTCCCAAAATCTGAAGGGCCACCTTTAAGGTCTACGACCCCTAACGCTTCTCGTGCAACATGGAATAAAATTTCTTGTTAGTTGATAAATAAGGATTTATACTGATATAATACTTTTGCACATTTTTAACCAACCAGAAATTTCTTTGATGTCTATCTTGAAATCATTTGTTGATACTTTTGTTAGTTTCCTGAGAAGGGAGGTAATTATTATCTCCCTTTGTAATGCAAACATAGTGGTTTTAGATTTATAAATGATAATTCTAAGAAGGAAAAAATGGAAAAAGTAGCTCGGTTAAAATAGTACAATAACAGTCATTTTGAATCATAGCAAATTTTGTAGGATAACATTTAAGTGGAAATAGCTGTTTTCCTTTACGGGTCGTAGACCTTAAGATGTGTGATTCTTAACCTGGGGGTCCAAGCTTTGATCCTCAATAAAAGCACTGGCTTTTTCATGGGAGTCTCCAGAGCTCAAGCCTAGTACAAGTGAAACCCAGGATATACCAGAATAATTATGTGAGCTGTCTCCTGCAATATGACTGAAATAATGTTGAAAGCAGTTTGAACCACCACCATCCAATGTATCGCCAAAGTATTTTCTTCTTCAAAATGAGGTTTTAACCCTTTACCAGACAATCCTGAGTTTTAAACACCCTAAGAAAGAAGCCTTTTGAAAACATTGTGGGGAATGGAGAAAATGATGGTAACCAGCATTTTCTCCTTTTCCCACAATGCTTTCTAAATATCCTCACAGAAATTTCAGTTTTGAGTCACACTTCCTTTGTTGTCTCCAAACAGTTTGAATTTGGACAGGCCTAAAATTTTGGCGTATGGTAAAGAGTTACAGATATCTCTGTATGTTGTTTGTTTACATAATGCAAGATTTTATCAATTTTAACTGATTAGAATGACAAGAAAGATAATGTAAGAGGGGAGATAGCTGTCAAGGCAAATATAAACACTGCCTTTAACAATGACCTAGATAATATTACATGAATGGCTGTGTACAGCCAAACTGACTCTTCACTTAATGACAACATCTTAGAAATGTTCAAAAAGAAAGCAGTTACAGAGTACACCTCTGATAAGGATTAAACAATAATCATTGTCTCCAGTATAACAGAAAACATTGTAAAAGAGGAGAAAATGCTAGTCTCCAGATATACTTTTTCAGTAAGGTTGTTAAAACATTGAATTGTTTGCTAAAGGGTTAAAATTAAAAAATGTAAATGACAAAAAACACTACTCCATTACAGTTCAGTAGATTTGTGCATTCATTACTGGTATAACCTTTGAGGCATATAAGCAATAGACTGAAACAAATTTAACCATTTCTACACAAAATACAAACTCAGCACCCTTTAGAAGATAGCTTTCTTAGAAAATTGTATTAAGCGGAGCACCCGCTTGTAAGCAATCGCTTACCAAAAAGACAGTTTTCTTTTCAATATTTTAAGACATTTTCCTTGTTCTCCAGAACAGTGTTTCTCCTTTGTGAAATATACAGTGTACCGGTACCTGTTTTTTTTTTTGTAACCCTATACCACAAAAACTAAGTTTAAATGGCCCTGAGAAAGAAGGCCTTTCATAACATTGTCAGAAAAGGAGAAAATGCTGGTACACAGCATTTTCTCCTTTTCCCCCAATGTTGTCTACCCTTTCCGAAGTAAATTTTTGACTCTCATTTATTTTGTCGTCTGTAAATGCTTTCAATTTAGACTAGTGTAAGCTTTAGTTGTTTCTTAAAGAGTTAAGTCAACATCCAAACAGTCCTGCGTCCTAATGACACAGAAGTTGAAGGCTTTGAAAACCTAGTAGGAAAAGTAGGAAATGCTGGTTACAATGCTGGTAACCAGAATTTCTCCTTTTCCCGTGGTGTTTTCATCCCTTTCAATAACAACAGTTGTTGACTTTCAATTTGGACAAGTCTTAAAATTTCGTTGTGATCAGTATGGTAATTCAATAAATAGAAGAATAATTGAAGTACTGGTTCAACCTTAAGCAAAAGGAGAAATAACTCATTCTATTGAGCATTGACTGTCCTGGTGTCTTGATTTTATTAATATCCTTGTTTTTCTCTGCTTAACTCTTTCACTACTGAATAAATAAACTGCATTTTCTCAGAGGCTACAAATACAGTTCTGCTGCAAGATCAGGAGACAGTTCGTAAATAATCTAGAGTGAAGTAATGGACAGTGTAGATCAGTAATCAGACTGCACAGAAAGTGCAGTCTGATCTTGAGCTACACTGTCCACAAAAGCTTCTGGTATGGAAAGAGTTACGATAGGATCATTAATGATTTTGACCAAAACACAAAACTACCACAGAATTATTGTTTCATGCCCAATCGAGTATAAAATGAAATTCAACATTGAGGCTCATTTCTCTTCATTCTTTATTCAGTTTTCTGACATAAATAAGGACCTGACATCAGCTTTTAACCTTTTACCTTTACCTTTTCAGTGTCATCATCAACAATAGTGGCATTTGCAGTTGTTAAAGATCAAGACCAGACTGCACAGAACTTGCAGTCTGAACTTGGATCTGTAACATCCACTTGACTACTCATTTCTGTAAGATTCTTTACAGTTTCAGAGGATTGTATTTTCAGCCATTGACAAAGGTCGAGTTTAAATATTTTGAGCTGAAAGAGTTAGGAAAAAATCTGAACAAAACCAGTTTACAAACTGTAGAAGTTGTTAGTCGATTTTCATTGCTTATTTCTCTCGACCTTTTGTAATTTTAGCTATTGTCGTAAGTTAAAATGCCTTTAACCAATATACAACCAGACTATGTTGAACGAAACCGATTGGACACAGTGACTGTTCTAGAAACTGAAAATGAGGGGGGAATTTCCCCCCCTCCATCTGAAAAATAGGGAGGGATTTTCAAAAACTAGACGGGACAACTTTTTAACAGAAATCATGTAGCTCACATAACAGCAGATACTTGTTTTTATCAAAGACTATACAGTGGAGTTACTGACCTGTCTACATGTCAAACGACAGCGGACTGCGCAGGCTGACCTTAATCAATACTTTTTACAGGTGCATTAACCCCCCTTTTCACAGAGCATGGCTCATTTAGTTATGCTACTGGTATCCCTTTTGTGAGTTTCTAATACCCCATTTACAGTGAAAAGATTATTGTAACTACAACTCTGTAATCTTAAGATAAAAACAAGCATTATAACTTCCACTTTGTTTAGGATATTGCACTTTTTCAGCAAACACAGAGCCATTACTCAATGTCAGACTGTCAGTCCTACAGAGACTCAATAAATATACCAATCCTTTATCTAAACCTATTAATTTACTTATAAATATACCATCATTATGCCATGGATATTATTTACTAAAGATCAGCCAAGATGTGGTATCTTTATTACTATACTATTGTTTAATAACTCTGCCCCTTGCTGTTGTTTATAATTAGAATTGTTTTAATTCTTTACCACACAATCCCGAGTTTTAACGACCTTGAAAGAGAAGGCTTTTTAAAATCATTGTGGGAAAAGGAGAAAATGCTGGTAACTAGCATTTTCTCCTATTCCCACAATGTTTTTTATCTTTTCAAAGGCAAATTTTGCCATATGAGCAGTATTTAATTTGTCCTCTGCAAATGCTTTGAATTTGGACCAGTCTCAAATTTTGTTGTTTGTTAAAGAGTTAAGAGACAAAATTTCTTACGAGTATTCTCAGCATTGGTTTTTCCATGAAAGTAACCATGTCTTTAACTATATCTTTACTGCTTACGAACCCAATTGACTATTTACCACGCATCAAAATTTAAGATATGCTTGAAGTCAATTTTCATTTTGTCACCATAAACTCAAAAGTGCTCTTTGTGCCGAAAGACAATGATTTTACAGGAGGTAATGTCTCAATGACCATTTCAATTACCAGTATTTGAAGGCCTAATCAAAGTTTTAAATCTAGTTACATCTTACCATTGTTATCGATAAAGAACCGTCCAAGACCAGTGCCATCTCTGACAGAGTATGTGACCCCATCTCCATCTGGATCATAGGCAGTAAGTGTCATCACTGTGGTACCAAGAGGCTCATTCTCATTTATATATCCATGGGCAAAGAAATTCTCAAACACAGGGGCTTTCAGATTCTCATTCACATCTACCACTTCTATATTGATGAAACATACAGCAATAAGAGGAGGCATCCCTCCATCTTGAGCCCTAACACTGATATTATGAACCTGCTGTACTTCATAATCCAAACTCTGAATCACTCTCATCACTCCGGTTTCTGAATCAATTTCAAAATAATCCTCTCCATATACAAGTTCGTAAGTCACTTCCCCGTTCTTTCCTTCATCTGTGTCAGCAGCTGTAACTACAGTTACAACAGCACCAACTGGCAGATCCTCTCTAATTTTGACGCTGTAGACATCAGGTGTGAACTTCGGAACAACATCATTAACATCTGTCAACGTGACCTCAAGAGTGGCTGTAGAGCTCAGACTAACTGGACCTGCTCCTTTATCCGCTGCTCTAATCAAAACTGTGTAAAATGGATGACGCTCCCTGTCTAATGGTTTGTTTACTGTAACAATTCCACTGGTTGGATTGATGGAGAAATGATCATCATCTGATACTATTTTATAGGTAATGAGAGCATTGTCCCCAAGATCTCTATCAGTGGCAGAGATCTGGGTCACAGTTGCGTTATTCACCATATTTTCAGAGATTTCTGCCCTGTATATATCTTGTTCAAACTTGGGCGTGTTATCATTTTCATCCATTATCTGTATAGAGACAGTGACATTGGAAGACAAACTAGGAGATCCCAAATCTGAGACTTCTATCAGTAATGTGTATTCATCTTTCAATTCTCTGTCTAATTTTGAACCAACTCTCAAGGTCCCTGAATACATGTCCATTTTGAAATGTCCATCGATGTCTCCTGTCTTGATAACATACAGCAAGATCCCATTGTAACCTGTATCTTTATCAGTTG
Source organism: Hippopus hippopus (assembly GCA_946811185.2). Taxonomy (NCBI): domain Eukaryota; kingdom Metazoa; phylum Mollusca; class Bivalvia; order Cardiida; family Cardiidae; genus Hippopus; species Hippopus hippopus. The sequence continues at coordinate 47,373,649 of OX328100.1, forward strand.
CTGTAAAATGGGTTATGACACTGCCCACTGCATGACCTTCTGAAATAGCAAGTGTTAGAGGCACCGAGGTGTTAAAAACTGGTGGTGAGTTGACAACTTCAGCCGGCTTAGAAGTGATTCCGAAGTCCGTTGCTGCATTATTTTTTCGAGATTCAATAACTAGCTCTTGAAGTCGTTCAAAAATATCTGTTGTTTGACATTTGATATTTACAAGGCTATTAGCAAGCTGATGGTTCTGTTTAGAGTTTACCAATGTCATTTCTATTGATAATCGATCTGAGATATGAATTCCATCTCTTGCAGTTATCTCAATCAGTCTCTGATCTTGGTCAAAGTTTGTAAGTGAGCAATTCAGATACAGTGTTGCTGTGTCTTTGTTTAAGGTGAAGCAGTTATCATCATTTCCAGATTCTATATGATACTGTAAAACATCATTGATATCAAAGTCAATAGCTGATGAAATTAGCAACTCAGTTCCCAAAGGAGCATCTCTGGATAAATAACCTTGACATTGAGCCTTTTCAGAATGAGGTATATTGTCATTCACATCTTGCAAATTTATAGTAAAGACCTTTTCTGCTTCTCTTGCGAAAGGAGTTCCCCAGTCAGACACACGCAAATTAAGTTTGTATGAATGTCTCATTGTCTCATAGTCTAAACGCTCAGTAGTTCTGATGACACCAGTTAATGGGTCAATTTCAAATGGCACATTTTTCACATTGGTAATGGAGTAGCTAATTTTACCATTCTCATTACTGTCCTTATCTGTAGCACTTATCTTGAATACACTTGTTCCAACAGGAAGATTTTCTTGTATGTAAATTTCTGAGACATTATCAGTTATTTCAAACTGTGGCTCATTATCATTGTTATCAATGATAGTTATATTTACAATAGCAGAGTCAACATCAGTCTTTCTCTTCCGTAATGGATCATACACTTTCACTTCAAGATTTATATTTGAGACTTTTTCTGCATCAAGACTAGATGAAGTTGAAAGGAGACCTGAGTTTTTGCTTATTTTAAAGAGATCTTTTTTATTTCCCTCACTTATTTCAAACCTTACATCATAGTTATTCAACTGTTTTATCAATGGAAGCTTGATTAATGGGGTATTCCATGGTGCAATCTCTTCTACACTAATGTTGTAAACCTTTTGAGTGAATCTGGGTTGATCTCCGGCATCTAAAATGTCAACATTAAATGAATGGGAGGAAGATAAGGGTGGATCTCCCATATCTGTAGCTTTCAGAGTTATATTCAAACTGGATTTATCAAAAGTTCTGTCCAAACTCTGAGACAGCTTTACCCTGTACTCTCCACTTTTACCAACTTTTTCAAGCATGATATATTCACCAATATTGTCCATAAGTTCAACAGACTCAATCCGTCCATTTTTACCAATGTCTCGATCTTCCACATGTACAAAGGCAAGAACAAGGTCACTTTGGTCTGGTTCGAAAATATTCGGTATTTCTTTTATAAAAATATCTGGTGCAAAGAAGTTCACTTGTATCACATTCACAATCAGTGTAGCTGGTCTTTTGGATAAGTGCTGGAATGAGTGTGGCCCACGGTCTTGTGCAAGAATGTCTATTTGATAATTCTTTTGAAGAATATAGTTTAATGGTCTTGTAATTGTCACAACTCCACTAGTGGGGTGTACTGAAAAAACATTTGTGTGCTCTGTAAAACTATAATATATTTCTGCATTAATTCCAACATCACCATCAAATGCTGAGACTTTTGCAATGCTGGTGTGAAGTGGGGTGTCCTCACGCACACTGACATTGTATAAGCTGTAATCAAATAATGGCTGGAGATCATTCACATCTTCAACAAATAGGGTCAGATCTGTAGTGCTTTCAACTTTTACCCCATCTTTTCCCTCAATCAGGGCTTGAATTTTCAAGTTATACTCTGCCTGAAGTTCACGATTTATCCTTCCATAGCTACTGGAATGAGTACGCACCAATAGAAAGTGAAAGTCACCCAGCATATAGCCTTCTGCTTTGAATAAATCATCATGATCATCAAGGACATGGTATGTAATTTTTACAGAATGATCCTCTGGTGTATAAATCCCCATTTTTGACACAGGAGTCACGAAAGTTCGTCCAACTGCATTTTCTGGAATTGTAGCATTGTAGTGCTCCTGAGTAAATTTCATTTCTTCTAGTATAGATTTGGTTGACCTTGGAGTTGCATGGACAACATTTGTTGCTATAGAGAAAGCCGCCATCCGTATCAACCATATCATTAGTAATCTCCTTGGTGCACCCACCATGTTGTCTGCCATATTCAGCATGACTCATCTCCTGCAAGTATATTGGGTAAAAATAGATAAACAATTGAACATCCTTTTTACCCTTAGAGGGAGGGCCAAATGAACTCATTGGTCACTTTCAGTCTAGAAATTTTAGAGCCAAATAATTGCAGTTTCAAGTTTGCTTTTGTCCAGACTGTTTAACTCTTTACCACACGACAAATTTTAAGACTCGTCCAAATTGAAAGCATTTGCAGATAAAGTAATAAATGTGGCAAAAATGATATGATTTGTCTGTGAAAGGTAAGAAAACATTGTGGGAAAAGGAGAAGATGCTGGTTACCAGCATTTTCTCCTTTTCTCACAATGTTTTCAAAAGCCTTCTTTCTCAGGGTTGTTAAAAGTCAGGTTTGTGTGGCAAAGGATTAAGCAAAGCAGTCAGTATAAATCAAAGATCAGACAGCATGTTTTGTCACTCTAATCTGGTTAACAGTGGCCACAAGGACAACCACAGTGATTGAAAGTGCTTTAAGCGTTACTTATTACCCATTTTTAATCAATCAATGTTTACACTGCTCTTTTTTGACAAAAAAAAACCTAGTGGCACAATAGGGAATCAATGCAAAGAAACAAAGTGGGAATTTTTTGGCGTAGCTGAATGTGCTGGCTTTTGACCTACTTTTTGTGGTTCTGACAACAAATGAATGAAAAGAAATTTGTGATTGGTCAAAAATGTAGACATGTTTAATCTAAAGGCACCTATGATCAAAATGTAGACATTTTCATTCTAAGATTTCAGTATGAATATTTTGCAAAGTGTAGATCCAAGACCAGATGTCACAAGTAAGCCAAAACTGTTCAAAGTATTCTAAGAAACAATCATTAATTGTACCTACACTCTGCAGTCTGATATCAATTGACTGCAATTGACAAGACAGACATCAATTTGGCATACTTTAGATCTGTCATTCCTTTTAAATAAATGTTACTATTACATGTCAAATCATTGTCATCTATCATTACTTTTGATGACACAAAATAATAATGGCCATCTTCAACATGCATGACAGGTTAGGTTATTCATCTTGTTCTTTGAAGACAACTGGGATTTTTTTTATATGTTAACCCTATACAAAACAATCAAAAGATTGAAAAGAAAAGAAAGCTTTTGAAAACATTGTGGAACAAGGAGAAAATGCTGGTTGCCAGTATATTTTCCTTTTCTAAGCTGTCAATGATAAATCCTAGCATTTATAACACACCTCAATAATATTTTGTGAATGGTTTGAATTTGAATCTGTCTAAAATTTTGTAATTAAATTTTGCTAATAGGTTAACCCTTTACCTGCAACAAAAGCATATGTCATATACTAGGATTTGTCTATAAACAGCTAGAAAACATTGTAGGAAAAAAAGGTAAAGATGCAGGCTACTTCCCCACCTAAACTTTCAATGATAAAATCATGTTGTTCTAGTCACATCTAATTTGTCTAGTACCAGTCTGTTACTGACAAAGCAACTGGGCTTGACATAAAATTTTAGACTCTTCCATATTAACAAAGCATGCGGATGACAAATAAGATGTGATGAAAGACCTAATGATGAATTTTTTCCTTGAAAAGACAGAAAAAATTGTGGAAAAAGGAACAAATGCTGGTTACCATTATTTTATCCTTTTCCCACAATAATTTCAATGACAAAAGAGAATGATGTGACTCTATCGATTAATTTTTTTCCTTGAACAAACAGAAAAACATTGAAAACATTGTTGGAAAAGGAGAAAATGCTGGTTACCAGCATTTTCTCCTTTTCCAACAATGATTTCAAAAGCTTTGTACATCAGGGTTCTTAAAACACAGGCTTGTTTGGCAAAGGGCAAATTAACAGGGACATAATGCTAGAATTCTGTAATTGTATATGTTTCCTGGTTTGTATCATTATTATCCCCATTTATACTAAATTCATGAACAATCTTTATGCATCTGTAATCCAGACACCTCTGAAAACATTGTGTCAGAGGCAGAAATATTAATAATATTATGTACTATCACTGAACAATTTCTTCACATGATCCATTATGATACACTGTTGCCATAAACTATTTCATATTCAAATTTCATTTCACAGCTGCTGCTTTTTCCTGCAGTCTCTGCCAATTCCTTGGAAACAATCTGGCACAAAAAAGTTCAGGGTATGAGGGAAATCCACTATCATGGGTTGAACAGGTCTAGCACAGAGAAAATGACAAATAACTGCATGATTTTGGATAAAACAAGGTATATAATAATATCTACAGACAGCCACTGTTCTAACCCTTTACCATACAATCCTGAGTTTTAACAAACTTGAGAAGGATGGCCTTTTAAAACATTGTGGGAAAAGGAGAAAATGCTGGTAGCCAGCATTTTCTCCTGTTCCCACAATGTTTTCTACCAGTCCAAACACAATTTTTAATTATTTGAGTCATTTATTTTTTGGTCTGCAAAATGTTTTCATATTTGGACAAGTCTCAAATTTTGTTGTTTGGTAAATAGTTAAACATGCTTTAAGTCCTAACCTTTCATCATGTAATTCCAATGTTCTATGCACCTTGGGAGAGAAAGATTTTGAAAAACACCATGGGAAAAAGGAGAAAATGCTAGCATTTTCTCCATTTACTACAGTGTTTTCTGTCCTTTCAAAGACAGCTTGCAGCATTTCAGCTACATTTCATTTGTCATCTGCTGGTGCTACAATATTCTGGTCAAATTTAAAATTTTGTACTTTCCTTTTCCAACAATATTTTCAACCTTTTCAAAGACAAATCCAAAGTTTTTAGTGACATTTCATTGCTGTTTGTAAGACTTAGTGCTGATACAGTTTGGTCAATTCTAAAAAATTTGTCATTCTGTATTGAGGTAAAGGATTTTTTCTAATATTCAAATTTCATTTCACAAAAACTTTCTGAAGGATTTACCAGTACATTTTAAGGTCTACGGCCCCTAATTCAACGGAAAACATCAACGTTTTTGTAAAGGCTATTTAGCCAATCTTGGCAGCTTCCGTCTTTTAATATAAGAGTTAGGGGCCATAGACTCACTAACTCATTGGTAAATATCGTGTAACATTAACATTTTCGTAAAGGCTATTCGGCTAATCTCAGCAGCTTCCGTCTTTTAATATGAGAGTTAGGGGCCATAGATCTTAAAATGATATCGTCAGAAAAAGCACAGGGTATGAGGTAAATACACTATCATGGGTTGAACCAGACCCCGCACAGAGAAAATGACAAATAGCTACATGATTTTGGATAAAACAAGGTGTTCTACAGACAGCCACCGTTTGAGATATCCCCTGTCTAAAGACAACCTTGTTTTCTACAGAAACTTTTTGATTCTTCAAGCAAACCACTTTTGAAAACAGAAATCCCTAACTGTCAAAGCTTTTCATGTGTATTATGTATAAACCCTTAAGAAATACATGTCAAGCCGTGTTCTGCCAAGGATTTTAAAAAGCAGAGACAAATGTCTCACTCATCCAGAAAAGTTTGACACATTTTTAAAAATTCGGGGACAAAATTTAGTATGCATTAAAATGGTTAAAAAATAAGAAATTGAAATTAGTTCCCCATTACCCATACTTGTTAATTGCTATGTTCTCTTTCACTAGCCAAAATATGGATTTAAATGCAACTAACACGGCTGATAATTTATTGAGACTTCCCCTACTGTACAGTCTTCTTAAAATTCCCCTGAAAAGACTCGGCCATGACGGCTGATCTACGGTAGACATTCTCTGCACGTTGTACATAAGAGTAGTAGTTCTGAAGTTACATTTTTTTTTTCCAGTAAATGCGTACTTTTTGGGGTTTTTTAAAAAACATTTTACAACCCATAAAGTTGCAGTTGCGATCAAATTCCAATGAAGAATATTCTTTTAAATTACTTTGAACTGTCGAACAGGTATTTTTTACTATCTTCCGACGATGTTGATTGATTGGGAGGGGTACTGGGCATCAGAACATTATCAGACTTTGAGCTCTGATTGTTGGTATGCTTTGGCTGACCATAGAAGCTTAGGATAATACCTGGCTTTTTCGCCGTGGTGCCGAGACCATTTTCCGACTGAGATTGCAGAAGATACTATGTCATGACAGTAAAGTACACGATCAATACTTGGTTCATGTTTTCAGTCTGCGTCCAATCAAATTTCATTTTGCATATACGCACCTTCGATGCCCATGAAAAACACTAAATTGTAATAGTTACGCAGCTGATTCCGCGATTTTTTGATAGGCGACAGGAATCGCCTTTTACCAATTTTTTCTGCGACGTTTTGAATTTTTTAGCGAGAAAATCGCAAATACGCGGCCTCTGCAAAACACTGCAAGCCCCTACTAGTTCAGTTGGTAATATACAGGCCTTGAAATCCAGGGGCCACTGGTTCAGTTTCTCAGCTTGTTCCAATTCTTTTCTATCAAATTAAAGTTAAATTCTGTCATTTGCACCACATTCAAATTGTCGTCTGCAAATGATGACAAAATTTTTGACTCATCAATATTCAAAGGCTTTGAATATTGATGAGTCAAAAATTTTGTTATCTTTTGCAGATGACAATTTGAATGTGGTGCAAATGATAGAATTTAACTTTAATTTAAACTGGTCCAAATTGCGAGCATTTTCTGATGACAAATCATATATACTATATGGTGCTACTGATGAAGAAAGGGTAGAAGCTATTATGGAAAAATGAGAAAATGCTGTTAACCAGCACTTTTGCCACTGATGAAGATACGGTAGAAGCTATAGTGGAAAAATGAGAAAATGCTGTAACCAGCACTTTTGCCTTTTCCTGCAATGTTTTCAAAAGCCTTCTTTTCCTGGGTTTGTTGTAACATGGGATTTTCTGATAAAAGGTATCAATGCAAACCATGGTTGAAATACCAACCAGTCTAATTAATAAAACGATAGCCTTATATAATCTGTTCTTCTAATTTCAGCACTATAAAAAGTGGCAGGACATCCTGACTAGAGATGTAAAGGAATTGCATTTTGGAATTCACCTATTTTCAAAGCTGCCTGGTCAGTCAATGTTTAGCCCACTTGACCGTCACCTAACCTTATTTTCCATTCATCAGTAGAATTCAGTATGTCCTTTAATGTATATCTGGTCACAATTTGAAATGCTAATCTCTCAGATCAAAGACAAATTAAGCAGGCTGCCATTAAACCGGTGCCCTCATACAATTCCTAAACCATCTAATTTCATTGCAGCTCATTTTAAAGTCCAATGGAAAACTTTCCTATTTCACTACCTATTATTGTGGAAAAGTAGTCCTATCTGATCATGATAACATACTAAAGCTCATATTTAACTCTTTACCAAACAATAAAATTTTCGACATGTCCAAATTGAAAGCATTTGCGGACAACAAATTAAAGGTAGGTAAAATGACGAAAGTAGCGCTTGATAGAGAAGAAAACATTGCTGGAAAAGGAGAAAATGCTGGTCAGCAGCATTGTCTCTTTTTACAACGTTTTCAAAAGCCTTCTTCTTCTGGGTGGTTAATAAAATTATCAAGTGGTCAGCCCATGTGTACCTAAGAAAGAATCCATGCAATACAATTTGCTTTTTAGCTTTTCCTGGGTGAAAACAACAAGATTTAAAAAGTGAGCAACTTCACCATTTGACATTTACATAATAATGACTTGAGTGTTTGTCAATATTGAATTTTTCCATCGGTTTACATTTTTTATTGAGAGGTTAAAAATCGGAGCGCCCAAACCCAGCATATGAAGGACAGGGTTAGAGCTAGGATTCAGTAGAGTCCCTATAGAAAGGGTAGCATTATCTCAATAAGTACCTTAAACATGGCCTAGATTTAGGCCGAGCCTTAATAAAGTAAAGTACAACCTAATCCAGCTCTTGGCAATTTATCCTTAGACTGATGTATGAAACAAATACAGTAGTAAAGTTTCAATTATTGCAAATTAGTTTAACCCTTTACCAAACAACCCGCGAGTTTTAATGACCCTGAGGCAGAGGCCTTTTGTAAACATTGTGGGAAAAGGAGAAAATGTTGGTAACCAGCATTTTCTCCTTTTCCTACAATGTTTTTTTATCTTTTCAAGGGCAAATACTAAAATATTATCATTTGAAAAACATTTCCACTGTTGTCTGTAAATTCTTTCAATATGCATGAGTCTAAAATTTTGCCATGTGGTAAGTGGTTTACAGGTTCTGCCATAATTTTTATCTTTTCAAATATAAGTGTAATTCCAAGGTAAGACTGTGCTTTCTGTGCAGCCTGATCCAAATCTAAACTGTCAACAGAAGCACCACAGGTTGCCCTGAGCAAGCTACTTTGTCAAAATGAAAGCATTTGACAGTCAACAAATAAATAGTTACTTGAAAAATGAAATCTTTTTTAGACTGGGAGAAAACCTTGTTAGGAGAAAATGCAAATTACCAGCTGTAATTCAACAGGCCTTTTTCCCACAATATTTTCAACAGGCTTTCTTCTTAGGGATGTCAAAACACAGAATTAAGTTTGGTAAAAAAGGTTAATATATACAAGAATGCTGTGGCAAACAACAGCCACTAGTAAAACTTGATCTTGGAAATTAAAATGAATTTTACAGACAGACACAACTGTAAGATGGTTAATGGGAGTTGTATCAACTTTAAATACTTCAAATATCATTAAAGACTTTCAATGGTGGCATTCAACCAAAAATTAAAAACAAACTGAAGTCTTGACCTCTTTCACTGATGAAATAAAAAATATTACACTTGGAGTTTTAAAATATTATTTCTGCCATCGGAAGTTTAACAACTGAAGTGCTTGGCATATAAACTCTTTACCAAATGATAACTTTTGCACTCCACCAAATTCAAAGCATTTGCAGATGACAAAATAAATGTAGCTCAAGTGATGATTTCTTTCTTTGAATAAGGTAGAAAACATTGTGGGAAAAAGGAGAAAATGCTGGTTACCAGCATTTCTCCTTTTCCCACGAAGTTTTCGAAAGGCTTCTTCCTCAGGGTTGTTAAACTCCGGATTGTGTGGTAAAGAGTTAACTCTTAACCCTACGTCAGAATGTTTGGCTCTTTCAAATAAAAAATATTCACAGAGGAAAAGCTAAGTGTTGCTCAAATGGTTAGAATTGGCCTTTAAATCACAGACAATATTTTGTGAAAAGGAGAACATACTGATAACCCACGTTTTTGATAGTTGTTTGCATCAGAGTTGTTAAACTGTGGATTGCATAGTAAAGGGTTAATTACTATTCAAAGTGCAATTAGATCAGCACTTCTGTTCTGTGCACTTTTGATCTCTATCTGCATTGTCTTTAAGGGTATCAGAGCTGCCTTTGTCTTGTTGCAAGACGAAGTTTCAAATCTAACATCTTTTTTTTTCATGGCTTACAAAAAAAATACTACTAAACATGACAGCTTTAGAATGATAGCGGCTTGACCTCATCAGTGAAGATGATTCTAATTTAGTGATTAGAATACCAAATGAAACATAAATAACTGTCTGGTATAAACATCAAGAAATGGAATTTATAGGCTTGTTTAGCCAGAATATGTGACAAAATATACATAACAATTATACCCAACAAGTGCAGACAAAGAATGAAAAGTGGCTCAGTTGATAAAATTTGTGTCTGGGAAGGCAGAAGACATTGTGGGCAAAGGAAAACAAGAGCATGGCATACAGAGGTCAACGTTTGGCTGCAGTTTGATTTTAAGTGAAAATTTCAAGTTGAAAGGGGCATAACTGTATCAAAAATACTTCAACAGTTACCTGTCCCAGCTGTATAGGTTCCTCTTTTGATACTCAACAACTTGTTCAAGTTTGAAGTAAATATCTTGGGTAATAACAGAGATATTATAAGTTTTTGCACAGTGCAGATCAATAACCTAGTACAGTGAGCCAGCATGCGTTGTTAGGCACAACATATTTGGTTCCAGCTTATTTCATCATAGTAAGGAGATTTGCTATACAAATCTGCTAGAAAAGCCCAAAATTGTTCCTCCTTAGAAAATGTAGTAAAATGAATGCCTTATACATGATATGATATTTTTTGAAAAGTTTTGTAACCTAAAATATAATATTATTTTGTTTGTATTCAAAACCACAATGATATGATTCAACATTTATGACATGTTTATTATCCCATTAACATTAACTTTTCTCAAAATTAATCAGGTGTATGGGGGTGTTTAAACACCTTATAAGGAAACTGAGTGCCAAATAAACCAAAAAGGTACTTTTCATAATGCAGAAATCAGACCCAAATAAGTATAATTTACAGATTGCATTTGCCTAGAATGTCTCAGTAAAACAGAAAGTACAGATTAGAGATCAGACTGCATTATAGTAACAGTCTGATCTTGAAACAGGTTGCATAAGCTACTAATTTGAGAATTAAGACTCTCATGGGTTAATAAAATTTTTTAGCAAACTGTAACACTTTCCTCTGACCCAGTTACATATACAACACGGAGGGTCCTGCATCGCTCAGAACTAAACATGCATGTGGTTCAAGGTTAAGTCCCCCCTTCTGATATAGTACTTTAAACTGATATGCCCTTGTCCAAGGCACTGCTGATATCCAGTTTAAAAATTCTGTCATCTTAAAATGCTTTCAATATTGACAAGTCTTAAGTTCTGACAATTGGGAACCACTTAATTTCTTACCTAACAGATACCAACAAAACACTCATGTCAAAGGCCAGTTACATCTGCCAAATTTGCAGCATTGGCTACAACTCCACAAAACATTTTAGAAAGTGTAGAATTGCTTTTCACTATCTGATCAGGATCTACATCAACAGTCCCTAGCATTAACCTAGTTTCTTCACTGGACAACAAAAGTTTAGACTTGATAAAATTTAAAGCATTTGCAAATGACAAAATTAACGCTTTACCACACGACAAAGTTTTAGGCTGGTCCAAATTGAAAACACGACAAATCACATGTGGCTGAAAGGTTACCAGCATTTTCTCTTTTTCCCACAATGTTTTCTACAGTCTGATCTTCCAGGGTCGTTAACACTCAGGATTGTGTGGTAAAGGGTTAAATGAGGCTAAAATGATGGTATTTGTCTTTGAAAATGCAGAAAACATTGTAGGAAAAAGAGGATAATGCTAGTTACACAATCTTTGTGAATTCCACATTCCTGACGATTGCAAAAACACAAATCCTTTGGAATAGGGTTAACCTTTAGCACACAATCTCGAGTTTTAATGACCTTGTGGGAAAAGGCTTTCTTCTTTTCCCACAATGTTTTCCACACTGTTATGGACAAATCTCATCATTTCAACCACATTTCACTTGTCATCTGCAATTGCCACTGCTTTAACCCTTTACCACACAATCCCGACTTTTAACAACCCTGATAAAGAAGCATTTTGAAAACATTGTAGGAAAAGGAGAAAATACTAACAAACAGCATTTTCTCCTTTTCTCACAATGTTTTCTACCCTTCCCAAAACATATTCCAATTTTTGATTCACTTCTATTTTGTCATCTGCAAATGCTTTCAATTTGGACCAGTCTAAAATTTTGTCTTTGGTAAAGAGTTAAATTTGAACCAGTCTAAAATTTTGTCATTGGGTAAAGGCTGTAAAATAATCAACTCACATTCTTCCGTCTTATGCCCCGTCTTATGCCCCGTCAAGAGACAGACACAGAATCCTGCAGCGGCGACAAAATTAACACCGTAAGGAGAGGTTCACAGTACTGTGACCTATAATCAGGGGCCATTACAGACAAATTACAGTGAATGAACACCCGATGATGACAGTCCAAGAGACCAGAGAGAACAGTTGTTATCCCCTTTACAACACAATCACGAGCTTTAATGACCCTGACTGAGAAGACTTTTGAAAACAAGGTGGGAAAAGGAGAAAATGCTGGTAACCAGCATTTTCTCCTTTTCCCCACAAGGTTTTCTGCTCTGTAAAGGACAAATTTCGTCATTGTAGCCAACAGCGAATTTGTTGTCTGCAAATGCTTTGAGTTTGGAATTGTCTGAAATTTATGTCATTTGGTAAAAAGTTAACCCTTAAGATGCCAAATAAACCTCAAAGACACTTTGAATCCAAACAAAATACCCGAACGCTTTAGATTTCAATGTTGCTTTTGTAGAGAGAGTCTCAGCAAAGGGGACAGTGTCAGTCAAAGATCAGACTGCACATTTTGTCCAGTCTAATCTTGATATACACCAGCCACAAAGACAACTTAAGTTGTGAGAGGTGCTTTAAAGGTTAACCCTTTCTCTCTTTGTAGTTCCTTTTGTGGACAGAGTAAAACAAGATCAGAATGTACAGAACAGTCTGATCTTGAATCTACACTGTCCACTTCTTAGTGACAAGTTCTGGCTTGAACAAACCTAGTATAGCAACATAATGTCTGTTGATCATAAGTAATTCTTTACCAAATGACAAAATATTGGACTCGACCAAACTGAGAGCATTTGCAGATGACAAAAAAATGTAGCTTAAATGATTATTTGTTTTTGACAGGGTAGAAAACATTGTGGGGAAAGAAGAAAATGCTGGTTACCAGCATTTTCTCCTTTTCACTCAATATTTTCAAAGCCTTCTTCTTCAAGGTGGCTAAAACTCGGAATTGTGTGGTAAAGGGTTAAAAAGATTTCATAGTTAGTCTTTGAAATAGTATCATTATCTTTGACAAAATGACTTCCTACAATATCATATTCTTTAAATTTGCTAACCATGTAGATCAAGATCAGGCTAGAGAACATGCAATATTCAATGAGATTTTTTTTATTTAAACCATTCTTCAGTGTGTGGGTTGGTGGGGAAGAATAATCAACTATGATTTCTCAGTCTCTGATCAGGGATTCTATATGTATGATCCCTGCTCTAATTTAAGAGGTTCAATCTATATTGTACCCTTCAGAAGTGTCCGATTCTTCAAGTAAGAAAATGATAAATGGAATAGAAAAATGGAGACAAACTGATAATTCTAATAATCAAGTTGAGCTATTTGTCCAATTGCCACAATCTTATTACTGCAAGACAAAATTTAGACTTATGCCTACATTAAAGGCATTTGTAGACGCTGAAATACATGTGGCACCATAATGATGGGACTTTGCCCATTAGAGGGTAGAAAACATTATGGGATAAAGAGAAAAAGCTGATTACAAGCATTTTGTTCTTTTTGCTCAATATTTTCAAAAGCCTTCTTCTTCAGAGTCATAAAAATACAAAGTTGTGTGGAAATGGGTAATTTTTGAGACAATTTGTCAAAATTTGAAGTGAAGGACTACTCTAAAGATTGGATACCTGAAACTTTTTGTCCACTGCAAAAAAGGATCAGTTTTATAGGTTCACATATTAAGTGACACCTTGATGGGCCGATTTCAGATCAACTGTGAGACAAGAACATATCAAATGACGAATGTAGAAACTGGTTGGGTATACAATTATACCCCATAAAATACCACTCAATAGCTCTACCACTCAAATGTAAAAAAAAATTAATAAAAACATTTTCACTTATAATACTCATGAAAACATTATTAACCCTGCGTACCAAATAATCCCAGGTTTTAACAACCCCGAAGAAAATGCCTTTTGAAAACATTGTGGGAAAAGGAGAAAATGCTGGAAACCAGCATTTTCTCCTTTTCCAACAATTTTTTCTAAACTTTCAGAAATAAATTCAATTATTGTAGGCAAATTTAATTTGTTGTCTGCAAATGCTTTCAATTTGGACCAGTCTAAAATCTTGTGTGGTAAAGGGTTAAATTTTTGTACTAACTCTTTATCAGAGAACAAAATCTTAGACTGGTCCAAATTCAAAGCATTTGCAGAACGCAAATTAATCGCAGCTCAAATGATTGGATTTATCTTTACAAAGGTTGAAACCATTGTGGAAAAAGAAGAAATGCTTTTTTCGCATTGTTTTCAAAAGGATTCTCCTTTACAATCATAAAACGGGATTATCTGCTAAAAAGCAAAAGGTGAACGGACAAAAAAGTACCTGTACATGTATAATGCTTTTCTGATTAAGTATACAAGCTTACATAATTTAGAATTTTTATATAACTTTAATCAAACATCAAGACACCTTTGATGTGAAAGTTGCAGTTTCATAATTTGGGTTTCCGTAACATTTTTTTTTCTTTAAACAGCTACCTAAATTTTACATTAAACTGGAAAATAATGTTCTATGTAAAAAATTCTCATTTTTTCCTTTTCACCACTTATCAAAATTTCAAATTTCATTTTTCTTATCAAAATCAAGATACATTTATAATCATATTTTCTCCCCCTGACGACAAGAAAATTGCCTCGGCAGAAACTCATTACTAGCAGGATACTGCCCAGCTCAGTTGTAATGTGTAGGACTCTAAACTGGAGGCCCTAAGTTTGAGCCACATTCAAGTGTCCCTGGCTAACACACTTCAGAGCTCTAGGCTAGTACTGGTGAAACCCAAGACAGACATGAATGTGTTGCCAGTGCTGTGGCCATGAGGACTGGTATAATGTTGGAAGGGCCTAAAACACCATTCAATCGATCTATCATTTCATTATTAGCATCATAACTATGTGCAGAATGATGAAAAGTAAAAACTGCTTGATTGAATGCAAAGATATAACCCTTTACCAAACCACTCCCTTTTATAACCTTTCAAAATGCAAATCTGATCATTTGCACCATATTTATAACAACGTCTTCAAATGCATGTACTTTGAATAAAGAACATTCCAAAATTTTGTCATTCATTAACCCTTTACCGTAAAACCCCAAGTTTAAATTACCCTGAAGAAGCAGCCCTTTGAAAACATTGATAGAAAGGTAGAAAAATGCTTGTAACCAGATCATTATCTTCTTTTCCTACAATGTTTCCTAGTCTGTCAAAGACCTTCAGTTCATCTGTATTATAGTTGAAATATTTATCAGCAGATACAGTCAATGTTGAAGAGTCCAAAATTTGGTGGAAAGAGTTAACTCTTAACCAAACGAAAAAAATTTAAACTAGACCAAACTGACAGCATTTGCAGATGACAAAATAAATGTAGCTCAGGTGATGATTCCTGTCTTTGACAGGGCAGAAAACATTGTGGGAAAAGAAGAAAATGCTGGTTACCAGCATTTTCTCCTTTTCCTACAATGTTTTCAAAAGCCTTCTACAGGGTCGTTAAAACTTGGGATTGTGTAGTACTTAACCTGTTAAAGAGTGAAACCTTGAACAGCAACAGTTGTGTAGATAAGCAATATGTCTTGGTTTGACATTTCCATTTTCTCTCTTCAATGATTTATGGCCGTCAGGGTGACAGTGCAATGTTTAAAAGAGGATCAATCACTAATGATTCGCTGGCTTTAATTTAATTGTAAACTTTAAATATAAATACAGTATTTGGAAGGGTCCCACTTGTCAAAATTAGCTCTTTTACCACATGAGAAAAATTTACATTGATCCATTGATTTGGACTTTAACGCCATTTTAACAACTTAGGTCATATCATGGTGGTCAGTGCACCTACGCATGAATTCCCTGGCTTTCTTACACCAGTATTGACATAACTTTCTTTCCAAGCTACTGACTACTTTTTTATGTGCATCAGTGGTTAGAGACAAAGTTGCTGGAAAGAAAGTTTGCCTAAACCGGGTATCGAACTCACAACCATCGGGTCATGAGTCCGATACAATAACCACTGAGCTACTTGGACAGGCGAGAAAAATTTGGAATTGTTCATATTGAAAGCTTTTGCAGACGACAAATGAAAGTTGACTCAAACTTTTTAAATATATATTTGAAAGATCAGAAAACATTGTGCTGGTTACCAGCATTTCCTCCTGTTTCAGCCTCTTTGTCAGGGTGTTGAAAATTTGGGACTGTTTGGGAAAGAGTTCATGATAACTGATTGAACTGAATGGTGTTTCACGTCGCTTTCAAGATTATTTCAGTCATATCACAGCTACAGCTCACATTATTGGAGAGGTCATCAGACCTCTCCAACAGCGGTGAGTTTAAAAGGCAGACTGCCACAGAATTTGCTGTGTAAATCCATTTTTCTTGTGAAATTGTACTGATACACAGTCTGTTTTGTCATGGTTTTGTAAATAAAGCGAAATCAAAAAACTGAAACAGGAAAAAGACGTGGTTTATTTTTATGTGACGAATTTCAGAAAATATTTGTTATATTAATTTGCCATGGCTGCAAATTACCTCTCAAATAATTGTAATTTTTCATTAAGCAAATAAATCTAAGCAGAAGAAAAAATAAGAAGAATTTCGTTAAAAAAGAGAAAGAAGACCGCTGGACAAGATCATGCGACTTAAAAACGCAACAAGAAGGTCAAATGACCGTCATGTAAAGCATATGAGGTTTCTACGCGGCGGCTTTTTTACTTGTTTGTTTAAATGTACCAAAATATATTGAAATTAAAAGCCAATAAACTACTGGAAAACAATGATGCTGACCTCTCCTGGCTTCTATTGTAAAGAAGCCAACTTGTTCATGTATGTGCTGGGTTACGCTGGGGCTCTAAAAGTCATTCTGTAATCAGGTGAAAAGTTAAATGTGCCAAATATAAACCAATACACTAGTGTAAGAATCCACTTTAACAATCCGGTATAGGCATGAACAGTCGGACAGCTACCCAGCCTTTCCTTTTTTCAAAAAAATGAACCAATGACCAGTGCAATATGACCGCTTTAGGCCACTGACCATCAAAGACAAGCCAAACAAAGATTTCATTTATAAAACTGACCTCTCAATGACAACCAGTTAATGGCTCATCGCAAACACAGATGACCAGCTCTTTTTTGTACAAAAACTTGGGAGTGAGCATAAAAGCTTCAATGTAACACTTCTTAACCATGACTTTTTGACATTAAAAACAGAATGAATGACAAAAATGGCTATTCATATCTTCTCTTTCAGCTGTCTTTCATTTGGGATTTTTGTTTAGAACCAAATCTTAACTCTGTACCAAACTACAAAATTTCAGATCTGTCCAACCTTGAAGCATATTATTTTGCAGATAAAAAATTATGGCATGGATGAAACTATAAGATTTTTCTTTAACCCTTTACCACACAGCAAAATTTTAGACCTATCCAAATTGAAAGCATTTGCAGACATCAATTTCATAGTAGCTCAAAAGATGCAATTTTTCTTTAATTGGATAGAAAACTTTGTGGGAAAAGGAGAAAATGCTGGTTACCAGCATTTTCTCCTTTTCCAACAACGTTTTCAAAAGGCTTCTCCCTAAGGGTCGTTAAAAGTCATCATTGTGTGGTAAAGGGTTAAGGAAAGATAATAGAAAACATAGTTAAAAAAGGAGAAAACCCTGGTCCTTTCCAGCCCTGATTTCAAAAGGCTGTTTCCTTAGGTCTGTTAAAAAACAGGATTGTTTTGTATAGCCTATTAGGGTTGAAGGAGTTTCTTGAACTTTTTATAATCACACCCATTTTCTGAAAATTATTTATCACCAAATTTAGTAAGGCAATAGTTGGCAAACCTTAATTCTTTACCAAACCACAAAATTTCAGACTTGTCAGAATTGAGAGAACTTTTGACGACAACAAATTGAAAGTAGCTTAAATGAAGATTTCTGTCTTTGATAGGTTACCAACATTTTCTCCTTTTTCCACAATGTTTTCAAACAGTTATTTCTTTAGGGTTGTTAAAACTTGTGATTATGTGGTAAAAGGTTAAATGAATAAAGAAGAAGAATCATGTTGAGGAAGGATTGTTGAATAAAAGGAAATTTTCAGAGACCACAGTTAACTCTTTACCATATGACAAAATTTTTGATCTGTCTAAATTCAGGTTGTTGCAGATAACAAATTAAAAGTGGCTCAAATGTTGAGATTTATTTCTGAAACGGTTGGAAAACATTGTCGGAAAGGGAGAAAATGCTGGTTACCAGCATTTTCTCCTTTTCCAACAATATTTTCAAA
The DNA here is from genome assembly GCA_946811185.2 of Hippopus hippopus. Classification (NCBI taxonomy): domain Eukaryota; kingdom Metazoa; phylum Mollusca; class Bivalvia; order Cardiida; family Cardiidae; genus Hippopus; species Hippopus hippopus. Next base: position 47,391,854 of record OX328100.1, read on the forward strand.
AGTCTTAGGGCAATTAAAATCCAGATTGTGTGCTAGCTGGTTATTTACCTTTTCTCAAACATATCACCTTAACTCTTTACTACACAATTCCGAGTTTTAATGACCATAGGAAAGTAGACTTTGGAAAACACTGTGGGAATAGGAGAAAATGCTGGTAACCAGCATTTTCTCCCTTTCCAACAATGTTTTCTATTCCATCAAAGACAAGTTCCTTCATCTGAGCTACTTTTAAAATATTGTCTGCAAAAGCTTTGAATTTGGACAAGTCCAAAATTTCGTCGTTCGGTAAAGAGTTAAACCTTATCTTGCTAAATAACTTACATAAAACTTTCAAGCCGTCAGTAAAATCCTGAATGTGGCTATTTCAAAGTAACTTACTCTTTTTTTTTTTGCAAAAATATCTCCTTATCGGACAGTGTAGATCCAAGATCAGACTGCACATTCTGTGCAGTCTGATTTTGATCTACACTGTCAGCAAAAGGTCAGCAAGTTGAGCTTGGTAGCCTAAGGGTTAAGTCGGGCTCATTATTCTACAGATTAAACTGGTTAACCCTTTGCCACACAATCCCAAAGTCTAATGAACTTGACATAGGCAGCTTTTGAAAACATTATGGGAAAAGGAGAAAATAGTAATAACCAGCATTTTCTCTCTTTTTCAATTGGTTTTCTACAAACAAATCCCATCATTTGTGGTATATCTGATTTGATCTTATCCAACATTATGGTAAAAGGTGTACATACAAGTAACTAGCATTTTTCCTCATTTCCATGATGCTTTCTACCAACAAATGCTACCATTTGTTCTATCAGCAAATAGTTTCCATAAACAAATATCTGGCAAGGAAGCAGACAGTGTATATCAAGGACCAGACTGCATCTTCTATGCAATCTGATCTTGATCTTCACTCGCTGCATTAACTTAATCTGGGTTATGAATTTTAATCCTTTACAAAACAATCCTGTAATTTCTATTAATTAAAAAAAGAAGAAGAAAAGAGAAAATGTTCGTGACCAGGATTTTCTCCATTTCTCAAAATGTTTTCAAACTTATCTAAGTCAAATTTCATGATCTGGGAAACATTCAATTTGTCCTCTGCAAATGCTTTGAATTTGGACGAGTCTAAAATTTTGATGTTTGGTTAACCCTTTACCACACAATCCCGAGTTTTAACGAATCTGAGAAGTAGGCCTTTTGAAAACACTAAGGGAAAAGGAGAAAATGCTGGTAACCAGCATTTTCTCCTTTTCCCACAATGTTTTCTGGACTGGTAACCAGCATTTTCTCCTTTTCCCACAATGTTTTCCAGACTATCTGATTCAAATCTCATAATATGTGCCATATAAATATTGTCTGCAAGTGCTTTCAAATTGGACCCGTGTAAAATATTGTTGTTTGGGAAAGAGTAAACCCTTTCCCAAATGACAAATTTTAGACTGTTTCAATTTTAAAAAAAAATCTGGACAACAAATTCAAAATTGGTACAAATGAGCTTGAGGTCTCTGATAGAGAAGAAAACATTGTGGGAAAAGGAGAAAATGCTGGTTACCAGCATTTTCTTCTTTTCCCACAGTGTTTTCAAAAGCCTTTTTTCCCAGTCGTGAAAACCAGGGATTGTTTAGTAAAGGGTTAACAGTTAAGAGTTAATATAGTTCAATTTAAAATTTTTATATCTTAGAATGGATGGAAAAGATCGATCGCCACATTTTATGAATGAATTACTTGATTTTGGAAAACTTCGAAGTAGCTGTATTTTCACTTGTAAGTACACTATTGTAAGTACACTATGCAACTTATTCCAGCGTTAAATGCATTAATCATTTGCCTAAAATGGCTAGATACGTCAAGAAATAGATAAATTTACTAAAAATCGTTTCATATATGCTAAAAGTAGTTTGTGTTACACGAGCAAGTGACACACTTCTCTTTACTGCACGAGATTACACTTAAGGACATTAAACATCTTACCTGTATGTTACCTGTGATTTACCCCACCCACCGTAATTAACAAGCTAAAACTTTCCGAACAAACTTTTAATTCCATTGTAAACCTCAAAAAAATCACTAAAAATTGGTCCATTTAATCCAAAATATGCTTACCTATATAAGAAACATGATTATAACAATATTTCCAGAATTATTCCAAATAAAATCCAGAATTAACGTGCACAACACTGTTCCATACCGATACACAGCTGATACACAAACATACTGTACTGTTATCAATGAACCTCAAGACGATAGACTTGTCTCGCGTCTGGTTCAGTTAACGGTTTCAAAAAAGTAGTCCGTCCGAATTATAATTTCAAAATAATTGATTTGGCGTTTTTTCAATAATTAACTTTAGAGTTTCATTCAATTCGTCTTCTGAATAATTAGTTTTCCAATCTACAGCTGAAAAAACAGGTTGAAAACTTGTATATAGATAGCTAGCTCCGCCTAGTGGGCTAACAAATTATGCAGGTGTTTTGAAATTCAGGCGCGCGCGGTAGAATCAAAGAAACAGAAAGTTTTCTCAGGTTTCTTTCATTCGGTCTTAAGTTTAGATTAGTTTGCTCACTTTTAAGAAATATATATCTATATATTCTTGACCAGAACAAGGTAAAACTCAATAAACCTAAAAAAATGTCACATTTTCAAAGAGTGCTCAAGGCTTTCCCAGGAACATATAGATATTTTAGGGTCTATACCTACGATAGATCACTTATCTCTGCTTTTCTGGGGAGTGCTTGCATATGGACGCTCAAGACATCTGTTTTTGCTTTTTGCATTATTCACATTATAATTATGAAGTGAAAGGCCGTTATTTTATTTATTAAGTGTTGCAGTGTATATTTCAAAAGACATGAAAGACTTCCCTCTTCTGTCCCCTTCTTTTATGCTCCTGGTGTAGAACTAGACGGTACCCAAGTTAAACGGCAGGTTGCCTGATTTCTAGGAAAAGGAGTCTCTATGAAAAATTAATATCTACACGTTCCATGCATGAATCACGTCCTTTATACCAAAATGACACATTTTCTAGAAATCTTTGTGAAATTTGTAAAATGCAGTGCACGGCAAATTTACGGTCGCACTGAGACGCAGAGACGGTGTAAATATAACTAAGGGAACTAACCTAATGTAAGCTATACACCAAAAGGAAAGAGTTACCTACCTTCGTTTGACGAACTCTGTCCCGAGTTAACTCCCGGAGTACTAGATTTTTCTAAACCAAAAGCGACAACGTCGAGACTGGCAGTTGAAGTTTTTTTTAAAGAGAGAAAAAGATTTAAGATATAAGGAAAAATGCTTGTTAAAATTAATCATCATAGGGCAGCAGCTATCCAAACTGTTCCGGTGAGCAACCAGGGATTGTTGCAACAAATTTTCACCAAAGATAATTATGATCCTTTCTTAATTTGAAAAACTCTTTCAACGCCATTTGTGAAAACAGGGACTTATAAGGACGGCATAGATCAAGATCAGACTACTAAGAACATGCAGTCACCCGGCCTCCACTTAAGATGAATTCGAGGACATCCCTGTAAATTAAGGACATTCAATATGAATAACGTTTGTATGTATAGGTGATTAGGTGTGAAAACATTATGGCGGAATGAAAAAGAAAATCCCGGCAAGTATTTACCTTAACTCTTTACCAAATGATGACATTTCAGACTTGTCCATTTGTTTGTGTGTATTGGAGTTTAATGCCGTTGTAACCGGTTAGATCATATCACTGTGCAGGCAGTGCACCTATGCATGTGTTGCCTGGCTTTTTCACACCAGTGCTGACACAAATTTCTTTCCAAGACTTATCCAATTGAAGACAAACTGGATATGAAAAATTCAATGCAGTGCAAATTATGAAATGGTAGAAAGAAAACATAGTGGGAACAGAAGAAAATCCCGGTTATCAGCATTTTCTCCTTTTTCCCACATTTTTTTCCCTTTTTCAAAAACGTGTTCACCAGGGTCGTTAAAATCCGGGAATATGTGGTAAATGGTTCAGCCTATATTTTTTTTTCAAAAGTCGGCTTCCCGGCTTCACGACGAAATAAGTACTGTGTAGGTGGTTACTTATTGATAAGATAACATTTTCACCCTTAAAGCGCTAACTAAAACTTATGCGTTTTTGACGATGTAGATCAAGGTCAGACCGCCTAATATGGACTGCGCAGACCAAGATCAGACTGCACAGAACGTGCAGTCTGATCTTTGATCAACGCTGTCTGACATAGTTTTTTTAAAAAATATTCTAACTAAAAAACCATTGAAAATGAAATGTTCTTGGTCCGTTTCTTCAGTCTGATCGAAAAAGGTCTTTTTTGTTCATTAACTGTTTTCCTGCCTGCAAAGTTTTAGTCTTGTTCAACTTGAAAGCATCTGCAGACGACAAATTACATGTGGCTGGCACGATGCGGTCCGTCACTTTTAAAGGGTACGAGGAAACTGACAGAGCTTTCTTAAAGCATTCCAAGCTGTGTTTCTCCCTGTCTAACAATAATTTCAAAAGTCTTCTTCTTGATTTTATTTTAAACATTGGATTGTTTGCTAAAGTAGATTCTATTTAGCATCTAAAGATTAATCGTTGGATCAGTACATGAATTTCAGATAAACATTTCACTTGGTAAGAAGATCGCTTTAGACTGCCATTCAAGGTTATTTTTCACCTGGACATCTCACACAATGCTAGACAGTGTTGATCTACGATTACACTGCGCGTTGCGGTTCGACAATGGTCTACACTGTTTGCAGCAGCACGGGAAGCCCCTTCGTCGTGGTTCAAGTCGTTAGTAGTGAAGTCTTTATCACACGACTAAATTTCTGACTTGCCCGTACTGAAAGCATTTGTAGACGCAAATTTGAATATGGGTCAGCTAATAGCACTTGTCCCTCAAAGGATAGAAATGGAGAAAATACTGGTTTCACTAGGATTTTCTCTTTATCCCACAGTTTTCATGAGCCCCATAAGCATTCTTTCTCAAGGCAGAACAGCCACGAGATCATGTAGTATAAGGCAAAGTCAATGACAAGTAGAACAACACTTTGACAAAAACATTCCTTATCTTCTTTCAGACACAATGGTGGAATCTTTTTTGGTAAGTAGGCAGACACTTCGAATGTACTTTCAGTGTTGACTCCTTTTACTGCTAAACATTACTCAAAGCGCATTTGCGGACAGTTCAGATCAACATCAGACTTCACAGAACGTGCAGTCTGATCTTAGATATGTAGAGACTGTCCGATACATTGATATTTTTTCGGTGAAAAGAAATTCGAAATCGCCATATGAATGTTTAGTGGTTTGACTGTCGGATGGGATTTTATTCCCTCTGTGGTCTTTGCACCGTTGTCTGCGCATGTCATATTCTTCGAAGATTGTAGAATGCCATCTAGCGGGGGATAATGGTCTTTGCACAGTTCGCATGATCCATGCCCTAGTATTGTACGGTCAAAGCGCCGAAACAAAAGAGAACGAATTGCATGGTTTGGTCGCACTTGAGCCCCGGAGAGGGGACAGGGTGCATTCAAGGTCAGATCTCAAATCTTGTGAAGTCTAATCTGAATCTTTACTGTATGTTAGGGCTATTGAACCAGTCACTGGCAACAAGCGTTATGCAAATCTAAAATATATAAATCCAAGCCATCTCGGCTCCATGAAACAGCGCAACAGAAGTGTTACTGCAAAATTTCATATAGGACTACTTCTGAATACTACGACCCGGAAGCAATCTCGCAGTGTTGCGACACCCTAGGTGGTTATATAATGTAGATAATAAAAAATTCTCCATGATGCATACGCGCTATCGTTGGGCTGATTGAGAATTCTGTTGAGGTTGGTTGAATTGTACTCGTGTAGACATATCGTATGGGATTATTGGGTAACGCTTAGACATATATCAAATTATCAAATAGTACAAGAAAAGGATCTTACCCTGTCATATTAGTTTGCTATGGCGTTAATGTAGCGCTAGGGTATCTATTAGCGGTATCAATGCTTATGCATTAGCGCCACAAATTGTGCATGATAGGGCATCAGGGGCCCGCCGAATAAGCACGTGCACATTTTTTACCAATCGCATATTACCATTTATTTATTCAATTTCATTAATTAGTAGCAAGAGGTAGGTCATAAGCCAGTGCATTCAGCTACGCTGAAAAAATGGACAAAGAAATTACAGTAAGCCTTTGAAAAAGTAGTCAATAGTTTTAGAGAAGATACCAGAACGTTGTGTACTTCACTGAAGCTTCAATAAAATAGAATGATTACAGAAAACTCTTTAAGCATATTTCGAGGCAAAACCCTAAATATGGTAATTAGATGGGAAGTTTGTATACTGCAAGGATATCCTAAAGAGATGCTCGCAAAACGTATATCTACCGCCCAGGTGTTTCTATTGCTCAGTCCGATGCTCTTTGATAATCTTTGATACATTGTTTACTTCCTACTGTGCGCGCGCATCTCCCTGCCTCCTCTTCTAGTTTTGGCACAGACCATTTCCATGACAGAATCTCTGAAAACAAACTTAGCCTTTACAGTTTGCTATTACAGGTTTCTTCGATTTGTTTTCGCTTAATATTGACATTTTTTTTTTTTTTATCTTTAAGGTAATCGAAAACACACTCAGAAAACAAATGAAGGAGCTTGGGGCTTTGAAGTAGATTCGGTAACCTAATATCTCTTGTATTTTTCAACATGCATACCTATATAGTTTGTAAGTATTCTCGCACAAAAAAATTATTTGAAAGCGCATTTTTACAAACTTACGATTTACATGTTACCGGGTATCTCTCTCTCTTTTTTCAGCTAAGCGAACATTAGCAGCCAAAACGATGATTACTGAACGCCTGTGTTATGTTATCTTTATAATTTTGATTTCTCACAGTTTGAAAGGTAAGTAGCGCTCGAAGTTTTCAAAGCACCGTGAATATTTCAAATAAAAAGCTCTTCGTATAGTTTTAATTTTGTCATGAAGGTTTTATATGTAATCACTGTCTATTATTTCTTTTCGTATTGAGCCACAAAATAGTTGACGTTTCAATAATCATATTCACGCACCTCTAACGCAGTCTATTGATTAAAAGATATCTCTTGTTTTTTTTTTTTATTTCTATTAGCGTCATGATGCTTTTAGTTCTATTACGATCACGGTGGTTTTGTTACAGTGCAAGCATTACTGTGTTACCAATGCAACAATGTGACGTCACCGTTTGCCTGTAATACACTCACTACTTGTTCACCATTGGAGGTTCGTACTGTTTTGAGTATGAATTTTGCAATAGGAAGTAGGCCGTGGGTAAATAGTAACCTTGGCGCGTTGGCAACATCACTGGGTCAGATAAGTGTTTTATCTTTCAGAAAAGTCTCCGTTGTTACAATTTGTATAAAGTATTTACTGGGCTCGTATTCGCTAACCTCTCAATTTTGCACTTTCTGTCTCATTCTCACCAAACCAGACCGTTTAGCCAATCAGAAAGTATGTTACTTCCTAAATTCAGAACTACACCAAGGACGATTCTAGATTTGCTGTTGCACAACGGTTCTGATTGCATTTGTCGAAATACAGGGACGATATTTTTTCTTTCTAAAAATACAAGCCCATAGTCAATCCTGTTCGTTTTTGTTGTGGGTAAGACAGCCCTGAAGGTAATGTCTGTGTCGTCTGTCATCGACTAAATGTGTCAACTTCATTGACTCTGCGCCAACAATACACCAAATAAGAAACGCAGTCCGGTTCCACGAATAAAGTGCTTTGGCCATTCATCATGCATTATTATAATTTTGATTTGTTTAGAAATGAGATTCAGATAAATACAGTGAGCCACTCAAACTCGAAAAAAGAAATACCTAGAACTAAACTCTTTACCAAACGACAAAGTTTTACACTCGTCCGAATTCAAAGCTGTAACAGACGACAAACGAAATGTGGCTCAAATGGTAAAACCTGACTCTAAAAGAGTAGAAAAAGTTGTGGAAAATAAGTTACCGGCTCGTTTTCCTTTTTCCACAATGTTTTCAGAAGGCTTCTTTCCAATAATCAATTTCAAGCCGGGATCGTATGGTAAAGGGTTAAGATGACTTGTATTTTAGTTTATCTCACTCTTCTCTAGAATTGTTTTACGGAAGGATACACGGACAATACAAAGACCGTCTATAATCTCGGATGCAAGATAACCAAGGTAAGTTTGCAGCAATGAGAACACTTATTCAATTGTTTCCTCCTGCTGGAGATGAATAGATGATATTTAATTACAGGCTTTATAAAAACTGAACCATAAGTGATAAAGGGAACATAAAAACCCAAAAAATTCGAACGAACAAACGGCAAAATGAGCATATTCACACGGATAGAACAGATACTATATACTTTTTTCGTATAATCCTTCGTATCACAAGTTGTCTTCGCATATAAGTCATGCCTCTGACGAAATAACATGAGTAATTTTTGTAATCAAGAAATATTAATGCTGTTTCTTTTTTTAAACAGTTTCTTCTACCAAAGTCATAGGATCAAATTGTTATCATTATTCACGACGCAGGATTGCTTTAAGCCAAGGCAAGATAATGTCATCGTTGGAAAGCGATCTACGGCGGACAATGGAAACTGTCACCAATGTTGTGGTATCGATGAATGTAACACACATTTGTGTTCCGATTATCCAGTAATACCCGGTAAATTATTTTGAAACTATATTTGTATTGTTTATAAAAGACTCAAGACTGTCTTAAAAGACACGTCTTGAGCCACAAGTTCCATTGGCCACTTGAGGTCATTCGTAACAAAGATTATTTAAAAACGTGCACCTCTCATATTTCAAGCGGCGATTTTAAACATTTCTCTTTACACAAATTCGAAGCAAAAAAGTTTGTCTAGAACTGATATTCGAGTGCTGGTAATTATTGAAATTGATACTCACAATGCTCAAATACATGTGTAATGGATTTAAAACTGAAACTGCCTACAGAACCCATTTTTTCCTCAAATACTCTCTTTCTTCCCTCGCCACTGACTTAAATGCTTCTTATAGTATTTAGCAGTCTATGGTTAAAATATCATCAAATATCAATTGCTAAAGATTTCACGGTACACAAATATTTTCACTCTGTATTGTGCGTATGAACTTAGGTGGTACATATTTGATCGTTTTAGCTCGGAAAGGCACTACAAGTATTTGCGACAAATGAAATACAAACGATGAAATCTGGCACATTTCTTTGGTTGAATTCTGTTGTTTTTTTTTCCCCTCAGACACTTCAAAAGTTTGCTCTGACGATCCCAGCTTTGACTGTATTAGGACGAGCGGGTTTTACAACTTGTGTGCGGACGTAAAACATGCAAGAACAGTTTGTAAAAAGTTTTGCGGTCTGTGTAACATTCGTAAGTAATATCCTGTGCATAGTGTTATTACAGTACAATGTTCCATTCTTTGCTACGATAATCTCTTTTCCTGCACACAAAAAACTGAGGCTAAGCTTTGTGGACACGTTAGTTTACATCCTATATCTCTTTATCACAATTTTGTATGTGAAATAAATTATGTAATATCTGATTCAAGAGGTATGGCTGCGTTATTGTGCAGTGTTGCGTAGTAATTTTTCAATGACTGTGAAATTAAAATCAAAAGAACAAGGAACCAAAGATTTCGAGATCAACAATGGCACAAATAAATCTAACAGCCACACATTTATGATGGCTTTGGGAATTCTTCCTTACCTTTCTGTAAATTTTGCTTATATAATATATGAATATGATAATGTTCATGTATCTGAAAGTGTTTGAAAGTTAACATTGTTACTACGAAAAACTGCTTAACTAAATGATGAGCCATGCTCAGACAAAAGCTGGTTTAACTCTTTACCAAACAATCCCTGGTTTTTACGACTCTGAGAAAGAAGCTTTTTGAAAACCTTATGGGAAAAGGAGAAAATGCTGGTAACCAGCATTTTCTCCTTTTCCCGCGATGTTTTCCACCCTTCCCGGATCAAATTTCAATTTTTGAGTCACATTAATTTTGTCGTCTGCAAATGCTTTCAATTCGGACTAGTCTAAAATATTGTCGTTTGGTAAAGAGTTAATGCGTCTTCATGAAGAATGATACAAAGAAAGTCATCTCATAATTAAGGATCCAAAAATCCATCTTGTGTAACGACCGACTGAGTGATGTACGCTAGCCTTTTTACATGCAGAAAATTGACCAATAACCAGAAGTATCGACCAAGGTCAGCCAGCGCAAACTACGCACCTAAGTCGATACTTTTTGAAGATGCATAAATCCATCTGAGCATGGCTCAAGTAGACTTGCAGCATATAGGTTCAGCACTCATTCTTAAGTGGCTTCATCAAGTTGTTATGGCTTATTTTCACCGAAAGGTAACTACCATATTTCAATGTACATAGTTGATGGCAACTGGTCTGAGTGGACAACATGGTCTAGCTGTGATGTAACATGTGAACAAGGCTTAAGGTCAAGGTCTAGGTCATGTTCCAATCCAGCTCCAACTGATGGAGGAATGCAATGTGTTGGTAATCGTACAGAGTACAAAACATGTAACATTTCGATTTATTGTCCAGGTAACATAAGCTGCTTTGCTACAGTCTAGCATGACATGAAGTTGTTAAGAATTTCAGTACCAGGTGGCAATCCCATTTGTAACGAAATCATCATAATTTGTTATTTTTCAATACACTTAGCTTAGCACATGTTATTAACCATCAAAGCACATTCTACTGTGTCCGTATTCACCAATCATTCTCAAGAAAATTCTTAGGCTTCTTTTCAAGAATTTTCTAAACTTGAAAGTAACACAACTGCTGATAGGCTAAACCATTTGGTTTAGCCAATCAGAAGTTGTGTTACCTTCTAGGTCTAGAACTAGACTTAGACTGAAATTAAGAATGTTTAGTGAATACAGACCCTGTTGCTATAAGTTGTGCCCATTTTCATTGAATATAATCAATTTCTAAGATGTCTGGAAAAGGGTAAGACTAGTTAAAGTTATGGACAAAAAGAAGAAAAATCACACACACACACAAAGTAAACCAATTCTGCCCATTTAGCCCGTTTGTACGCAATTATACAAGGAAATCACTACACAAAGTTCATTTCTGTGTTGAAAGATTTGATCTTAAACACATCATTTTGCTGTCGATTTGCCTCTGAAAATACATGGCTAAGATTAGGTACAGTCTTTTAAATTTACAGTCGTATACAGTCACAGTATACGACGGTTTGCTATAAAATAGGTAAACGTTTTTGAGTCTTATTTTCTCGCCAGAAGAAAGTAGGAAAAAAAAATGAGAAAAAAAAACCATGACCTTTGCATCCAAACCAAAATTAGGGGAATGGAAATGGCCCCCCTTCCCCCCCCCCCCCCCCCCCACACACACACACACACTTCTACGTGAAGTTGTCGGCTACCCATTAGTTTGTACTTCAACAAAAATGCACTTTACCATTCAGCTGTTTAAAATTTCAACAGATTTTTTTCCATAACAGTTACTTTATACACAATGCCCTTTGGGGTCGGGCTTACAGTGAGCTCCCTTCCGTCTTAGACAGAATTTGAGCAGAATAGTTTTCTGGATTTTTTTTTTTAAATTGACTGTTTCAAGAAAACTAATTCACCCTCAATGCACCAAATAGTTCCAACAAACAGTTTAAGTTTAGGATTAAGACTCATATAATTCGATGACTAGCCTGCATAGCTCAGTAGGTAGAGCGTAGGACTCGTGAACGTGATGTTTCGAGTCATCTGAGGGTGTGGGTTCGATCCCCACGGCTGGCCATCTAAAATTACTAATAGTCTTTCGGATGAGACGTTAAACCGAGGTCCCGTGTGACAGTGCTATACACCGAGCACGTAAAAGAACCAGGCGTAACTTAAGATGGGTTTCGTCCTGTATCTGCACTATCCCCCGTAACAATACTAACAGCCTTCAGGGGGCGTCGCCCATATGGGCAACCGGTGGCGACGATAAATAAACGCAAATTCAATCAATATAATTCGATTGTTTGAAATTTCTTTTGTTTCAAAATGTCTTTACAATGCAGATCAAAGATCCGACTGCACGTCCTGTGCATTTGATCTTGATTTAAATTGGCCGCGATAGACAACTTAAGTTTGGAAAGATGCTTTAAAGATTAACATTTCTTCTTTTAAACCTTAGTTAATGGACAATGGAATGATTGGTCCCCATGGAGTGTTTGTACTGTTACTTGTGGACCTGGTCTGCAGCAGCGAGAAAGGAACTGTTCGAATCCTCATCCGAAATATGGGGGCAAATATTGTGTGGGAGACGCAATAGAAGATAGAACCTGCTTCCAGCAAGGATGTGTAGGTAGGACCATGTGTGCTGTCATTTTTACTTCGTGATAAAAAATGTTGGTTTTTGTTCCAGGGTTATTTTGAAAGTTGGCATTTGATTTTGATATGCAAATCCCGCATTTAGATATCCTCTTCAGAAACTGTAACACTAATACGTCTCAGTGTACATCGACACACCTGCTTTTCAAACACATTAGGCCTACCTTTGATAATACGAGTAGATGATTGTATGAAAATGTACAAAGAATGTCGGGAAAGAAGTAATCCTTAATTACGAAAAATTAAAAACGTTACTTTGAAATGGTTTCGCTTTTTAACACATGGTTAAATTTGAAAGTACAACAACTTCTGACCGACTAGACCGTTTGGTTGTTTTACTTTTAAATCTAGAAAATTCTTGAGAATCAGACAAAGACATTTCTTAAAAATGGTTGATGAATACGGGGCCTGAGTGCGACAGTCTTTGTTCGTTTTGCACAGGGCACTTTTGAAACATTATAACAATACAGAATTCGCGGGCAACAAATAATTTCATTTTTTGTTACGACGTTATCACATTTAGTCATGTTTTGAACTTTAATTAATTTTGGCTATACTTCGGCACTGACGTAAGGCCTTGAAATAAGAGATTTCTTCAAAGAGTGTCAGAGATGAACTTCTTGAGCAGATAAAAACAGTCATTAAATTAACCACCGCAAACGAGAGCATACTGGAATCAGCCGATCCACCTGCCCTTCTATCCGATCAACAGTCTGTGTGTTTGTCCGTCCATCGGCGTTCTTAAAGATGAGTTTGTGAGGCGACCCAACACTTTTGCCGCTGTTGCATACTGAAACCAACCACTAGAAACTGTAGATTTGCAAGACCCAACATTTAAATGAGAGCAATGCGGAGTTACCTGTTCTTGAACTTGGGCATTTCTGTGCAATATTTCAGGTTTAGTTTCCACATTTGTCTTTTCCGTTGAAGAAAAACATTTTTATTATACTGCAAAGAAATTTTTCGCGATCTGATTGGATAATATGCCCCAAACATATGTATCATGTATACTGGCAAAACCCACGTAAAAGCAGTTTCCCTTTCGGGAGACCCGTACACATAGATCTAACCACACTTTCAACACAACATCATAAATAAGGGCGTCGATCGATCGATACGAGCTGCCCACAAGACAGACATACTGAGTAGCTTGCACCATATTATTACTAGTTTCCCTTGATGGAAAGAACGGATTATTTTGGAAAAAAAAAAAAACAAATGAATACTGTATAGAACTAAAATACATGTATTAATTATCGTTTGATGTCATTCTAAAACAAATACACGGGGGGTTAAAACGAACCATCCCTTTTGTCAGGTAAGCAAATTGTGAAGTGTCGAAACTCATACATTGTGCATTACGTGAAAAGGATTTATAACCTAATCGTCGTTTAATTAAGGCAACCAATGGTCGTTTACTTTTGGCAAGAAATCATTAAAATTCATAGTTACTTACCTTGTAGTTGTTCAAATCCATGTTTAAACAAAAATACGACGAATGTCTATCGCAGTGATATCATCAAGATTATGCACCAAACTGCACGTTTTACCAAGGTTTCAGTGACGTCAGTTCCCAGTAACGTCAGTTTCCATTGATTTGGGGCACTCAGAAGGGAAATTCTATTTCGTCAGTCTACTTAATTTTTGAGACCATAAAACAGGGAAATTTCGCTTAACGCACGTTGGAATGGTAAAACTTTGCAGTATAATAAATTCGTTGTACGGTCAGGTGGCAGGGGACTTGGAAACTTGTTCACGGCTGTGGCGAGTCATGTCGCCACCTCGCCTTCGGCTCGGGACATGATTCACAAGCAGACGGTATCGATCAATATGCATAATGCGCTAAGAAGTTTAAGTCACCAGTCGTAATTGATCTAGTCCGATAGACTTTGACCGCCTTGAGAAAATCCGATATCCTCTACTTTACAGATGGTGGATGGAGCTCATGGTCTAGCTGGGGAACATGCAGTGTCACGTGTGGCACGGGTATCACAAGCAGGCAACGTTCTTGCGATAATCCCGTACCCTCGCAATTCGGTAAACCGTGTAAAGGAGACAGAACGAATTCAAAACTCTGCCATTCAACGTCGTGCAGTGGTAAGAGCTAGTTTGAACAATTTCATTGTGTTCAATAGATACTTAAAAGAATCATGAAATCAATCAGGCTGCATTCCAATGGATTATTCAGGGTCCGTATTCATCAACCATTCTTAAGGATAGTCATAGTCTAATTCTAGATTTGATTCACTCCTCTCTCACCGCTGACCATTCTTTCGACGACGGTTATGCGGGAAAGCAGCCAGTGGCTTAGAAAGAATATCTTGCGGAGTATTGGTAAAAAGAAACTCTAGGAAAGCATGGATAGGTGCACTTGCCGCCGCGTTATACATATCTGAAATAATGTTGAAAAGGGCGTTAAACATCAATCAATCAATCAATCGATCAAACTATATTTAGAAAGTAACACAATATTTGATTGGCTAAACCATTTGGTTTAGCCCATCAGAGGTTGCGTTACTTTCAAATTTAAAAGATTTTTGAGAATAAGACTAATAATGTTCTTAAGACTGGTTGGTGAAATTGGACTCGGATCACACAAAAAAAAAACATATGGTAATATTAAAGAAAAATAATTTAGAGACATTAAGAAGTGCAGTCAAAATTTCAGGCAAGACCAAATTGAAAGCATCTCCAGACGACAAAGAAAATGTAGCTCAAATCATAATTTCTGTCATTGATAGGGCAGAAAACATTGTGGCAAAAGGAGAAAATGCTGGTTACCAGCATTTTCTCCTTTTCCCACAACGGTTTCAAAAGGCTTCTTCTTTAAGGTCTTTAAAATTCGAGATTGTGTGATAATGGATTAAGGGAGCAGAGCTCTTTATGGGGGTGGGCTTTCTATGTATATGTTTCTATATAATCTGTTATTTTGAAGAATACAAAAAGTGAACAAAGAACCTAGTAAAATGTGTTTGTCTTGTAATGGATTAAATCCTGATCTAATGATTTTTGCTGAAAAAAATTTCCATGATCCTGCAGTGGATGGTAAATGGACGGACTGGTCAAGCTGGACTTCTTGTTCAAAAACATGTGGTAAAGGCCAGCAACAGCGGGCAAGGACATGCTCGAATCCACCACCATCTTTGAATGGGCGACCGTGTTACGGCACTGACAAGGAGACACAGAACTGTAAAGGTCCCGCGTCATGTTCAGGTAAATTTTCAACTACTACACTTATGTCTTGTTTTTCCGACCCTTAATCTATTGGATATATAGCTAAAAATTGAGAATTTTTTTCGAGTCCCTATAGTGCTCTGTAAACACAGTAGTAATAGTTCTCAAAGCTTGTATTTGTCAGTCGTATTTGTTAAAAGGAAAGTTTGAAGTATAACTTGCTCTACAATCAGTGCACACGTCCGTCAAACGTATTTTGAAAGTTTTCTGAAACCCAGACTGATCACATTCAGCCATGCTCTGGGAAAAAGCCGTCTTACGCATCTCCCTGACGCACTGTATCAAGAAAATCATACTATGATTATGAATCCATAAAACCAAGCAATTCATTACATAATTATAGATTCATAGAAATCCATTTTGTCTAACAACAAACTATTTCACGAGGTAGAATGGTTCTTGTGCGAGTTAAAAATAACAAGTAGCAAAATGTTTCGACCAATGTCAACCTGCACGGACTGCGCATGCTGAACAGACTGTGCATGTTGATATGAATCAAAACTTTTGCAGTTGCATTAAACCCCTTTTTTACAGAGTATGACTATACATGTATAGCGATAGATTTTCCTGGCTCTTCTGAAATTCAAGTTAATGAAGTTTTAGGGACCCTTCTTTGTCGTTTCTTTACGTTTAACAAACGCTTCAAATTGCATTGTCTCGTAGTACCAATAGCAAATACTGGAATGATGCCACTCACACACACACACACACACACAGAGAGAGAGAGAGAGAGAGAGAGAGAGAGAGAGAGCAAAGAGCAGCTACAAAAACACTGTTTAAGAAAATGACATACACAACAGGAAGAAACTGCCAGGGGCTCTTCAAAAATTGTTCATTCTCACATTTAGATAAGGTTTTTCATAGAGTAAAGTGTTTAAAGCAAGTCTGTTTACTTCATAATTGAAATTGGACGCATACGGCGATAAGGTGTCGCTTGTTCATTAACTTATATACTCCTCACAAAAAGTTAAGCAACAATAAATTACCGCTGCACCAGAATTTTATTATTACACATATAGACAATTTCATTGTACAAATATAATGAGAATTGATTTACAAACAAGTCCAAGCAATTCCATACTTCTATCACATAATGTTTCTCACTTACAGGCTTTTGAAGTAAGGCACTGTCAAAATCAACATGCAAAAAAAGTGGTATACTACCCAGATGTTTTAAAATCTCTAAAATTCGTTCAATTTGCAACAGTCAGTACACGGTATGGCCACCATTAGCACGAATACAAGCTTGAACTCTTCTGGGCAATTTGAGAGGCCAGTAAGATCTCCAGATCTCAATCCGATTGAGCATGCTCAATGATGGAAATGTGAGGCCTCAGAACCTCCAACACCTTGAGCAACTTTTGAGTCATAAATGGCAGGATATTCCACAACAACGGCATTGATCTGGTCAATGCCCAAAAGAGTTCAAGCTTGTATTTATGCTAATGGTGGCCATACTGTGTACTGACTGTGTCCCGGTTGCAGATTGACCGAATTTTAGAGATTTTAAAACATCTGGGTAGTATACCACTTTTTTGCATGTGGATTTAGACGGTGCCTTACTTCAAAAGCTTGAAAGTGAGAAACATGATCTGATAGAAGTACAGAATTGCTTGGACTAGTTTTTAACTCAATACTCATTACATTTATACAATGAAATAGTCTATATTTGTAATAATAAAATTTTGGTGCAGCGGTGATTCATTGTTACTTAACTTTTTGTGAGGAGTATATAGATCTAGCCATAAGCACGAAAGGGGTGTCGTGGAAATCGGTATATTTATACATAAATATTTTGGAATGTAATTTATGGTTTACAAGATTTATTTATGTGTCCTTTTATACCCACTCTATCCAAACTATCTCTGGTTTTAACATTGTCATGTAACACACTATGGTCCGTTAACTCTTTACCAAACGACAAAATTGTGGACTCATCCAAATTGAAAGCATTTGCAGGCGACAAAGTAAATGTGGCTCAAAAATTGGAATTTGCTTTATGCAGGAAAGAAAACATTTGCAGGAAAAGGAGAAAATGCTGTAAGCAGCATTTTCTCCTTTTCGTACAATGTTTTCAAGAGCCTTCGTTCTCAAGGTCTTTAAAACTCGGGATTGTGTGGTACAGGATTAAACTATACAAGTAATCGAAAAGAGAGCAATTTCAATCCGTTAGCTTTTTCTTTTCTAGACATTGGTCATTGGTCATCGTGGTCAAGCTGGACGGTGGTTAATTGTTATAATAATGGCGTTTGTTCATGTCATCGTTTACGGAGCTGCTCAAATCAAGACGATGTTGGGAAAACTTGTAGCGGGAGTGACAGCGAAACCATTTATTTTATGATTTATCAAGAAAAGTGCAAGCATTGATGGTCCTGCATTTATCTTGTTTTATTTATCTGTTTTGGACGACCTAAAATTGCAGAAAGCGTTGTGAAAAGTGATTGGTTGAAAGAGTACTAGTATGAGATAAAAATAACTGCGTTTTATCTGGCATTTGTCTAAGACAGTGCCACTGTGAGTTCAATATTGAAATTTGAAGACCTTGTATCGTATTTTGTGCAAAACCGAAGGAAATAAACCCTATTAAACTCGATTTTTCTCAGACAAATGAGTTTTTTGATAGCACTCAGATATGCAATTAGAAATGGCCTATTAGAAGAAAATGGATTGGGCCATCGATCGTGGAATTACTTCTTTTTGAATGAAAATAGCTTCACCCTCTCATACCCTTCTATTGGTGCAATGATATACGCAAAACTTGTCTAATGACATCTTGGTTCAGGGCTTGTTCGTTCCAAAACCAGCTCGACCCTGGGCTTGTTCGTCCCATGATTGCGCTGCTCAATCTGATTGAGCATGGATATTTACAGACTGAAATAAAATGATTGTAATGTTGGGAATTAGATCTTGACGGCCTAAGATATCTTAAAATCATAGTATTCAGGTACAAACTTAATTTTATTCGATATAGTTACATGGTTTCTCTCTCTACCCATCATGCATCCTATTGTCAAGGGACATTACTCCTGACTCCTACTGAATGATCAAAGGGAGAATATCAATACACAAATTATCCAAAGTTTGCCATGAGTACTCTCCTTTCAACCAAACAGGTATCAATTTTCTTTGTAGGTTGACTTTCAAGCCAATACTTGAATAATATATATATATATTTTTTCAAATTACTCGCACTACACAATGTTTTCCTCGACAAATGCCACACCAGTGTTTTCAACGCTTTGATTTTTCAACGGTCAAGGAACCTTTTTTTTCTTAACAAATATTTTGACATTTCTAGTTAAAACTGCTAATTTGATCATTGAAAAATAGATAAGAAAGGGCACGAAAAAATGTAAATACATGTAAAAGGATTTAAGGTACTTTGCAAAGCACTAATTTTGAAAAGAACGCAATTTCTGCCCCACAAAGCTTGAGCTTCGGATATGACGAACTTGCAGTAAGATGAGAGATAAATACATTTACATAAGTATAAAATATATCTACCTTTAATAACTCTTTCAGCGCCAAATATATAAACTCCACCCACTTTGACGGCTGATAATACAGTGCTATGAGTCTCAGAAAGATCTATATCTAACAGGCTTGACTACACAAGCGGATGGCATAGATCCAAGATCAGACTGCACGTTCTGTGCAGTCTGATCTTGATCTATGCCGTCCGCAAAGCCCACGATTTCGCCTACGGTCCCGAAAGGGTTAAAACTCAAATGATATTTCCATTCTTGAAAACAGACCCTAATAAAAGCAGTGTGAAGGTTACTGTTGTTCAAAATACCTCTGTAGATCAAAGATCAGACTGCACGTTGTGTTTCGTGCAGTCCGATCTTGATCTACACCGGCCTTAAAGGCATCTACAATATTTATAGACATTCAAAGATTAATACCTTTATTGAAATCAATTTGTCAAATAGAAGTATTGATTAAAATGAATTACAATTTCCTTGACCAGGTGTCTAAATCCCTGTGCATTCGAACATCATTTTTGTTTTCTTGATCGCTTCCCATCACTACATGTCCACTTCTGATGAATTATTCCTAACATTAATTTGTATCCGCCATATTTCAGTTGTGAAACTTTCGAGTTGTAGTGAATTCTAAACACCCTGCACATGCCAAATACATGTTGACACTTTACCCATATATATGTACTGATGGATATTCTTATGACTTGCAGGGAAATTATGTAGGCAGTGCGCCAAAACACCGACGAGAACATTGTTTCTATGACTTGCAGAGACGTTATGTAGGCAGTGCATCAAAGTACTGATGGGTATATAATTTAGAAAGTTCTATAACTTGCAGGGAAATCATGTTGGCAGTGCAGAGAAATTATGCCTGTCACAAGAACTTAAGTAATAAGCTTGGAACTACATTAATTTACCACTCAATCATATTCCATAAAAATATCATATCAAATATATCTCATGCTAACTCAAAATTGCCATGTAAACTTTTTGGTGTTTACCAACTTTAAGAAGTCTATGTTATAGAAATCCTGTTAGCATGGCCTTGACTCAGAATTTTAGACATTTATAAAATTTGTACAACCTTTTCAACAGACTTGTAATTCTAAAGTGTCATGAAATTGCCAATGTTAAATGAACATTACACTAGTCAAATTGATACAATTCAAACACAGCAGCTGTAAGTTACTTATCAGGATCCTCACCCTCTGCCACACCCTTGCACAACACAGTTTCGTGGAACATAACAGGCCATACAATAAACGCTGTGGTTTTCCCAGTTTTTGTGTATTCCCTATAAAATTCATGCAGAAACTCCTGTCCTTGTACAACCATTGCATCAGTAGTATTGTTGGGACCGTACAGGAACACGATTGGTGGGTCTTGAACAGCCATATACCAGCAGAGTTTGAAGCAGCATTCAGTGTACTTGGTTACAGCTTCAAGTGAAGATGTCCCAGGCATTTTTTTGTTAAGTTCTTCGAAGAACTGAACAGAAAATGTCTGAAACAAGATGTCGATAGCTTGTTTATTATAAACAGTTTATTCTTGGCTTTAGTTCATTACTTCCTGCAGACCCTTTTCTTCATGCTGCTGACAGCTTTCGAAAAACTTTAGGACAAAAGGAGAAATTGTTCGCATCAAGCAGTTTACCCACCTACCACAATGTTTTCACATATATTTTTATGCTGAACTTTTTCCATGGAGGGTATCCACTATGACTTTTCATTTGGGAGAGGAATGTTGTTTATTATCTAAGCAAAAGTCAAGGATATGGCTGTTAAATCTTTGGAGTTAGTTTGCCTGGTACAGCAAGTGATACAGTGAAGGAATGTAGGTGCTTTTGCAGATAACGTTAATTGAGATCAGGCCGTCTGCTAAGGTAGCCTCTGAAATGAATTGTTATCATCCTTTCCTACTTTCACTTTGATACACGGTGTTTAAGTCAGATTGTATGTAATTGGTGCAAAAAAAAAAAAGAAACAATCCTTTGTCCAGGTACTTATTAAATATCAATTTCAATTTATATAGAAAAAAAATAACGTTCTGTTCAGATGATTTTTTTGCGTCAAAAGATCTTAAACAATCGGTAAGACTGTAGTCAAATATCACGTTTCAATGTCTGAATTCGATCTACACAAATAACATTGAATAATTATAACGGTTTACGGTTAAGCGCCAATTTTATAATGGCGACCTTTTTCTGCCTTTGAAAATACAACCCACCTAAATTAAGAAAATGTTTATCTTACTGGCTTAACTAAACAAACGGATGCTATAGGACCAAGATCAGAATACACGTTCTTTGCAGACCGATCTTGATTTACGCCATCCAAGAAAAGCCCTAGTTTTGGCATCTGGCGTTAAAGGGACAATGAACTCATAATTTTCTCCAACTTTTTAACACATGACCGAATTGTTGACTTAAATATATTGAAGAGTTTGCAGACCAGAAATCAAATGTGGCTCAAATTTATGATAAGATCTGTCCGTGTATTGTTTAAAAAAGGGTTTGGTAATGGAGAACATTTTGTTTACCAGCATTTTATTCTTTTCCAGTAATGTTTTCAAAAGCCCTTTTCCTCAGGGTTGTTAAAACTCAATATTGTTTGGTAAAGGTTTCAAAGTTTCTGTAGGATACATACTTGATAAAGGCTTGGATAGAATTTGTCGCCCTTCCTCTTCAACACATGTTTCATCCTGTTGACTGCATCCTTGTCCTTCAATAATTATGAGCAATTCTGTTATCTTGGTGTTTCATGCCATTTTTCATCATAATTATCAAATATACCCAAGCAACAACAATTTACGTTGGTCCTTCTCGAGCCGGGTAGCGCAGTCGATAACTTACAGGTGTTGTAATCTTAAGCATGTATTCATCAACCATTCTTAACTGCATTTTAGTTCGATTCTGGATTTACAAAGTAACGCAATTTCTGCTTGGCTATACCAAATGGTTTAGCCAATCAGAATTTGCATTACTTTCAAATAAAGAACTAAGAATGAAATTAAGAGTGGTGAGTTTAATACAAGCACAGAGGTTGTGTTTACCAGTTACTCTTGCATTCTCAGTCAATTCTGGATTCGATGTAAAGCAACTTCTGATTTGGTAAACGAAATTGTCTGGCCAATCAGAAGTTGTGTTATTGTTCAAATTTAGAATTAGACCCGGTATGGAATTTAGACATGGTTTTTTTGAGTACAGGGTTCATTTCAGAGATAGAGTTCTTTTCCTCACTGACTATTTGTCGAACAATTTCAAAGATTGGAATGCAATCATTTGATAGGGTCTTGTGCAAAGTAGCGGTAAAAGAAAGTACAATAACTTACTGTTGTTAACCGTTTTAAGCACCAACAAACCAACAACCCGATTGTTCCATGTCCAATTCTTACCTTCTGTGTAAACACACCTCTGTTACGTGTAGGTAAATACGTATTGATGCATCAATGTCGTTGCGATTTGAAAGGCCGAAAAACTTTACAGTCCCAACGAAAACTGATTTGAAGCTGCTTTATCTATCTTTTCTCTTCGATGTAAACTTTTCTGTTTATAAGCTTTGCTTTTCACTAGACAACTTTAACTCTTCACTAGACATCAAAATTTTGGACCTGTCGATATTGATAGCATTTGCAGACGAAAAACGAAATGTGGCTTTATTTTTTTTTTCTCTTGAAAGAGTAAAAAACATCGTTTAGAAATGGAGAATACTTATTTTTACAAAGGTTTTTCTTGCTTCAAGGTTGTCGAAGCACGGGAGTTTTTAACAATTGATTAATGTCTTTGAGTTGAATTGTAATGGGGTGGTTTCTTTTGATCAAACTGAACAAAATTGCAGTACAAAATGATAGCTTCTTTTTGCCTAAAGTTTCCAAAGGACTTTCCACCTTTTGGGTCTAAAGCCACATACATGTAGTTGAAGATGAATATATGCTATAGATAAAAGATTGATAGGTTACAAAAAGGAGACAAAATTTGGTCAACAAAATGTCTTTCATACCTCATTTACCAGCATTTGGATATGAATGTGTACTTCAGAGTGGCAGTATGAATGCACCTTCTGAAAAAAGATTAATACAAATGTAGACAATGCTCTATGAAAAGGGAGTTTATACATCTACAAAAAGTATCGTCACACGTCAGCCTACACAGTCCTCGCAGGTTGATATGGGTCGAAACTTTTTGCTCTTTGTAAATTTCCTGCACTTCAAAGGAACATACTACGTAATGATTTAGTCGATTGTTAAACAAACTGGGTTTTGATGGATTCGTTATAATGTCATGAATGGCATGGTATCATTCATCAGGGAGATGCTTTAAACCCCCTTTTGCCTTTTGCAGAGCATCGCTCATATGTACATCAATATTAAGCAATGAGGGGGTGAGCTTTAAAGGAGGTTTGAACTAGGAACTGACTATCATCGTTCAAACAATTTGATAAATTCCGTATACCGGTAAGTATTTTTTTAGTCCGAATGTCAAAGGAAATACGTGTAAATACGGTAATCACATTTCAAACAGCAGAGCAAATGAGCGAAGGATGGAAGACATTGTTGGATGGAAAATGATGCTTACCAGCTTCTTCTTTTCGGTAAGGTTTTTAAAATTTATTTTTAAAAAGGTCATTTAAGGTACCAATTTAATTTTCATTTCATACTTTTAGGTAGTTTATCGAGAAATAACGGTGGAAGATTGATATTTCATGGTTACGACCACTGAAAAAATACCAATTTTATTTTCTAAATCTTCAATTGAAGACGGAAACAGTAGTCCCCGTGCACTTGTTACCTAGGTAAACAGTGCGTGCCATTCAACCAGATGGAAATATGACGTAATTTACCCTACGTTTCTCGCGCTTTACGTAATTTTATAATGCGTTGTAATGCGGAGGGGATACCTCACGGAAAATAACTGAAAACAACTGTACTGGATTTCGATGTAAGCCCCCACCCCCCAACAAAAAGGAGTTAGAAGCATGAAATAAACAGAATATTTTTTTTCCCGGTGAAAGATCTATATTTATTTCATCTCGTGAACATCATCAATAATATTATCAAGAGTGGCTGTGTCACTCGTGAAATTATTACCGATGATGTTCACTTGATAAAATAAATGCCGATTTTCACCGGATAAAAAAAAATCCTCTATTTATTCCATATATAGAAACTTCTTGTAAAACACGGAAAGGTGCAATTTTGCTCATTTAGATAAACAGATTGTCGTTTTGCAATTGGAAGGTCCGTCTTTTTTTTTTTTAAATATGGCATCAGATATGATGTAGTCTACTTTATGCGTGTAATTAATCACGTGACATTCCCCATACGTCTTTGTGAAATTCTTCGCGAAATCTTCAAAATACCAAATGAGGCTACATAGCCCATCAAGACAATACCACTAAAAACTTTTTTTCTTTCTTCTGTCTTCACTTTTTACTGATGATTTGCCAGTTATCACCTTACTTAATTCAGTGATAAATATATATGTATTTCTAATCAAGTTCAACTTTGTAAAGATAATACAAATCCGAATAGCTCCCTTTAAAACACGGATTGTTTAGTATAAGCTTAAAATTAAACAATTACCATTAGAATCGTCAGAAGTTTGTCGCGACTGGCGCTCTCTGTCAGGCCAAAATCAAGCAGGCAGTTGTATGCCGACATCCACTCATTTTTATACAGTTCCGCGTTGGTCTCTGCCAATTTTGCTGGATTGTTAAAATCTAAAACATTTGCAGTGTTCACCTCCATACGTTCTGTCAAAATTTCCGTCAATCTGAAAGCGTTTTAGTAAAAACTGTCTAGAAGAAAATATCATTCAAGGTCCCATTCACATGCACCGATTTGCTAACGTAAGTAAATATATTTGCGTGAGTAAATTGGCCTGCAGGGCCATGTGAGCAGATTTACTTGTTTGATTGATCTGTAAGGTGTTTCATACAGTTTTCAACATTATTTCAGTTATGTAGCGGTGGCCAGTGCACCTATCCATGTTTGCCTAGAGTTACTTCAACCAATACTTGGCACAGTTTTCTTCCTAAGCCTTCGAATGCTTTCCTACATAAGCATCGTCGAAACAATGATCAGCAGTGAGAGAGGAAAGAATCCAAATCAATGGCTTACATCAGTCGTCGGAAAGAAGTTCGCTGAGCTCGACTATCAACTGCGCTTCTAGGCTTGGCAAGCCCATTTACTATGTTGCAGTTGAAACCTACTGGTACAATTTCATTATTCTGACATGTCATTCGCAAAAAAGTGTCGACTTTAAAACGGCCGTAGATAAAATGTCTAGAGGCAAGGTAAATACAGAAAAGAAGCCCACGAAATGGCTCCTCTCATGAACTGGCAAAGACTTACAATAACTGCTTCATTATCAGATTAACACTTTGCATCTATACATGACTGCTATCGAACTAAACAAAATTGCCTAAGGCAAGTGTAAGCGTGACCACCAACGAGTATTACATAAGCATGCAAATATAGTGTAAATGATCCATGCTCCGTGAAAAGGGGGCTTAATGCATCTGCAGAAAAAAAAAAAAAAAAACACATGGACCGAAACATTTTGCTATCAGTCAATTTTCTGCATGTCAAAGGACCATTTTACTATTCTACCTTCAGATCCAGTCGATTGTTAGACTAAACGAATTTTATGGATTCATTATTGTGTGATTACTAGCTTGTTGTAATGGATCACAGAGATGCATTAAACCCCCTTTTGCCCGAGCAAGGCTCAAATATAAATTATCTGTTTCCTCTGTATACCATTTAAATTTAACCCTTTACCAAACAATCCCTGATTTTTACAACCCAGAGGAAGAAGCCTTCTGAAAACTTTGTGGGAAAAGGAGAAAATGCTGGTAACCAGCATTTTCTCCTTTTCCCACAATGTTTTCCACTCTTCTAAAGTCAAGTTTCAATTTTTGAGTCACGTTTATTTTTTTGTCTGCAAATGCTTTCCATTTGGACAAGTCTAAAATTTTGTCGTTTGGTAACGAGTTAAGGGAGTATATTTAGGCCATGCTCTGCGAAAAGGATGTTTCATGCATTTGCAAAAAAAGTATCGACCGTGTCATCCTGTGCAGTCCGCGAAGGCTGACTTAAGTCGAAACTTTTTCGTTTTTGTAGATTTTCTGCATGGTATAAGACCACTTTTAACCTATTCTTCAACTGGTTTGTAGACAAAGTCGCTATATTTGGCTTGACTCTTTACAAGACTTCAAAAACATAGACTTGCCAAAATTGCCAGCATTTGAAGACATTACATCAAATGTTGCTAAAATAACAAAGTGTATGATTAATGTTTCACGCGGAAGAAAGCGTTGTCCGAAAAGGAGAAACTGCAGGCTACCAGCATATTCTTCCTTTCGCATCCTGTTTTCAAAAGCCCTTTTTCAGGGTCGTTAAAGCTCGAAATTGTTTGGTAAAGAGCAGCGACAATCGAGTCGCAACAAAAAAAGCATAGGAACCAAGCTAGACGAATACGGCAAAGGCACCTTGCTGGAGCACGTGGTGCAGACATACCAACTGAGGCATGTGCCTTTTCAAGAGAAATTCTTTGGTCTGAGCCGATATACAGATGTATTCAAGCACCTCTACATGTCGCCGCAAGTAAATTAGCCATGTTCTGTGAAAAGCGGGGGCATGCGGGCGTAGTGTATTTGCATAAAGTATTGACCGATGTCAGCCTGCGCAGGCCGCGCAGGCTGACATGGGTCGAAACTTTTTGCTTTTGTAAGTTGTCTGCATGTCCAAGGACCATACATCGTCATGATTCCGTCGATTGCAAGACAAAAGGGATTTTATCGATCTATAATGATATAACGACTTGCTTGATACAATGCATCATGGAGATGCATTGAGCCCTTTTTTGCCAGAGCATAGCTTAATAGTTAAGTAATTTCGTTCACGTGATAAAAAAGTTTACCTTCTCTTGGTTCGTTCATTCTCTTCTTTAACCTTTTCTAGATCAGCTTTCAGATTCCTGTTGCTTCTTCGGAGCATGTTGTAATCAGACTGCGCGTCTTCGAATTGTTCTTGAAGCTTTTCGATATCTGCAAGTAGCTTTGCCTTCTGTTTTGACAGGCTTTTAATGTCTGTCTTTTCTTCAACTTCTTCATTTGGCCTCTCATTTGTTCTATCTATGTTTTCTTCTGTTTCATCTCGTTCCTCTATTTCTGTCTCACGATCAGATCGGTAAGTATTATTCTGGCGTTTCCAACTGGATTGAATGATTGATTGAATGACAGAAATACATGTAGAATGATAAATAAATAAATGATACATAGATTGTTCGGTTTTTGTACTTGGATATTTAATGTAAGGTTCTATATTGATTTGTTCACTTGTTAATTTCCTTGTTTGTTATCATGAATGCGTGTGAATGGATTGCTTGTGGTAGAAAAGAATGATTAAGTCCCTACAAGTTTGTTTGTTTCAACTTTTATTATGCTGTATTTATCATCAACAGAATAAAAAATGTATGAATCACTTACTAAATGCTTAAATGATTACAAATTTCAGAGCTTTAAAATTTGATGAGATATCACGAGGATAAAAAACAATGTAAGATATGGAGAAAATGCTGGTAACCAGCATTTTTTCCTTTTCTTCACAATGTTTTCTATCCTCATAAAAGCAGATGTTATCATTTAACCCGGATATTATTTGTCGTCTTCAAACTGAAATGGGACAAGACTTGCATTTTGTTGTCTAATATAGAGTTAAAGATACTGGCAAGTTATGTAAAGGTTTTTCTCATCAGTTTACACATTTAGTAATCAGGACTACAGCTGCACCAGTAAAAAGGCTGGCAACCAAGCACTGTGCTGTAAACAGGTAACCATATCTGGGAAAAGGAAACAAAAGTTTTCTTTTTAACAACAACAACCACCAAAAGTACAAAGTCACTGGTTGACAAGATTGAATCTTTACCATACAATCCCGTGTTTCTATGACAATGAAGAATTCTTTTGAAAACTTTGTTGGAAAGGGGCAAAATGCCGGGAACCAGCATTTTCGCCTTTCATATAAATACATGTATTTTCTACCCTTCAAATCACAATATTTAAGTCAAAATTAATGTGTCGTCTACAAGAGCTTTGAATATTGAGTGTGTCTAAAATTTGTGGTCTGGTAAAGGGTGAACTGAGACATCTTCTTAATAAGAATGTAGTTTATTTCATGTTTTACGGTAGGTTATCGGGAAATATCAGTGGAATATTTTTCGATATTTCATGGTTACGACCAGTGAAAAATACCGATTTTATATCATATTTCATGTGTCTATTTTTAGAAATGTTATGGGTAAAGAAATGTCGTAATTTAAGCTGGGGGGAATTATTTCCCCGTCACAGTGAATATTTTCCTCCTGCCGAAAATCTGGAACTACTTTTTTAAGTTTTTAAGTTTTAAAAGTGGCATTCGTTGACAAAATAATCAGAGGAAATATAATATATAATTTATTTCATCAGCTTGTGGTTAATATGGGGAAATATTTGCCTCAAAAGGGAAAGGTCCGCGAAAATAACTCGTGCCTTACGGCGCTCGTTATTTTCGCATACCTTTCCCTTTTTCGGCAAATATTTCCCCATTTATTTGTTCTGTAAGCTTTTATTGTCCATTGACAATCAGTGTCTGAAATGAACAGAAATTACAATCATAAGTCATGTACGATAATTTTGATCTACACTGTGAAGAAAAGGTCTTTGCGTCGCCTTTAAGGGGTTCACTTTCTAGAAGCCTTTAGAAAGCTAAGCAAAACTTTAGTTGCTGTTGCAGATAGTATAGACAAAGACTAACTGCACAAGACATGCATTCTGAACTTGAATCTGCTTTGTTATCTACATGTATATGTGTTGTAAATTATGCTTAATCAAATTCTTATTAATTCAGGACCCCAGCTGGCTACATGGCTATGCTTCCATTGCAGTTCACAAGAGATGGACCCTTCCTGGCCTGGAAAGACCGGGTCTAGTGTACAACATTGCTCATTACATGTATGTATGTACACACGCCTTCCGGGTGGTGTTTTTTTTTTTCAAATAAGACTCACTTTACTTAAACGTCGATATCGAATCGCTTGTATGTAAACTGAAAATTCCAGAACAACGCAATGACCGGATATTATGAATTTTAAATGTTGTGTGTCAATTTTTAGAAATTCCATTTTGTTGTCTCTATTCTGACCTCATCACGCTAAAAACACTGTTGAACACGGAATATTTGATGATCATCTGTCAAAATGGCGCGCGCAGTCTATCACCTTAGAGGCTGTGCAGGCAATCCTCAGGCAATTGTGCATTAGCAGGTTCAGAGACAGGTTTCAGGTACAAGTTTTTCTAGGGAAACCATTAGGACTTTAGACAAGTATTTAAAAAGAGTATAGTATAGTCAGGACATGTAGTTTCACGGTAAATTTAAATATATTTTGTTGTACAGAAGTACAAGATACATACACAATACAATTGATTAACAAATATAATACTGCAGAAATGGATTGGAACGAAAGCAAAGCTTATAGAGTTCCTCTCAAGGGGTTCATGATACATTGTGCTTCACGGTAATTGTTAATTTTCAGTCATGACAAACATATGCACCGTCTAGCAGCTTGTCTGGCCTCAAATGTCAGTGCAAATACCTTGACCTAGACAGTCTTTTTCTCTCTAAATCAACTTTTATCTCCAAAATACAACTTTTGAAAGGAAAGAAATATTCCGGAAGTGAAAATGCTGTAATTGGCGAATCAGCTTAACACTATTTATCCCACCCTCTTTAGTCCTTTAATTACTTTCAATCTTAGTATCAAACGACATGATGACATATTCAAATCATGTTAGATCATGTTTTTCTTAAAGTTCTCGTAATTTTTCAATCAATATCTTGTATTGCCACCTCTGCTGTTGATAAAGGCAATTATTCGACGTCGCATAGACCTTACATAACGTATAATCATTGCATCAGGAATGTTATTCCATTCCTGAACGAGAGCGGTGGCCAAAACCTAACTTTAATGTTACCTTAGTCTTTGAGTACTTTTGCAACTTTGATTTTAGTACCACCTTCAATTTAAACTGCAAAAACCTAACTTAAACTTTCTGGTAGTCAAAATCTGATTAGTCTGGCATTTTCTACAGACTCTGAACTAAAGTATGATACCAAATTTGTTGGTCTTCAGTAAAACATGCGACGAGAAATAAAAGAAAATTAAGTGCACACTTATTTATGGAACTGAGTATATATGATTGCCAAAAAAAGATGGCGTGGAAAATCTTTGTTCCTGAATTACTTGCTTTATAGGCAGTTTTTAGACATACCAGTAATTGTTACAAAAACAAAATTTTGATAGAAAGAAAAATATCATGGGAAAGAATTGATCCTGTTTACTCGACGAATTCAAGAGATAGCTCAAGGTAGGGATGTAAAATGGCATAAATATATATAGTAATGGGTTAAATAAATAGTCATGATCTTACATTTGTCTTGCCAAAGTACGGATGTCACTCATGTTCAATTACCACAAGAACATACATGCACGTTTTGAAGGGATATATATCAGATTAGATTAGCCTTTACCAAATGACAAAAATTTAGACTCGTCCAAATTGAAGGCATTTGCAGAAAACAAATTTATTGTTGCTCAAATGATGGATTACGCCTTTGGAAGGGTAAAAAACATTGTTAGAAAAAGAGAAAATGCTGGTTATCAGCATTTTTCCCTTTTCCTATAATGTTTTCAAAACCATTGTTTATCAGGGTCGTTAAAACATGGGATTGTGTTGTAAAGGGTTTTACGGGATGAGATAACATGAGGTCATATTATGCAGATTACTCGTATATTTCATCATGTTATCACAAAAGTTTACTCAGTTTCATGTACTGTTGACAGACTTTTCGACACAAAATTTTAGCGTGTGGGGAAATGGTAGTGATTGGTCGATTGTATGCTGTTTAATGACGTTTTCGGAATCATTTTAGTTATATCAACAAGCCCAGTGCACCTATCCATCTTTTCCTGGGGATTATTTTACCAATATTTAGCACAATATTCTTCCCAACCCACTGGCTACTTTCCCATATAGCCATCGTCGAAACAATGATCGACGGTGAGAGAGTAATGAATACTGTCGCTATGACTATCGTCAATCCTCGGAAAGAACCTCGCCGAGCTGACGATTCGAAACCTCCCCCCTCCTTTTTCACTCGTAAAAATTTTTACTAGTTTCGGACAGTCACAAATACGTTAACTCTGTTTCAGAGGATAAAATTTTCAAGTTGTCAAAGTTGAAAGCATCCGCAGACGGTAGTCCAAAAGTTCCTAAAACGGTGATACATGTATTTGTCACTAAAAGGGTAGAATATGGTGTTGGATCCAAAGAAATTGCATCTCTGTACTGGTGGAATCAGACACAGGCAGCTGTCACCGTGATATGAATCAAACGTTGTTAAAAGCGGTGCCAAGCAATATCAAAACAATATAGACCTACGTGTAGACATAGGAAGAGGGGCCAGGGGTGGTCAGCCCTTACAGCCACAATGAAATGGTAGGGAAGGCTAATTTTGCCACGCTCGTAATACGAAGGCTAATTTTGCCACGCTTGTAATACCTGACCAACATTATTTTCTTCTACACTCAAAATGACGTTTTTTGGGCATGAAAATTTTAGTCCTAACCAGTTACCAAACGACAAACTCTTTGACGGATACTCTAAGATGAGCTCATAATTTACCTTTTCAAACCACGCCTAAAGTGCGTTATTTACATCATACTGAGGAAAGACATGTACGGTAATTTCGTCTTCGTCTAAAGTTGTCGATGATAGTACTATTATATATAAAGTTTAGTACCACCTGAAATCCCTCGTCAGAACTGTGAAGCAACGATTTCTCTTTTTCGTTGTTCCGTTTTAGCTTCGGTGACTACTTACAAGCTTTTTGAGAGTTTTTGAGGGAAAAAATGTTATTCTTGTAAGGAAATAAACTTTCTCACTCAAAAAGCATCAAAAAGTTTTTTTTCTTCGCTCAAAAAACTTCAAAAGTAGAATAGGATAGTATATTTATCTTCGCTTAAAAATGTTGATGGAAAAATATTTTAATTCGCTCTACAGGTTGGATTCCAAAGGCTTTCAAGATGATACGATATATATTTTTTCCCTCGAAAAGTCCGAAAAAAAGCATCGGCACGAGTCCCTATGTAAGTATATTTTCTCACTCAAGAGCGAACAAAAACATAGGTACCAGTCCCTTTGTAAGACTAATGTATTTCTTCACTCAGACAACTTCAAAAACCTTGACGTCAGTCCTTGTATAAGGATCATATATTTCCTTACTCAAAAGACTCAAAAACTTTGATGCCAGTCCCTATATAAGGATATCAGAAAGCCTATTCGCTTTTTGACAGGTACACTACGTACAAAATTAGTCCCAAAGTAACTTGCATATAATGAATTTGTTTTGAATCTAAAGATGGTGAAATATACAGCTTTGTCACGATCACCAACTTTGACAATTAATTAGGCAAAGAAATCTGGATCAGCAATGAGTTTACAGAGCAATGACCATGTACGGCGCTATTTGCCTGTCTCAAACGTGTGTAAGAAAATTCGTATTGGCTGTATTACACTGAAAACAGTGTTGATTATTTGATAAAATAAATTTATTCGCTTAAAAAGCCTTTAAAGAATCTTGATACTGGTCCCTGTATAAGAATAATATACTTCTTTGGTAAAAAAAGAGAAAAAACCAAAAGCTTGATACAAGTCCCTGTATAATGATAATAATATATTTCTTTCCTAAAAAAAAGCCTGAAAACATTGATACCATTTCCAGTATAAGAATGATATATACGCTCAAAAAGCCTTAAAACTTTAATACAAAAGTCCTTGTATAAAATTCTGTAAAAAAGCCTCAAAAAGCTTGATACTGGTACATGTGCCAGTCTGTGCCCAAAAATAACGTATTTCCCCGCTAAAAAAGGAGGGGAACCCAAAAACCTTGATATCAGTGCTTGTATAGCAATAGATATATATTTCTTCGTAAAAAAACGAGTTTTCAAACGACTTGATACCGGTCCCTCCGGTAGGTATAAGGATATTTTATTTCCTCGCTCAGAAAGAACCCTAATTACCGGTCCCTGTATAAGAATAATGTAAAAATCCTCAAAAAAGCTTTGATACGAGTCTCGGTATAAAACGATATTCTCTTTATATATATAAAAAAATTAGTACGACTACTACAGGCCCCTGTGGTTTTAGCAATTAATTTCATTTAATACCGTCGTGCAAGGCCTACTGCACGTTTAGTTAATTATCGTCCGTTAGGTGGCATTTTTCAAAACTTCGAAGAATATGACATGCGCAAAGAACGCGTTTAGTCTTTCAAAATGTTTATGAATACTTAAACATAATTACTATATAAATAGGATATATCGTCCTGTGAAAAATGTAAAACCAGAGTAAACTTTAAAGTCATCTAAATTTTCTCTACATACCTGGACCAGCCTGCCTCATATATGGTCATGATATCAGGACTCTATTGTAACTCATTAACAATTACTCCTTTGTTTTAACGACCCATAGAAAGACTTAAGCAAACCAGGATGTAAATAAGATAACTTGAAGTCTGATTTATCAGCTTTTCATGAGCCATTCAAAAAGGGACATGTTCCATCATATAGCCTTTAAACAGGGACATGTAGTTGCATGTTTAAGTTTTAGTCGTCACTCTTGTCGAAAAAAAGTGTCTGACTGCAGATGTGCCATCGGAGAGAAACCGAGAAAACCGTCTCGACACACAGCCCGTTTGGCTAAAAAAGTAAAGACTAATATATATATACAACTGCTACTATCACTATTACTACTACGACTATTGATGATAATAAATGAAAAAAAGAGTAGAATAAAATAAATGAATAAATCAATATAACTGGCTTGCAACACGCGAAAAGGGACATTCGGACATTTGCGTAAAGTATCGTCTCGGATCAACCTGCGCAGCACTCGTCACAACTCGGCCGATTCGGTACCTACATCTAACCTCGTCCGTATAACGGTCGTTTCCATTTGAACTGCGAATCACGTGATCTTATACATGGCGCGCCACTGTCAGTCGTTTAACAACGACATAAACAACCTCGATGAAGTTATTGGAAGCCGCTCGAAAGCGGCTTCCTGTAGGAATGTACCTAAACTGTTAACCATGTAGATGATCGGTAATTATTCGACTGGTTATAATTTTTGGAAATTTTCTATTAATTCGTGTTAGTGTTACAAAATTACTCAACATGACTCTTTCTCAAATATTCAATCAGACCTACATGAACATCAAGTCTGGATTTCTTGCAATATAAGTTCATTCTCAAATAGAAATGAAAATACAGAAAAATAAACTTCCTTTTATTGGCTAGTCCCCCGAACTTTTCCAACTTAAAGGATTCCTTCCTTGTTCCCAAACGAAATTATAATGCTTTCCGTTTATCATAGGCTCTCCCACCTCTAAACGGTTTTCGCATTTGTCTACTTTTTTGCAAAACAAACTAATGATAATTATGAGATGGAGAGCATCTTAGAATATGATAATCAGAAGCAGTTTTGTGTACAAGTGTTTCGTCCAGTTTTAATCTGTAAAAATAATAGGGCGGTTAACCTTTGATCAAGGTATAGATTGGTTACCTCCCTACACAGTAAGAGCTGACATCAGCTATTTATAGAATAGGCCTACTTGTGAAGAGATAACCCTTTTTTTTTCCCTTCGTCGACACTTTAGCCTCATGGAATTTTGTAACATGGACGATCAACCTTATGAGCCCTGTAAAATTTAGCATTTAATGTATTGTGTGTCGAAGCTGTTATGATCAGACTGTAAGTTCTGTACAGTAAGGCCCTGATCTACAATACCAGTGAAAAATGTATGGATCGTGATGTACGTTGTCCACAAAAATTACCAAAGTGGTGCATAGTGCTCTAAGGGTTGAAACTGTTCGAAAATGACAGAAATAGATCAAGATCAGACAGTACATAAGCCTGTGTAATATTTTTTGAATATTTTATAAGATATTGTAAACGTAAAAATTTCTTGTTTCATTTTCCTTACTCAGTATATTAATTTCATTCGGTGTAGTTGAAAGGATAAAGTTATTACCAAACCTATCACTGTGCATATACAACTTTTTACGTCGCTGCTGGTCAAGGGTTTGAATGGGTCTTGAAGCTTACATTAGAAGTTTTATAGGTTTTTACAAGGCATTTGCAGAAAATGGTTCAAACTAATTTTTAATAAACGATATATATATAGTAATAATTACTATGTTGTTGTTGAATATATCCAGATCCTTAAAGACTTAAAAAAAATAATTTTGTTTCTGTTTAGTGGTTTGCGCCAACTGTGAAGGCTATGATCAGAAGAATTTTGGAAATACTATGCAAAAGTCCCTAATTCTGGAGTAGAAATGTAAAGATTCACTTTGTTACAATCAGGCTAAGATTCTTTTTGACAAGCAAAATGATAATGTTTTAGAAGAAAGTTGTTGAATATTTTTTTCTTTTTCTTTTTGTAAAAAAATGAAACACAAAGAAAATATCACTAAAAAATTGTAAATACATGTAGATCTACGTGAATAACGATCTAAATATCACTTTGAATAATTACTAACTTACATAATTATGCAGTGTCGCCTTTGATGCCCCTACAGAAGTTTGCTTTTTAAAATCATTTAATAATGAAAAATTCTGTACTTGAATACATGCGCAATTTCTCCATTTTCAAACTTTGAGTAGAAATTTGAAAACTCCAATGCTTTTACATGTTTTCTCACATACGCATCATCACTTTAAATGATAGTGATGATTATGATGATAATAATGGTACAAGAAAATTTAAGATTCCTATCTTAACTTCTGCCTTTTTTATCCTGCATTTTAGTATCATTTGTCATGGTCTTCCGTT
Source organism: Hippopus hippopus (assembly GCA_946811185.2). Taxonomy (NCBI): domain Eukaryota; kingdom Metazoa; phylum Mollusca; class Bivalvia; order Cardiida; family Cardiidae; genus Hippopus; species Hippopus hippopus. Next base: position 47,427,855 of record OX328100.1, read on the forward strand.
TGTGGGGGGGGGGGGGGGAAAGACAGATACAAAAATGTCATTAAAGTTTTTCTAGAAAGTCAATATTTCTGAAATTGTCCACCAAAAGATTGCGGCTTCTATGATGCCATGCATCATAAATTTGTCTTTTCACATCTGTTTATCTGTCGGTGAAAACTTTAATCGGAATTGATAAATAATGAATGTACGAACTGTTTGCCAACTCAACTGAAATATAGTTAGAAAGATTTCGATAGAAAATTGAAACTCAAGTTTTCTTTTTTAAGAGGAGCCTTACAATTTTCAGAACGGTAAACCGGCGTATTTCCGGGTATGTACCGATCTGGTGCATATCAATCCACCAGATACAGCCGAGGGATTTGATGGCTCCCATCACCCGAGGTATGCAGAATGTCGCCTGTGGCTGTTGCTTTGGTATGTAAGTGGAAGAGCCGTGGTTTATTCGATGGAATATAATCTGCATCCGCGTTTTTACACTAAGTATGAACTTTTTTTCCCTTTGATTAAGAGTTGGTCGTTTTAGAATCGAAATAATCTTCTTTCTATCACGGTTTATCGTTCAATTTAAACCACGTTTTGAGTTATGAGGTGCAATGAATAAACCACTCGGGCTATCGCCCATCATGGATTATTTATTGTGCCTCATAACTCACAACCGTGGTTTATTGAACGATAACCGACGATAGAAAGAAGATTATTTCTTAATTCTAACATGACACGTGAATTCGGCTATATAAACACAGTACAACGAAAGCGTGGTAAAATCTACGTCATTCTATATCGAGTGACATCATTCTATATAAAGTAAATCGACTGTGGCGATTCCATGTCTTAGCCCACCCACATTTTATCAATGAAAGTCACTTGACGTAAACTAATCGTCATCCCCACACCTTTAGCGAAGAGGAAGAAAAATCCTCAAGTATTTACCGATATTAACTGTTTTGATAAAAATTGACAACGATGGAACTATATGAAATGTTACTAGCAAACATGGGTGGAGTAATATTCAGAGCATTCAAAGCAACTACAGCTCCAATGCTTGACAGTACATTCATTTTCTTTTGTCATTTGAAAGGGAGAAAATATAACAGTAAAATGGTGCGATTTTATTCGTTTTGTGTTTGATGCCTAAGAGTTCATTGAAATTTTCATTCTTTTCATATTTAGCGACTAGGCAGTGTGGTTTTGTTTTGGTAAGAAAGTGGAACAGCCGTGGTATTTTCAATGGAATATAATCCGCATGATCCGGGTTTTCACACTAAGTATGAACTCGTTTTCCTTCGATAAAAAATTGGTCATGTTAGAATCGAAATAATGTTCCTTCTATCGTGGCTTATCGTTCAATAAACTATGGTTGTAAGTTATGAGGCCCGATGAATAAACCATTTAGGCTATCGCCCTCGTGGATTATTTATCGTGCCTCATAACTCACAACCGTGGTTTATTGAAGAATAAACCACGATAGAAAGAAGATTATTTCCTGAACAAACCGACCATGAAACTGGGATCAATCCTGGTAAATACGGACAGAGGTATAATTACGGACACAAGCTACATTTCGGAACCACCCCGCCCCTAGCGTATTTTAACTCCCAGTAGCCTTGCTATAGTCTATTTAAAGCACATCTTATTTCTGTGTCAGTGTGCTATTTTTGATGACGATCAAGTTTATGTGATGATGCAAGCACATTTAATGTCACGTGGCTCGCTCATTCTCGACCGTACTTGAATTTAAAGATTTGTGCTACAACTCTGACAGGTACTTGAACGCTTTCACGAATTACAGAAATTTTACACTAAGCCGTAATGATGTTAAAAACTAAGACAAATGATTGAAGAAAAGTAATAAATCATAAAAAAAAAAAAAAAAAAATGGCAAAATACACATTAGCAGAAATAAAGAAGAAAAAGACAGGTGTCCGTATTAAATCAGTCATTTGAACACATTGTAAAATTACGGACACTTACAAAAAAAATATCTTCTGTGCTACAGAATTCATGTTTATCAAATATTTGAAAAGGATGATATCTATAGGGTAAATTGATAGCTCGAGTCGGACACGGTCTACAGTTGGGCGATTTGGATTTTAAGTAGAATGCGATACTATCCCGAAAATAAACACATTGAGCACTACCGATATTTAGCTTAAAGGTGGGTATTTAGATTTTTCACATCTCACCAAATTAAAAAAATATATATATCATTGAAATTTATATGAAAAAGCAATACAAATCATCAATAATTAAGAATCATAAAATTACAAAAAAAAATTTTTTTTGATGGTGTTCCCTTAAAAGGCTACGTAGCCTCTTAAGGTATTTTAAAATTTCGCGCCAGAAATCAAAAAAGCATTGTGGGAATGTCAAGTGACTGGCACGTGACTAATGACGCTTAAATTCCATAGCATAACAAACATGTAATTATTTTCCACAATGTCTTCTTCGGACGCTATGTTTGAAGCTTTGTCTGTGTATTTCCGGTATGTAAATGAGCGAGTTGCTCATGTAAAAATAGACGATGTTTTCCGTCGTTGTTGACCTGGGCCGTAGTAAATCTCTAATTTCTCTTGTTGTCGGATGGTTTTCGACTACTGGGGTTTTATGAATAAAAAAATTAAAAGGCTTTGGGAGTATAAGGATGATTTATTTGTATTTTTGTAAAATTTTCGTCCCAAAATCTGAAGGGCCACCTTTAAAGGAGTGATCTTTCATTTCACTGCATTTTGTAACTTGTCTTTGTGCAGGTCGTGTTAGATCTTAGTATCCGTTTAGGCCACACCAAATCCATTGTTTTATTAGGTTATGGCAGTATTATTCTTTTGAAAACATTATGGGGAAAGAAGAAAAAGCTTGTACCAAGCAATTCCGTGTTTTACCCATTTAAAGTAAGGCTTCCGTAATTTTCCAGTCTGTGTCCGTACTTCACCCCGCATGTCCGTATTTACCCGGATTTGACTAAGTAACTTCAACTGCATTTTCGCAATATCTTGGGCGGAGTAAACTATACAGTATAGCGAAAATATCAAAGAAGAAAGCCGTGAAATATTAACACATAAATTTTAGGGGTCATGGCTTTCAAAATATACGAGTAGTTGACTAATGAAGGAGAGCCTTGTAAAAGTCGTCCGTATTTACCCGGATTGACCCTAATGCTTGGATATTGTTTTTATGAATGTGAAAGGCCATAACTGAGTGTTTTAACTCTTAACCAAACTATCCCGTTTTTGATGACCCCGAGGGAGATGGCAGTTAAAAAACATTGTGGATTTCCAAAAAGGAAAAATGCAGGTAACCATCGATTTCTCCTTTTCCCACAATGTTTTTTTTTTTTTTTTTTTTTTTTTTTTTAACCCTTTCAACGATTCAAACCATCATTTGATTCATCATGTGCAAATGCTTTCGATTTGGACAAGTCTAAAATTACATCATTTGGTAAAGGGTTGAGCGTTGGGTAGAGACTACATTCTTTGAAAGTAATGTGGGAGAAATTGACCAGCCGATGATTTGGACAGGACGTTTTTGCCGAGGCCAGTTTAGCCAGTCAAAAAAAAAACATTAGGTAGGACAACTCGTCCAGATAAACATGGTGGCTTGTTAATAATAGTAATAATAATAATAATTAAAAAAAAAAAAAAAAAAAAAAAAAAAAAAAAAAAAAAATTAACAAATTTAACAAATTAATGGTCATAATACAGGCATATTTTATACGACTTATTCTTACCATTTTAAAGTATGGGTATTATTGATAATATCTGACTTTATTTACAGTACAGTTTCCAAAGATGCAAAAGTTACAGAAAAGAATATTTGTATTTTGTTAAACTTTTTTAAAAGGTTGGTATGCACTGTTATTCATGATGAGTGATATCTAAAGCTTTATAAATAGGCACTACTGGTCAGCCTCGGAATTGTCACATATATTTTACGTTCTATTGCCGTGGACTGGCAAACATATTTTAACCATTTCGTTAAACTACTAATTTGTAAAGGACAGTTAAAAAGGTGGTTTCTATGTGGCTTACTTATAAGGTGTAGGATTTCTATCCCATACATAGTTCAAACAACTACCATTTGATTTGTGATTTCAAACCATCCTAGTTATTCAGTGTCGACCGATTACAGTGCTGACAGCACTTTGATTATAGTTAATGCTAGAGTGATTTCCCTTAGATGCGTAGAAACTATGTAAATAAATGGAGGTCTCTGAATATTAAAACGCAGGTAAAATTATTCTTACATGCCGTGTGTTAAACCTTATGAGGTGGCTTTGTGAAGAAAACGGAATACGATTATTCCTTTCGCAAATTATATCCTTTAGATAATTTGATAGTGTTCTTTCTGATTTGTTGAAGAAAGCCGGAGAGTTAGGTCTATCGTCCATCCACGGATTGAATAGGATTTGATACTGTGATAGCTGTTTGGCACCGTTTTTAACCTTATTTACTCATGGAACGCAGGCAAGTTCATCTCTTCAAGCATTTCATTTTTTTAATGTTTTTCATTCACGTTTAATAATAATAAGAAAAAAAACTTGGTGTATAAGTTCGATACTCGTCGCTTAACTCTTTGCCAAACGACAAAATTGCAGACTTGTCTGATTTGAAAGCATGTGCAGACGACAAATTTAATTTGATGCAGTTAATGATAATTTTCTTAAAAAAGGATAAAACATTGTGGAAAAAGGAGACAATGCTGGTTACCAGCATCTTCTCCTTTTCTTACAATGTTTTCAAAAGCCTTCTTCATAAAGTTTGTTAAAATTTGGGATTACGTAATAAAAGGTTAAAATTTCATGACAAGGCATTTGCAAAGTGTGTGAATAAGTTCACCAGTATTATGATGCATGGATCGCATGATAAAATGAAGCAAAAAAGATATTCCACCATTATTCCTTACAGTGCATCAAAATAAACACTATGTGATTCATTTTCTTGTCTGTTATTTAGGAAAGTGGCTGTGATGATTATTAGCCAGAATGAATCAGAGCAGCTCAAATGATTTTGAGTTCTGTGATACTTATTGTGTATGCCACATTTAATTTAGATTATATTAATTTTCTGATATCAACTAGATCTACACGTAAGCAAAGATATTTTAAATATTGAAGGAGTGGGGCATCATTTTTAAGCCTCTTCCACTTTGTTATTTGCAAAGTGTGCCAGCCTTTAGCAAATTTAGACTAGTTTCATTATTTTCTTCTCTCTTTACCAAGCCTCCCAATTTTAATCTTGTCCAAACTGAAAGCATGTACAGAGGATAAATACGTGTATCAAGGGCATAGTGCCCATTTTGCACAATACACACACGTGCGTATTAAGAAGCAAGGTTGAAACAGTTTTTCTTTTTTAGAAATAGCAATATTAGTGACAAATTATTTTCAAGGAAAATTAATTCCAGAAGCAACCATTTCTCATCTAAATTATTAAATTTTCAGGGGTTGGGGGGTCCCAACCATACTCTAACCAGGGGGAGGGGGGCCTCTTCCATTGGCTCCCTCTCCTATCTGCACTTTGTGCCTCACTGTGGGAATAAATATTTTAATCCTGGATACGCCTATGCGTACATGTATATACCAAATTCTGAAATTTCGGGTAGAAAATATTGTGAGAAAAGGGTTAATACTTATTACCTGTATTTACTCCTTTCCCATGATATTTTCAAAAGCTGTGTATCACAAGATTGTAAAACCTTTGGATTTTGTGGTAAAGGGTTGGAAAAGGGTACTGATATGGCTCTACGAAGAGTATATATATCAAAAATTAATTAAAAAAAGAATGAGGGGTGAAAAAGCTTGATTTTTAGCCAAAGCTTTGAATTGAACAATTTCAATTTGTTGCTATTTTTTTTCATATATATTTAGGTGCCGTTTGACTCTTAGTATGTCTAGAACTTGTTTCATTAAAATTTTGAAAACTGTCTCCCCTTGAATAAAAAATACATGAGGTGCATTGGAAGTTTTTGTCACAAAGTCTTCCAGAATGTCTCAGCAAAGCTGTCACTATAGTCTGATCTTGACTTACACTGTCTCCAAAGGCAACTCAAATTGTGAGAGACACTATAACCCTTTACCACACAATCCAATGTTTTTCTTCTGTTCCCATAATGTTTTCTACCCTTTAGAGAAAAGAAATAATCATTTTAACTGGGATTGATTTGTCCTAAAAATGTCTTCAATGTTGTGGGGTTAGTTTAGTTTAAACATATTTATTTTACATTGATTGAGAATCAAGTTCTTACAACTTACACTAATCTCTCTCGATTCTGCTTCCTGGGAACTACACCAGTACTCGTGCCAAGTGTGTGGGCCAATGAAAAATCCCAAAGTTGACATCCGCTCCCGGGTATCGATCTCAGGACCTTATGGTTACGAGGCTGACGCACTACCTCACAACCACAGACACAGATTGTGGGGTCACTATCTGAAATTTGCTTGTTTGGTATAGAGCTAAGGCTTAAATGTCATCTATTCTGATATTCTACATTCTTTCTAGGCAGCACTTATTCACTTATATAGGAATAAGATTGTATCAACATGATGAACTTGGAAAGAGGGAAGAAATTTTTCAAAGAAAGTGTATTGATTGGACACAGGAGAAAAAAAAAGCCAATTTATTTGACTCAGGGAATGAACATATGATGATAAAGAGAATGAGATTTCCATTACGCATGTATCATTGGTTACCGGGTTTTCCATGACCCCCCTGTTTCTTTAAATTTTGATCCCCAAATTTTCAAAATGACCACCCCCTCCCAAAATTTTTATGTGTGCCTTCTTTTATTCAGTTGAAGGGGGTCATACCCTTTTCGTAGTTTCCAGTTGGCATTAAAAATAAAGCAAGACAATCATAGGTAAGATACAAATAATAGTTTCAAACATGATACCACATTGTTAATTTTTTTTTAGCTAAACTGTTAAGTTGTAAGGTGGTAATTTAAACCACTGATATATGAGCCATGCTCAGTGAAAAGGGGGGTTTAGTGGATCTGCAAAAAGTATAGACCATGTCAGCCTGCATAGTTCTCCCAGGCTTTTGCTTTGGGTAAATTTTGTGCATCTACAAAGATGATTCAAACTCAGGATTCAGCCGGTTATTAGGGAAAGTGGAATTTATGGATCCATAAATTTATGATGACTTGATTGGTATAATGAATCATTGAGATGCTTTAAACCACCTTTTGCCAAAGCATTACTTATGGCTCACAACACGCGAAAAGGGGCATTCAAACATTTGCGTAAAGTGTCGTTTTGGATCAGCCTGCGCAGTACGCGCAGGCTGATCCGAGACGGCACTTTACGACTTCATTAGATTTTGTGATACAGTACACTTGTGCAAAACAGAAAATTACATAAAAACGGAAAGTGTCGTTTCGGATTAGCCTGCGCGGACTGCGCAGGCTGATCCGAGATGACGCTTTACGCAAATGTCCAAATGCCCCTTTTTGCATGTTGCAAGCCTTATTATCCCCAGCTGAAGGCTGAGGGATATCTTTTTTGTGTTGTCTGTTAGTCCATCAGTCTGTCCAACTGTTTTTCCATTTGTTTGTCTGTCTGCCCATCTATCCATCCATCCATCTGGACAGATATCTTCTAAAATCCTTTACCAAAATGTATGACTGATTGATTGATTTGTATGGTGTTTTACGCTTTCAAATTTATTTTAGTCATATCAAAGCAACAGCTCACATAATTTATGTATTTCCTGGATTTCACTAGTACTAGAATGGGGCTTTGAATTGTCTTACCCAAGGACACTCCCACGAAAATCCCAGTGGATCCAGTGCAGCTTGAACCTGGGGCCTCCAGATCACGAGTCCTACACTTTACCACTGAGCCATGCAGGACCCCCGAACATTTTTGAAACTTCATACATGTGTTCCTTACGATAGTCAGCTGATATATATATTTTTTTATTCATTTAATGCTGTGTCATGGAAAAAGGGGACTTGATGTATCTTTCCATTATGGATCAATATCTCTTTAACTACTGGACAAATTTTGTGAAACTTCATATTTATATTGTTTATCATTAGCCACAGATAATCATTATATAGAGTTTATTTCATCAGCTTGTGGTTAATATGGGGAATATGGGGAAATATTTGCCGAAAAAGGGAAAGGTATGTGAAAATAACGAGTGCCGTAAGGCATGGGTTATTTTTGCGGACATTTCCCTTTTGAGGCAAATATTTCCCCATATTAACCACAAGCTGATGAAATAAATTATATATTATATTTCCTCTGATTATTTTGTCAACGAATGCCACTTTTAAAACTTAAAAACTTTAAAAACTTAAAAAAGTAGTTCCAGATTTTCGGCAGGAGGAAAATATTCACTGTGACGGGGAAATAATTCCCCCCAGCTTAAATTACGACATTTCTTTACCCATAACATTTCTAAAAATAGACACATGAAATATAATATTTGTTTTTATTTAATGAAATGGCATGTCATGAGAAAAAGGATACTTATGTATAATTACACAATGGATCAATAACAGAAAGGCCGCATGTACATGTAAAACACAATACCTCTTATAGGTTTCTGCCAAAAAAGGTCTTTTTTGGAGGGGGATATCATTTCAAGAAATAAATTGCTTATATTTAGGGTTAACTCTCTCACTACCAATGCCCACTTGGGTAGCTTTAGCAGATGGCACAGATCAAGATCAGACTGCACAGGATGTGCAATTTGATCTTGGATCTATACCATTCGCTACCAACTGCTAGATTTTGACCCACTGTATAGGCACGTCGGGCTCATTCTGTAGATTGAGCTACACTGGATGATTTATTTCGTGAGCCATTTTCAAAATGAACGAGACTCTCATTACCTTTATACATGTACCTAATTAATGGCAAGTAGCCATATCTTGCATTAACGGCTCTGGTAAACTGTATCTTTTCCTTTTCCCATAAGTTTTCTGCCCTTTGAAAGACAAATCCCTTTATTGGAAAATGTTTAACACCTGGCAGGGCAACTCAGTGGTTAGCATATCTGACCAGTGACCTGATGGTTGAGGGTTGGATACCCTGTTGAGGCAAACTTTATATTCGGCAATTTTCCACCTCTCACCCCAGATGCATGTAAGAAAAGTTGTCGGAGGTTTGGAAAGAAAGTTGTGTCTGTACTGGTGTGAGAAAGCCAGGGAACGTATGCGTAGGTGCACAGACCACCGTAATTTGACCTAAGCTATTAAAATGGTGTTCCACTCCAATACAAAGAAAGATGTTTAACATGTGGTCTGCAAATCTTTGAAATATGGACAAGTCTTAAATATTGTCATCTTGAAAAGAGTTAATTAAGGATTTAAATTTTCCAAAGTAAAAAAGCGTCTGCAGGCAACAAAATAAAAACTGCTAAAATTATGGAATTGGATTTTGAAAGTTGAGAAAACATTGTGGGACAATGAGAAAATGCTGATTATCAGCATTTTCTCATTGTCCCACAATGTTTTCAAAAGGCCTTTTTGTCAGGGTACTAAAAACTTGGGATTGAGTGGCAAAGGGTTAAGGATAGCCCTTGGGCTGTATTTTCCAACATTTTAAATCCAACTATGCACTGATTCTTTATTCCAAGACTAGCTGTCTGGTTTGCTAAGACAGTCTTACAAATACCGAGTCGTCATTTACAAACCATTCTTGGACGTATGCTAGATTTTGACAGTAATACAATTTTAATTGTTTAACCCTTTACCACACAATCCCGAGTTTTAACAACCCCGAGGAAGAAGTCTTTTGAAAACATTGTGGGAAAAGGTGAAAATGCTGGTAACCAGCTTTTTCTCCTTTTCCCACAATGTTTTCTACCCTGTCAAAAACAAATTCCATAATTCGAGCCACACTCAAATTTACGTCTGCAAATGTTTTCAATTTGGACAAGTCTACATTTTTGTCGTTTGGTAAAGGGTTAAATTATTTGGTCATTTACAATCTGTACATGCCCGGAAATTAAGGATTCAAGTTGAATTTAGAATACATGTAGTTGATGAATTTTTCCTTGAGAATTTCTTAGCTGAAAGCATGATTAAAATTTGTATTTTGCAGAAATTCAAGATGACGTTTGAATTATGTAGAACCAGTCAAAAGTATACTACACATGTACATGTTTTAAATTATCAGTGGAACCAAGGGTTACTGTTAGTATAAGATGCTAAAGTAACTGATAAGATGATGGATTTACTTGAATAGGAAGATAACTGAACAGAACAGAGACATAGGTCAACCATGAACCAAGCTAACAAAGATGTCAAAGTGGTACACGCAGGAGGCCAAATGATAGCTGCTCAAGCTCTCGGTAAGCTCAAATACAGAGGGAAGAACAAATCAAAGAAGAAGCTATCACGATTTGAACGTAAATATTCAGCTCTAGGTCCATTCCTAAAACCGGAACAGAAGCGAATTGACTATGTTCTTGTGCATAAAAGGAGAGATCTTGAAGAGATTAAAGATGAGAAAAAAAGGATTTCTGTGAAGAAACAAGAAGTTTTGAGACAGCGATTTGAGAAAGCTCTGAAAAATGAAGGTTTTTCTATCAAATCTGTTGTGATAGATGAGCTAGTGTTTACCAAGTTACATTGTCCGTTTAAGCGACTGTGTAAAGAAGCTGAAGTGGTTAAATTGGAAATACCTCTAAAAGGAGTAAGTTTTTTTTTATACTACTCACTTTTTACTCATACATGTAGTTTGCATAAGCTGTACTTGTTTTGCTGTAACCACTCCAAACATAACTCTTTACCATACAACACAATTTTAGATAAATCCAAATTAAAAGCATTTTGTTGTTGATTTGACAAATTATGTGTAACTCAAATGAATGCAATGCCATTGAAAGAGTATTGGGGGAATGGAGAAAATACTGGTAACTAGCAGTATCTTCTTTTCCAGCCATGTTTTGAAAACCTGTCTTTCTGGAATTGGTAAAAAACATAAAATTTTTCAGTGAAACGTGGGGGGGACGGGGGGGGGGGGGGGAACTAGGGCACTGCTCAGGACCTGCTAGGGGCCAAGTTGGCACCCAGTCATGTCTATGTAAGATACCATAAGCTGGATTTTTGAGATGAATTGATCAATGAATTGATCCTTTACCACACAATCTCACATTTAAATGACCTTGAGGAAAAAAAAAGGGTTTTGAAAACATTGTTGGGAAAGGAGAAAATGCTTGTATCCAGCATTTTCTTCTTTTCTCACATTGTTTTCTACCCTTACAAGTTATAAAGCCAAATTTTAGTTTGAGTCACATGTAGTTTGTCATCTGTAATTTTTCTCAGTTTGGACCCGTCAAAACTATTGTTGTGTACAACTTAAGAATTGCTTACCTAAAGTTTAATCAGGATCAGGATGTTTTGTTGACAGTTAAGACCTATAGTTAGGATAAAGGGACTTAGTTGCAATAACCCTTCCTCACTGTAGATGCTTTCTAACGTTTTTATGCCCCTGAAAAAAATTTCAGGGGCACATAGTTTCTGTTTAGTCTGTCCATCCGTTTTTGTGTCCAGGCCATAACTTTTTTTCTATGACTCAGTATCAAAATAACTTTGCACAAATGTTAAGCACATCAAGACAATGTGTCATGTGCAAGAGTCATGTCCGTAGGTTAAAGGTTAAGGTCACAGCAAGGTCAAATGTGTTGGTGGGGTAGTCCGGCTTATAACTTTTTTTCCCTATGACTTAATTTCGAAATAACTTTGCACAAATATTAATCACATGAAGACAGTGTGTTGCACAAAAAAAAAACGTGTCAGTAGGTTAAAAGTCAAGGTTACAGCAAGGTCAAATAGATTTAAAGGAGAAATTTCATGCGGTTATGTTCATTTCTGGCCTGTAACTTTTTTAAATTATGAATGAATTTCAGTACAACTATGTAGAATTGTGTTGCGCCCAAGAGTCTTGTTCATAAGTCGAAGGTCAAGGCAAGGTCAAATATCTACTTTGTGTCTGGGCCTTTACTTTTTTCCATATTTCTGAATTTCACAATGCTTTTGCACAAATGTTAACCACATAAAGTTGATGTATCAGGAATCATGTCTGTAGGTTAAAGGTCAAGGTCACAGCAATTCAAATGTATTTTTTGGGGGTAGTGTTTGTGTCTGGCCTGTAACTCTTTAAATTATGAATGAATTTCAGTGTAACTTTGTAGAATTGTCAACTGCATGTAAATGATGTGTAATGCACAAGTTATCTGTATGTCAAAAGTCAAGGTCAAGGTAAGGTTAGATGTGTTTGTAAGTGTTGTGTCCAGCAATTTCTCTTTTTCCCAAGAATATTTTTTCAAAAGCCAACATCAGGGCCAATAAAACATGGAGACTGTTTGGTGAAAGGTTAGGTCTGAGATGGACCTAAACAATGAGAGAGCAGGTTTTAACCTAGGTTGTGTTTTTGCAGACCAAGAAGATTAAGATCAGCCAGCACATTCTGATCAGTCTTATCTTATCTATACTGCCAGATATTTTTAAGAGATGTAATGATCAAAGAACCCCAAAATATGCTGTTATTATGTCCCATTTATACATTTAAATGTCCAATGAAATTTATTCAGGGTCGTGAGAGTTGAAAATCTTTCCGCTAACAATCCTGTGTTGAACTCTACAAAACGACAAAATTTTAGACTGGTACAAATTGAAAGCATCTGCAGGTGACAAAAATAAACATGGCTGAAGAATTGGAAATTGTTTTGGGAATGGAAGAAAACATTGTGGGAAAAGGAGAATATGCTGGTTATCAGCATTTTCTCCTTTTCCCACAATGTTTTCAAAGGGCTTCTTCCTCAGGGTCGTTAAAATTCGGGATTATGTGGTAAATGGTTAAACGGCCTTATTAAAGAAGTCTGTTGAAAATATTCTTGCGAAAGGGAGAAATTTTCTCTTTTATGTACAATTTTTGCCTGCCACTTTTTTCTCGACAATTCTCATTCTTTGAGACACATAATTATTTATTGTCTGCAGATACTCCAAATATCGACAGTTCTGTAATTTTATCATCTGGTAAACAGTCAAACAAAAGGCAAATTTCTTGATGACAGGCTGTACACATAATAAGAATGAAAATGTAAATGAAAAACTAACAATTTTCGTTATACTAAATGATACATTTGACATACTTATAAATAATTAATGATTTTTGTTCAAATAACACTAAGCCAAAGTATTATTGATTAACTCTTTATCAAATGACAAAATTTTAGACTTGTCCAGTTTTAAAGCATTTGCAGACAACAAATTCAGTGTTGCTGAAATGGTGCAATTTTACTTTGATAGGGTAGAAAACATTGTGGGAAAAGAAAATGCTGGTTACCAGCATTTTCTCCTTTTCCCACAATGTTTTCAAAAGGCTTCTTCCTCAGGGTTGTTTGAAATTGGGATTGTTTAGTAAAGAGTTAATACTTTCCATATTAGGCTGTCACTGTTTGATATAGTTTTTCTTCGTTGGTTTTTTAACAGACTACAAAATTTAAGACCTTTTCATTTTGAAAGCATTTGAAGGCAACATATTAAATGTGGTTTGAATGATGATAGGATTTGTCCTTGATAGGATCAAAACGTCACTGGAAAAAGAGAAAATGCAGATTACCAGCATTTTATTAGTTTCACACAATGTTTTCAAAGGCCTTCTTCAAAAGTGCAGGATTGGTGTGTAAATTGTCCGGTTAACTCATTACCTCTTGTATGTTACTTTTTGCATCTTGCTTCAGACCTTTTTTAAAGCAGTGTAGCAGTAAAACAGATTGCTTTTAACTAGCAATTTCACCTTTAACTCGTTAGTATTTACCAAGCAACAAAATTTTAGACTTGAACAAATTGAAAGCATTAGCAGGAGACAACTTATATGTAGCTCAAAAGATTACATCTGTCTTAGATAGAGTAGAAATAATTCGGGAAAAGGAGAAAATGCTGGTTACCAGCATTTTCTCCGATTCCTTCAATGTTTCAAAAGCTTTGTTAGAATCTTTAAAACTTGGGATAGTGTGTTAAAGGGTTAATCATGACATTTCATATTTTACAGTGATATCTTGAAATTATTTGTTGCGATTATTTTCTTGAAGGAATGATTTCAGTAAGATCTTTGGTATCTTTTTGGATGATACATTTTTCTTTGAAAAGAACCCAACATGAAAGCATTTTCTCCTTTTCCCAACAATGGTTTCTATCCGTTGAAAGACAAATACCAAAATTTGTACCACAGTTGTCATCTGCAAATGCTTTTCGTTTGGAGAAGTTTAAAATTTTGTTGTTTTCGAAGAGTTAAGAATACTGCAAATAGTTGTATCTGTTGCATTGAAATCAGAAACCATCAAGTACGTCATCTCTTTTCTATAAGATAAAAATGTTGGATGATTGGAAGAATATGCCAACAACAAAGTTTCCTGAGATGATAGAAATAGTCTTTGAAGAGGTAGAAAACATGGGAAATGAAGGCATTTTCTCCTTTTCTCACAATGTCTTTCTGTAGTCGAGTCTTGAAAACATTGTGATTGTTTGGTAAAGGAATATTATCTAATTGATCCTTGTTGCGTAGAAAACATAAAATGACATAGAGACTGCAGTGTGTTTTATATTTTGTAACAAAATTTGTTATTGTGCCTTTTTACAATTTCATATTAAATCTTAATGTGCAGAATTTGTCACAAGACAGTCAAAAGGTAGAATTGAATATTGTAATTCCGTTTGCAGAGTTCTCAAATATTTTGTAACATTTTGTTGGGAGTTGATCATGGCTAATATGAAGGTGTCCTGCATTGTGAAAAGGGGGTTTAAATAACTGCAAAAAGTTATGGTCAGACTATACAGTCCTCGCATGCTTACCTGGGTTGAAACTTTTTGCTTTTTCCAGTTTTCTGCATGCCACAGGACCTATCATTAGACAAAATGGATTTTATGTATCCATAACATTTAGATGATTTGCTTTTTATTATGCATCACACAGATGCCTCAAACCCCGTTTTTCAAAACAGACACTCAAATTTTATATCTTTCTAATAAGATTGTGTGGATCCACTTTTTTGAACTAATGTCAATACCCAGCCTTATACCTGTCACTGATTGATTGATTGTATTGGAGTTTAACACTGTTTTAACAGCTTAGGCCATATCATAGCGGTCAGTGCACCTACCCATATGTTTAAAGGCTTTCTGACACCAGTCCTGACACAGCTTTCTTTCCAAGTCACTGACTGCTTCTTTTACATGCATCAGATGTGAGAGGTGAAAAATCGCTGGAAAGAAATTTTGCCTCAACCGGGTATCAAACTCACAACCACCAGGTCACAAATTGGTAGGGTAACCACTGAGCTACGCAGCAGAGTGTACCTTTCACCGAACAATTTTACAACTATGAGGAATGCTATGCTTTCAAGTCTTCTATTTTTTATTGTTAAATCTTTACCATATGACAAAAATTTGGACGAGACCAAATTGAAAGCATGTGCAGATGACAAATGTGAGTCAAATGATGAATTCTGTCTTTGATAGGGTAGAACATATTTCAGGCAAAAAAGAAAATGCTGGTAACCTGCCCACAATGTTTTCAAATGTTTTCTTTCTTCAGGGTCATAAAAACTCAGGATTCTGTGTTAAAGAGTTAAAACATGTTTTTGTAAACAAATAAGCTATAATGACACCACCAAGGTTGAACATATTATGCATTATTTTAAATAGGGTAAACAGGTACATGTATTTGTTTAATTTCCTATGCGGGAATCAAAATGTATTTTTGACGTTAAATGTTTCAGTCAATCATTCTTCCTAACTTGGGCCTAGGAGACTAAACAACATGCTTGTGCTGTCGTTAACTCTTTCGATAACTCTTTCACTACTGAATAAATAAATTATGTTTCCTCAATGGCTACAAATACAGTTCTGCTGCTAGATCAAGAGACAGTTCGTTCATAATCTAGAATAAAGTAGTGGACAGTGTAAATCAAGATCACACTGCACGTTCTGTGCAGTCTCATCTTGATTTACACTGCCCACTGAAGCTTCTGATGCCATCTATGGTTTGGAAAGAGTTAAGAAAAAGCATCTTGCATTGTATTGCTCATTGTAAGCTTAACATCCCTTCATTGTGGACAACTCAATTGTTTGAATAACATAAATTGCATTGTATTGGTACCTCTTGACAAAAACGCCAAAATTATGGACTTGTCCAAAACCAAAGCATTTTTAGATGACAAATGTGGTAAATTAGAGGAAAGTGTATTTAAAGGGTAGGAAACATTACCAGCACTTTTTCCTTTTTCCACAATGTTTTCAAAAGCCTTCTTCCTCCATCCTCCTTAACCTGGAATGAGGTGCACCTGGGTTAATGGGGATGCCCCCCTCAAGGTCATCTAAACTTGGCATTGTGTAGTAAAGGGTTAAATAAATGCTTGTTACTGTGATATTCTAGCTTTCAAGCAGAACTATAGAGGTTTTATATTTATCGCAAAAACCTGTATTTTGAGACCACCTCTGTTAACCAGTCCACTTTTTCAAATGGTCACTGTTTTGATTGTACATCCTTTGTTAACCTTGCATTAGCAGACCTGCTGTAAGAGTTGTCTTTTCTTTATTCCTGTGGGTGGTCTCTAACTACAGATTACACTGTACAAGGCAGGAAGTTCTGTTCTAAAAGGCTTGCAACACGCAAAAAGGGGCATTCAGACATTTGTGTAAAGTGTCGTCTCGGATCAGCCTGCGCAGTTCGCACAGGCTAATCTGAGACGGCACTTTACGACTACATTAGATTTTGTGCTACAGCAGACTTGTGCAAAACAGAAAATTTCATAAAAACGGAAAGTGTCGTTTCGGATTAGCCTGCGCGGACTGCGCAGGCTGATCCGAGACAACACTTTATGCAAATGTCCGAATGCCCCTTTTCGCATGTTGCGGCCAAAAGGTATAGTTTAATGGCAATAACTTGTCATCTGGTGAGGGTTAAACTATTTGGACTTTACGTTGCGCAGGTATGAAACATTGGCTAAATAAGTCTTAATTCTTTACCACACAATCCGGAAGCCTTTTGAAAACATTGTGGGAAAAGAAGAAAATGCTGGTAACCAGCATTTTCTCGTTTTCCCACAATGTTTTCTATCCATCTTAAAACAAGTTTCAGTTTTTGAATTATATTTATTTTGTCATGTGCAAGTGCTTTCAATTTGGGCAAGTCAAAAATTTTGTCGTTTGGTAAAGAGTTAAAAGCAATGTATACTTCATTTCGGGTATTCATTTACAAATATTTTAGAATTATTACTCTAAGACGATCACAATGTCTTTTTACCGTCAACCGAATTCTTAATAATAGGGGAAATCGGTATTTCTTTCTTGGAAAATGCCTCTTGAGCTGTTTATATAATGAAGCAATGTGATTTACTTGTCTTACCTTTTATGTGTTTGCTTTATTTCATTGTGTCTGTCAATAAAGGCTAAATTATCATCTGAGAGTAATACCTGTTTATTACTGTTGTTTATATACAAGCTACACAATATCAGGGTTAAAGCATAATAAACATAGTATTCACTTGAGATATTAATTGAAAGGGTGACTATTATCTTTTGCTGCTGTAAACACAACCTCACTGTTTTTTAAGTTCTCATACAATAATATGAATAAAAGGCATTTTCTGATATGGGAAATGTTGGAATCAGATTAATCAGAGTATTGATTTAACTTTGAATGAATAGCCTTGATTTATGGAGCAAGCAGTATACTTAAACATTGATAATGCGTCACTTTATATTCACAAAAAGTCCTAAACAACACAGAACAGTAACTGTTATTATGAAGTTTACATCTATTGTACATATTTCATGTATATTTAGGAGTGTATATTATTGTTAATTTAAGTTTTACTTTATATATTTCAATGGAATGTTTTTCGTTATTACCCGTACCAAGTGACACTCTATTGCCGTCATACATTCTGTAATAAAAACAGGAAAAATAATCAACCTGTAAACAGGTAATGTGTCATTGGTTTTTTATGATCCCAGGATTATTCCAATAACAAATTAAAAGGTCATTGTGAACTTTAACTCTTTACCAAACATAAAAATTTTGACTTGTCCAAATTGGAAGCATTTGCAGACATCAAATGTAGCTCAACTAATGATTTCTGTCTTTATTGAGGTAGAAAACATTGTGGGAAAAGGAGAAAATGCTGGTTACCAGCATTTTCTCCTTTTCTCACTATGTTTTTAAAGGCTTTCTTTCTGAGGGTCATGGTTTAAAATGTGTATGTAAAAGGTTAAGCCTGTACTTTTGTTTCAAAAAGTAGTAAACATTTCAAAAAGTTAACTCCCAATCAAACACCTCCCTGTTTTAATGGCTCTAATGTGGAAGGCTGTTGAGAACATTGTGGGATTTTGAGAAAATGCTAGTAAACAGTATTAATTTTTCTTTTTTTTTCACAATGTTTACCAACCTTTCAAAGACTATTTCCATCATCTGAGCCAAACTTATTTTTTGTCTGCAAATGCTTTCAGTTAGGACAAGTAAAAAATTTTGTCATCTAGTGATAGAAAATGACAATGCATTTTACAGGTAACAAATCCTGTTTTTATCTAGTTAGTGACCTGAAAGTTTTTCACCCAAAACCTCAAATAGGTTTATGGTATGCTCAAAACAAAATCTGTCAGAAAGCTAAAATGAAAAAAAGCTTATCCATTATGTCATGGTATAGTTATTAGTAAAAATATTAGATTGTATTAAGTCCTCACCAACAGACAAAATTTTAGACTCTACCAAATTCAAAGAATCATATGCAGACAGCAAATTCACTTACCGGTAGCTCAAAAATGATTTCTTTCTTTGAAATGGTTAAAGAAAAACATAGTAAGAAAAAGAAAAAAAAGCTGACCACCAGCATTTCCTCCCTTTGTCCAATGTTTTCAAAAGCTTTCCTTCTGAGGGTGGTGAGAAAATGGAATATGTATGGTGAAAGGTTTAGCCAATGAATTGTCTCCTAATTCATTAACACACAGTTCCGACTTCTAAAGTCCCTGAAAGAGAACTCTTTTAAAAACATTGTGGAAAAGGAGAAAATGCTCGTCACCAGCATTTTCTCCTTTTCACACAATGTTTTCTACATTGTCAAAGACAGAAATCACTATTTTAGCTATATCTAACTTTTTTGTCTGCAAATACTGTGAATTTGGTCCAGTCCAAAAATTTGTCGTTTGGTAAAGAGTTAATTAGGAAATAATGAGTGATCCCTTTACCAAATGACAAAATTTTAGACTTACTCACATGGAAAACATTTGCACAAATTATTTAAATCTAAATAAGTGTGACTACAAAAATAGATTTGTCTTTGATAGGTTAGAAACCTTTTGGGAGAATTAGAAAATGTTGGGTACAAGCATTTTATCCATTTCCGATGTTGTTTTCAAAAGCCTTCTTCCTGAAGGTCATTGCAATGTGTACTGTTAAAAGTTAACTCTGTGAATGTGGTACATGTGTTTTCTTTCTGTCAGTAGAAAAAACCTATTCCAAACAATCCAACCTGGAGTTCTAACAAACCTGGGAAAAAAGGCTCTTCAAAACACTGTGAGAAATGGAAAAATACTGGCAATTACCATGTGCAGTTTTTTCTACACATATGATTGATTGATTGATTGATTGTATGGTGTTAAACCCCGTTTTCAACATTATTTCAGTTATATCGCGGCAGTCAGTGCACCTATGCATGCTTTCCTGGAGTTTCATTACCAATACTCTGCACAATATTCTTTCCAAGCCACTGACTGCTTTCCCACATAACCACAGTCGAAACCATGGTCAGCGGTGAAAAAGGAATTAATCCTGTCACAATGACTGTCGTCAATCCTCGGCAAGGAATTTACCGAGCCGGGAATTGAATAAGCGACCCCCTGTTCTCAAGTCCTGCATGCTACCGACTGAGCTATAGGGGTTCGGCTACCCAAAGAAAGACAAATCACCCTGTTTCAGTCACATTGTGTTGCTTTTGTGCTTACAAAATGGACAAGTGTTTAATTTTTATTGTATGGAACAACCGAGTTTAATTGTTTCGGGTCCAAAACATGGGATTTTTGCACATTGTTTTCAAAGCCTTCTTCTTAACTCCTTACTGAGCATTCCCAACTTTTAACGAATCTGAGGGAGAAGACTTTTGAGAACATTTTGGGAAAGGGAAAAATTGCTGGTAACCAGGATTTTCTCCTTTTTCCACAATGTTTTCTAACGTATTCAAGACAAATTCCATCATTTGAGCCACATTTAACTCGCAATCTGCAACTGCTTTCAATTTGGACAACAATTTGAACAGTTTGCTGTTTGATAAAGAGTCAAGAGTTAGTATAGCACAGGATTGTATAGTAAAGAGTAAACATAATTTTGGATGTCTTTTTACATCAGGGTCTATATGCACCAACATTCTTGCTCTTATTTGCCAGATTTATATAAATTTGGTTTAGCCAATCAAAAGTTGTGTTACTTTCAAATTTAGAAAATTCTGGAGAATAAGACTGAGAACTTTTTTAAGACTTGTTGGTGTATATGGACCCAGGTATTTTGCCTTGCTTACTTATATTTCCTTTATAAACCCTTAGAGTGGCAAATGTATTCAATGGACATTTTCAGTCAAAAATTAAAACCCAAATGATTTCAGTTTCATGGTTGCTTTTGTCTATAAAGATTAAACAAAGTGGACACTGTAGATCAAAGATCAGACTGCACTTTTTGTGCAGTCTGATCTTGATCTGCATTGGCGGCAAATGCAACTACAGTCATAAAGGGCACTTTAAGAGTTAATTTTCTGTTGATCTTTTCTTGTCTTCTACTAGTTTATGATTTAATTAAACTGATTCAAAGGTGTTGTTTATTAAAAGATATGAAGAGAGACATAGATTTTTTTGCATATTTACATATTTTTCAAATTATATTTGCAGTGTGAAAAATACACTCCCAAAACTTCCTGGTTCACAGACTTCTTGGAGAAATATTTTGAAACAGACAATGAGGGTAGGGTCTTCTTAAACCTTTACAGTACAGTTTCAAGATTAAACTGATCCTTAGAAGAAAACTTTTTAAAAGTTTGTGGGAACATTTTGTCCTTTTCCCCACAATGTTTTCAAATGGCTTTTTCTTTCAGGGTCATTAAAATTCAGGATTAAGTGATAAAGGGTCAACTCTTTACCACACAACAAAAGTATAGACTTGTTCAAACTCAAAGCACTTTTCCTCAATATTTTTTGCCCTTTCAGAAATAAATCCCATCATTCAGTGGTAATCCATTTGACTTCACACAATGCTTTCAATATGGATATATCTAAAATCATGTTGTCTGGTAAATAGTTAACTCTTTACCACACGACAAAATTTTAGAATGGTCCAAATTGAAGCATTTGCAGACGACAAATAAAATGTGACTAAAATGACTGGATTTTTTCTGAAAGGTTAGAAAACACTGTGGGAAATGGAGAAAATGCTGGTTACCAGCATTTTCTCCTTTTCCCACAAGGTTTTCAAAGGTCTTATTTCCAAGGGTCATTAAAATGCTGGATTGTCTAGTAAAGGGTTAATCATAGCTGCTGAAACTTGTCTATGTTGGCTCTTTAGATGCAGGTTTTAGCCTGCCTGGACAAAGTCCAAGAAGAGCTGTTGCACTGATCTTAAGGTTAAGGTCACAGATTTTGAAATTTCCTGCTAAAGTTTTTCTAAAACTTCTTTTTTCCAGACCTTACAAGTATCACCTCCAACAATTAACTTGTCTGAGACTAATGACAGCTCTTTTGTCTTTTATAACTTACCTGATTTTTCTTTTCTTTCAGTTGACTTTATAAGTGCTCCATTTAAGATGAGTAAGATCCACTTGTTTGAGAACTTCGAGAATCCAACAGACTTTTTCAGACCTGCTCTACGTTCATTGCTGGTAAAAAGTTTTATGTCTAGCCATATATATAGTAACAGTGTCTGTATTCACCAACCATTCTTAGGAACATTCTTAGTTTTATTCTCCAAAATTTTCTGAATTTGAAAGAAACAAAACTTCTAATTGGCTAAACTAAGTGGTTTTGAAACTCTTTCAAAATCTTCTTTGTCAGATGTGCAGGTTGGAATTCTCCATAGATTGGCATGAATGACCCTTTGCTGGACCTCTTTCAGATTTCTTGATATGATTTTGATCTAGCAAAGAACTTTGCTGCTGAGGGATTGTCTTAATCAAAGTTCATTAAAAGCTATAGTTAAGCTTATACTCTGATCAAGGAATATAAATCCTGTTTATTCATGACAGATTGTCTGTTGCTATTTATCTCCCTGGAAAATCATACTGCATTGTAACATGATTGGTACTATGTAATCAATTGTTTTGGATAGAAAATGTTTGATTTTCATTGATAATGATTTACTTTGCTTTTAATTTTATAACAGACCCACCACATATTGATCAACCTTGATGTTAGAGATCCGGTGGAGAAGAGGACAAACAAAGAGAATTTACAAGCAACTTTAGATGGTCAGTATCATACTAACTCTTTATCAAAAGGTCCTATATTTTAATGACCCAGGAGAATAATGTCTATGAAAACAATGTGAGAAAAGTAACCAACATTTACTTCTTTTCCCACATTGTGTTTTCCTCTTTCAAAGACATCACTGATCATTAGAGCTCCAGTGAATCTTTCATCTGGAAATGCTTTCAACCTGGATGAGTTCAATATCATTTTCAACATTATTTTAGTTATATTGCAGAGCCCTATGCACCTTTGCATGCTTGGCTGGAGTGTCTTTTACCAGTGCTCAGTCCAACATTCTTTCTATACCACCATGTGGCTGCTCATAGGCATAGTGGAAACAATGTTGGGTAGTGAGAGAAGAATCATTCCTCTGGCAATGACAATCATTTGGGCTCAGAAAGAATTCAGCTGAGCTATTGATCAAACTCTGTCCCTGCCTTGCAATTTCTGTATGTTATCAACTGAGCTACTGGGTATGCAGTACTTTAAGTTTGAAGTTGTAACCATCTGCAATATGTGTGCTTTTTTCCTTGCTGGACAGAATAGTACAATCTCCTCTATTCATAAAAGCAGTTGTTCAAATAAGTCATTTTTTCTCTTAACCAATTGGCATAATTTTAGACTTTTTTTAAAATGAAAGCATTTGCAGATGACAAATAAGATGTGTCTCAAATGATTGGCTTTGTCTTGTGAAGAGAAGGAAATGATGCAGGACAGGAAAAAAAAAAATCGAGATTGTTTCGTACAAGGTCTATACAAGATTGACATGTTTTCACTGTTTATTTTAGGTTATCACCAGCTACAGGTTGTAGAAGACTGTATCACAGACTTTTGTTTCTGCTGTATGGCTGGAGGCGATGAGGAGGAAAAGGAAAATAAGATCTTATCCAAAATGGGTAAGATATTAAGATATGGAATACAGCGATTGAAAATCTTAAATTTTGAAGGGTTGAGATTTTGAAAAAGGCTCATTCTCAGCTGAATAGCCTGAAAAAAAGTCACATTGCTACTTAGTTGAATGCATTCTTTTGGATTTATCATCTTTTGAATTCAGTATCTCAACGTATGGTTAAATAAACTGAAACACAAGACATGGAATAGAAGGCAAATTGTTACAAATACAAAAATTCCTGAGTATTTGTAATAAAGGTATATCTACTTACTTTTTCTTTAGAAAGGGTTTTGGTGTGTAAATTTATGTATTTCAAATCATTGTTTTAAAAGAAAACAGACAAAAGCAGTGAAGAGAAAGATTTGCTATCCCACATAGCGTCTGACTGAAGTTGAATATTGAAATACAATTTTATTAAATGAGTTAAGAAAATGCTATTAACCCTTTACCACACGACCAATTTTAGACCTGTCCGAAATGAAAGCATTTGCAGAGGACAGTTTCAGTTTGGATCATATTAAATGATTTTTCTTTGATAGGGTAGAAAACATTGTGGGAAAAGGAGAAAATGCTGGTTACCAGCATTTTCTCCTTTTCCCACAATGTTTTCAAAAGCTTTCTCTATCAGGGGTGTCAAAAGTCGTCATTGTGTGGTAAAGGGTTAAGCTAGCCACAACTGTATGTTTAAAATTTGACGGCTAAACGTTGGACCTATGTGTGAAATCGCCATATTTATGAATTAACTGGCTCACATCTTTGACAGGTGTATAAGTGTGGGATACAAATTGTTCCAGATAAGCTAAAATAAAACTACTTGATATCAAATGTAAATATGAAACAAACCTTAGCTGTACCAAGATCACAAATTTTGATTATTGAACTAACTCTGAAAATTGTGTCTGATGTGTTATGGAAATAACAGGCAGAAATGCAATGCTTTAACAAATGACGTCACATAAGGCTCGAATAAGATGTCACAAAATTTTATCTCGGATGTATGTGAGATGAAAAAAAAAAAAAATTTGTAGGTGCTGCATCACATTGAAAACAAGGGAGGTTATGCAATAAAAATAATTCCTATACCACATGCTATTTTAAACATACAGTCAACCATTTCAAGTGAGACAAAGGAAAAATATTTGAAGGGGAGGAAAATTACTTGATGGAATGCTGTTTAGAATCATTATGGGAAAAGGAATATTTGATTGTAACATGCACTGGGTTTTTTTCCCATAGAGGTTTTGTATTCTGACTACTGAAGTGGGCGTAAGAAGTCAGATTTGTATTACATTATACATGTCTGTTGAATGTCTTTAAATTACACTTTTACAGGACTTCCATATTTCCTTTTGAAAGAGGTCTATTTAGATGCCTACATCCTGCATGAGGATTCAGTTTATAGCATCACAAAAGAGAAAAATAAACAGAGTGGTAAAAAGAAAGACAATAAAAAGAAAGACACTAAAAAGACAGATGAAAAGAAGGAGAAAGCAGAGTTAATTCATGATCCACGTAAAGTGCTTAATGATACATGGACTTGGAAAACATGGTGGAAGTTTCTTCCATTGTGGAAAATCAGAAATTACTACGGAGAGAAGATAGCCCTGTACTTTGCATGGTGTGGTTTACTGATACTAAGTTTGTGGCTGCCATTTTTGTTTGGGTTTGCTTGTTTCATATATGGACTGACAGTAAGGTAAACTACATTGTAATTTAGTTCTGGTATATTTTATAGTGAGCCTCAATGCTTTTTCCTGACTTAACTGCTCACCAAACGACAAAATTTTAGACCAGTCTAAATTGAAAGCATTTGCAGGCAACAAAAAAAAAATGTTATCTAAAAACTGAAATATGGTTTTGGAAGGGTAGAAAACATTGTGGGAAAAAGAGAAAATGCTGGTTACCAGCATTTTCTTCTTTTCACACAATGGTTTCAAAAGCTTTCTTCGCAGGATAGTCAGAATTTAGGATTGTGTGTTAAAGGTTAACCAAAATCTTTATGAATATGATAGGCTCATTTTAGGCTACTGCCGTTGATAGCTATGGAAAACACCATGGGAGACGCATAAATGGCAAGTCATGTAAACAATTGACTCTTTTCTTACAATATATCCATACTTAGGAAAAAGAATATTTACCTTGCTTTCACATGTTTGTGCTTTGTTTATATCATATTGCAACACATTCCAGTTATGTTAAATATCTTCATCATATTTTAACACATTCCAGTTATGTTAAATATCTTCATCATATTTTAACACATTCCAGTGATGGTAAATATCTTCATAATATTGTAACACATTTTAGTTATGGTAAATAATTATGTTCATCATATTAGAACACATTCTAGTCATGGTAAATATCTTCATCATATTTTAACACATATCGGTTATGGTAAATATATTCATCACATTAGAATACATTTCAGTTATGGTAAATATTTTCATCATATTGTAACACATTTCAGTAATGGTAAATATCTTCATCATATTAGAACACATTTCAGGTACTGTATAGTAAATATCTTGATCGTATTGTAACACATTTCATTCATGGTATATATCTTTATGGTATTGTAACACATTTCATTCATGGTAAATATCTTCATCATATTGTAACACATTTCCATTATGGTAAATATCTTCATCATGTTTTAACACATTTCGGTTATGGTAAATATCATCATTTTTGACATATTTCAGTTATGGTAATACAGATAATGAAGAAATGCCTGCAAATCTCACAGACAGAGAAGAGTAAGTTGTTGTTGAGGAATAATTTTGAAACTATTTTGGCAAATAGAATAGATGCTCATTCTGAGCAATTTTTCTCAATGTCTCAATCTTATTTTTATCTCACAACATTTGGAAATTAAGTAATATCTTGAATGTTAGTTGTGAAATGTCTACATTTTTAGTAATTCCAAAACCCACAAATGAGGCATTTGGTTCCACTTTCTTGGCTGAGTTAGTGTTTTAACTCTTTACCAAATGACAGAATGTTGGACTGGACCAAATTGAAAGCATTTGCAAACAGCTAAATAAATGTAGCTCAAATGGTGATTTTTGTTTTTTAAAAGCCTTCTTCTTCAGGGTAATTTTCTCAAGATTTTGTGGTAAAGAGTATAAAAAAGTATTATTTCAACGATAGGGTCAGTTATGAATAAAAATTTGAAAAAAAAAATTGAAACTTTTGATATAGAAACTGTGTTGATCACAGTAATTAAGGCTATGAGGAAGGTTAGATAGAGTTAATTAATTCAAGAATTAAAGTTTTCCTAGTATGACCATGTTTATAAAGATAATAGATATAGATACAGGCTTACTTATCAAAATAAAGTTTGTCATATGAACCTTTATAGAGGTATACCAGAGGCTTGGAGTGACAAAGCATTAGAACCTTTCTCAAACAATCCTATGTCTTAATGACCCTGAGGAAGAGGGCTTCTGAAAAAATTGTGGGAAAGAAGAGGATAGGCTGGTTACCAGCATTTTTTTTTTCCTTTTGCAACAATGTTTTCTAACCTCTTTAACTCTCTACCAATCGACAAAGTTTTAGACTGGTCCTAATTGAAAGCTTTTGCAGACGACAAAATTAATGTGACTCAGAAATTGAAATTTGTTCTGGGAAGGATGGAAAGCATTGTGGGAAAAGGAGAAAATGCTGGTTACCAGCATTTTCTCCTTTTCCCACTAGGTTTTCAAAAGGCTTCTTTCTCAGAGTCATGAAAACCCGGGATTGTTTGGTAAAGAGTTAAGACAAAGAGCCACATTGATTTCCCTGATTGTAAATGCTTGCAATTTGGACAGATCTAAAATATTGTTGTCTGGTAAAGAGTTAAATCTTTCCCCACCCAAACATGGAATAAAATGTAGGTGCTTCAATTGGTTTTACAGACGTGATAACATTGGACTGTGCAGAACATGCAGCTTATCTTAGATTTACATTGTTTGATAAAGTGTGAGAAAATTTAGTCATGTCAGCCTTAAAACTGGAAAAAAAAGTCAGTGTTTATCCAAAGCAATTGTAATGGATTTAGAGCTGTTCATGGCAAATGTACTTTTGTCCGATTGATATTAAATAAAGGCAACTGTCTCTTAGTTGAGTTATTGTGGTAATTTGAGATCCATTTTTAGAGAAAGTAATTTTTCCTATTGTAATACCTTTCAGATTACGGTTTCGGATGACTCAGCTCTATGACACTCTACGTGGCTCGTTTGACAATAATGTTACACCATATTTTGCCTTGACTATCTGTCTCTGGGGTAAGTAGTATAGTGGTATAACAGGGTATATCAGTTTATTGACTTATATTTCTTGATCCTTGTTTGGTCATTTATCTATTAAAACAATTAGAATTAACGTGGTGTTATGTTTGATCCATACTCTATATGGCTTGCATCACGCGAAAAGTGGCATTGGGACATTTGTGTAAGGTGTCGTCTCAGATCAGTCTGCACAGACTAATCCGAGACAGCACTTTACAACTACATAAGATTTTGTTTTTCAGTAGACTTGCACAAAACAGAAAATTACATAAAAACGGAACGTGTCATTTTGGATTAGCCTGCGCAAATTGCGCAGGCTGATCCGAGACGACAAATGTCTGAATGCCCCTTTTCGCATGTGATATTTGTTTAGATATTCTAGACACTCCCAGCTGCCAATTGCACCTTCTCCCAAAACATTTTCTGTGTAAAGGTTCAGCATATCTAATCATCGAATGTTAACAGTTTGTATTTGGTGTTTTTTTTTTTTATTTCAAAATGAAGAAAAACATATATATACAGCTAATACTAAAGTTTTGTTTGTTAACCCTTTACCAAACAATCCCTGGTTTTCATGACCCTGAAAACAGCATTTTCTCCTTTTCCCACAATGTTTTCTTGCCTTCCCAAAACAAATTTCAATTTTTGAGTTACATTAATTTTGTTATCTGAAAATGCTTCCAATTCGGAGGAGTCTAAAATTTTGTCATCTGGTAAAGGGTTAATGTTTCCTTGGGCTCAACCCTTAACCAGATAATCCCATGTTTTACTGACTGTAAGGAAGAAGGCCTTTAACCCTTTACCACACGGCAAAATTTAAGACCTATCCAAATTGAAAGCATTTGCAGACGACAATTTCATAGTGGCTAAAATGATGCAACTTTTCTTTGATAGGGTAGAAAACTTTGTGGGAAAAGGAGAAAATGCTGGTTACCAGCATTTTCTCCTTTTCCCACAATGTTTTCAAAAGGCCTCTTCTTCAGGGGCGTTAAAAGGCGTCATTGTGTGGTAAAGGGTTAATACATGACGCAAAATGAAGAAAATGATAGTTGCCAGCAATTTCTCCTTTTCCCGCAATGTCTATAACTCATTACCAAATGATAGTATTTTAGACAGGACCAAATTGAAAGAATTTGCAAACGACAAATTGAATAATTGAATGTGACTCAGATCTTCGGATTTGTTTCTGAAGGGTAAGAAATAGTGTGGGAAAAGGAGAAAATGCTAGTTTCTCTGTTTTCTCCTTTTCCCACAATGCTTTCAAAAGGCTTCTTCCTTGGGGGGGTTCGTTTGAAGTTGGTATAATGTTATAAAGGGTTTTAAAAGCTTTTCACCGACAAAAATCGTCTTTTGGGATACATTAATTTGGTCTGTAAAAATCTTTTTTGGTATGGCTAAGACTTGATGGCACAAATGTTAAGTGTTTTTTGTCTCTAGTCATCTAGAAATGTTGTATCTTGTGATAAAATGTAACACTTTATATAACAGCATTTTGATAATTTTTGTTTTACCATCAGGTACCATTTTTCTTGAGTTCTGGAAGAGAAGGAATGCTCGTCTTGCATATGAGTGGGATGTTGACCAGTTTGAACAAAATGAGCCAGATAGACCTCAATTTTTCGGTACAAAGTTAAAAAAGGTAAAGAATTTCTGTTTAATCCTTTACCACACAATCCCGACTTTTAACGACCGTGAAAAGGAAGCCTTTTGAAAACATTGTGGGAAAAGGAGAAAATGCTGGTTACCAGCATTTTCTCCTTTTCTCACAATGTTTTCTACCCTTCCCAAAACACATTTCAGTTTTTGAGTGACATTGATTATGTTCTATGCAAATGCTTTTAATTTACACTAGTACACACTTTTTTGGGTGGTAAAGGGTTAAGTCTTTACCAAACTACAAAATTTTAGGCTGGTCCAAATTGAAAGAAACTGCAGACCACAAATTGAATTTTGTCAGAAAGATGGAATTTGTGTCTGAAAGAGTAGAAAACGTTAATAAGAAGAAAATGCAGTTTGGTTTCAAAAGCTTTATTCTGTAGGGTTGTTAAAACTTGGAACTGTGTGGTAAGAGGTTAAAAGATTAACTCTATCATTGTAATCAATGTTTGAAAGGATTTTTAGTAGACTTAGAAGAGTCTGTTCTTTCTCTATGATGTTTCTTTACCATTATTTTTGGTTGTAACTCTTTACCAAGCGACGAGTGATGGCCTTGTCTAAATTGAAAGTTAAATGTTATTCAAAGTATGAAATTTCTATTTCAAGGGTAGAAAACTTTGTGGGAAAAGGAGAAAATACCTAGCAGTTTCTCATTTGCATGCAAATTTTTTAAAAGCTTTCTTCCTTGGGTTTGTTTAAAGTGTTAATGTTGCGTGGTAATGGGTTAATAAAATTTCAACTCCTTCTAAACAATCAGTGCTTGTATTAACCTTTTACCACACAATCCCTGTTTTTGAAGACCCTGACAAGGAAGGCATTTGAAAACATTGTTGGAAAAGCATTTTCTCCTTCTCCCACATTGTTTTCAACAGCCCTCTCCCATGGGGTCTTTGAAAGCCGTGATTGTTTGGTAAAGGCTTAAATTTGATTTGCATGATAGAGCAATGAATACAATTTTTCTTGCAGGATCCAATTACTAGTGAAGATGACTGGTTTTATCCATTCAGAAGACAAATACTGAAGTACTGTCTCTCTTCCTCAGCTTTGATATTAATGGTAAACTGCTTCTTCTGAACATAAAGTCTTCTTGTATATAAATTTTTTTATTATCTGTAGAGTGTCAAAAACTGGATTTATGGTTTCATGTAATAGAAATAGACAACCGCAGCTATTTTTTATACCTTCATTCCAGAATATCAGTGTTGATATAAGCTTCCATGTAGTTTTACAATTATCTACATTGTCCACAAAAGCTACTAGAGAAGTTGGAGACAGTATTGTAAGGGTAGAGCATCAGTCTCTCGCATTAGAGGTTCTTTGTTCGATTCTTGCAATGAATGTGATGAACCTCTAGTGTTACCTAAATCATGGTAAGGTTTATAATAAGAACCCATCAAGAGTGACTGATGTAAGTTCTGGTTACTAGCACTTCCTCTTTTTTTCCCACGATGTTTTCAAGCTTGTGGTTACACTGTGGTAAAAGGATGAATCACCAGCACTCTTTTTTATACACCATCTTGTTTGAACCTGTTTGAATCTCTCTCTCTCTCTCTCTCTCTCTCTCTCTCTCTCTCTCTCTCCCTCCCTCTCTCTCTCTCTCTCTCTCTCTCTCTCTCTCTCTCTCCTCTCTCTCTCTCTCTCTCTCTCTCTCTCTCTCTCTCTCTCTGCCATCATTCATCATTGTCTTCACTTATATGTTTTCAGATCTGTATTGTATTTATCAGCCTAGCTGGTGTAATTGTTTACCGTGTGATAATCAGTGTGGATTACTGTACAGATCTTAATGCCATAGAGTGCCTTATGACTACCAATGTCATCTCAGCATTATTGAATGCTGTCTCAATTCTTATACTGGGAAGGGTAAGACATTTTATATGAATATAGATTATTCCCAAGCACATTTAATAGATGACCCTCTTTCAAATTTTTTGAAGACTCTGAAGGAGAAGGCTTTTTAAAACATTTTGAGAAAAGTAGAAAATGCTAGTCACCAATGTCTATCAAAATTTCATCACTTGAGACATAATTAATTTTTCAGATGCTTTTAATATTGTCATGGGTAAAATTTTGTCTTCAGGTCAACTGTGCAAAAAACACCTGAAGATGTATTAGTTCAAGGCTGTCACAAAACAACTGACAGAGTAGATTCAAAATCAGACTGTGCAAAACTTATGAGTCTGATCTTTGGTCATATTTGTCAGCAGAAACAGTAAGGACCAACAGCCCTTTCAGTGCAAAGAAAATGTTGCGACAAACTGTGAATTTTAATTTTTTCCATTATTTTCAATATTTGTTTCTTTCAAGAAGCAGTTCCACAGGATACCGAGTTTAAACGACCCTGAGGATTTAGGCTTTTGAAAACAATTTGGGAAAACGTAACCAGCCTATCCACCTTTTCCCACAATATTTTCTGCCCTTTCAAAGGCAACTTCCATCATTTCACCTGGGTTAAATTTGTTGTATGCTATTGTTTTCAGTATTGGCGAGTCAAACATTTTGGCTTGTTGTAATGACTTACAGAACATTGTTATGATTCCACATCACTTCCTATATTGTCTTGACTGAATCTTGCATAAATAGACCACCTGCTGTAAAAGACCATTTTTCTCACTTCTCTTGGGTGGTGTCTGAAAACAGGATTGACTGTTTTTAATTAGTTAAGAGCGCTATCACACAGGCTTATTGTCTACTAGAGATCCTGAGCTCGAGATTACAGTAGTATCTCAAAGCAATATTCCCTAAGGGTTTATATTGTGAGTCCCATTGATTGAAATTATTAGAATTGATGTTTCATTAACCTCTTGTTGTCCAAAGTCAAATTAATATCCATTTAAAAATTAATTTGTACAGGAGGAGTTACTTTGAATGATTTTATTCATTTCAGATATATGACTGGGTTGCAGTAAAGTTAACAGACTGGGGTAACTAATATTTGCGAGTTAAGTCTTTACCAAAACAGTGCCTGTTTTTACAACCCTTAAGAAGAAAGGTTGTGGATATAATGTGGGATAAGGAGAAAATGCTGGTATTTAGTGCTTTCTCTTTTTCTCACAATATTTTCAACCCTTTTGAAGACAAATGTTATCAATAGAGACATATCTGATATGTTGTATGCAAATGCTTTTACTTTGGACATGTCTAAAATTTTGTCATCTAGTTGAATTATTGTCACATACCCTGTGTAAAAATCCTTATTATAACAGGGCTTTGATATCATTATCCATGTGTAACAGGCCCTGAACCTGACCACTGGAGCTATAGTAAGCTGTGCAAAAAATAGAAACACAGGTTGGGGTCACACCTAGAGTCGTAACACTCATTCCATAACCATTTGAAATTTAATTCTAGGTCTGAATTCCAAGACTAGCCTTCTGATTGGCTGAGACAGAGTTTATAGATTCTAATTCTAAGTTTCAAGACTTGCCAATTGATTTGCCATTACAGAACATCTTTGCCTGTCACATGACTAGTGTTGACAGGAAAGTTAGAACAATACTTTGAAGAGTTGGGGCATGCAGTGCCTTGTCTCATAGGTTCACAAATATATGCATTAAGTCCTTGCCTTTGAGAATAGACTTAACTCTTTACCAAACGACAAAATTTTAGACTTGTCCAAATTGAAAGCAATTGCAGACGACAAAATAAACTCAAAAATTGACATTTGTTTCTAGCAGGGTAGAAAACACTGTGGGAAAAGGAGAAAATGCTGGTTACCAGCATTTTCTCCTTTTCCCACAATGTTTTCAAAAGGTTTCTATCTCAGGGTCGTAAAAACCAGGGATTGTTTGGTAAAGGGTTAATGTTGTTGTTGTTCAGATTCACTAATCATTTTCCATTCAGTATTTACATTTGATTCATCAGATTTGCTTTCCTTTACGCAGAAACAAAATAACTTTGTAATATATAAAGGCACAAGTCCTAAAAATATCTAAAATAATTTCTTTGCTGTCTGATGATTACAAAAAGGAAACATTGTGCACTAGGAAAATTGTTAAATGGGAAAGATTTTGTGTTATAAAGCAAACTGAAATATTACAGTGAAGTTCTTCTCCACCAGAATGTCTTAACTCTTTACCACACGTTCCCGACTTTTAACGACCCTAAGGAAGAAGCCTTTTGAAAACATTGTGAGAAAAGGAGAAAATGCTGGTAACCAGCATTTTCTCCTTTTCCCACAATGTTTTCTGCTCTTTTAAAGAAAAATTGTTTAATTTTTGCCAACTTTAATTTGTCGTCTGCAGTTCCTTTCAATTTGGACAAGCCCAAAATTTTGTTGTTTGGTAAAGAGTTAAAAATCAGACAGTTTGTATCTAAGATTAGACTGCACATTCTAAGTGTTTGTCGTGCCTATTGTATGCAAAATTCCTGAAATTACCCTTTTCCCAAATAACTCCAGCTTTTACGACTCTGAAGAAGAAGACTTTCAAAACATAGACATAAATCTAAAAAATGCTGGAAACCAGTACATGTATTTTCTCCTTTTCCTGTGTTATTTTTGACACATTGGAAAACAAATTCTCTCACTTGAGCCACACTAAACATGTTTCCAACTTTGTCATATGGTAGAGTGTAAAGCTTTTTAAAGCTGAAAAAATCAAATGAGATAATTCAGACAGGCAGAAGGACCCAGACAGTTCATTTAAAGTTTTTTTTAAGCCTTAACTCTTTACCAAACCACAAAACTGTAGACTTATTCAACTTAAAAGCATTTGGGGAACAGTAAATTGAAAGTGGTCCAAATGACAAATTTTGTTCTTGATAGGGTCAAAAACATTGTAGGAAAGGAGAAAATGCTGCATTTTCTCCTTTTCCCACAATGTTTTCAAAAGCTTTCTTTCTCAGGGTTGTTAAAAGTCGGGATTGTGTGGTAAAGGGTTAAATACATCTTGAAAGTGGAAAGAGTAGGTCAGAATAAGACTGGGTGTTTTGTGCCATCTGATCTTAACTGTTTTTTTTTTTTTTTTTAATGGTTGAGGGGTTGACTGTGTGCTTGCAATTTCTTGTTTCTATTTTCAGAAAATCATCGGACTCAGACCCAGTATGATGATGCTTTAATCATAAAGATATTTGCCTTTCAATTTGCTAACAGTTATGCTTCTTGTTTCTACATTGCTTTCATTAGAGGTGTAAGTCTCTTTTTTATTTTCAGTCCTTTATGGAATAATCTTGTGTTTTACTGACCCTGAGGAGAAAGACTTTGTGAAACATTTCCGCTTTTAATACTAGTGAATCAATTTGACCTGAACTTGAGAAATAGCTCTTGAAAAATAACTGCTGGTTTTGCGATAATGTTTTCCAATGTTCATTAATAATGTGTTAAACCTTAATAATTATGTGCATAATTTTTCAAGAATGTTAGTAAAGTCATTTGTGGACAGAAATGACACTGTTATGGACGTATTCATGACTCCTTTTGGGAAAGAAAATTACTGAAAAGTCAAGTCTCATCAATATCATAGGACAGTATTTACCAGCCAATGTAGATTTAATCCTAAATTTTGTTATAAGATGACTGACTATCTCAGCCAGTCAGAGGGGAGTCTTTGAATTTAGAATTAGATCAATATTTAAAAGGGTCTCTAGAGTCTGTATTTACCAACCATTCTTAATTTCATTATCAGTCTTATTTTAGATTTAGAATGGAACACAACCTCTGATTGGCTAGACCATTTGGTCTAGCCAATCAGAGGTTGTGTTACTTTCAAATTAGGAAAAAAATTAAGTATGGTTGGTGAATACAGACCCTGGAATATCAGAGTTTGTTGATGTAACTCAATAACCTGGATAGCATAGATCAAGATCAGTCTGCACAGAATTTGCAGTCTGATCTTTGAAGATATTTCATCTACTGTACTTTTGGCCAAAAAAAAAACTTTGGATTTATCACAATATTTGAGTTTTTTTTTATAATTTGCTGAAATTCTTCAATTAGTTGATTTTGCAGTTTAATGGGTTAGCTATTTACATACATAATTATATATTTCTATAGATCTCTTTTTTTGACAGAAATTTGATGCGTTTGGTGTGTTTGGGTTGGGTGAGGAATACAACGACGACTGTGAAGGAGGAAACTGTATGTCTCAGCTATCATTTCAAGTGCTCATTCTCATGTTGGCAAAACCATTTCCGAAATTTTTTAAGGATATTATATTACCGTGAGTAAATTTTCTTTGCCTCTTTCACCACATCAAACACCTTTGGCCCTGTATATGTTCGAGATAAGAATTTTTTATGTCTTAAGAGCATTATGTACCGTCATTTATTTATCTAACTATTGTATATTGTATTCCTGACTATAATCCCTAAATTCTGGGAGGACAAAATATTATTATGAATAATTTTCTATGTTTCTGTGAATGATATATATTCATATACCTTTTGTAGTAAAACTGTTTAGGGCCAAGGTAACTGTAGTTGCCTTAACTAGCATTTTCATGTTTTCCCACGAAGTAATTTTTCTTCCTTTCAAAGATATCTACCAGTCAAGCCACAATGAATTTGTAGTGTGCAATTTTGACATGTGCATGTTTTGCAAAAATTTAAGATGTTGTCAGTATTTTAGGTGTAAAGTAAGCTGGTAAAATACTTAGTGAAAATACTTGAAGTAAATTAGCTTAAATCTAACTAAAGAAATTTTTTGGTTCTTCGTAAATTTTATTGCTATATTTAGATATTTATTAATGCATTTTTAGCATGCTAAAGAGATTATGGAGGTCAAGGCCAGACTGTTGTCGTAGCAATTGTTGCAAGAACCAGGTGGCTGATGAGGAAAAGAATAAGATAAAGAGAGAAGAGTCTGTGGATGTGAAAAGATCCAAAAAGTTTTTAAAAAGGCAGTATTTGAAACCTCCCCTTGGGGACTTTACACTACCTGAATATACAGAAAAGGTCATCATCTATGGATTTCTGATGGTATGCTATTTTTCTTCAAGTTAAGATTTTAATTTTCAAATATTTTTTCTATCTTACAATCTCAAAAGAGATTTTGTACAGTTCGGTGTATATGGAGAAACATACATGCTTTATTTTGTATAAATTTAGCAAGGTAAAACAATTTTATGCATTATAATAGTGAGACAAGATTCAGTAATGTTCTATCTGTAAAAATGTTGGTATAGGAGTGTTGACTAATTCTCTGCTTATTTACTTCAGATATTTGCTGCTTCCTTTCCACTAGCACCTATGATTGCACTGCTCACCCTAGTTGTAGATATTAGAATTGATGCAAAGAGATTATTGTGGTTTAACAGACGACCGGTAGCTTTCATTGCTCAAGATTTGGGTGAGATTTTCAGGTCAAATTCCAGTGGAACTATTTATTATTGATCATTCTAACGTGACACGTGAATTCGGCTCTATAAACACAGTGCAACGAAAGCGTGGTAAAATCTATGTTATTCTATGTAGAGTGATGTCATTCTGTATAGAGTGCATGATGTCATTCTGTATAAAGTAAGTAAGTAAGTAAGTAAGTTATTCAATGGAATATAGTCTGCATCCTCGTTTTTACTCTAAGTATGAACTTGTTTTCTTTTGATTAAGAGTTGGTCATGTTAGAATGGAAATAATCTTCTTTCTATTTTGGTTTATTGTTCAATAAACCACATTGTGAGTTATGAGGCACAATGAATAATCCACTCGGGCTATCGCCCTCATGGATTATTTATTGTGCTTCATAACTCACAACTGTGGTTTACTGAACAATAAACCACGATAGAAAAAAGATTATTTCTTAAATGAATCATAGGTAGACTAGTCCTTTGACATGTAGAAAATTGACCAATAGCAAAAAGGTTTGACTCAGGTCAGGCTTACCTGGGTCAATACTTTTTGAAGATGCATTCAACCCCTTTTTCACAGAGTATAACTCAAATGTTTTACTACCAAAGAAAACTCAAGTTATAGCCTACATTCAACACTTTATATTTAGCATTTGCTGCTTATGTTCATTTTGTCTTGGGAATATTTCGTCTCTTGACAGAGAACTGAAATTTACAGTGAATTCATTACAGGACCGTAACTTTGACTAAATCACAAGTTTAGAACCTTTTATAGTGTTAGGTACATCATGAATATGATTTATTTTTTCTCCTTTTGTTTGTTTGCATAAGAGTTTAAAGCTTTTAACACAGCTTAGTTCATATCAAGGCAGTCAGTGCACCTAGGCATGTGTTTCTGGCTTTCTCACGCCAGCTTCTTTCCAAACTGACTAGTTACATGTGTCTCGCATGCATCAGAGATGAAAGGTAAAAAATTGGTGGGAAGAAAGTTTGCCCTAACTGAGTATCGAACCCACAACCATCAGGTCGCAAGTCAGATATACTAACCTCTTAGCCACCCAGCCGGGCTTTATTAGCTTGGCTATTTTCAAAGAAAATGTGGAGTTGTTGTAGCCTTTGCGTCGTCTGTGTTGTCCTCTGCATCCTGCAGAAACTTTAATCTTTGTTACTGCTGAAGATACTTACATCAGACTCTGACAGGTTGTTATCTATCAAAAGAAGAACCCATACAGCAAGGGCAGATAGCCATCAAAAAATTTTGACGCAACTATGCCCCATTTATAACTAAGAATTCTGATTGAAAATCAAGCAACTGCAGGCAAGGGTTGGCACCCACATGCAGTGCTCTTGTTTTTGTTCATTTTCTAGGAATGTGGTTTGGTATATTGAACTTTGTCAACCTGATTGGTGTGATTACAAATGGATTTTTAATAGCATTTACCTCAAGTTGGGGACAGAAGTATGAATTGTCTACACAACTTTGGATATGTATTGGATTTGAGGTAAACTGTCTCAATTTTTGTTTAACTTTATAAAAAGCCGTGAAGATGAACAACTTTTTCTGTCTTATATCCTTTGCCAAACAGATCCCTAGATTTGAGATCTTGAAGAAAAAGGCATCTGAACTGTATCCAGCATTTCTTCTTTTCCCACAATTTTTTATACCCTTTAAAAGACAAATCCCTGTGTAATATGTTGTCTGTAAATGCTTTCTCATGGACAAGTCTAAAGTTTGATTGTAAAAAGCTGGATATTAACAGATCATGAGTTATCCATACACCCACACAGATCACCACACCTACTTCAGTCAGAAGTCCAAATAAGCTGCATGGCTTTCATCAGTGCTAATTTTCAAAAATTACTGCCTCAACCTCCTCTGTTCCCTAAATTATTTTTAGACTTACTTAAAATTAGTACAATGTACAAACCACACAAACACAAGCATTTGGCTGCATTAAACATCTTTGATCTTCGATGGCAATGGAAACACTGTTAACCCCTTTCCCAACTGAAAATGCTTTTGGAAACGGAAAGCATGTGCATACAATGATTTTGGAATTGACACAGATGAACTGAAGTTCTCTGATAAGGTAGAAAGCATTGTAGGAAATGGTTACCAGCATTTTCTCCTTTTCCCACAATGTCTTTAAAAGCCTTCTTTCTCAGGGTCATTAAAACTCGATGATTGTGTATTAAATGATAAAACCTGATAGCTTCTCAAAAAAACTTTAATATCATCCTTCTTGTTTCAGCACATTGTTTTTGCTTTGAAGTTTTTGTTGGCCTACCTAATACCAGATGTGCCTAAAGATGTGAGACTTGCAATAAGGAGGGTAAGCCTGTTTGATGTAGCCTTGCAAAGTGATTGGTTATGAGGGTATAGTAGAATCAATCTGTCCATCTGTCTGGCCATCTGTCCATTTATCTGTCTGTGTATACACACAATTTTGTTGTGATTGTATTTAAACTTTTTTGATTGATTAATCCTCTCCCAAACAAGAAATTGTTACTCTTCCAAATTGAAAATAACTGCAGCCTACAAAGTCAAAATTGGTACAAATGAACTGTCATTCTCTAATGGCACAGACAACATTGTGTGAAAAGGTGAAAATGCAGGTAACCACTATTTTCTCCTTTCCCTGCAGTTTTTTCAAAAGCATTCTTTCTCAGGGTTTGTTAAAACTTAGGATTGTGTGGTAGAGGGTTATCAGAATCTATAGATGTGATGCCTGACCTTAAGTAAAGGATTATCTCCTCTCAAAGTTGGACATTTGTGTTTGTAATGCTTGTAACCAGCATTTCTTCTGTTCCCACAATGTTTACAGCCTTTCAAAGCCAAACCCTACAGTAGCCACACTTGTCATCATCAGATGTTTTCTAAATGGAAGAGCTCAAAATTCATGTGGTGCAGAAACTATCACATAAAACCTCATCAGGCAGTATATTAAATCCATGACTTATATTTGATAATACACTTGTACAATGTATTTGATGCTTGCCAAGGCTTGCATCATACAATTTTAGTCAACTTGTTTGATAAATATTGTAATACATAAACACTCATGTAAGATCCTCTATTTATGTATTTTCTTTTTACCAGGAAAAATATCAAGTGGCACAGAAATTTGAAGAGAAATCTAGGCAAATTGACTATACTAAGCTTGTCCCTATGCAGGCAGATTTTGACAAGTGAGTTTCAGTTCTTTCTCCATCTGAATCTTTCATTGATTACAGTGGTCAATTTACTTCTTTACCAGGTTTTGGGTTTAGTCAGTTTTGGGGGCTGGAAGCTATTTTGAAAGATGTTTTAAGTCTTTACCAAACGACAAAACCGTAGACTTGTCCAAATTGAAAGCATTTGCAGACGACAAAATGAATGTGACTTAAAAATTGAAATTCCTTTTGGGAAGGGTAGAAAACATTGTGGGAAAAGGAGAAAATGCTGGTTACCAGCATTTTCTCCTTTTCCCACAATGTTTTCAAAAGGCTTTTTTCTCAGGGTCGTTAAAAGTTGGGATTAGAGTTAACCACACGACAAAATTTAGACTGGTCCGAATTCAAAGCATTAGCAGATAAGAAAATAAAAGTAACTGGAGAATGGAAATTTGTTTTGGGAAGGGTTAAAAAAACATTGTGGGAGAAGGAGAAAATGCTGGTTACCAGCATTTTCTCCTTTTCCCACAATGTTTTCAAAAGCCTTTAACCTCAGGGTTGTAAAAAGTAAAGATTGTGTGGTAAAGGGTTAACCCTTTACTACACAATTTCAAGTTATAATGACCAGGAAGGAGGTTTCAAAAAATGCAGCTAACCGGCATTTCCACTTTTTCCCACAATGTTTTCTACCCTATCAAAAACAAATATCTTGATTTTTGCCCCTTGTAATATGTCTTGTGCAAAGTTTTGTTGTTTAGTAAAGAAATAAGTGATTACTACACTGTCACTTGCTCCACCACCCTGAGTACCAGACTGAGACTCATTACCACACAAACACATGCTTTTACTATGGCTGTGTAGGATGTATTTGAAAACATTGTCGAAAAAGGAGTACCGAACAATTACGTACTTTACCACCCTGATAAAGAAGATCTTTGAATATATTTTGAGAAAAGAAGAACTTTATTCATTATATTTAATTTTTTTTTGATAAATTGGATCATGATTTCTTCATTTACCCATAAATTAGATAAGTACAATCATTGCATAAGTGAATGGAACAGTACTTTGTGCTAAGTGGAGAACTTACTGTTTTTTGAAGCAATTTCTCCTTATATCTTAATGTTTTCATTGTACAATATAGTACATAAGCATTCTGAAGATACCTCTGTGAGGGAAAGGAGTAACCTCTTGTGAATATGAAAGAACCCTGTACAGGTATCTCTCTCTCCAAATGTAATAGCTTGCTTGAAATATTTTTTAAGCTAAGTTGCTGGTATAATTTTGCCTTTTGTTGCAGTGTATTTGATGTATTTGATCAAAACTTTCAGGATTAAGTTTTCGTTCTATTAGCTTTGCTGCTTTGGAGAAAAGAACAAGGTGTTGTCATAGCCCTGGCGTCATTGTCATGCTAACTCTTTTACATTTTAGAATATCTCTATTATTATTGAAGATCTTTACTTCAAATTTGGACAACTTCTAAAAGGAAAACTTGTACAACAGGTGCAGGTTAATATCAAAGTCTTTCTGATGCAGTTATGCCCCTTTTTTGACTTGAAATGTTCACTGAAAATCAAGTAATCGCAGCCAAGCATTGGCACTCACATGTTGTGCTCTTGTTTGTATTGGCAGACTTTGTCCCAAACAATAAAAACACAAGATAAACAACTGAGGCACACAAGAAAATGAAGATAAAACAAGAGGCAAATTACTTATTATTTCCATTTTTTTCATTTATCATGGTGTTTACAAAAGTCTTCCTCTCAAGATTTATTAAAACTCATTTATTAATGCTCATACCAAATACATCAAATGAACAGTTTCAGACAGATGAAAAGACTCAAATATTGTGACCAAACAATTCCTTGTTTTGATGCGGCTCGGGTAGACGGCTTTTCAAAACATTGTAGGAAAAAGGAGAACATGACGGTCCCCAGCAATTTTTGCTTTTCCCATAATGTTTTCAAAAGCCTTTTCAAGAAAATTCTCATCACTTGAGTCACTTTTGATGTGTCCAGAGCTCCAGATAAGAGGGAGTGATGGTATTCTAAATCCATTATTTCTCTTCCAAACCGTATGTTATAGGTACTCATCAGAATCGTCTCGATGAGACGATTCTTATGAGTACCCATAACATACGGTTTGGTGGAGAATGATTAATATTTTCAATTTTGTAATCAAAATCACTCCCTCTGTTTGGAGCTAAGCCTTTTTAAGAAAATTCTCACCACTTGAGTCACTTTTGATGTGTCATCTACATATGCTTTTAATTTGGACAAGTCTGATTTTCTGTCATTTGGTAAAGAAATAACCTGTGCTGATGCATGTAGTTTGTGTTGTTTTTATATGATTCTCATACATGATGTTTCATGGTTGACATATTTGTTTCCCAAACTGTAGTGTACCTGTATTAGAACGTCAGGCAACAATCCATACCTCTGAGGGTATACAAGTCATAAAACATAGGTACAGTAAAAATAACACTATTTCAGTGATATTTTATCAGTGTTTGTGAAACAAAGTTACTTTTGATTTCAATCCCTTTATCCTGGTTTATTTCCCTTTTGTTTGCATGTTTTTATCCTTATTTCCATAGCAGTAGTCATTTTACTGCATTTTTTTCTCTTCTAAGGATTTGGTGCTTTACTTCTACGCATCAGTCTCATTTGTTGTGGTCTAAAGTGTATACATCAGCATTTATACTAACACTCCCAACATCAGCAATTATACTAACACTCCCAACATTCACATTCACAAACTGTAGTATACACATTTATTGAGGTCTTCATTGGCTTTATTTTGATTGAGTGGAGACAAGAAAAGAAAGAGGCTAAAATGGCAGCAGTAATTATGATAACTAAAATTATCGAGCCCATGCGGCCATACTAATTTTACATATAGTATTACATGTGTAGATGTATTTCATCACAGTTTCACAAAGTTCACTGAAAACTGAAAGGTATGTCTGTGCCTATCATACCTTGTACTAGGCCTCAACATGGCTAGTTGACTGATGCTGAGAGATAATTTGAACAATAACCCTTTACCAATGGATTGGGTCTTTGAGAACCCTGAGACAAAAGCCTTTTGAAAACATTGTGAGAAAAGAAGAAAATGATGTTCACCAGCATTTTCTTCTTTTCTTACAATGTTTTCTAACCTTTTGAGGACAATTTCTATCATTTCAGCTCTGTTCAACTTTATCTGCAAATGCTTTCAAATTGGAAAAGGTTAATAGTTTGTTATCTGGTAAAGAGTAAAGATATGATCAAGTATAAGTTTTTCACTTTTCCACTTTTTCTTTGTAGTTTAGAACTGTACAATATCTAGGCTATGATACCAATATACTCTTTTCCAAACAACATAATTTTAGACTTTTCCAGTTTGAATGCATTTGCATACAACAAATTAAATGTGGTTTAAT
Organism: Hippopus hippopus; assembly: GCA_946811185.2. Classification (NCBI taxonomy): domain Eukaryota; kingdom Metazoa; phylum Mollusca; class Bivalvia; order Cardiida; family Cardiidae; genus Hippopus; species Hippopus hippopus. The sequence continues at coordinate 47,470,983 of OX328100.1, forward strand.
TCACCGGTTTTGTACATGAAAGATTATCTAGAAAACAGTGTGGGGAAAGGGGAAAATACTGGTTACCAGCCTTTTCCCCTTTTCCCACAATGTTTACAAAAGGTTTTTTTCCTCAGGGTCATTAAAATTTGTGATAGTGTTGTAAAAGGTTAACTCTTTTCCAGACAACAAGATGAAAGATTTGTCCATACTGAAAGCTCTGCAGATATCTAATTGAATGTGGCTCTAATTATGAATTTGTGTTTGATAGAGTAAAAAACATAATTGGAAAAAGAGAAAATGCTGTTTACCAGTATTTATCTTTTTTCCAATCTGTTTTCAAAAGCCTTCTTCCTCAGAATGATTGAAACTGAGAATCATTTTGTAAAGGTGTAAAATTTTGTGTACATTTAAATATGTAGAGGTTTAAATGTGTCCATTTAAAGATGCCCGTCTACAGCCGGTGAGCAAAAACGCTGTTAAATTTCAAACAATTTAGAATGGTACAGAAATCAGTCCTTTGTGTAAACATGGATAAATTACTGACATATGTGGTGTAATTGAAAAAAAGAAACACGGATATTTGTATTAGAAACTGAACATTGGTCAGAAGAAAACTGGCTGACGATCGAAGCTGTAAACAATGGCGGTGCGTCACGGAAATTTATCGTTGGTTTCTGCCTAGAGTCGGATATGGTGTAATTTGCATATAGGCCGCGACTTCCGTCTAAAAATCGAGGCTGCAACAGAGAAGCCTCCATTTTCCTTTGTTTACCTCATTAAACACAGGGCGAAGGTCAAATATAGTCACGTGACAGAATGCATGATCATCATACGAATCTACCCGAGTGTATAACGGATATATCGAAAATCTTCGATTCAAAAACCGGAAACGACGAGTCTGTTTACATGGAAGGCCGCAACTCAGCGAAATGCATTTTCTATCGACCGTAATCTAAGCAACCTTGCAACCGTCAGGTGCAATATTTGGCATGAAGATATAAGAATGACTATATTTTGATAAAATAAAGACAAAATGAGTTAAAACTGGCTGAAAATGAGTATAAGGGCCTCTTTAAATGCATCCACATATTTTAAGTTTGGCAGCTCACTTCTTCTCTTACATTTTGTTTTAGCCTTTACTGACACTTATCCCTCTGTAAACAGCATAGAAACTCCACATTCTCTCCAACCTTAGGTTTTTTTTGTACACCTCATGGACTTCTCTGCCAAATGACATTACTGGTTTATGGCTTTTAGTACCCATTTTTCATAATTTTTCAAATTGAACAGGAATTTTTGTTTTGTCGTTACTATTCTGTGCTTAATGTCTAACAATATGTGTTGGAATATTTTGGGCTTCAAGAGATGGTAATTTCAGGATAAATCTAGATTATGGGGAGAGAAGTCTGCCCTGGTGATCACATTTGTGAAGAATAGAGGATTTTCACAATCTATTTCCCCCTCCCCCACCCACCTAAACTCTTTATCAAACGATAAAGTTTAGACTTGCCTTCTTTGCAGTCAACAGATTTGTCTCTGAAAAGGTTGAAAACATTGCCAGAAAAGAAGAAAATGCTGGTAACTAGCAAAACTCAGTTTAGTGTCAAACATTCCAAAGAAGATCAAAGAAGAAAGGATGACATATTTGAATACTTTTGATAATTTTAATGATTTTGGATTGAATACAAAATTCAAAAAAATGTAATAATGTAACTTTAATCTACATGAAAAATTATTTATTTTGATACCAAATAAATGTACGTTATTTCTCAACTTAGACTTAATAAGTAATTTGATGTTATGAGGCATTATATGATATTATAAGATAGAAATGTATCATAATACAGATGACAAATTCAGTCTAGCTGAGATGATGGATTTGTCTTTATAAAGGTAAAAAAATTTTTTACGAATAAAGGAGAAAATGCTGGCTACCAGCATTGTCTCCTTTTCCCAAAACATTGTCAAAGCTTTTTCCACAGGGGTGTAAAAGCAAGGGATTATTTGTTAAAGGATTTAGAGATTTCTTGGCTCTGTTTGGTGTGTCATGAAATGTTTTAAGTTAAAGTTGTCTTTAACTCTTTATCACACTATCCCGACTTTTAACGACCCTGAGAAAAAAGGCTTTCGAAAACATTGTGGGAAAAGGAGAAAATGCTGGTAACCAGCATTTTCTCCTTTTCCCACAATGTTTTCTACCCTTCCCAAACCAAATTTCAATTTTTAAGTCACATTTATTTTGTCGTCTGCAAATGCTTTCAATTTGGACCAGTCTATAATTTTGTTGTTTGGTAAAGAGTTAAGAAATACAATGTAGTTATGAGTATGAATATTTTAAAATTTGAGGCATGCTCTGTGAAAAAGATGGTTAGGTGCATCTGCAACAAGTATTGACCAAGGTCAGCCTGTGCAAAGGACCTGTCTACCTCATGATTCAGTTGGTTGTTAAACAAAATGGATTTTATGGATTGATATTTTTATGATGACTTGATTGATAATGCATTACAGAGATGCATTAAGACTTCTTTTGCAAAGTGCACAACTTATATAGGCCATGCTCTGGCAAATGGGGGCAAGGGGGCTTAATGCATCTCTGTGATGCATGATACCGAGCAAGCCATCACAATATTATACATCCCTAAAACCCATTTTAGATAACAACCTACGGAATCATGAGGTACGCTGGTCTTTTGACATACAAAAAATTGACCAACAGCGAAAAGTATTGACCCAGGTCAGCCTGCGCAGACCGCACAGGCTGACCTTGGTCGATACTATTTGCAAATGCATTAAGCCCCCTTTTCACAGAGCATAACTTATATATATTTGACACTTCTACTTTCAGAGTGAAAGATGACTCCTATAACTATGGTGATTTTGACGAGGATGAGGAAGGTGTTGCAGATGTTGGCAATGAGAAAGATGATCAGGTTGACAAGGTAAAGCCAGTGTCAACATTATCTCCTGTTGCTGAAGAAGAAACTCAGAAACCAAACATGTAAGTGTTTGTCTCTTTACAAGATAGCACTTTTTTTTTTATTTTCAGACTTATCCACAAAAGATATATTTAACCCTTTACCACACAATCCCATGTTAAAAGACCCTGATGAAGAATGCTTTTGAAAACATTGAGATAAATGGAGAAAATGCTAGTAACAAACTTTTTCCCCTTTTCCCACAATGTTTTTTAACCTTTCTAAACCAGAAAAAAATTGTTTATTCTAACAGATTTGTCCAAATATCTTTAGTATTTGTATGCCACATTTGTCTCAAAATGTGTTTAGAGGGTGAAAAGTGGACCCATGATTTTCTGTATGCACCTGTCGAAAGCCATTTCATGACTGAACAATTTTACATTATTTGCAAGAAGTGTTGTTGTTTGTAATGATAACAATGTTAATATTTTTGTTATGAATTTACACTTGAAGTTCTGCAAATTATCAACTTTATATGTCTGAGGTGATATCAGTGAAGAGCTACATTGTACATCATTATTATACAAATTTATTTACAAGAAAACAAAATTGTCAAGATTCTTTGTATACACTATTAGATTTTTTATTCTACACTCTATATATTTATCTTAAGTATTTTTACTAAGAAAACCCTTTGTTTATGGAGACACTTTGAGGCATTTGTACTGTAATACACATATAGTACCTTAACAATAGTATGAAAAAAATGTCATATAGGGTAACTTTTTAAGTTCATTTTAAAATGATTCTTCATGAGATTGCTGTTATTATACCCCCGCAAAATGAATGTTTTCGGGGGTATACTGGAATCAGCGTGTCTGTCCGTCTGCGTACAAAATACTAGTAATTTTGTGTCGCGAACTCCTCCTACAGTTTTGCTGCTATTGTATTGAAAGTTTGTTGATACATTGATCGTATACTGAAGTTTTGCAAGACGCATTTTCAATCATCTACTCCCTATGATTCAAGGGTAATCTCCCGTTGAACTTAGAAAATTTTTCGTTAAATTGCCTGTTTCTGTCAAAGCACTGGTGGGGGTATTAAGTCACATTCAGTGACAGCTCTAGTTTTGAATTACCCAGATAAATTGGTGTGAGATTAGAACAAAAATTATTTACAATTATTATAGATATGTGTACCCATCAGTAAATATGTGGTATGAAGTTGGTGACAGGTTTGAGCATTCACCACAAGCTAGGTACTTCAGGGCTTTGGCAAAAACTGATAGAAAGCTCTCTAGAAAGTCATAGACATGCTTCATAGTTGCTGGGGTATCATGTCCCAGTATCTTTGATATTGCTTTTGATATTACTCCTAATAAGAATCATATAACTGGCAAATACAGTTAGATGGCTTATTCAATATCATTCCAGTATAAATTATTTAACCTGCAAATGCATTTTTTGTTGGTTAACTTGCTTTTTTATCTGTCCAATTACTGTTCCAGCCTTTTAACTCTTCACCAAATGATAAAATTCTAGACTAGTCAAAATTGAAAGCATTTGCAGCTGACAAAATAAATTTTACACAAAAATTGAAATTTGCTTTGGTGAATGGTAAAAACCCATGACTTACTTTCGATAGTACACTGTTGTATTATTGTTTTTCTGTGATTCCTGCTAGGACATAATTTATACACATGGATAGTTTTATAATTTGTATGTTTTATATCATCTAGAAATGCAGCGTAAGTTATTTAAAACCAACAAATTTGTGGAAACACTTCAATTCACCCCCTCTACAATCTGTTCCATTGTACTTTTGATAAAAATGTCTCAGAGCTATCTTCTTGTGTATGTGCACATTTTCAACCATTTACACATGTAAACATAGACTCATGAATGGTATATAGACTAAAGGTGATGACTAAGGTTACTTCTTTGTCATGTTTTTTATATTACAAAAAGAATCCCATGTTTGTGTTTATGTATTATCATTTTAATCAAAAGAGTAGACTGAAATGTATATAATGCTGGCTAAGTCTTGTGTTGTAAAGTTTTACTCAAGCCAAATGATGAAAATGATAGTTTAAAAACAATTTCATACAAGATCCTCCATTCAGTAAACAGAAGTGATAAATGTTGGGTACAGCCTTTTAAATATAAGACTGTTTTCTGCATTAGTTGACTGCAAGCTAGATTTAGAGAAGCATTTGCTATGTAAATTGTCAGTCAGCTGGTAACAGTAGTGCCATTACATTGTAGCACAAGATGCCAGTGAGACCTGCTTAACCCTATGCCACACAATTTGACTCATTTTGTCTCAGTTTTGTGAAAGATGACTGTTGAAAACAATGTGAGAAAATGTTGATCACCAGCATTATCTTCTTTTCTCATAATGATTTAAGCCCTTTTACAGAAATTTTACTTTCTGAACAATGTCTGCTTTGCCGTCTGTAAATGCTTTCAGTTTGGATAAGTGTAAAATTCAGCCATTTGGTAAAGGGTTATAGGCTACCTGTAACTGTTTGTCTTCAAGCATGTAGCTTACCGTATAACAATAAACGTAAAAACAGAATCTTTCATATTGCTTGCATAGTTTTCAATATACAGTCAGATCTGTGCTAGTAGCCACACATGAACAGCAGCCAGTCTGAACAGCAGCCAACTCAAGTCTGCCTGTGCACATTTCTTCTTTAAATACACTGTACCTTGTGTATAGCATTTATCTGCCAAATAAGCCTGCAGTCACCTTAATTGGTATGATTTAACTGTTTATGACATGTACACAAGAGCTGCTTTTATTTCAAGAGACCAACAGACCAACTTTCATGTTTTGAAAAAACAATGTGGTGAATCATCTTTTATTGAACTGTAAAATGAAAACAAATTCGTCAACTTTCCTCATTCTCTTTGCAATCTTATTTGTGTGTCTTATATTTGTGTATAGAACAGAGAAAGAATAAAAGTTCGGTGCAAATAAATCATCATATTCGCAACACAAAAAAAGTGAGAAGTGCATATTGTGATATTGTGGACAACAGCCAATCTGTGAACAGCAGCCACTATCAGAACTTGCCTTCAGTGACTGTACTCTGTTAAGTTTCAATCATTGCTAAGAAAATGTAGCCTTTTACCTAATAGTCCTATGCTGCACAATCGTAAGAAGAAGGGTTTTAAAAACATTGTAAGAAAAGGAGAAAATGCTGGTAACAACCACTGTCTCCTTTCCTCACAATGTTTTCAATCCCTGCATGCACAAACTCAATGCTAGAATCACAATTATGAGGTAATTTGTCTTCATGCAAATGTTTTTTTTCAAACAGATCTAAATGTTTGTCTTGTGGTAAAGATTTAAATGTTTACCAAATAACAAAATGGTGGACTTGTCCAATTTCAAAGCATTTGCAGACAGCAAATGAAATGTGGCTCAAATGGTGGAAATTGTGTTTGAAAGGGTATAAAATATTGTGGGAAATTGAGGTGCTTGTTACCTTCTTCCTGAAGGTAGTGGATTGTGTGCTAAAAGGTTTAATCTTTTGATTAGGAAATTAACTTTCAATTTTAACTTCTTACCAAAGAATGGGTTTTAACGATCTTGAGAGAAAGGGCTTTTGAACACATTGCTGCAATAGGAGAAAATGTTGGGTATCAGCATTTTCTCCTTTTCCAACAATGTTTTCTACCCTTTTTAGCTCACCTGAGCACGAAGTGCTCAGGATGAGCTGTTGTGATCACTCACCGTCCGTCGGCGTCCGTCCTCCGTCCATTCGTCGTCCATACGTTCACATTTTTAGCTCACCTGAGCACGAAGTGCTCATGGTGAGCTTTTGTGATCGTGCTGTGTCCGGCGTGCGTTGTTCGTCGTCAACTTTTACCTTGTGTACGCTCTAGAGACCACATTTGCAGTCCGATACTCTTGAAAGTTTATCAGAATGTTTGTCTTGATAATATCTTGGACGACTTCGAAAATGATTCTGGTCAGGTCAAAAACTAGGTCATTAGATCGAATCTTGGAGAAACCTTGTGTACGCTCTAGAGGCTACATTTCCAGTCCAATACTCTTGAAAGTTTGTCAGAATGTTTGTCTTGATGATATCTAGGACAAGTTTGAAAATGGGTCATGATAGGTCAAAAACTAGGTCACTGGGTCAAATCTTAGAGAAACCTTGTGTATGCATTAGAGGTTATGTTTTCAGTCTAATACTCTTGAAACTTAGTCAGAATGTTTGTGTTGATGTCATCATGCATGAGTTTGAAAATGGTTCATGTGGGTTCAAAAACTAGGTCACCAGGTTTAATCTTTGAAAAGCCTTGTGTACGCTCTAGAGGCCACATATACAGTCCAAAAATCTTGAAATCTGGTCAGAATGTTTGTCTTGATAATGTCTTTTTTGAAAATGGGTCATGTTGGATAAAAACTAGGTCACTAGGTCAAATCTCGGAAAAAACCTTCTGTACACCCTACAGGCCACATTTTCTCTCAAATACTCATGAAAGGTGGTCAGAATGTTTGTCTGGATAACTTATACATGTTTGAAAATAGGTAATATTGAGCCTAAAAGTAGGCCACAAGACAAAAGTTCTAGAAAAAGCTTGTGTACACATTATGGAGGCTATGTTTGTAATTCCAGTTCTAATGAGTGTTTGTCAGAATGTTTGTCTTAATATCTCGGAAGAGATTGGAAATGGGTCATGTTTGATCAAAAGGCTCAGGTGAGCGACTTCAGGGCCATCATGGCCCTCTTGTTTTGTTTACACTCTAGCATCTACAAATATTAACCAATCAGCACCAAACTTGGTCAAAATATATATTACCATAAGATCTCAGATGAGTTCGATAATGGGTCTAATCGGACCAGAAGAACTGGAGTTATTTGCCCTTGAATTAGAAAAATTGCTATATTTGACTTTGTTTACGCTCTAGCATCTACAAATATCAACCAATCAGCACCAGACTTGGTCAAAATATATATGACCATAAGATCTCGGATGAGTTTGATTATGGGTCTAATCAGACCAGAACGACTTGAGTTATTTGCCTTTGAATTAGAAAAATTGCTATATTTGACATTGTTTACACTCTAGCATCTACAATTTTTAACCAATCAGTACCAAACTTGGTCAATATATATATAACCATAAGATCTCAGAGGAGTTGGATAATGGGTCTAATCGGACCAGAAGAACTGGAGTTATTTGCCCTTGAATTAGAAAAATTGCTATATTTGACTTTGTTTACACTCTAGCATCTACAATTTTTTATCAATCAGCATCAAACTTGGTCAAAATACTTATGACCGTAAGATCTCGGATGAGTTCAATTATGGGTCTGATCGGACCAAAACAACTGGAGTTATTTGCCCTTGAATTAGAAAGTTCTTTAGAATAGCTGTTTGTCGGGAGCATAACTTTGTCATCTTCAGTCTGATTGACTTGAAACTTGGCATTTGTGTTTATTGCAATAACTCTACCTGGTACTGTCTATGAGTTATTTCCCTTTGATCATCATTTTTACAGCATTTTCTGCTTGTCTGGAATAGAACTTTGTCATCTCTAGCCTGAACATCTTCAAATTTGGTATGCATGGTTGTTGAAAAATTACGGAGTACAGTGCACAAGAACCATAACTCTTCCTAGTACAAATTTTGAGTTATTCCCCCTTTGACCTTCATTTTTATAGCATTTCCTGCTTGTCCGGAGCAAAACTTTGTCATCTTAAGTAGGAATGACTTGAAATATGGTATGCTTATTTTTTGCAATATTTGGAAGTGCAGTGCATAAGAATTGTAACTCTACCTTGTGCTGTCTTTGAGTTATTTCCCTTTGATTGTCATTTTTACAGCATTTAGTGCTTGTCCGGAATGTAACTTTGTCATCTCAAGTCAGAACAACTTCAAACTTGGTATGCATGTTTGTTGCAATATTACGGAGTACAGTGCGCAAGAACAATAACTATCTAGCGTGGATTTTGAGTAATTCCACTTTGATCTTCATTTTTACAGTATTTCTTGCTTGTCCGGAACGGAACTTTGAAGTCTCACGTCAAATTGACTTGAGATTTGGTAAACATGTTTGTTGCATTACCTGCCCTTTGCGATTATTATACCTGCTCGACAACTGGTGGTGGGACAGGCATATCTTGCGACAATTTGCCGCTCTTGTTTCATTATCATTTGGCCTTGAACCTCGATTTTTGGTATTTATCTTCATTATAAACCTTTACTGCTTATTACTCAGGTGAGCGATATAGGACCATCATGGTCCTCTTGTTAAGATAAATTCAATCGACTGAGCAACACTTAGTTTGTTGTCCACACAATGCATTCAATTTGGACCAGACTAACCATTTGTCGTTTGGGAAAGAGTTAAACTGTTGGAAGGTGAGCAAAAGTATGTCCACATTAGCAAAAAGTGTAGATCAGGATCACAATGTTAGGTCTGATTTTGGAGGTAACTAGCATTTTCTTCTTTTATCACAATGTTTTTAACCTTACACACAACAAACCCATTTATCTGAGCCACACTTAAGTTGTTGTCTGTAATGATTTTATTATAGTTGTATAATAGAAATTGTTGTCTTGTAAACAATTATATAAAGAATGGTATATCTCTCTACTGCACAGTAAAATTTTAGACTGGTCAAAGTTTTAAGCATTTGCTGATGACAGATTAAGTGTTACTTAACTGGTGGGCGTTATCTTAAAAAAGCTAGAAAACTTTATGGGAAAAGGAGAAAATGCTTGTTACCTTTTCTTACAATGTTTTCAAAAGCCTTCAAACTCAAGGACTTTAAAATTTGGGATTGTTTTGTTAAGAGATATGGTACAAATGTAATTTCAGACATGCAGGGCCAGAGACATCTTGTGGGACAAGTCTGAGGGATGTCAAACCAGAAGGAAGTCGGTTACATTTGCTGTCCCCTAAGGAAAAGAAGAATGCTGGGTCAACAAAAGTGGATATTTCTATGGAAACAGATGAGTCTTCTAGTAAGTTATCTATTAGATGTGTAGATATGAGTTTCCTTTGCTTTCCCACCATCTAGCCCATATTTTGAGGGAAGATTCAAAGGAAACATTTGTGTGTGAGAGTCTTAAAAGAGCAAATTTTAGGGAAAAAAGTTATTACACATTTATATTTGTAGTAATTAATTTAAAATGTGATGGTCTACTTTTCACTGAAGAACAAGTCTACACAGATACTCTGAATGCTATTGGTGATGATTGGAGATTAAGGGGCCGTATTCACCAACCATTTCAAAAATTTTCTTAGTATTATGCTGAAGAATTTTCTACATTTGAAAGTAACACAACTTCTGATTGGCTTTTCCTTTGGTTAAGTAAATCAAAAGTTGTGTTATTTTCAAATTTAGAAAATTTGTGAGAATTAGACAAAGAATATTCTTAAGAATAGTTGGTGAATATGGACCCATATTACATTGACATTTGAGTTCTTATTTGTTGACCACTAGTCAGAGTTGTTCAAGCAGATATTAACAAGATAATACATAGGGCTGTATAGAGATAAAGCTTAATGTTAATATTGCTCTGAATCTAATGTGTAATAATGATATCAAATAAATCATATTTGTAGTGGTGTTTATCCAGAGGACCACTAAGGAGAACTTCTGTTAAATTTGAAGACAGTTTCTGTTATCACTTTCACACAGCATCTGCAAATTAACTTTTGGAAAAAATAAACACAGTACATGTAGGTCTGAACCAAAGTCCCTTAGATTTTATCATATCTACTCAAAAACTGCATTTATACATGTATGTATTACAGCTGACTCAGATAACACGAGTGAGTATGAAGTGAACCTGTGACATGCAACTAATAAATCATACTGTAGAAATATTTGTAACATGTATGCCCTGTGAATGCTTAAGATTATATTTACTTATGTATGTAGTGGTCTTGCATGGAGAGAATAATCAAAATGTTGAAGATATGTTTTAGTAATATCTGTCCCTTTAGGTTTTGCATCTGTCTTGCTTACGTGGATTATGTACTTATATATGTAGCAACAGTAGATTATTAGTTGTACGGCAGGTGGCAGGGGACTTGGAAACTTGTTCACGTCTGTTGCAAAACATGTTGCCGCCTGACCATACAACAAATTTATTATGCTGCAAAGTTTTACCAATCCAAAGTTTATTCAGAGAAATTTCCCTATTTTATGGTCTCACAAGTTGAGTACGCTGACGAAACAGAATTTCCCTTCCGAGTGCCCCAATTCAATGAAAACTGATGTCACTGGGAACTGAAGTCACTGAATCTTGGTAAAACATGCAGTTTGGTGCATGAATTTGATGATGTCACTGCGATAGACATACAACATATTTTTATTTAAACATGGATATAAACAACTTCAAGGAAAGTATTATGCATTTTAATGATTTGTTGGCAAAAGTAAATGACCTTTAGTTGCCTCCAACGACCATTAGCTTATCCTTTTAACGATAAAATGTTTGATTTTTGACACTTCACAATTTGCTTACCTGATGAAGGATGGCTTGTTTCATCTGCGTGTATTTGTATTAGAATGACAACAAACAATAATATATAGATCTATATCTATATTCATTTAGTTTAGAAAATAATCCATTCTTTCCTCTTTAATGACAGGGAAACTAGTAATAATATGGTGCAGGCTACTCAGTATGTTTGTCTTGTGGGCAGCTCATATTGATCAACAACGCCATTTTGGATGTTGTGCTGAAAGTGCATACGGGGCTCCCGAAAGGGAAACTGCTTTTACGTGGATTTTGCCAGTGTACAGAAAATTTTCATGCTATCCAATCGGATTGTGAGAAATTTCTTTGCAGTATAATAATACTTAATGTACCGGTATTAATTTAATAATACTTAATGAACATGTGCAACTGATAGAGAGACATGTAAATCCTTTTTCTGAAGTGAACTTATTTTAGTGGACCACTCAGAACTTTTCCAGCTTAGACCTCTTACCACACAATCCTGAGTTTTAAGGACCTTGAGGTAGATCACTTTTGAAAACATTGTGGGACCAACATTTTCTCCTTTTCCCACCAGGTTTTCTACCCTACCAAAAACAAATCTGACTACTTGAGCCACATTTATTCTGTCATCTACAAATGCTTTGGATTTGAACGAGTCTGAAATTTATTGTTTGGTTAATAGTTAACCCTTTACCAAACAATCCCTGGTTTTTACGACCCTGAGATAGAAGCCTTTTGAAAACATTGTGGGAAAAGGAGAAAATGCTGGTAACCAGCATTTTCTCCTTTTCCCACAATGTTTTCTACCCTGCTGGAAACAAATTTCAATTTTTGAGTCACGTTTTATTGTCGTCTGCAAGTGCTTTCAATTTGGACAAGTCTAAAATTATGTCGTTTGGTAAAGAGTTTACTAAAATGTTTAAATCATTACCAGAAGATACATGCAGTTATTAGACTTGTCCAAATTGATGATGGGATTTGTTTTTGAATGGGTTGAAAACATGGTGTGAAAAGTTGAAAATGCTGGTTAACAGCATTTTCTCCTTTTCCCACAATTTTTTTCGAAAGTCTTTTTCCTCAGGGTTTTGTAAGCATAGAATTGTGTAGTAGAGGCTCCAAATTTAAGTACAAGAAATACGCTTTTGTTAGATCAACAGAACTTTATTTATTCTTACCAAACTTCGGATACACCAGTGTACTAAACTACCCTACTGTTTCAACATTTGGAAAAAATGTGTAGAATCCCTTCATTTTCAATACCTAGAAAAAGGGTACACATAATGATTTATTCATTTTTAGTTGCTTTTTTAGAATTAAGATTGTTTCTGTGAGAATTTGGTATGTGTGTTTAGAAATCTTGATTTGTCAAACGTGGTTTTATCGAATGTACTAACAATTGTTGAAAACTTTATTGCCTTTTTACAACAGCATGATATTCAGTCATCATTAATTTATTACATTGTGTTATCATTTACACAAACTGAATCTGTGTATGTGTTTTAAACATATTTTTGAAAAGGACACTTGAATGCTCACATCATCACAAATTTCTTTTGACTATATTGTAGAAAAGTAAGCATCTAATAGTTACACAATATGAACATTATATGAGTTTCTGTTTATACTGTAAAAACTTTATAAAAAAAAAATGTAAAATCTCATATTCGAGGGTACAGATAGGTAAGTAAGAATGATGAACTATAAAAAAAATGTTAGATCTAGTATACAATGATACAATCTAGTTATTTAAGCATATAATTATCACATATTATGGCCAAAAATTGTGTAAAATCTTAATTTGCACAGTCATGCATCAAAAATCAAAAAACAATACTGCTAACAGAAATTATAATCATTTTTCCATAGGTAGACATAATTCCCCATTATTCATTGAAATTATTTCAATTTTGTATTGAATTGACTGCTTTCAAAGTAATTTGGTCAACTATAGTATGTCTGTCGTCAGTGTTAACTCAAGCTGTGCATGGACTGTCTAAAGAGAAAAACTTGGAATAATGTTAGGATGGCTGTTGACTTGCTAGTTTTTCTGATGCATAACTGTCTGTATTTACCTTAGATAGTGATATACACAAGTTTTGGCCCCACATATATTTTCTGTACAAAGCACGCCCATGGAGAAAAGTGCACATAGTACAGTCTTGTATACAATCATACCTGTTTCTGTAACTCTGGGAAAAAATCTTATGAACACTTAAATAACATACACTTATGATATGTCCAGGCAAAGCGTTGTACCTTAAAATATATAAATATACTCTGTTGTGCACAAATATATTGGGCAAAGCTTTGTACTTTACGTATACTTATTCAGTATTTATTGATTGTTATTTATAACAATACACTTTGCCTTATTCATGCAGCAAGTTCTGTTAGTACCAGTGAGTATTCTATTGTCCCTATAGTTGATCTGCATCCATTTGACATGAAATTTTAGTAGAGATTTAGCATGTGCAGATGACAGATTAAATATAACTTGATTGATGAAATTAGTTTTAAAAGGGTAGAGTTGATTGATAAAATTTGTTTTTTAATGGGTAGACTCGATTGATGTAATTCATTTTTGAAAGAGTAGAAAACATTGAAGGTAAAGGCAAAAGTGCACTGGTTACCAGCATTTTCTCCTTTTCCCTCAGTTTTTAATCAAACAGCCAAATATGCTTCTGATATTTAAGTTACAATAACAAGAGAAGGAAATTTTTATGCTGGAAGCTTTTTTCGATGCTTTAAAGGCATGAGTAACTAATAACTTTAAAGCAAAAGCAGGTCATTGGATTCAGTAATACAGTCTATGTAATAAAACTACAGAAGTATTTATTCATAAACTAAAATTAACATTTTTAAACTCTTAAACTTGCAGAATCTGAAAACCAATTCATACATTGAACAGTACATTTATGATCAGTGCTGGGTCATTGTCCTTTTTTATATGTGCCCAAAAACAAAGATTGGGGGGATGGGAAAAGGTATTTGTTTTGATCCTGCCTGTTTATTTGTCCATTAGATCATAGCAATATTTATCATTAGATAAAATCCAACTTTAAAACATTTCTTGATATCAATGAGATACAGGTTGAGTTCAATTATGTCAAAGTCAGATTTCATTTTGAAGATGTATATCTACATGATTTTGAAACTGATCACTTGAAATTTCTTGGAACTGTAGCCTTTTGAATAACTTCACTATTAAGGTTCAGATTGTATCCGAGTTTAGTACTACAGTATATAAGGTGAAACTATATTTAAAGCTATTCCCTCATTGTCAAACTGCCAGAAAGAGGGACTTAAGGTCTTTCTCCTATTTGTGAATTTTTAAATTGTGTTTTTCAGTCAGTCTCATTGCAGACCTCATCTCTGATTTCAAAACCAATGATTTAAACTTGTACAGTTGTGTTAATCTGTTGGGTAATATGTTAGTGCATTATTATGATTTGCTGCTTTCTCTCCACTAATTTTGTTGGTGCTGTATTCACAAGCCAGTTCAAATACTATTTTTACCATTAGAGTGACAAATGCAGCCTTTAGTTGTATTGTAGATAATGTAGATCAATTTCAGAAAAAACAAGCAGCATCAATCTTGAGTCAACTGTACTATCCAGTATGATGCATAAATTTTGCCTAAAATGATACTTGAATATTAGGATTTTATTTCATGCTTTCAGGTAGGTTATCGAGAAATATCGGTGAAATATTTTTCGATATTTCATGGTTACTGCCAGTGAAAATACCGATTTTTATATTCTAACGCTTCAATTGAAGGCGGAAACAGTTGTTCCCGTGCACTACTTACCTAGGTAAAATGCACATGCCTCACAACCAGATGGAAATATGACATAATTTTTTACCTTACATTTCTCATGCTTGACACGTAATATTGTAATGCATTGCTATGTGGCTATGTGGAGGGGGTATGCCACGGAGAATAACAGAAAAGAACTGTACTGCACTTTGTTGAAGTCTCTCTCTCTCTCTCTCTCTCTTCCCCATCCCCCCCCCACCACCACCACCACCACCACCACCGAAAGGGTTAAAAGCATAAAAAAAAAAATAGAATATTTGGTTTTTTTGGTGAAAGATAGAAATTTATTTCATCTCGTGAACATCATCGGTAATATTTTCACTCGTAGCTGTGCCACTTGTGAATATATTACCAATGATGTTTACTCGATGAAATAAATTTCGATCTTTCACTGTAAAAAACAACTATCCTCTATGTCTTTGTAATGCATGGGATTACAGCAAAACCTGTCTTACAGACCACATCTATTAACAAGCAACTTGTATTAACCCTTACCAAACAACAAGGTTTTTGGACTTGGCAAAATTAAATATTTTTGCAAACCACAAAATAAATGTAGCTCAAATGATGATTTCTATCTTTGATTTGGCTTTTGAAAACATTGTGGGAAAAGGAGAAAATGCTGGTTACCAGCATTTTCTCCTTTTCCCACAATGGTTTCAAAGCCTTCTTCTTCAGGGTCGTTAAAACTTGGAATTGTGTGGTACAGGGTTATGCCAGTGTACATCAAGTTCCTAGAGAAGGTAAATTTGTTGAAATGTACATGTACTAAGGAAGCACATTTTAACCCTTTACCACATGACAAAATTTTAGCCTTATCCACATTGAAAGCATTTGCAGACAACAATTTCAGTGTGGCTCAAATGGTGCAATTTTTCTTTGATAGGTTAGTAACCATTGTGGGAAAAGGAGAAAATACTGGTTACCAGTATTTTCTCCTTTTTCCACAATGTTTTCAAAAGGCTTCTTTCCCATGGTTGTTAAAAGTCTGGATTGTGAGGTAAAGGGTTAACCCTTTACCACACGGCAAAATTTAAGATCTATCCAAATTGAAAGCATTTGCAGACGACAATTTCATAGTGGCTCAAATGATAGGGTTGAAAACTTTGTGGGAAAAGGAGAAAATGCTGGTTACCAGCATTTTCTCCTTTTCCCACAATGTTTTCAAAAGGCCTCTTCTTCAGGGGCGTTAAAAGGCGTCATTGTGTGGTAAAGGGTTAAGTATTCCCTAGGTGCTTGTGTAATGCAAGTTACCATTTAAGGATTAATTCAATCTTTAAGAAAATGTTTTCTGATTGGTTGGGACAATGTATCTTGTCCAATCAAATGCTTGAGCATGATATATGTATCTAAGAATATAAGATTGCTTTTTACTAATGGACCCTGTCATGTCTCTTGTCCAATGTCTGGCTCTACTGATGTTTGAATTTTTCAAATGGCTGTTGAATACCAGGTATTACAGATATACAGATTTTTGAATCAGTATTAATTTTAGTGTTGTGTGCCCAGTTAGACTGCATTCAGTTTGTAGGTTTTGTGTGATCAGTTTGCTGTGATGTTTTGTCCTTACTCTTTAAACAAAGTTAATTTACACATATGATTTGTTTTTAATTTGGAATAGTCTCAAATTACTACAAATATTAAGATTTTTTTTGTGTGTGTGTTGGGAGAGGGCACATGGAGCCTGAAAAGAAAACTTGTGAAATAGGAGCCTGAAAAGAAAACTTGTGAAATAAGGATATTTTGAAATATACTAAGAAAAGTGATGAAACATGCAAAGAGAGACATGGCTTATTTAAGCAATTTTTTGCAAAGCATTCAGTCTGTTGGCAATGAACCTATCTTCATTTGGAAAATTTCTGTTACTTCATAAAACATTTTGGTGCGAAACCATTCTGCTTTCTTTCTTTTTCTACCCTAACTACCCTTGATTTGTTGTCTGCATATGCTTTGAATTTAGACAAGTCTTAAGTTTTGTCGTGTGGTAAAGAATTAATCAGAGCAGATCCAAGATAAGACTGCATAGCATGCACAGTCTGGTCTTAGATCTTCTGAATTTGAAAAGACATGCGTAACATTTCAGAAGCATTAGCCTACACTTATTATCTTTGTATTAAAGTATGTCTTTTTATTGATATTTTTTACTTCACCTATTGAAAGAGTCTTATGGAAATGTAGACAAGTGCTGAAGAAATTGGTTGTTGAATCAACTGAGAAAATATTGTGACAGTTGAAACAATTAAAGAAATATTTTAATGGTTGAAAAATTGCTTGTTTTAGCAACTTCACCATTTTCCACAAGGTTTTCCAGAAAGCGTCTTCATTTTGTGTATCTTAAGTCAGAAACATGTTGAGTAAAATATTGTATAAGAATAGTACATAATGCACCTATAGCATTTAGCATTAGCAGTCTGTGGTTTGTGTGGCTCAGCTTAACAGAAAGTGCTGAAAGGCAAGCATTGTGATGCCACAACAACAAGTCATGGGCCATATATTATCAAAATATTATTGTCACTTGACCAATTTCATTATTGCTCTTGCATTTTCGAAAAATAGGCCACAAAATGAATTTTTACAGAATCTTTCAGAATATCTGTCTTTACCCAATACCATAGAGTCTGTGCTAAAGCTACCCTGGGCAGGAAGGAAATTGAAAACATTCTGAGAACCTTTTCAAAGATGTATTTCAGCATATAAGCAACATCAATTTTGTCTGCAAATGCTTTCAGCTTGGATAAATCTAAAACCTTTTTTTTTTTGTCTTTGAAAGGATAGAAACCAATGGTGGGATGGAGATTTTTTGGACTGACATTTTCTCCATTCTCCATGATATGTTCAAAGGCCTTTTCCTTCAGGTTGTTAACCCTTTGCCAAACAACCCTCAGTTTTCACAATGGTGAGAAAGAAACCTGATTATCTCCCTTGTTTGGTTGCTTACTTTTTGTTGTCAGTGTTAACCTTTAGAGCCTGGAACATATTTTATAGAGTAAACAGTGTATTTTGAAACATTATTTTTCCTTGCTTTACCCTTAACCAAACAATTGCATGAAGGCCTATATGCTTTTGAAAACATTGTGGGAAAAGGAGAAAATGCTGGTTACCAGCATTTTCTCCTTTTCCCACAATGTTTTATACCATCTTAAGGACAGATATTATCTTTTTAGGATTAGTAAATTTTGTTGTCTGGAAATCCTTTTAATTTGGTTAAGTCTAAAACTTTATTCCTAAATAATGAGTTAAATTTATTGCCCCTTTATTGGTTGATTTTTAGTGGTTTTGATTCACAAAAAATTACCAGGCAGGGAATGATGAATTAGACAACCTTGTGTATATTTTTGAATTTCTGGCCACAGCCACACAACTGATTATAAATCTGACCAAAAAGGAAACATCAAGACAGAATTTTTAGAAAAATTACACATTTTCAGCATTTGGTCTATTTTCCATACTGTTATTAGTTAGTTGTGCTAAGATATGCTTGG
The DNA here is from genome assembly GCA_946811185.2 of Hippopus hippopus. Taxonomy (NCBI): domain Eukaryota; kingdom Metazoa; phylum Mollusca; class Bivalvia; order Cardiida; family Cardiidae; genus Hippopus; species Hippopus hippopus. The sequence goes on from OX328100.1 coordinate 47,489,658, forward strand.
GTTTAATTAAAGTAAAGTTAGGGATAGTTGGCTCTTGGATTTTTAGGTCAGAGGTATATTCTAAGAAAACCTGAGGTATATTGTCATAGCCCTGTTGCTGTCTGCATTATTGTTGTTATGGTGGTGCAAAAGCTTTGATATTTTCTTTTATTATATACCAATAAATTTTCCGACTCAAATACATGCGTTGCAATCGGATAAGATAACACACATGACAGAAAAAAATCCGTATCTACACACTGTGAAATACAGTTTCAAATACAGTTGGATGACACATCTCGCGCACGGACTAAGCATGCATTGATCTACGATTTGATTTGTCAAAAAGTTATGCTGCAAAATTAATCTGCCATGTATAAAAACAGAGTTAGTACCTTCCACACTGTTAATTGTGTCATTTTGTTTACTGTTTTTGAATAAAATATCAGTAATTGCAAATCGTTGTCGTTGAAAGTTGTAGGTATATAATAAAAGGAATATTATGTTGTAGTAACTTTCCTGGTGCTTGTTTTTACTTTTCGCAGCATAAGAACATTTTGACATCATGGGAGACGAAAGGTCTCACGCGATATCAAATTTTCTAACACTGCTTGAATTAAATACAAGCTCCAGGAAACTTACAACAGCATAATATTCCGTCTATACATCTGTGATTACTGAAGGGCCAATTTCTACTTTAGAGTAACAATTATTTTCTGGTCTGCAAAAGCTTCCAATTTGCACAAATTTGAAATTTTTGCATTCTGTTTAGGGTTAAAAAATAAGAGATAGTTACTGTTGTTCCTGTCATTTAGATGTTACAAAAGAACTACAGATTTTGTACTAGTGATGTTACTGTTTTATTTCAGGGGCAGACAATCAAGATTTCCGTAGAGTAGATCCATATTCAGTTGTCAGTATGTATCTAAACAAGTTCTTGTAGTGGGTTGTTGCTTAACCCTTCACCAGACAACAATATTTCAGACTTGTCCTGATGAAAGGCATTTACAGATGACTAATGTAACTAAAATGATTGGAGTTTTCTTTGAATGATTGGATAAAATTGAGAGGAAAAAAGGAAATGCTTGTTACCAGCATTTTCTCCCCTTCCCAAATTGTTTTCAGAAAGCTCTCTTCGTGAGGGTTGCATTGTTAAAACGTGTGATTTTTTGGTAAAGGGTTAACTTTCTCCAGCATTTACACTCTGCATTAACTCTTAGACTGTACATATTGCAAGAAACAGCTTATGGGAAATCGAATGTAGTTTCGATGGTAGTATTTGTGCTTGAAAAGGTAGAAAACAATACAGAAAAAGCATTTTCTTCTTTTTCCAGTATGATTTTAAATGCTTTCTTCTTTGTATAAACATTGGTGTGTTTGGTAAAAGGATTAACCCGTATAGTGCCAAAAAAAATTTCAGTGTTCAGACCTGAGTATTGCAACTGATTTTGGACAGTGTCATTCCTAGATCAGAGTGCATGATCATTTCTGGTTTGATCTTGAATTACACTGTCAATGAATAAAGTCCAACCTGTATTGAACAAGCATCTTAGGGTTATTGAAAAATGTGCTGGCTTTAGAAAGGTGCTTGTTTATGTCAGGTACATTTCAGTATACATGTACATGTGTTTTTCTTCTCTTGGAATGAATAATATATGCTTTCTTAACTTGTTACCAAAACAAGAAAAATTTAGACTTGTCTATATTGAAGGCATTTGCAGTCAACAAAATAAGTGTGGCTGAAACGATCAGATGTGTCTTTGAAAGGGAAGAAAACATTGTGGGAAAAAGGAGAAAATTCTGGTCACCAGGATTTGCTCCTTTTCCCACACTGTTTCCAAAAGCCCTTATTCCTTAGGGTAGTTAAAGGTCAAAATTGTGTTGTTATGGGTTGATACAATTTGCTTTGTAACCCTTTACCAAATGATCCTGTGTTTTAATGACACTGAAGACAAGAGTGTTTGAAAACATTGTTGAGTTAAGGTCACTGGTGATCTTTGTTTTGAAAATCATTTCCATTCTCTGACTTTGCTGCTTCAGTGACAAGGTGCTGGTGGGGGTTATTTGTCAGCTTTGCGACACTTCTAGTTTTTGGCACATTTTCTTTGACATCTCCAACTGCTTGCTGCTCTGAAATTTTTTCCTTGTTACAGAGTTAATCCTCTGTGTAAAATGACATTGTGATTCTTTGCCTAGAAAGCAGGAAATTTTTTTTCTACCATTTTTGTTGGAAGGTCCCATATTCTACAAAATTGACTGCTGTTGCTGGAATATTGGACAATTTTGATTAAAGATCAGGATATTCTCAGCATTTTGATCTGTTCTTGGAAACATCTGATTTGCCCTTAGATACCAGGCTGATATAGTAGATAAATATCTTTGTAAAGTATGGTGTTATATAGAAATATTTTTTTTTTCTTTTCTGCTACTTTAAACTTTTAATATAAACAGTAGGAAATATGGAGAAGTGCTTGCAAGGAGCAATATTTTATTTTACTTTTTCTTGGAAAACTAAATATACATATACATATTATTTTAGATATAATAGTATGCTATGCTATTGATTTATTATTAACTGTATGAAATACATGAGATAATTATATAGGTTTTGACATAGACTAGCATTTGAGATGAATTTGTTTAAAATGAGTACAGAAAAATGTTATTCAGCAATAACTTTTTTTCTTGTGTTTAACACTATTTTACGTCAGAGACCAACAGATGTCAGACTTTGGTGAACTCTATACTAAAGGATAAAATTTTGGACTCGATGAAATTGAGAGCAATTGCAGATGACAAAATGAATGTAGTTCAGGTGATGTTTTCTGTCTTTGATAGGTTAGAAAACATTGTGGGAAAAGGAGAAAATGCTGGTTACCAGCATTTCTCCTTTTCCCCACAATGTTTTCAAAAGCCTTCTTCAGGGTCCTTAAAACTCAGGATTGTGTGGTACAGGGTTAATCGCATAACTATATCTCAAGAATTATTGTCACATAAGGTATGAAAACAGAAGCTTATAGTCATGTACATTATTACTTATATGTACAAGAATGAGATTTATTTACTTCTAGCATTTTATAAAGCTTTCACTCATGAATTTTAATTTGTTCAGCTTTGTTTGATGTAATTATACCTGCAACTGATTTGAAAACATGTACTAGAGAACAGCATGAAATTTATTAACATTCTTGCTTATGAAGCCACCTTTTATACATATGCAAATGCTGTCAATATGGGTGATTCTAAAATGTCATTTTTTCATTTGTCAGACTATTTCCAGATTTCTTTCACCACAAGAAGGCTTAACCTTTAGTATCATTTTCATTTTCAGCTAGTGGAGATATTGAAGCAGTGAAAGAAGACACAGATAATGAAAATACTACTACATGCTGATAAGCTGACTTCTAAGACAGAGTTGCAGCAGTGAATTATTCAGGGAGATTAACTCTTTACCAAACGACAAAATTTTAGACTGGTTTTTGCGGACAGCATAATCATGTTGCTGAGATGACATTAATTTTCCTGTGAAAGTGTAGAAAACTTTGCGGGAAAAGGAGAAAATGCTGGTTTCCACCATTTTCTCCTTTTCCCGCAAGGTTTTCAAAAGGTTAATTCCACAGGGTGGTTAAAACTCAGGATTGTGTAGTAAGGTTTTAAATAGATCAGGGAGATGAAAATGTGACATTTTACTGGACAACAAAATTTCAGACTTTTTCATTGAAAATGCATCTGCAGATCCCAAACAAAATGTGTCTGTAATGAATGTAACTTCTCTTTTGTGGGTGGAAGACATAGTGGGGAACGTAGAAATAGCTGGTTACCAGCATATTCTCCTTTTCCTTACAATGTTTTCAATAGCTTTCTTCAGCAGGGTTATATAAAATAGTGATTGTTTGCTATATTGTTAATGTAATGCATCTCCAGCTTGGCCAATTTCCTTCCGGGGATTGAAGATAGTCATTGCGACAGGATTCATTCCTCTCTCACCGCTGATCATTGTTTTGACGATGGTTATGTGGAAAAGCAGTGGCTTGGAAAGAATACTGTGCGGAGTACTGGTAAAGTTAACTCCAGGAAAGCATGGATAGGTGCACTGGCTGCCACGATATAACTGAAATAATGTTGAAAACAGCGTAAGACACCATACAATCAATCAATCAATCAATCAATCAATCATTAATGTAGTGTTGTGAGTTAAATCTACTTTGTTGTTCTATCAAAAGATGGATAAAATGTCCGGCATGTAGCCATGCAGTAGCCAGGATGTAAAAACTAAATAGTAGACAATGTAGATCAAAGATTGGACCGCACATTCTGATTCTGATCTACATTGTCAACAAAGTGCAGCCTGATCTTGATTTACATTGTCTTAAAAAATTGACAAAGTTGTGCTTGGCTCTTTAACTCTGTACCACACAAGAAAATTTCAGACTTGTCCAAATTGAAAGCATTTGCAAACAAAGTAATGTGGCTCAAATAATGAAATTTGTCTTTAATAGGGTGGAAAACATCGTTGGAAAAGGAGAAAATGCTGGTTATGGTAAAATGTATGGTAAAGGGTTAAGGTACTAATGTCTATTTTGCTAGAAGGAAAACAATTAACTCTTTCCCAAATGACAATATTTTAGACGGGTCCAATTTGAAAGTACTCGCAGACGACAAAACTTATATGGCACAAATGATGGGATTTGAATCAGATAGTGTAGAAAACATTGTGGGAAAAGGTGAAATTGCTGGTTACAGTGTTTTCAAAAGGCCTACTTCTAAGGGTCGGGATTACATGGTAAAAAGTTAAAGAAATAGAGGAAAAAAAAGAGAATAGAAAATTCAGAATAATTTGGGTTTCATCTTCACTACATTCCTGGCTATGCACCTAAATGTACTTTGTGTTCCGATTCTTCTAAAATATTTGAAAATAACCAGAAGTTGTAGACTCAGCAAATACGCTGTCAGCAGTCTGCAGTTCTTGAAAATGTGATAAAGAGAGCAGCTACCGATTAGTAACAACAGCTTCTTTTCCGAAAATGCTCTAAAATCATTCCATGCACCTTTTCCGTCCTTTGAATAATCATCTGTTTTGTATTTATATACAGTATTTCTCATTATGACATTGTAGTGAATAGCTTTATGTACCACACAATCCAGAGTTTTAACAACCACGACACAAAAGACTTTTGAAAAAATCGTGGGAAAAGGAGAAAATGCTGATAACCAGCATTTTCTTCATTTGCACAATGTTTTATCCCATTTTTAAGGCAAAAATCATGGTCTGAGCAACATTAAGTTTGTCATCTTTTTGCTAATCTAAAATTGTGCTTGGTGGACCTAGGATTAAGCATAGGCACATGTAGCACGACCAACTCACAAACGAGTACATGATAATCGCCCTCTAGAACAATTTCCCACTAGGTCAATTGCCACCTGGACGTTTGGCCATCCAGACATTTGTCACTTAGGACATGTCGTGCAAATGATGCAATTTTCAGTTGAAAGCGTAGAAAAGGTTGTGGGAAAAGGAGCTGGTTACTAGCATTTTCTCCTTGTCCCAGAATGCTTTCAAAAGTCATTTTAAGATGGATCGTTAAAACCCAGGCTTGTGTGGTGAAGAGTTAGATAATGATATAAGGTAAAACAGAAGGAAATGTTCATAATATTCAGGCTTACCAAAGACTAACACAAATATATGAATTTGGTGGGAATGCTAGTGTCTCCAAATGTATTTTTTTTACGTATAAAATGAGAGCTTTTGTAGTGAGTTGAACTCCTTACCAAAAGACAAAATTTTATACTTTTTCAAACTGAAAGCCATACATGGATCCGTGGAAATCGATATTTGACCAGTCAGGTCATCGCATTTATTTTACCCGATGTGCAGCCTTGTTGTCTGCTATGTCGGCTCCCAAACAAACGACTGTTAACGTTGGAGGAATGCGATAGTCTTTATTCATTTTGTGTTTTAAACGTTTGAATTTAAGAAAAAGTTTAAAATATGTGCTTTGCGAACGTGTACAGCTGATGTGAAATCACGCAGAGGCTGTAGACAAGTTTGAATTATGATAATGACTGAAAATGGGACATATGCAAAGAGTTCTGGTCAGCGCTACATTACACAATGGATTAATTAATGCTTTAGTTTTTTTCCCCTCTGAAAGATTTTGAAAGAGACTAAAATGTTTTAAAGTGGAAAACAAAGGTAAAAATAGATCTATATGAAATACTTATAAAAATGAAATATGTTTACTTGAATATCTAACCTTTTTCAGTAACCTATGCACATCCAAAAAGTGGCACTTGTCATCAGTGTTTCAGTTTGACGTTAATCTTAACCCTTGGTGGATGAGGAATATGCTGAATGTGTAGATATAGATCAGATTGCAAATAACATGCAGTTTAATCTTAGATTAAAAGTATCTGCTATTTACAATAAGCATATTGACGTGTATTCCTCACTACGTATTCCTCACAAAAAGTAGAATTCAGTTTTGAAATTAAGTCTAACTCTGTTCTGTACCGGTGGAAGTTAAGCTAAAAAGGCAACTTATGTTAATTAAATATACTTTTTACTTACTCATATTAAAGTGGATAAGCACATCTGCCATTTCAAAGGATGTGTCAGTAAACTGTTAACTGATAAGAAGTGTGTTTGATTGCAAACCAATTTGCCGCTCTAATCAACTTGACCACCCATTGTCTTCAGTATATCATAAGATAAAACAAACTACCGTCACTGATATTAACATGTTTGTTAATTGACAGCACACTTAACACATTTTAAAATCATAAGACAACCCTTTTTCCCTTAACCTGAAATTGAAATTTTTCATAGTCAAGTCGTAGTCAAATTCTATTATTCTGTGGCAAAACGGAGGTTTGTTGAGGTGTTTTATTATTTCTCATTGAAGTTCAAAACTTTGCTATTACAAGTAGATCTTTTATATTGTCTGTAGCCCCAGTAAATCGCCCTTTTTGTACATATCTTTGTGTAAATTAGTTCAAGCATCTTTAAATTTCTACCGAGAATTCATCATCGGCAGAAACATAATTATGATAGAATTATTTTTTCTAGAATTTTATTGCGAGAAACAGTCATGACAGCACGATTTAAGTAGCCTATCTGCTATACTGTATATGTATTTACTGTGGTTGTTTGGGAGCCCTTGGCAACAGTAACCAAGGAAGTCGGTTTATCTTATCACCACGGATCCATGTATTGCAGACGACCAAATGGATGTAGCTTAAATGATTATTTCTGTCTTTGGTAGGAAAAAACACATTGTGGGAAAAGGAGAAAATGCTGGTAAACCAGCATTTTCCCCTTTTTCCACAATGTTTTCAAAGGCCTTCTTCTTTAGGGTCATTAAAACTTGGGATTGTGTGGTAAAGCATTAATGTGTTACAGTGAACATTTCAAAATGGAGTATTGTACATTGATTTCAATTTGTGTTATATATCTCTTGATGAGTTTGTCACTTTTTCTTTTTCGTCAAAGTTGTATCATATCATTCTGTTTGAAACTTTACATCATATATCAATTATTTATTTACAAAGTGCCAGTCCGTCCCATTGAAAAAGATTTACACTATTTTGATTTTAACACTGCATGAATTTCAGTTGCTTGTGTGCACAGCTTTGTTTAATTTGTACATGTATGTATTATGTGCTACAGTTTTGTTCCCTAAGTTTTGGGGTGTTGTTGAAATCCTGTATATACCTTTTGATGTCGCCAGTGATCAATAGTTGTGGGTATATTGTTTTTGATTTGTCTGTCTGTTGGTTTGTGTGCACAATTTATTTCTGTTAACCCTTAGGCTGCTAAGCACGACTCCATGACCATTTGCAGACAGTGTAGAACAAGATCAGACTGCACAGAACATGCAGTCTGATCTTTGATCCACACTGTCCAATAAGGAGATATCTTTTTCTAAATATTAACTTTGAAATAGCAAAACTTGGGTTTTTACTATCGGTATGAATGCTTCATTTCACTCATTAACCCTTTACCACACAATGACGCCTTTTAACGCCCCTGAAGAAGAGGCCTTTTGAAAACATTGTGGGAAAAGGAGAAAATGCTGGTAACCAGCATTTTCTCCTTTTCCCACAAAGTTTTCTACCCTATCAAAGAAAAGTTGCATCATTTGAGCCACTATGAAATTGTCGTCTGCAAATGCTTTCAATTTGGATAGGTCTTAAATTTTGCCGTGTGGTAAAGGGTTAAGCAGGATAAGGGTTAACAATATATAGTACTTATTGTCAGATTTAAAGGGACATTTAACCAGATTTTGACCCAAAACTTTGTTGGGTGAGAAAGTTGATATTTTTAATGGAAAAATGATGAGGATGTCATTGTTTACCTTTAGATGGAGAAAAACAAATTTTCTCTGGTCGATCTCAAACCCACAAACTTCAAAACTTTAGTTAGCGACTCTACCAACTGAGCTTTGGAGCTAATGACATTGTAGAATGTTAAAAATGTACATCCCTTGCTATGCATTAACAGAGCTATTTAACCTTTATTTATGGAATAGAAAATATAACAGAAAAAATACAAAAAAAAAAAATTGGTAATTCCTTGTATTTTCTACATTATGTTTCTTACTAGATTTTAATTTTAAAACCATTTTTGCATATCAATGAAAAATTAGCTGTGTTTGTGAAGATTTTCTGAAAAAACTTTGCGATAAGAAATTTGCTTTGATGCCCCTTTAATCAAAATACTGTAAGATCCCTTAAGTCAATGAAGTGCAGGTTTAACAGATTATGGTCAAAGTTTTGACTTTGAAATAATGACAATGGGAAATTTCCCTATTCTATAAATGTTTTTGATGTTTATAATCAGAATTTTCCCAACTTTCGGCGTGTATCTTTGTATCAATGAATTGTAGGGCGAGTCCTATTATGGTTAGAATTTGATACTGTAAGCCAGAGGTAGCCAATAGCACCATATCCCCATGGACAATGTGCCATGGAACAGCAGCTTAAAGGATATTGTCATGCGGTCTTTTGTTATATAGGGCAATAATTGTCCTAAGGATTTATTGTCCTATGGGGCTATTGTCTATCACCATTAGTATATGGTGTATAAGGTCTACTCTTTGCTGTAATGATGTCATGATCCTTTCAAATGTAGCTATACCGTGATAATTTGTACATTTTTTTCCCACATGTATGTAGCAAATATCAATTATATATATTTATTGATCCTATGGTTTTACTCTTTTTTGTACTCATACATGTTTGTAGATAATGAATATCAATTATTTATAGATCTGTTGGTTGTATGATAATCATGTAATGTATTGTGATATGTTTTTGATTATATGTATTGTATTTTTCTCTGACTTTTTGGTAAATCTATTCCACAGAAATGGCAATCACATATTGCACAAATGGCACACCATTTTTTTAATATCAACTTTTTCTTCCTTATTAACCAAAACCCTTTACCTCATTCATATTTCTGTCAACTTACATTTAACCCTTTACCAAACAATCCCAGGTTTTCACGACTCTGAGAAAGAAGCCTTCTAAAAGCATAGTGGGAAAAGGAGAAAATGCTGGTAACCAGCATTTTCTCCTTTTCCCACAATGTTTTCGACCCTTCCCAACACAAATTTCAATTTTTGAGTCACATTAATTTTGTCGTCTGCAAATGCTTCCAATTTGGACTAGTCTGAAATAATGTCGTTTGGTAGAGAGTTAACTCTTTATCACACAATCCTGTGTTTTAAAGACCCTTAGGAAGAGGCCTTTTGAAAACATTGTGGGCAAAGGAGAAAATGCTGGTAACCAGCATTTTCTCCTTTTCCCACAATGTTTTCTACCCTATCAAAGACAAAAATCATCATTTAAGCTACATTTATTTTGTCGTCTGCCAATACTTTCAATTTGGTTGAGTCGAAAGTTTTGTTGTTTGGTAAAGAGTTAAAAGTTTGTAATCTTTAGAAAGCTGAGTAACCCAGACGTTTCTAGTCTAGAAATAAGGCCCAATTAATGCACTTTCCTAGTTTTTTTTCACCAGTATGTTTCACGTAAATGAAAGATTAGGCTGCACATTTTTTGCAGTCTGCTCTTGATCTACACTCACTGCAAAGGCAGCTGAAGTTGTGAATTGGGCTTTAACCCTTTATCACAAGGCAAAATGTTAGACTGGTCCATTATTCAATGGATTTACAGACAATAATGCAATGTTATTCAAGTGATAGTAATTGTTCTTATAAGGGTAGAAAACATTGTGGTAAAAGGAGAAAATGCTGGTTACCAGCATTTTATTCTTTTCCCACAATGTTTTCATAAGCCCTGTTTCTCAGGGTTGTTAAAACTCCGGATTGATGAAGAGTTAAAGATGCATCTTTACTGGTTTTCATCCACTTTTGTAGCCAATTTTATCTTTATTTTATGAAATTATAATCATTCTTGTACCTTCATGCCAAATGTTGCCCCTGACAGTTGCAAGGTTGCACAGATTACGACGGATAGAAAATGCAAATCGTTCGATTGCGGCTAGCCATAGACATAACAACCACAGTTTCCGGTTTAAATCGAAGAGAAATCCCTGGTGTCTCTTTATCCCATACACCTTATATAGATTTTTTATCTACATTTACACGGCTATCTAGATTCTACACATTGTAAAGTTTTAACAGCGCTTGTTTACTCTCTGGTAAGGGTGCATCTTTAAGGTTTAAAACATTTTGAGAAATGATTTAAAAGGAGGAACCAAGGAATTAAAAAAATTTCAGAAGGAAACAATTTTTTGTCTGGTATGTTTTGTACAAAGCATATTTTGTTCCAGTATTGGAACTCGCTATATTTCCAGTACGTTTTGGTCAGGATGCTTTGGCCACAGACATGTTGGCCAGGTGAAAGTACCAAGTAGGTCGTATTGGCGAATTGTTGTTTTAACATGTCTGCAGTGGATGTCCTTTGAAAACATTGTGGAAAAAGGAGGAATCTGCTAAAGGATTAAGATATATAAATTATTTGAAAATATTTGTAGAAAAATATAATTTTTTTGGGATGTGCCAATTCTTTTTTTGTTGTTGTTTTTCATCTGCAGCTAAAGACATTGGAAGACTTTGTGGGAAAAGCTAAAATTACTTGTAACCAGCATTTTCACCTTTCCTGATTGTGATTTCTGTGTCATTAGATGAAAACATCCTTGGAAAGTTAGAATTTATTGGATCTTAACTTTGACATGATACAAATGATCTGATATATAATATTGAAATAGCGAAGTTCCTGCAACGATGTTTGTATATCTTATTTCTTTCATGTTTTGGCCAAATATTATTTTAAAGCAGAACAAGGAAAAGACGGACGTAACAGAACAGAAGGACAGATGGACAGAAAAATGACCGAAACCATGCCATAAGTCTGCTGGCTTCTAGCCAGTGCAGCTAAAAATGTAACAAATGAACTTTCTGTGCTTTTTTGTTTCTAAAACTGTATACTTAATAGCGTAGAAAGTTCATTTATTGCATTTTAATATATTATAAACAACATTTGGCCTAAGTCCTACTGTGTACTTTCAGCTGGCCAAGATGTTCATTGCCATAACATCCTGGCCAAAACGTCTGTGTCCAAAATGTTCATATCCAAAATGTCCATCCACCCTACAAATTGGCATCTGTTGCTGTGAAGGCCAACCCTTTATCACACAGACATCTTTCCAGACCAACTAGAAATTGGTTCATGTGACACAGTGGGGAAACATTTACATGGATACAAAGTATGTTAACCCTTTACCACATGACAAATATTTATAGAGTTGCCCAGAATTGAAAGCTTTTACAGACAACAAAATCTGTGACTCAAAATTCACCTTTTGAAAGGCAGAAAACATTGTAGGAAAAGGAGAAAATGTTGGTAACCAACATTTTCTCTCCCTTTCCCACAATGTTTCCTTAGGGTCTTTCAAACTTGGTTTTGTGTGGTTAAGAGTTAACGTTTCTGGAGTTTATCCCCTTGGACAACAACAAAGAATTGTTTTATTGTTAGAATTCTAATGAGATTTAACATTTTTTTTTCAAAGCCTTCTTCTTTTTGTTGATTTTTATATGGAACACCTCACATTATGTTAGTAATAAAAATACTGGTAGACATTTCAAGTTTGTTTGACAGTTTTTAACATTTTCTCCATATCTGTCTAGAGGTTCAGTAACTCTTTATGAAATGACAAAGTTTTGGACTGCTCCAAAATGAAATCATTTGCATACATCATATTCATTGTAGCTAAAATTACAAGAAAGGTTCTCGGACAAGTAGACAGCTTTGTGGGAAAAGTTTTTTTTCCTAGGTTTTCTTCCTTATGCTACATTTACATAAAGCACAATGTTTACGAATTCCATGATTTCAAAACATCGCGTGACTCAACGAGTCATTGCGATTTTGAAATAGTGAAACACATGTGCAGCATTTACATCAGCCGCTATGACCATGATTTGAGAGAAGCATGGTGAGCGAGTGGCGTTGTTGGACCAAATTGTGTTGATCTTGAGCAAATATGGCGCAATTGTGATGATTGTATGGATCGTGACAAAGTTTTTGACTGTCAAAATCGCAGTAGAAGATAGCACAACTTAACAGATCTTAATGCGGCGCATTAGACCTTGATGGTCCATTGTAGGTGATCTTGGTGTACTTTGAAACACGATAAGAGGATGGATATCTATTATACCCAACTCGTGCGCAAAAAATGACAATCTTGATCATATCGTTGACATAAGTCGTAGCATATCATAGTTATCGTTAGAGAACTAGAGAGAACTTAAAGAGACTGTGATGAAAATCGTGGCATATCTTTACCAGAATCGTTTTTGTTTTCGTAACAAACCACTTAAGCTCATAGATTAATATTAAATTGGCTAATCGTGGCAAAATTTTTGACCGTCAAAAATTCTGTGAAGATCCTTATGATCATTCCGATAGCACCAAGTTCCCTCAAAATCAATACGATTCAAACTTACGAACCCACATGCTGACCATGCTTCTCTCAAAGCGTGGCTTATGTAAACATAGTATTGGGGTCTTAAAAGCTCTGGATTGTGTGCTAAAGGGTTAATCCTTTACAAACTAATGCTGTGTTTTAAAGACCCAGATGGGAGAAGGGTTTTGAAAATATTGCAGGAAAAGGAGAAAATGCTTGTAACCAGCGTTTTCTCCTTTTCTGACACTGTTTTCTAACATATTAGAGACATAGTCTTTTGAGCTATTTTTCATCTGTTGTCTGCTAATTCTTTCAATTAACTAGTCTTAAATTTGGTTTTCAGGTCATGAGTTTAACAATACATTGTAAAACACTCTTTCAGAGCCACTGACTGCTTTCCCACATAAGGGCCATAAAAACTGTGAATTATTATTCATCAAGATATTTCAAATGTTTTTCTTTCATTTCTGAGTGTCATTCCTCAGCATTGAAAGATTTTGTTCAATGAAAACCATGTTTGTTCAAGATCATACTTTGGCAACACTGAAGATTCATTTTAGTTTTACACTGTATCAAGATTTTGTCACTAATTGGATTTCAGCTCATTTAGCCCTTTTAAAAAAATACCAAGTTTAACAACCCTAAACTCTTTTGAAAACATAGTGGGAAAAGAAGGAAATGCTTTTAACCAGCATTTTCTCCTTTTCCCCCAGTTTTTCTACCCCTTTATAGACAAATCTTGTTAACTTACATACACTTCTCATCTGCAAGTGCTTTCAATATGGACAAGTCTTAAATTCCATGGTTTGGTAAAGGGATAACCATCCTTTGCAGTAATGCAGCATCGGTCAGCCTGTCCAGTCTTAACCCTTGCAGACCAGTCCAAGTCATAAGGCTATGCCTGTGGTCCTGTGTAACAGGGATGGATGCCACAGGTAACTGCAATCATCCATGGCTTTAGGTATAACGTTGCTAGAAATCAAACCCACACATTTCTCAAGGTGACCTGTAGTCAAAGCTAAGTTATTACGAAGGCATACATTCTGAACAAGTTTCATGAATATGGAACAGAAAATGCAGACAAGGTAAAAAGTTGGCAATGCTCTTAGTCACAATAACAAAGCTCATTTTAAGTACTTTGTGCAGTTACAAGCTCAAAATAGACAATACTGGCCAACCGGTGAGATAAACAAATGATACATGAGTTCCTACAAAAATATTTATTGTCATTTGTATAAATAACAATAATAATAATAATATCCACTATATTACATATAAATAGTCTAGCATATTCTACAGAGACGACTCAATTGTACAATATACACGCTAAATGTTACTTTATAGTACAAAACTGTACACAGTTACAAAATGTACAAAACTTAACAAACACTTGGCCAGTCATATCTTAAATATACACTAAAAATAATGCCATTGTAGGGAGAAAGTCCTCATTTTTGGGGGGGTTAAAAGCCATAGTATCAATCTTCCTGGGAAAGTGAATTGATTTTATCAGACTGACACAAAATATAAAAACTCATCTTTAAACGATGTTTTCCTCTTTCATTGCAAGTGGCAACGTCATGGTCTTTCACATTTAGTCTATGACAGAAAGCAACAGACGGGAGAATAAGCACAGCCTTTGTTGCTTTTTCAGATATTGAAGATCAAGATCAGAGTGCACAGAACTGGCAGTCTGACCTTGGATCTGAACAGTCGACTTGGTGAGATACTCCCACCAAATTGGTCTTGTAATGCAGTATTTGTCATTTTCCTCCCTGACTGAAAATTTCAAATTAATTCATTTAGTACTATACTGGTTAACCCTTCACCTAGCAATCCTTAGCTTTTACAGCCCTAAATAAGAATGATTCTTTTGAAAGCATTTGAAACATTGTTGGAAATGGAGAAAATGCTGGTAACCAGCATTTTCTCCTTTTCCAACAATGTTTTCTATTGACCATTTGGCCATGCAGGTATATTAGTGATTATCTTAGTACAGTAGGTGAAAGCAACAGCTAATCATACAGAGATATACCCTGAAGTTGTTCAAGTTTGTTAATATAGGAGACAAACCCTGCATTTTAACCTTTTACAAAATAATCCCATATTCAGTTCTTTATCACAGAACAAAATTTTAGACTTGCCCAAACTGAAGCCTTTAGCAGAAGTTGAACCAAATGTGAATCAAATGATGCAATTTTATACTCAAATCAGTTTAAATCCCATCAACTGAAACACATTTAACCCTTTACCACACAAACCTGAGTTTTAACAACCCTGAGAAAAAAGGCTTTTGAATACATTGTGGGAGAAGAAAATATGCTGATAACCAGCATTTCTCCCTTTTCCACAATATTTTATACTCTATCAAAAAAAGTTTTATCATTTGTGTCACACTTAAATTGCCGTCTGCAAAGGCTTTCAATTTGGGCAAGCCTACGTCAAATTTTTGTACAGATTAAGTCTTTACCAGACAAGAAAATTGTAGACGGGTACAAATTGAAAGCTTTTGCAGACGACAAATAAAATGTTGAACAAATGATATTATTTGCATCAGATATGGTAGAAAACATTGTGGGAAAAAGGAGAAAATGCTGGTTACCAGCATTTTCTCCTTTTCTCTCAATGTTTTTAAAAGCCTTTTACCTCAGTCGTTAAAACTGGGACTGCGTGGTAAAGGGTCAATATGGTGTCTACAAAATGCGTTCAATTTGAAAAAGTCTAAAATTTTGTCATTTGATAAAGGTTTAATCCAGCCTCTTTAGATTCATTAATCTTACATAAAATTTTGTCATGCAACAACTCAAAAAGTGTTCAAATGCACAAAATACATCAAAGTACACTGAGTACAGTTATATTTCTAATAGCCTAATACATGTAGCTACAAAGCTGACTAAACATACATAGAATCAAAGGGATGGAGTGCTTTCTTCAGCTACCATATGAAAAAAACAATACTTCGTTCAATAAAAAAGTGATGAATGAAGATGAGTAGCAAAGTTTTCACTGTACCAAATATGTGAACATCTCTAAACAAAACAATCCAAAGTTTTCATGACCCAAGAAAAAGGGTTTTGAAAATATTATGAGAAAAGGAAAAAATGCTGGTAACAAGCATTTTCACCTTTCCTACAATGTTTTCTATCCCTCAAATGCACATCCACATCATTTGAGCCACATCTAAATTACCTTCAAATGCTTTCAGTTTGGATCATTTTAAAAATATGTTCTCTGGTAAAGAGTTAACAGGCTAACAAGCTGTAGAGGCTAACAGATTGTACATTTTATATTGTCAGACAACTCTTGCAGATGCTTCGCATAAACATGTGGTAACAGGACTTGTGATGTAAATAAAATAATAAAATGATGAATGCAAAAGAAATCAGAATCTTTCTCTTCAAGACTAACTAAAATTTGATGTATACGGGTAACTCAAAATTCAAAGACCGGTCTTCTCAAACAACTTGTTTCATCTAGACCATTTGTTTTAGTTTTCTACGAGGCTAAAATAAGCCATGCTCTGGCAATAGGGGGTTTAATACATCTTGATGTATGATACCAAGAAAGTCATGGCATAATTATGCACTTATGAAATCCATTTTATTTAACAACAGACTGAATAATGAGATACATTGGTTCTTTAACAAGCAGAAAACTGACCAAGAGTAAAAAGTTACTACCCAGGTCAGCCTGCGCCGATTGTGCAGGCTGGCCTGAATCAGCATGTTTTGCAGGCACACTAAGCCCCTTTCATAGAGCATGGTTCAAGTATTGGGGAATAATTCACTTGATACAGATATCAAAACTTGCTGTCTCAAATCTCATTAATAGAGCCAGACCTTTATTTGCTGTGAGAAAATTCTGTTTTTACAATAAGGTATACTTGCTGCCACCCTATCTATATTTGATATCTACCAAATAGAGAGTAACAGTTTGTTTTTTCAGATCTTACTGCACAGCCCAGCATTTATATGCGGTGTTGTGTTCAGATTGCCTGATGGACGTAGTTAAACATTAACTTATGCATTAAATCCTATGAGTTTCGGCTTCTGTGAGACAGGAAACACTATAAAAACATGTTTGACATAGATGTATGACTAGACAAATGAAACTATGCATGTACTACTGTATTATGACCAAATATGTTTGCTTCTCATAAATACCCCACAGTTAAATGACTCAAAGGCAGAAAGCTTTTGAACCAATTATGGGAAGAGAGAAATGCTGGTAATCAACATTTTCTCTATTTCCACCAATTTTTTCAACTCTCTCAAACATAAAACTCATTATTTGAGCCAGGTTCAATTTGCAGTCCGTAAATGTGCCCCATATACAGACAATTCTGAAGCTTTACCATGTAGTAAAGAGCTGAACAAAAATTCAAATGTAAAAGACAACAAGATGTGTGTTTTTTGAAAAGTTGTTTAGATGTAAAAATGTTATCCTTTATGAAATACTTAATTAACCTGTATTTCAAAATGAGAAATGAAACAATGTATTAACCAACAACTACCTAATTATCATGATGCATAACAGACTCATGTTAAAATGGACAATATTAACATAACATACATTTTAGTGTATCATAGAAATGGTTAGACCGTTATAGTGTGACTCAAGTACAATATAAGTACATAATAAAAATTCTATACACAAAATAAATAGCAAAATTGGCACATAAATATATCATTTAAAAAAAATGCATCATTGTCAACTATGTACTTTTCTCAACTTCCCTAATCCCTTACCACGCAACTCTGAGTTTTAATGACCTTGTGGATGACGGCTTTTGAAAACACTGTGAGAAAAGGAGTAAATACTGACAATCAGCATTTTATCCTTTTCCCATATTTTTTCCCACCATTTCAGAGACAAATCTCATCATTTGGGTCAAACTACAAATCCTCTGAATTTAGACACGTCTAAAATTTCTTCTTTTTGTAAAAAGTTAATTCCTAACCAAACAACAAAAATGTAGACTTTACAAATTGAGAGTGTTTAAAGAAGACAGATTAAATTAGCTCAAATCATAGAACTTGTCTTTGATATGGTAGAAAAACATTATGCGAAAAGGAGAAATCGCTGGTTACTACCAGGATTTTTTCCTTTTCTCATAATGTTCTCAAAAGGCTTCTTTCTATGGGCATTGAAACTCAAGATTGTGCAGTAAAGGGTTATAGGCCATGAATTAACAGTAACTGAAAATAATAACTCCAGTAGATAACTAGCCATGCTAGATTTCCTATTCTAAAACTGATGCTTGTCCTCTCTTTACTAAGCAATAATAGGTTTTCACAATCTTGGGGAAGAAGGCTATAAAAACATTATGAGTAAAGGAGAAACCATCTCTTTCTCCTTTTCCCATCATGTTTTCTACTGTTTCAAAGTCACCTCCATCATTCAAGACACATCTCCTTTCACCTTTGCAAATGCTGTCAATGTGGAAAAGTCCTGAGGTTTTGTTGTCTAGTAAAGAGATAAGCTTTTGCCACACATCAAAATTTTTGACTCGTCCATGATGAAAACATTTGTAGAGAAAAATCTAAATAGGTCTAATGGTGAGTTTTGTTTTTGAAAGGGTAGAAAACATTGTGGGAAAAGGAGAAAATGCCAGTTACGAGCACTTTCTTCTTTTCACTCAATGTTTTCAAAAGGCTTCCTTCTCAGGACTGAGCTGTAAAGGGTGAAAGCAAATTTCGGTGTACTACAGCAATCTGGATTCAAAGTCTTGTTGGTCATGAAGAAAATTTAGACGAGAATATTTTTGCAATCCGTTTAGTTTCCTCGGCTGTTGGCAGTCTTGCTTTGTGATTGCTTTGTTTGAACTTGTCTTTTGTAGTTAGTTTAGCCACCATCTCTGAAGCAGCTGAAGCTTTTTCTTTCTGTTGTTGTGGATCAGCCAGCTGTAAACAGATATGAATCATACTCTGTGGAAAGGGGGCTTAATGCATCTGCAAAAAGTATCAACCCAGGTCAGCCTGCGCAGCTGCATAGGCTGACCTGGGTCAAAACTTTTTGTCATTGTCAATTTTCTGGATGTCAGAGGACAAGTCTACCTCATTATTTAGTTGGTTGTTAGAAAATTGGATTTCGTGGATCCATAATTATGTTATTACTTGCATAGTGTATTATGTTATTACATGCTTGATGCATTAAACCCCCTTTTCCCAGACTGTGATTTATTTATAACCATCAATTATTTATGGAAAATTCTGGATGATGATAGAAAGTCTTGGATCGTTTGTGTGGAGATAAACTCTTTACAGTACCAAGCACAACTGTTAGTGTTACAAATATTTTAGATCAGAACAATATCACACAGAATGCAATCTTACCTTGGAGCAAACTGTCTAATAGTTTATGTGATACTTCGATAAAAACAGTTCTAAAATTGCTATGTTTCTGTTCTAAACCAAACTAAAAATGGCTGTTTTATGTATATATTTCATCAAAATTGCCCATGCTGTATGAAAAGAAGGCTTCATGCATCTGCAAAAAGTATCAACCAGTCAGCCTGCACAGTCTCCACAGGCTGACATGGGTAAAAAATTTTGCTATTTGTAAATTTTCAGCATGTTCAAGGACCATTCTACCTCCAGATCCAGCCCATTGTTTGACTAAATGGATTCATAATTATGCGATTACTTGCTTGGTATAATACAACACAGAAATATATTAACCACTCCCACCCCTTTTGCCACAGCTTGGCTCATATATTTCATCAAAACAGTCCATGAATTAGATGGCTCTTGTATGTACAAGGCTTGAAAAAAATTCTGTTTGACTCTGCATCAGACAATAGAATTTCAGACTTGTCCCTTTCAAAAGCACTTACCCATATCAAATGCGGCTGAAATAATAGCATTTGTCTTTCAAGGGGTAGCAAGGGGTAGAAACACTGTTGAAAAAGCAGCAGAAAATGCTGGTTACTTGCATTTTCCACAATGTTTTCAAAGCTTTCTCTCTTAGGGAAGACCACAACTAAATTATTATAAGGTAAAGGGTAACGGATACCCTGACCTTAAAGGCCAAATGACAAAATGATCCTTCATTTAGTGTGATTTACATCCTTTGTTAAAAGAAACCTTGGATGAATCATGTAAGTTTCTCATGACTATCAGGGTTCATACAGGCAAGGCCAAGTAAAATTCAAGGTCTTTTCAAGGACAAATCTTTACGTTTTCAAGGACAAATTTATGAATAATATCTACACATATTCGTGAAGTCAGTACATCATTTTTGGATACAAAGTTAGCAATAATAGGAGCACTAGATGATGCAACAGGCCCAGCAACGGTAGCTTTGGGGGTGGGGGTACTATCAGGTTGTCACCTGGGGCGAAAGATGTGGTCGCAGTCGTGTTTTATTAACCTTGGTTTCCTCTTTAACAAAGACATTTGTGAAAATCTCGGACATAGACTTCTGTAGTTTCTTACGCCCCTCTCCCTTCGCATGAGACCGCAAGGCACTTTCACCCATCCGTGCCACATCGATATCTTTCCTACATGCTAGACAGTGCGCCTGATATGTTCGTTTCCTTTACCCACGGATACCCTTTCGGCCTGTCTCTGCTATAGATACACTTTCCCATTACGATAAAGAAAAAAGTTTGAAAGTTGAATTCAGGCTCCTTAGGCACCTGTAAACAGTTTGCTTCGAATTGGCCATGGTCAAAATTAGATATAACTGAGAAAGGTAGGTTTTCAATGCAATTTTGATAAGAAGAGTAGTTATTACACCCATGAATTGTGTTAGATTAAGGAAAAGAAGCGTTAGGTTTGTCTGTGAAACAGTAGGTCATGACCTTTCGTTCTTTGTTCTATAGTTTTGACCCCAAATGCGAAAGTGAGGGGTCATGGAGCTAGCGGCTTTTTTTAGCCGCGAAAACAAGGGTAGGGTCAGGGCACGAAAGATTGCGAAAAAACGGCATGGTAATGTGCTATTTTGGATTTTATCCCCAGATTATGCGTTGTTTTGAGTTTCAATTTAGCTTGGCATTTTCAGGCTAGCTTCCTGGGTTTGCATTTTGTGAATTTTGGAATATAGGCTAAAATGGCATATTTTGTCATTTTTTTTCCGACCATGCCACTTGCCTATATTGATCATTAATTTCACTATTTCACAAGTTGAACATGATTTATTGATAAAATCTAAAGAATTAGGATTGTGCTGTTGCATTTAAGTGCTCTTTATAATTTCAAGCTGATTATATAGACCTTTGTTTGATGAAGTTCTGTT
Source organism: Hippopus hippopus (assembly GCA_946811185.2). Classification (NCBI taxonomy): domain Eukaryota; kingdom Metazoa; phylum Mollusca; class Bivalvia; order Cardiida; family Cardiidae; genus Hippopus; species Hippopus hippopus. The sequence goes on from OX328100.1 coordinate 47,510,803, forward strand.
TGGCCTATTGTCGACCGAGACGAGTTTAGCTGAAAACCGTGTTCTGCTACCTTAGAATCATTTCAACGCCATTTTGGTTTTACTTAGTCTGGATATTGGAACTGACTTTTTTCACAGATAAAAATGATGCAATCGAACGTAAACCAGTCAGCAAGGGAGGCAACCCAAACATACGAGTACGAACATTCGGACCATGTATGTTCGAACTTCGTTTTCGCCCCCAGCACATTCGCCCATTTTTATTGTGGCGCTCTCGCATGTCTGTCATTGCTTAAAACGTGCCGATTTCCTTCTAGAAAGTCCGCTATTGACTTTTAGGCCAATTTCAAATGTCTTGAATACAAGAAAAAGTGAAATTCAAGTACTTTTCAAGGTGTATGGCCAGTTTTCAAGCACTTTTCAAGGCAAATTTTGTTTTCAAGGACTTTTCAAGACTGCCCTTCATTTTCAAGTACTTTTCAAGCCTGTGAGAACCCTGACTATGCTTTTAACCCTTTACCATACAATCCAAAATTTAAACAACCTGAGAAAGAATGCTTTAGAAAACATTGTAGGAAAAGGAGAAAATGCTGGTAACCAGCATTTTCTCCTTTTCCCACTATGTTTTCTAATCTGTCAGACAAATGCATATAATTGAATCACATTTACCTCATTGTCTGAAATTGCTTTCAATTTGGACATTTCTATAATTTTGTCATCTGGTAAAGAGTTAACAGAAGGTTTTTTCTAAAATGTATTCACTTCTTATTTTCTATAAATTTACTAGGTTGAGCAGGATATCTGGGTTGATATTTACCAACCATTCTCAAGAACATACATTGTCTTATTCTCAAGAATTTTCTAAATTTTAAAGTAGCATAACTCCTGATTGGCTGACCCATATGGTTTAGCCAACCAGAAGTTGTGTTACTTTCTAAATCTAGAATTAGACAATGAAAACAAGAATAATTAGTGAATACAGGCACAGGATCCATGTCACTCCAGAAAATTTAGCTATTAATTCTTTCCCAAATGTCAAAATTTTGGACTCAACCAAATCGAGAGCATGTGCAGACGACAAGAGTAAGTGTAATTCAAATGATGATTTCTGTGTTTGATAGGGTTGAAAACATTTTGGTAAAAGGAAAAAAATCCTGGTTACCAATATTTTCTCCATTTTCCATGTTTTAACCCTTTACCAAACGACATAATTTTAGACTTGTCCAAATTGAAAAGCATTTGCAGACGACAAAATAAATGTGACTAAAAAACTGAAACTTGTCTTTAGAAGATTAGAAAACAGTGTGGGAAAAGGAGAAAATCCTGGTTACCAGCATTTTCTCCTTTTCCCACAATGTTTTCAGAAGACTTCTTCCTCTGGGTCATAAAAACCAGGGATTGTTTGGTTAAGAGTTAAAAGCCTTCTTCCTTCAGGGTCTTTAAAACTTGTGATTGTGTGGTAAAGGGTTAAATAAGAAGCGGACCAAAATACCTCAACTTACCTCTGTGCCTAAAAGTTGTAATGTCTTCAAAGATTCTGCCATGTCATGTTCAGGCATAAAGAAGTTGGGCATATTTCCTACCATATTTTTTTGAAAACTCAAGTCATCATGACCATTGACTTCAACACCATCCTCAGTGTCATGTGGATCATAATCACTCAGTGTCTGTCTGTCACTGTCCATATCTCTTGGGCTGTTCTTATCTTTCTTTATTGTTTCAGAATTTAATGTAAGTTCTTGTTTATGGGAGTTATTTTGACCAGAACTGAAAAAATCTTCAAGTTCCTCTGTCCTCGCAGATAAAGGTTTAGGCTCTACATCAACATCTTTATGACCTTCAAGGTCATCATCAGAGTCATCCTCTTCATGCTCATATGATTCAGTAATTGAAGGCACTGATGACAATCGAGTATGTCTACTTTCAGCTGATGAAATTCGACTATGATGACCCGAGTCAGTTTTTAAACCAAAACTACCACCAGTTGATTCTAGTTCTACATTAGACAAGAGTTTATGTTTTATTTTGTATGAGACAGGAGCCTCCCAATTTTCATGTTCATGCAATCTCGACATATCTGTTTCAGAATTAGTTCCAGCAGTACTGGGAGTTAAATAACTTTCTGATACATTGTCTCTTGAGCTATAACCTGTATCTGAGTCCTGTCTCTGATGTTTGGGTCGTAATGGTGGCTCCTGATTTTCCACATGTTTGTGCCTTATTTCCTCACAATCTTCCTCTTCCTCCTTGTCAGAATCAGATAACCAACTATCTTTTTCATGAAATGTCACAGCATTTTGACTGGTCATTTCTAAAGAAGCCCTTGGTTCTATTTCTGTCTCTGAATCTTCATTATAACCATCCTTATTCTCTTTCTTATCTACACTATCACCTAAATTTGGCACAGACACCTTGCTGGAGTACAGGGAGGTAACTTCATATGGCACAGTATTGCTGGTTTCTCCATTCAAGGATGTTACTTCTCCTACTGGTGAAAACTTTCCTGACACGTCATTAATCCTCCTTGGCCAAACAACTTCATCAGCATCATCTTCACTGTCCACAAGATAAGCTTCTTCCTCTTCCTTGTCATCTAACATATCACGATATCTATGGTAATATCTATTCTCATCCTCAGAATTACTATCATCATTTTCCGGAAACTCTTGAATAATACTCATTTGTTTCTGCTCAGGTTTTCTGAAGGTGTTTTCTTCAGATACATCAAATTCATCAGAAGTACTTGATTTCTCTTCCTTTTTTCCTGTAAGTTGGTAGTTCAAGTAGTCTCTAGAAGACCCACTTTCTATACGGGTGCTTCCATTTTCTCTTGGAGTTTGGATATTTCCATTTTCTCTTGGAGTTAACATATTAACATCTCTTGGAGACTGTCTGTATATAAAACCTCCAGATGCAGAATACTCATCTTTCTTTTCATGAGAGTCTCTAGGTGACAGAGTTAGACCTATTCCAAGTTCTTCATGGTTAGAATTATTTCCAGAATAATTGATGCCACTATCAGCTGTCATCAGCAAGTCTCTAGGTGTAACATTTGAAGTTCTCACTTCTGGTTTATCAACAACACTTCTCTGAGAGATGGGTGCTGAGTCATCATACTTTTCATTAGAGCGTTCTGTAGACAAGAATGCTCCTGAATCCCCTGCAGTTCTAGATGACTCTCCACCTTGAGACCCTGTTCCTGCTAACTCATCACGTGGTGTTTCATATTGACTCTTTGGAAGTTCAAATGATGATATAGTTGACTGGGTAGAGGTCAGTGGGTACTGGCCAGTCTGACTGGACACTGGAACATCAAAGTCTGTAGGGAAATGAGGATTGTCCATAAACTGGGAGGGTATTATAGATGGGGTCACAGTCAGTTTACTCTTCAATTTGTTGGTCACCTCATCCAGGTCCTTGAGATTTTTTCTGTAGTAAAAAAGTAAACATGTACATAATGATTAAAACTGTTATCTACCATTCACCCTAAAAGCACTAAATAAATGAAATGGTATTTTCTCAACCAGGAAAACAGACCAAAGCATTGCAATCTGAAGAAATTTTTTGCCAAAGTACTCACAAAACAGAAGACACTGTAGATCCATGATCAGCCTGCATATTCTGTATAATCTGATCTTGATATAAACATTGTGGGGAAAGCAGGAAAGACATTCATGACATTCATCAGCTTTTTCTCCTGTTTCTGTATTTTGTTACCAAAAGTCATCTTCCCCCAGGTCACAAGAACAGTAGGGGCTGAGGCAATGCTTTGAAAAAACACACACGCTGAAGTCTACTGAAATTGTTTAAGGAATGAAGAGAATTTTTTTTTTGTTTTCATGGAGGTATGAAAAAAAAAAAAAACCTAATCACACTGTATGGAACCGTGAAGCGGTTTCATATAAAAGTGTGATTAGGTTTTTTTTCCATACCTCCATGAAAACATAAAAAAAATTCTCTTCATTCCTTATAATTCAAAATCACAGACAACAAATATGCACCTGAATAATACTAACTGCTTTTTTTTGTAAATCCAACATTGCATACTTATTTAATGTCCATTTCACTGATATTTCATGGTGTGGTAAAACTGCACGTTTATGACGTAAAAATGACGTAATTCATGATATCATTATAGTATTGAACATTTGCAGATTTAGTAGATTTACTATTAGAAGTTCAATATGCCAGAATTAAGTTGAAAATAAGATTGTTAGAACCCAGCAAAGTGACACTGAGTTTTAAGTTCTGTCTTTGAATTTACTGTTGGCCATTTTATTTCAATATTCAGAGAAAATAAATTAAGCCAGCAATTTGAACTTCGGACTCAATATAAAATCAGAAAGAAAAGCATTATGAAATCTCATATACAAGTTTGTTTACATTAGTTTGCGTGCAAAAGTAGTTCCGGCACTGGTTAATTTTTTTTTTTTCATGGAGCTATGAAAATTTTTTTTCAGCCAATCAGAACTCGCCAATGTTCATGAAAAAAACTAATATTGAATTATTAATGAATGAAAAATATTCTGAGAACATACATTAACCCCCAGGATGTCTATCAGAAAGATAGCTGTTTTTACAGATATTTTAGATCAAGATCAGATTAAACAAAACATGTAGTTTGATCTTTGGTTTACATTGTTCATATACCTTGCAAGGAAAAAAAAAACAAAAAAACTTTGTATCTTATGTGTTAGAGTCTAATTTAACCCTTCATCACACAGTCCCGAGTTTTAACAATCCTGTGGAAGAAGCCTTTTGAAAACATTGTGCGAAAAAGGAGAAAATGCTGGTAACCGGCACTTCCAAGCCCCCCCTACAACATTTCCTATCCTATCCTAAGACAAATTCTATCATGTGACCCACATTGAAATTATGGTCTGCAAATGTTTTCAATTTGAACTAGTCTAAAATTTTGTCATCTGGTAAACAGATAATGGCTTTTACATCGCTTTATTTAGCACTTCTTTTCGTGGGAGTGTCCTTGGGCGAGACACTTCAGAGCCCTAGCCTAGGACTGGTGAAACCCATGACTTACATAAATGTGAGTGCTGTCGTAGTGATATGACTGAAATTATCTTGCATGCAGTGTGAAACATTGTTCAATGACGGTATACTAGACATGGGACAACCAATGCATTATATCAACAACCAAAGTGTTATTTCAAACAGAAACCAAATACCTTAAAGATGAAAACAGGTAAGATCTTGATGCCGATTCCTCCTGCCTCAGGTCTGGCCATGCTGGACGCCAGTGTATCGATGGTTCTTTCTGCTGAATGGACGAGACACTTTCCAGAATGCCTTGTGCGACATTAGTACTTACCAAACTAGCATGGCTTACTTGTGGCATTGAAACTGAAGGCATTTCTGACCTTTGAGATTCCTCCTGCTGATGTAAAAACTGTTGAATGTGTTCCTGTAACTGGCGTTGTAGCATTTCATGGTGTTGTTTGACCTGTTCATAGTGTGTGTTCATATGCTGGGTACCAAAACTAGGAAGGGAGAATGGTTCCTGGCTTGATGAAGGTAGATTGCTCCCCCATACTGGTAGAGACAGAAAAGATGTTGATGTGCAAGCTTGATGTGAAACACCATCCTGTCCACTACACATCACAGATTCTTGAGGTATCACATTTATCTGTAATAAATACACAATCCAATGTAATGCATGGAAAGTCAAATATTATTGACAGTGTTGGAAACATCACCAGGCAAATATAGAGAATACTGTTTGATAAATACATGTACATATTCTACAGACATATTTTTAGTTTGTGTGTGATGTTTGTATTTATACTTTGTTCTACTCCTATGGTAACATCAACTTTTCGCTAAGAAAAAGAGAGAGATATACACAAATTTAAAGTTCCCTTGTAATGTTAAATTGGCTGTAAAATCCTTATCCTATAAATCAGTTAATCCTCTGTTGGTCAATAATATGCTGAGGTTTCCTTTATTCTCTACTTCACAATAAAATTCAAATGTGGCTCAAATAATGGGATTTATCTTTGAAAGGGTAAAAAACACTGCTACCAGCGTTTTCTCGATTTCCAAGAATGTTTTCTGCCATTTCAAAGAAAAAACCTGTCATTTGAGCCTTTTTTGTCATCTCTGCAAGCTTTCAGTGTGGAAAAATTCAAAATTTTGTTGTCTGAAAAAGAATTGCTATGCATTAACTAACCTTTATCTGACCTTTGACCTGACCATTAAAGTCCATCACATTATACCAGCCACAGATCTGCTGTAGTCCATTGTTTAAGGGTGTCAGATCTACAGAAACAAATCCTAATACTCTGTCTGTTAACTTGTCTGAAATGAGACGTAAATCAGATGTGTTACATAGGAATACAGAATACAAAATATGCATTAATTACCGGAAATGCTAAATATTTTATGCTGTACTCATACTTTTCCCCATGACTCTTTATCAGATGATAAAATTTTACACTCATCCTTATTGAAAGCATCTGAAAACGTCAAATCAAATGTGGCGTGGATAGTAGAGTTTGTCTTTGAAAGGGGCATAAAACATTATGGGAAAAGGAGAAAATGCTGGTTACCAGCATTTTCTCCTTTTCCCCTAATGTTTTCAAAAGCCCTCTCCATCAGGGTCATGAAAACATGGAAGTTTCTGGTAAAGGATTAAAACTGATTATAAAACTCACCAGGACTTTTTGGTGCCCCATCTGGTTTATGCCAAACTTTAAACACTAAATGTTTGTTTTCTAATACCAACATATCTGTGCTGAGCCTAGTCTCATGTTCATGGTCCCATACTGGATTGTCAGACTTGTGAAATACACTACTGTAGGATGGTATGGTGCTCTCCGCAGTTTGGTAAGACACATAGGTATTTGGCATGTAATCCTCTGACCTGAAATTTGAAGGAACAATTCATTTTGTGAGACATGAAATATATTACAGGTTTTAGGTTAGAACAATTTTCAAAGAATTCTATCAAAACCTTGTTGTGGGTACTCATAAGAGTTGTCTATTTACCCTTAGGATGCTTTTCATAACTTTATACATAGTTTGTTTAGTGTTTATTGTCCTTTCTAGGATTATTTCAGTCATATCTAGTGTACCTATCCGTGCGTTCCTGAACTTTATTTTACCACAACACTGGCTGCTACATCAACATTGTCAAAATCATGTTCAGTGGTGATGTATGCTTTTCAGTTTCAATCTTAAATGATACAGTCTTTTTCTATTACTTTTCTAAACTTTAGGAATCAAAAAACCATGAAAAATGTACTATCATAAGAAATCATACAAGAGCATTGTATGCAGGTGCAAACGCTTGGCTGCAAATATTTGATTTTCGATGAAAAAAGGGGCATAACTGTGTCACTAACATTTTGATAGTTACCTTCTCCTGTTGTATGTGTTCCCCTTTTGATAGTTGACAACTTGTCAAAGTATGAAGTAAATATCTTCAGTAATAACAGAGACACTACAAAATATCTAAGTTTTTGCTTGACGACAAGACAATGCAGATGACAATGCCAGGGCTAGGACAGTAACTTGTTGTTTTCTTTGAAAACATCTCAGTTCATTGTCATACATAATTTCCTACAGATCTGTCATTTACAAGCAATACTGATTTTTCCATTAGGTTTAATACCCTTTGTTCAGGGTTTTTAGAACTTACTTTTGTTTATCCCTAATCAAGGGTAAATGCAAGGCTCTTTCTACTTGAATCATAACATTGAATGTTGAGCCCTTTTCACCATCTTCCTGTTGGTCCTGCTCTGGAATTTCCAGTTTTTCTGGTGTGTCTGACGCAAGATTTACTGGTTTATGGCTGACTATCTGATGAAAACTGTCATTAGGATCATAATCAGCATCAATATCTTCTCCTTCAATTGTGATTAAACCTTCCTGTCTCTCTGCCTAAAAATCAGAATAACAATCACTATCAGTTACCAGGGTCAAATATAGAGATTTCGCATTACAATACAATATACAATTGTAGTTGCAAAAGAATTTTTTAATTACTATGTATACTGATGGATAAAAAGATTTAGGGTTGTAGGATTTTTGTTTCAATATGGACAAGATAAAAACCTTATTGTCTGTTGAAGAATTTAAAAAGGGGAAAAAAAAAAAAAACACCCGAAGAATAATTCAACTTACCTGACCATCTCTTCCAAACTGAGGTCTTGCAGCAAGATGAGCTCTGATGTATCCACCTCCAAGATTGACTGCTCCTGGTTTATACAGGGGATACATTCCACTGAGGAATAAAAGAGACATGAACAGTATCAAACTAAAACAGAAACTATATAGATAGAGAAAATTTTAATTGCAAACAAAACATCAGGATCACACTGTGGTAGGAAAGTCTTCATCTTATTTTATAAGCTATGATAGTTTTCTCACAGATACTTGAGCTCAGCCAAGTATTTCTACAGAATACTCTATAAAAAATATGAATAACACAACTATTGCAATATCAACAGACCTTAATATTTATAACTGAAAAAGTATAATTTTATGTTGGTACAGATTCCTTACCTAACCCTGTGTTGTTTACGCCGTGGATCACAGAGTGTTTCCATGGAAATATAAGATGTACCAATCAGCTTATCCCTATGCTTTGGTCTTTGTTGATCCTCATTTCTGTGTCCATAACTGACCCAGACTTGAACCTCCAGTTTCTCTTCTCTTAAATACCTGAAACCAAAGGTATTCAAAGGTTTCTGCTTGGTAAACACTTAGTGCTTATATTTGAGCCAGGCTCTGTGAAAAGGGGGTTAAATGCATCTGTAGAAAGTATTGACTCAGGTCAGTCTGCACAGGATGAACTTGGTGAAAACTTTTTGCTATAGGTCAATTTATTATATTTCATGTGTCTATTTTTAGAAATGTTATGGGTAAAGAAATGTCGTAATTTAAGCTGGGGGGAATTATTTCCCCGTCACAGTGAATATTTTCCTCCTGCCGAAAATCTGGAACTACTTTTTTAAGTTTTTTAAGTTTTAAAAGTGGCATTTGTTGACAAAATAATCAGAGGAAATATATAATTTATTTCATCAGCTTGTGGTTAATATGGGGAAATATTTGCCTCAAAAGGGAAAGGTCCGCGAAAATAACTCATGCCTTACGGCACTTGTTATTTTCGCATACCTTTCCCTTTTTCGGCAAATATTTCCCCATATTAACCACAAGCTGATGAAATAAACTATATTTGTTGCATGCCCAAAGACCATTCTACTTTCAAATTCAGCCAGTTTTTTACCAAAATGGTTTTCATGGATCCATGATAATTATTATGTGATGACTTGCTTGGTAATAGTGCATCAGTGAAATGCATAAAACCCCCTGTTGCCAGAGCATGACTCATTTATTTCTTGTCAATTTCAAAGTATCACACGTCCAGATACTTTAGTGCAAGAGTTTATGAAACAATCACAATGGAGCTAGTAAAACATATGAGAAGGTAAGGAAAATACTTGTCTTGACTAGTATGGAAAATACAACAGAAAAGCAGAAATTAATGAGCTCATCACTTGCTTCCGTAGTTCCAATTCCACTTTGTTTCAGAATAAAACTCCTGTCAATGGTGATCATTTGTGCCACATAAATCTGACATGCAAAATCTAAGTTTTGGGCATTACACTTACAATGTTTCACCCCATATGATATACACAAACTCTTTGGGTAACACTATATGCTAAAATATAATTGTCATGTTATGGTAACACTTACCATCTGAACATGGAACTGTCAGGGATCTGCAGATCATGTTTATTTCTGGGTTGTGAGGTTATATATCCATCATTATTGACAGTCATGGCAGATAGTTTAGTCATCACAGCAGCTGTAATATATACAACACAGATAAACATACACCAAAATGGAGTCTGACCAAGTCTTTAACAAATTTAAAATCCAATCAAAAGAATAAGTTTTCTGATTAAAAATTCTTCATATTATAAGTTTATACATATAAATGCCCTCCCTCTCACCTCTGTATGCAAAACAGCTACCTTTTAGATCAATATGAGAATGTATAGAATAAGCAGCCTGACCATAGCTCTACACCATGTCTGTAATTGTACCTTCATCATAAGCAAACATGTATGTTTAGTCTTAGAATAGAGACAAACTGGCAGGGGAAAAATTAAAGCCCTACCTTTGTCATAAAATTTATATCTCACATAGCACTTTGCAGTTTTATCAAGTGTATTGTGTCCAGCTATTAGGGCATTCTGTAGTGGAAAGTTTACATGGTCTATGGTAATGTTGATGTGGTGATACTTATTGCTGTCCTCATCTGCAAAAACAGAAAAACTAACCTCTTACTGAAACAATCCTTTCTTTGACAACCCAGGAGAAGGCTTTTGAAAACATTGTGGGAAAAGGAGAAAGTGCTGATAACTAGCATTTTCTCCTTTTCCCTTAATGTTTAGTTATGTTCATAAGACAAATCTCATCATTTAAGCCACATGTACTGTCATGTGCAAATGCTTTCAATATACACGAATCCAACCTTTTGAAACCAGATATGGTTAAACTGTTTCTACATTTGAAGTCTGAATCAAATTCTAGGGTTTTCTTCAGCAGAAAAATCATTTTAATATGGCTCTGACCTTCTTCAATGTAAGCAAATTGAACTGTAAAATCACACTTCCAAATAAATGACATCACCTCCTTGCATTATATGTCTTTGATCTAGGTTGGAAGCGCGGGTGTTTAATTGCCTGATTTTTAAGTCAATCATTACTGAATATTATGGAAGCAGTTTGATGCCAATACCACTGTATGCTGCACCTGCATTAGCTTAACTTGAATAGGTCAATTTCAACAGTTTGTAAAAAAGAACCAGAGAGTGTCAACCTTGGTTTAGGCAACACAAAGAAAACACAAGCAATACTCCCATAGTTTCCACAGTTAGGTAAGAATGAGATAAAGTTGGATTGAGGATAAACTTCACTGAAATATTTCAAGACTGATATGCAGCAAAAATTTCCTTCCTCTCCATTTCTCTTCTCATTTTTGTGTTAAAAATCCTCAAACTACAAGACAGCATTGTTTTCATTCTTACAAATCTTATGCCCAAATACACAACAAAATGTCTTTTTTTTTTTTAAATTGATCAATGTGAAAATGTAACAGACATTGCACAATTGCAAAAGCTCACATTAGAACAACACAGTCAGATAAGCTACAACAAGAACAAACTGTTGCATGTTTAAAACCATTTTGGTCAGTCAGCAAGAGCAACTAAGTTGACTCTAATTCACTACGGGTTAACAGTTTTTTATTCAACCTGTCATACCTTCACTCTCCCAGTCATCTTGCTCTATATCTACATCCACAGGGGACCAGCCCACTCCTCGTGCAGCATGTAGAACTCTCTCTCTATCTTCATGATGGGCAAATTTTACAGCTATTTCCAGTCCACCACCCACTCTTTGTAAACCTTTGTTCCCATGTCCTCCCTCACTACCTGTAGACTGTGTGTCAGCCTCCCCTGACTTCCATTCAGATACTGGTATATTTACAGGAAACCAGCCATTGATACCTAATCAAGGTGATACATGAAGATAAAATAACAGATATCAAAGCAATTAAAGTAGGCATTAACTCATCAAATGACAAAATTTTAGACCCCATAATGTAACTCAAATCATGGGATATGTCTTTTATGGGAGAAAAATGGGAGGGGGAAAAAAAAAAAAAATGTTGGAAAAGGCTTAAAATTTAATGCTGGTTATAATGGTTTTCTCCTTTTTCCACAATGTTTTCAAAAACCTGAGGTTAGTTAAAAAGTTGGATTGTTTTCGTAAAAGGCTTAAAATATTGGTCAATCTCACTGGATTTTCTCTTAACTAATACTGATTTGGTCCATATTAAGCTATTTGATTAAAGATACATTTTTACAGCCAGTGAGTAAACAAACGCTGTTAAAACTTTACAGTGTGTAGAATCTAGTTAGCTGTGTAAACATAGATTAAAAATCGATATAAGGTGTATGGGATAGAGAAATGCAAGAGATTTGACTTCAGTTTAAACCAGAAACTTTAGTTGTATTGTATAGGGTTAGCCTCCAGAGAATGAAATGCATTTTCTATCCATCGTAATCTGCGCAACCTTGCAACCGTCGGGGGCAACATTGGGCACGAAGATACAAGAATGATTACAGTTTCATAAAATAAAGATAAAATTGGACAAACAACTGGATAAAAACAAGTAAGGGTGTATCTTTAAATAGTTTATGGCTCCAAAAAAAAAAAAAAAAAAAAAAAAACAATATGCAAATTCCTGTCACACAAAGACGACCACAGGATATTGTAATTTCAAAGTCCTTTTCAATAGTATCACTGATTATCTGACATCTTAGATAAAAGATTATACAGCACATTCTGTACATCCTGAACTTGATCTCAATTGTTTGCATAAGTACCAAATGTTGCCTTTACATGTTGACAGCCAAGCCTAACTATTTCAATGCTGAAGAGAAAAAAAAGGGAAAAATTTACCAGTCCTGTGAGATAACAGTGTAACCAATGGAATAGTTGTAGAGCCTAATAACACATCTGATGATTTCTCAACAAGTTTTCTTCCAGAAACTGTATCAGCTGTCAGGGCTCGCAACTGTTGGTCTAAATCTAAGATGATAAAAATGGAATTATAACACTTGAAACAATGCTTCATGTATTAGCTTAACCTGAAATGACATATAATTGTACATTCTGAGAATAAAATTTTGTTTGTTGTTAAATGCATTTTCTATCCTGGAAACTAGCAATTGCTTGTAGCAATCCACTGATTCTTTCCCTATAATTTTTTCACAATCTACCAACAGCAGGGGTTTCACTCAATACCAGATGACGGAGTTTTATTTAGATTTATCTGTATCAAAAGCATTGGCAGACAACATATTAACTCTTGCTCAAGTTGTGGAATATGTCTTTGAAAGAGTAAAAAACATTGCAGGAAAAGAAGTAGATGCTGGTTTTTAAGCACTTTCTTTTCCCACAATATTTTCACAAGCCTTGTTCCTCATGATCATTTACACAAGAAAGTTGTTGGTAAAGGGTTAAATAAGGTATTTCTGTTGAGGAAATATTGACATCAGAATATACAGTTCAGATATACAACAAAAGCTGCAAACAACCTACATTATACAAGCATATACTGCTTACCCAAAAATGGCAAATGTGTTCACTCTTTACCAAACAACATAATTTTAGATTAGTCCAAATTGACAGCATTAGCAGACGACAAAATTAATGCGACTCAAAAATTGAAATTTGTTTTGGAAAGGGGAGAAAATATTGTGGGAAAAGGAGAAAATGCTGGTTACCAGCATTTTCTCCTTTTCCCACAATGTTTTCAGAAGGCTTTTTTCTCAGGGCCGTGAATACCCAGGATTTTGGACCTCTCTAAATTCAAAGCATTTGCAGACAACAAATTAGATCTATCTTGTGTTGTCAAAATAATCTTTGAAAAGGTTGAACAAGAGAAGGACAGAATGCTTGTTACCAGCACTCTCTTCTTTTCTCAACATGTTTTCATAAGGCTTCTTCCACAGGGTCATTAAAACTTGAGACTGTGTGCTGCAGGATTAACTAGAGCTGTCACTGAATGTGACTTAATACCCCCGCCAGCGCTTTGACAGACACAGGCAATTATTTGTACACAGACTGACACATGGACGGACACACGGACAGACAGGCTGATTCCAGTATATCCCCAAAAACATTCGTTTTGCGGGGGTATAAAAAGCAACTGACTTAACATTGTTAGTGGCCTTTTGGTGCTTGCACTATACAGATTGGACTGTAATTTAGCTCACCTGTAGAGAACCCTGGAACCTGGTGCCACACTTCAAATACAGCCTCTGCTGTCTCTAATAATTCTGCCAAACACAAAGCATCTGAATCTGCCTCTGTCCACAATAATGGACATGGAAAGTCCATAAAATGAGAAAATTCTGGTGCAAAAGACCGAGCTATTGTCCTAGTTATTCTTTCACCGTCACTGCCCAAGAAAGATAACTTGGCTCTTACGTAGGAATTGACCCCAACCTCAGCAGGGTACTGCATACCATGATCTAAGTGGGCAGCACTTTCTGCTGCAGCCTGAAATCAAATGTATGGAAATAAATTCTAAACATCTCATTTATAACAGCAATCTATAAGATAAACAATAATGAAATAGATGAAATTCTGCAGAGCTGTGTGCCCAACAGCATAATTGAAAAGCGAAAAAAAATTTTTTTTATTTCCACACATGTATCTGGCAAACCAACATAAACAAAACTTTGCATTTTATAATCAGTTTACAAAGATTGTCATCTACTAAATATGTCTAACAAACCACCCTCACCAGATCTGTTGATACCGACTTTTCAAAAGATTTCAGTTCTACAAATTAATCACACACTCCAAATATCAGGAAGCTAACTTATATGAGCCATGCTCTGGCAAAAGGTGGCTTAATGCATCTCCGTGATGCATTATACCAGTCAAGCCATCACATAATTATGGATCCATAATAGCCATTTTTTTAAACAACTGATTTAATCTTGCGCTAGACTGGTCCTTGGGCAGTCAGAAAACTGACCATTAGTGAAAAGTTTTGGCCTAGGTCAGCCTGCGCAGACTGACCTGGGCCAATACATATGGCAGATGCATTAAGCCCCCTTTTCAGAGCATGGCTCATACATATATAAATAAGCCAAGCTCTGTGACAATGAGGTTTAATGCATCTGCAAAAAGTATCTACTAGGTCAACCTCTGCAGTCTGTGTAGGCTGACCTGGGTCAATTTTTTTTTCTATTGGTCAATTTTCTGGGTGGACCAATCTACCTCAAGATTCAATTAGTTGTCAGACAGAATTAATTTTATGGATCCATAATTACATGATGACTTGCTCAGTATGATGCATTACATAGATGCATTACACCCCTTTTGCCAGAACACCACTCATATAATACTGCAATAAAACATTAACCATTAGAAAACTAAATAAATGCCCTAAAATAAGCAATCTTGAAATTGTTTTAGCCAGAACAATTTACAAAGAAGCCAGAAGAGTAGATCCAAGATCAGACTGCATGTTTTGTGCAGTCTGATCTTGATCTACTGTCCACAAATGCAAAAAAGTTGTGCGATGTTTACCTTTAAGCCACATGCTTTCATTATTCCAACGCTAATACAAACTTGAGCTCCTGTCAGATTTTTATTTGCAGCTGCAACACTTGTGTCATTCTGTAAACAACAAAAAACACAATCTGAAAAGCTCATAGAAATCAAATACATTTTACAATGTGGTTGATAATTCACATTGTGTGGTTTGTATCAACTTTCAATGTGTGTTACCTGGATGTAACAGAAAACAATAAAAAAAAAATAGGAAATTGTGTATTGATGATAGAAAAGGCCTTAAGGTATTTGCTTTGCTTTATCTCTTAACCCTTTACCACACAATGACGACTTTTGACGCCCCTGAAAGAGAAGGCTTTTGAAAACATTGTGGGAAAAGGAGAAAATGCTGGTAACCACAATGTTTTCTACCCTATCAAAGAAAAATCATTTCAAATGAGCCACGTTCAAACTGTCATCTACAAATGCTTTCAATTTGGACAGGTCTAAAATTTTGTCGTGTGGTAAAGGGTTAAATCAAGATTTAATTTTATCAAGAGCCAAAAGCCTTTCAACAGATTCAACTTCCTTCCAACCAATGTATGTGTAGAAAAACCATAACACTACAAGCGTGTGTTTTAATGTTTGGATAAGAGAATTTGCTCCTTTTTCTACTTAGCAAGCCATCTTCCTCAAGGTTGTATCATTTGTTTGTTTGGTGTTAAATGCCATTGCAACATTATCTCCGTTATATGACTGACAAGTATATATATTCATGCTTTTTAGGAATTTCTTTTAAAAGTGACTATGCACAAAAAACTATGCACAACATTCTTTCTATACCATTTGCTGCTTACTAAAATGTACAGATTGAAATCCTTGGCCAGAGTTGTGTAAACAAGGAATTGCTCAGTAGAGAATTAAAAGATCTATAATCTTTAACTGAAATCATAGAAGCTGTATGACTAGAAAAATTTATGTACCTTTAAAGAAGTAGAGTTCTCTCACCTGAATAACCTGAGATTTATAATGTACAGTAATATCTATAAGGCCAGTATCTTGTGGCTTAGCCTTAACATCACTGTTGTCAGGGTTCACACCTGATACCTGAGTCAGTGGAAAGGAGAATGTTTGTACTGACGCCTCTCCTCGTTTTTGCATAGTTATCATAGCACACAGTTTAGCCAGAGGAAGACTTGACTGAAATACAAAAATAATATGATTCAAATCATTGAGCACAACTTATGCCTTTGAAGACAAATAAAGGTGAGACTGCACAGAACATGCAGTGAGATGTTGGATCTAGACTGTCTGCGACTTTGTAGCATATTCTGATCAAAACAACCGTAAAATTCCGTATTTTGGCTTTCTGTTGAAAATAAAAAGATCCATTTCATTACTTCAGGACTCTTACTTTTAAAAACATTCTGTTGAACATATTCACAGGTTTTAAAAAACACTGTGTGTTCTACACAGCAATGTTTTCCATATCATCAGAAAAAAATAAGAACAACAAAAACTTCTTGCCCCTGAAATGGTTTTTCAGACTGTCATCTATGCTAGATTTCAAAAGGTCTGAAAAATAACTAGAGTACTAATTGGTTGGACTATCTCTACAAGATGAGCTGAGCATATGCGGAAAAACATGCAGAAGGAAAAATATCTATTACTAGATATTAAATATTACAAAGTGGATACCTTTGCAATACACTGATCTCTAACATTTGGATGATAATAGCGAGCCCACAGCTCAAATGGCAAGCCATTAGCTCCTCCCCAACTATTAGCACATGCTGAAATATACAGAAAAAAACATTTAAAAAAATATTCTTTATTTTATGGCAGGTGAATGTGGTGGCACAAATCTTGCTCGAAATCAGATAATATATTGTGACCCCAAAAAATTCAATTTGTACATGCATGAAAATCTGTTCCTGTGCAACACAGGTCATTCATAAACAACATTGTTAAACAACACAGTACATGTATCAAACAAAAACCTTTAACTTTTGACCATATTGGATTTTAAATGGAAATACATTCAAATCTTTTGGCATTATACAAATTGCCTGTATTTCATACTTTAGGTTAGCTTCTGATATTGTTCAACAGGATTTACAGTCAGTATAGAGTTATACAAATTTTTAAGTGTTGACTTTCATAGAAAAACATTAAAAGGGAATATAATATAACCCTTTCCTACATAATCCAGATTTTAAGCAAATCTGCATCAAAAAGCTTTTGAAAACATTGTGTGAAAAGTAGAAAATGCTGGCCACTAGCCTTTTGAAGAGAAGTATATGGCTATTAGAATATGTCAAGTGGACTGAATACATGGAAAGTAATAATAGCAAACAGGGATATTGCAACCCAACCTTTTCACATAAAATCTAGGAATTTCCCCTTAACCCTTTGCTAGCAATCTAGAGTTTTAAAAACCCTGAGAGAGAAGGGCTCTTGAAAACAATTTGGAAAAAGGAGGAAAGGTTGGTACCTGGCATTTTCTCCCTTTTTCGCAATGTTTTCTACCTATTTAGAGACAACTAATAACATTTCAGGCATATCTCATTTGTCATCTGCAAATGCTATCAATTTGGACAAGTCTTACATTTTGTCATGTGGTAAAGGGTTAAGTTAACAAGATGCAAATACAATTCAAAAAAGATTGTTTTATATGTTTAAGAAATTTCAGAAATCAAAGACACAAGAAAACATGTCATACAATCTTTTGATACAGAACAAGGGCAGGTCAATCCAGATTTTTTACCTGTAAGCAACTCTCTCTGCACAGGGGTACCTTGTGGCAAGAGTATTCTGTGACGAGTAACATCATTAAAGGTGGGATCTCCTACACACAGTGTAGTGGCAGTGCGGAATGTCTTCATTGTGGGAACAGCTGAAAATATTATTAATTTTATGTAGGACTGTAAGCAACTGAAACAAACAAATTTAGGTGTCTTCCAATTATATATGAGCCATGCTCTGGCAAAAGGGGGCTTAACACATCTTCGTGATAAAGTATACTGCCTAAGTCATCTCTAACAACAGACAGAAGCATGACGTAGACTGTCCTTGGATATGCAGAAAATTGACCAAGAACGAAGAGTAATGAAATGGGTCAGCCTGCGCAGACTGACCTGGGGCAATACTTTCTGCAGATGTATCAAATCTCCTTTGCACAGAGCAATGGCTTGTATTCAACTGCTAGTTACAAGCTATTCTCCCTTTTCCCACAATATTCTAAAAAAGTTATATACAGCATAAGCAGAGAAAGTTGCATCATTATAGAAACAAGATGAGATAAGATGGTGCAATGTTCATCTTTTACTGTTCAATTCTGGGGTTTAACATGTAAACAGAGAGTGTCTTTTAAAACATTGAGGGAGAAGGAGAAATTGTCTTTATCAAGCAATTTTCTTCTTTCACGACAAGGTTTTCTACCCCTTTTGGAGAACATCAGCACAACTGTATCAATTTCAAGACAATCTTCCACAGCTGTTTTCAATTTCCAAGAGTCTTAATTTTGTTAATAAAGAAAGGAATAAGGTGGTATTCGTGGCAGCAAACAAAACAAAAAATAATGCCATAGCCTACAGTTAAAAACTATGTTTCCCACAGAAAAAATAAAGTCAACTTAACCAAGTGAAAAGGTAAATGTCTCTCTTTTCAACATACATGCTTGTTTTTCTGTTTTTGATTCCATTGAATTCGTTATCTATACCTCTCTCTTTGAATTACAGAAGTCCTATCATTTTAGTTATGATGAAAATTGTACCCAAATAAATAAAAGAACATTGCACGCAGGTGCCAATGTTCAGCTGCAAACACTTGATTTTCAGTGACAATTCAAGATCAAAAACGAGGCATAACTGTGTAAAAAACATTTTGATGGTTATCTGCCCCTGTTGTATGATTTCCCCTTTTGATAGTTAATAACTAGTCCAAGTTTGAAGTAAATGTCTTAAGTAAAAACATTATCTATTATAAGATGTCAGTGTCTTTGAAAATGTCGAAGGTTTGTACGACAACACAGACAACAATGACGCAGTTCACGAGGCCAGGGCTGTGACAGTACCTTGATGTTTTTTTCTAAAACAGCCGAGCTAATAAAACTAAAAGTAAATACCATGTCTAATGATGGGTGCTCCAGATGGGGTGGTTTGCTGCTGGGCTGGAAAGTGATACTGTACAAAACAGTCTGCTTCTCCCCAGATCATGTTCTCAAACATGTTTAGTCCCCGTACACCTTCTACCACAATCTCAAACACATGCTCCACTACAATAATGCAAGACATGAACGTAAGTCTTTGATAAGTAATCAATTAATGGTAATGTTGATATGCTTCTATCATCAGACTTAATATATGTTTGCCTGATGTTTAACCTTTTACCACACAATCTGAAGTTTTAACGACCCTGAGGAAAAAAAGCCTCATGAAAAAATTGTGGGAAAAGGAGAAAATGCTGGTCACCAGCATTTTCTCCTTTTTCCACAATGTTCTCAAGTTTTGATGACTCTGAGGGGAAAAAAAAAGAAGTCTTATGAAAAAATTGTGAGGAAAAGGAGAAAATGCTGGTAAGCAGCATTTTCTCCTTTTTTCCACAATTTTTTCCAGCCTTTCAGAAAAATATCCAATCATTTGGGCCACCTTGAATTTGCCATCTGCAAATGCTTTCTATTTGATTAAGTCTACATTTTGTTGTTTGTTTAAGGGTTAAATCCTTGAAAAGAATTAGGTCAAGCTTGGAATTAAACTCTTGACTCCTTACAGAGTGAGCTAACTGGCTCGACAGTAGTATTTGATCAATAATTCATTGTTCAGTTAATAGCCTCCTAAGCATGCAACCTGAACACTTTATATGATTAATTTCTGTACGCATACATACTTTTAACCCTTTACCACATAATCCAATGTTTTAATTACCCTAAGGAAGAAGGCTTTTAAAAATATCATGTGTGGTAACCAGCATTTTCTCCTTTTCCCATTATGTTTTCTCCCCTTCCAAAGACAAATTCCATCATTTTATTAGTCATCTGCAAATGCCTTCAATATGAATGAGATAAAAATCTAGCCTTCTCCAAACTGAAAGTAATCCGAGACAACAAAATGACGGGGCCAAAATTACTATATATCCCTTTGAAAGAGTAAAAAACATTGTGAGAAAAAGAGATAATGCTTGCAACCTGCATTTTCTCCCTTCACCACAATGTTTTCAGACGGCTTTTTTATTGCACATCCTCATATGCCTTTTTCCACACTGCTGTTAAAACCTGTGGACCTGTGGATTATTTGGTAAAGGGTTAAGGTCTTATCTAAAAGTATAAAACTTTGACAAAAACTTACCAACAGATTCAGTTCCAATCTGAGCAGCTACAGTATCATTCTGGTGAAGAAGATCCTGTCTGTAAAATTTTGCAGTAACATATGAACCATACTCTAGCAAAAGTTAGAAAGTGTGAACTGCTCAGGCTGACAATACTTTTTGCAGATGCATTAACTCTTTACTAAACAACAAAATTTTAGACTGGTCCAAGTTCAAAGCATTTGCAGACGACAAAATAAAAGTGACTGAAAATTTAAAACTTGTACTAGGAAGGGTAGAAAACATTGTGGGAAAAGGAGAAAATGCTGGTTACCAGCATTTTCTCCTTTTCCCACAATGTTTTCAAAAGGCTTCTTTCTCAGGGTCGTTAAAAGTCGGGATTGTGTGGTAAAGGATTAAGCCCCTTAACATCTTTTCCCAGACCGTGTCTCATATGTCCGATATCAAAAGTAAACCAACAAATAAAATAATTAACAGCGGCCATAAACAATTATTCATCAAGAACAGCATTTTATGCTTAGAGAATTTTACAAAATTAAAAAGGAACTCAATTTCCAATTGTCAAAATCACTTGGTTTACCATATCAGATTTATTTCTTTAGCTGAACAGATTTTGTTTAATCCATCAGAAATTGTCTTGTATCTTAATTTAGAATTGGAATAATGATGCTGTTTAATAAGTGAATACAGGTCATGAAGTTAATACCTATTTATACAGGTCAGTAAAGTTGTAGGTCTTTTCTAATATGACTTAAAAATGTTTAAGTCTTTACCATACAACAAAATTTTAGACTTGTCCAATTTCAATGCATTTGCAGATGACAATCCAAATACCATTGAATGGTGGAATTCACCTTTGAAAATGTAGAAAACATTTGGGAAAAAGGAGAAAATGCTGTTAACTAGCATTTTCACCTTTATCCCCAAATGTTTTCTACATTTTCAAAGGTAAATTCCATTTCTCATGATGTCTTCAAATGCTTTCTTCCTCAAGCTGGATTTATAATGAGTCAAAGAAGACTGAGCAGTTGACAAGGGCTTTGAACAATATGTCTTAATCATATGTTTACCTTTCTAGATAATGTACTGGTCTCTCAGGTGCTGCTGTAGCAGAGGCTCCTTCTGTCTTCATACGCATTAAGTGAGCAACCTGAAAAGAACACCTTATTAAGTAACTGCTCCTTTTCATTCTATTTTCTTTTCATTCTTTAAACTGCATGGATGCAAAAAGGAATATTTATCTGGTGATGGGTTACTAAGCTCTTTTCTCTGTCTTGGGAGACAGTAGTGTGGAGATAGAGTATCAGCCTTTAACCTCAAAGATCCCTGGTTCAAATCCCACCATGAGTGGGATCAACCTTTGAACCATCTACATTATAGCATCAGTACTGGATCCGTATTCACCAATCATTCTTATTTGCATTCCTAGTTTCATTCCAGATTTAGAAAGTGAGGCGATTTCTGATTTGCTGTAGAACAGCCAATCAGATGTTGTATTACTTTCAAATTAAGAAAATTCATGAGGATAAGACAAAAAATGATAAGAATGTTTGGTGATTACAGACCCTGGTTAGGTTTCCTGGAAGCAAGTATCTGGAGTGGTTGCCCTATGTTGTTTCAAAATCCATGCAAATTTTGATCAATTCTAACTCATCTTCAATATCAAAAATGCTGCTTTTAAAAACACAAAGCTACAAGGATGATTTGATGAAGATGCATACCTGAGCCAGTAGTCTAAACTAGATTCTAATTCTGAATTTATCTGATTGGTTGAAACAAAAAAAAAAAAAAAAAAAAATTAGAAAGTGAATTTTGAATTTAGAGTTTGCACAATATTCAAAATGGTTGGTCGACACAGCCCCTCATTTAACTCATCAAAACTGAGATCATCTGATGACAAATTTGAAACTGGAGTGAAATTGAGCTGAAGTTCTCTGATAAGGTAGAAAACATTGTAGGAAAAGGGGGAATTGCTTGTTACAAGCAATTTTTCCTTTTCCCCACAATGTTTTCAAAAGCTTTCCTCTTCAGGGTTGTTAAAACACAGAATTGTTGAAGGGTTCGAGTAGTGGGAAAAAAAATGTATAGAATTTAAACTCATGGACAAGCTACTGTCCTTCTGTTGTTATAAAATATGATGGTTTTGTACAGTGTTAAGGACAAAAAACTAAACATACCTGTCTGGCCAGGTAGCTCAGTGGTAAGCATATCTGACTCGTGACCTGGTGGTTGTGGGTTCAATACCCAGTTGAAGTAAACTTTCTTTCTGGTGATTTTTCACCTCTAATGCATGTGAGAAAAGTAATCAGTGACTAAGAAAGAAAGTTGAGTCAGTACTGGTGTGAGAAAGCCAGGAACCACATGCATAGGTGCACTAACTGCCGTGATATGACTTAAACTTTTAATATGGTGTTAAACTCCATTACAAACAAACTAAACATACCTGTTCAGCTGATCCCATGGCTAGTAGCACATTGATCTGTCCAAACTGAGAACCAGTAAACAAATCAACCACTGGTAAGTAATTCTCTACTGCAATCACAGGATACTGAAAAACAAAATGTGTTGATGTAGGATTCAATAATTAGGTGTCTTAACACATGTCCAATAGTTTTATGCGAACAGAGCAAAAAAAAAAAACAAACAAACAAACAAACAAACTGGGGTTTAATGCATCTCTAGTCAGCAAAGTCCGACCTGGATCAAACTTTTTTGCTGTTGGTCAATTTTCTGCATATGAAAGGACCAGTCCATTTTCAATCAGTAGTGACACAAGAAGAATTTTACGGATTCATGATTATGATATGACTTATTCGGTATAACACACTTTGGAGAAGCATTAAAACACCCTTTGCCAGAGCATGTCTCAAATCCTGAAAATACTTCAGCTTGCCTACTTAGTTTAACTCTTTACCAAACGACAAAATTGTAGACTTGTTCAAATTGAAAGCATTTCCAGACAACAAAATAAATGTGGCTCAAAAATTGAAATTTGTTTTGGGAAGGGTAGAAAACATTGTGGGAAAAGGAGAAAATGCTGGTTACCAGCATTTTCTCCTTTTCCTACAACGTTTTCAAAAGGCTTCTTTCTCAGGGTCGTTAAAAGTCGGGATTGTATGGTAAAGAGTTAAAATTCAACTTTACCCATTCAGTTTCTTATATTCAAACCTTTACTGCTAAACATCTGTGAACAAAAAAATGAAATACAATACAGCTCAAAAACCCATAATCTATTACCAGCTGACCTGGCTGATGCATGGAATGCAGAAAACAGATAATATTCATATTTTACTGGCATGTTTTCATTGGTATTCCTCTTTAGATAGACAAATGCTTGTACATAACACATATTGATCAATAGAGGTGACAGAATTGGTACTTTTTACAGCATAGATCTATATAGGACTTTCACTAACACTTACCAGTATTCAAATATGATGTTGATCTCAAGTACAAAGAGTTGAATATGTCAGTTTGCAGCCATGTACAACTAAAATCCTATTAGAATAAGACGCAATGGCACAGACATGAGGTGCACAGAAACTGGAAACCCTGTTTCGTAAAAATATCACAAAATTTGGAACCCACCATACAAAGTGCCAATATGACACCAAAGTGGACATGTGATGGAAGACCACTTGGTGATCACAAAAGCTCATCATAGCACACTGCGATAAAATGAGGTAAGTAAATAATAGTAAACTTTACCTGAGACTTGAGCAATGCTGAACAAATTCTCTTATCTCTGAATGATATGTAGAATTGGTGCAAACTTAGTTTTACAATTCCAACAAGCTGAAAATAGAAAAAGATTTATTATTTATCCACTTGGCATTAAGCCTCCTTAAATGAGTGCAGCAAATGAACCTGAACATGTAACAATATGACTTATCAACATGAGTAAGGGTTTAATAAACATACATGACTGTTATTGCCTACCAGAATATCTATCTCCCCAACAAATACCCCAATCATAAAATAATAGTAATCACAAAATCTGTCTAACATGCTGTTAGATGTATTATCATCTGTATCAAAGTGGCATATTTCTTTGTAAGTCAAATTTCTACCACAGAATATTAGGAACAGAATATGAAAAAGTGGGGTGATACAAAATTTAATGTTTAACCAATAACTAACAAATCAAAATAAAGTTATGACCCTTGCGCAGCTAAGCATGGCCAAATAAACTTTTGCTGACATAGTTTATCAACATCGTACTGATCTTTTAACTACACTGTCCAATACACTGAAATTTTCCAAAAAGAAATAAAGTTATGACCCTTGAGCAGCTAAGCATGGCCAAATACACTTTTGCTGACATAGTTTATCAACATCAGACTGATCTTTTAACTACACTGTCCAATACACTGAAATTTTCCAAAATGAACTATGAAGTTACAATATTTGACTTTTTTCAATCAAATGGTAATTTTTACTTTAATTTTTTTAGCAGTTTGAAGGGTTATGTTATTCTGTACAGACATATTATCGTAACATTTTCCCTTGTCTATAATTACCTTATCATTATCTGCTGAAGTTTTCTTGTCCCATACTTCTACAATCATAAAGTTATTTTTCAGCCTCTCTAACAATGATGGTGATAATAAAACAGGTGCAACCTGCATAAAATACATATAAAATATCCTTCATTGATTTTAAATCATATATCATCTTTTTCAGTCATATCAAATTGTCTGAAAATATCTTAAATTTTATCAAAATTATCTTGTTTTGTAACAATTTAAAATGACTTAACCCCTTACCAAACAATCATGACTTTTAACGACCCTGAGGAAGAAGGCTTTTGAAAACATTGTTGGAGAAGGAGAAAATGCTGGTAACCAGCATTTTCTCCTTTTCCCACAATGTTTTCAACCCTATCGAGGACTACTTTTGCCATTTGAGCCACCTTTAATGTCTCGTCTGCAAATACTTCGAATTTGACATGTCCAAAATAGTCATTTGGTAATGAGTTAAACCTGAAGCTCCTAGCTTAATCCTTTACAAAACTAGAGCTGTCACTGAATGTGACTTAATACCCCCCGTCAGCGCTTTGATAGAAACAGGCAATTATTTGTACACAGATGGACACACAGGCGGACAAACGGACAGACAGGCTGATTCCAGTATACCCCCGAAAACATTCGTTTTGCGGGGGTATAATAATCCTGTGTTTCCATGACCCATAGGAAGAGGACTTTGAAAACAATGCGGAAATAGGGGAAAATGCCAGAACCACTGTTTTCTCCTTTTCCTGTGCAATGTTTCCTGGCCTGTCAAAGAAATAAATATGAATGACTTGAAAGTTTATCACCCGCAATTGCTCTCAATATGGAGGAGTCTAAATTTTGTTATTTGGGAAAGAGTTGGCCCATGTATAGGGTAGTTCTAGCAGTTTTAACTAGTTTACCTGTTGAAATTTAAACTGAGGCTCATTAGTTCCCCAGCACACAGCACTATGGACAGCTTCATCACACCAAAACATTCTACACACAAGGTAAGTATTTCTGACTGTCAAATCTCTTGCCCTCACACCTGTAAAAACCATTGCATTATAGGAAATACATTTTCAGTCAAAACTATTCCTGAATGAACCATGATATATAAGAGAAGCACAAAAGTCTCATCTATTTTTAGCTTTTTGGCTTATTCATGCAAAATACCAAACCACAGCCCACAACTTTGAAAGAGGACCACTCATGGATAACGTGAGTGAAGTTTGCATAAGATCAACTTAGTAGGGAGAGGAAATTTGGAAAACTGTGAAGCACACTGCATGGCTGACAACAAACGCCGAATGATAAAGTATGACCAATCCTAAAAGCTCCCATGAGCACCTTATGCTCAGGTAAAATAACAAGCAGGTGATATTTTCTGCTATGATGTTATCATTAAGGACAGTAAACTAGGGGACAATGATGGTTATATGACACTCAACAGTTACAAAGACTGAGACTCTTGCATGGTGCAGACAAGTCCTCTCCCTGATTTGAGTGGATTCTTCTTTATTTTAATTTAAAAACACAGACTTTTGCTTTAACTATACACTGATGATATAACTCTATCAAGGTCTACTATAAACCATTATAATGTGTATAACACAGAAGAAGACAACAATGCCCTGACCAGTTGTATACATGCAATTTTTTCACACCCTCTGTCACTTCTAATTGTAGCTTTTGAAAAGGCATCTAGCTGTCAATAATATCTAATCCATAGAACTTCACATCTATTTAGGCGCACCGAATGTCATACAAAAATAAGCCACACTCTAGCAAAAGGGGAGATTAATATATCTCTGTGACGATCAAACCAAGCAAGTCATCACATAATTATGGATCCATGCAGATGCATTAAACCCCCTTTTTATAATGCATGGCTTACATGTAACATTCACTTTTTCTAATAAATTAACCATGGATCCCTAACACCTCATCACCGACTATAGTAACCATTTGTTATAAAATCAGGGGTTGACACTAAGTGTCCAACTATCTTGAAGAAACCAAACTTTTGGAAGGGATACCCAGCATATAGTATTTTATATAATGAGGTGTCCTGAAATTTGCTGAATAATTGCTTCAGGACTCCTATCCTATAAATTAGTGTTGAGTCCTGAAAATAAAGAAGTCAATACCAAAGTAAATCATGTAACTAAACAGTATGGGCCATGCTCTGACAAAAGGGTGCTGAATGCATCCCTTTGATGCATTATACCAAGCTTAATGCATCCCAATGATTCATTATACCAAGAAAGTCATCACAAAATTAGGGATCAATAAAATCCATATTGTTTAACAACCAACTGAACATGGAGGTAGAGTGGTCACTGGACATGCAGGAAACTTGACAAACAGCAAAGTTTAAACCCAGATCAGATTGCGCAGACTTTGCAGGCTAACCTGGGTAGATAATTTTTGCCGATGCATTAAACAGAGCATGTCACATACCTATAAGGCATAAAGATATAAGGGAAATCAGTCCTTTTACCTGGAGCAGTATGTGCTGTTGGTTGAGAGAAGAATGGGCGTTTCTTGGCAGCAAGAAGAGATGGTATACCTTGCATAGAAATGTTCCTTCCATCAGGAATGACCAACAGAGCATGGAGTGTTAATGCCTGAAAATAAAACTCTTTACTCTTTACAAAACATTCACAAATACTCACTATTTTCTCATTTTCCAACAATACTTCTACCCTTTCAAGAAGCGGTCTCATTTTCTAAAGCTATGTTTATTATGTCATCTGCAAATACTTTCAACATGAACGAGTCTAAAATTTTGTTATCTGGAAAAAAAGTAATCTTTTGCAATGTAGGAATGACTCTTTACATCTCTAAATTAGGCAGCATCTTTAGAACATTGTAGTAAAAGAACCAACTGCTTGTCACTAGCATTTGCTCCTTTTCCATCAATGTTTACCAATAAAACTGAAAAATGATACTATTTAACAACTCTGATAATTACTGAAGAACCACTACCTATCAAAACATCTACATTATCACTTTACCACACAATCCCGTGTTTTAATGACCCTGAGAAGTAGGCCTTCTAAAAACTGGGGGAAAAGGAGAATATGCTGGTAACCAGCATTTTCTCTTTTTCCCGCAATGTTTACTAGACTATCTGATATAAATCCCATCATTTGTGCCGTATAAATGTTGTCCTCTGCATGTGCTTTCAAATTGGACCCATCTTAAATGTTATCGTTTGGGAAAGAGTGAACTCTCTACCACATAATTTTAACGACCCTAATGATGAAGCCTTCTGAAAATATTGTGGGAAAAGGAGAAAATGCTGGAACTAGCATTTTCTCCTTTTTCCATAATGTTTTCTACCCCATCGAAGAAAAATTCCATCATTTGAGCCACATGTAAATTGTCTTCTGCAAATGCTTTCAATATGGACCAGTCTACATTTTTGTCGTTTGGGAACGAGTTAAGATAATTAAATAGCTCAATGTTGTCCTGATACACAGCACACAAAATAACATACAAAGGCTGGGCATAAATGGCTTTCAGGTTTCTAAGCAGAAGATCACTGAAACTGTTGGGTAGATGGCCTAAAGGACAGACAATCAATGAGCAATCAAAAAAAGGTCACCTTCGTCAAAATGTGTCCAGGTGAGCTAAACACAAGAGCGAAAGACTTACCTCTCCTTTCTGTTGTGGCGCAGATGGGTAGTTTACCACATTCTGATCCCCCTGGTAATCCTGCACAGACACTTGGGCTGGCACAGTCAGTCTTTCACCCACAGAATCTTTCTTTTTCTTGCCCAGAGGACTACGAGACCTGCTTCTACTCTCTATATCAATGTAAGAAACACAAACATGATATTCATACATCAGTGATCAGATCTTAACACAGAAAAGATGAAAAATTCTACTATAAAATAAACTAAATTTAATAGCTCATTTAGTAAACAGAAGATCATTAAGAGCCCAGGGTTCATTCTAAAAATCAAATCTATGGGGAAGAAGAAGTAGGGGCCATTAGAGAAATTCATAGAGCCATGGGAAAACTACCTTAATCAATGGAATGTGATTTTATCCTTGCAACCAGAAGTAAATTTTTCTTCTATTACTGCCTTCATGACCATTTCCCTGAATGCCTCACGCATGTGCATGTGAGAAATTGTGTAAGCTTCAGTCAGCATATCTGTCTTTTATGCTTAGAGCACAAAATACTGAGTAAATTACAACAACGAAATAATCTCTAGTATACTGGCTGAATTATAAATAAATTTCTACCTGTCAGTGGTTTTGCTCCCAGCAATGTCTTGTTTATAACTAGAAGAATTTGGTTGATGGTGTTATCTCGACATTATTTCTTTGGTTATTTGGGCCGAACAATGTAAAGAAATATGGGCCGAGACGTCTACTATATGATGGAAGCAACATGGTGTTTTATTAGGTATCCTAGTATGGTGAGAATTGGGTCTCTACAAACCTAGTCCTCGTGGAGCTGATTGGCTGGGCTCCTGAAGTGGAGTTCTGTTAACTATGGGAGCTACAGGAGGTCGTGCTGGTTGCTGGACTGGAGGTTGTGGGTTTGATTGAGCAATAGGAACAATTTTAGCTTTACCAGTCATTTCAGCTAGTTTTGTCCTGGCTAGAGCTGTGGGGAATTCTTTACTATCAGATGCAAGCTCCACTATGATCTGCAACAAACAAAATAAAATTGTTTCGTAGAAGCAACAGAATGTTTTATATTCATGTATAAGACAACTACTTGAGCTCAATCAACCCTTTTCCAAACATGGACAAGTCTAAAATTTCGCCATCTGGAAAAGAGTAAATGATTATTAGCAGTCATTAATTTAACTTTATATTACCTTAGTAACTGTATATTCAGACAAATGAAATCATCAAATCAAGTAAAAACATAAACCAAAAAAAGAGAGAGAGTGCTAAACTTCCTGTGAACCTCTCCTGAAACCCATATGTAAAAGACCTTGAGGAAGTAGGCTATTGGTTGGGAAAGAAGAAAATAATGGCAATTAGCACTGTCTTCTATTCCCACAATGTTTTCTGGCTTTTCAAAGATAAAACATATCACTAGAGCCACATGTTTGCCTGTTAATGCTTTCAATCTGAATGAAG
This sequence comes from Hippopus hippopus, assembly GCA_946811185.2. NCBI lineage: Eukaryota > Metazoa > Mollusca > Bivalvia > Cardiida > Cardiidae > Hippopus > Hippopus hippopus. The sequence goes on from OX328100.1 coordinate 47,540,810, forward strand.
CTAAAATTTAGTTATATGAATAAGAGTTGACCAAATGTCCTATGCAATCCTAACTTGAAACCTCACTCATGTTTATAAAAATCCCACAGTATCCAAACCAAATGAGGTTGATGATCCACATTTCACCTTTTGTTTCCTTGCAACAACTTACTTTTAGAGATCCGATGCTGCCATCTTCTCCAACATTAGAACCATTTAGTGAAGTGTTTCCTGTTTTTTCTGAGTGTTTCACATCAATTTCTTGTCCAATGTGCAAACTCTCAGATTTCAAAATTGTTTTCAGAGGTATACCACAACTCCCAATCAAGTTTGGCTGAAATAAAGTGGAGATAGAGAGAGATAGGCAACACCAATTTTTTTTTTACAATTCATTGTTCAGAAAATCTTTGAAAAGAAAAATTATTTCAGAGTTACATTATTTTCATGGCAACTGTGACAGTTTATAATCCTTTTCAGTTTAGTTGTTTACCCCTTTTTCTGATCAATTTATATTCAGGGATGTAAAATACTTTTTTTCCCATCCTGTCAGCCATGTAGAGCTTAAATGGCTTATAATAATAAATAAACCTGTCAACTAGTGTTTTTGCGTTAACTCCTTGAATCATTTTACAAACTTGTATCAACAAGAGCACAACATGTGGCTGCCAACGCTTGGCTGCAAGTGCTTGATTTACAGTGAAATTTTATGGGGCATAACTATTCAAAAATAGATATAGGCAAAAATATTTTGATTGTTACTTACCCATGTTGTATAGGTTTCCCTTTTAATAGTTAACAACTTGTCTAAGTTTAAAGTAAATATCTAAAGTAAGTTTAGATAAATAAGACAATTATCAGTTTTTGAAAACTTCAAGTCAAAAAAGGGGCATAACTGTGTCAAAAATATTCTGATCGCTACCTACCTCTATTGTATGGGTTCTCCTTGAGATAGTTAACCATTTGTCCAAGTTTGAAGTAAATATCTTCAGTAATAACAGAGGTATTGCAAAATGTCAAAGTTTTAGCCTGTCGACGATGCAGTCGATGCCAGGACTATGACAATAACTTGTTGTTTTCAAAAACAACCAAGCTAAAAATAAACACATGTTTATTAAACTTTCAAGATGTTAAGAACAACTTTACATGCATCTGACAGTAAATCATGATCAGATTGCAGAATCTAATCTTCAATTTAAATTGCCTGGTATTTTGTGAGGTATCCCAGCCAAAACAGTCTTGCATTTGCTTTATCTATATTTTTACTTCAAATAATCCATTTCATTTGAGCCATGCTCTGTGAAAATGAATCTGAAAAAACTATCAACCCAGGTCAGCTTGTGACTCTGCTCAGGCTGACCTGGGCTGAAACTTTTTGCTACAGGTCAATTTTCTGCATGTCAAAGGACAGTGCACCTCATGACTCAGTCGCTTCTTGGACAAAATGAATTTTATCAATCCATTCTTAAATGACGACACAGAGATAGGTTAACTCTTTACTAAACGACAAAATTTTAGACTAGTTCAAATTCAAAGCATTTGCACACGACAAAATAAATGTTACCCAAAAATTAAAATTTGTTTTGGGACAGGTAGAAAACATTTTGGGAAAATGAGAAAATGCTGGTTACCAGCATTTTCTCCTTTTCCCATAATATTTTGAATAGGCTTTCTCCTCAGGGTCGTTAAAACTCGGGATTGTGTGGTAAAGAGTTAAGCCCCCATCTTGCGAGAGTATGGCTCATTTATTTAAGAAATAATCTTCTTTCTATCGTGGTTTATCGTTCAATAAACCACAGTTGTGAGTTATGAGGCACAATAAATAATCCACGAGGGCAATAGCCCGAGTGGTTTATTCATTGCGCCTCATAACTCACAACGTGGTTTACTGAACGATAAACCACGATAGAAAGAAGATTATTTCGATTCTAACATGACCAATTCTAAATCAAAGGAAAACAAGTTCATACTTGGAGTGAAAACGTGGATGCAGATTATATTCCATTGAATAACTTACTTACTCACTTTATACAGAATGACGTCACTTTATATAGAATGATGTCACTCTACATAGAATAACGTAGATTTTACCACGCTTTCGTTGCACTGTGTTTGTAAAGCCCAATTCACGTGTCATGTTAGAATTAATAATAAAAGGACTGACTCTTTACAAAAATTTCACATTTGTCTACCTTGAAAGCATTTACGGAGGAATAAATAAAGGGTTAATAACATACATACCACTTTTTGTCCAGCTTGTCTAGCAAATACTTTAAAAACCAATGCATATTTCCACCATCTTTCTACTGCTGCACCATCAAACAGGACAGGAAAAACAGATCTATGGTTGAAATTCACCACTAAAATAGAGGTCAAACATCTGATTTGAAAAAGACATTTCTTGTTTACTTATTTGTCAGCAGCTCCCAAATTGAAACTTTGTATAAATTGAAACTGTTCTTTGTGATTCCTGCTTTTACTTGAGTACAGAATCAAAAGACTATGAAGAAATCTCTAACTAAACTTAGAAAGCTATCCTGCTAGTTTATCCTTAACTCCTATCTACACGCGACCTCTTTCTACGGCCCTAAATACAATCCTTTGAAACTTATGAAGATTTTGATTGTATAGGCTTGACTACACAAGCAGACAGTATAGATCAACGATAAGACTTCACGTTCTGGTAAGTCTGATCTTGATCTATGCCGTCTGTGGAAGTCACTGTTTTCGCCTATGGTGCCGTAAAGGTTAAGCAGGGGAATAGCAGGAAAGAACTTAGAGCTTAACTGTAATTCAAGAAATAGTCAAAAATTTTGAAAATCAACCTTTAACCATTTACCAATAACTCCATGTTTTAGCCATCCTGAGAAAAAAAAGTTTCTGAAATGCTGCTACCCAGAAGTTTCTTCTTTTCCCATCAAGTTTTCCATCTTTATACAGGCAAATCACATCATTTTAGCTACATTTCATTTTGTAGTCTGCAAAGTTTTATGTTTTCAAAATTATTTAGCCGAAATTTCTACAGAGGGATGAACAAAGTTTCTAGGTAAAATGATAAGGAAGAATAACAGACAGCCCATCTGGATTTAACAACAAACTTTTTTTTAATAAAACACAAAGCGCTACAGTATATTTATTATCAGGAAAAAAGGAACTATTTCGCTTTTTATACACCAACCTCCATTTTTCTCATTCCTAGATACAACCCTCATGACCTCTGTTGCCATGGCATTTGGTGAGTATTTATCTCTTGAGGTAGCTACAACTGGGAACTGGTATTCTATGAAGTAAGTGCTGAGGACAGAAACAGAGAAAGGTTTATTTGCAATGTCTTTAAAATAGAAAGCGAACTGATTTAAGAAGTTATACATCCTCTTTGTCACTATTTGCTATGTAAGTTTGACTATCACCATGTAATTCCAGAATGAAAACTACCAATAGTTTGTAATGAAGGCTGTCAAAGTAAGGTGATTTGTATTTGTATAATCATTTGAAAACACATTCCCATTGGCACTGCCTTGGACCCACACTGCGGCCAGTTACCTGATCCAATAAAATCAAACTTGGATCTGATGCTAAAAACCATTCTAACAACCTTGTATGATTTCAAGTCACCTTTATTGATAGAAATTATGACAGTGCTTAACTAAAGCTGTCACTGAATGTGACTTAATACCCCCACCAGCGCTTTGACAGAAACAGGCAATTTAACAAAAAATTTTCTAAGTTCAAGGGGAGATTACCCTTGAATCATAGGGAGTAGATGATTGAAAACTGCGTCTTGCACAACTTCAGTATATGATCAATGTATCAACAAACCTTTAATACAATAGCAGCAAAACTGTAGGAGTTTGCGAAATAAAATTACTAGTATTTTGTACACGGATGAACACACGGACGGACACACGGACGGACGGACAGACAGGCTGATTCCAGTATACCCCCGAAAACTTTCGTTTTGCGGGGCTATAATAACTCAATTTAAGTGACAAGGCAGAGTAACAAACTGACTATTAACCCTTTACCACACCATCTCTTATTCTAAAAACTGTAAGGATGAAGGCTTTTTAAAACAGTGGAAAACATACGGAATGCCAGTAAATATATCTATGAACTTATTGAAATTGAAAAATGTTTACTGAATGTATTTACCATGATTTCTTTGCCTTTGGAGATGGTCTTGGGGGTTTAAGGCCATATCTGGTTTTGGACTTTGGTTTATTTGTTGAAGAGTTCAGATCTTGTCCAATCAAACGTAAGTTCTCTATTGTAACCCTGGCAACATGCACCCTACCAAGTAGTGTGAGTCTTTCAACACTTAAGCCATCCACTGAACTAGACTTCTTCACTTTGGATCTGATGTCATCTACATGAAAATTAAAACAATATGAGCCATGCCCTGGCAAAAGGGGGTTTACTGCATCTCCAGATCCGTGATGCACTATATCAAGCAAATCATCACATAATTACAAATCCATAAAATCCATTTTTTGTCTAACAACTGGCTGAAACCTGCAGTAGAACTGTCCTTGGATATACAGAAAGCTTACAAAAAGCAAAAAATTTTGACACAGGTCAGCCTGTGCAGTGTGCACAGGCTGACCTGTGTCAATACTTTTTGCAGATGCATTAACCCTTTACCAGACGACGACATTTTAGCCCTGTCCAAATTGAAAGCATTTGCTGACGACAATTTCAATGTGGCTCAAATGGTGCAATTGTTTATTGATAGGGTAGAAAACATTGTGGGAAAAGGAGAAAATGCTGGTTACCAGCATTTTCTCCTTTTCCCACAATGTTTTCAAAAGGCTTCTTTCCAAGGGTCGTCAAAAGTCGTCATTGTGTGGTAAAGGGTTAAACCCCTTTTCAAAGAAAAAAGGCTAAAATTTTTTCGACCCACTATACTTTATTCTCTGGTAAAGAAATGAGTAATGGCTTACAAAGTATGTGCTCAGCAGAAAAGACTCGACCTGCTGCTAGAAATAATTATCACTTTATCGCTTTTTGGTAATAAAAGTCAAGAGAATATGCTGACAACCTAGTGTAAAATCTATCTTAATACACACACCAAGTACTAGTTTATGAGACATGATGAGTAAAAGTACAAAGCAATTGTTGTTAGGGAATTATTCATAAAAAAATCCAAGAAAAGAAGCAACTGCTTGCAACTAGCAATTTGTTTTTCTTCAAAATATCCTTAATTACTTTAACTGGTTAAAGATAACTCTTCACAATGCCTATCAATGCTTAACCAAACAATCCTGAGCTTTGACTACCCTAAAGGAGTAGGCTTCTGAATACATTGTGAGAAAAGGAGAAAGTGCAGTCTGATCCTGGATCTATACCGTCTAATGGTTTAGTCAGACCTAACAGATAAAAATCTTCCTGAGTTTAAGCAGACGGTATTTTCAACCGACGAAAGAAGTTGAGTTTATATATTTGGGGCTATAATAACTTACCTTTGGATGGAGGCTCCTCGATATCTGAAGGTACCATATCAAAGGAAACCCTGGAAGACTCGGACCGTGGTGTACTTGCTGTACTTAAAGCTTCACTGTCACTACACTCACTGGCACTTGCTCGTGACCTTGACCTTGAACCCTTTCTTTTCTTACTACCTTTCCTTCGGAGTTTTAACCTAGATTTTCTCTTTGGGGTTCTTGGGGTCTTTTGTTTTTTCTCTGCAGGGGGTGGAGGGAAGGCAAGATTCAGACTAGACACAGATGATGCTCTGGAAGGTGGTCTCTACAATACATAAAATATATCACTCGATTTCATAGACAAAAAGAGGTATTTTCATACACAAGACATTACCAGAGATAAAAAAATACTTAAAGTTGGACTGAGGCAACTGTGACTTAATTGGTAGATCAGTACTACTTTTATTTTACAAGATAAGAAACTATGTCAATCATGATTTACACTTTATCCTTTAAAGGCTATATCAGTTGTATGACCCTTTGCCACACAATCCCGAGCTTATGGACCCTAACATAGAGGGCTATTCTTCCTTGGGATTGCTTGGTAAAGGGTTAAACATCTAACACAACTTACACTGAATGTACACCAGACCAAATCAAAAGGAGGAGTAAGACTTATTGACCTTTTAAGAAGCAATCTTATATATAATCTGCTAATGCTTTCAGTTTCAAGTAGGTTAAAACTTATTCCCATGATAAAGAGTTAAATGTAAAAACATCGTTTCAGAATCTGAAATAGTATGAATTTGAAACCCAGGCTATTCTAGCAAGAAACATGCACTACTTGAGTAAGAGTGTTTGATGGACTTGGCATCATTACTTCAACAAAATCCTTTACCAGACAACAAAATTCTAGACTTGTCCAAACTAAAAGCAACTGCAGACAACAGATCTCATGCGGCTCAGATGATAGAATTCAATCTTTCAAAACCTAATGTATACTGTGGAAATGGGAGTAAAAGCTGATTATCAACGCTCTCTCCCTATCCCAGATATTTCAAAAAGCCTTTTTTCCTAGAGTGTTAAAACACATGATAGCTCATTAACTCTTTACAACAATAAAACATTTTAGACTTATCCAAACTGGAAGCACGTGCAGACAACAAAATAAATGTGACTTAAAAATTGAAGTTTGTTTCTGAAGGGTAGAGAACATAGTGGGAAAAGGGGGGTTACCACCATTTTTTCCTTTTTCCAGTGTTTTCAAAAGCTTTTTTCCTCAGGGTCATTAAAACTCAGGATTGTGGGATAAAAGTTAAAGATTAAACCATACCATATTTGACTCATCGTCTAAGATTTTATTTTTCCCCACATTCAGTTCATCACAGCTAATCTCACTAAGCTCATCTGAAGAAGCTGGGTTTTTATAGAAGAGTTCATTCAGTATGGACTCGTTATGTACAGGGTCCTCATGGTCGCTTATCATATCATCTTCCCCTGATATACTGTTGTTAGGGCTACCATGGAGATTCTTCAACATCTGTAAATGTTATAAAACATAACGGGTCATATTCACCAACGGCTCATAATTCTTTACTGCACAATCCCGATTTTTAACAATCCTGGGAAAGAAGCCTTTTGAAAATCTGTGGGAAAAAGGAGAAAATGCTGGAAACCAGCATTTTCTCCTTTTCCCACAATGTTTTCTACCCTATCAAAGAAAAATCGCACCATTTCAGCCACAATGAAATTGATGTCTACAAATGCTTTCAATTTGGACAAGTCTAAAATTTTGCCACCTGTTAAGGAGTTAAGAACATTCTTTGCCTTTCTCTCGGAGATTTTCTAAATTTGAAAATCACATAACTTCTGTCTGGCTAAACCTGGCTAAACCAAATGGTTTAGGCAATCAGAAGTTGTGTTACTTTTACATTTAGAAAACTCTGGCTAACAATGTTCTTAGGAATGGTTGGTGAATACAGACCATGTTGACCTTTCACCTTTTACCAGATGACAAGAATTCAGACCTACCAAAGTCAAAAGATTTGCAGATGATGAATTAAGGATTAAACAATGGAATTCTAATTTGAAAAGGTAGAAAACATTATAGAAAAAGCAGGATTTTTTTTCTTTCTGCCACAGTTTTTCCACAAGACGTCTTCCCCATGATCATTAGAACATAGGACTGTTTGGTAAAGCTTTAACTTAAACTGTATAAAAAGACCTGTTAAACAAGGCAAACAGTTCCAGAAATATCAAAAAGCGTAGATCATAATTCACTGATACTGTGAAATGAGTATGGACCTGATGATATGACTGAAATAATACCAATCCAGTCGATTTATTTTCTCACATTCTCACACTCTCCAACTTCCAAGTACTCTATATTTATCCATGGTCCTAACAAAACAGGTGTATCTATGGCATTATGAAAAAGCATACTATAAAATTGCTTATAATGGTGGCCCCCTTGTACAATTTGGCCCAACTAGAAATAAGTGAGGGGCCAAGGGCCAACATCTGACAAAACTTAAATGAACCTTGTTAGCATAGCTCTTTACATGAATTGAACACTCAATACCACTTTTTTGTGATAAATTATCCAGGATTTACATATAATACATGATTACTAATTAAATCTGTTATTTGTGAAACAATGTGCGTTCACAAGAAAAAGAAAACATGCATTCTCCACCCCTTAACCCCTTACCAAACAAATCCTGATGACCCTGAGGAAGAAGACTTTTGAAAAAATTTAGGAGAAGGAGAAAATGCAAGCAGCAGTTTTCTCCTTTTTCCACAATGTTTCTACCCTATCAAAGACAGCCACCATTATTTGAGCCACATTTAGGTCATCGCTGCAAATGCTCTCAATCTGGACAAGCATGGAATGTTGTTGCCTGGTAAAGAGTTCAATACCTCCGGTTGATTCTACTTCAGTTGCTTTAGTAGCAAGGTACAAACTGTAGCAAACACTTACCCTAATATCGTCAGTAAGCTGTCCTCCAAACACCAAATCTACTGTGGTTTCATCTAAATGAGGTTCTGGAGTTATTCCATGTAATTTTTCAGCTTTCAAAATTTCCTTCAAGAAGCTGCCATCATTACTTCTGTAAATGTTGAATTTTCATCACATTTTCAGTTAGGAAAGAAATAATCAAAATATTGCAATGTCAAGGTAGTTTTCGCTTGCAACTTTCAAGAAAATCAAACGTTATGGTTTGAAATATTTCAAAACTATGCTTCTTCCTTTTATTTAGAAAGGAGAAAAACAAAGCGTGAACTAGTAATTTGGCTCCATGATAACATTTAAACCAAGAAAAGTAATTAGAAAGCCTTGTCCAGTTGCAAATCTCAATAACCAAAATTAGATAAATGACCTCAAAAGCTAAATCTACAAATAAAAGAAAGCATGAAATGCCAAGACAATATCATGATAGCAAGAACTCAAAAGCTAGACACAATGCTGCATAAAATTATTGTAATCTTTTATACTATACTAGTTGAAAAAGGGTTTTCTTATCCATACAGAAACCATTTGCAGATAAATGTGGCTCAACTGTGTTAGTGGTCTTGGAACAGTTAGAAAACATTGGGAGAGGGGGGGTTAACTCTATACCACACAATCCCAAGTTTTAACTACCCTGAGGAAGAAGCCTTTTGAAAACATTGTAGGAAAAGGAAAAAATGCTGGTAACCAGCATTTTCTCCTTTTCCCACTATGCTTTCTACTCTTCTCACAATATGTTTTAATTTTTCAACCATATTTATTTTGTCGCTCGAAAGTGCTTTCAATATGACATAGCCTAAAGTTTTGTCATTTGGTGAGGAGTTAAAACGCTTTGTCTTCTTTATGGCTGTCTTCGCACTGCCTCGCCAATCTTGTTCATTTTCTAACTAAATACACACCAGTGCTAAAAGAAAGATAACTCCTGAACTGGTGATAATAGATATAATATATCTAACCTTAATGATCTGTTACATTCATCCCTGTTTTGCAGAATTCCAGCTGGAGGATCAGGCAGTGCTGTTACAACATTCTGTGGATGTATACTTTCTACCACAAGGGTATCACTTTTAGATTTGGAGTCAAGCGCAGAGATAATCATCTGTTCTCGCAATTTGTTACCCTTGTTTAAAAGCACCGACAGTAAGTCTGTACCACCTGATGTACTGGCTTGGTTTAAAGATGAAGGAATGTTTTCTGCAAGGAAAATGTATGATAATTACATTTGCATCAGGTTTCACAAACTTACAATTCTGTAATAGATCTCTCAAATAAAATCTAAACAAGAGGACCCAAATGTTTCCATACTAAACACCTAAGTCAATACAGATTTCGAAATATGTTCACTTTTTATAAACATAGGCAAAACTAAAACAACTTTGTAAGGGTCAATAACTGATGCTATACACAAAGTCGTTTATCCCCAGCTGACCATCTTCCCCAATAAAATTGATATAGGGCATCTTCTATCAGAATTTCAACTCCAGATAAGCACAGCTGTTTGTTTCTATACAAAATTCAAAAGTCTCATAATTCTATGCTATAATTATTGGCAGGTTCTTTTTTTCTATGTGATAGAAGACAAATAAATTGTTTCTCAAACTGTGAAAATCATCTTAGAAAAGGGGCTAGAAAACATTGTGGGGAACAGAGAAAATGCTGGTAATCTGCATTTCCTCCCTTTTCCACAATGTTTTCATAAGCTTTCTCTCTCTGGGTTCGTTTAAACTCTGGACAGTTTGGTAAAGGGTCAAGAATTAATGTTTTCTAAAAAGGAAGATTGTTTTAAAATTACCTTTATTCGACTTGGAAGGCTCACTGTGAAGATCTGTTCTAATGACATCTCCATTCGTTGTTATTGCAACAGTGCTGCCAGTTTCAATTGGCAAGTATTTCTTATCAGAATGATCTGCTTCATAAAGCGTCTGTCTTAAATCATCCACATACCCATTCTGAATTCTTGTTTCGGAATTCTAAAAAAGCATACTCGGAAATCATTACCTGTATGTCATTTAGTACAGCTCCTTTAACTTTTTACCAAGCAATCCTGATTTGTAATGACTCTCGGGAGGAAGGCTTTTGAAAACACTGTAGGAAAAGGAGAAAATGCTAGTTACCAGCATCTTGTGCTTTTCCACAATGTTTTCTACCCTACAAAATACCAATTTTTGCTTTTCTTTGGTATTATCTGGATTGCTGCTTGTGTTGACCTTTGAAGACTTAGTAATAAACCAGGGATTACTCTACTTTTTGTTTACTTGAGAGCAGAGGCCCTTTGCATTGGGAAATAAAGGCAATATTTTTTCACTATGTCAATTTTCATTTCATTTCATTCAGATTTTGGAAATTTTGATAGAAAGAAATAAAAAATTGGAAAAATAACCTGGTTTGGAGTGTTTTATTGGGCCAATTATCGGCCCTAAATTTCTAAATTTGTGATAGGAAAATCTTCGTTTAACTCGTTACCACACAACAAAAATGTAGACTTGCAAAAATTCAAAGCATTTGCAGACCACGATTCAAGTGTGGCTCAAATGATGGAACTGTCTTAAATAGGGTAGAAAACATTGTGGGAAAAGAATAAAATGCTGGTTACCAGCATTTTCTCCTTTTCCCACAATGTTTTCAGAAGAATTCTACCTCAGGGTCGTTAAAACTTGTGATTGTGTAGTAAAGGGTTAACTCTTTACCAAATAAGACAATTTGAGACTCATCCATATTGAAAGCATTTGCAGACAGAAAGTTAAATGTGGCCCAAATTATTTAATTTGTATGTGAAGGGGTATAAAACATTTTTTGAAAAGGATAAAGAGCTTGTTACTAGCGCTTTCTCTTTTTCCCACAATGTTTACAAAGGCTTTCTCAGAAATATGAAATTATGTGGTAAAAGGTTAATTAAATTCTAAAAAATAAAATGAAAACTTGCACATGTATCTGCTTACCTGATGGTGTGATGCAGGGGAAATGAAGGGATCTTCCACAGGCTTTTTGGGCTGATCTGTGTGGGGGAGAGGATGGGACTGTTTAGGGTAGGTAGATTCTTGAGTAACATGGGAAGCCTGAGTTTCCATGCTCAGATCTGTTGTGGGTATGGAACCTGTACTGTCGTAGGAAGCTGCAACAGAAAATGGTTTACTGTTTACCAGATGACAGAATTTCAATCTTGCTGTTTATCATAATTGTCTCTTTTTGACACAATGTTTTCAAATGCCTTCTTTGTAAGCATCATTAAAGCATGTTGACTGATAATTGGTCAATGTTTTTGACTGTCTCTCTCTTTCTATTTTTTCCTGATAATGATTGTTCTTTTTTATGGAACTTTTTTTTATTAACAGAAGAAGCAGAACAGAGGAAAACTTTGTAAGAAAAAATTGTATGTACAGGGTTTTCCTTGATTTTTTGATGTTGGGGTCATTTGACCCCCTTCAAATGACAAAAAGAAGGCAAAAATATGAAATTTGGTCGTCATTTTGAACATTTGGGGTCAAAATTCAAAGAAACGGGGGGGGGGGGGGGGGGTGTCAAGGAAAACCCTGTATGTATCAACAGTTACATATGGAAATATTTCAGGACTAATTATTTTGCATTTTAGCCACATATAGATACTGGAAAAATGGAAAAAAAACAAAAACCAAAAAATATTTATTCTTTTCCATTTTAATTCCAATATAAATCTTTGTTATGCAGCAATAACTACCTAACTTAATATGTACGAAAGTGATGCTAGAATTCTCCCTTTTGGATGGTCAATGCAACAATAATATTGCCTTAAAAACACTGGACTTGAAGTCACCGTTAAATCCTTTACCTTACTTCTCACTCTGTTCCCCTATACAGCATGCGCCCCTAGAGCACTTTTGTTATCAGTGCACGTTTTACCCTGAACCACTGTTTTTTTTTTCTTAATTTGGATCCCAAAATCTCTATATGTGCCCCAGAATTTATGCCTTATCCTGCTAAATAACTAAAATGAAATTTTCAATTCCATGGTAAAAACCAAAATATTGCTATTTCAAAGTTATGCTTTAGGGAATAATATCTCCTTATCAGACAGTGTAGATCCAAGATCAGACTTGATCCACACTGTCCACAAAGGTCCATGAGTCGCGCTTAGCTGCTAAAGGGTTAAGTGTTTGCCTTCTTCTATTCATGTGAAAAGGTCAAATGATCCCCATATGACAAAAACCAGGGAAAACCCTGCGATCAGTGTTTATTAAGATGAGACTTTACAAAGTGTGCCATCTGATCTTCAATCTAAGCAGTCAGTTATTTTGTGAAATATTGTAATAAAAAAAAAATTGAAATGTTAAGGTTTCCTTTCATGATGGAAGAAGTCCATTTGGAGTTCTTTTGGATAATCTAAAATGTTTAAGTCAATCTTTTTGACAAATAATGATTCAATAGGAGAAAAAAAAAAAAAAAAATCTAAAATTCAAATGTTACTCCATAAGGTTTATCAAGTTAAATTTATACAACTTTGAAATTTCACGCTCAGCCGAGTTGAGTATGAAAAAACTTTTATAAGCATTGACCCCTGATGACTTTTGAAAAAATTACGGGAATTTTCCACAGTGTTTTCTACCCTTTCACACGCGCATACCATCATTTGAGGCACATTTAACAAGTTGTCTGCAAATATTCCAATACGGATGAGTCCAAAGTTTTGTTAAGTGAGTAGAGTTAAGTAAGAAATACCATCTTAACTCTTTCCCAAACGACAATATTTTAGATGGGTCCAATCTGAAAGCACTTGCAGACAACATTTATATGGCACAAATGATTGGATTTGTATCAGATAGTATAGAAAACATTGCCAGAAAAGGAGAAAATGCTGGTTACCAGCATTTTCTCCTTTTCCCACAATGATTTCAAAAGGCCTACTTCTCAGGGTTGTTAAAACTCGGGACTGTGTGGTAAAGGGTTAAGCACATATGAGACTTGACTGTTTGAGCAATAAGTCAGTTCAGCATGGGCTGTGCACCGGCATAGGTTACTAAATGAAGGACTAGGTGGATTAACTTCAGAAAACACTCACCCATTAGAGATTCAATCATCAGAGACACATGTAATTCTCCTATCTTGTCCTCAGTAGGGGATATAACTGGATACAATCCATTGATGGGTCTATTTGCAGCTAACACACCGATGTTAGGCACCTCTACTGTTCCTACTGGGACATGTAACGGTCCACCAAGCACCTCCAGTACAACACTGCCCATATCATTGAGGTAGGAAGAAAACTGTTTCGGACCAGAACGGACGGCATACCTTGCTGTTGTTTTAGCTTGAGACTGATTTCCTTTACTGATGTCTAGAGGCCTACAATAGAAGAGAATTAAAGGTTAAAGCCACTTTATACATGATAAAACCCTTTACCAAACAAAAGGACCTTCATGGAGGAAGGCTTTTGAAAATATTGTGGGAAAAGGAGAAAATGATGATAATCAGCATTTTCTCCTTTTCCCATGTTTTCTTCCCTTCAAAATATAAATTTCAGTTTTTGAGTCATATTTGTATTGTCGTCTGCAAATGTATCAGTTTTAACTAGTCTAAAATTTTGTCGCTAGGTAAAGAGTTTAAGACCCTGTGGAAGAAAACTTTTGGAAACATTGTGGTCAAGGGAAACAGTGCAGTTGCCCAGGAATTTCTTCTTTTTCCACAAACTTAACTAACCTTTCAAAGCAAATTCAACCATTTCAGCTATACTCATCTGTAATTTGTTATCTGCAAATGCTGTCCACATAGATGAATCTAAAATGTTGTCTGGTAAGAGTTTGTTACTATTGAATCCAGAATGAAAAGTGCTTACTTATACACTGATCAGATTTTGCTTCAATTCTATACATTACGATTGTTATCAGAAATAAATAAGGATTGGAAATATTTGAGAAATGAAACAAAATAGCTTCATCTTCTTCCTATAAATAGCAAAACTTCTTCATATTTCTTTTTCCTTTGCTTTTATAGAAAAGGAGTAAGTTTTTCCCTCACTCTATCTAAACTTCAACTATGTTTTACAGGCCCTGAGGAATAAGGCATTTCAGAAATAGGTTCCAACATTCAGATTACAATAATTTTCTCCTTTTCCCACCATTTTTTTTTTTGTAACGTTTCCAAAGACAATTTCACTCATTTTATCTACAATGAATTTGTTGTCTGCAAATTTTCTAATGCTTCCATTTGTCCAAAGTGGAAAAAGTTGAACATTTTGTTATCTGGAAAAGACTTAACCCTTTACCACACAATCACTGATTTTACCAATCCAGGGGGAAAAGGCTTTCGAAAACATTGTGGGAACAGCTGAAAATGCTGGAAACCTGTCAAAGATAGATATCATCATTTGTGCCACATATTTTGTTGTCTGCCAATGCTTTCAATTTGGTATAGAGAATTTTTTTTTTCATTTGGCAGTTAACCATCTTAACTAATATTTTATGCAGATCTATCTCAGTCTAGTCTTTGTTATTTGTATGCTTAATGTGGAATCATAACAACAACAACAACAGAAAAAAAGGCTTACAAACAACAGTCTAACATACCTGAATAAAACTCCATCTCCAGGTTCTCCCCACCATTTCATGCGTACAAATGTGACGTCTGGGGTGTTTGGGACTTGCCATGTTATTTGTGTGACACACAATCTACAAAAACACCGAAGTTGGCCTTCAACTTGTGGAGGGAGTCCTGTGTTAACCTGGACATCTTCCTCTTGTAAGACTTCAGCTGTGGAATACATACAAAAAGTTGGTATCTTAGTAAAGTAGTTGCTTTGGTAAAGAACAAATACATACAGCTTGACAAAGTACAAAGGATATTTGGGGCCAAGACACACAGAATATGATAGATATTTTTGCTTCTATTTCAGGTTGGTTTCTTTCCTGATATGACATCTCTTTACCAGATGACATAATTTTAGACTAGTTCATTTTGGAAGTATTTGTAGACAGCAATTTAATTGTAGCATAAATGATTGAATCTGTCTATGGCAGAGTAAAATAAAAAGGTGGAAAATGAGAAAATGCCCTTTAATAAAATTCTCTCCTTAGCCCACCATAGATTTAAAATGCCTTCTTGTTCAAGGTGGTTAAAATACTTGATTGTTTGGTAAAGAGTTAAAGCCACCAACTGAGTAATCACATTTCCTGCAGATAATCTTTTGGATCTTGCAGTACACCGCTTTTGAAATACTGATTATCTTTAAGATCCAAGCACATACTGTTTGGAAAATCAAGAATATGAAAGTCACGACTTTTACTGATTTAATGTATGGACTTTGAGTAAGGACTTTCGAAATACCTTTGAATACCTGATGCTCTCAAAAAAATTTGGGCTAACAGGGCTTTTTTTTCTTCTATAATTGAGGCCGGTATTCGGTGACTTCCCAATTGCAAAAAGCATCTTTTTTTCCCAATTTTGGTGAAAGAATTTCCCAAGTTTGCTGAAAGAATTTCTCAGAATAAGATGCTAAAATTCACAATAAGTTTAATACCAATATCTTGAAAGCTGTTTCACATGATTAGACATAAAACTTTCGTTATTTAGCCGCGATTGACACCGAAAGCAGGCTTTCTGTTGATTTGTACCAAACTGACTCAGCTGACTGCGCTGCAGTATGGCCGAAATGTTGCGATTTCTTGGCTCCATTTTTGTTTGTTTAATGCAGGCAACCTTAACCGAACCGAGTTATTTTTTGCGCATTATAACACCGCAGGTAGACTTGACATGGTTGTCATTTCCCTATCATTCAATATTAAATCCTTTGACATGTTTGTCTTTCGTAAAAACTTACATATGACAAAAGAAGTTTTCTTAATTTAACACTGTAGAACACATTCTTACTTGGTTGCTGTAAATGTATTTGAAAAATAAAACAAACACGCTGTATCCAAGTGAAACATGTCAAGAACCGGGAAACATTACAAAAAGTTTGTTAAAAGGACTGCAGACGATAAAGGCCAGCGCTGCCTTTTTACTTTCAGCGTAAAATGTTCAAATTCCTTGCTGATTGATCTGCAGGTAATCAAATCTCCGCATACTGAGTCTCAATCTGAAGTGCCTGTTCGGTCTGAAGACTAGACAATTATTATCACTGCACATGATGCAAACTCTGCATCTCCAGACATACTATTGAAGCCTAGCCCTATAACTTCCACAGATAATGATTCCCTTGTATCATATGATGGCCGGAAAGCAGTTCAGCTGAATTATTAACTCCGGCACCCATGGGTGTACCACAGTAGTGTTAAAAAGGGCTATAAGCCTATTTGTGCAAATACTGGGAGATATCTGGCCATGGTTTAAGCAGTTAAAGTTTAACTGTTGAATTTGTTTCAATTACTAAATTGTTGCAACTTTCTATTTACTGTATGTATGTACACTGCCATTAATTAGTTTTATTGATGTACCTTGAAAGTCAGTCTTTTTCCCAATTTGGCAAAAGTCGCACTTGAATTTCCCAAAATGAAAGGCTAAGGCCCCTTCCCAATTTTTGGAAAAAAAGCCCTGGCTCAGATCAACAACAATAAAAACCCAAACAAATCTAGCTTGACAGTCATAAAAGATATTTTGAGATAAGCAGGAAAGCTGACAGAATTATCATGACTTTAATGATTACTGTGAGAACTTCTGTACTGCTAAAAATTTGCCAGATTTACTTAATCATGAGAAAGCTACTTTCATTTAGAAAATCTAAGTAGATCTTGACCTAGTAAAGCTTTTAAAAATTTATTTCTCTCAATGTGGTAAGATGAATCCTTGCCATTCTGATATTCTTCCGAATTAAACTCATTCGAAGAGGAGATAAATTGTTTGAATGATTAAATCGTCATGTATGGCACGAATTCATTCAGCAAAAACATGTACGAACTTGGTGCATAAATGTCAACAATGTTCTGAGAAACAAACCTCTGCGTTTACAAGGTCTAGAAGTTTTCAGTTTTTTCTTCACCATTTCTTATGCTGAAATGAATAAATCCATACTGTATAAAACTCTAAATTACTTTGCATCACGCTTTAAGCGACTGTTTTTCTCTGTTACTAATCAAGCTTTGCAGACAAATTTGTCCGCCACTACAGATCACGTTCAAACGTGATTTGGTGAAAAATAAAAGAAATCTCGGGAGGCACACATTTTACACAAGTACGCTCAGAAATGTTCAGGCTTTGTTCCTAATTTTTCTATTTAAATATTTCTAAAAATTCTTTTCAGACGCAAAGTGTTCGTTTTTGTTTTGAGACTATTTCAATAAAAAAAAGGACATGTTTAATATGCGGATCCTTGAGAGCTATTCGGTGAACATCTACACCAAATCGACCGAGTCATGACGAGTGCTTTGACGCCTCTGCATGCCTATTTGCTGACCCAAATTTATGACATCTGTATAAATGGGTTGAAACTATTAATAGATACCCTACGGTCCTTATTCACAGCTTTTGCATTACGCTATACATGTATCAAGTGCACCCTTCCCATAAGGCTCAATAAAAGGGATCGTGTCTTCTTGACTGCCATTTGAAAAGAATCTCCACGGCTTCCCAACGGCTTTTAAAGGTTCAACGAAAAGGTAAAGGAGAAACCTGGAATGTACTTCTGCAAGACAGATTTCATCATTTGAGCCACATTTAATTTGTCGTCTGCAAATGCTTTCAGTTTGAACTTGTAAACAAGTGTGAACAAGGTGTAATCATTTCTCTATTTCCTAGACAAAGAACAATTTCTCTTTCCATTAAGTCACCGACGTCGACATAAAAAAAAAACAAAATCAGTCCCTTCCAGATTTAGCCCTTTACCAGACGATGTTTTCGACTCGTCCAAATTCAAAGCATTTGCAGACGACAAATTTATCAAATGATAAGATTTTTCTAGGAAATTTCAAAATTTTAGAAAACTTTGCGCAAAAAAGAAAAGAAAATTTTACCAGCATTTTCTTCTTTTCCCAGTAAGCTTTCTAAAATTTCTTTTTCGAAAACTTTCTTCCTCAAGGTCCTTAAAACTCTATTGTTTGGAAAAAAAGTAACCTGAACGCTACAGATTTAACCCCAAAATATTGTTTTTGATTTTTTTTTTTTGTATAGAAGTAACATAAGGTATCATTCAGTGTAGATTTAATATTGCGCTACGTGTTATTTGCTGCCTGTTTTTGACCTGCACTTTTTTTCGTCAAGTCACATCTGAGTTTTGCTAAATAGTGCAAAGGGTGAAAATTTACTAACCGTGATTTGTTATTCCCTGTACAGTTTAATATTAGCTTTCTAACGAAAATTAAACTTGACTTTATTGTAGTTTACAAGCCAGACATAAACTCTGCATACTATGTACAAACTTTTGTTTTGCCAGTCTTTAGGCCGGTAGTAAAGAGTGCATTCCCCCCCCCCACCCGCAGGTTTGTTTGTTTGTTTGTTTGTATGGTCTTTAACGCCATTTTCAAAATTATGTCAGTTGCATGTCTATTGTACGTAGCGTCGAGCGCAACTTTATTAATCTTTTTCGGAAGTTTCTTAGGCCCGTATTAAGCTCAATATTTTTGTCAAATCTCTTGCTCTTTGAAACAATTTCAATAGTGGAAGAGGCATGATTCCTGTTGCTACGACTGTCATCAATCCTCGGGGGAAAAAAACGGTCAAGCCGGAGATTTGAACCCATGACCTACTGGTTTCAAGTCCTGTATGTTAGCGACTGAGCTAGCATGCTCTACTAGCCGTCTACATGATGTAGTTTCACAATAACAAGTAAGTCTGTAAAGGTATTTTCAGATTTTAATTCTTTTGGTCAAGTTTATTCGAACTTCGTGAACCTAGGAACCGACTGCGTGTCCAGCTTGAACGGCCAGTCTTATCGTGTGCGAATGCAGCCTCTAACAACAACTGGATGTGTATCCAAAATTGTAACGGTTTACTGATCCTCATTCCACAGCGTTTACATTACGGTGGCACAAAAGTGACATGGAAGATATATTTTATACTACGTGCGCACGCAGTAGCTAATACGTGCGCACGTAATAAGTAATACGTGCGCACGCAGTAGTATTACGTGCGCACGCAGTAGCTAATACGTGCGCACGTAATAACTAATACGTGCGCACGTAATACTATTGCGTGCGCACGTATTAGCTAATACGTGCGCACGTAATAGTTATTACGTGCGCACGCAGTAGCTAGTACGTGCGCACGCAGTAGCTAATACGTGCGCAAGTATTAACTAGTACGTGCGCACGTAATAACTATTACGTGTGCACGTAATAATCGACCAATCAGTTTATAAGGATCAATAAATGTCTATCTTCCACTTCCATCTTGAAACAATGGCTTCCGTTCATGATTCTGATTGGTGGATTATTACGTGCGCACGTAATAACTAATACGTGCGCATGTATTAGCTACTGCGTGCGCACGCAGTAGCTATTACGTGCGCACGTATTAGTTATTACGTGCGCACGTATTAGTTATTACGTGCGCACGTAATAACTAATACGTGCGCACGTAATACTACTACGTGCGCACGTATTACTTATTACGTGCGCACGTATTAGCTACTGCGTGCGCACGTAATAACTAATACGTGCGCACGTATTAGCTACTGCGTGCGCACGTAGTATAAAATATATCTTCCATGTCACTTTTGTGCCACCGTATTTACATACATTGTCTCAAATGGATGAATAAATAGTAATG
Source organism: Hippopus hippopus (assembly GCA_946811185.2). NCBI lineage: Eukaryota > Metazoa > Mollusca > Bivalvia > Cardiida > Cardiidae > Hippopus > Hippopus hippopus. The sequence continues at coordinate 47,560,883 of OX328100.1, forward strand.
AAAACACATTTATGTATCTCGCCTTGATTCTCGAGTATTATTCATATTCTTAAACCAATTCACTCATCTGCTGTAATTTTCTTTAACACTTTACAAAACGCCAAGAATTTAGACTGGTCCAAATTGAGGACATTTGCAGAAGACAAATGAATGTGACTCACATACATGTAATCAGTGGACCGGTCTATGAAAGCGTAGAAAACATTGAGAGAAATTGTATGGTAAAGGGTTTACTCTTGCCAAAAACTATGCACAGCGTTTACGGAAGTCGTAGATCACGATCAGACTGCAGAGAACATGCATTCTGATATTGGTCTATTCTATCCGCTTCCTTAAACTTAATGATGACCTTTAGAACAATCACGGTGAAAATCTAGTTCGAGATGTCTGTAAAACTCGACTTTATAAAGTCAGGGATCGTATACACTCTATATATATGATCCCTGATTAAGTTGACAAGGAATAAGTTAGCTCCCTGAACGCACACTATGATCGCGTGTTTTAAATGAAAACAACGTGGGAAAAGGAGAAAAATGCCAGTAACCAGCATTTCATCCTTTTTCTATAATATTTTTTACCCTTTCAAAGACTTATTCCACCATCAAAGCATTACTTAAAATTGTCGTCTGCAAATTCTTTCATTGAACGAGTCTAAATTTTTGTCGACAGGGAAAATTTAAGGGAGACAGTGAGCTAATCAACCAGTGATTTATACCACAGGCCTTTGAAGCTCTATTGGTTTATCATGGAACACTAAAATTTTCCCTGGTTGATCATCGAACACAAATAGCACGTTGGTGCATCGCCTGTTTATCACGGAATATACTCAAATTTTCATTAACACCATTTCTATAAATAGCACATTGGGGATTCCCTCTTTATTGGAAGCCGCTCGAATGCGGCTTCCAGTAGGAATGTACCTAAACTATTTACCATGTAGATGATCAGTAATTATTCGATTGGTCATCATTTTTGTAAAATTTCTAATAATGTTGCGTTGTTGTGACGGAATTACTTCACATGACTCTTTCTTAAATATTCAAACAGACCTACCTGAAATTCAAGCCTGGTTTTCTTGCAATATATAGTTTATTCCCAATTAACAATAAAAAATACAGAAAGGTAAACATCCTTTAAGTGGATAGTCCCCCGAAGTTTTCAAACATATAGGATTCCTTCTATTTTCCCAAACGAAGTTGTTATACTTTCCGTTTATCACAAGCTTTCCCACCTCTCAATGGTTTTCACATTTGTCTACTTTTTTACAAAACAAAATAATGATGATTATGATATAGAGAGCATCTTAGAATATGATAATCAGAAGCAATTTTATGTACAAGTTTTTCGTCCAAATTTTAATCTGTAAAGGATAAAACGGCGGTTAACCTTTGATCAAGGTATAGACTGGTTACCTCCCTACGTCAGCTATTTATAGAATACTTGCGGAAAGATAACCCTTTTTCTTCCCTTCGTCGACACTTTAGCCGAATGGATTTTTGTTACACGGAACATCTACCTTATGAGACCTGTAAAATTTAGCATTTACTATATTGTGTGTCGAAGCTGTTATGATCAGACTGTACGTGCTGTACGGTATGGTCCTGATCTACAAAACCCTTGAAACATGACGTATGGATCGTGATGTACATTGACTACAGTAATTATCATGGTGGTGCCTGGTGCTCTAAGGGTTGAAGCTGCTCGAAAATGACGGAAATAGATGAAGATCAGACAGCACATAGCCCGTGTAATATTTTTTTAATATTCTGTAAGATATTTCGTAAACATGAAACATAAAAAAATCTTGTTTGTTTTCGTTATTCAGTGTATCTATTTTGTTATGTAGTCGAAGGGTTAAAGTTATTACAAAACCTATTATTGTGAATATACAACTTTTTACGTCGCTGCTGGTCAAAGGTTTAGAATAGCTCTTTAAATTTACATTAGAAGTTTTACACTAGGTTTGTACAAGGCCCATGCAAAAAATGGTTCAAACTACTGTTTAGTAAACGAAATATGTATAGTAATAATTATTATGTTGTGGTTGAATAGATCCAGATCTTTAAAGACTTAAAAAATGTTGTTTTTTTTGTGTTTGTGTATGTGGCTGCCATTCAGGCATAATAGAAACGTGGTATGTGCCAACTGTACAGACTATGATCAGAATAATTTTGGAGATGCCATGCAAAAGTTTTTTGTTTCTACAGTAGAAACGTAAAGATTCACTGTGTTACAAGCATGCTAAGATACTTTTTGACAAGCAAGAAGATCATCTTTTAGAAAAAGTTAAGTTTTTTTTTTGAAAAATGAAACACAAAGAAGAGATCACTGATAAAAATTGTAAATACATGTAAACATTATATGTGAAAAACAATCTTAATATCACTTTGAATAATTGGTAACTTAAATAATTCCGTAGTATTGCCTTTGATGCCGCTACAGAAGTTTCCTTTCTAAAATCATTTCATAAATGGAAAATGGTGTATTTGAATGCGCAATTTCTCCATTTTCAAATCTCGAGTAGAAACTTAAAAATTCCGATGCTTTTACGTTTTTTTTTTTTTTTTTTAAATATAATAACAAGATTATATAAGATTCCTCTCTAAACTTTTATTTTTTAGAATTAGAATTAGAATACATGTACATATTATTTTCTTTTTCTTTTTTCCTTCCATTTTAGTACCATTTGTAATGATTTTCCGTTGGTGGGGGGTGGGGGTAAAAACAGATACAAAAAATGTAATAACAATTTCTCAAGAGAGTCAATATTTCTGAAATTGTCCACCAAAAGATTGCGGCTTCTATGATGCTATGCATCATAAATTTGTCTTGTCGTATATAGTAAGACTAGTTGTGTTACTACATACGATACAGGGGGAATCCCCAATGTGCTCAACGTTTGTCCGATAATGAAAATTTTGTTATCCCTTGATAGACCAATGGAGTTTCAGAGGCCTATATTTATACTGACCTGAGAAAAAATAAAATAGTCGCGGTTCCAATTATCGCAAGGCGCATATCATAAACACAAGAACTCGGTCTTTACCAGACAACTTAATTTTAGTCTTTTCCAAAAAAAGAAGCATTTGCAGACGACTAGCAACTGCAAAAGATGTCGCAGTTTACATTTTGTAATTATTAATCTCGAATTCACGAAAACAACTTCGTTAGTATTAAAAGTCTGTTTAATATTAGATCTACAAGATATTAATAAATATCATTTGGAAACTTTCAAGATCAAGTTTACAATCCTAGCCTGGGTTATAGCCCGACAATTTTTAGTTTAGTTTAAACATATTTATTGTACATCGATTGAGAAACAAGTTCTTACAACTTATACTAATCTCTCTCGATTCTGCTTCCTGGGAACTACACCAGTACTCTCGCCGATTGTGTGGGCCAATGAAAAATCATTTTGTTGTTGTTGTTTTATATACTTCGGACGTTACTTTGTCAAAATAATAATAATTAAGGAACCGATTATCATTTCATTGCCGTACACGTATATGTATAGATCGTAAAAGGAGACCGCGATGAGGAGTGATAAAAAATTTAAAAAGCAGTAGAGTCTCGATCCAAATGAGCTTTTTTGACCTAACTTGAGATAATTTCAACATTTCAACACAAGGGAAAAAAATACATTTTTATTTTAACTTCTGAAAGTGTATTTTTTTTTTTTTTTTCTCTCTTTATTTCACGCTTTTCGGTAATTTATGGCAGGGATCTTATATATACGATCCCTGTTTATGGGGAAAAATAGTGGATTATAAGGTTTGATAATTCATGTTTACGACCAGTGAAATTAACGCTAAATATTCCATAGAACCCTGTCACACCTTATTTTTCTCAACGATTTGCAGGACTCACGCCGACGTATAATAATTTTCATCCAAAGTCTCTCGTTTTTTTGTTTTTGTTTGTTTAAACATAATTTATTGCCAAGTAATTTAGTAATTTTATAAAAAATGTTTACAATACAGAACAATACACATTAAAGTCAGTTACTAGGCAAAGGGGTCTGGCCACAAGTTAGAGCTCAACTTAGATTCGGTCATTTCTTTTATGAAATAACATTTTTTTAAAGAGTCGCCCATTTTTATCTTTGGCTATCTAACACTGCACAATTTCTTTTACGACAATTTTAAGCGTTCAGAAATACCCGAACCCGCTCTACTAGCTAAATAGGTGACGAAAGGTTTTAATAATCTGTCTTTGGTCATGTTTGTTACTAAAAGTTAATTGGATTTCGCTGCAATACAGATTGAACCGTCGAAACAGAAAGACAATATAGCGCTCTATCTTTGCTACCGGAAAATTTACGATGGACTTGAGACGGTACGGTGCACAATAAATGTCCAAATATAAAAAAAAAAAATCACCGTAGCGTCTCATTATTTAGACTACCAACTGTTGAGCTAGCTGGCAACTGGTCGTGAGTCTACCCAACGCCAAATACAAGAACGTCTTGGTTGCTTGTGTTGAAATATATTAAATGAGCGGGATAGGATGTCGGTCGAAACATTCATGAAGATGTGTTTTATTTTCATGGCGAATTATCTTGGAGCGTTTTTACATGGGGCGAAGTTGTTTTATCACAACAACAACTATAAGACGATACAACAACAACAATAGCAACATAAATAGATAATATGTCCTCTTTACAAAGACAGGCAATTAAACAGAGGATTGGGGGCGGACTTCCTCCTATGCCACCACCTGGGGTTGGGTATGCTTTCAGCAAAGCTTTACCGCTTTATGTTTGCCTAGTTTTCATATAAAATTTACGATTTATATATGGTGTAGATCTCTGCTTATTCGGCCCGTAGTCGTTTCAGCCAAAGCAGTTGCACTTCAGACAAGGCAACTGCAATTTTGGCGGCGTTCTTCCAACCGGCTTTTGATCAATAATAGCAAATTTTGTACAATATTTATTTTACTTTTGAAATTTGATGGTGGTGTTCAACAATATTACTTAATCTGTGCTGTCATCTCAATGAGGGGCAACAAAGCGTACTGGTTGACACACCCAGTGTTCCAACTGGCGAATTCCTGCGTAAATCAAGTCATGAAATTAAAATTCACATAACAAATATTGGTTACATGTGAGACCTCACATAAGAATAAACATGGGGGAAAAAGACATTCACACTCCGACTTTCCTTTCTTAATTCTGAATTCCCTTTGCTCATCTTGTTAAACTACACAGGCATGGGCCTTCACCTTTATGCACACAGCAACATTTACAGGTAGATCAATGCACAAAAAACCTTGAACTATTTCATTTTACATCCAGGCATTTGGCGATGATGAGCATGTTTTTGTCACACTGAAAAATGTTAGGAGTTCAGTCAACATTTTGTATCTACGCTTAGTTGTAAATGACAGGTCTTGTCAAATCTTGCAGAAAAACCTATCCAAAAGTTAAATGACATGAAAAATAGATCGCTGCAAGAAACCTAAAATCCTGTGACACAACAAAATGTCACTTTGGCATTGTCCAATCAGAGTCACTTCAGACTGCCATCTAAGCTTTTTTAATAACTTTAAGCAGTTAATTTACGTACATATCTGCACACAACTTTTTTTCATGCTTTACCACCATTTTTGTCGTACCCTGTAATATGAAATCTTACCTCCAGATTTTTAGCCCGGGGGTAATATGTACCCTTGAAAGAAAAAGCTTGTTAAACAAGTTTTTTTTTTCAGTCCCTTCAAACTATTAATTTTGCATGAATCTTGCATACTTCAAAGTGTAAACCAGATTCTGTCCATTCAATCATTCACAATAGCAATATTCTCAGGAAGGGACTGTCAACAATAATCCTGAGCAGTCTGTAACATCTATTCTTCCATATTTAAAGATGAGTAACCAAGGACAAATGTCATGGCGTCCAATGATTCTCTTGTAAAAGCAAAAAAAGAGGATTCCTGTCCCTTTTTCAGTCTATCATGCCTTGTTCTGGGTAGATGTAGAATGTTTTAAAGGACCTTTTAACTCGTACACCTGAAAATATTAAATATCATATCAAAAAAGGTTAAGAATATTCACTTTAATAAATAATGCTAGGGTTCTGAAAAGAAATTACCAGAACAAGGAAACAGAATAGGTGATGAAAGTTTTGAATATTAAATTGTATATCTGAACGTTAACGCATGACTCCAATGTAATCTTGTGACTGCAAAGCAGTTGATGTAGATATGCCAACTGTCAAAGACTTTTCTGGTTTAAAATAAGGGTAAAATAATGGTTTTAAAGATGGCTTACTGTATAAGTGGAAATTTTTGTGACGTGGAAATATTTGCCATTACGCGAATTTGAAAAATTCGAAAACTTTTCCGTTCGCGTATTTAACAACAAGTGTAACAACAAATAACAAGTGTCTTAAGTTTGCAAATATTTCCCAATGCAAAATGTCTGTAATCAGTCATTCGCAAATATTTCGACACACGCATATATCCATGTATACAGTATATCAGGCCAAAATAGACTTACAGTTGTAATTAGAACTTTGACAGTAGAAGTGATCCTCTATAAAAAACATGCATATTTTTTAAATTTTTGCCACATTTCATAAATTAATGGTAGCAAGACCATTGTTGTAATTCTGGCCATCCGTTCACACAAATTAGTAATGTCGTGTAATGCATAGCATGCAAGGAAGTGTGGTTTTTATTTGGGTTTAAAAGCAGGTGCTGGCTGATATTAGGGGAGTCAATAATACAGTCATACCACTATCAAAGCATACCACTTCAGGACATAATGATCACATGTATAGAATATAACAGTAATGTTCTGAGGAAAGTAGGAAATAGTATTCGTGTATAAATGAATAAAAGAGATCATATTCTAAGTACTCTTGTTAACAAAATTATTTGAATCCCAACCAATTTTGGTTTATCAGTATTAACCCTTTACCACAGGACCAATTTTAGACCTGTCCGAATTGAAAGCATTTGCAGAGGACAGTTTCAATGTGGATCATATGAAATGATTTTTCTTTGATAGGGTACAAAACATTGTGGGAAAAGGAGAAAATGCTGGTTACCAGCATTTTCTCCGTTTCCCACAATGTTTTCAAAAGCCTTCTCTATCAGGGGTGTCAAAAGTCGTCATTGTGTGGTAAAGGGTTAACACAATCATAGAATAGTGCAAGGGATTTTATCACTCACTTACTTAATGTTTTCATTGATATTCTTTTCAGTGGTCAAGCAAAGAAGATGGGAGCATTTGGAAGGAAGAAGGACTATACACCAGTCTACTGGGATCAATACTTCGATAAAATGCATGACATTGTATGTGGAGAAAATGTATCCTTTACGTAAGATAATTATCTTTATACTCAAGAAAAAGTGATCAGTGTTATTACTTAAATACTTTCCTTATCCTGCTTACTCTTTTACCAAACAATATGGAGATTTAATCATTTTGAGGAAGAAAGCTTTTAATATATTGTAGAAGAAGGTGAAAATACTTTCAACTAGCATTTTTCTCATTTTCTCACATTTTCTGTTCTTTCACTGACAAATCCTTTTGTGTTAACCATATTTAATTGGTCAGCTGCAAACATTTTCAAATTGTACAAGTCTACATGATACTGTCATATGTAACATGTTAGTCCATTCAATGCTATTGGATTTTAAGTTAGCTGTTGAAGATAGCACAGTGCAAGATCAGATTGCACAGAACATGCAGTCTCACCTTGGATCTTCACTGTTCACTGCTTGGTTCTAAACCATGACTGAAAAGTCCCTTTAATTGTAGGGGAAATGTATTTCTTAGCTCTCTTACCCCCTCTTAGACAGATTCAAGTTGCAAGCATTCACAGAGGATAAATGTGTCTCAAATGACAGACTTGTCTAAGACAGGATAGAAAACATTGTGGGTAGTTGAATTATGGGATTGTCAAGAAAGGGTGAAGAAGATTGTACTAATAGCATGCATATTTCTGGTCATATCTTTTACATAGAGACACAAAAGGAAACTTTAAAAAAACATCATGGCTGAAACTACAAGGCCTAGAGTCTTGATTTTTGATGTATAGCATCACCTGATAATCATATATCAAATTTGTTCAAATTGTGTCCCTTGGGCCAAAGATGGCCGACCCCAGGGGTCATATTTTTTACATAAAGAGTATATGTTGGAGTGGGGAGGCCACATTGTTTTCCATATTATCAAAAAGGTATATATATCATATGATAGAATGCAGAAAAAACAAAATGGGTCAGAAGAAAGAGGGATTGAATAATGAGAGAATAGAGTAGGTGTTTAGCAGGTATTTCACAATATCCTTAACATATGATTCAGACATTCAGGGTTTACGAATGTGGTACAGAAGGGCCTGTCTTGTTATTTCTGCATGGAGGAGGATTTTCTGCACTGTCATGGGCAGTTTTATCGGTAAGCAGACTTGCAACAACTACTATGCTTAACACAAAGTCTTGTAGTTCAGTAGGTAACATACAGCTTGGCTTGAAACACAGAGATCCCCATTTTGATTCACCAGTTTGGTCAAATTCTTTCCAAGGATTGATGATATATATTGTTATGGGATTCATTCATCTCTCATATTGTAGAAAAATTATTTTGATAATGTTATTTTGTAAATCAGCCAATGGCTTGGAAAGAATATTGTGTGTGGTGGAAGAAAATCCAGGAGACAGAGATATATGCACTTTCCACCTCAGTATAATTGAAATAATATTGAAAATGACATAAAACACCAAACAGCTACTCTTAACCTTTACCAATCACTCTGTGTTTATGTGATCTAAAAGAAGGCTTTTTAGACGATTGTGAGAAAAGGACAATATTGTGTTGACCAGCCTTTCATCCTATCCCTCAATTTAACGAGCCTTTCAAAGGTAGATGGCAGCATTTGAGTTACGTTCAATTTGTTGCCTGCAAATGTTTTCAATATGATCTTAAATGTCATTTCATAAAGAGTTAACTCTTTACCACACAATCCCAACTTTTAACGACCCTGAGAAAGAAGGCTTTGGAAAACATTGTGGGAAAAGGAGAAAATGCTGGTAACCAGCATTTTCTCCTTTTCCCACAATGTTTTCTGCCCTATCAAAACCAAATTTTGTCATTAGTGTGACCTTTAATTTGTCGTCTGCAAATGCTTTCAATTTGGAAAAGTCTAAAATTTTGTCGTTTGGTAAACAGTTAACCTTTTACCAAACATCAAAGTTGTGGAACTGTCCAAAATGAAAGCACTTGCAGACTACACATTAAAATGGTTAAAATGACGAGATTTGCCTCGGAATAGGTCTAAAACATTGTGGGGAAAGGAGAAAATTTTGGTTAACTCTATATCAAAAAAGCAAATTTTAGACTGGTCCAAATTGAAAGCATTTGCAGACGACAAAATAAATGTGACTCAAACATTTAAATTTGTTTTGGAGAGAGTAGAAAACATTGTGGGAAAAGGAGAAAATGCTGGTTTCCAGCATTTTCTCCTTTTTCCAACAATGTTTGAAAAAAGCCCCTTCCTCAGGGTTGTGAAAACACGGCATTGTTTGGTAAAGGGTGAACAGCATTGTTCTCAAATGCCCTTTTTTTATGGGATGTTTTTGTAAAGGGCTAATAGGCATTTATTTCTCTTTCAGAAAATATTATCAGATTTAGTAACATGTAGGTGTGCTGCGGTAGATCTGAGAGGTCATGGTAGGTTCTTTTTCCTTCAATTCTTATTCTGAGGTTAGGGGTGCTCAGAAGGGGGTGGGGTTATCAATCAATGATGATAATGCTTGATTTCCTATTGAATGGAACAGAGAAGTAAACTTTTTTATCACACAACCTCCCCAGCTTTCAGTGTAATATACCCATCACAAATTTTCGTATCTTATACATGTTTGATATCACAATTGTGTGATGTCATTTTTGATGTCATTTTGTATGTATTTCATAGAAGTGAATGGGTTTTATTGATATTACTGAGGGTGCATCTATAGATGGTTTTGCATCATCTGATCTATAGTTTGTGAAATATCGTTATGTGATAAAAAGAATCTGACATTTGTTGGCATTTGGGATAAATTTTATTAAACTTGTCAAGACAAAATGTTTTCTTGACTCGTTTAATGAAATTTTATCTCAAACACCAGCTCATGTCAGATCCTCTATGTCTTACATCTTTATTTAAAGGACAATTTATGACAGATCTATTTGTAGACAACTTTACATTTGAGAACACACAGCAACAGTCTGCTAGTACCATTGTGTTCATTTTTTACAAGATGAGACAATAATAGACTTATCCAAAATGAAAGCGTTTGCAGACACTTAATTAACACTTGACAAAAATGTAGAGTTGTCAAAATTGAAAGCATTTGCAGACAACTTTTTATCAGTGGCTTAAGTTATGGAATTTTGTCTTTGATAGGGTTGAAAACATTGTGGGAAAAAGAGAAAATGTTGGTTACCAGCATTTTCTTCTTTTCCCACAATGTTTTCAAAGTAAATTGAGTTTGTTTTTGAAAAGGTACAAACATTGTGGGAAAACCAGAAAATTGGTTACAGCTTGGATTGGCTGTACAGTTAGTCCCAGCTTATGATAGATGAAACTTTTCAAAGATGTTTTTTTCCTGCTTTTCCAATCATTTTTGTTTCTTTCAGTTACATGTGTTTGTTTTTTAAGGAATAGATCCTCAGCTCTTGTTATACCCCCGCAAAACGAATGTTTTCGGGGGTATACTGGAATCAGCCTGTCTGTCTGTCCGTCTGTGTGTCCGTGTGTGTGTCCGACCCTATACAAAATACTAGTAATTGTGTTTCGCGAACTCCTCCTACAGTTTTGCTGCTATTGTATTGAAAGTTTGTTGATACATTGATCGTATACTGAAGTTGTGCAAGACGCAGTTTTCAGTCATCTACTCCCTATGATTCAAGGGTAATCTCCCCTTGAACTTAGAAAATTTTTTGTTAAATTGCCTGTTTCTGTCAAAGTGCTGGCGGGGGTATTAAGTCACATTCAGTGACAGCTCTAGTTATTGTTTGTTTTGGGTGTGAGTGTTATAAATAAAGATACATTTACTGAACAAAAATTTTAGTTTTTTCAAAACATTTACTGTACACAAATGTTGATATGAGCCATGCTCTGGCAAAAGGGGGCTTAATGCATCTGCCTTACGCATGAAACCAAGCAAGTCATCACATGATCATGGATCCATTAAATCAATTTTGTCTAACAATCAACTGACCATGAGGTAAACTGGTCCTGTGACATACAGAAAATTGACCAATAGCTAAAAATGTTTCGACCCAGGCTGACCTGGGTCGATATTTTTCGCAAATGCAAATTCATTAAGCCCCCTTTTCACAGAGCATGGCTCTTATGTTGAAAAATTTGTACTAAACGCCACTATATATTTATATGTTTGAAAACACTTGCTTAACACAAATATTGACATGTTGCAAACCACATACTGAACACAAATATTGACATGTTTGAAACCATACACTGAACACAAATATTGACATGTTGGAAACCATATACTGAACACAAATACTTACATGTTGGAAACCATGTACTGAACATAAATATTGATACTTTGGAAACCATATACTTAACACAAATATTGATATGTTGGAAACCATTTACTGAACATAAATATTGATACTTTGGAAACCATATACTTAACACATATATTGATATGTTGAAAACCATTTACTGAACATAAATATTGATATGTTGGAAAACATTTTCTGAAGTCAAATATTGATATGTTAGAAACCATTTACTGAACACAAATATTGATCTGTTGGAAAGCATTTTCTGAAATCAGGCACTGATAAAGATATGTTTGAAAACATTTACTGAAAAAAGATACATGTATTGCCAAGTTGAAAAACATGTACCTTATACTAATATTAAAATTTCATCTATAGGTGATAGTCAAAGTACAGATGACTCTACACTTTCTGCTGATATATTATCACAGTATGTAAGCTTTTTTTAAGTCATTTTCTTGCTTAACTGATCTTTAGGCCTAACAAAAAAATACATGTGTTTAGGGTTGCAGTCTGAGATGCTGTAGGTAGGGTTGGTAGGGTTTTTTTTTTCTTTTTCCCGGAAACTTTTTACATGGACCATGTACTGAAATCACACCCAAACAGGTATTTTCTTTTTTTCAATCGTAGTGTAAAAAGTTTAGGGTTGCCAGCAGTTTCTAGGTAGGGTAGGGAAACCCTAATCACAGATATTTTTTTTTTTTAGGCCTTATTAAGAGGGAGATATTTCTAAAATACCTAGACTAAATATTTCATCCGAGTGCTAATCTTTGAAATAAAGAAGTGAAACGATATTTAGAATGGTTTGTAAATACTGCTTTGGTTAAATCATATATGTCATGTGCATTAACCCTTCACCACACAATCCTGAGTTTTAACGACCCTGAGAAGTAGGCCTTTTGAAAACATTGTAGGAAAAGGAGAAAATGCTGGTAACCAGCATATCCTTCTTTTCCCACAATGTTTTCTACCCTGTTTAAGACTAGTGTCAACATTTGAGTCTCTCTGAAATTGTTATCTGCAAATGCTTTCAGTTTGGAAAAGTGAACATTTTTGTCGTCTGGTAAAGGGTTAAAGTCTGCGTGGTGTCCGTGGTTGTGGGGTAGAGCGTCGGCCTCGTAACCATAAGGTCCCGAGTTTGATACCCGGGAGTGGGTGTCAACTTTGGGATTTTTAATTGGCCCACACATTTGGCACGAGTAATGGTGAAGTTCCCAGGAAACAGAATTGAGAGATTAGTATAAGTTGTAAGAACTTGTTTCTCAGTCGATGGTAACCAGCATTTTCTCCTTTTCCTACAATGTTTTCTACCCTAACAAAGACAGATAGCACCATTTAAGCCACATTAAAATTATCGTCTGCAAATGCTTTCAATTTGGGCAAGGCTAAAATTCTGTCGTCTGGTAAAGGGTTAAGTAGCTTTTGGCAAATACTTTCCTTGTAAATCTGTGTAAGATTTTCTTGCCCAGTAGAGAATTAAAGCAAGAGAAGGTTTTTATGGTTATAAAGTTTATGTTGCTGTTTGTTTGTCTGTATTTTTTCCAGAGATGTAGGAGATGTTATCAAAGAGCTATATGGTGAGGAGCCTCCTTCTATAATACTTATAGGACACAGGTTAGTCAGTGCTGGAATTTTTACTGCACTTCAAACATAGTCCTATAATACAACTTCATCCCTGGAACAAGTCACACTGTAGAGAAAGGGAACAGGGGATGAAATTAATGTTTACTCAGAGATATCCCCATGACCCAAGGTTTTGATTAATGTTTACTCAGAGATATCCCCATGACCCAAGGTTTTGATTAATGTTTACTCAGAGATATCCCCATGACCCAAGGTTTTGATCCCAGCATTTACATTTTTTGTCTGTAAATGATTTTCTTAATCTATTGTAGTCACTGTAACTTGGTCAAACAGAGTTTTTTTTCAATACTTTTCTTTGATGAATAGCTCTGAGCATTGCAATAAAAAAGGTTATTGTATCTGGTAAGTATTTTCCTTCTACTGTATGATAATGTATTAGTTGTTAATGGTTACAGCATTGAAGGAGCTGTAGCTCTGCTACTCTTTGTATTTATGTATTGATTGCTTGTTACAGTATGGGAGGAGCTGTAGCTGTGCTGCTGTCTGTGTATTTATGTGTTGACTGCTCCTTTTTACAGTATGGGAGGAGCTATAGCAGTGCACACAGCTGTCAGAGATTTAGTACCATCCTTATCAGGACTTGTTGTCATAGATGTGGTTGAAGGGACAGCATTAGAGGCACTATCAAGCATGCAGAGCTTTCTACGAGGTCGACCCAAAGTGTTCAAATCAATAGAACATGCTATAGAATGGTGGTATGTAAGTTAAAGTGTTTAGTATGTTCAATCTCAGGTCTTCTTTTTATACACATCTATTTCATAATATCAAACAAAGTTAGTTGCACAGAGACAAAGTGTTATTCTGGGTTAGTGTGTTGTATAAATGGGTCTGAGCCATTGTTATGGATTACATATAATGTGGGATTTTTACCCGAAAAGTTCTTTCCAATCATGGTCACATAATCAGATTTTTATGTTGCAGTTCACCATAATGGTGGCATTCACTTTCCTCACTCAAGAATATTTATTACTTGACATCCCAGTATGGATAAAAGCTAAACATCATCTTATAGTTGGTTGCAAGCGCTTGATCCTTTTTCAATGATGTTTCCAAAAATTTGTCAGTGCCAGAGGTAGTTTGGTTAGGGGCTAACAGAGGATGTGCAGTTTTTTAACATTTCCTTTTTTTTTCAGTGTTAGAAGTGGCCAAGTTCGTAATCTAGATTCAGCCAAAGTGTCCATGGTCGGGCAAGTAAAAAGGTAGGTAACTCTTTTTTTTTCAACAACTTACAATCCAACCTCTCTACAAGACATCAAAATTGTAGTAATGTCCATATTGGAAGCATTTGCAGATAAATTTAATGTGGCATAAATGATTGGATTTTTTATTGCAAAGGTAGAAAACAGTTTAGGTAAAAGGAGGAATTGCCAAATACTGGCATTTTCATTTTTCCCAAAATGTTTTGAAAAGCCTGTTTGATTGTTGAAACACTTAGTACAGGCTCACAACAGGGTTACTTCAAAATTTGTATATCTGTGACAATATATGTACAAAGTCGTAGATAAAATCAGGGAAATTATAAGATAACATTTTTGAAAATTGTGACAGATTTTCAGCACAAAAGTGTTCTTTCATCTGCTTTCATACTTTCTGTATTGCAAAAGAACACATATCTACCCAGAATCACTTAAAATCCAAAAGGTGCTCTTGGCATTGGATTCCATGTACATTATTACCCCTGTCGATGAAGAATTTTGACTTGTTAATATTTCTTGCATCTTACCTTTATGTTTTGTGTCTGTTGAATCTGTATGAACTGTTTAACATCCACCTCCCTCCTGAAAGCAGTTCTTTTTCACTAATTAGAACAAATTCTGCAGTTCAGTAACAATGAACCTCCACAACTTGTATGTCCCATTCTAATCAATTTTTTTTTTTTTTTTTAATTTTAATAAAAGGGTTAGATAAAAGGAAGAATGCTATAAAGAATTATTCTTCTTTGGATGACAAGAAATCAAAGAGTTTCAGTCTTTTTTGATTATTTTACTGTTTTCATTACCCACCCAGAGTAGACACAAATGAAACAGGAGCTTCGGTACTTGAACATCAACACAGTCAGGAACAGGTTGTCAGTAAAAATACAGACACCATAGCCGAGGAGGAGGAAGAAAACGAGCAGTCATCATCAACATCATCACCACCTTTATCTGAAGTGTCGCCATCAGAACAAACCTCCAGTAGCAGTAACAGAGAGGATGGTAGCTTTAAAACACCAGAAGTAAGAAGTTGGTATGGTTTTTGTTATAAGTCTTTACCAAATGGCAAACTTTTTAGACTCGTCTTATTCCAAAGCTGTTGTAGACGACAAATATAATATTGCTCAAGTAGTGAAAGAAGTCTTTTACAGGGCAAAATCATTGTGGGAAAAGGAGAAAATGCTGGTTACCAGCATTTTCTCCTTTTCCCACAATGTTTTCAAAAGGCTTCTTCCTCAGGGTCGTAAAACATGAGATTGTTTGGGAAGGATTAAGGATAATGAAGCTGCCAGTTCTACAGTTTTTATACTCCACAAAACAAATGTTTTGGAGTGGATATACTGGAATTAACCTGCCTGTCCGTCTGCCTTTGCTTATTTATATTTGTTTGCTTACATGCTGTTTATTGTATGATGATTCTCTTTGTGAAGGAATGCAATCTTGATACAAACACATATGATTAGACAATTACAGCCTTCATAAATGTAAATAACCCTTTGAGTCTTGAATTGAAGAACGGACCAGTTGAATTTGAAAAATAGAGCTAAAAATTTCAATTGGAGTATTGTTTTGGCCAGGATATGCAATAAAATATGTATTGTAGATCAAAGAGTAGACTGCGCGTCTGCACAGCCTGATCTTGATCAACTTTGTCTGTAAAAGCAGAATACTTATGGCTAGGATTCAGAGAATTGTTACAAAGATATGTGGTGTTATAATTATATGTAGTTGACTTGGGTGTTCTGTTTCATTACTGTAGATGTATGGAAACCCTGATATGGATTAATCAGGTTTCATTTATACTTCTAATTTTTTAGGTTTTATTGGCTACACATAAAAGAAGAAGTAAATGCATGTAAGTTGCAGGTCAAGTTTTGAAAGTCAGATTTGGAGATGGAGCCTTTGTATTTATCAAGAAATTATTTATTAACTCTTTACCAGATGATAACATTTAGACAGGACCAAATTGAAAGCATTTATAGACGACAAATCTGAAATATCCGAAATATCCAACACAATAACCTCTGTCTTTGATAAAGAAGAAAATATTGTGGGAAAAGGAAAAAATGCTGGTAACCAGCATTTTCTCCTTTTCCAATAATGTTTTCAAAAGGCCTCTTCCACAGGGTCATTAAAAGTCAGGATTGTGTTGTAAAGGGTGAATGTCTTTTTCTTTTTCAGCCTGCACCTGATGCCCAATATACATGGAGGATAGATTTAGGGAAAACAGAACCATTCTGGCGAGGTTGGTTTGAAGGTTTATCAAACAGATTTTTGTCTGTGAATGCACCAAAAATGTTGTTATTAGCAGGTGAGAAGTCTTGCTATCATGCGTGTAAAAGTTGAAAGTTGTCAAAAGTGAATATTTTTTAATTCTGTTGGAGACTGATCTTAAAAGAGTGAATTGTTTAAACTTATTTTAAAATGGTTTAATTCTCTGTTCTTACCTCTTAAAATAATTGTAGAAGGCTGAAATTTTGCTAAGTAGATGGTTTAGAAACATATTTATAGAATAATCTTGGGTTGTTTCTTTACCACAATTACTTTAATTGTACCTGTGCTAAACAGGAAGGCAGCCAGAGCAAAACATTCAAGGTAAAAGACAGGGAATAACTTTAAATAAATTCTTCTGAACCAGTTGATCAGTTAAAAACAAAGGCATAGACATACAGGAATAGGATCATTACAGTGAAATTATCATTTGACTCAATTAATGCCACTTGTCTTCAGATTGGTAGAAAATATTGTGGAAAAGGGAGAAAATGCTGGTTACCAGCATTTTCTCCTTTTTCCAAAATGTTTTCAAATGCTATCTTCCTGAAGGTTGTTAAATTTTTCAATTGTTCGGTAAAGATTGAAACACTGACTACATTGTCCATTCTAGGTGTTGATAGACTTGATAAAGATTTAACCATAGGACAAATGCAAGGTATGCTTTACTATAAAATTATTGTAGTTGGATATATTTTTAAGTTTTCTGCATGTCCAAGAACCATTCCACCTCATGAATCGGTTACTAGACAGACTAGATTTTATGGATTCGTAATCATATGATGACTTGCTTGGTATCAGGGAGATGCATTGAACCCCTTTTTGCCAGAGCGTAGCTCAAATACTTTTGACCCAGTCTTCAGTATCCCATCCCACCCTCTCTTCTGAAAAAAAAGAAAAAAAAAATGTATCTGTAATAAAGTGCTTAACGTCTTCTAGAGGCTTGATGAAAGGTTGAACCATTTAAAAAAAACGTCTAGTAGGCTTTGCTTATTTTGTCAAAAAACAACACAGATTTGTGATGGCCAAGGGATGTTGCTTACTTAATTCTAATGGACACAAGTTGTACCCATTTCTCTCTCTTGCTTTTAAAACTGCAACACTGCTTTTAAGCTTTGTAGGTTTATGGTTCAGACACGTTTCATGTATATGGCATATGTTTTACCTGCACATTTTTGTAGAGGGTCCTTTATCCTGCACCATTCACCCACCCTTGCAACCCCCTGCCCTTCTTAAATGAATAAAATAAGGCAAACATGTGAATTTTCGGGGACAAACAGAAAATTTGGGGGCCAAATTTAAAGAGAGTGGGGGGGTCATGGGAAACCCTGTTCATATTTTTATATTCAAGGTTAGGCTCAGAAGTGCTTTTTTCAGCAAGAAACAAATTTTGCATCCTGACCATTCAGTCATATCTTGTCATTCACAAATATTTTGTAGGAAAATTCCAGATGCAGGTATTACCAAAAAGTGGCCATGCAGTCCATGAGGATGTTCCAGATCAGGTACAAGTATAGGCACTTTCATAGTTTGTTGTATCTTGTACAAGGACCTTAGAGCTCTCTGAATTGACTAAATGAGCTGTCGCCTTGATGTTACTGAAATAGTGTTGAAAGAGGCATGATATGTACCGTTCAGTCGATCAATTAGTACACCAGGTAATCAGAATTAAACTGACTGTGACTGTGTGTAAGCATCCTGAAACTGAAAATTTTGTCTTTCTAATGTGACTTATAGCCAAGGAATGAAAAATTGTGAATTGTATAAATTTTTATATAGCATTTTTATATAATCCTGAGGAATAAGTTTTTGAAAACATTGTGGGAAAAGAAGAAAATGTAACCAGCATTTTCTCCATTCCACACACTGTCATCTGTCTTTTCATGTTTTCCAGGAACTTACACCAAACAGTCCTGTGTTATATTGACCCTGAGGAAAACTACTTATGAAAACATTGTTGGAAAAGGGTGGTAACTGGCTTTTTCTCCTTTACATATAATGTTTCCTACCCTTTCAAAGACAAACCCCATCAGTTTCGTTGTCATCTGCAAGTGCTTTTATTTTGATAAGTGACTTTTTTTCACCTGGAAAAGCGTTTACAAAAAAGCCCCTCCCTCGTCCTGAAGTGAACAGTATTAATTGGTCAGACTTGTTATGTTCGTTGCCAGGTAACACAAGTTCAGACCTGGCTGTACTAAATGCATTTGCATATGATATTTGAATCGTGACTCACATGAGAAGACTTGTCTCAGAAAAGATAGATGACAGTGACTGTGTCGAATGGTTACCAGCATTTTCTTCTTTTCCCACAATATTTTCAAAAGCTTTCTTTCTCAGGATTGTTATAAGGGGAAATTAGTTTTGTAAAGGGTTAAAGAACAATTTAGGTAATAATTTTTGTTCTGTGTCTAGCATAGTTTCATTTTCTCTCCGCATCTAGGTAGCAGATGTTCTTGCTGCATTTCTTGTGAGACATAAGATGGCCAGTCCAACAGCCAGTTTTCAAAGGTTTAATTCTTTTGTAGCTTCTTTTTGAATACATGTTTTTAGGATGGGACTAAATACATGAATATTCAAGCATTCTAAAAAAAAGGTCAAATGTTGGAAGTATAAAACTCATATTCAAGTATGTTTTGTTCATCTGCTTATTGATTGTTTATTAAAGAAAGAAAAATATTTTTCATGATAATCTGATTACTTTTACTTAGCTGCTTCGTCACAGTGAACATTATATTTGTCCTTGTTATGATTACATTGACACATTGCTAACACTTGTTAAATCACAAGAGACTTTAATCTATCATCATCTGTGAAAAGGAGCAATATCCTGGCCTAATCGATCAGGCCTGATATTAATAGATATGCTTATTTTGTTGTGTCCATGTAAGGTTGCAAGTTCTTTCTGAAGAATTTGGATAGCAAAGCCCCATAATATTGTGGTCACTCATACAGGAACCAAAAACAGCATTTTCTTCTTTTACCACCACGTTTTGTATACCTTCAGAGGCATACACTATTGTGTCAGCCACATTTAGTTTGTAGCTTGCAAATGCTTTCAATATGGAAGAGTAAAATGTTTTGTCCTGTGATAAAGGATTATTATAATACACCCATATACATGTATACATTCCTACCTATTATACTGCAAAGAAATGTCTCGTGATATGATTGGATAATATGCCCCGAACATATATATATCATGTACACTGGCAAAACTAACGTAAAAGCAGTTTCCCTCTCGGGAGCCCCGTATACATGACTACACTTTCAACACAACATCCAAAATGGCAGCGTCGATCAAGATTAACATCAAGATTATGCACCAAACTGCACGTTTTTCAAAGGTTTCAGTGACGTCAGTTCCCAGTGACGTCAGTTTTCATTGAAATGGGGCACTCAGAAAGGAAATTCTACTTAGCATACTCAATTTTTGAAACCAAAAATACAGGTAAATTTTGCTTAACACGCATTGGAATGGTAAAACTTTGCAGCATTATAAATTCATTGTATGATCAGGTGGCAGGGGACTTGGAAACTTGTTCACGGCTGTGGTGAATCATGACATGACATGATTCACCACAGCCGTGAACAAGTTTCCAAGTCCCCTACCACCTGATCGTACAAAACTAATAATCTAATACTAGCAGAAAAACATGACAGATTTGTGTGCTTGCAAATTAGTCCACTGGAACTAAACATGCTTGGGCATCCACATAAACAAATGAATTACAGTTAGCCTGCTTGGCTGACCAACTCTGATATTCCTTGTCCCTTCATGTTACCTCTAGTAATTTTATACACATTCATTTAGTTTAGTGCCTGCAAATGCTTTCAATTAAACTTGTTTAAAGTCTACAAGTTTGTCATATGGTAAAGTGTTTAACATTTGTTAATTAATCACATTACAACTTTTTCAGACCTTTTCCTGGATGCTGACAAACTGAAACCGTCTTGATCTTTCAACATCTTTCATGCCAGTGAATCACAAGAACACAGATCACAGAGATGAAATATGGACATTACCTAAAATCAATTGTTATTTTATTTGGGCAATGCTCAGGGAAAAAGGGTTAAATGGATCTTTGCAGTGCATTATAACAAGCAAGATGTCTCACAATATAGATCAGTTTTGTCTAAATCTGAAACCCTCTGAATCATGGGGTAGAATGGTCTTTTGAAACGTAGAAACTTTACCAATAACAAATAGTTTCGATCCAGGTCTGCTGGCGCAGACTGACATTGGTCATTTTTTCAGATGGGTTAAAGTGTCTTTTCATGGAGCATGGCCCATTTTTTTTGTGCAGGGAAATCTAAAAGTCTCTCAATAATTTTGAGGTTGTGTGATAGCAGTGATCTCACCTTTCCTGATTGATGGTCTACAAGTGATATTCCTTTGTCCATTACCACGCCTAGTTTTGGTCTTGATTGGTTGATCAGTGTTGCAGTAGTAGAACATGTAAGTGCCAGTCCCAAGAACCTAAGTACAATTAAGCCTGGAAGTGGAATTTTCAGAGACACACTTGTTTTTTCAATTCAACTACAAGTGAACTGTTCATTAGTCTAGAGCTAGACTTGCTTGCTTCAGTGCTTCACTCAGGGGTTGCTGGTTCAACTACCCAGCTCAGCAAATTTCTTTCTTAGGACTGATGATAACCATTGCGACAGGATTCATTCCTTGCTTATCATTGTTTTCGATGATGGTCATGATGGAAATCAGTCAATGGTGCTTTTGCTGCCGTGATATAACTGAAATGATATTGAAAACGGCTTTAAACACCATGCAAACAATCAATGCTTTACACAGGGTAGGTAGAAGAACTAAGGGGTCAATTCGCTATGGTATTTTAACCAAACTTCCTTGTATCTAATTCTTGCTCTGCAGTGGCCCAAACCAAATATGCCAGAAGCACAGAGGGGTGTTAATTGTACATAGTTATTGAGGTTTGTTAAAGCAGAGCATTGTTTGGTATAGCGTTGAAGAAATTTTGAAATACCTTTTGAATACATGTATTACAAATACACTGATGTAAAATGCTGGTAACATCTAAGACGACTTGAGGATGTATTACAGTAAACCTACATGTTGTCTTCCTTTAGTTGTCCTACCTTTCTGGTATGTTACTACATTGTAGTTACATATACACTTTGTACTTACATGTACACTTTATGATACAATATTTCCATATAGTGTTATTCACTATTAAATCAAGCATTATACTAGATTTAAGGTGTTTGTTTGGGTCTGTTTTTGCCATATTGCTACCTGCACTGAATTGTATGATACAGTATTCCCATAAAATGTTATTCACGATCGAATAAAGATTGAATGTACAATTCTGGACTTAAGGCATTTGTTTTTGTTCGCTTTTCTTTGTTTGCCATATAACTACCTACAGTGAACACTTTCTGATAAAATATACAGCTATAGTGTTTTTCACTATTAAATGAAGCATATTGTACATTTATTTTTTTCTTTTTATATCGATAAATGAGTACCAACATAATTCGCCATATTTAATCACTTTACCAAAAACTTTCACGCAGCTAGGTGTGACTCAGTGTGCTTTCACAGACACTGTAAGTCAAGATCATGCGGCACAG
Source organism: Hippopus hippopus (assembly GCA_946811185.2). Lineage (NCBI taxonomy): Eukaryota > Metazoa > Mollusca > Bivalvia > Cardiida > Cardiidae > Hippopus > Hippopus hippopus. The sequence goes on from OX328100.1 coordinate 47,583,113, forward strand.
AATAAGAAGTTTGTTCTTTGATCTACTCTTTTTATGTTGGTAAGATTTTTTTTTGGGTGATAAAAAACTTAGAATAGCAATTTGTGGGTTGTTGGTATTGGCTCAATATTTTCATTTGTTTAGCAGTTAATGTGTTATTACACACGCTATTGTAGCTCGGCTGTTATCGAAGAAAACAATGAGGTATTGTTATAGCTTCGCCAATGTGTTGTCATAAGGAGATTAACTTTTTTTTTTGTATCTCTGTCATTACTGAAGATGTTCGCTTCAAACTCATTCTAGGAGTTAACTGTTAAAAAGTAGAACTCATTCAAGAAGGGCATCGAACTATAAATGACAGTTATCTCCCTTCTTTGAGGAAAGCCTTTCCTCCGTATACAGCAACTGCAGCTAAGCCATGGCACCCACATCTTATGCATGTGATAGCCATATTACTTACGGGTTTGAGTGACACGAGGGAGAGAAAGGACTGTTTTTTAACTCGCGTGGACAACAGTGTTGGAAGAGGAATAGGTTCTTGTATTAACCCTTATCATGCCGATCTCAATTTCTTTGCAATAGCAAAATAAAATCGTGTAAGGTTTATAAACATTGACTGTTGTTGATATGACCAAGACTACTGATAGAGCAGCAGAAAGTGTAAATCAAGATCAGACTGCACGTATGTAAAGGCTGATCTTGCTTTACAAGCTCCGCAAAATATACGTATGGTCACGAACGGCAGGATAAGTGTTCAGCAATTCAACCTCTTTAAACAATGTTCTTAAATGCTGTTAGCTGCAGAGAATGCAAAATGTCTTTGCACGATCTTTTTTCTAGACATACTCTTTTTTAAGATGCAGAAAGCTTTCGAAAACATTGTTACATAGTACAAGGCTGGTCTAAAGTGTCCAACCGGGTATTTTAGCAAAAATGCCCAAAATTAAAGATCGGGCACTCTAATGGGATTCGTGTAACATCGCTTTTCATTGCCAAAATCGTACGGATTCGGCTAAGACTCGGGTAATCCGTAATCGATGCTGGGAACTAGCGTTTATCGGCCGATCGATTACGGATTACCCGAGTCTTAGCCGAATCCGTACGTTTTTTCGGCGATGAAAGGCGATGTTACATGAATCCCATTAGAGTGCCCTATCCTTAAAATAAGTATTCTTATTTTTTAAATTGTTGAAAAGTTTGTGATGATGGACTCATGCTAAGCCCTTTACAAAAAATCACGTGTTTTCACAATACGGGGGAAAAAGGGCTTTTGTAAACATTGTGGGAGAAGGAGAAAATGCTTGTAACTAGCATTTTTCCTTTTCCCACAATGTTTTCGATTCTTTCACAGATAGATCCCATCTTTGAGCCTCGGTCAATTTCTCGTCTGTGAACGCGTTTAACATATTGTTGTCTGGTCACTGCCACCTGTGTTTGTACGGTGGTACCGATCTCGCTTTATTTTGAAAATTAAATTTTTCTTATGGTGGGAAAAGTTCTTGAAAGGCAATACTGAACTAGATAAACTATCAGTTTTAAAATCCTAATCTGGGAAAGCATCAAGCAAGAACCTAAAATAGACACTTATATTTTTTCATATTTTATTTTTGGAGTAATCTAACAAGAAAAACAAACAAGAAACAATCATGTATTCTTTGGGCAAAGATATTTCTGTCTATCAGCCTGAGTTTAGGATGAAGGAGGCGGGTATGCTGGATTAGACTGTCCCTGACTTGTTGGTTGAACATTGACGTTGAAAGGTTGTGTGGCGCCTCCTTGTGACTCTGTGTAAGTCGGTAAACCATTCTTTGTGGGCGGTCCTGGGTATGCTGGGGGTGGAGGGTAGGCGAGTCCAGCTACAACTGGGTACGGATTTGTGTAGGCGTACGGTGGTGGAGCCTGGACAGGTGCGAAATGTGAAGTGTAAACTACATCTGAAGATGGAAAGGTGAAAATGATAAACAGTAAATTTCAGTTAGATTCTTGCGGCTACGGGTACAGAATTGAGGAATTCACGAGTACTAATGACAATAATAAATAGTCACAAGAAGATGAAGAGGAAGGATTTCTTGAAAAAGACCAACAGTTTGACCCACATATACGACTGACTTTTTTTTTTGCTTTTAATTTTAACCACTTCTTATTTATTGATTGATTTGCAACCTAGTTTAGACAACCGGGTGTTGGGTAGTACTAACGTTGCTTCTACTGGCCTAAGACCAAGACCAGAATGCAAATTCTGTCTGATCTTGGATCTACACCGTCCGACATTTTTTTTCACCAGAACAGTCTCGAAATACCGAACCGATATGCAGCTGTATTTTCTTGCCTGAGTGTGTCAGTATTATGTATTTTACGCATTCGGCAAACTTTGAGTGATCAGTCTATCACTTTTGTTAGATGTTATTACGGAATCGGCCGAGTAATGATGAATGTTTTTTTCGTGTTTCAAAGGATTAAAAAAATGTGCTTTACACGATATTTTTTTAACTTGGTTTTAACTCATCTGCTGCCAGTGGTAACATGTATGTAAATAGATTTGCAGACGGTATAGATTTAGATCAGACTGTATGGAACGTGCATTCTAATCATGGATGTACATTGTCCCTAACCAAATGCTGTGCTATGACCAAAGAGTATTTATAATCATTTTCAGCTGAACTGTGCAACCTCAAATAAAAGTCGGATATCCTGATTTGACCAGGGTCTTTTGTGGCTCAGTGGTAAGTGTTGGACTTGTAACCTGGAGGCGCGGGCTCGAGCCTCACTGGAGGCACTTGGCCTTTCCTGGAAGTGCCCATGGGTAAGACACCCGCAGAGCCATAGCCTCGTACTGGTGAAACTCAGGACAAACATGAATATACGAGCTGTCGCCGTGATTGAAGCAATGTTGTGAGCGGCGCAAAACACCAGTCAATGAATCAAACGGTCGGTCGGTGGAAGGGTCGGTCGGTAAATTTATCAACCAATCTTTATTTGACAGCGATAGAGTCAAACACAACCTTCCGATAATCAGACGAGATTAGTATGTGATATTGTGGTTTCCGTCTGTCTTACAAATTTTGATCTTTGCATTTTTGTATTTTTTTCTACTTTTGAAAGATTTCTTTTCTGAACCTTATCTACAGGATGTGGTTTAAAACCTTTCAGCGTGAAAACATGTGCCTTCGGGGACGGCATAGATCATGATCAGACTATACAGATTGTGCTGTTTGATCTTGGATCTACACCGTACACTTGTTTAGTGAAGCCTCTAAGATAACAAAAAAAAAACAATCCGAGTTCTAGTGGATTGTCTATTACCACCTATTCTGTTAAATAAATTAAGGCTTTCAATCCGATAGTTAAAAAACCCGAAAAGTGTTATTTCAAACTTTTTAATTTTTTTGAGAAAAAGATCTCTTCATCGGACAGTGCAGATCCAAGATCAGACTGCACGTTTTGTGCAGTCTGATCTTGATCTACACTGCCCGCAAAAGGTCAGTGAGTCGCGCTTAGCAGCTTTAGGGTTGAGCCGTCTAGGTCGAGTTTGTACATTAAACGATGAAAGAGTTAAACAAGGTTAAGGTACACTGTACATGTCACGAAATGGTTTTGAAATTTACATACAAACTATTAAAATTGATCATACCACTTAAAACCCTTCACCGACGAAATCAGTGATTTTACCATCGTAGAAAATGAGGCGCTTCAAAACATAGTTGGAAAAGGAGAAAATACTGTAGTTAGTTTGTTTTTTTACACTCATTTTTTTAAATACCTTAACAAAGACACATCTTATCATGCGAGACACTGGGTAATTTATCGTCTGCAAGTGCTTTCAATTTAGAAAAAGTGTTCGCGTCTTCGTCGTCAGCTGAAGAGTTAAGAATATTGATCTTAACTCTTAACAAAGACAAGCCGGAATTTTAACGATCATAGTTAAGAAACATTGAAAACATTGTGGAAAAAGGAGAAAATGCTGGTAACCAGCATTTTCTCCTATTCCCACGATGTTTTCTATTCTTTATAGACAACAAAGCTCAATCGTATTAATTTAGAATTTGTCGTCTGCAGATGTCCTGAGTTTAGCAGAGCTTTTAGGTCGTGTGGGAAAGGGTTATTTTATGATAATTCAGAAATCAGTACAGCCGAAGTTTGTTCTGGAATGTCTCGTTTAACTCTTTCACTACTGAATAAATAAACTGCATTTTCTCACGGGGTACAAATACAGTTCCGCTGCAAGATCAGGAGACAATGCGGTCCTAATCTAGAATAAAGCAGTGGACAGTGTAGATCAGAGTTCAGACTGCACGTTCTGAGCAGTCTGATCTTGATCTACACAAGTTTTTTTTTGTCCACAAAAGTTTCTTTTGTGTCGTCTATAGTGTGGTAACAGTTTAAGGTATCTATACAATTATACAGTAGTATACAGAAGTACAGTAATGTACAACTGGGAAACCTGGCCGTTTTACCATTTTGTATAAGACCTGAAACCAGCGGGCCGCAGGTTCGAATCCCCTGCTTGGCGAATTCTTTCCGAGGACTAAAGATAGTCATTGCACCATGATTCTTTTCTCTCTCACCGCTTGTCAGTCTTTCAACAATGGTCATGGGGGGGGGGGGGGAAGCAGACAGTGGCATGGGACGATACTGTGCGAAGTACTGGTAAAAGAAACTCCAGGAAATCATGGATAGATGCATTTGTTGCCATGATATAAATGAAATAAGGTTGACAAGGCGTTATGGACCATACAGACAAACAAATACATCAGTAAATGAATGTAGTTTTCGGATTAACGAAGTGCAGAACAAATACAATTTCTCACAACAGACAGCATGTGAAAATATGACGAGGGAAATAAATACTTTTGCCCGTGCCGTTTTCGAATGCCACGTAAAGCCAGAGATTATATACGGTATATGTTCGATTCCTAGTACAATCGTTGACAAGTAGAAAATCACCGATTACACGACTATTGGGTTTGATAATCATTAATCGGATGTTCGATCAAGTGCTCAAATACTAGAGTAATCCGTCCCATCAACATACATTTACGTACAAATATACACCCACATATTCAAATGCACTATATACAAATCAGCAAGCCGAGACACTCACACACATCCAACCCTCCCTCCCTCAATCCATCTTCCCCTTGATCCATCCATCCATCCATCCATCCATTCATCCATCCATCCATCCGTCTGTCCGTCCGTCCATCCATCCATCCACCCGCCTACTTACTTGTATGAGTGACTGTATGTCCGGCACCCGGCTGTACAACACGACCTTTCTTGACGTGATGTTTCTTGCAGACAATGACAACTATAGTGATCACCACAGCCAGCAATATTATACCACCTATCACACATCCAACAATCAGCCCCACATAACTGTAAAAAGTGAAAGAGAAATTTCATTTGTCCCAGTTTTATTGTTAGAGTTTTACGACGAACAACAATATAAGGACAAACTACAGACATTCTGTTGTCCAATTAGGTGACGTCTTTTTATTTCCATTGAGGTAATTTGTAGCTTTCGGCCCTAGAATAAGGGCCTGGGCCAAATTCGTAACATATGAGCAGCTCTGTGGCAAAAGGGGGCTTAATGCATATCCGTGATGCATTATACAAGTCATCCGATGGTCTGTCCAAGAGTTTGTTACTGGAAGAAAAGTTAACTTTAAAACTAGGTCAAAAGCTGCCAGGTCGCTCAATCTTTTGTTTCCTTTTTACCTGGTTTTGAAATTCATTTTCCTGCCAGCAACTAACACTTGGAACGACCGTGCAATAACAGATTGTCATCTTCACAATATTTTACATACTTTTAGATAGCATGCTTTGAGTTAAGATGCATGTTAAGACCCAATTGTTTACTTTTGGCTGTTGTTGTGATTTTGAACCACTAAATAAACGTGTTCCAAACGCTTGAAATCATATTTTACAGTGACAAGCTCGGAAACTTGAGACAAGTCGAGAATTCGACAATCTCAAGGGATTGTAAGTTCTTCCACAACATTTGAAAAGTAACCTAATTCTTATATATTTCCCACCCTAGTAGGTCTAAATAGAGGCGAGACTGATATTTGATCTTAAATATAAAGAGAGTTTTAAATATATTCGGTGTAAATAATGAACTGACGGGTGTACCACTCTAGATATGAATTTAATAAACATAGAGTACTTTTAAAATATCATGGCGAATGGTTCGTTATGCTGGCTGTTTAGTTAAAGGACAGACTGTATTTGGATTGATAATCGACCAGCTGATTGATTTATTGACAAATGATTATGATTATATAAATCGTGGAATCTTTCAGTGCCATACATAAGAACTCGGCTTCTGTCGGCGGCTGAGTGTCCTACAATCCAAAAACTGCCACCTGAATGGCTTGACTAAACAGGTGGACGGTATAGATCAAATAACTGACTGTATCGCGACAAAATGTCCTTATTTGTACTCCATGGTTATCTGTAAAAACTAAAGCCAAGAGAAAATATGTTGTTTAAAGGAACATATTTAGCTTTTATGCCGTAAATCAAAATTTCTCGTAAAACACCGACAGATTCAACCAGACATAAATTTCTTTGCAATTGTATAAACTGCATGGTAACATGGAGTAAAAAAGTCCAGCTTATGACATTTAAATAACTGGATGGTCGTTTTGCAATCGGTATCTCCGTCTATTTTCATAACATCAGACGTAACGTTATCATACAGAATTAAATACGAATCCTCGTAATCGACGCATATTATTTATAATGAGACAAAATTTTTTCAAAACTCTTGTGTGAAATCTAAAGATGCTAAGGCTTCTATAATGATGATTTGCCAGCTTAAGGGCCAGATAGCGGCCAAAAGTAAACAATCTGGGTGTTAAAATGCATTTAAATTTAAATAATACCATTTAAAAGTATGGAAATTATTGTGAAGATGACAATCTGTTATTATACAGTCGGTCCAAGAATTTGTCGTTGGCAGAAAAATGAATTTTAAAAGTAGGTCATAAATTGCCAGATCGCTCTATCTCTTGTTTTTATTTTTTACCTGGTTTTGAATCTCTTTTCTCTGCACGTTCTGTGCAGTCTGATCTTGATCTACACCGTCCTCAAAAGATCAGAGAGTCGCGCTTACCAGCCAAAGTGCTAATGGGAAAATATTAACCCATAGGCTGCTAAGCGCGACTCACTGACCTTTTGTGGACAGTATAGATCCAAGATCAGACTGCACAGAACGTGCAGTCTGATCTTGGATCTACATTGTCCGATAAGGAGATATCTTTCCCCAAAAATACCTTTGGAATAGCAAACTTGGCTTTTTACTATCGGCTTGAAAGTTTCATTTAAAGTTATATACCAGGATAAGGATTAAAAACCTACGTAACCCCTTTTGGCACAGTGCTTTCAGTCCTTCCAAAAACACTCTAAAAATTAACCCGATTTTTTTTTTAGATACCCTTACACTGTCGTATGAAAATGCTTTCAAATTTTGACGGGTCTTCTTTTTTTCTGGAAAAAATTCTATACTCTACGACAAAATGTATGACCCGTCCAGATTCGAAGCATTTGTGAAACTGTAACACAAATGAGATGTGGCCCCACTGGTAGGATTTGTCTCTGAAAATAAAAAAAAAAAAAACATCGTGGGAAGAGGAGAAAATACTGACAGCATTTCCCATTTTCTGAAAATGTTTTCAAAAGCCTTCTTTTTCAGGGTCGTTAACTCGTATCCCTGCTAAATAACTAACGTGAAACTTTTTAGCCGATAGTAAAAACCCAACTTTTTGCTATTTCAAAGGTATTTTTGAAAGGAAGATATCTCCTTACCGGACAGTGTAGATCCAAGATCAGACTGCACGTTCTGTGCAGTCTGATCTTGATCTACACTGTCCGCAAAAGGTAAGTGAGTCGCGCTTTGCAGCCTAAGGGTTAAAAAACGAGATTGTGTGTTAAAGAGTTTAACTTTGAAACATTTTCACAATGACTGCCTTTAACTTGTGACGTAAAAGGTTACACCCTAACTTGTCATTCCTCATTATGGTATTACCTCAGCGCTTGTTAATAGAAATTATCGTTATAATCAGCTCTGAATACCAGTAATTACACATTTACGTTGAAAGAAATTCATTGAATAGCACTTCCTCGTATACATATGACAAATATTTAAAGAAGTCCAAGATTGAAGAGGGATATTCAAAATTTTATACCAGCACTATATTAAGAAACGTTCAGGCTATCCCTGAATAGTTTTCAATTCATTACCAAAAAGGAAGAGTAAGATTTTTCTTTAAACATTGTATTTCTAAGTAATACTAGAATTAAATAGCTCCCTGAAACGGCCTTAATATTAGTTTTTACGTCATAAATCAAAGTTTCTCGTAAAATACCGATAAAAACACCTAGATATAGATATCTCCTTGTAGATCTAGTTTTCTTTACAATCGTATTTAAAAACTGTACGAATACATTCAGTGAAAGCCTGCATTTTATTTCATGCTTTGCGGTAGGTTATCGAGAAAAATCGGTGAAATATTTTTCGATATTTCATGGTTACGACCAGTGAAAATACCGATTTTTATATTCTAACTCTTCAATTGAAGGCGGAAACAGTTGTTCCCGCGCACTAGTTACCTAGGTAAAATGCGCGTGCCTCACAACCAGATGGAAATATGACGTAATTTACGTGGGGTGATCAGAAAGATCGTGGACCACCTCGTTATTTTGAAAACTACTACACTTAGGATTACACAAATTTGCATAGATGAGCATTAATTATCTGGTAACTGACTCACGCTTTCAAATGTTGTCATATTAAAGTAGGTAAAGTATGACGTCATTTTAATGACGTCATATACTGCATTAGTGGTCAAAAATATCGGACGACGTTTTATTTGAGCCGAGAGTAATCATAAAGTTTTGCGTTAAACTCGGAAAGTATTTATCGGAAATCAAAACCGATTTAGAAACAGTTTAAGGGGACTCTGCACTCAAGGAATCTGATATTCGTACATGGATCGGACCGGTTTAGACAAGGATGCGATACTGTTAAAGGTGACCCTAAATCTGGCCGTCCATCAACATCAGTCACAGACAAAATCATAACGGATGTAGAGCAGCATGTAAAACAAGATCGCCGAGATGCTGTCAGGAAAATAGCTGACACATTTGACATTTCATATATAAGTACTCAGGAGATTTTGACTGAGAGTCTTGGAATGTCGCGCGTTTGCACAATGTGGGTACCTCGGCAACTGACGCCCGAGAAAATGGGGGTTAGGGTCGAAATCTGTTAAGAAATTTCAGAACGCATTAGGGTAGAGGGGTCAAACTTTACTGATCGTATTGTAACATGCGATGAAACATAGGTACACTTTACCGACACTGAATCTAAACGACAAAGCAGCGTATTGAAACATCCAACATCGCCTTCCGCTAGTAAAGCCAACCTTTCTAAGTCACTTGGTAAAGTTATCTACATCAAGTATTTCTGTTCTCCTGTTTTTCTTCTAAATCATGTTGTATCTTTACATACTACAGTCAATTCTGAGTTTTATGACCACATTATTCAAATAAATTTCACGAACACCATACGAAAAACACATCCAGAAGTCCTGCGGAGTGACGTCAATTTACACCAAGATAACGCCCTAGCTCACAAAGCCACACTTGTACTGGAAACTTTGCAAAAACTAAACAAAGAAACACTTGCCAATGCTCCTTATAATTTAGTCCTGACTCCATGTGACCTGTGACTAGTTCCTGTTTTGAAAGATTTTCTATGTGGCATAGACTACGAGAGCAGAGAGGAGCTAACCCTCGCTACGACCGGGTCCTTCATAGTAACGTCACGTGACGCGCTCCCACACGTGCTTCGCGCGTCGAAATCAAGAATGAATACATGCATAGAACTCAAAGGAGGTTACTTTCAAAAATAGTGAACACTCCAAGTTGTTTTTTATAACAATATTCAGATACCGGCACTGGTCCACGTTCTTTCTGATCACCCCTCGTACCTTACATTTCTCGCGCTTGACGTAATATTGTAATGCGTTGCAATGCGGAGGGGGTAAGCCACGGGGAATAACAGAAAAGAACTGTACTGGATTTTGATTAAGTTCCCCCCAGAAAGGCTTAAAAGTGTGAAATAAGTAGAATATTTGTTTTTTTACGGTGAAAGATCGAAATTCATTTTATCGAGTAAACATCATCGGTAATGTTTTCACCAGTGGCGCCGCCACGAGTGAAAATATTAGCAATGATGTTCACTCGATGAAATAAATTTCGATCTTTCACCGTAAAAAAATAAATATCCTCTATTTATTACGATTAAACAACGGGATGGTCGTTTTGCAATCTCGTCTATTTACGACGTCATCATACTGATCTGAATACCTTTCCTACTTAATCGACACACTCATGTTATTGATCTTTTAACATTCAAACAAGTCTATCCAAAACTCTGGCGCGAAATCTAAGGATACCTCAAGAGGCTACGTAGCCCATTTACAGGATACCATTCGAAAAATGTTTTGTTTCTTACCTTTGTTATTTCCGTTACTAATTAATTGCCAGCAATCGTATTATTTGAATCATTGATAAATGATTTTGGTGAGTCATAAAAAATAAAAAAAAAAAAAAAAAAAATAATAATAATAATAAAAATAGAAATAATAATAATTAAAATAATAATAATTAAAAAAAAAAAAAAAAAAAAAAAAAAAAAAAAAAAAAAAGTCTCAATAGCCCCCTTTAAGGTAATTTTAGATTTCTCCCAAGAATTTCGCAATATTTAGCCTGTGGAAATTTCATGTGAACTGCTACTTGTGTTGATGATCCGGGATTGTTTTCAAATCAATAGGATGAAATGTGTAAGGTCTCATAACAATAGACTGAATCTCGGGATAGCAAAACAACTACATGTATAACATTACTGAAACGCCAAATTGCACCCTTTTGCAGACTGTAACTGCCAAACCTTTTTAATATTGTAGGGAAAAATATAGTTAGAACTTAGCAGTATATGTCACCGTTTTATAACAAAGTTTGATTCTGAGGGAAAAAAAATCCAAATAGAGTCTAGGCTCTTTTACAGATATATGAGCCATGCTGTCTGAAATAGGGGCTTCATACATTTGGAAAAAGTATCGACCCAGGTCAGCCTGCGCAGTCCGCGCAGGCTGACCTGGGCCGAAACTTTTTGCTTGTGGTCAATTTTCTGCATGTCAAAGGACTATTGTACCAAAAGATTAAGTCGGCTGTTAAAGAAAAAAGATTTTATAGACCCACTGTTGTGTTATGAGTTGCTTGATATCATTGATCACGGATACGATTTAAGCCCTCTTTTTCCAGTGCATGGCCCATATGTATATGTCGCGTTATGATCAGCTGATCAATGGAATTTTTTTCTATAGACCTGCTTATTCATTCGTCACAATCAAATAAAACGTCCGCCAGAATCGTTTGATTACATTAAATTCCAATAAATGATATTGAGCCAGACAAATCAATCAGTATAATTTTTGGTCCCGTCGTATGGTTCGTTTGTTTGCTGGTATTTAACGCTGTTTTCAATATTATTTCAATTTTATGGCAGTGGCCGGTGCACCTGTCCATGCTTTCCTGGTGTTTCTTTTACAAGTAGTACGCGCAGAATTCTTTTTAACCCACTGGCTGCTTTCCCACGTAAACATCATCTTTCAAAAAATTAGCAAGTCTGATGTCCATGTACTAGCAATCCTTAATCCTTCGGATGTTTTAAGCGCCACTCATTGCGCCTTAGCGGACATTGTAGACTAAAGCCAGACTGAATCTCAATCCGAATGCACAGAGCATGCGGTACGATCTTGAACCTACACTGTCCGACGCGGTGAGATATTTCAGGTGCAAATAAAAAACTCGGAGAGAAATTTCGAGCAGTGGTTTTTCCTGGACAGTGTCATAAAGGTCGTAAGGAGCTCCTCCTTCAAATGAATAAAAGCAGGCAAGCGTTTTATTTTTTTTGTGAATATTCAGAAAGTCTCTAGGTCCAAATTCAAAGATACAAGGGATCAGGGAAGACCTTGAAATAGCAACATTCGGGTTTTATCGGTGGCTTGAAAAGATAATTTTATTTATCTAGCAGTGTTGCGGTTAACCCTTTCGGGGACAAATACAGAGGTCGACCCCTTTTAACAGCTGAAAATACAATCTACTGAAACTCGTATAGTTTTTACCGTAGGCTATAGGCTTGACAAGCTGATGGTATAGATCTAAGATAAGACTGCAAGTGCGATTAAAAGAATTAACGTGTATGCAGTTATGCAAAAATTGATTGTGGAAATAGAGAACGAAAACTGAAATGAAAGAATATGAATATCCAACTGTTTGGAATTATGAAATTACAAAGCTTATAAAAAGCGTATATGGACGCTGTACATGCTTTAGAAGGGGCCTTAAAACAGATTTTTATCCAGAATTTGGGGCAGAAAGTTGGTATTTCAAAAGGGAAAATGTTAAGGCTGAGACCGTTTTTCCTAAGACGTGAGAAAATAAAAAAAGGTATGCTGAAAAAAAAAAAAACCCTCCAGTGTTACTCGAACTCACGACCTCCAAAACCAAGTTGGCGACTCTACTACTGCACTGTTGAACCATCTGTTATATCAATGTGTTTAAACTGTGTTTATCCATTGTCATTCAATGATGGCTATATCTTTACTAACGGTATAGAAAATGTAACAGTAAAAATACAAAATAATCTAAAGAAAACCCATGTGTCTTTTCATCTATTTTCATATATGTTTTGCCTTTAAAGCCACTGTTGCACGCGAATATAGGTTAACCGTTTTTGTTATGATTTGAAAAAAAAAATTCGTGAAACAAAATCAGGTTTAATGCACCTTTAAGGTCGACCTTAATTACGTGATTGTTGCATGTAGGCCTACGTTACTTTCTATTGCAACGATGAACTGCTATGTAGTTCAAGTTCAATCAAGTAATCTTCTGTTCTTTTCCTGTAAATGAAAGTTGCGTATATGGAAATTAATTAATCGACCGACGGACTTGATTTTTACATTGATTGATTGATGTTTAGAAACGAGAACGCTATTATTATTATTCATTCAGTGTATTAGTAACACCTTTGTTGTAAAGTAGTTTTCTTTCTATAGTGCAGGCCTCCAGTTAATATTATCATGCTGTGACAGGCGATTAGTTTGATTTTCCCGTACTTTTAACCTTTTGCTATATGGATTAAGCGAATATTTCAAACCAACAGGATACCTTTGAAACTTTCTTTCGACGAGAAAATCTCACAGTATCGGACAGTGTAGATCCAAGATCAGACTGCACGTTATGTGCAGTCTGATCTTGATCTACACTGTCCGCAAAAGCGCACTTAGTCACGTTCAGCAAGATAAGGATTTAAATCCCATAACTTACTTTGTACAGCAGTGGTCGTCCTCTGATGAGCAGCAGTATCCATCACAATAAATATAGTGACTGTTTCCGTGATTGTCCCTATAGGTACAGTATTCACCGCCCTTCACCACGTAACCTGAAATATTGAGTCTAGCTGACTGACTGATCGACCGAGTTACCTACTGATCGACTGATTGACTGACTGACCGACCGACGTAAGAACTGACTGGCTGACTAACAGTTTCACTGATTGTTTAATTAACTGACCTACTGATTGACCTACCAACTGACCTCCCGACTGACCGACCTCCCGACTGACCAACCGATCGACTGATCGACCTCCCGACTGACCGACCTACCGACTGATCGACCTTCCGACTGACCAACCGATCGACTGACCGACCTCCCGACTGACCGACCTACCGACTGATCGACCTACCGACTGATCGACCTCCCGACTGACCGACCGATCGACCGACTGACTGACTGACTGATGTAAGAACTGAGTATTTAACTCACTGATCTACCGACTGATAAACCGACTGACCTACCGTTCGAACAACCGGGTAATCGACTGATTGACCGGCCGACTTAAAATCTGGCTGTCTTGCTGACTGTTTGCCAGCTTAACCGACCGACTAAGTGACCGACAGACTAGCCGACTGATAGGCCTTGCGACGAAAACAATTTGCGGACAGTCCAAACGACTGACTAAATGGCCGAATAAATATCGCTGACTAACTGACACTCAACCATTTACTAACGTTACTGTTTAACCGAGCGTCTGGTGCTTCTGTCCAGCTGACGGCTGAACTGACTGTCACATCTACAACTAACGGTCAACATACGTATTGCCAGCCTAGGAATGACCAGCCAATCTATATATTAGATTATACATTTGTTGTTTCCTGTAACCGTTACAAATTAAACTATCTCTGCTGGGCCTGACTTTTCCCAAACTCGAACTATTTATTTATCAATCACTTGCCCTTTTCCATGCCACCAAATAACACACGTCACTCAGTGAGGGCCGGGAATTCGCCGATGGTTGTCAACTGGGTAATGTATCGAAGTCTTGCACTCTCTACTACATATATTACCCATTGGCTGAGGAGATATTTGGCTTTAACAGTATGCAGTTACCGGCCTTATCTCTTTCCATACCATAGATGACACCAGGAACTATTGTGGACATTGTGGATCAAGATCAGGCTGCACAGAACGTGCAGTCTGATATCTGATATACACTGTCGACTGCTGTATTCTAGAATATGAACAAGAATGTCTCTTGATTTTGCAGCGGAACTGTATTTGTAATCTTTGAGAAAAAGCAGTTTACTTATTCAGTACTGAAAGAGTTTACTACGTACAAAAGGTTTTTTGATGCCCTCGATAGTTTCCTCGGTTTGTAGTAAATAGTACGGTCACCTTGTCAATTTTCAGATAATTTTCTACCAAGAGGCTTCTGATTGACTTTAACTCTCCGAACAATCCCGTGGTTTTATGACCCGAGGAAGAAGGCTTTTGAAAACATTGGAAAAGAAGAAAATTGCTGGTAACCAGCCTTTTCTCCATCACCCATAATTATTTTCTACCCTGTCCAAGAACTTAAGATCATTTGTACTACTTTCAGTTTTTGACTTATGCAGAGGTTTTTCGCTTGGAATAGTCT